>JAWZYU010000008.1:50834456-53234456 GCA_038380435.1 Ryuthela nishihirai
CACATAAAGTTTGTCCATGGAACTCTTAAAGCGATTCACACCTGCCACATTGTTCACCCTGTCATTAACAGACAATTCTAGGCGATGGCTAGCACAATGCCAGAAAATAACACTAGGAAACTTCTCTTGCATTAGCCCCGTTACACCATTACGCACACCAAATTACACTGCAGCACCACAAGTTACAGACAATAAATACTTCTTGAAGTAATCTTCAGATAATCCTAAACATTCAAGATGACTAATTAAAGAGTATAATTCCTCTAGCAGTTACATCTGATAATTCGATCAAATCTAGGAAAAGACACAGGAGCCAAAGTTCGGGAAGAACTACACGAACAATCAACGTTTTTCTGTTACTCACAGTTGTCTATTCATCAATAAGTAACGATATGTTTTGTTCTTGGAGTTCACTATATTGTCTATTAATGTTTTTCTCATTTCATTTGCGATATGGCTCACAATGTTAATGCAGACATTTGCAGATTGAAGAATATATCCTATGTCTAGGCCATTAAGTTGTAAATTTATTTCGTCTTCAAAGTTGTTAAATGATAGATTTCTCCTCGCAACTTTGTAAGCGGTTCGAAACACTTTTCCTGTTACGTCTTTATTATGAGACAAAGTATTTAGGAAAACTTTCTCTAATGTTTCGTTTTTTGCTTCAGATTTTATTTTTTGGCACGCTTCGTGCGCTGCACTCTCCTTATGATCGTAAATCATTTTTCTTAATGACATTAACTGTTGTTTGCGAGATTCTCCAAAATGAGTGATTTAACCATTTGCCCAGTCCGCTGAAATTTTCGTTCCCATCTGTTTATTCGACTGCAAGACTTCCAACATCACGATACAGTTTACAGCCCAACATTTTATACTTGACATAGAGCCACTCGTTTCTCTCGCGGAAGTCATTTTTGTGCAAAAGTGTCCAACATTCGGGCCAATCATTATCAAAATTTGCTTCCTTTTGACCACTTGGATCTTCGGTCTTGGTTTCGTGATCCTCTTCACCAAGTGTATTTTCGGTGCTAGTTTTCTGTTTTACAGGATCACAAGTAGATTCAACAATTTCTGCTTCTTCAGCCTTCCTTTTTTTACTCATTGGCATAAAGTAACTACTTATTTTACTCATTTTGAACAATGATTACACTGGTTTAACTTATATTAATTCAAAACTCACTTAAACACCTGCCTGTTGCAGAGCGGATATAGAACTGATATTGGAAGCATCGGAAGTGAACACAACTTCCTGTTTCCGGCTGCGTACTAACCTAAGAAACAGAAAAGCAGGGTACCAACTTATGAGTAATCAAAACTGAAAATTCGATTCGTGAACACAGTACCATCTATCGGAATATTTATAATACATTTTGCTGTCAATAAATCACAAATTTTTAAAAACTTAGGAGAAAAGGTGCCAGTACTGCGTATCGTTGCGTACCAGCCAGAAAAAAAGCACTGCTTCTAGTTAAAGACATTCAAAATAATATCTCTACTCCTGGCACCAATTGTTATCAATTAAAAATGGATGAGCAGTGAGCGTGGATATGTCGCAGGGAAATGATGAAAATATGGATTTGATCAAATCCCTAAGGTATATGATCAGTTCACGGAAGATGTTAAAATAACTCTGGGGTGATTTCCCTAAAGAAAGTAAGTGATTTGATCAAATCCCTTAACTGTTTTAGTGAAAAGATGAAATAATATTGTTTAGATATTAAAAGTATTTATTTAGTAAACCATGCATTATTAAATGTACAATAGTCATTGAAACACAAATTATTTATTCGAAACTAATTAACAAAAGAAATAGGTACTTAAGCTGATATTCTTAAAAACAGCATTATTAAATGTAGAATAGTTAATACAACAATAGTCATTGAAACACAAATTATTTATTCGAAACTAATTAACAAAAGAAATAGGTACTTAAGCTGATATTCTTAAAAACAGCATTATTAAATGTAGAATAGTTAATACAATAGTCATTGAAACACAAATTATTTATTCGAAACTAATTAACAAACGAAATAGGTACTTAAGCTGATATTTTTTAAAACAAAAAGGATATTTTTAGTGAAATTTTAAACATTTTTCGTGAATGTAAATGTTTATTCATTTTTATTAAAACACGTTGATTTGTGGCATCTCGAGTTACAAAGTATGTTACTTTTTTTACAGGCACATCTTTTTGTTTTACATTGTAATTTGGATTGCTCACAGGAACACTTCTTAAATCCTTGACCTCCAAATACGGATAATTTTCAATCTCACGCAGACAGGTTAATCTGTGGAACTGTTTCGGTAAATGTAGTAGCTATTTGAAGAGCGTTTCTAGGTAGCCAATCTTTTATAATTCCAACTGAGGTACCAATTTGGTATAAATTATTTTTTATATCTAATACGATCCCCATGATGTTATTTCCATCTAATTGCCTCTATCTACCTTAGGTACATACACCAAAACTGTGAAATTCACTAACACGTCTTTAAATTTCTTCAAAGAAACTTCTTTCATTTTTTCAGCTGATCTTTTCAGGTGTTTTGCAGCATTTTCCCTTTGATCTTTAATGCTCTCTTCTTTTTGGCATAAATAGCATAGAATTTTCGATCGATATCCTTCTCCTACTGTATTCCCACATATTAAGTGCACCGGATTTTTACAAATGTCACATGAATGGGCTCCAGTAGTAGATTCCATTCCACAAACAACACAACATGCTTTACTGTCGCTGACGGCTGCTTCCCCTTCTGATGCAAGTAACACTACAGATTTGGGTTGGGTTGTTTTACCTCTGAGCGGCACTTTTTGCACACCATGGGCTAAATGACCAGGTCACAAGGACCCCGAAGGCTCAGAGAAGGTTGGGGGAGGGGACCCACTGGAACAGCTGTTGGGAGACAGATGGTAGCCTCCCGTCAAGGCAATCCAGCGTGTTCTTTAACGTGCACAGTGTATGGCTCTCCCGTACACGGGGTCACGGCTTAACGTTCCATCCGATGGACGGCGGCCTTTCCAAGCCCATTGGTGTCCCCTACTGACCATGGGCGGGGAATTTTGCGGAGATAAATCTCAACGCTGACCCAGCTGGGACTCGAACCTGGGAACTACAGATTACGAGCCTGGCGTAACACTACAGATGTTTTAACTGTTGAAGCAGGAGTTGAAGTAGAGTTGTTAACTGGTTCGAGTTGTCTTATTGTCGATAAAGAAATTGATTCAATTTCTGGTAGATCCTCTAAATTTATAGCCTTTTTGGTGAGTAAATCTGCTGCCGGTAGATCGTGCGTTGTTGTTGTTCTCTAAGGAAGCTGCTGGTAAGTCTTCTGGTGTTAAAATAATGTCATAGTCCTGCTGATTAAGAAGTAGATCCAAGTCCTCTTCAGTAACAAGTTTTTCAAGCAACTCTTTCGAAATATGACTAGATTGGAGTCCTGTTTTTGGTTCTGTTCCAAATAAAGCTTTGTAAGGTGATCGTTTAATGGTTCGATGAAAAGAGGAATTCTTTTGGAATTGAACAAAGTAACAACCTATAGCCCAATTTTTTGTGTCATTGTCAATTAGCCAAGCACGTAACATAGCTTCAACATCTTGATTTGATCGCTCAAAAGATCCTTGACTAGCTGGATGTCTAGGCCTACCATTTACAATTTTGCACATTGGCCACAGGCTTGTTAATTCTTGTATGGCAGCAGCCGTAAACTCACGCCATTGTCGCTTTGTAGCATATCAGGACAACCTACTTCCAGAAATATTTTTAATAGCTCCATTGCTACTTTAGCAGCTCTTTTTGTAGTCAACGGTCGAAAAAAAGCTGAATTTCGTCGCGTGGTCCTGGTAGTTTAATAGCCATTTTTAATTTCTATCTGGGATCGACTAAGTCAACTAAATCGACTTGGCCACGATGATTGAAGTCGCTAGATACAATTGGGCAAACAACGATTACTTTGTTTGGAAATTTTTTTTTAGACTGACATACCGTGCACAGCTTTAAAAACTCCAGTACAACTGAAGTAGGTATTAGGTATTTCGATTTCAAACTATACAGCATTTTATCTCTTCCTCCGTGGCCAGTTGACTGATGGGTTTCCCGAAGTATGTGGTAAAAATTTTCCGTTGGTACTATTTTCACAACTGGATCGAATTCAGACTTTCTCTTCAAAATCAAAGTTTTTTAGTACCTACTTCCATAACATTGTATTTTTTTCCATAATAGTACTGTTTGTGTCCGTTGCAGTTTAAGTAGTGGTGCTAATTTAAATTGTTCAATGATTGTGACAGCTTTATCCGTTTCACGAGTCCACAAAGGTTTTTCTTTTTCATGCCGCTTGTTCAGAAACGTCCTGATAGTTTCATTAAACTGTTCTTCAGATACAAATTCGGTCAGAGTTTGATTTTTTTTTTTCTATATCTGAACTCATTTTTCTACGGTAGGTACTTGATAAAACTCGATAAAACTCGAAATATAGAAAACAATAATAAAAATGTGCGCAACCTTCCTGGCATAATGTTTGGGCGCTGGCCGGCACGGACGCCACAGGGGAGCGGTGAGGTAAAGGGGAGTGGTAACAAGCGAAACATAGAGCTGTGCGAGTCCTACCTTGTTTATTTCATCTTTTCACTAAAACAATTACAAGCGAAACATAGAGCTGTGCGAGTCCTGACTTGTTTATTTAATCTTTTCACTAAAACAGTTAAGGGATTTGATCAAATCACTTACTTTCTTCAGCGAAATCACCCCACAGAACTGTTATTTTAACATCTTCCGTGAATTGATCATATACCTTAGGGATTTGATCAAATCCTATTTTTATCATCTCCCTGCGACAGATATAAGTATATTTTACAACACAAATTGCAAAGCAATGCAAATTATTATAAAAGCATGGATGAAATAACCTGTAAACAAACTAAGTACTATCTTATATATTTTATTAATCTTTTCATACAGAACAGTTAAGACCAGCTCTGTCTGCTCGACTAACTTATTGTCTCTTCACTTTGATTGCCGTGTCTCTTGAATACTTTTACTTCAGGCGTAAGCAATCCTTTTATCTGTGTTAACTCACTAGATTTTACACGAATAAAACTAATCGACCTTATGTGCACTCACCACATAAAAATATTTCTTTTTTAGATTATCGTGCACTGACTAATGCAATTTATGCCTCCTTTCAGATCTCCATAACTCCAACATTACAATTCGTTTGTTACATAGATCTCTTGTAGAAGCATACAGAGCGTTTATGTCACGCTTATCATAAACACACTGTAGCACGTTCATCTGTCGTAACACTATGTTTAATCCATAATGTTGAAAAAGTTGATACAGAAACACAATGACCTCATAGACATGAAATTCAAGTGAGTTGGGTTATTTTACCTCTGAGCGGCACTTTTTTTGCACACCATGGGCTAAATGGCCAGGTCACATGGACCCCGATGGCTCAGAGAAGGTTGGGTGAGGGGACCAGCTGGAACAGCTGTTGGGAGAAAAATGGTAGTCTCCCGTCAAGGCCATCCAGCGTGTTCTTTAACGTGCACAGGGTGTGGCTCTCCCGCACACGGAGCCATGGCTTAACGTCTCGTCCGACGGACGGCGGCCTTTCCAAGCCCATCGGTGTCCCCTACTGACCGTGGGCAGGGCGGGGAATTTTGCGGAGATAAATCTCAACGCTGACCCAGCTGGGACTCGAACCTGGGGACTATATAAGCTTGGCGCGCTACCGACTGAGCCACCCCCGCCCTAAATTCAAGTGAGAGGTTAGGTTGCGGGAAGGTGACCGAATGGAACAGCTGTTATGAGACAGATGGTAACCTCCCATCCAACGTTTTATTTAACCTGCACAGGGTATAATACATACAGAATTTCTACACTATTTTCTTGTAGTTTACATCAGTTTTTATTCTAACAATATTAAGATTTTACGACATTTTGGTATTTTTTGTCTTCTACTCTTGACTTTGGTAATTTTACGCTTATGACATCATCTCCTTGAACTTTATGTATATATATAATAGAGCAGTGGTTCTCAAAACCTTTTATGCCTCACGTACCTCCTGGAAATGTGTATGTTACTGGCGTATCCCATGTATAGATACAGAAAACTATAGTTGTACTATAACAATGGGAATAAAATAAAACATTATTTATTGTAAAATTTTCGATCAAAATATCATTACCAGATTTATTCCGGATATCGGAGCAATCTTCCGATGTCTGTCGTTCGGTAATATATGGTCAGTGACTTAGTTGTTTATACGAAAGTTGTTAAAGCTAAAACTAATTCGTGACGGAAATGCAAATTATGAAACAAAAGGGGTATCCCGTTTAACGATTTGAAAAGCATTGTGTCATCGATTCTTTAGTATTCGATCTGTTTTCTTCCTTTCTCTTTCATCGTGATTTAATTATATTTTTAAAAGTCTCATCATATGATGAGAAGGAACTTTTTTCGATGCATTGTAGCAGTTACTAGTGAATATAGAAATTAGGTTTTCAACTGAAATAGATTTCATTGGCTATTTAGATATCGTTATTTGTGTTATTAAGATCTTTCCGGGAGTCTCCGAAACGACACATAGCAGTCATTTCTGCAGGTAAGTTAGGTCGAAATAGGATTTCCTCAATTACGAATAGTTGTGGAATACAACGGACTCCTTTATGACGGCATCGTACTGTTGCAGTAACGTTCACTTCAGTGAACTCTTATTACGACGGATGTTATGCAAATATATTACGGTGGGGAATACTTTTAAAGTCCCAGAATTTTCTGATGCTGAGTATTTCACAGCAAAATTAGGGCGTTCTCGATTTTGTGCTGTAGACCAGTTTCCCACACGTAAAGAAATTGATATTTTCCTCGTATTTACTTTATATCCATAAAAAAATAAATACCCCCTCAAGCAGCTGCTTGCCACAGAGGTGTGACAGGAGCCTGTCAGTTTATATGCCATAGTAGAAGATCTGAGAGGATGGCAGGACCTCAGCAGAAAAACAACACGAACATCCATGCCTTACCTGGGACTCGAACCCGGGTCCCTTAGATCAGTAGCCAAGCGCGCTAACCACTCGGCCATGGGACGGCTTATATACATAACATACTAAATTATGAATATTTACGATTAATGTTGAAAAAGGTTGCTTCTAACATTGTGACGTTTTGAACATTTAAATTTTAAATTCAGGCTATTATTTAATTCGGTAAAAGTTTCACAGGTGATTGAAAGATTTAAGGTGCTAACAAGTGTTAAGCGAAATTTGTTCCATCTCTCGCATGAGGGGTTCTTTTACGTATGAGCGGCACTTTTTGGCACATAGAAGACAAAATGGCCACTCCACAAGGAATCCATGCAGTCGGCGAAAGGAACCTACTGCACCACAACTTTTAAGAGAGAGATGACAACCTCAGGTCATGGCCATCTAGTGTCTTATTTAATAGGTGCAGGGTATATTTCTCCTACACACAGGGACCATGGCTTTACCTCAGAACCGACCGCCTTTATAGAAACAATCGGTGTTCGCCTTTCTGACCGATATAACGATGGGATGTTTAACGTTAATAAATCAGAACTTTGAGTATAGTAGGACTCGACACTGGGAAACACATTCCTATGTTGCGGCAATACCTAACCGTCCACCCCCTTCACTTTAATGATAGCACTCCTGATCGTATGTCTTTTGGTGGCATTTCTAATAGCAATGCAGAAGAGCGCATATTTACGAAAGCCGATATTGTTACTACGCGATGACGTATATACGTAACTGTGGGTCTCGACGCTGTCACAAGTGCTACTCGAACCAGAAAAAAAATGCACATCAAAAGAAACCATAGCAGTTATTAGTTCCTTAACGGAAAGAAACTCTGCGGAGGCATGGCGGCTCAGTAGCGTGCCAGGCTCGAAATCTGCAGTTCACAGGTTCTAGTTCATCTCTACAAAACTCCCCGCCCTGGTTACATTCAGTAAGGGTTCAATGGGCTTGGATAAGACCTCAGTCAGTCGAATGAGACGTTAAGCCGTGGCACCGTGTGCGGGACGCCATACTCTGTCCACATTGAAGAATACGTTGCATGGCTTTAACGGGCATCCGTCTCCCAACAGCTGTTCCAGGGGACTTTTCAGCCTTCGGGGTCCTCGTAACCTGACCGTTTAGTCCATTGTGCCATTCACCATTATGCCATTCATCACAACGCACTCCACCTATTAGATTCTCTAAAAATTGTTTCAGGATGTTTCTCAACTATAAAATAATTCATTTATACTACAGAAAAGGAATGATCTAATTCTGTTTCAAATTTTTACACGGTAAATAGGCTCCCGAAAAAACCGTGTAAAAAAAAAATTCGAAAACGAAATACAGTGCATATGAAAAAATAGATATGAAAATCTTTAAGTTTTTATTTTGATTTTTATTAATTTAAACACATTTTTTATTATATAAATGTTACTTTTCTCCCATCAAAGTGCAAGTTAAAATAGATTGGTGACAAAGAAAAATGCCGGCATGAGAAATAAGTCAACTGCTAAAATTAGTGTTTCCTTGTGAATATGGGTTAATAATAAAGTAGCAGAAACCCCGAGATGACGTCAGCAGTACTGTTTCGTTGTGTTGCTAGTAGATTTTGTATAATATATTACAGGTACGTTGAAGTTTTAAAAATGCTTTTCTTAATCATAATAATGTTGCTGTTTTAGGTATATTTTTATTTTATATTTCGATCATCTCAGGTACGTAAGATGCATTTTTATTTTTCTACAGAGAATAAAAATGGTTATGTAAAGTTTCGGAGAAGTATAGACGAAACATTGTGAAGCCGTAGTAAAAGTTGGAAGTTGCATACTTTGAGTTTCGCATTGCAAGCTTTTTTGAGTTGTTCCACTGTTTTTTTTTTCTCACCCTCGTACGAACCACGGATTAAGTAACCATTCTTTTGTGAGGAAGTAACCATTCTTTTGTTTAATATATTTTGGGTGAGATTTTAGTGATGTACTGCGATGTGGAAGGGTTTTACGTAGGCAGCAACCATTTATACGTTTACGAACCGTTAAAGCTTTGGAAATTCCGGTTTTTGAAAAGTCGTTTTCGGTAAAAACTTTGGTTTTTGCGAGTAATCTGAAGATTAATTTTATTGTTTTGGCCCAGAAATGAAAATTACCAGTTATGTGCACGTCGTGGAGTAATAAGATAGAAAAATTGGAATGGATTTGCATCGCACTTTTGCCGAACGTTTGTTTGCAGTGTTTAAAATTTATGTTTATGGTGAATAAATATTTCGCTTTAGAGTGAATGGTGGGGTAAAACTTATTTATTGAGAAATGAAATAAACAGTTGCAATTATCTTTCTATAAATAGGGAATTGACTACGAAATATTTGTGTTGACACGAAATAGGGTCTTCCTAATTGTAGCTATGGAAATGGCGTTTTTAGAGTTAAGAACGATAATGCCAAGATGGAAAATAATTATCCGGTGCAATACACTAATTATTTTATTAAGAGTAAAACTGAAATCTTAACGTGATTTGAAGTTTCATATAAACTTTGCGTTTAATATTTTTTTTTTCGCGTGTTAAAATTCCAGCGTTCATCATTTATATATTACGGCAACCAACGTTTTTATATTCAGTATTACATGTGTGTCGTACAGGTGTGAGAGATATCTAATGCAAATGATATCGAATAAGATATTTGACTACTAAGGTATTATGGCAATGACTACTAAAGGTATTATGGCAACCTACTAAGGTATGGCTTTTATTTCGTCCATCAGATAGGTATTGTGGGTGAACTCAGGAGAAAATATGTTTTGGAAAATGTATTGAACTGAATATTAAACTGTGATTTCACAATATAGTTTTGTTGTATGGCTTTCACGAGACATTGAAAATGCTTTTCCTCTTCACATTATAGAAATTATGTTGGGAAGTAACCGAAACCGGTTGCTGACGTCATCTCTGTGTTTTCTCCAATTTATTATTAAGGCGCACACATATTTCAGTTTGCTTATACACGTAGGATATTTTTTATTTTAACTAGTCTAGGCAGGGAAACTTTTCGTTATTCGATTATCTTTGGTTATTTGATGGCGATCCCCACTGCTACGTTATGTTCGATAATATTCGTTCCTATAGTATTCACTAATTGGTTTCGCCCAGGTACGAGAAATGGTGAGAAAGGAAGCTGAAAGAGAGGGAACTTTGTTGCGGATATGAGAGGTGTCACTTCCTTCGAAGTCGGAAAACAATTAGATCAACAATGTTATTGTCGGACGTCAGCAAAGAATTATTATGAATAATTTCAATCAGTATACAGTTAATGAAATCTGTTGAAGTCAAACGGACATAGTAGCGTCGACATTTTTCACGTTTTCTTCTAGGGAATCGAAGATTACTTGAAGTTGGAAAAATAAGCGTCTTTTAGTCATGGAGGTAGGAAGAGGAAATATTAATGATATCGTATATGTCGCCATGTTGATCTTTATGGGACATGCAAATAGTCGTACATCGTATTATTGTATATTGTGGGTTAATAGCGTAACTGTTATACGATGGAAATGCCACTGAACCTATTTTTTTGAAATTATGGATTCTTGCTGCAAACTTTTTTTATTTTTTAAGGTCTAGCACTTTTTTACTTATCAATTAACTAGTTTTCACGATTGGATTTTCCGTTCGTTTCACATACAGTTGTTTATTCCCTCTAGCAATGTTAATATTCACTATTGAAAACATAAGTTAGTGAACTTCGAAACTTAGTAATCTTAATTTCTGAATGAAAATCGCGATTGGTGTGAAATATTCAAACTACGAGATAGGTTTTAAAAATTGTTTTTAAATCTAGATTTAAATAAATTTGATGATGTTTATTTTTACTGCGTTAAATGCATAGTTTCGAGGTCACCAAAGTTCACAATTAGATAGTGGTCTAGTACGTATACTTACAGTTCTAATTCGGGATTGAAGCAGATATATTCAAGCTCTTTAAATAATATTCAGCGCTATATTTGCGTTAAATGCATAGTTCAGAAGTTAATATCGTTGAATATTCCAGTTCGGATGAGTCTTGTAATAGTCAATTTCTGTATTGTATCTGCTTATTTAATAAGTTATAGGACTTGAAACGTTGATTGTCATAAACATTGAAATTCGGTAGGATACATTTCGGGTAGAGGAAATGACGTATGTTTTGGAGAAATTTAAAATAAACCTCGATTTCATCAGTTTACATTAAAAAGAGTGAAAATTTCCTTGCCGTAGGTCCTGACCTCGTTAGTATATTATCTATTTCGAGAAAAAATTTTACAGACTCATTCTTATTGAACGCATTTCTCGGTCGTTGTTAGGACAGTTATAATACGTTAGATGTGACTCGTTTTTCTTCCTATCTCCATGCTTGCAATGGTACTTATACTTTTGTGTGTCTGCCGCTCGCTGTAATGATTATCCTTCTCGTTAGGAACTAGATAAGCGGTTCCCAAAGTTATTTGTCCTGCCGCCCCCTTTTCAGAAAGAAAAAAATACTTGGAAAACTACCTTCTTGAAGCGAACAAAGAGAAAGGTGCAGTTACAAATGTGTGTTCTTTTATGTCCTATAATATAGTAAAGAAGGATGTTGTTGTAAATAAGACACCTTGCTTGAAGCTTCAAATTATAAAATTATTTATTAAAATCAACCATAGTAACATTCGCATAGCAGACAGAAAATTAAGATAACGATGGATAAATTTATGTGTTTATTGGAAAATAATGTAGCCACTACGAATAACTCTTACGTTACACAACAGATGAAATATGTACGAACGGTTTTTCCAAATTTTCTTATCTTCCCTTCTTTCTTTATGCTTCTAGTGCCTCCCAACTGCGCCCGAGGCCACTACAGACTCCCTGGAATGAACACAGAAATGGAGATCTCATTACATCATAAGAAACCATCTCTGTTTTGTCAAACACCCAGAGACGCCACATCGACAGACAAACAATCAAGACTGCATTGTCCAACACCCACAAATGGGAATCTTTCCATATTAAAAGGGCAACAACCAAGTCTCCCAACACCCAGAAACGGAGACCTCCAGAATAAGACAAGTCCACCTCTCCCAACACCCGGAAACGGGCAGAAAAGTAGATGAAGAAAAATGATGGTGTCCTTCGAGAGGACAAATCTCCCAGTCAGAGAATGTCTCAATAGATCGCAGTATGGTGGCTGCTCTTCTAAGCACGACACCCAGACCAGTACCTAGGTCGTCTGCGGACGATTTGGTGCCCGCACGTCACACCTGCAAGGCTTGGATCGGGAATCGTGTGGCTCAACGATTCCGGGGATGCTCCCTCTCAAGAGGCCTCATCGCCGGAGCAGTCGCTCCCGTCGGGGAGGACCAACACTCCGGCTAGAGCTGCCATTCAACGCGCGAGGCACGAACGATATCGTTGCAGTGACTAGACGGGATTCTGACTTAGAGGCATTCAGTCATAATCCCACAGATGGTAGTCTACCACTGGTCACTCGACGAACCCCACTGGTGGTCACTCGACGAAGCACATGTACCAAGTGTCCGAACCTGCGGTTCCTCTCGTACTGAGCAGGATTACTATCACAACGACCGGTCATCAGTAGGGTAAGACTCTCTAGAATTAATTAATTGATGCCTGCCCTGCCAAATACGGCACTACAGGTTAATCGGAGCTATTCTAAAATTTTGTTCCCCCACAGAGTAATCGGAACTAATCTAAAATTTTGTTCCCCTGTCCGTTGGAAGAACACCATCATTTTTCTTTTACATCTTTCTCTTTATTAACAAAAACATATGTACAAAATATACACATAGGGTACTACTTAGTACCCTTTACAAATAATAAACAAAATATATAACTTTTTCATTTAAATATAACACTTGACTTTTGAAGTTTTCGGACTTCGAACTTCATCTTGACACTTATATCTTCTTAACGTTATAATCTTATCATCATCACCGTAGGAGGGGAGTTTTATCAATCAGTATTAATAGTTAATATTATAGAAAATACGTACTTCTTGACGTATATCAAATTTATAACTTGAAGAATTCAAGAAATGAAGGTTCTTTGTAGTTTACTGTTAGGCTGATGTAAGGAATAGTTTCGTGAGTTTAAACCGTTAGTTGTATTGCATATATTTTTGTATTTTAATTTTCCTCTTAGACGTGCATGTGTTATGCTAGGCACGGACTTTACAATTTGTTTCCTTTCTCCTCAGTATTGTTTTTATAGCTATGTGCAAGTAAAGACTTTAAGGAGACCTTAAAAAAATCTGCTCATAATTTTTGATATTAATTATTATGAAAATACTAACGAACTTTTTCAGCGTAAGAACAAAGTTTTTTTTTTCAAATTAAAACCCACCGGTTTGGTTTTAAAGAAAATAAATATATAAAGAATTCTTAAATATTTTTTAGTTTTTATCTTATTCCTGTTATCTAAAACCAAAACTCTTCGAACCATAAAAGCGCATATTTGTTATAAATGTTAATTCTAGAAATTTTTTCTTCAATAGGAATATTTTTTCAGAATTAAATTCAAATGGGGATTTTTTAAAAGGCGCCGTTTCAACTGTGTTACATGAAAATAAATCGTGTAACTAGGGAATTTACATTATTTTTCTGAACTGTGTTAAAAACGTGTAAAAAAAATTCATATACTTGATTGAGATTCAAATTTGTCAATCATTAACCTCAACTGATTGCATTGTTGCTACTGTAAGTAAGCACCTCAGCAGAAAAGCAACACACATCAATGCCTTACCCGAGGTTCCAACCCAGTTCCCTTACTTTACCCAGTCCCCTGATCTTTGGAGAGGGGTGATAGGCCCTTTTGGTATTGGTAGCTGTAATGGCAATGGGCAACGTCTCCTACAGGTAAGTATACTCAATGGTTTTAGAATAAGTAACACAAATTAAAAACACCGCGACATACATAAGTACACATGGGTTTCACCTGATGGGCTGCTTAGGAATATGATTGATTATATATTAATTAACAGCAAATGGGCTAGTTCTGTTAGAAATACCAGGGCATATAGGTGAGATTAAATTGGATCTGACCATTACCTTGTTAAAAGTGTCTTGCAACTTAAACTTAAAAAGTGTTGTGCTAGGGTTAAAAAATTTATCTTTTATACTGAAGCTCTGAAAGACCCAGTTATAGCTAAAGCTTACCATGATAGGTTACTTAGTCATTATGACAGTCATGATTTACTTAATACTGAAGTTGAGGAAGAATGGGGCCATTTTAAACATGCTTTTTTGGAAACTAACAGTACTCTTTTAGGAAAAAAGGAAGCAGAGGAGACGGAATTATTTAAGTGATAAGGCACTTGAGCTTATTTCAGAAAGAAGTAACTGCAGGAATGTCCTTAATCAGTACCCTACTAGTCCTAATAGAAAGGATTACAGAGATCTTAATAAACGTGTAAAGGATCAGTTAGCCACTGATAAGAATCTTTGGTTTGATGGCTTGGCTGACAAAGCTGAGGAAGCAGTTAGGCAGCACAACAGCAGAGAGCTGTACCAGATAGTTAATGTTTTATGTGGTAGAAAACGGACAGGCATACAAGGATTGCAGGATAAACAAGGTAAGGTTATATAAGGTGAGGATTCTGTCATGGCCAGGTGGGCTGAGCATTTCAGTGATGTTCTAAACAATGTTGTTAGTTCTATTCCCATTGTTTGTTATGAAGATAGATGCATTGGGAGCTTTAATGTTGGCCCTATAACACAGTCTGAAGTTATTTTGGCTGTTTCTAAACTTAAACTTCATAAATCCCCAGGGGTAGATGAAATTACTACAGAAATGCTCAGAGCTGGGAATGTTTCGGTTACCCACTTGGATGACTGAAATTTTGAATAACTTTTATGATAAAGGCATGGTTCCTAAATATTTTACCAGAGCTATTATTATCCCTATTTTCAAAAAAGGTGATCGCAGTTCTTGTGATAACTATAGAGGTATCGGCCTACTCTCTGTTCCAGGTAAAGTTCTTTCCATGATTGTGCTTAATAGAATTAAGAATCTGGTTGACAGTCAATTGCGTGATGAGCAATGTGGATTCAGAAGTGGTAGGGGATGTGTAGATCAGATATTTTTACTGAGGCAGATTCTTGGGAAATGTTTAGAGTTTCAGAAACCTTTGGTTGGTAGCTTTGTTGATTTCAAAACGGCTTTCGACTCTGTTGATCGTCATAATTTGTGGTTGATTGTGAGATCATATGGTATACCAGACTAGTTAGTTAACATAAGGAAAGCTCTCTATAATAATACTGAGTCGTGTGTGAGAGTTGGTAAGTCTTGTAGCAATTGGTTTAGCATTACGTTTGGTGTTCGACAAGGGTGCATTTTGTCTCCTTTTCTCTTTAGTTTGGTTGTTGATTACGTTATGGGAAATTCACTTCAAAGGAAAAACTTTGGCCTTAAATGGGCTGGAGATACGAAAATTTCTGATTTAGATTATGCTGATGATTTAGCCCTTTTGGCAAATGATGTTGATGAGATGAACTCTTTCAATTCGAGCTGTTGATGAGACTGGTAGTAGAGTAGGTTTGGTTATAAACAGAGAGAAAACTAAAGTGATGAAAATTGGTCAGGCAGGCTGTGATTCAGTTACTCTGAATGGTTGCAGTCTTGAGCAGGTGCCACAGTTTAATTACCTTGGGAGCTATGTAACAGATACTGGTGATGTGCGGCATGAGATTAACAGACGAATAGGGATTGCTGCCAGGACTTTTAAGAATCTATGGAGAGTGTGGAGAAATAGGTGTATACACCTAAAGACTAAAATTAGACTGTATAATAGTTTGTTTCTTTCTAGGGTTATTTATGGTAGTGAAACTTGGACGCTGTGTAAACAAGATAACAGGAAACTAGATGCTTTTGATTCTAGATGATTACTTAGTATCTTGGGCATTAGGTGGATTAACTTTGTAACTAATGATGAGGTTAGGCAAAGGAATCTGCAACCTCCTTTAAGCAGCATATTGTGCAGAGAGATACTCCGCTGGTTTGGCCATGTTGCCTGTATGGATAATTATAGATTGGCGAATAGGGTTATGAACAGTGTGCCTAAAGGCCTCAGAAAGAAGGGGAGACCTAGGATGCGGTGGGCAGACAATGTCAAACAGGACCTTGTTAGAATTGGTGTGCAGTGGCCGGATGCAGCAGATGTAGCTCAGGACAGATATGCTTGAAGAATTAAACTGCATGGTCTGGTTGGACCTCCGTAGCCCATGGCTGCTTGAGGATGATGATGATGTAATGATAAAGTTTCCTAAGGTGTTGTAATGCAAGTATACATTGTAATGCAAGTATTGTTGTAATGCAAGTATACACTGTGCATATTTTTTTGAGGAAATTATCGTGCTCGACACGATTTTGTGGCGAGTTATATCTGTTTACCGTCTTAATCGAAATTCCGTCTTCGTTTGGGGCGGGGTTGGCTCAGTTGGTAACGCACCAGGCTAGTAATCTGTATTTTCCAGGTTCGATTCTGAGCTGGGTCAGCGGTGAGACTTATCTCCGCAAAACTTCCCATCCTGCATATGGTCAGTAGGGGACACCGATGGACTTGGAAAGACCGCTGTTTGTCGGATGGGTGCGTTAAGCCGTGGCCGCGTGTGCGGAGAGCTATACCCTGTGCACGTGGAAGAACACGCTGGATGGCCTTGATGGAAAGCTACCATCAGTCTCCGAACAGCTGTTCCGATGGTTTCCTTTCCCCAACCTTTTCTGAGTCTTTGGGATCCTTGTGACCTGGTCATTTAACCCATGGTGAGGAAATAAGTGCCGCTCACAGATAAAACAACCAACCCAATTCCACTTTCTCACTGGTATACCACGGAAGAGTATTGTTAACCATTCTAGCTTCCGCAACCATTTAAATACTAAAACAATATTTTTAAAAACCGATATTTAAAAAATATTTGATTATGATCTTTAATTCATAATCAGTGACATTTTTCCATTAAATGCATATTTTAGAGCTTCGAAGTAAGGTTTCTCACTGGCATAACAAGGAAATTCTGTAGCCGTTCGGTAGGGTACCTGAAAAGCATAGGAAAGGAATAATGTCCGTATTACGAGCCAAAATAAAGTGGTCGACACCGACAAATAGCGGTTAACTATCAATTTTATATCCCATAATCAGAATAATGTGCTGCATACTATTTGTCGCTTCGAAACCGAACGAAATTTCATAGGTCTTAGGCTAAAAAGTGTAGAATTAGATTACCTCTACTCTAAACTGATTATTCACTACAAAGTTACTTACCTGAAGGAAAATATAAAAGAACCGCAAACACTTCACGAATATTATTTAACTTGATTCAGCTGATACTTTTCGAGCAGCAGAGTTGTGGGTTACAGAAGGACAGGCCGACGGTATTTATTAACCTTACGGGCCTTGCCTAAGCTGCTTATTATACTCAAATCTGTTCGCGATAGGCAAAGCTCTGATAACTACAAACCCTCAAAAAAGGATGACTTCTTCGCCATATTTTAATAGCTAACGCGGCAAATGGAACAGCGAGAAAACCGTTGGACGATTTCAATAATAGGCGAATGACATCTGACAGTGACGATTGAGGATGCATTATTTGCACAATCGCAAGGAAATGACATCTACATTGTTTCGTATTCCCAACAGAGGGGTTTGTTTACTCTTCCGCACTTACGTTTTTCGATACCTTCTATACCAAATATACTAAAAATTAAGAAACAGAAATAAGACGCATTTCTTTTAATCTAGTACCTCTTTCAAAAGTTTTTCGGATTCACCGTGAGTATCTTAAATATCTCTTTTCGGTGAAGAAAGAGAATAAACATCACCAAGGCGTGACACCCTAGTGATGCTCTTCTAGGATAAGAGTGCATTAATGAAAGGTTGTTTACAGCAAAATTACAGACAAGCATTAAGGACTTCAATCTTATCTACTGTTATCCCACCACTGTGAATGCCGATGAGGATGAGAAAATAGGTTTTACAGACAACTTCAAGGTATTTTGAATTCTGTGAAGAAATGAGATATTACCCTTGTTCTAGGTGACGTCAATGCCAATGTTAAACTGAATGGCTTCAGAATAACACACTTATTACAAACACCGCGACATACATAAGTACACGTGGGTTTCACCTCATGGGCTGCATAAGAACGTTATAGATTATATATTAATTAACAGCAAATGGACTACTTCTGTTAGAAAGACCAGGTCATATTGTGAAGCTGAAATTGGATCTGACCATTATCTTGTTAAAAGTGTTTTGCGATTTAAACTTAAGAAGTGTTGTGCTGAGGTTAAAAAATTTACCTTTAATTATGGAGCTCTGAAAGACCTAATTATAGTAAATCTTATCATGATAGGTTACTTACTCATTATGACAGTCATGGTTTGCTTGCTACTGAAGTTCAAGAAAAATTGGGACCACTTAGAATAGGCTTTTTTGGAAACTAACAGTACTCTTTTACGAAAAATGAAGCAGAGGACGCATAATTATCTGAGTGACAAGGCACTTGAGTTTATTTTAGAAAGAAAGAACTATAGGAATGCCCTGCATCAATACTAATCCTAATAGAAAACATTATAGAGAGCTTAATAAACGTGTAAAGGATCAGTTAGCTGCTGATAATAATCTTTGGCTGACAAAGCCGAAGAAGCAGTTGGACAGCACAACAGCAGAGAGCTGTACCAGGCAATTCTGCGACACAAATAACTTGTAATTACAAAGGCCTAAAGATAAAATTTTACACTGCACCGACGAAACTATCTATTCTCCTACCGAAATTTCAAATGTGTCATCAATAATTATTATTTGCCACAGTGATAAGAAATTCAGCTACAGATTGTATGACTTCCTCAGAATAAAAACTATAACGTGAGGCTATAAATTAAAAGTTAAATTACTAGAAGAATACAGCGGTTAAGTAAGGATTACAAATAATATCGCGAAAACACGCACGTGACGTCAGCAGTGCTCTTTCCGGGTGTTGCCACCATAATTTCTATAATACACAATCTTTGAAATCCAAAGTGTAGATATCAAAACACTTGTAATCTAAAGAGTGAAAAATCAAAAATAGATAGTTATCCTTATTCCAAATTGAACTAATTTATAAAATGTATTACTAAAGTTTCCTAAGAGGGCATATTCTGCTTGTATTAAAAAATTATGTGTGATGTCCACGGCGCAATAGCGATCTGTGCGTTTCAGTGTGCTGGTCAAGAGTGCGGTTTCTTTCTTAGACGTGTAATACGCGTTTCATGTTGTATCCATTGGCGTAGGAAGACGGTAAAGCGCCCTTACCATCTCTTAGCATAGGTTCCTAGAGTAGCAGCGGAGAACGGCGGTAGCCATGTTCCTACTCAGAAAGCTGCACGTCAGTTGCAATATATCCGAAAATTTACTGTTAATACTGCTCAATAAAAACGCAATTCTTTCGTGTACCAAAAGATTCTTATTCACGAAGTAAAAGTGATTGAACTCGTTTCATTTAATTAGCATACATACTATTTCTACAATTATTGCGAAATACAATCTATTTTTTATGGAAGGCCAATAATTTTTTTGTACTTATCAAAAAAACTTTTTTAGGTTTTGCGTTCACTTTTGTTTTTAAACACAGTTATTTGGCCCAACTTAAGATTAGTGAACAAATTACATATGAAATAAGCTACGCAGCATCTTTTTCATAAATTAGAAATTTATTGTAGAATTATATCCAATGCACTAAAGGTAATAAGGACAAAAAAACTTATAAACTTATTTATATGTCGTGCTACTGAAGAAAAATGTAAAGTTTCATTTTTGTAAATTCCTATGAAACGAAAGGGAAAATGTTAAACCCCGCCTACATTTTTGCGATCGATTTAGTTTTCAGGTCCTGAATCAACGGAACTTTGGAAAAGAATTTCCCCAGGAGAAAGTTCAAAATACAATTTCTTGCAATATATATGAAGTGACATGATCGATATAAACTTAATTATGTGACAGAAAATTTGATTTTCTAATATATCAAGGAAAAAACTTCGTGCCTCAAATAGAATGTTAAGTCAACCCCCAACAGCATAATATTTCTAAGTTGTATCATTGTTTAAGCAAAATTTTCTAACGTTGAAAGTGGATATTTAAATAGATTTCATTATGATCTTTAATTGATCGTCACGTGTGTCCATTAAATGCATATTTTTTGGAAATTATAGAACTTCCAACTTACCTTTACAGCTTACAACTGGCATAACATGGAAGTTTATTGTTAGATATCCCAGCTTCCACGACTATTTAATTAGTAAAACAATATTTTGAAAAAACAATTTTTATTACGATCTTTAATTTACCTTCAGTCAGATTTCCCATTAAATACGTGTACAAATTATAGCTTCCAACTTTCATTCTCACTGGCATAACATGGAAGATTTTTAAATATACCATGTTAAAAAAAAACATTTTTTTTATTCCACGCCATATTAACAACTGATTCCCTACTTTAAGAATTGTTCCGTTATTGATAATGCGAGTAACTTTATAAGGCAGGTAAGAAAGAATTGGTATGTCAACGGCCATACCAAGTTGAAAGCACCTGGTCTCGCTACGGAAAAGGCTGTTTGTAAATATGTTTGGAGGGTGGGATTAGATTTCATGAGAAAAATGGCGCATCAGAAATCAAAAAGTAAATATTAATAAAAGGAAGCTAATAAGGAAACAAAAAGCAATAGTACATTTTGATCAACGCTTTGTAGTTAGGGGAGGGGGTGACTCAGTCGGTAAAGCGCCAGGTTCGAAATCTGCAGTTGTGGAAATGCCGCCATCCGTCGGATGGGCGTTAAGCCATGGCCGGGGTGCGGGAGAATCATAACCTGTGCACGTTAAAGAATATGCTGGATGGGGGCTACCATCTGTCTCGCAACAGGTGTTCTAGTGGGTCCGCTCCACCAACTTTCCCTGAGTCTTTAGTGTCCTTGTGACCTGGCCATTTAGCCCACGGTTTGCAAAAAAGTACCATAATCTGTGTACGTTAAAGAACACGCTGGATATTGTGCAGAGAGAGATGGGAGGCTACCATCTGTCTCCCAACAGCTGTTTAGCCTCCCCCAACCTTCTCTGAGCCTTCGGGGTCCATGTGACCTGGCAATTTAGCCCATGGTGTGTAAGAAAGTGCCGCTCAGAGGTAAAACAACTCAACGTTAAAGAACACGCTAGATGGCCTTGGCGGGAGGCTACCAGCTGTCTCACAACAGCTGTTCCAGTGGGTCCCCTCCCCCCAACCTTCTCTGAGCCTTCGGGGTTTTTTGTGGCATGGCCATTTAGCCCATGGTTTGCAAAAAAGCACCATACCCTGTGTACGTTAAAGAACACGTTGGATATTGTGCAGAGAGAGACGGGAGGCTGCCATCTGTCTCCCAACAGCTGTTTAGCCTCCCCCAACCTTCTCTGAGCCTTCGGGGTCCATGTGACCTGGCCATTTAGCCCATGGTGTGTAAGAAAGTGCCGCTCAGAGGTAAAACAACTGAACGTTAAAGAACACGCTGGATGGCCTTGACGGGAGGCTACCATCTGTCTCACAACAGCTGTTCCAGTAGGTCCCTCCCCCAACCTTCTCTGAGCTTTCGGGGTCCTTGTGACCTGGCCATTTAGCTCATGGTGTGCAAAAAAGTGCCGCTCAGAGATGAATATTAACAGATACCAAAATTTATCAGTTAAAACTTCAAAATGTTGTCCAGCGTTTTCAAATATCACTTGAAACACGCACTAAGCACTTTGGATGTTATTTAAATTAACGATAAATCCCAAGTAATCTGTTATAAGCGAATGCTTTCATTTTGCAAATCATGTTCACAAAGTTACCTGGGTGGACTTGAACCTTGGGCGTTTGATAAGCGATAAGAAATGATGCAAAGCACGCACTTTTCAAAAGGGTTTTGTGATTAGCAACTGTAACACTTTGAAGTCCGATTTCGTGACCATGTGGCCACTGTTTTCATTCTCATTCACGAAATGATTCACGGATGACGAATCTGCAATTGTTGTTTTTGATAATCACGCAGGCAGGCAAATGATGATTCCCAGTATCAGGTGAAGAATGTGAACAGATGCCAACCTGATAATTTGGAGAGTGTACCGTCGCTGAAAAAAGTATCCGAACACTGTGGTTTTATTAAAGAATAGAGAAAAAATATCTGCCAACGATATTTTTAGAAAATAATGATCTGGCAATCTTCGTGTACACTAGAGTGGTCACTTCCAACGATTTGGGCTTTTTTCGCTTCTCGCAGGTCCGATTGCGTTTTTGTCACTTTTTGTGGAATAACTCGAGAAATTGTCATTTTTTTGCCGTTTTGACGCATGAATCGGGTTTCTGGTTGTGGATTACATGGGTGTAGCTGTTTGAACCGTCGATATTTCTCTTTTAGAACGGATTCTATGGCGATTTTCACTTTTGCATTGATATTACCCACTTTACGCTTGTGACGTCATCTCTGCGAAGTTGTCGATTTTTCACTCTACTTGTCACATTGTAGTTGATTTCAGAATTCAGAAAAAATATCTGGCAACGATCTTTTTAGAAAATAGTGATATGGCAATCGTTGTGTACAGTCGCTCAAACAAATATTCGAACACTATAGTTGATTTCAGAATTCAGAAAAAATATCTGGCAACGACGTTTTTAGAAAATAGTGATCTGGCAATCTTCGTGTACAGTTACAGTCGCTCAAACAAATATCCGAACCGTATGGTTGATTAGAGAATTCAGAAAAAAAATATTTGGCAATGATTTTTTTTAGAAATTAGTGATCTGGCAACCTTCGTGTACAGTCGCTCAAATAAATATCCGAAGACTAAGAATATCTACAGAATTCAGAAAAAATAGCTGTCAACGATTTTTTTTAGAAATTAGTGATCTTGCAACCTTCGTATACGTAGAGTCGCTCAAAAAGGTATCCGAACAATATAGATGATTACAGAATTAAAAAAAATATATCTGGCAGCGATTTTTTTTATATTAGTGATCTGGCAACCGTGTACAGTCGCTCAAAAAAATTATCCGAATCCCATGATTGATTACAGAATTCAGAAAAAATATCTGGCAACGATTTTATTAAAAGAAATTACTGATCTGGCAACGTTTTTTTTTTTTTTTTTTTTAGAAATTAGTGATCTGGCAACCTTCGTGTACAGTCGTTCAAAAAAGTATCCGAACACCATGGTTGATTACGGAATTCAGAAAAAATCTGGCAACGATTTATTTTATAATTAGTGATTTGGCAACCTACCTGTACGTATACGAAGGTTGCCAGATCACTAATTTCTAAAAAAATAGTTGCCAGGTATTTTTCCTGAATTCTACAATCAACTAAATTGTTCGGATACTCTTTCGAAGGTATGGACAAGAATGTATTTCGGATTTTATTTTAAACCACGGATCAAAATTAAATTTTTTGGCGCCCTGTCGTAATCTAAAGTTTTAGCGTTCGAGTTCCAGATGGGTCAGCGTTAAGATTTATCTCCGCAAGACTCCTCGCCCTGCTCTCGGTCAGTAGAAGACACCAATGGGCTTGTAAAGGTCGCCGTCCTAAGGGGACGTTAAACCGTGGTTCCGTGTGCGGGACAGACGTACTGTGTGCGCGTTAAAGAACGCAATGGATGGCTTACCTTCAGGCTACCATCTGTCTCCCAACAACTATTCCAGTGGGTCCCCTACCCCAACTTCTTTTGAGCCTTCGAAGTCATTGTGACCTGGCCATTCAGCCTATTCTATGCAAAAAAAGTGTCGTTTAGAGGTAAAACTATCCAACGTTAAAGAACACGCTGGATGGCCTTGACTGGAGTCTGCCATCTGTCTCCTACAGCTGTCCAGTGTGTTCCCTCAACTTTCCCTGATATTTCAGGGTCCTTGTGACATGGCCATTCAGCTCATTGCATGCAAAAAAAGTGCCGTTTAGAGGTAAAACTACCCAACGTTACAGAACACGCTGGATGGCCTTGACTGGAGTCTGCCATCTGTCTCCTACAGCTATCCAGTGTGTAACCTTTCCCCCATCTTTCCCTGAGCCTTCAGCGTCCTTGTGACCCGACCATTCAGCTCATTGTATGCAAAAAAAGTGCCGTTTAGAGGTAAAACTACCCAATGTTAAGGGGCGGGGGTGGCTCAGTCGGTAGCGCGCCAGGCTCGTTATCTGTAGTTCCCAGGTTCGAGTCCCAGCTGGGTCAGCGTTGAGATTTATCTCCGCAAAATTCCCCGCCCTGCCCACGGTCAGTAGGGGACACCGATGGGCTTGGAAAGGCCGCCGTCCGTCGGATGGGACGTTAAGCCGTGGCCCCGTGTACGGGAGAGACATACCCTGTGCACGTTAAAGAACACACTGGATGGCCTTGAAGGGAGGCTACCATCTGTCTCCCAACAGCTGTTCCAGTGGGTCCCCTCCCCCAACCTTCTCTGAGCCTTCGGGGTCCATGTGACCTGGCCGTTTAGCCCATGGTGTGCAAAAAAGTGCCGCTCAGAGGTAAAACAACCCAACCCAACAACCCAACCCAATGTTAAAGAACACGCTGGATGGCGTTGACTGGAGTCTCCCATCTGTCTCCTACAGCTGTCCAGTGTGTCCCCTTTCCCTCAACTTTCCCTGAGCTTCAGGGTCCTTGTGAACTGGCCACTCAGCTCACTGCATGCAAAAAAAAGTGTCGTTTAGAGGTAAAACTACCCAACGTTACAGAACACGCTGGACGGCCTTGACTGGGGTCTGCCATCTGTCTCCTACAGCTGTCCAGTTTGTCCCCTTTCCCTCTTTGGGCGGGGGTGGCTCAGTCGGTAGCGCGCCAGGCTCGTAATCTGTAGTTCCCAGGTTCGAGTCCCAGCTGGGTCAGCGTTGAGATTTACCTCCGCAAAATTCCCCGCCCTGCCCACGGTCAGTAGGGGACACCGATGGGCTTGGAAAGGCCGCCGTCCGTCGGATGGGACGTTAAGCCGTGGCCCCGTGTGCGGGAGAGCCATACCCTGTGCACGTTAAAGAACACGCTGGATGGCCTTGACGGGAGGCTACCATCTGTCTCCCAACAGCTGTTCCAGTGGGTCCCCTCCCCCAACCTTCTCTGAGCCTTCGGGGTCCATGTGACCTGGCCATTTAGCCCATGGTGTGCAAAAAAGTGCCGCTCAGAGGTAAAACAACCCAACCCCTTTCCTTCAACTTTCCCTGAGCTTTCAGGGTCCTTGTGACCTGGCCATTCAGCCTATTGTATGCAAAAAAGTGCCGTTTAGAGGTAAAACTATCCAACGTTAAAGAACAGGCTGGACGGCCTTGACTGGAGTGTGCGATCTGTCTCCTACAGCTGTCCAGTGTGTCCCCTTTCCCTCAACTTTCCCTGAGCCTTCAGGGTCCTTGTGACCTGGCCATTCAGCTCATTCCATGCAAAAAAAGTGCTGTTTAGACGTAAAACTACCCAACGTTAAAGAACACGCTAGATGGCCTTGACTGGAGACTGCCATCTGTCTCCTACAACTGTCCATTGTGTCCCTTTTCCCTTAACTTTCCCTGAGCCTTAAGGGTCGTTGTGACCTGTCCATTCAGCCTATTGTATGCAAAAAAAGTGCCGTTTAGAGGTAAAACTACCCAACGTTAAAGAACACGCTAGATGGCCTTGACTGGAGTCTGCCATCTGTCTCCTACAGCTGTCCAGTGTGTCCCTTTTCCCTCAACTTTCCCTGAGCCTTCAGAGTCCTTGTGACCTGACGATTCATCTTATTCCATGCAAAAAAGTGTCGTTTAGAAGTAAAACTACCCAACGTTAAAGAACACGCTAGATGGCCTTGACTGGAGTCTGCCATCTGTCTCCTACAGCTGTCCAGTGTTTCCCCTTTCCCTCAACTTTCCCTGAGCCTTCAGAGACCTTGTGACCTGACCATTCAGCTCACTGCATGCAAAAAAAGTGCCGTTTAGAGGTAAAACTACCCAACGTTAAAGAACACGCTAGATGGCCTTGACTGGACTCTGCCATCTGTCTCCTACACCTGTCCAGTGTGTCCCCTTTCCCTCAACATTCCCTGAGCCTTCAGGGTCCTTGTGACCTGACCATTCAGCTCATTGCATGCAAAAAATTGTCGTTTAGAGGTAAAACTACCCAACGTTAAAGAACACGCTGGACGGCCTTGACTGGAGTCTGCCATCTGTTCAGTGTGTCCCCTTTCCCTCAACTTTCCCTGAGCCTTCAGAGTCCTTGTGACCTGTCCATTGAGCTCATTGCATGCCAAAAAAAGTGCTGTTTAGAGGTAAAACTACCCAACGTTAAAGAACACGCTGGATGGCCTTGACTGGAGTCTTCCATCTGTCTCCTACATCTGTCCAGTGTGTCCCCTTTCCCTCAACTTTCCCTGAGCCTTCAGGGTCCTGGTGACCTGTCCATTCAGCTCATTGCATGCGAAAAAAAGTGCTGTTTAGAGGTAAAACTACCCAACGTTAAAGAACACGCTGGACGGCCTTGACTGGAGTCTGCCATCTGTCTCCTACATCTGTCCAGTGTGTTCCCTTTCCCTCAACTTTCCCTGAGCCTTCAGAGTCCTTGTGACCTGACCATTCAGCTCCTTGCATGCAAAAAAATTGTCGTTTAGAAGTAAAACTACCCAACGTTAAAGAACACGCTAGATGGCCTTGACTGGAGTCTGCCATCTGTCTCCTACAGCTGTCCAGTTTGTCCCTTTTCCCTCAACTTTCCCTGAGCCTTAAGGTTCGTTGTGACCTAACCATTCATCTCATTGCATGCAAAAAAAGTGCCGTTTAGAGGTAAAACTACCCAACGTTAAAGAACACGCTGGACGGCCTTGACTGGAGTCTGCCATTTGTCTCCTACAGCTGTCCAGTGTGTCCCGTTTCCCTCAACTTTCCCTGAGCCTTCAGAGTCCTTGTGACCTGACCATTCAGCTCCTTGCATGCAAAAAAATTGTCGTTTAGAAGTAAAACTACCCAACGTTAAAGAACACGCTAGATGGCCTTGACTGGAGTCTGCCATCTGTCTCCTACAGCTGTCCAGTTTGTCCCTTTTCCCTCAACTTTCCCTGAGCCTTAAGGTTCGTTGTGACCTAACCATTCATCTCATTGCATGCAAAAAAAGTGCCGTTTAGAGGTAAAACTACCCAACGTTAAAGAACACGCTGGACGGCCTTGACTGGAGTCTGCCATTTGTCTCCTACAGCTGTCCAGTGTGTCCCGTTTCCCTCAACTTTCCCTGAGCCTTCAGAGTCCTTGTGACCTGACCATTCAGCTCCTTGCATGCAAAAAAAGTGTCGTTTAGAGGTAAAACTACCCAACGTTAAAGAACACGCTAGATGGCCTTGACTGGAGTCTGCCATCTGTCTCCTACAGCTGTCCAGTGTGTCCCTTTTCCCTCAACTTTCCCTGAGCCTTAAGGGTCGTTGTGACCTGTCCATTCAGCCTATTGTATGCAAAAAAAGTGCCGTTTACAGGTAAAACTACCCAACGTTAAAGAACACGCTAGATGGCCTTGACTGGAGTCTGCCATCTGTCTCCTACAGCTGTCCAGTGTGTCCCTTTTCCCTCAACTTTCCCTGAGCCTTCAGAGTCCTTGTGACCTGACGATTCAGCTTATTGCATGCAAAAAAAGTGTCGTTTAGAAGTAAAACTACCCAACGTTAAAGAACACGCTGGATGGCCTTGACTGGAGTCTGCCATCTGTCTCCTACATCTGTCCAGTGTGTCCCCTTTCCCTCAACTTTCCCTGAGCCTTCAGGGTCCTGGTGACCTGTCCATTCAGCTCATTGCATGCGAAAAAAAGTGCTGTTTAGAGGTAAAACTACCCAACGTTAAAGAACACGCTGGACGGCCTTGACTGGAGTCTGCCATCTGTCTCCTACATCTGTCCAGTGTGTTCCCTTTCCCTCAACTTTCCCTGAGCCTTCAGAGTCCTTGTGACCTGACCATTCAGCTCCTTGCATGCAAAAAAATTGTCGTTTAGAAGTAAAACTACCCAACGTTAAAGAACACGCTAGATGGCCTTGACTGGAGTCTGCCATCTGTCTCCTACAGCTGTCCAGTTTGTCCCTTTTCCCTCAACTTTCCCTGAGCCTTCAGGGTCCTTGTGACCTGTCCATTGAGCTCATTGCATGCCAAGAAAAGTGCTGTTTAGAGGTAAAACTACCCAACGTTAAAGAACACGCTGGACGGCCTTGACTGGAGTCTTCCATCTGTCTCCTACATCTGTCCAGTGTGTCCCCTTTCCCTCAACTTTCCCTGAGCCTTAAGGGTCGTTGTGACCTGACCATTCAGCTCATTGCATGCAAAAAAAATGCCGTTTAGAGGTAAAACTACCCAACGTTAAAGAACACGCTGGACGGCCTTGACTGGAGTCTGCCATCTGTCTCCTACATCTGTCCAGTGTGTCCCCTTTCCCTCAACTTTCCCTGAGCCTTCAAGGTCCTTGTGACCTGACCATTCATCTCATTGCATGCAAAAAAATGCCGTTTAGAGGTAAAACTACCCAACGTTAAAGAACACGCTGGACGGCCTTGACTGGAGTCTGCCATCTGTCTCCTATATCTGTCCAGTGTGTCCCCTTTCCCTGAACTTTCCCTGAGACTTCAGGGTCCTGGTGACCTGTCCATTCAGCTCATTGCATGCGAAAAAAAGTGCTGTTTAGAGGTAAAACTACCCAACGTCAAAGAACACGCTGGACGGCCTTGACTGGAGTCTGCCATCTGTCTCCTACATCTGTCCAGTGTGTTCCCTTTCCCTCAACTTTCCCAGAGCCTTAAGGGTCGTTGTGACCTGTCCATTCAGCCTATTGTATGCAAAAAAGTGCCGTTTAGAGGTAAAACTACCCAACGTTAAAGAACACGCTGGACGGCCTTGACTGAAGTCTGCCATTTTTCTCCTACAGCTGTCCAGTGTGTCCCGTTTCCCTCAACTTTCCCTAAGCCTTCAGAGTTCTTGTGACCTGACCATTCAGCTCCTTGCATGCAAAAAAATTGTCGTTTAGAAGTAAAACTACCCAACGTTAAAGAACACGCTAGATGGCCTTGACTGGAGTCTGCGATTTGTCTCCTACAGCTGTCCAGTTTGTCCCTTTTCCCTCAACTTTCCCTGAGCCTTAAGGTTCGTTGTGACCTAAAAAACTACCCAACGTTAAAGAACACCCTGGACGGCCTTGACTGGAGTCTGCCATCTGTCTCCTACATCTGTCCAGTGTGTCCCCTTACCCTCAACTTTCCCTGAGCCTTCAGAGTCCTTGTGACCCGTCCATTCAGCTCATTGCATACAAAAAAAGTGCCTTTTAGGGGTGAAACTACCCAACGTTAAAGAACACGCTGGACGGCCTTATATAAGTTCTAAAAAATGGCAAAGAGATGGCTTTAACAAATTTTTTATGTCATAGTTTAATAAAATATGCATCAAATAAAAAAAGAAAATATTATTTGTCAAGCTTAAATTACATATTTTTATAAGATATCTATTAACAAAATTTAAAATGGCAATTTTTATTGTTTTTTTAAATCGTTTTGTTTTATGGTATTAAAAACGGATATATACGTTCAGGACACTGGAAGGGTTAATAAATCAGGTTTTTGTTTTAAAATTTCATAAAACTGTATACATTTCATGTGACAGTTGCATTTGGTATAAATGCATGCTATAAATGGTCCGATTTTTCATTTCGTTTTTTCACTGGTCCACATATTGTTTGCTAATCAAAATACTCATTCAGTGAGGACATTATATCAAGGGAAGCTAAATTCAACGTTTTTTAAAATGTTTTTAAAAGATTCCTGTTTATCGGTGAAATATTTAAAAATTTCAACCCATCTGCTGCGCGCCAATATTCAGTTTACTATTTTAATTCACGAAAAAAAAGGGAAAAAATCGCCATTTTAGAAAAAAAATAAATCTAAAGGACAGAGCAGTGGAAAAGGGACTGTCCTCTTAAATAAAGGACGTATGGTCACCGTACATATACGATAACATTAAAATATCTTCTTCCTACCTCCGTGACTTAAAAGACGGCTTATTTTTCTAACCACAACTAATCTTCGATTCCCTAGAAGAAAACGTGAAAAATGTCGACGCTACTACGTCCGTTTGACTTCAACAGATTTCATTAACTGTATACTGTTTGAAAGTAATCGTAACAATTCTTTGCTGACGTCTGACAATAACATTGTTGATTTAATTGTTTTCCGACTTCGAAGGAAGTGACACCTCTCCATATCCGCAACAATGTTCTCTCTCTTTAAGCTTCCTTTCTCACCATTTCTCGTACCTGGACGAAGCCAATTAGTGAATATTATAGGAACGAATATTATCGAACATAACGTAGCAGTGGGAATCGCCATCAAATAACCAAAGATAATCGAATAACGAAAACTTTCCCTGCCTAGACTCGTTAAAGGATAAAATATCCCACGAGTAGCACCTGTGACAGCGTCCAGACCCACAATAGTGTAAGAGCTACGTATTGCCTTAAATAAGCAAACTGAAATATGTGTGCGCCTTAATAATAAATTGGAGAAAACACAGAGATGACGTCAGCAACGCGGTTCCGGTTACTTTATAGCATAATTTCTATAATATGAAGAGGAACAGCATTTTCAGTGTCTCGTGAAAGCCATACAACAAAACTATATTGTGAAATCACAGTTTATTTTTCAGTTCAATACATTTTCCAAAACATATTTCCTCCTGAGGTCACTCACAAAACCTATCTGATGGACAAAATAAAAGGTGACATTGCCATAATACCTTAGTAGCCAAATATCTTATTCGATATCATTTGCATTAGATATCTCTCACACCTGTACGACACACGTGTAATATCGAATATAAAAACGTTGGTTGCCGTAATATATAAATGATGAACGCTGGAATTTTAACACGTAAAAAAAATATTAAACGCAAAGTTGACATGAAACTTCAAATCACGTTAAGATTTCAGTTTTACTCTTAATAAAATAATTAGTGTATTGCACCGGATAATTATTTTCCATCTTGGCATTTGTAAAATTATCCTATCGTTCCTAACTCTAAAAACGCCATTTCCATAGCTACAATTAGGAAGACCCTATTTCGTGTCAACACAAATATTTCGTAGTCAATTCCCTATTTATAGAAAGATAATTGCAACTATTTTTTTCATTTCTCAATAAATAAGTTTTACCCCACCATTCACTCTAAAACGAAATATTTATTCACCATAAACATAAATATTAAACACTGCAAACGTTCGGCAAAAGGTGCGATGCAAATCCATTCCTAATTTTCTATCTTATTATACCACGACGTGCACATAACTGTTAATTTTCATTTCTGGGCCAAAACAATAAAATTAATCTTCAGATTACTCGCAAAAACCAAAGTTTTTACCGAAAACGACTTTTCAAAAACCGGAATTTCCAAAGCTTTAACGGTTCGTAAACGTATAAATGGTTGCTGCCTACGTAAAGCCCTTCCACATCGCAGTACATCACTAAAAATATATTAAAATATTTTATATTATTAAAATATTTTATATTGTTTAATATATTTTGGGTATATTAAAATATACCCAAAATATATGAAACAAAAGAATGGTTACTTCCTCACAGAAGAATGGTTACCTCCTCCGTGGATCGTACGAGGGTGAGAAAAAAAAACAGTGGAACAACTCAAAAAAGTTTGCAATGCGAAACTCAAAGTATGCAACTTCGAACTTTTACTACGGCTTCGTCTATACTTCTCCGAAACTTTATATAACCATTTTTCTTCTCTCTAGAAAAATAAAAATGCATCTTACGTCCTTCAGATGATCGAAACATAATAAAAAAATATACCTAAAATAGCAACGTTATTATGATTAAGAAAAGCATTTTTAAAACTTCAACGTGCCTGTAATATATTATACAAAATCTACTGGCAACACAACGAAACAGTACTGCTGACGTCATCTCGGTGTTTTTGCTACCCGTATTCAGAGGCAGCACTAATTTTAGGAGTTGACTTATTTCTCATGCCGCCATTTTTCTTTGTCACCACTCAATTTTAACTTCCACTTTTATACGAGAAAAGGAACATTTATATAATAAAAATGTGTTTAAATTAATGAAAATCAAATGAATACTTAAAGATTTTCATATCTATTTTTTAATATGCACTGTACTTTTTTTTTTCTAAAGGTTTTTTTTTACACGGTTTTCTCGGGAACCTATCTACCGTGTCAGAATTCGAAACAGAATTGGGTGCATTGAATTAGCTTATTCCTATTGTTTATTAAGAAGGATTTATTTTTTAAAAAAGTTGAGTGGTTAGCGCGCTTGGCTACTGATCTAAGAGACCTGAGTTCGAGTCCCGGGTAAGGCATGGCTGTTTTTTGTCGTTTTTCTGCTGAGGGCGTGCCATCCTCTCAGACCTTCTACTATGGCATATAAACTGACAGGCTCCTGTCAGACCTCTGTGGTAAGCACCTTAGAACTGCGGATTACGAGCCTGGCGCGCTACCAACTGAGCCACCATGCCTCCGCAGAGTTTCTTTCCGTTAAGGAACTAATAACTGCTATGGTTTCTCTTGATGGGCATTTTTTTTCTGGTTCGAGTAGCACCTGTGACAGCGTCCAGACCCGCAGTTACGTATAAATATATAGGTCGTCGCGTAGTAACAATATCGGCTTTCGTACTAAGCGCTCTTCCGCATTGCTATTAGAAATGCCACCAAAAGACATACGATCAGCAGTGCTATCATTAAAGTGAAAGGGATAGACGGTTAGGTATTGCCGCAAGATAGGAATATGTGTTTCCCAGGGCCGAGTCCCACTATACCCAAAGTTTTGATTTATTAAAACACCCCATCCTTATATCGGTTAGAAAGCCGAACACCGATTGTTCCTATAAAGGCCGTCGGTTGTGAGGTAAAGCCATGGTCCCTCTGTGTAGGAGAAATATACCCTGCACCTATTAAATAAGGCGCTAGATGGCCATGACCTGAGGTTTTCATCTCTCTCTTAACAGATGTGGTGCAGTGGGTTCCTTCGCCGACTGCATGGAGTGGCCATTTTGTCCTATATGTGCGAAAAACTGCCGCTCACACGTAAAAGAACCCCTCTTGCGAGGGAGGGAACAAATTTCGTTTTACACTCGTTAGGACCTTAAATCTTTCAATCACCTGTGAAACTTTTACCGAATTAAATAACAGCCTGAAATTATGAATAATTTAAATGCTCAAAACGTCACAATGTTACAAGCAAGGTAACCTTTTTCAACATTAACCGTAATTATTCATAATTTAGTATGTTATATACCTTTCCAACATAAATTTTGTTGTACGTATCGATTTGTTCAGAAGAAACTAGGAATAAGCGTCATAGCTTATCTTACTCCACCTCATTGATATAAAGTGAGGATTATTAATTGTAGGTATAATTATTAAATATCCTGAAGAAATAATACTCACCGTGAATCCGAAAAACGCTTGAAAGAGGCACTATGTTTAAAGAAATGCGTCTTATTTCTCTTCCACAATTCATAGTAATTTTCGTAAACAAGATGTTGAAAAATACAAATGTGGAAGAGTAAACACACACCTGTGTTCGCAATACGAAACACTAAAAGTCACTTCCTGTGAGTGAGCAAACTGTGCATTCTTCAACGTCACTCTATCAGACGTCATGACCCTATTATTGCAAGGTAAAAAAAAATTATAACGTCAGTTTATGAGTTTATATCAAGCGATTATGTTGCTGCTACGTTTGCCGCGTTAGCGTATGGATATGGCGAAGAATTGATATAATTTGAGTTTTTATTTTTGAGATTTTCGGAGCTTTGCGTACCGGGAACACATTACAGTGTAATAAGCAACCATTGGCAAGGTCTATGCGATTAAAAAATACACACGGACTGTATTCCCTATGTCCTTCTCTAAACCACCATTCTGCTGCTCGAAAAAATATCACGTGAATCAAGTTTAATAATATTCATAAAGTGTTTGTGGTTCGTTTATAAATTCCTTCAGGTAAGTAACTTTATAGTGAATAATTAATTTACAGTAGAGGTAATCTAATTTTCCACTTTTACATGAGAGTTATGAAATTTCAACCGATAACTACTATACAGCACATTATTCTGATTATGGGACATAAATTTTATAGTTAAACGCTATTTGTCGCTGTCTACCACTAACGACCCCTTTCATTTCGGCTCGGATTTTGTAAAGCTCGCTCAGTAGAACTAATGGTTGTCCGAGGAAAAAAAATTCTTTGCTTAATTTTTGATTTCTTCATTTTGCTATTTGTCGTTACAGTAAGCATAGAAATATTTCTATATCGTAAATGATCAAATGGCAGTTTTTTATGTACATTCTTTCACATCTATTTGACCCATTATCGTGGACGAAGTTCGAAACCAACGTTTAATATTCGCAACAGATATATCGAGCTGATAGGGTGACGTAACGACCGCAAGAAATGTCAACTTGGCGATTAAAATATAATTTACCCACTACACGGGAACGCATTGTTCAGGGCTAAGAAGAAGGTAATGTACAGTACAGCGAAATGTGTAATAGAAGCCTTAGATTAAACAACAGGGTTGTCCTTTGGGAATACAGGAAAAAGCGTTCTTTACCCCTAAGGACAAAGTTGCCTATAACATACGTAAGAGATTCACACCTAGCCTCGATCTAGGAATTTCTCGTTGGACACAGGGAAACGCGTACTGTGAAAGCCACCTAGGTACAGTCGCTCAAAAAAGTATCCGAACACTATGGTTGATTGCAGAATTCAGAAAAAATATCTGGCAACGATTTTTTTAGAAATTAGTGATCTGGCAAGCTTCGTGTCACGTGACACGAAGGTTGCCAGATCACTAATTTCTAAAAAAATCGTTGCCAGATATTTTTTCTGAATTCTGTGATCAACCATAGTGTTCGGATACTTTTTTGAGCGACTGAACCGCCTGTCTGAATAGCCTTCAACAAAAACAGCGAAATTAAATATGCCTAAACAAGCAATTCCTTTCATTGGTTTAAGATAAGTAAAAGTTAATTTATTTCAATAACATTCAAAACATTAAATATAGTATAAACAATTTTTTATTAAATATATTTCGGGTGACATTCTAGTGATGGACTGCGATATTACAGGGCTTTTTAGTTGGTAGCAGCCATTCATATGATTACCCATCGTTAAATCTTTGAAAATTCCTGTATTTGGAAAGTCATTTTCGGTAAAAACACTTTTTTTTTTCGAATAATAATATCAAGATTAATATTTCTGTTGTGACTGACAAATCAAAATTAACACTTATCTCCACGTCACGGTATAATAAGATAGAAAATTAGGAATGGAATTGCATGGCACCATAAACCTTTCACTCAACGTTTCAAGTGTTTAAAAAAATACTCTTTATGGTAAAGGTACACTATGTCAATAAATATTCCGATTTAGAGTGATTGGTGGGGTAATTTTAACGAGATTTATAATCGAGATTAGAGATATCTTGTGTAGGTGTTACAGATGTCAAATGCTATTGCTATTCAGTTTTATCCAGTTGCTATCGAGAATTATACAAGAGGGGTATAGAAAGGATAGTAACCTATGCCTGCGGGGCATGGTGGCCCCAAGGTGGGACTGTGAGAATAATACAGAAATTACAACAGATCCAAAGATTAGCCCTCTTGGGTATAACAAGATGTTTTAAAACGACATTAACGTCTGCTCTTCAGGTTCTAGCAGGAACACTTCCACTACATACATAGAAGCTTTACACTAGAACAAAACGTAGAACTCTGGGAAGAGTTAATAGAAAGTAATCATATTGAAAAGCAAATCACTAAATGGGTAACACACCCAGCTAAACAAACTCAAATAAGGTGGGACAAGATCCCGCCAGAGGATTCAAATAATGACACAAGAATGTATACAGATGAATCCAGAATGGAAGAGCACACTGGAGCATCCACGTGCTATAAAGGTGCAAGTTCAATAATTCAAAATGAATATAGACTGTCAGATTCAGCGACTGTCTTTCAAGCTGAAGTTTTCGCAATATTAAAAGCTGTAGAATGGTTTGCTACCATCAGCTCAGATCAAGAAGTGGACTTGTACTCAGACAGTCAGTCTGCACTATATGCGCTGCAGAGAATAAAACATAAAAATCCAACAGTGGATAGAATTGAGAACATTATAACAGAACTTGAAGAAGGCAGGAAGATAAACTTCCATTGGGTTAAAAGTCATCAAGGTTGTCCAGGAAACGAGCTGGCAGATGACCATGCAAAAAGAGCATGCAGAAAGATACAAGTTGATGTTGAAGTACCCATTTCCAAAGATAGTCTTAAGACGCGATTAAGACAAAAAAAGTATCAAGATATGGCAATTTAGATGGGAGCAAGAGGACACAACAGGAAGATATACGTACAGATTCTTAAAGAAAGTTTCTGTTAAAAGAATCTCGACGGACTTTTACTCAAATCAAGTCTTTACAGACCATGGTAATTTCCCAAAGTATTATAATAGATTTAATATCAAAAGATGCTTGTGTGTTTGTGGCTCCCGAGAAGCGGGAGCCCTTCACTACATTTTTGATTGTCCTCGATTACTGAATATAAGAGGAAATAACTTAGTGAGACTTGGTCGTGATAGATTAAATCTTCTTTGGGAATTAACGGATTTAAGATTTCAAGTTAGAGATATAATGAGATATGTTTACGATAATACACAGAACTTTATAATAATGGACTATAGGGAGGTGACTGGTTCTCCTCCTACCGTGGGAGGGGACGGAGTTCTCCTCCTACTGTTATGAGAAGTTCATATTAAAACGATGTATTAATATGTCTAAACAAAAACTAGAAGACAAGAAGATTGTTTATTAAGACTAATCTCCCCTCCTTCGGTGACGATGAGAAGACCATAATATCGAGAAGATATGTGTCAAGATGAAGAAGTTCGAAGTCCGAAAACTTCAAAAGTCAAAGTGTTATTATATTTAAATGAAAATGTAATATATTATTTATTATTTGTAAAGGGTACTAAGTAGTACCCTAAGTGTAAATTTTGTACATATGTTTTGTTAAATAAAGAGAAAGATGTAAAAGAAAAATGATGGTGTTCTTCCAGCGGACAGGGGGGTTCGTGGGGGAATAAAATTTTAGAGTAGCTCTGATTAGCCTGTAGTGCCGTATTTGGCGGACAGGCATCATTTAATTTTAGAGTCTTACCCTACTGATGACCGGTCGTTGCGATAGTAATCCTGCTCAGTACGAGAGGAACCACAGGTTCGGACACTTGGTACGTGTGCTTGGTCGAGTGACCAGTGGTGCGAAGCTACCATCCGTGGGATTATGACTGAATGCCTCTAAGTCAGAATCCCGTCTAGTCACTGCAACGATATCGTTCGTGCCTCGCGCGTTGAATGGCAGCTCTAGCCGGAGTGTTGGTCCTCCCCGACGGGAGCGACTGCTCCGGCGATGAGGCCTCTTGAGACCACACGATTCCCGATCCAAGCTTTGCAGGTGTGACGTGCGGGCACCAAATCGTCCGCAGACGACCTAGGTACTGGTCTGGGTGTCGTGCTTAGAAGAGCAGCCACCATACTGCGATCTATTGAGACATCCTCTGACTGAAAGATTTGTCCTCTCGAAGGACACCATCATTTTTCTTCCTCTACTACTCTGCCCGTTTCCGGGTGTTGGGAGAGGTGGACTTCTCTTATTCTGGAGTTCTCCGTTTCTGGGTGTTGGGATAGGTGGACTTCTCTTATTCTGGAGTTCTCCGTTTCCGGGTGTTGGGAGAGGTGGACTTCTCTTATTCTGGAGGTCTCTGTTTCCGGGTGCTGGGACTTCGCATGGTTTTCGTTGTTGGCCTTTTAACGTAGTGAGATTCCCATTTCTGGGTGTTGGACATTGCAGTCTTGGTTGTTTGTCTGTCGATATGGCATCTCTGGGTGTTTGGCAAGACAGAGACGGTTCTCTTATGATGTAATGAGGTCTCAATTTCTGTGTTCATTCCAGGGAGTCTGTAGTGGCCTCGGGCGCAATTGGGAGGCACTAGAAGCATAAAGAAAGAAGGGAAGATAAGAAAATTTGAAAAAACAACATATTTCATCTGTTGTGTAACGTAAGAGTTATTCGTAGTGGCTACATTATTTTCCAATAAACACATAAATTTATCCATCGTTATCTTAATTTTCTGTCTGCTATGCGAATGTTACTATGGTTGATTTTAATAAATAATTTTATAATTTGAAGCTTCAAGCAAGGTGTCTTATTTACAAAACGATATCTAAATAACCAATGAAATCTATTTCAGTTGAAAACCTAAGTTCTATATTCACTAGTACAATGCATCGAAAAAAGTTCCTTCTCATCATACGATGAGACTTTTAAAAAAATAATTAACCTTTCACAATGAAAGAGAATCGAATAAAACAGCTTCTATCCTAAAGACAATGCTTTTCGAATCGTTAAACGGGATACGCCTTTTGTTTCGTGATTTGCATTTCCGTCACGAATTAGTTTTAGCTTTAACAACTTTCGTATAAACAACTAAGTCACTGACCATATATTACCGAACTTTTTAAAAACGACAGACATCGGAAGATTGCTCCGATATCCGGAATAAATCTGGTAACGATATTTTGATCGAAAATTTTACAATAAATAATGTTTTATTTTATTCCCATTGTTATAGTACAACTATAGTTTTCTGTATCTATACATGGGGTATGCCAGTAACATACACATTTCCAGGAGGTACGTGAGGCATAAAAGGTTTTGAGAACCACTGCTCTATTATATATACATAAAGTTCAAGGAGATGACGTCATAAGCGTAAAATTACCAAAGTCAAGAGTAGAAGACAAAAAATACCAAAATGTCGTAAAATCTTAATATTGTTAGAATAAAAACTGATGTAAACTACAAGAAAATAGTGTAGAAATTCTGTATGTATCATACCCTGTGCAGATTAAATAAAACGTTGGATGGGAGGTTACCATCTGTCTCATAACAGCTATTCCATTCGGTCACCTTCCCGCAACCTAAACTGATTCCTCTAGTTCTTTATGACGTGGCCATTTAGCCCCTTGTGTGCAAATAACTACCGGTCAGAGATAAAACAGCCCAACCAAGCGCATATCTTCTCTATGGCGTATTAAAGTGATAAAAGCGGTCACCATCCTCACAGACCTCCGACAGACCTCACAGACCTCTGACGAAATATCTCTATCGTTTGTCAAGGGCTGAGAGCGCGCGCCGAGTCAGCAATGACCTTTGCAACACCGGGAAATTCTTCGTATTCAAACTGTGATAAAATGTCGGTGTGGGAGATTAAAAGTAAGACATGACCTGTCACAATTTGTGCAGAAACGAAGTCACGGGCCAAGTGGGAACCTTATTTTTAAACCAATCACTGGAGCACAGGCTATTACTGGAGCTTATGGCTCCCGTGATATTCGACCGTGCGGTCGAATATCACGGGAGCCATAAGGCGGAAAATTCTGTGATAACGGATAGAAAGATATCGATAGCTTAAACATAAAATATTTGAGAGCTCGCTGACGTCAATTTCTTCCTGTTGAAAATCCATGCTAAAGTGTCGGTGGGGGAGGGGGAAATTACAACATTTACCTTTACTGCAGCGGAAATAAGAATATACAGATTAAAAGTTACACCCGGGCAACGCCAGGTACTTTCAGCTAGTAATCTATAAATGAAACATCTGCCGTGGAAAGCGAAAATATGAAAATGATTGTTCCCGTAAGGAAGGGCTAATTGTGACATGTGGATTCCTCCCACCCCCGTCCCCTAAAAAAAAAGACTACACTAGACATGTGGATGATTGTTCTAATGAAGAAAGGAACAGAGGATAACCTTCCGTCCCACAGAATACTAGTAAGAGTAGAGTCAACAATATTAATAACCTTATTTATATTACATGCATATTGCTAAATTATTTTTATAGAAAATGCGCCGTCCATCGGATGGGACGTTAAGTCGTAGCCTAGGGTGCGGTAGAGCTACACCCTGAGCACATTAAATAACACACTCTATGGTTGGACGGGAGGCTACCATCTTTCTTCACCCCACAGGGGTTCCACTGTTTGCCCTCCCGCAACCTTCTCTGAGCCTTCAACATCAGGGTCTTTTACCATGATGGCGATTTACCATGGTGATTTACCATGGTGTGAAAAAAAAGTGCCGCTCAGAGGTAAAACGTAATCCAAACTTTATTTTTAAATATCCATGAAACGGAGGAGGAAATATAACCCCCGTCCTCCCCTTTTTATGTTTTTGTATAGCGGCCCAGGTTATATGTTAGAAAATTTTGTTGTACGTATCGATTTGTTGGGAAGAAACTAGGAATAAGCGTCATAGCTATGTACTTTATCTTACCCCACCTCACGGATGTAAAGTGAGGATTATTAATTGTAGGTATAATTATTAAATATCCTGAAGAAATCATCATCATCATCATCATCCTCAAGCAGACATGGGCTACGGAGGTCCAACAAGACCGTGCAAATTAATTCTCCAAGCAAGTCTATCCTGAGCTACATTTACTGCATCAGGCCACTGCACACCAATTCTAACAAGGTCCTGTTTGACATTGTCTTCCCACCGCATCCTAGGTCTCCCCTTCTTTCTGAGGCCTTTAGGCACACTGTTCATAACCCTATTCGCCAATCTATAATTATTCATACGGGCAACATGGCCAAACCAACGGAGTCTCTCTCTACACAATATGCTGCTTAAAGGAGGTTGCAAACTCCTTTGCCTAGCCTCATCATTAGTTACAAAGTTGAACCACCTAATGCCCAAGATACTGCGTAAGCATCTGGAATCAAAAGCATCTAGTTTCCTGTTATCTTGTTTACAAAGTGTCCAAGTTTCACTACCATAACTAACCCTAGAAAGAACCAAACTATTATACAGTCTAATTTTAGCCTTTAGGTGTATACGCCTATTTCTCCACACTCTCCATAGATTCTTAAAAGTCCCGGCAGCAATCCCTATTCGTCTGTTAATCTCATGCCGCACATCACCATTATCTGTTACATAGCTCCCAAGATAATTAAACTGTGACACCTGCTCAAGACTGCAACCATCGAGATTAACTGAATCACAGCCTACCTGACCAATTTTCATCACTTTAGTTTTCTCTCTGTTTATAACCAAACCTACTCTACTACCAGTCTCATCAACAGCTCGAATGAAAGAGTTCGTCTCATCAACATCATTTGCCAAAAGAGTAAATCATCAGCATAATCTAAATCAGAAATTTTCGTATCTCCAGTCCATTTAAGGCCAAAATCTTTCCCTTGAAGTGAAATTCGCATAACATAATCAATAGCCAAGCTAAAGAGAAAAGGAGACAAAATGCACCCTTGTCGAACACCAGAAGTAATGCTAAACCATTTGCTAACAAGCCTTACCAACTCTCACACACGACTCAGTGTTATTATAGAGAGCTTTCATTACGTTAACTAACTTGTCTAATATACCATATGATTTCACAATCAACCACAAATTATGACGATCAATAGAGTCGAAAGTCTTTTTGAAATCAACAAAGCTAGCAACCGAAAGTTTCTGAAATTCTAAACATTTCTCAAGAATCTGCCTAAGTGAAAATATCTGATCCACACATCCCCTACCACTTGTGAATCCACATTGCTCATCACGCAATGGACTGTCAACCAGATTCTTAATTCTATTAAGAACAATCATGGAAAGAACTTTACATGGAAAGAACTTAACAGAGAGTAGGCAGATACCCTTATAGTTATCACAAGAACTGCGATCACCTTTTTTGAAAATAGGGATAACAATAGCTCTGGTAAAATCCTTAGGAACCATGCCTTTATCATAAAAGATATTCAGAATTTCAGTCATCCAAGTGGTAACCGAAATATTCCCAGCTCTAAGCATTTCGGTAGTAATTTCATCTACCCCTGGGAATTTATGAAGTTTAAGTTTAGAAACAGCAAAATAACTTCAGGTTGTATTATAGGGCCAACATTAAAGCCATCAATGCATCTACCATCATTGCAAACAATGGGAGTAGAACTAACCACATTGTTTAGAACATCACTGAAATGCTCAGCCCACCTAGCCATGACAGAATCCTCACCTTCTATAACCTTACCTTGTTTATCCTTCAATCCCTGTATACCTGTCCGTTTTCTACCACACAAAACATTAACTATCTGGTACAGCTCTCTGCTGTTGTGCTGTCTAACTGCTTCCTCGGCTTTGTCAGCCAAACCATCAAGCCAAAGATTCTTATCAGCAGCTAACTGATCTTTTACACGTTTATTAAGATCTCTGTAATGCTTTCTATTAGGACTAGTAGGGTATTGATTAAGGACATTCCTGCAGTTCTTTCTTTCCGAAATCAGATCAAGTGCCTTATCACTCAGATAATTCTGTCTCTTCTGCTCCTTTTTTCCTAAAAGAGTACTGTTGGTGTCCAAAAAGCCTGTTTAAAATGATCCCATTCTTCCTCAACTTCTGTAGTAAGCATACCATGACTGTCATAATGACTAAGTAACCTATCATGGTAAGTTTTGGCTATAACTGGGTCTTTCAGAGCTTCAGCATTAAAAACAAATTTTTTAACCCTAGCACAACACTTTTTAAGTTTACGTTGCAAGACACTTTTAACAAGATAATGGTCAGATCTAATTTCAGCTCCCCTATATGACCTGGTATTCCTAACAGAACTAGCCCATTTGCTGTTAATTAATATATAATGAATCATATTCTTATGCAGCCCATCGGGTTTCACCCGATGGGCTGCATAAAGTTTTTTGTGGATATAATAAATAATATAATAATAATATAATATATAATAATATAATATATAATATAATAATATAATAAGCTTTTTTGTGGACATCAAGAGAAAAAGCTCTGTGCAGAGTCCTCACATTCCAACTACCTATGGACAGAAAATAGTTAGTGGGATGTTTAAAGAAACTATGTTTATTGAGAGAGGGAATGCCGACAATATCAAACAGCCCCCTAATCGCAGACATGGGGCAAATACCCGTTCCCCCACCACTAAAGGCTGAAGCTATCTACACTGGAAGACTTCCTCCAATGTAGAATTTGACGATGCCAATAGAAGCAAACAGTTCAGGTGCCTGCGATGACCTCTGCTCAGGATTATCCACCAGCTGATAAAGATATCCCGTGAATCTATTGACTTGGGGCTGTCAACCCACAAACAAACAGAAAACACAGCGGAAGATTTTCCCTCTTGATTTTTCTGCACTGGTGGGAAGAAGCCCACTAGTGCAGCAAAATCAAGATCCATAATCAAGCTCAGAGCCATATGTCCAGTCCAGTGGGTTTATATGGTCAGCACCAGGACCCTGTGTGGTTGACCATTCCTCAGCAGGGAAGAAAAAAAAGAAATGTAGCCATAGTTGTCCAGATCAGAAGGCCACACTAATCTGGCAGCCCTCCCCTTCCGTTAACTTCCACAAGAGAGTATCTCTTTTGAAAGGTACTAACAGTCTGCACCACGAGAAGGCGGGGTCGGACATTAGGTGCTAGGCCTGGCCGGTTCTATGGATTATCACAGGGTATTGGTGCATAGCTCTCCTTCCAGTGACTACCTAGCTACCATTTATAGACCGAAGAAATAATATTCACCGTGAATCCGAAAAACGCCTGAAAGAGGCACTATGTTTAAAGAAATGCGTCTTATTTCTCTTCCATAATTTAGAGCAATATTCGTAAATTATATATATATTAATTATATTGAAAAATACAACTGCGGAAGAGTAAACAAACACGTCTGTTCGCAATACGAAACACGGTAAAAGTCACTTCCTATGAGTGAGCAAACAGTGCATAGGGTAATGACGTCACTTTGTCAGACGTCATTACCCTATTATTGCAAGGTAAAATAAATTATAATGTCAGTTTATGAGTTTATATGAAGCGGCTATATTGCTGCTACGTTTGCCGCGTTAGCGTATGGATATGGCGAAGATTTGATATAATTTGAGGGTTTTTTTTTTGAGATTTTCGGAGCTTTGCGTACCGGAAACACATTACAGTGTAATAAGCAACCATTGGCAAGGTCTATGCGATTAAAAAATGCACACGGACTGTATTCCCTATGTCCTTCTCTAAACCACCATTCTGCTGCTCGAAAAAATATCACGTGAATCAAGTTTAATAATATTGTTACGACAGAAGAATCTGGCAACCGAAAGCAAAGTTTCAGCCAACGAATAAGAACGTTGGGAGAATTTGAGAACAGTGGAGCGTTAACGGTCGTTGTGTTGTAACGGTCGTGAGTTCGAAAATGGACGGTGAGCTGTTCTGAGACAGTGCGCGTAAGTATCAAGAAGTAACTTGATGTGTTGTGTATACGCGGAAGGATAAAAGTGGGATCTTTTATCGTTAAGTATCAAGAAGTAACTTGATGTGTTGTGTATACGCGGAAGTATAAAAGTGGGAACTTTTATGGCTAACTTCGAATGTCTACACGGACTGTCTTTTTGTTCGGCTAGTGTGTGAAAAGTTATTAGCACAGGACGAGAATTGGTTTACGAGTGAAGATCTTCGGGTGACCTGGTAAATCAAGTAAAAGGTAGTATTTAGTAAAATACACAGAGCTGATGTTGTGTGCTCTACGTGAAGATTGATGACTTGTGCATGTTAATAGTTGATTTGTTAATAAGATACTTCATCCATATTTCCTTTGTAACAATTTACCTTGTATTGAATTTGGTTTTGAAATATAGCTTTTAATATTCACGCTCAGCGGCTATCCATTTTTTTGTAATCCGCAACATTTGGTGTCAGAAGCGGGATTAATTTAATTGAATGCCTTTCACTAGAAGTATGGATGAAGTATCTTATTAACAAATCAACTATTAACATGCACAAGTCATCAATCTTCACGTAGAGCACACAACATCAGCTCTGTGTATTTTACTAAATACTACCTTTTACTTGATTTACCAGGTCACCCGAAGATCTTCACTCGTAAACCAATTCTCGTCCTGTGCTAATAACTTTTCACACACTAGCCGAACAAAAAGACAGTCCGTGTAGACATTCGAAGTTAGCCATAAAAGTTCCCACTTTTATACTTCCGCGTATACACAACACATCAAGTTACTTCTTGATACTTAACGATAAAAGATCCCACTTTTATCCTTCCGCGTATACACAACACATCAAGTTACTTCTTGATACTTACGCGCACTGTCTCAGAACAGCTCACCGTCCATTTTCGAACTCACGACCGTTACAACACAACGACCGTTAACGCTCCACTGTTCTCAAATTCTCCCAACGTTCTTATTCGTTGGCTGAAACTTTGCTTTCGGTTGCCAGATTCTTCTGTCGTAACACTGCCCCCTTCCTAGGTCTTGTTCGTCCCGAACAATTCTGGATTCCAAAGCTTCTTCAGTTCTTCGATGAAACGGGGCCAAATGATCCACGTGAACCACCTTGCACTTTGTAGCTGGACGTCGACGAATGCGATATACCACGTTTGTGTCAAAATGAAAGCGAATCTCATTATGACGTAGATTTCTTTTCTGACTGAAGCCTCGTCCACAAACATAATACGTGTAAGGCCTATAGCCCTTGTGAACACGTTTATGTCTCTGCAAGGAGGAGATGGACCGAAGCGCTAAAAAGAATTATGGAGCTGATATTATATTTGTGAAGCACCTTGGGGATCAAATTGATTCAGGTGAAGTATGGCTGAAGGTTCATCACGACAGTTCTGAATTAAGTGAAAGTCAACTGACAAAAGGGTCAGACTGGAGGATGAAACTCCTCCCTAGATTTTATGTCACTAATGACTTTCATTCCTTGTTACTGTTGATAGAAGTAAAAATCCAAAGAAGAAAACTTTCGACAAAGAAGAAAACTTTTTACAGGTTTTGCACGAAAACTCTTAGTCCATTCTTCTCCCTGCAGAGACATAAACGTGTTCACAAGGGCTATAGGCCTTACACGTATTATGTTTGTGGACGAGGCTTCAGTCAGAAAAGAAATCTACGTCATAATGAGATTCGCTTTCATTTTGACACAAACGTGGTATATCGCATTCGTCGACGTCCAGCTACAAAGTGCAAGGTGGTTCACGTGGATCATTTGGCCCCGTTTCATCGAAGAACTGAAGAAGCTTTGGAATCCAGAATTGTTCGGGACGAACAAGACCTAGGAAGGGGGCAGTGTTACGACAGAAGAATCTGGCAACCGAAAGCAAAGTTTCAGCCAACGAATAAGAACGTTGGGAGAATTTGAGAACAGTGGAGCGTTAACGGTCGTTGTGTTGTAACGGTCGTGAGTTCGAAAATGGACGGTGAGCTGTTCTGAGACAGTGCGCGTAAGTATCAAGAAGTAACTTGATGTGTTGTGTATACGCGGAAGGATAAAAGTGGGATCTTTTATCGTTAAGTATCAAGAAGTAACTTGATGTGTTGTGTATACGCGGAAGTATAAAAGTGGGAACTTTTATGGCTAACTTCGAATGTCTACACGGACTGTCTTTTTGTTCGGCTAGTGTGTGAAAAGTTATTAGCACAGGACGAGAATTGGTTTACGAGTGAAGATCTTCGGGTGACCTGGTAAATCAAGTAAAAGGTAGTATTTAGTAAAATACACAGAGCTGATGTTGTGTGCTCTACGTGAAGATTGATGACTTGTGCATGTTAATAGTTGATTTGTTAATAAGATACTTCATCCATATTTCCTTTGTAACAATTTACCTTGTATTGAATTTGGTTTTGAAATATAGCTTTTAATACTCACGCTCAGCGGCTATCCATTTTTTTGTAATCCGCAACAATATTCATAAAGTGTTTGTGGTTCGTTTATAAATTCCTTCAGGTAAGTAACTTTATAGTGAATAATTAATTTACAGTAGAGTAATCTAATTTTCCACTTTTTACATGAGAGTATGAAATTTCAACCAAGAGCTACTATACAGCACATTATTCTGATTATGGGATATAAATTTTATAGTTAAACGCTATTTGTCGCTGTCGACCACTAACGACCCCTTTCATTTCTGCTCGGATTTTGTAAAGCTCGCTCAGTAGAACTAATGGTTGTCCGAGGAAAAAAAATTCTTCGCTTAATTTTTGATTTCTTCATTTTGCTATTTGTCGTTACAGTAAGCGTAGAAATATTTCTATATCGTAAATGATCAAATGGCAGTTTTTTATGTACAGGCTTTCACATCTATTTGACCCATTATCGTGCACGAAGTTCGAAACCAACGTTTGATATTCGCAACAGATATATCGAGCTGATAGGGTGACGTAACGACCGCAAGAAATGTCAACTTGGCGATAAAAATATAATTTACCCACTACACGGAAACGCATTATTCAGAGCTAAGAAGAAGGTAATGTACAGTACAGCGAAATGTGTAATAGAAGCCTTAGATTACACCACAGGGTTGTCCTTTGGGAACACAGGAAAAAGCGTTCTTTACCCCTAAGGACAAAGTTGCCTATGACATACGTAAGAGATTCACACCTAGCCTCGATCTAGGAATTTCTCGTTGGACACCACAGGGAAACTCGTTCTGTGAAAGCCACCTAGATACCGCCTGTCTGGATAGCCTTCAAGAAAAAGAGCGAAATTAAATATGCCTGAACAAGCAATTCCTTTCATTGGTTTATGTTAAGTTGAAGTTAACTTATTTTAATAACATTCAAAATAATTTATTTATTAAGATTTTATTTAAATATTTCAGAATATTATAAAAATATTTACCAAAATTAAAAAAAGAAATAACTACCAGTTAATATTTTAGGATTAGAAGTGTTTTCATTTATATACTTTGGTTTTTGAAAGATGTTATAGAAATTATGGTGGCAACACTGGCATACCACTGATGACGTCACGTCCGTGTTTTCGCGATATCATTTGTAATTCTAATTTACCTGCTGTATTCTTCTGTTAATTTCCCTTTTTATTTATAACCACAAGTCGTAGACTTTTATTGTGAGGAAGTGATCTCATTTTTTTAATGTGCGACAATCTGTAGCTGAATTTCTTGTTTTGAAAATAATAATTAGTTACGACACATTTAAAATTTCGGTGTTGGGAAATAGGTTTGAGGAGAAGTGTTGAGTTTATACAATTGAGAAGAGTTGTTGAGTTGTGAGAAAGTTGAGTTTATACAATTCATTATTAAGGCGGGCACATTTAAGAATGTTATTGTAACTCGTAATTTTATTCATTTTTTTATGACGATATATGTTACTTTCTTTTATGGCGATACGTAGCTCCTATATACTATAGGTAGGATATCTTTTTATTTTAGAGAGTCTAGTGAGGGAAGGTTTTCGTACTTCGATTGCGATGTCGCGTTCGGCTATATTTGGTTATTTGATGGAGATCCCCCGTGCTAAATATGTTCGACGATCTTCGTTTCTAAAATATTTAGTAATTAACGGTCACACAGATAGCAGAGATGGTGAGAAAGGAAGTTTAAACAGAGGGAACTTTTTTGCGAGTATCGAGAAGTATCACTACTTCGAAGTGAGACAACAGTTAAAACAGTAACTTTATTTTCAGACGTCACCAACGGATTATTATGACTGTTATTAATCAGAATACAGTTAATGATATCTGTTGTTGAAGTGAAACGTATGTAGAGTGCACTGTTCACGTTTTGTTCTAGGGAATCGATGATATCACTTAAGGTTTGAAAAATAAGCCGTATTTTCTTCATAATAGTATGATGAGGAAATTTTAATGATATCGTATATGTCGTTTGGGTGGTCGTCGAGAACAAAAGTCGCCATGTTGTTCTTTGTGAGACACATATCGTAATGTTTCATACTGCGGGATAAAAACGTTAATGTTATCCTTACGAAATGTTATATAAAAGATTTCCTATTCAGCATTTAAAGTTTTTCATTTACCGTTTCTGGAAATGCTGCTGATTCCAGTTTTAAGAGCAACAGGGCATTTATCGACAGACCTGGAAAAAGAAATCCCTAAAAGCAAAACGAATCTTTCGATTAGACCAGCGGCAGCATTACGTTAACTCCTAATTAGGTGAGCGGAAAATTTTAGACACCGAGGTGTACCAACAAGTTTCTGATTTCAAAGCCGGACGGAATTTCGATTAAGACGATAAACAGATATAACTCGCCACAAAATCGTGTCGAGCACGATAATTTCCTCAAAAAAATATGCACATCAAAATGTATACTTGCATTACAACAACGCCTTAGGAAACTTTATCATTACATCACTGAGTTAATATAAAAAAATGTTGCCACTCACTCTTCTACAAGTTCAAATTAAATAAATATTAAATGGTTATCGTGACAGTATGAAAAGGAAGCCGATAAGGAAAAGTAAATTAATCAAAACGTCTTCTGGCCATATTAAATCCTCCTTTCATCCAGCAGTATTTTCAGAGAATTTATAAAATGTCTTTTTTTTCGCATAACATCTTCCTCCACATTTACATTCTAATATGTGCTAATTTCAGGTGCCATGTGCCCTAAGAACATACTAATAAGTTGTTGCTCTTCGCCACTACATGGAGAAGCGTAATTCAAGCAGAACAGTAAACTACAAAGTTGCTCTTCGCCACCACACGAAAATGCGCATTTCCAGCATAACGGTTACTAGCGTTCGGTGGCCGAGTGGTTTGCACGCGTGGCTAACGATGTAAGGGAACTGGGTTGGAACCTTGGGTAAGGCATTGATGTGTGTTACTTTTCTGCTGAGGTGCTTACTTACGGTAGCAACAATGCAATCAGTTTAGGTTAATGAGTGACAAATTTGAATCTCAATCAAGTATATTATTTCTTTTTACACGTTTTTGATTTAACGGAGATCAGAAAAAAAATTTAAATTCCCTATTTACACGATTTATTTTGATGTAACACGGTTCACACGGCGCCTTTTTAAAAAAACTCCATTTGAATTTAATTCTGAAAAAATATTTCCATTGAAGAAAAAATTTCTAGAAGAACCAAGATGCCGCTTTTATGGTCACATTTTTTGATGTAGTTTTATGGTTTTAGGTAACAGGAATAAGATAAAAACCAAAAAAATCTAAGAATTCTTTATATATTTATTTTGTTTAAAACCAAACTGGAAGGTTTTAATTTGAAAAAAAAAATGGCATATAAACTGACAGGTTCCTCTCATATCTCTGTGGCAAGGAGCTGCTTCAGGGGGTATGTTTTTTTTTCTCATCTGGAACCAATTCTATTATCATATTCTATTTTTTCATATGCACTGTGTTTTGTTTTAGAATTTTTTTACACGGTTTTTTCGGGAACCTATTTACCGTGTAAAAATTTAAAACAGAATTAGGTGTATTTATTTAGATCATTCCTTTTCTGTAGTATAAATGAATTATTTTACACTTGAGAAACATCCTGAAACAATTTTTAGAGAATCTAATAGGAGGAGTGGTGATGAATACGAATAATGTTAAAGATCTTTGTTAGGTGGATGCTTTTAAATGTTAAGAGAATAAATTTGAATAACTGACTGGAATTTCATACAATAATACGCATTTGATATCATATAGAGCTCAGAATTGATTGTTTTACCTGTGATCGGCATTTTATTTGTAGACAATGGACTAAACGGTCAGGTCACGAGGACCCCGAAGGCTCAGAGAAGGTTGGGGGAGGAGCCTCACTGGAACAGCTGTCGAGAGACAAATGGTAGCCTCGCGTCAAAGCCATGCAACGAGTTCTTTAACGTGCACAGGGTATGGCTTTCCCGCACACGGTGCCACGGCTTAAGATCCCATCCAATGGACGGCGGCCTTTCCAAGCTTATCGGTGTCCCCTGCTGACCGTTAGCAGGGCGAGCAGTTTTGTGGAGATAAATCTCAACGCTGACCCAGCGGGGACTCTAACCTGGGAACTGCAGATTACGAGCCGGGAGCGCTACTAACTTACCCATCCCTACCCCAGCGCTCGCAGTTTCTTTGCGATAAGGAATGAATAACTGCTATGGTTTCTCTTCGTGTGCAGTTCTTTTCTGGTTAGAGTAGCACCTGTGACAGCGTTGAGATCCGCAGTTACGTATATATTATATATCATCGCGAAGTAACGATATCTGCTTTCGTATTAAGCGGTCTTCCGCCTTGCTATTACGAATGCCACCAAAAGACATAGTATCAGGAGTGCTTTCATTAAAGTGAAGGGGTGGAACGTTAGGTATTGCTACAGGAAAGGAATATGCAATTCCCAGGGTCGATTCCCACTACACTCAAAGTTCTGATTAATTTACGTTAAACACCCCATCGTTATATCGGTTAGAAAGGCGAACACCGATGGTTTGTGTAAAGGCATATTTGCATAACATCCGTCGTAATGAGAGTTCACTGAAGTGAACTCTCATGCAACAGTATCATGCCGTGATAAAGGAGTCCGTTGTATTCCATAACTATTCGTAATTGAGGAAATCCTATTTCGACTAAACTTATCTGCAGAAATGACTCCTAAGTGTCGTTTCGAAGACTCACGGAAAATTCTTAATAACACAAATAACCATATCTAAATAACCAATTAAATCTATTTCAGTTGAAAACCTAAGTATTATATTCACTACTAAAATGTTACATTGTTCGTTTCACGATTAAAGAGAAAGGAAGAAAACAGATCGTACGCTAAATAATCGACGACACAACAATGCTTTTCGAATCGTTAAACCGGATATGCCTTTTGTTTCGTAATGTGCATTTCCGTCACGAATAAGGTTAATTAATTTAATTCCTTGAATTCAATTCCTGCTATTATATTCTCTAAAATTTGTTTCAGGATGTTTCTCAACTTTTAATAATAAATAAATAAATAAATACCCCCTCAAGCAGCTGCTTGCCACAGAGGTCTGACAGGAGCCTGTCAGTTTATATGCCATAGTAGAAGGTCTGAGAGGATGGCACGCCCTCAGCAGAAAAACTACACAAAACAGCCATGCCTTACCCGGGACTCGAACCCAGGTCTCTTAGATCAGTAGCCAAGCGTGCTAAGCACTCAACTTTAAAAAAATAAATCCTTCTTAATAAACAATAGGAATAATCTAATTCAATGCACCCAATTCTGTTTGTGATAGGTTCCCGAGAAAACCGTGTAAAAAAATAAACCTTTTTAAAAAAATACAGTGCATATGAAAAAATAGATATGAAAATCTTTAAGTATTCATTTGATTTTTATTAATTTAAACACATTTCTTATTATATAAAGGTTACTTATAATATAGTGGTTACAAATACAAATGGCGGCATGAAAATCAACTCCTAAAATTACTGCTGCCTATGAATACGGGTTAATGATAAACTAGCAAAAACACCGAGATGACGTCAGCAGCACTGTTTCGTGGTGTTGCCAACAGATATTGCATAAAATATTAGAAGCACGTTCAAGTTTTAAAAATAAAAATAAAAATTCTTTATATATTTATTTTCTTTAAAACGAAACCGGTAGGTTTAATTTGAAAAAAAAAAAAAAAATTAGTTCTTACGCTAAAAAATTTCCTTAAGTATTTCCATAATAGTTAATATCAAAAATCATCAGCACAATTTTTTAGGTCTCCTTAAAGTCTTTACGTTCACATAGCAATAGAAATAACACTTAATCCCGTTGTTCTGCGAATGAAAATGGGAACACCAACAGGTTGGCAAAGTCGCTGTGAAGTTAACTCATGGTTGACATATGCAGGAAATAAAAGCCCCCCCCCCCCCGAAAAAAAAAAAGTTTATTTCTTATTCTACATGCGGCCCAGTTTATGTTAAATGTTAGGAACGTGAGGCCCGAACGGAACAAGTTCCATGTCACATGAAAACTCGTCAAGTAGGTAATGCTGCTGTCCATAAAACTAACAACCTATGTTTTCTGTCCCGTCAAAATAGAAGAAATTTACTAGTTACTACATGTTAGGACAGCAAAGAATTACGAATTTCCTTTGAAATGGAAGCTCGTATGAGGATCCGTGTGTGGGAGACAGTGTGGAGTCTGTAAAACCTTTTTTCTCATCCTCATCGGCATTCTCAGTGGGGGCATAACAGTAGATAAGATTGAAGTCCTTAACGCTTGTCTGTAATTTTGCTGTAAACAACCTTTCATTAATGCACTCTTATCCTAGAAGAGCATCACTAGCGTGTCTGCTGAGAAGCAGTCCCACGCCTTGGTAAAGTTTATTGTCATTCCTCCCCGAAAAGAGATATTTAAGATACTCACGGTGAATCCGAAAAACTTTTGAAAGAGGTACTAGATTAAAAGAATAATTTTTAGTAAATTTGGTATAGAAGGTATCGAAAAACCCAAGTGCGGAAGAGTAAACAAACCCCTCGGTTGGGAATACGAAACAATGGAAATGTCACTTCCTTGCGATTCTGCAAACAATGCATTCTCAGTCGTCACTGTCATATGTCATTCGCCTATTATTGAAATTGTCCGACGCTTTTCTCGCTGTTCCATTTGCCGCGTTAGCTATTAAAATATGGCGAAGAAGTCATCCTTTTTTGAGGGTTTGTAGTTATCAGAGCTTTGCCTATCGCGAACAGATTTGAGTATAATAAGCAGCTTAGGCAAGGCCCGTAAGGTTAATAAATACCGTCGGCCTGTCCTTCTGTAACCCACAACTCTGCTGCTCGAAAAGTATCAGCTGAATCAAGTTAAATAATATTCGTGAAGTGTTTGCGGTTCTTTTATATTTTCCTTCAGGTAAGTAACTTTGTATTGAATGATCAGTTTAGAGTAGAGGTACTCTAATTCTACACTTTTTAGCCTAAGATCTATGAAATTTCGGTCGGTTTCGAACCGACAAATAGTATGCAGCACATTATTCTGATTATGGGATATAAAATTGATAGTTAACCGCTATTTGTCGGTGTCGACCATTTTATTTTGGCTCGTAATACGGACATTATTCCTTTCCTATGCTTTTCAGGTACCCTACCGAACGGCTACAGAATTTCCTTGTTATGCCAATGAGAAACGTTACTTGGAAGCTCTAAAATATGCATTTAATGGAAAAATGTCACTGATGATAAATTAAAGATCATAATCAAATATTTTTTAAATATCGGTTTTCAAAAATATTGTTTTAGTATTTAAATGGTTGCGGAAGCTGGAATGGTTAACAATAATATTCAGTGGTATGCCAGTGAGAAAGTGGAATTATTTTTTCAGCAGGTAAATTAGAATTACAAATGATATCGCGAAAACACGGACGTGAGTCATTTCTGGTATGTCCAAGTGTTGCCACCATAATTTCTATAAGACCTTTCAAAACCAAAGTGTATAAATCAAAATATTTCTAATCCTAAAATATTAACTGGTAGTTGGTCTGTAAATGGTAGCTAGGTAGTCTCTGGAAGGAGAGCTATGCACCAATCCCCTGTGATGATGCATAGAACCGGCCAGGCCTAGCACCTAATGTCCGACCCGCCTTCTCGTGGTGCGGACCGTTAGTAACTTTCAAAAGAGATACTCTCTTGTGGAAGTGAACGGAAGGAGAGGGCTGCCAGATTAGTGTGGCCTACTGATCTGGACAACTATGGCTAATTTTCTTTTTTTTCAACCCTGCTGAGGAGTGGTCAACCACACAGGGTCCTGGTGCTGACCATATAAACCCACTATATTGGACAGATATATGGCTCTGAGCTATGGATCCTGATTTTGCTGCACTGGTGGGCTTCTGTGGAGGGAAAATCTTCCGCTGTGTTTTCTGTTTGTTTGTGGGTTGACAGCCCCAAGTGAATAGATTCACAGGATATGTTTATCAGCTGGTGGATAATCCTGAGCAGAAGTCATCGCAGGCACCTGAACTCTTTGCTTCTATTGGCATCGTCAAATTCTACATTGGAGGAAGTCTTCCAGTGTAGATGGCTTCAGCCTTTAGTGGTGGGGGAACGGGTCTTTGCCCCATGTCTGCGATTAGGGGGCTGTTTGATATTGTCGGCATTCCCTCTCTCAATAAACATAGTTTCTTTAAACATCCCACTAACCATTTTCTCTCCATAGGTAGTTGAAATGTGAGGACTCTGCACAGAGCTTTTTCTCTTGATGTCCTCACACAAGAATTCCACCGTTATAATTTAGATATTCTCGGCTTGCAAGAGACCAGATGGACAGATAAAGGTCAGATTCTTAAAAATAATCTTAAATTTCTCTTTTCAGGGAGGGACGACAATAAGCATCACCAAGGCGTGGGTCTGCTTCTCAGCAGACACGCTAGCGATGCTCTTCTAGGATATGAGTGCATTAATGAAAGGTTTCTTACAGCAAAATTTCAGACAAGCATTAAAGACTTGAATGTTATCTGCTGTTATGCCCCCACTGAGGATGCCGATGAGGATGAGAAGGATAGGTTTTATGAACAACTTCAGGATATTTTGAATTCTGTCAAGAAAGGAGATATTACCCTTGTTCTTGGTGACTTCAATGCCAAAGTTGGTACTGACTCTGACCTTTGGGGAGCAGTAATAGGCCCTTTTGGTATTGGTAGCTGCAATGGCAATGGGCAACGTCTCCTACAGGTAAGTAAACTCAATGGATTCAGAATAACTAACACTTATTACAAACACCGCGACATACATAAGTACACATGGGTTTCACCTGATGGGCTGCATAAGAATATGATTGATTACATATTAATTAACAGCAAATGGGCTAGTTCTGTTAGGAATACCAGGGCATATAGGGGAGCTGAAATTGGATCTGACCATTACCTTGTTAAAAGTGTGTTGCAACTTAAACTTAAAAAAGTGTTCGGCTAGGGTTAAAAAATTTACTTTTAATACTGAAGCTCTGAAAGATCCAGTTATAGCCAAAGCTTACCATGATAGGTTATTTAGTCATTATGACAGTCATGGTTTGCTTACTACTGAAGTTGAGGAAGAATGGGATCATTTTAAACAGGCTTTTTTGGACACTAACAGTACTCTTTTAGGAAAAAAGGAGCAGAAGAGGCAAAATTATCTGAGTGATAAGGCACTTGAGCTTATTTCGGAAAGAAAGAACTGCAGGAATGCCCTTAATCAATATACTACTAGTCCTAATAGAAAGCATTACAGAGACATTAATAAACTTGTAAAGGATCAGTTAGCTGCTGATAAGAATCTTTGGCTTGATGGTTTGGCTGACAAAGCCAAGGAAGCAGTTAGACAGCACAACAGCAGAGAGCTGTACCAGATAGTTAATGTTTTGTGTGGTAGAAAACGGACAGGCATACAAGGATTGAAGGATAAACAGGGTAAGGTTATAGAAGGGGAGGATTCTGTCATGGCTAGGTGGGCTGAGCATTTCAGTGATGTTCTAAACAATGTAGTTAGTTCTACTCCCATTGTTTGCAATGATGATAGATGCATTGGTGGCTTTAATGTTGGCCCTATAACACAATCTGAAGTTATTTTGGCTGTTTCTAAACTTAAACTACATAAATCCCCAGGGGTAGATGAAATTACTACCGAAATGCTTAGAGCTGGGAATGTTTCGGTTACCACTTGGATGACTGAAATTCTGAATATCTTTTATGATAAAGGCATGGTTCCTAAGGATTTTACCAGAGCTATTGTTATCCCTATTTTCAAAAAAGGTGATCGCAGTTCTTGTGATAATTATAGGGGTATCAGCCTACTCTCTGTTCCAGGTAAAGTTCTTTCCATGATTGTGCTTAATAGAATTAAGAATCTGGTTGACAGTCAATTGCGTGATGAGCAGAAGTGGTAGGGGATGTGTGGATCAGATATTTTCACTTAGGCAGATTATTGAGAATGTTTAGAGTTTCAGAAACCTTTGGTTGCTAGCTTTGTTGATTTTAAAAAGGCTTTCGACTCTGTTGAGCGTCATAATTTGTGGTTGATTGTGAGATCATAAGGTATACCAGAGAAGTTAGTTAACATTATGAAAGCTCTCTATAATAACACTGAGTCGTGTGTGAGAGTTGGTAAGGCTTGTAGCAATTGGTTTAGCATTACTTCTGGTGTTTGACAAGGGTGCATTTTGTCTCCTTTTCTCTTTAGCTTGGTTATTGATTATGTTATGCGAAATTCACTTCAAGGGAAAGATTTTGGCCTTAAATGGGCTGGAGATACGAAAATTTCTGATTTAGATTATGCTGATGATTTAGCCCTTTTGGCAAATGATGTTGATGAGATGAACTCTTTCATTCGAGCTGTTGATGAGACTGGTAGTAGAGTAGGTTTGGTTATAAACAGAGAGAAAACTAAAGTGATGAAAATTGGTCAGGCAGGCTGTGATTCAGTTAATCTGAATGGTTGCAGTCTTGAGCAGGTGTCACATTTAATTATCTTGGGAGCTATGTAACAGATAATGGTGATGTGCGGCATGAGATTAACAGACGAATAGGGATTGCTGCCGGGACTTTTAAGAACCTATGGAGAGTGTGGAGAAATAGGCGTATACACCTAAAGACTAAAATTAGACTGTATAATAGTTTGGTTCTTTCTAGGGTTAGTTATGGTAGTGAAACTTGGACACTTTGTAAACAAGATAACAGGAAACTAGATGCTTTTGATTCCAGATGCTTACGCAGTATCTTGGGCATTAGGTGGTTTAACTTTGTAACTAATGATGAGATTAGGCAAAGGAGTTTGCAACCTCCTTTAAGCAGCATATTTTGCAGAGAGACTCCGTTGGTTTGGCCATGTTGCCCGTATGAATAATTATAGATTGGCGAATAGGGTTATGAACAGTGTGCCTAAAGGCCTCAGAAAGAAGGGGAGACCTAGGATGCGGTGGGCGGACAATGTCAAACAGGACCTTGTTAGAATTGGTGTGCAGTGGCCAGATGCAGTAGATGTAGCTCAGGATAGGCTTGCTTGGAGAACTAAATTGCACGGTCTGGTTGGACCTCCGTAGCCCATGGCTGCTTGAGGATGATGATGATGATGATTTCTTCTTTTTAATTTTGGTAAATATTTTTATAATATTCTGAAATATTTAAATAAAATCTTAATAAGTAAATTATTTTGAATGTTATTAAAATAAATTAACTTTAACTTATCTTAAACCAATGAAAGGAATTGCTTGTTTAGGTATATTTAATTTCGCTCTTTTTCTTGAAGGCTATCCAGATAGGGGGTAACTAGGTGGCTTTCACAGAAGGCGTTTCCCTGTGGTGTCCAACGAGAAATTCCTAGATCGAGGCTAGGTGTGAATCTCTTGCAAATGTCATAGGCAACTTTGTCCTTAGGGGTAAAGAACGCTTTTTCCTGTGTTCCCAAAGGACAACCCTGTGGTTTAATCTAAGGCTTCTATTACACATTTCGCTGTACTCTACATTACCTTCTTCTTAGCTCTGAACAATGCGTTTCCGTGTAGTGGGTAAATTATATTTTTATCGCCAAGTTGACATTTCTTGCGGTCGTTACGTCACCCTATCAGCTCGATATATCTGTTGCGAATATCAAACGTTGGTTTCGAACTTCGTCCACGATAATGGGTCAAATGGATGTGAAAGCATGTACATAAAAAAACTGCAGTTTGATCATTCACGATATAGAAATATTTCTACGAAATACTGTAACGACAAATAGCAAAATGAAGAAATCAAAAATTAAGCAAAGAATTTTTTTTCCTCGGACAACCATTAGTTCTACTGAGCGAGCTTTACAAAATCCGAGCCGAAATGAAAGGGGTCGTTAGTGGTAGACAGCGACAAATAACGTTTAACTATAAAATTTATAACCCATAATCAGAATAATGTGCTGTATAGTAGTTCTCGGTTGAAATTTCGTACTCTCATGCTAAAAAGTGGAAAATTAGATTACTCTACTGTAAATTAATTATTCACTACAAAGTTACTTACCTGAAGGAATTTATAAACAACCACAAACACTTTATGAATATTATTAAACTTGATTCACCTGATATTTTTTCGAGCAGCAGAATGGTGGTTTAGAGAAGGATATAGGGAATACAGTCGGTGTGTATTTTTTAATCGCATAGACCTTGCCAATGGTTGCTTATTACACTGTAATGTGTTCCCGGTATGCAAAGCTCCGAAAATCTCAAAAATAAAAACTCAAATTATGTCAATTCTTCGCCATATCCATACGCTAACGCTATTCGCCAATCTATAATTATTCATACGGGCAACATGGCCAAACCAACGGAGTCTCTCTCTGCACAATATGCTGCTTAAAGGAGGTTGCAAACTCCTTTGCCTAACCTCATCATTAGTTACAAAGTTGAACCACCTAATGTCCAAGATACTGCGTAAGCATCTGGAATCAAAAGCATCTAGTTTCCTGTTATCTTTTTTACAAAGTGTCCAAGTTTCACTACCATAACTAACCTTAGAAAGAACCAAACTATTATACAGTCTAATTTTAGTCTTTAGGTGTATACGTCTATTTCTCCACACTCTCCAAAGATACTTAAAAGTCCCGGCAGCAATCCCTATTCGTCTGTAAATCTCATGCCGCACATCACCATTATCTGTTACATAGCTCCCAAGATAATTAAACTGTGACACCAGCTCAAGACTGCAACCATTCAGATTAACTGAATCACAGCCTGCCTGACCAATTTTCATCACTTTAGTTTTCTCTCTGTTTATAACCAAACCTACTCTACTACCAGTCTCATCAACAGCTCGAATGAAAGAGTTCATCTCATCAACATCATTTGCGAAAAGGGCTAAATCATCAGCATAATCTAAATGAGAAATTTTCGTATCTACAGTCCATTTAAGGCCAAAATCTTTCCCTCGAAGTGAATTTCGCATAACATAATCAATAACCAAGCTAAAGAGAAAAGGAGACGAAATGCACCCTTGTCGAACAGCAGAAGTAATGCTCAACCAATTGCTACAAGTCTACACACGACTCAGTGTTATTATAGAGAGCTTTCATTATGTTAACTAACTTGTCTGGTATACCATATGATTTCACAATCAACCGCAAATTATGACGATCAACAGAGTCGAAAGCCTTTTTGAAATCAACAATGCTAGCAACCAAAGGTTTCTGAAATTCTAAACATTTCTCAAGAATCTGCCTAAGTGAAAATATCTGATCCACACATCCCCTACCACTTGTGAATCCACATTGCTCATCACGCAATTGACTGTCAACCACATTCTTAATTCTATTAAGCACAATCATGGAAAGAACTTTACCTGGAACAGAGAGTAGGCTGATACCCCTATAGTTATCACAAGAAATGCGATCACCTTTTTTGAAAATAGGGGTAACAATAGCTCTGGTAAAATCCTTAGGAACCATGCCTTTATCATAAAAGATATTCAGAATTTCAGTCATCCAAGTGGTAACCGAAACATTCCCAGCTCTAAGCATTTCTGTAGTAATTTCATCTACCCCTGGGGATTTATGAAGTTTAAGTTGAGAAACAACCAAAATAACATCAGGTTGTGTTATAGGGCCAACATTAAAGCCATCAATGCATCTATCATCATTGCAAACAATGGGAATAGAACTAACCGCATTATTTAGAATATTACTGAAATGCTCAGCCCACCTAGCCATGACAGAATCCTCCCCTTCTATAACCTTACCTTGTTTATCCTTCAATCCTTGTATGCCTGTCCGTTTTCTACCACACAAAACATTAACTATCTGGTACAGCTCTCTGCTGTTGTGCTGTCTAACTGCTTCCTCGGCTTTGTCAGCCAAACCATCAAGCCAAGATTCTTATCAGCAGCTAACTGATCTTTTACACGTTTATTAAGATCTCTGTAATGCTTTCTATTAGGACTAGTAGGGTATTGATTAAGGACATTCCTGCAGTTCTTTCTTTCCGAAATAAGCTCAAGTGCCTTATCACTCAGATAATTCTGTCTCTTCTGCTCCTTTTTTCCTAAAAGAGTACTGTTAGTGTCCAAAAAAACCTGTTTAAAATGATCCCATTCTTCCTCAACTTCTGTAGTAAGCATACCATGACTGTCGTAATGACTAAGTAACCTATCGTGGTAAGCTTTGGCTATAACTGGGTCTTTCAGAGCTTCAGTATTAAAAGTAAATTTTTTAACCCTAGCACAACACTTTTTAAGTTTAAGTTGCAAGACACTTTTAACAAGGTAATGGTCAGATCCAATTTCAGCTCCCCTATATGACCTGGTATTCCTAGCAGAACTTGCCCATTTGCTATTAATCAATATATAATCAATCATATTCTTATGCAGCCCATCGGGTTATTTTTGTTTTATAAGTTCTAAACTGGTAAAAGATTATAGATATTAAATGGTAATAAATGATTAGATATTAAATGATTTAATGTCTAATGTTTCCAAAGCGTTCGTTTTTTTTTCGCCAACATAACGTTATACTACCTGGATTCGGTCCGTTAACCCAATCACGCAAGGTATTGAACCCATTACGTAGCCGTTTAACTGGGTCGAACCCGATAAAAGTTGCAGTTTTTTAACTCATGTTCTAATCGAGCAACAGATCTAAAACTAATGTTTTCCGATTACATTCGGGAAGAATTACACGTTGAATGTATCGGAAAAGGTTTCGACCCGCTACGTTTTATTTTATGGGTTCGAAACCGATTGCATACTGGATAAAACGACGTAGTACCTAATGTTTCCGAAAGTTACGTCTTTTTTTGGCCAGCATAGCGTTATACCACCGAAATTCGTTTGAAAGAGATCAGATGGACAGATAATGGTCAGATTCTTAAAAATAATCTTAAATTTCTGTTTTCAGGGAGGAAAGATAATAAGAATCACCAAGGCGTGGGTCTGCTTCTCAGCAGATGTGATGTGATGTGATAAAATGTGATAAAATGTGATGGGAAGGTTAGAAACCCTTGAACAATGGGCTTCCTGCTATCCCAAACAAAGAATCGGACGTGTAAATCACAATGTAGAAAATAAAAATAATAGTTTTTCTGAATTTTTTAAAAGTTCCTACTTATGCAGAGTAGACTTTCTGTAATCCAATACTCTTGGATCTTAATTTCTTTTCTTTTCTGAGGCAAAAGAGATTTCAATAAAAATTAACACTTCTTCTCAGCAGACACGCTAGTGTTGCTTTTATAGGATATGAGGGCATTAATGAAAGGTTTCTTACAGCAAAATTTCAGATAAGCATTAAAGCTATATCGTAATTGTTAGCCTTCTATCGATCGTAGCAAGTTATGTATGACGAGAATCACATGTGGCACCAGGTGAATCATTGGCATTTCCTTTAACGATTATCACTGATTTGGTCGGATTTGGGAGGGGGGGGGGAGGGGGAAGGATCTGTCGGTAACGCGCCAGGCTCGTAATCTGCAGTTTTCAGATTGAAGCAAGGTCACCTTCATTAGACATGTCTGGATAGACTTAAACGAAAGGAGGGACGAAGAGAGAGATATTAATTATGCATAAAATTTTTAGTGGTGTAATTTGTTTAAAAATTTAATTAAACTATTTATTTTAAAACCCGTTAAACTAAAATAATTTTTTCATAACAATTTTAATGAAACATTTAAGAATATTATAAAATTAATTTAAAGTTTTTTTTAAAATAAACAACTATCAATTCGATATTTAGGGAGGTAGATATAATTAGGTAAATGATATTCGAAAAATAAGTCTTCTGTTAGTCGAAACCCCGTTGTATGTTGGTGGCTTTGGTTCGAGTCCCAGCTGGGTCAGCTTTAAGATTTATCTCCGCAAAACTTTCCGTCCAGACCTCGGTCAGTAGGGAACACCAAGGGACTTCAAATGCCTTCGTCCGTCGGATGGGACGTTAAGCCGTGGCTCCGTGTGCAGGAGAATCATACCCTGTGCACGTTAAAGAACACGCTGGATGGCCTTGACGGGAGGCTATCATCTGTCTCCCAACAGCTGTTCCAGTGGGTCCCCTCCCCCAACCTTCTCTGAGCCTTCCGGGTCCATGTGACCTGGCCAGTTAGCCCATGGTGTGCAAAAAAGTGCCGCTCAGAGGTAAAACAACCCAACCCAATCTGAATTTCAGAAGTTCGAGTCCGCCTTCATCAGCGCTGAGATTCATTTCTGCAAAACTCATGAAGTTGGAAAGACCGCCGTCTGTCAAATAGCACTTAAGCCGTGGCTCCGTGTGCAGAAGACACCTACCTGTACATTATAAAGAACACGCTTCATGACTTTTACGGGAGGCTACCATTTGTGGCCTAATAGCTGGCAAGTGAGTTCCTACCTCCCAACCTTCTCTGAGTCCTCGGGATCCTATGAACTGGCTATTTATCCCATTGTCTGCAAAAAGGTTCCCTTCAGATGTAAAACAACCCAATCCAGTGGGCCAGCATTGAGAGGGATTAAAACTCCCCTCTCTGTCCTCGGTCAGCAAGGGTAACACTGATGGGTTTGGAAAGGAAACTTTCCGTCTTCATGGATGTAAAGCCATGGGAGGGCCATACCCTATGCACATTAAGAAACAGGTTTGATGGCTTGACGGGAGTCTACATCTGTCTCCCAACAGCTGTCTAGTGTGCTCTCCAACCTTCTCTGAGCCCTCGAGATCTTTTCATACCTAGCTATTTAGCCCACTGTGTGCAGAAAAAGTACCTCTCAGAGATAAAACAACCCAACCTGCGAAATTTCCACGTCTAATATTCCTAATAATTTTCGTTCCAAATAGCATTAAACGTTTTAATTTTGTCATAAAATGAGTGTAATTATTTTAAAGTGTTTTGCCATCTCGGTTACCGAGTGGTTAGCGTGCTTGACAATTGATCAGAGGGACCAGGTTCGAGTCCCGGTAAGGCATGGATGTTTGTGTTGTCTTTCTGCTGAGGTCTCGGCTTCCTCACAGATCTTCTCTAAGGACACGTAAACTGACAGTCTCCTGTCAGACCTCTGGGCCAAACTGTTGCTTCAGGGAATGGTCATTTAATACTTATAGTTTGCAAAATGATAATAATAATAATCCTTCACATATGGGCTTTGTGATTAAAAAAAGTGATTTTTGACAAAGACAGAAGCAAAATTTAGTCAAAGTATTTCTTTTGCGTAAAAGATGATATTTCAGTTATGGAATACATATAAAAAGTAGAAATTACGTGTTGAAAATGAAATGTTAAATTTCCGAAATTAATTCGCCTTTCCTCCTAAACACCCCACGAGAGAGAGTGAAATCTCTCCTGTCAATTTAAACATCTCTTTTTCATATTATATCGAAAAAAATATCCTTATTAATAAATAAAAAACAATATTGATTTTAAGGTTTGTCATATTACGATTCAAGCATCCTTGTAACTTCAGAAATTCAAACTTCTGGAAGATTCAAAAAATGGGAAGATTTTTTTGTTAGAACTTAATAAACGGAAAAAGAAGTACCTCTTTTATTCATTTTGTTTTCATTTAAAAGAATTTGAATTTGTCAGGCACATAAACGACGAAGCGGACAAAATAAATGTTGTTTTTTATTAGCATTAGTAAGAATCCCGCATTTAAAATGCCAATGTAACATTTGTTTTGTACTGAATAAATTTCTGTTACGTGACATGAGATTTTAAATTTGAATTTCTGATACGATGAAACGAAACAATGCAGTGCAATGGCAACAATGAATCGGTTGAAGAGATGAAAATGGACACAACAATGAGATTAAGAATGAATCAGTTTTTCATGCAACCGGATATTGCTTTGAAAGCATTGTTAACCAGATACGAAATTTACTTCCGTTGGGCGCCGGATCTGGAAGTAATGAGTTTCCCCCCCTTCCCGTCGTCTTCAATCCTTTTCACATGATCCCGAGGATGCTGATCGTTGATGCTGATGAGGGAAGACCAGCATTTTCCATGGAGTTGCTGATCCTCAAGGATGAGATGTTTTCCTTTCAACCACGACTCTAGGATCTTCTCCCGTGACCTGTCTGCAGTGCAACGACCTTGGAAAGGTCAGATCAATTTATCTCTTATCCATTTAGAAATCTTTGCACTCACTGTAATAATTTAGAATTTTTCTTTAGTGTTTAATTAAGGAATTAAATTTCCTTTATATCTAATGATGCTCAAACTGTTTTCTGTTTGATCACATTGTTATGGTTTCTGAGTTGAGTAAGGATTTCACAAGCAAGCGATTAATTAGTACCCCACCACCGACATAAATCTTTCGGACGTCTATTCAGATACAAGATATTTTTATGTGATCCTCAGACTATATAGTCACCATAGCTAAGTGCTTGCAAAAAGTAATTAATTTTCATGTGTACAGTGAATTACTATACAAAGAGTTGCAATGAATATATAAACAAAGTTTGTGTTATGTACTGTAGATACTCGGAAACTTGAGTATTGTTATTAAATATATTAGAAGCGGAGAAGGCCCAAGAAAACTAAGTAAATCACAAAAAAGTTTAAGATAAAATAGGTATTAAAAGTAAAATGTAAAAGCGCTAATCTAACTTTTAATTATATAAATATTTATAGCAAAAGAGTGCTGAAGAAATGCATTCACAATAAAACGATATCAACTGCAACAATTCAAGTTAAAACACAACTTATTGATAAGAGTTCTCTGAGCTTTTGAAAACATCTGCTTGATGTCACCACGTCATATTCCTACTTCCGCATGCGCTATTGTTGACGCGTGACAAGTGCTGAGCTCTTATGTCAAACATTGCCTGCATCAAACGTAATGCGCTGTTGCCGGTTATGGTGAGAAGACCATGCGGTTAATAAAGAAATTAAGCGTGAATGGCAATAAAGAGTTAACGGTTAGTTAACTGAAATATGATATTGCGGTTTTCACGTTACTAACAAATAAATACATGTAATTTAAGAAAGAAATGTTAATTAAGTGATGATATAATGAATATTAAAGATTTGCAAGACTATTTAATGTGAATAATATTATTGTTAATTGAAGTGCAAAGATTTCTAAATTTATAAGTAGGGATTAATTTCTGTGAGAAAGCATGAGGACGATGTTTTCACAGTCATAAATATTAGTCAGTTTGTGGAATCACAGTTAATAACCTAGGAATGAATAAATAACTAAAATTAAAGGAAACGTATAAATTATCATAGGCAGTAAATTAAATGAACAGAAATAAATTAATAAATAAGTTGTAAAGCAGATTTTGAATTTTAGAACTATAATCCATGGAACAGAGGATTGCGGGAAGGCTGGTTTCTAAGGCAACGCAATTTTGTCGTTTACACGAGACATTGCTAAGTAAGACCAGGATTGTTGGGGGATCAGTCCCTTATATTTTGGCTTCCCAATGAACTTAAAACAATTGCAGTAATTAATCCCTGCTTATAAGATGGAAAGTGAATTGTTAAGAATTGTGTTTAAAGTCTATTAATTGTGTATTATTTGGAAAGCGAAACTTCGATTTAATGTCTTCACTTTAAAAGCCTTTATTTTGCCATTTATGAACCGAATTTAAAATATACTTACATTTCTTTAATTGAAGTGTTTCGCAGTCAAATTCATGGATATAAAAAGATACTCTGAATAGAAAAGTGATCGTTTATTGTTCTCATGGTATTGGTATTATGAATGGAGATTACGAATTGTTTTTAATTTATAAGTCATATGAATGAGTCTTGAAAATACTGTTCGAATGTTACGAATACGAAAGTAATCGAAAGAAATGGTAGAGCTGAATACTATTGTTGCGTAAAGGGTTAAGGCAATTGTACTTGGATCTGTAAGTTAAAGGAAAAAAATCAAGTATTACTTTTCACTATTTTAAGATGCTTAACCTGAATTTTTTTATGTAAATAGTGTACACGTTCCATTGAATTCATAACTATTTATAGGTTAGTTAACATTGATATGAATAACTAAATACATATGTACATTGGTCAATATAAAATAATTTTGCAACATTTTCATGCATATCTCGTGAGAACGTTGATCTACGTCATGTTTCTCGATATTTCGCGGATGGATGTCAACTTCGTTTGACTAAAGGTGTCATGAGAAAGCTACGGTTCCGATTTTCAGAAAACATTAGGTAACCAAATAATGTCTCGGTAGTAATGGCGACCATTTTTTATACCTCGCTAATTTTTTTTCGAACAATGGCGATTTTTTTTGCCGATTCACTCCCGCTGCGACCTTATATTTTTTGATGGCTTTTTTTACAATGTGTGTTGGACTATTTTACCTCTTAGCGACACTGTTTTGCAAAAAATGTGCTAAATGGCCAGGTCACAATCACCCCGAAGGCTCAGAGAATGTTGGGGGAGGAGACACACTGGAGAGTTCTTGTGAGACAGATGGTAGCCTCCGGTAAAATCCATCCAGTGTGATCTTTAACATGCACAAGGTATAGCTCTCCCGCACACGGTACCACAGCTTATTGTCCCATCCGATGAACGGCAGCATTTGCAAGTAAATAGGTGTCCCGTTCTGACCGAGGTGCTAGGGGGTGGGGGAGTTTTGAAGAGGAAAATCTTAACGTTTGCCCAGCTGGGCCTCGAACCTGGGAAATGAAGATTATGAACATGGCGCGCCACCCCGGTGCCTTTTATAATGCGTCCATCGGATTCATTTGAAATGAAAATTACTAATTCTGCTTTTCAATATTTCTCAAAAAAAATTATTTTTCTGCTTTATCGCGCTGGTTAGTAATAGTCTCCATTATTATCTGTCGTTTTGACAATGGCACACCCTTTGTTTCAATAAGATTATATTAAAACTTTATAAATAATCCTATAGCTATGAATTCCCATTTCGTGTACTTTCGAATATTTATCGTGATATAATTATGCAAAATTTATTAATCTATTTGCTCGCCCTGGCTAGCAACAGTGGCCATTTTTATCGGTCTTCCAGACTAGTGGTTCTCAACCTTTTATGCTTCACGTACCCCCTGGAAATGTGTATGCAACTGGCGTACCCCTTATATAGATAGATAAAATTATAGTTATAGCATAACAATGGTTATTTTTACTTTGTTACTAGATCTAGGGAGTTTTGAGTTCTCACGGCGTATTCTAAAAACTTTTACCGCATACTCCACTTTGAGAACCCTTATTTTAGACAATAGCGATCTGAAATGTGCACTGTTTGTATTAATAAGGTTATGTTAAACATTTTGAATATTTAATCGTACAATCGGGAATTTTCTTTTAATATACTTTTGAATATTTATCATGAAATAATAGTAAAAATATTCATCTCTCCGTGGTAGTAACGGTTGTGTTTTATAATGGCGATGTGGAATACGATGTGTGAGTTAAGTTTATAATAAAATTTATAAATATTTTATTGTACAGTCATGAATTCTCGTTTCACATGAATCTGTTGGCAGCGTTAAAAAGCCGCCAAAAATAAAATCATAAAGGAAATAAATCAGTAAAGTGTGGAAATACAAATTCGCTCATAATCTCGTTACCGAATGTGTTCGGAAAATCGCCAAAATCTGAATTGCAGCCCATGAGAATGTTAAGTAAGAATTTCCGATTTAAAATAACTATCAATTTGAAAATGAGAAAAATCTCTCTGTTTCACTTAAAGAGAAAATCTCAAGTTAGTTGATCTTATTGCAAAATTGTTTTTGATCCTTTAGGAAAAAATATATATTTTTCTATATATTTTTCGCTCTTTTTCAGAAAAAAAAAATTGAGTTAAAATTTTTGCTTTGCTTTTTCCTGTCTCTCTATAAACATTCATTTTTTATTATTAGAAACTAATTAAAAAAATTTAGGATGGGCGAGTATTGATGAAATATTGAATTCAGAATGTTCAGAATTTCCCTATAGTTCTAATAGTGCCCTCTAACGGCGGAAAATTTGAGAAAAAACAGAAATTTTACAATTATTTCAAACGATTTATTTGTGCTAGAAATTCCAATTTCGGTTGTACAGTAGAGTGTGATGGTGAAGGGATTTACGAAGGTAGTGATGTTTTTTCTCCCTTACTCCGAGGGGGAGGGGGAAAGCAACTCATTTGTTTTCCCTCTTAGCGACACTGTTTTTGGACACAAAGGGCTAAATGGCCAGGCCAAAAGGACCCTGAAGCTTCAGAGAAGGTTGGAGAAAGAGGAACTCCTAAGAACTAAACAGCTCTTTGGAGACAGATGATAGCCTCCCATCAAGGTCATCCACTATGTTGTTTAACGTGCACAGGATACAGTTCTCCAGCACATGTCGGCATGGTCTAAGGTGCCATTCAATGGACGGAGGTCTTTCCGAGCCCATCGATTTCACTTTTCTCATCAAGGGCAGGATTAAACGGAGATCAATCCCAAATCTTCGATAGATGAGACTCGAACCTTCAAAATGCAAATTACAAGTCTGGCACACTGCCGACTGAGCGAACCGCACCCCTTATTTTTGTGATTTGCGGAGAGTAATGAAATATAACTATTTGTAATCTGACAATCAACTATTAGTTGCAATTTCCTCTGTCAGAGGGTGCTACAAGCGGAAAATTAAAATTTCATTCTCTTCGAAAGCGAGCATTCGATATTCGACAGTAGTGATCAGTTATTCTTCTAGTTCTCTAATATATAAGTTGCTAACATTTACATTCACTCTGTGACATTACACTCTGTGAACATACACTCTGTGAAATTGCAAAACCCAGAAGGAGAGGATGATTTTCCTGAAAATCAGCATGGATTGCGTTGTTTTACTTCACAGCGGCACTGTTTTCTACACACAATGGACTAAATGGCCAGATCCCACGCGTGAATCCCATGATCTCTTTGCAGGTGGTAGCAGATACAACCATAGCTATATTTCTGGTTCAGAGAATGTTAGGGGAGGAACCCAATTTCACAAAACTACTTATTACTACCTAGCGATCCCTTTAGAATGTTTATTTAATTTTAGATTCTATACTGATATTGGGAAATGGGAAAAAACTGGTTATATCCATTAAGACTTCGATTTTAAACGTAGATGAAGCAAATATTACGTCAATTATATTAGTGGGAGGAATAATAAAAGTTTTTCTCAGCGACACACTATTATGTAGAACACACACACGATTTAGTAAACTTTCCGTGTATTTGAAAAGGTGAAAAGAGCTGGGTAGCTTCTCACATTAACATGTATTTTTAAAATTATATAATTCGAGTTCTACGATTGTTCACCTCATAAGTGAACGTGGACATCACAAAGGTTTTTCATATTCAAGTGTATATTTCAAATTATATATTGAACCACTTTTTCGAAAATTTGATCATATAGAAATGATTGTGTATTCCGCCGTAGTATAAAATCGGATTAAAGAGGTTAGAAACAAATTGTTTATTAAAAAAACGGATTAAAGAAAATACATATAAATACTGGTGCGTTAGTGTAATGTAGAATGGTTTCGGTCAATAGTAATAGGGTTGTTCAAATATTTCGCTGTATTCAATGACGTATCAAAGAGACGTGATATTAAAAAGAAATTCGTCTTATCAAGTGCTTGGTTCAAGAGACTTCCGAGGAGTGTTAAATTTGTTTTGGTCTAGACAATATTTTGGAATTAGTGTTAGTAATGCAAATTATATGACATCATTTCCTTTTTTCCACCCAACTGTCGTCCCCTCCCAATTCTCTTCCATTCATTTGTCGTCCACCCAATTGTCACATCCACTCACTTCACTTGCACCCAATTGTGGACTCACACATAATACAATTTCACATATTAATAGTTTTTTAATATCTTTTTTCTACAGAATATTACGTCATGTCAGTTCGGCATGCGCTAATCATTCTGCAGAATCACACCTGTCAGAATAAGATTCTTAGACAAAATCTTATTTGCATAGCAAAGAAATTAAAATCAGTTCAACTGTTGCAGGTGCATTGCAAACCCCAAATGGGGGGGGGGGGGGTGGCAATTACTGTAGCGAAATCAGTCTTCTCGCTATCTTCAGGTGCATAGAAACTTACCAATAATCGCTTTTCAACTCTAAGTTCAAGAACCATTCTGACACATATATTGTGTCATGTTGCCATCAATTTATGCGCAAGGGTATATAATACGGGAAATATTTAATTATAATTATGCGCAAGGATATATAATAGGTTGCAAACCTAAAGATCCATGTATTTGTCTGTTGGTTACAAACCATGGAACATTGCAAATGTTCCATGGTTCCATGGTTCCATGATTTGTCTGTTGGTTACAAACCGTGGAACATTGCAAATGTTCCACGGTTTGTAACCAACAGACAAATTTCTTCGGTTTGTAACCAACAGACATTTGCAATGTTCCACGGTTTACAAACCGTGGAACATTGCAAATGTTCCACGGTTTGTAACCAACAGACAAATACACGGATCTTTAGGTTTGCAACCTATTTACACTCATATAAAGCAGATATCTATTCTTAGAACCAGATATTTGGGAAGTCTCCATACCTGATGAGAAGATTGAGGATTGAGTACAAAGGAGCAATCGCCTTTCTTGGCATTCTTTTTAACATTGTATTGGTAATACGTTAATCCAGGAGCCTTATTTCTTTTAAGATTTTTAATTGCATCGGCAATTTCCTGCGGTTTAGTAAACTGAATATTATCAACAGGAAGTTGTGATAATCTATAGATTCAATCCTTCATTTCATCACGCGTATTTCCATCTGAAAAAAAATCATGATTCTCATGAAATTGATACTTTAGTGAGATGGCAAAAGCTTCTGCCTTTTTCCCCTCACCAACGACCACTCCCTGGAGTCCATAAATAGGTGGAGGATTGTCTCTAGGATTTTGGAAGGTTTTTGTTAATTTCCATGTGGAGTTATCATTCACAGAAAGATTGCTGATTTAATTTTTCCAGCCATTTTTCTGAAATTCTTTATTTCATTTGTTACTGAATCTTTTAATTGATAATAGTGTTTTTTATCATCTTCATTTCTATTTCTCTTCCATTTATGCAGATGACTGTTTTTATCTCTAATAAGCGTTAAAATGGAGGCAGGAAGTGAGTAGTAAAACAGGACGATTCTTTATAACCTTGCTTGCTTTTACTTTTGAATCAAGCAAGATATTAGCAAAAGTCTAAATATTCTGTGTTTTTATAGCTTTATTTACATTTGCAATTTGAGGTTTGTCACCTCCTTTGACAATATTTGCATATTTAGTATCTTTAGTAGTTTTAACAGGAATTTTTGGGGTAATTTTTCCTTTTTCTGCTGTTGTTTTTACACGCAGTGTAGCACTTTTTTCCATATTTGTATCACTCTCTGAAGCTTTTCCCTTAGGATTATCATTTGCATTTACTGGTGCATTCTTATGATAGAACGTACACTCCTTAAAGTTGGCAGTATGGCGAATCCCACGGTTGGCGTACTTGGATGGACCATCGCTTTTGTTGCGTGTACAGATCTTAGTGAAATGATCCCCAGCACATTTCACGCAACATGGCAAATTATAATACCAACTCGGGGCATGGCCATAGCGTTGACAGCTACGGCACTGCGTAGGGATTTTCCTCATTTTGTAGTTTTCCACTTTAATTTTCAAATGGAATAGGTCAGTGACGTTGTAAATTTTCTTATTTAATATATTTGTCGACAGTTCAATCAGGTAAACTGGAATGAGTTTTCTTTCTCTGCTCTGTCTAAGTTGGGAAATTTTTATAACATTAAAACCCATATCTGTGATTTCACTTTGCATTTCTTCACAGGTGACGTCAATCGGTAACAGGTGACATCAGCACCTTAAAGTTCTTCTCCGCTTTCAATTGGTAGGTGTGTAAAGCTAAGTTACTGTTATGAAATTTTATTGTAAATGCACGAAAATCAGGAGCACATTTAGCCTGAATTTTAATTGTGTCTCCTGAGGTTTTGGCGGCAAAGGCTTCATCTGCAATCTCAGTGAGCTCTCTATGAATTTTAGTCCAATTTGCCGAGTTTCTCAGCACTATGGGGGGAATTTTATCTGTCTTCCCCGTATTAATCTGCTGCTGAACAGATGTCGAACGTTGAGTAGAAACAACTTCAACTTCAGAATCTATTTCTTTGTGAAGAACGGAAACTTGTTCCTAAGTGTAATATCAACATCCTCTGTTGGAGAACGGGTTCTTTATTGACATTTTCTAAAAGTTTGGAAACCTTTACTATCCGTATCTATAGAACGATTTGAATTTCCAAAGGTTGTGATGTGCATCTATGTATGTAAGTTCACTAATTATTAAGTTTATTCCTGAAATTTGTCCTGTTTTAATTTCAAACAGTTACATTTTGATAATATATTGGAAGAGGCCTCACTGATGTCCGGGGCTATTGTCAAAACTTGGGAGCTCTCTCCGAGGTCGGGAATTACAATTTTAGCTGTAGCTGACATTGTGAAATTCTATGTGATTTTCACAAAACTAAATAATTAAATTTCAGATTACAAATAAATTTTAATATACACAATATACGTTACAAAAATATACAATTTCAAAGTAATTGGAACTCACGTTGGTTGACGCGGATTCCACAATTCAAACGAATAATATTTTATTAGTAAAAACTTCAACGGGAGTTTAATAAAAATAAGATAACCGAGAAATAAATATTTGTCAGTTAAAACAGAAAATAGAATAAATATTTAACCTCAAAAAGAGATTAAATGAAGAATCAGAATAGCAGTGAAAACACTACTATTCAGAAAATATGTAGAGCTTTCTACTTGAAATCTCTAAAATACTAAACATGTACTAAAGTTTAAGAAAATTATTAAGCTATTTCTAACCTATCCTGCCGACCAAGGGCTCCACCGGGATTGGACACCCGATCTCGCCCAAGGCTATTAGGCAATTTAAGTTAAAATCTAGGTAACAAAAGTTCAGTTCTTCGAGATAGGCAAAAATATGTTCGCTTCCTTCCACGTTTGAGATCCAAGTCCGCACCCTCTCAATAATTTCTCGTAGATCGTGTATGTATAAGCGATGTTCCAGGTAAAACATTATCCATTACAATCACCATCTGAGAATATGCCCAGTTGGCATAGGTCAAAACATATAACAAGTAAACTGCCCGTGGGTGGGCCCCTACAGGCTACCATAAAACACAAGCTACAAATAGCATATATCATGCACAAGAGACCTAAAATGAGCAGCTTTCCTCAGATAAAATCATCATATTAAGCATCTTGCACATTAATAATTTCTACAAAAAGAAAACAAAAATTATATTAATATTTGTCTAAAATTTCATGGGTAGACATGAAAGCAGAAAAACTGCAAAATAATTAATTAGGTAATTATACACACAAATCACGAATTCATTTATTATCTACCGCTTGTTTAGTTTTGCCTGCGAAGCGTTACATATATACAACTCGGCCAATAATGCTTATTACGTAGCATAGCATCTGGTTTAACAAGTTTCGTTTCGGACCTGTATTAGCGAGGGTCTATGGGTAACTCCTATTGCAATTAACATTGCTCAGATAGGATAAGGCACTCATTGTCTAATATAAAATAAAAGAGTGGAGGGTTTAAATAGGTTAGTGTAGTCAAATGATGGCCAAAATCAGATGCCATGAGTACCGTTCTCTTTTCCCTATGATGTGCCTATAGGTATGATAATTCGAACTAACATTTTTAATGTTTATATACTTTTAGGTGAAGGTGATAAAAATATATTCAGCTGTTTGTGATAACAAAATAATTGATTGAGAATCGTTCTCCGTGTACATAAATATATCACTTTAGAAAGAAAAGATAATAAATAGTTAGGTAGCATAGCATCTGGTTTAACAAGTTTCGTTTCGGACCTGTATTAGCGAGGTCTATGGGTAACTGCTATTGCAATTAACATTGCTTAGATAGTATGAGGCACTCATTGTCAAATATAAGATAAATGAGTGGAGGGTTTTAATATGTTAGTGTAGTCAAATGATGTCCAAAATCAGATGCCATGAGTACCGTTCTCTTTTCCCTATGATGTGATTAGAGGTATGATAATTTGAACTAAAACTTTTAATGTTTATATACTTTTAGGTGAAGGTGATAAAAAATATACTCAGCTGTTTGTGATAACAAAATAATTGATTGAGAATCGTTCTCCGTGTATATCAATATATCACTTTAGAAATAAGAGATAATGAATCGTTAGGTAGCATAGCATCTGGTTTAACAAGTTTCATTTCGGACCTGTATTAGCGAGGGTCTATGGGTAACTGCTATTGCAATTAACATTGCTTAGATAGGATGAGGCACTCATTGTCGAATATATGATAAATGAGTGGAGGGTTTAAATAGGTTAGTGTAGTCAAATGATGGCCAAAATCAGATGCCATGAGTACCGTTCTCTTTTCCTTATGATGTGACTATAGGTATGATAATTCGAACTAACACTTTTAATGTTTACATACTCTTAGGTGAAGGTGATAAAAATATATTCAGCTGTTTGTGATAAAAAAAAAATTGATTGAGAATCGTTCTCCGTGTACATCAATATGTCACTTTAGAAAGAAAAGATAATAAATAGTTAGGTAGCATAGCATCTGGTTTAACAAGTTTCGTTTCGGACCTGTATTAGCGAAGGGCTGTGGGTAACTGCTATTGCAATTAAGATTGCTTAGATAGGATGAGCCACTCATTGTCTAATATAAGATAAATGAGTGGAGGGTTTAAATAGGTTAGTGTGTCAAATGATGGCCAAAATCAGATGCCATGAGTACCGTTTCCTTTTCCCTATGATGTGACTATAGATATGATAATTCGAACTAACACTTTTAATGTTTATGTACTTTTACGTGAAGTTGATGAAAATATAATCAGCTGTTTGTGTTAACAAAATAATTGATTGAGAATCGTTCTCCGTGTATATCAATATATCACTTTAGAAAGAAAAGATAATAAATCAATATATCACTTTATAAAAAAAAATAACGAATCGTTAGGTAGCATAGCATCTGGTTTAACAAGTTTCGTTTCCGACCTGTATTAGCGAGGGTCGATGGGTAACTGCTATTGCAATTAACATTGCTTAGATAGGATGAGGCACTCATTGTCTAATATAAGATAAATGAATGGAGGGTTTAAGTAGGTTAGTGTAGTCAAATGATGGCCAAAATCAGATGCCATGAGTACCGTTCTCTTTTCCCTATGATGTGCCTATAGGTATGATAATTCGAACTAACACTTTTAATGTTTACATACTTTTAGGTGAAAGTGATAAAAATATATTCAGCTGTTTGTGATAACAAAATAATTGATTGAGAATCGTTCTCCGTGTACATAAATATATCACTTTAGAAAGAAAAGATAATAAATAGTTAGGTAGCATAGCATTTGGTTTAACAAGTTTCGTTTCGGACCTGTATTAGCGAGGGTCGATGGGTAACTGCTATTGCAATCAACATTGCTCAGATAGGATGAGCCACTCATTGTCTAATATAAAATAAATGAGTGGAGGGTTTAAATAGGTTAGTGTAGTCAAATGATGGCGAAAATCAGATTCCATGACTACCATTCTCTTTTCCCTATGATGTGACTATAGGTAAGATAATTCGAACTAACACTTTTAATGTTTATATAATTTTAGGTGAAGGTAATAAAAATATACTCAGCTGTTTGTGATAACAAAATAATTGATTGAGAATCGTTCTCCGTGTATATCAATATATCACTTTAGAAATAAAAGATAATGAATCGTTAAGTAGCGTAGCATCTGGTTTAACAAGTTTCGTTTCTGACCTGTATTAGCGAGGGTCTATGGGTAACTGCTATTGCAATTAACATTGATTAGATAGGATGAGGCACTCATTGTCTAATATAAGATAAATGAGTGGAGGGTTTAAATAGGTTAGTGTAGTCAAATGATGGCCAAAATCAGATGCCATGGGTACGGTTTCCTTTTCCCTATGATGTGACTATAGGTATGATAATTCGAACTAACACTTTTAATGTTTATATAGGTTTAAGTGAAGGTGATAAAAATATACTCAGCTGTTTCTGATAACAAAATAATTGATTGAGAATCGTTCTGCATGTATATCAATATATCACTTTATAAAAAAAAAATAACGAATCGTTAGGTAGCATAGCATCTGGTTTAACAAGTTTCGTTTCCGACCTGTATTAGCGAGGGTCGATGGGTAACTGCTATTGCAATTAACATTGCTTAGATAGGATGAGGTACTCATTGTCTAATATAAGATAAACGAGTGGAGGAATTAAATAGGTTAGTGTAATCAAATGATGGCCAAAATCAGATGCCATGAGTACCGTTCTCCTTTCCCTGTGATGTGACTATAGGTATGATAATTCGAACTAACACTTTTAATGTTTACATACTTTTAGGTGAAGGTGATAAAAATATATTCAGCTGTTTGTGATCACAAAATAATTGATTGAGAATCGTTCTCCGTGTACATAAATATATCACTTTAGAAAGAAAAGATAATAAATAGTTAGGTAGCATAGCATCTGGTTTAACAAGTTTCGTTTCGGACCTGTATTTGCGAGGGTCTATGGGTAACTGCTATTGCAATTAACATTGCTTAGATAGGATGAGGCACTCATTGTCTAATATAAGATAAATGAGTGGAGGGTTTAAATAAGTTAGTGTAGTCAAATGATGGCCAAAATCAGATGCCATGAGTACCGTTCTCTTTTCCTTATGATGTGACTATAGGTATGATAATTCGAACTAACACTTTTAATGTTTACATACTTTTAGGTGAAGGCGATAAAAATATATTCAGCTGTTTGTGATAAAAAAATAATTGATTGAGAATCGTTCTACGTGTACATCAATACATCACTTTATAAAAACTAACCCTAGAACTAACCCCTAACCCTATACCATAACTAACCCTAGAAAGATATATAATATTTAATAAAGATTTCCTGAACAGTATTCTCTCATTAAGAGTTGATTATCTGCAAATATTTTCAAAGCTTTCCCAAATATCGAATATAGTTCAACAAAAGTGATTGGCTGATTAATCACGCTAATTCTAAGAAGCAGAAATAGAAGAACTCTGAAAATTTGCACCTAGAAGCCGATCTTGGAAAAAATCCAAAATTTGATCTCCGACCTGTACCTTAAGGTCAAAGAGAGGTGACGTAGAGGTGAAATCTTGATATACTACTGCTAGAAACATTAAAATTGATGTCTGGAAATGTTTACGGATTCAGATATCGGAAAAGATGCGAAATGTCGGAACCCGAAGTGTCCTTCAAGGTTAAAGGTCAAATTTTCTGTCAGAGCAAGATCTGTCAGAGCTAGAGAGCTCTGACAGATCTTGCTCTCTCTCTAGCTCTGACAGATCAAAAAGATCTGTCATAGCTAGAGAGCTGAAGAAATGGTTCCTGTGAGTGTTTTGAATGATAGACTTAGCAAATATTGCTGGATTTTGATTGCGATGTGTTTCGAGGTCAAAGGTGAAATATAGATCCACTGGTACTAGAGCGTTAAAAAGTTGTGCTGGGGGGCGTTTTGAGTCGTTAATATTAGACGTTATGTTAATATTTGAATATGCAGGGAATTTAATGTCATAGATCAAATTTTGATATATCTGTTCTGAAGCGCTAAAATTGCTGCCGGGGGTATTCTTGAGTCGCAGATTTTAAGAAATAATATCAAATTTGATAAGAAATGTGTTCTTTGAGGTTAAAGGTCAAATTTGAATATAATGGTTCTGCAGAGCTAAAATTTGGTGAATAGAGCCTATTTCAGGCACAAGTACACCGGAGTCAAGAGGTGATGAGGCACCAATTGATTTCTAGCATATTAACATAGCTCACAGTAGGAAATTTTAGTGAAAAACCTTTCACCAAAAAGAAGCATAAACGAATCTTCAAACTTTCAGAAGTTCCCATTGAAAAGGGAGAAAGGTGGATTTTAAAAATCAACTCATTGAAAAACAGAACAACAAGAATACAAGAATGTGGCCTAGTTATACATTGAGGTTTAACTATAGAGCTCTGCTGCGATGATGTAAAATGTATTAAACGGTATTTACTCCCGTGACGGGGATGAATTATCAAACAATTTAAAATTCTATGATATTTCTCACTTATGAAAACATTTAATACAATTGATTTGATGTGATTTAAATATTTTTCTGAAACAAATTGAAGCTGTTGGAAATTTTTTATCGGAATATATCTAAGTATCAATTTTGTGACTTTAGACCTGACAAATTAATAACATTCTGTTTGAAGAATTAAAAATTTTGAAATTATGACGTCATGAGATAAAAAAAATAGAGAATTTTATCCTTTTTTTATAGTAAGGTTTAAATAACACTCAGCTGTTAAAAAAATTGGTAGTTTCACAATTTTATAAAGTTTGATTTATTGAAATTTATTGGCATTTATTAATAAAAATCTAATAGTAAGAGAAAAATTTATTTCAATCTTGGTATATTGTAATACTTTAGGTAAATTATTATCTTTTTTTTTAATATTTCATGTTTGTAATAATAATCTACAGGGTCCTACAAAATACCGCATTCCCGGGAAAGCAAAAATAAAATTATTCTGCCTCATAGACTGAACCAATTTGGCTCAAATGATGAACCAGCTGTAGTATTAGAATCGTATTTTACCTCTGTGCTGCACTTTCTCTGTACACAGGAGGCTAAATGATCAGGTCAAGAGGATCCCGAGTCATCAGACAAAGTTGAGGAAAGGGGTCCACTAGAACAGGTGTTTGGAGACAGATGGAGACTATCTTAAAGGTCATCGAGCATTGTTCTTTAACATCGGGTTGTTTTACCTCTGAGCGACACTTGTTTTTGCACACAATGGGCTAAATGGCCAGGTCACAAGGATCCCGAGAGTTCAGAGGGAGGATAAGGAAAGGGACTCACTGGACAGTGTTATAGCAGACACAGAATGGTGACTACTATCAAGGCCACTCAGCTTGTTCTTTAAAGTTGGGTTGTTTTACCTCTGAGCGGCACTTGTTTTGCATACAATGGGCTAAACGGCCGGGTCACAAGGATCTCAACTCTAAAGGAGACACCAGTTTTTAGTTGCTAATGTCAAGTCTAAACAGATATCTGCTTCTAAACGCTAATGTAAAGTCTATAGGAAATATCGGTTTTTAATCGCTAATGTGGTCTATAGGAGACACTTGATTTTAATCATTAATATTAGGTCAATAAGAGACTTTTGTTTTTAATCCCTAATGCTAAGTTTGTAGGAGACATCGGTTTATAATTGCTAATGTTAAGTCTATAGAAGACACAGATTTTTAAACTCTAATGTTAAGTATGTAACAGATGCTGGTTTTTAATCAGTAATATTAAGTCTATAGGAGATACCGGTTTTCAGTTGATTTACTATGCTGTCTGACTGTTTTACTGTCATTAGGATGTCATCAGGTGAAACCCATGTATATTTATAAATGTCCCGGTGGTTGTAGTATGTGTCGAAAGAACAAAGGGAAGTTCATTATTTAGCTTTTTTATTCCATTTTATAATCGAAGTCTTTAGAAAAAAAAAATCTTTAGCTCGTTTTGAAAAAGCAAAAACCGAAAAACAAAATAACAAGAAATTGTTTCCGTCAAGGCCATTTCAAAATGCTTTTTTAACCTGCACAGAATACGGCTTCTTATACACGATCCACAACGTAAAGTCTCATCCGACAGATGGTGGCAAGGCCATGATGTTCAATTTCTTATCGAGGATAAGTAGAGGAAAATAACGCAGAAATTTGAAAATTTTAGTCGGCCCGGATCTAGAACAAAATTAAAGCAATACAACCCAACCGAAAGCGTTTTCAGCTTGAGACAAATCTCGTGGTTGAGGCCGAGAAATGTTTCGAAACCTTCATAGTCTAATAGCAACGATACCGCATTTCGCAATCCTTTCAAATCGTTATTAACGTTGGTAGTCCTTATGGCCTATGATTCTGAAGCTAGATTATTAATTTGATATTCGTGTTAATTTAAATTTATTTCTTATTATTATAGCGTATTTTGGTCTGGAAATAAAAATATGAGGTTTCCTCGTGTTAAGTATATAACTGATATTGATAGTGAATTTCTTTAAATTGGAAGTATCTAGCCAGAGAGTTTACTGATGTTTTCAAGCCTACAACATCCATCAGAATGCTATACGACAATTCGTAATCCTTTGAAGATGCCTTTATCAAAGCAATTCAGTGTATTTGAATTCGATGTAATAGTTATATGCTTAACAATACTTTGCTGATTTATTTTATTTTATTTTTTACTGCATTATTATAAAATTCCTACTTGGTTCTTTGGATGCAATAAGAGTAGTAAAATTATTTTCAGTCCAATTTTTATTTTTCTGAAGAATACAATTCTTTTTACTGTCTTCGTTCATTTCACATACGATTATAACCTACCAGTTGTAAGATTAACGGTGAAGCTAAAAATATTATTTTCTGCTTCAGCAGTAAATTGTTTGTATCTCATGCTTTTAGGGTTTAAAAATCATGATGATGGAGGTTATGGGATTTCAGTCTGTTACTGTCAAACACATTCTATTATTGAATAACAAACTTTATTAAAATATCATGGAGATCAAATCAAATCAAATTCAATAATAACTCAATACAGTAATCCAAAACAAAGAACATGCTTTTACGCAAAATTCTTTTAGTTCCAGAGTTCACACTAAACTCATTAACATAGTGTTGCGAATTACAAAACGGATAGGCACTGAGCGTGAGTACTAATGACTATATTTTCAAACCAATTTTTGCAAATTGTTACAAAATATGGATAAAGTATTCTATAAACAAATTAACTACTATCATACATAAGTTATTAACAAATATGGTAGAATGATTCAGTCTGTTACTGTCAAACACATTCTATTATTGAATAACAAACTTTATTAAAATATCATGGAGAAGTTTCTGCTAAGCGTGGTAATTAAATATTATTGTAAATATATATTTCTATTAGCTGTATTTAACTAGTCATTCATATTAAGTATACTTCAATGGTAACAAAATACACTGCACAACACTGATATTGTTCCCGCCTCTAAGGGGTGCTTGCTTTCAACTCAAAACAAGTGGGGTAACAAATATGGTAGAATGATTCAATTTGTTATCAAATCAACAGTATTTGCGTACGAAAATACGGTGTATACAAAAGATTTATATTTTTTATTCACTACTCTCAATCCAATAATAACTCAATACAGTAATCCAAAACAAAGAACATGCTTTTTACACAAAATTCTTTTAGTCCCAGAGTTCACACTAAACTCATTAACATAGTGTTGCGAATTACAAAACGGATAGGCACTGAGCGTGAGTACTAATGACTATATTTTCAAACCAATTTCAATACAATGCAAATTGTTACAAAATATGGATAAAGTATTCTATAAACAAATTAACTACTATCATACATAAGTTATTAACCTTTTTGTACAGAGAATACAATATCAGCTCTGTCTGTTGTACTAAAATACTACCTCTTCACTTTGTCCATCATATCTCTTGAACACATTCACTTCAGGCGTAAATAATCCTTCGTCTTTGATTAAATCACTAGACTTACCAAACTAGCAAAACAAAATAACCGCCCGTGCACATAACACATAAAAGATACTTCTTGTCTTTTACTTATCGCGCACTGAATCAGACCATCTCAACGTCCTTTCAGATTTCACAACTTTTACACACTGCACTGCTATATTTTCATTCTTCCGAATCGTTCTAAGTTCCAATTCGTTGGCTAATTAAATCTGTCGTAGAAGCACACACGAGGGTTTAAGTCACGTTAAGTCATGAAGTCACTGTTGCTCGTTCATCTGTCACAACATTGCCCCCTTCTTAGGTCTTGTTCGTCCCGAACAATTCTGGATTACGAAGCTTCTTCAGTTCTTCAATGAAACGGAGCCAAACGATCCACGTGAACCACCTTGCACTTTGTAGCTGGACGTCGACGAATGCGATATACCACGTCGTTAATTCTGTTAACTATTTTATATGGACCTTCCTAAGGTTTCTGAAGTTTTGGAGATAGTCTCTTCTTTCTATGTGGATTGTATAGCCAGACAAGATCTCCTTGATCGAAAACAGTTCCATTTATTTTACTGTCATATCTTGTTTTGGTTCTGTCACTTGCTATGTTGATGTTATGTCTAACGGAGTGATGGATTTCTTCTAGTTGTTGTTGTAATTCTTGTACGTATTGTGGAGTGGACACAGGCATTGCTTCGGGCCGACCATATAAAAGGTGACAGGGAAGACGTAACTCTCTTCCAAAAAGCATCATGGAAGGTGTCTGTCCAGTTGTCTCATGCACTGCCGTTCTATATGCCAGCAAAACGAGTGGTATATGGCGATCCCAGTCACGTTGGTGGTCGTTCACAAATAATGCTAGATGCTGAGCAATTGTTCTATTGAATCTTTCAACCATACCATCCGACTGAGGGTGTAAGGGAGTTGTTCTGGTTTTCTGAATGCCTAATAGTTGGCAGATGCCTTTAAATACATTGGATTCAAAATTTCCTCCTAGGTCAGAGTGGAGTTGTAAAGGTACTCCATACCTACTAATGAAGTTATTAACTATCATCTCTGCCACTGTGGTTGCTTCCTGGTCTTGGATGGGATATACCTCAGGCCACTTTGTGAAATAATCCAATACCACTAATAAATATCGATTTCCATCATCAGTTCTAGGAAACGGACCCATTACATCAATGGCTATTCTTTCAAAAGGGGCACCAACGTTATACGTCTGCAGCTGACCCCGACTCCTAGTCTTAGGGCCTTTCTTTGCTGCACAGGCTTCACATTGCCTACACCATCTTTCAACTTCTGCCCTACTTTTCAACCAATGAAATCGTTCCCTGGCTTTGGCTAATGTCTTATTAACACCGAAATGTCCTTCAGTGGCACTATCATGTACATCTTTCATCGCAAGTTCCACTCGGGAGCGAGGAAGGATTATCTGCCAATCAGCCGTCCAGTGGGATTCTCCCATCTTCTGTATAATACACCGTCTTTCATTTTCAAGGAGTCCCACTGTGCCCAGTAACTTTTAGTAGTTGGACTATACCTCGAGATTTGCTCCCAATTAGGTCTTACATCAGATTTTTCAATCAATTCTAATATTGGTTTTAAATCTTCATCATCTAGTTGGGCCTTTCTAGTTTCAATTGGATTCCAGATGTTAGGGGTATTACTGTTTGCTTGTGTCGATACTATTTGTCTTATGGGCATTATCTCTTTAGTTCCAAATTTCAGTTCTGCATTATAGCAATGTTTACAGTTGCCAATACATGGGCGTCTGGAAAGAGCATCTGCATTCTTATGCATTTTACCACTTCGATGTTCGATGGAGAAATTGTATTCTTGTAACCGTTGTATCCACCTAGCGATTTGTCCTTCAGGGTTTTTGAAGTTTAATAACCATCTAAGTGCAGAATGATCAGTACGTATAAGGAATTTCTGGCCATAGAGATAATGATGAAAATGTTCTATTGCTTTTATTATTGCTAACAGTTCTTTGCGTGTTACACAATAATTCCGCTCTGGTTTGGATAAAGTTTTACTAAAGTATGCAATAACTTTCTCTTGTCCGTGTTGTTCTTGTGAAAGTACAGCACCAACTCCTGTGTTACTTGCGTCAGTATCTATTACGAATTGTTTTCCAGTTTGTGGGTACGCTAGCACTGGTGCTGTGGAAAGAGTTTTCTTTAGCTGTTGAAAGGTTATATCGCATTCGGTGGTCCACATAAACCGCTGGCCCTCTTCTGTCAGACGATGTAATGGCCTTGCGATGTTGGAGAAACCTTTGACAAATCTTCTATAGTAGGTGCAAATTCCAATAAAACTACGAAGTTGATGAACATCTTGTGGTGGAGGCCAGTCTCTTACAGCTTCTATCTTACTAGGATCAGTCTTAATCCCTGATGTAGTGATCACATGACCAAGGTAATGAACTTCTTGCTGGAACAGTTTACACTTTGTCGGTCCCAATTTTAACTTGGCTGCCTTAAGTTTTTCAAATACTTGACGAAGATTTCTCAAATGTTCTTCTAAGAACTATGATGTCGTCCAAGTAAACCAGGCAGACCTCCAAGACAAACCTTTGAGCACTGACTCCATTAGTCGTTCAAATGTGGCAGGTGCGTTACAAAGTCCAAATGGCATCACCTTAAACTGCCAAAGTCATTCCCTGTGGTAAAAGCTGTTTTCTCACGGTCTTCAGGACGTATACCAACTTGCCAATAGCCGCTCTTTAAGTCTATTGTTGAGAACCATTCTGATCCAGATAAAGTGTCTAGTGTATCATCAATCCTGGGTAAAGGAAATGAGTCTTTCTTTGTTACATCATTTAATCTGCGATAATCTACACAAAATTGTGTAGATCCATCCTTTTTCTTGACAACAACTACTGGTGATGTCCAGGGACTCTGTGATGGTTCTATAATGCCCTGAGCTTCCATGTCCTTTATGAGTTGTTCCGTCTCCTCTCTTTTTGCCAATAGAAGCCTTCTTGCCGGCAGATGGACTGGAGGAGAATCACCAGTGTTGATTTTATGTTCTGTCAGGTTAGTACTGCCATAATCATTTGATGTGGCAGAAAAAATGTCAGAAAATTCTTTTAATAGGTTCTCGGCCTTAACAGCTTGGTTTTCAGTTAATATTCGTCTTGTTTCTCTCCATAATTCAGTAAGATGAGATGGGATGTCTGTATGATTTTGATTTCAATCAGTTTTTACAATTTCAATTTCATGTTTATAATCTAACTTAATACTATCAAGATCATATTTTACACTGTCAATTTCAACTTTTAAACAATCACATTGTTTATTAAGTTCGGTTTTAATGTCCTTACACTGATCAGTAATCTTACCAATTTGAGAAGCCATTTCGGCTTTCAAGTCATCACTTTGTCTAGCAAGGTCACCTATTTTATTGCTTTGGGCAACTATATCACCTTTAATATCAGTCATCTGCGTAGCCATATCGGCTTTCAAGTCATCTTTTTTTAGAAACTATCTCAGTTCTCAACTCATTATTTTGTGCGGCCATTTCGGCTTTAATATCATTGTTTTGGCTGGTTATTACAGCTTTCAAGTTGTTTATCAACTTTACTAATTCATCCATACCTCTAGTTAACGGCATTAAATAAATTTTCTACACTCCTAGACACCAAATGTTGCGAATTACAAAATATGGATAGACACTGAGCGTGAGTTTCATTCAATAAATGTATTTTCAAATTAATTACAATACAATACAAATCGTTTCAATAATATGGAAGAAGTATCTCATAAACAAATTAACTACTATTATGCATAAGTCATTAACACTTTTTCTACAGAGGATACAAGACCAGTCTGTTCTACTAAACTATTATCTCTATACTGTCTGTAGGGGCGGGATTGGCTCAGTCGGTAGCGCGCCAGGCTCGTAATCTGTAGTTCCCAGGTTCGAGTCCCAGCTGGGTCAGCGTTGAGATTTATCTCCGCAAAAATTCCCCGCCCTGCCCACGGTCAGTAAGGGACACCGATGGACTTGAAAAGGCCGCCGTCCGTCGGATGGGACGTTAAGACGTGGCCCCGTGTGCGGGAGAGCCATACCCTGTGCACGTTAAAGAACACGCTGGATGGCCTTGACGGGAGGCTACCATCTGTCTCCCAACAGCTGTTCCAGTGGGTCCCCTCCCCCAACCTTCTCTGAGCCTTCGGGGTCCATGTGACCTGGCCATTTAGCCCATGGTGTGCAAAAAAGTGCCGCTCAGAGGTAACACAACCCAACCCTATACTGTCTGTCGTATCTCTTGAATACATTCACTTCAAGCGTAAATAATCCTTCGTATTTGATTAAATCACTAGACGTATCACTCTAGTAAAAGATAACGACCGCCCGCGCACACATCACATAAAAGATACTTATTTTCTTTTATTTATCGCGCACAGACTCAGACCATCTGAACATCCTTTCAGATCTCCAAACGTTTAACATACTGCACTGTTCTTCTTCTAATTCTTCTAAATCGTTCTAAGTTCCAAATCGTTGGCTAATTAAATCTCACGTAGAAGCACACACGAGAGCTCCAGTCACGTTAACTCGTGAAGTCACTGTTGCTCGTTCATCTGTCGTTAACATTAACTTCGCAAGGTCATCAAAATATTTTACTTTTCTCTGTTTCAGATGAAGAAAGAATTCGATTTCCTGTTGTACTCTGTAGTTCTTAAGCTTCCAATTTGACTCATAACTGAGAAAGATTGACTCTGTTCATTCCCATCCAGCTCTTTGGGGTAAGGAATGATGGGGCACAATTGGTAGCTCATGATATTCATACGACATAATCTTTCATTTGAAATGTATATGACTCATTGAGATCGACCTCATTGATAATTTTCTTTCCGTTTTTGATAAGAATAAGGAGGTTAGGGGGAGGTAAAACTTAAATTAACATGTGACAGTTCTCACATTACAAGCTCTCATTTAATACCTAAAACATTACCCCAGCTGACGCTTTTGAATGAACATAGTAAGAAAAAACGTTTATGCAATCCACCACCTTTCTCGAAATGGAAGAAAAACACAGATTGTAATTGTTTTATTACCTATGATAGTCCCAACGTCGTAGCAAACCACCGATGTGTTGTGTTGTTTTACCTCTGAGCGGCACTTTTTTGCACACCATGGGCTAAATGGCCAGGTCACATGGACCCCGAAGGCTCAGAGAAGGTTGGGGGAGGGGACCCACTGTAACAGCTGTTGGGAGACAGATGGTAGCCTCCCGTCAAGGCCATCCAGCGTGTTCTTTAACGTGCACAGGGTATGGCTCTCCCACACACGGGGCCACGGCTAAACGTCCCATCCGACGGACGGCGGCCTTTCCAAGCCCATCGGTGTCCCTTACTGACCGTGGGCAGGGCGGGGAATTTTGCGGAGATAAATCTCAACGCTGACCCAGCTGGGACTCGAACCTGGGAACTACAGATTACGAGCCTGGCGCGCTACCGACTGAGCCACCCCCGCCCTCACACACCCCCGCCCTCACAAACCACCGAAATGGTTTAACTCGCTATTCATATTCGAAAGATATAGCCGAACAATCGTTTTACAAATCGCCTCTTTAAGGGCAAAAGGAAACTTGCGGTTAAAACATTTATTTCCCATAACACTCTCCAAGTACCAAACTTTCATTTGGCACTCGGTTTTGAAAGCTTTTATACAACATTCTTTTAAATTTTTTTAACTTTTTTAGGGGAAAGAAAGACTTGGTTAAACATATATATAGCCTGTGACATTCTCCACTTCACAACAGTTTATTTTGTGTGGGACCCGTTGCTTAAGATATATTAATAATATTTAATAAGATTGACAAGAAAAACACACACAAGACCTAAACCGAAAAACAATGATGGAAACTCGAGAACAAAATAGGTAGAAATTTGATAAAAGCTACCACCTTGCTTATAAAAATGTCTGTTACAAATAAATATCATTCGTGTACTCAACATATTTGGATAATTTGGATTTAAATAATATATCACGGATATATCTCTGCGATGTGTCCAACGTTAAAGAAAATCGAGTTTCTCTGCGAAATACACAGATGAAATTCTCAGGCATTCTTTGGTTCCCTCCCCCCTAATCTGAATGTACATTACTTCTATTGCTTCTTACAGTAGTTTCCAAAACACACTTCATTCATTTTCAGCCTTTAGAAACCTCAATAATCGAAGCTTCGACCTGTAGATGAGAAATTTCAGATTCTAAAGTTTTTTATACACTTAAAAAAAAGTTGGATAAAACTACACGATCGGAATTTTTTTTCCGCAAGAGAAAACACATATGTTCGTAATAGCTGTGAACTCTATTATAATTATTGGTTAACTGATTATGAAACAAGAAAATTGAGAATAAGGGCGATACTATCTGTTTAAGGAATCCAATTCGTTTTAGGTGGCAAATCTTATCCAACGTTGAAATCATATGGTTATCTAGTACCTGATTTAGAGGTAACGCAAAAAATATTTTAAGCATCACAATTTGCTGCAAAATATTATATTTAACCAGATTTAAAACATCTTAACATTTTTCAGATTTACGACCTGAAATGCTTCTAAGCACCAATATTTAGCTCTAGTAACACATGATCGAAAGTGGAATTTTGTCTTCAATTCCACCTTCGACCCATTGGACTCAAAATTTTACATTCTTGAGATTTAAGATCCAAAATACTTCCAGGTACCATATTTGAGCCCCGAATCATCGATAGATCGAAATTTGACATCCAGACCTCGTAGGAACCTCCCGATCCGAAATTTCACACTCTCTGTGAGCTGTACGATCCGAATCGCCGCTAGTCACTAATTTCCAAGTTACTTGCTCTCGTAGATCAAGTTTTGATCTCAACGTGGCGTCTAATTGACGATGAAGGACATTTTGGAGATCAATTTTCGTTTTTTTCCCCAAAATCTAGGGCCCGGATTATCCCTAGATATAACTTTCAACTCTCTACCATTTCTGCATTATAATTAGAATTAGTGTGATCCCCTATCAGCCACTCAGTCACTTATAGTCGTCTGTAATCGGGTGATTCAGAAGTCTGTTCGTTTTTCGCCATGTCAAATGTGTATCGTGATACACACATCACCATATGGCATTGCATACCTCTGAATATAGTGTACTATGGGAAAGTGTAAAGTCCACTGCCTAAGCCATAACTATTGCAAGTTTCGGAGTCTTGGTTTGCATCGTTCGAAACGTTGTACAATGAATGTTAGGTATTGAAATACTTGAAATTTTATGTCATTACTGGAGAAAAGGATAAAACTGAACTGAATCATTTAGACATTTGAATTCAGAGATCATCATAGATTTAATGAATGTTTATTTTTCTTCTACACCGATCTTCTCCTGTTATTGAAAAACAACTTGATAGTTGATAAATATTCATTAAAGCTACTGAAGCAGCCCGAGAAATATGCAAAATGGAAAGAGAGAAGGCAGGATCCAATTTTGCTGCTCAATTAAATCTGAGCCTGGAAAGTAAGGCTTCAATCGGGAGCGCCAGTATTGGAAGATCGCAACATTATGTGCCATGTTGGTCCATCGATAATCACTTGCAGGCTCTGGTCCTTACTTGGTGGCTTACAAGCAAATAGAGTGCGGTATCTGTAACAAATCAATAAGGTAATCAACAGCTGCTGAAGTGTTCCACATGAACTGGTATTGGACAAGGAACTCGTCGTATCGATGTCTGCTAGGAATTTTCCGCTAATACATGCGATCGCTGTTTCTTAAAGCGAAATGTTACGTGCGATTAAAACTGGATTTTGTTTTCAAAAATCCGAGCCAAAGAGCAATGGTTCGCAGCACCTGTCACAAATAGCGGGCCATTCCAAACGAAGGCAATGTTGTGGGTGTGGTGGAATTTTGAGGGTGTAGTGCATTTCTAACTGATTTCCAATGGACGTGCCATCAACCGCGATTTCTATTCGTCAGCACATCTAGAGAACGTGCACTCTCTTGATGCTTCAATGCTACGCAGGATTGGCAAACAAAAATCAGGAACTCCTCCAACGAGACAACCGATAACCGCACACCACACTCCGGAACAAAGAAAACCTTCGAGAACTGGCATCTGAGTTTCTTCCTCACCCAGCCTATAGTTCGAACCTAGTTCCTTCCGATTACCACCTCTTTCGCTCTCTGGCTCATTTCCTACAAGGTAGGTGGTTTCAAATAATGCAGGAAGTGGAAAACGGATGAGGGAATTATTTCATCTCTAAGGCCCAAGCCTGGTATCGAAGGGGAATTGAAGAATTTGCCGACAAAGGGCTACGAACTATAGAAAATGATTATCTATATTTTCTGTAAAAGGTTTGTTGTTTATAATGTAATAATCATTTCTCAAATAGACGATAAATTTTCATTTATAAAAAAAATAATTAATCCAAAGAATACCTTTCAAGCAGCTGTTTGCCACAGAGGTCTGACAGGAGGCTATCAGTATAATACACCTCATCATCTGTGAATGAGATGAGGCATCAGCAGAAAGACATCTAGGAGAAACATCTATATCTTACAGGGCCTCGAGTTCAGAGAGCTTGTTAAATTTGAAATTATTTATTGCTGTTTTCCAAATATTTTTATTTTCATTTTGTTCAAAATTTTCTCAGATTTGATATTTTATTTTTGTGTTAAATCAAATTAATTCGTTTTTTAGTATTCTTTGGATACTTATATTTATAATTCTTCCATCTTTCATGTTTTAAAGTAAATTAATTTATAGTAATTTTATCTTTTTTCAATATGAAATTTTGGGATAGCAAGTAGCCAATCCAGACTGCTAATTTTACCTTAATCCCGTTATCTTGTTATCCTGTTAATGCGTGATTATCAAGTTCTACGAAGTAAAATATTCAAGGACGCATCCGAAGGGTGCATTATATTGCTCGAAGAATTACTTCGAAACCAGAAGAGTAACAATGGATTCTGGCGCATGTGGGATTTTCAATTTCAGACATATTTAAGTTATTTATCTTCTTTACTTAGCACTCTTTAACAATGGATATATTTTGTTAGCATAAATACAGGACAAAGAGCATTTGCGTTTTTTATTTTAAAAGAAGTCACGTTTCCCCAACAACCAGCTGTCAGGCTAGAATAGCTTGGCTAGAGATCATTTGTCAATATTTATTTTGTATATTATTTTGTGTTTCACCAAAGAGGCATATTCAATGCAGGGATGCCTTCAATTTCAGCAAAGCCACGCAGTACAGCACTTGCTAGAATGTAAATCGATGTAGAAGATCGGAGAGAGGGAAGGCCCACCCAGTTTGAATGTCCTCTGACATTTTACCCTTGCTGGAGGTCAGCGACCGGCCACATGCCCGAAGTTGTAGAAGGAAACGGAGTATTGGCTACGGCCAACAGAAGAGGGGAGAGAGCCGGTCGAAGTATGAGCGTGTAAGACGTAAGAGATCGCAAATGCCGACTGGAAATAACGGTGTTGGGCTCGGTGAAAACAGCTGAACAGGAACAGAAAGCTGGTGATGTAATGCTATTAACCGGGCATAAGTCCTTGTACATCAGTCATGTTTATGTGATCACTTCTTTTTGTTTGGCGCAATATAGTCTTAGTTGCTCTTGCGCCAAAAAAACTCGAAACAACCAACCAACCATGTGTTCACTAAACAATTGTTATATTTAACTAAAGGCTCGAGTGGAAATATTTTATTGGGAAGAGCTTCAATATTGAGTCCCTTCATTTGCCAAAAAATCCCAAAATTATTTGAAAGATTCTTTCACCCGTTCGCGTATTGATATCGAACAAGAGGCACATCCCAAAGGATCTCAAATGGCAAACGACCAGAGAAGTGACATCACACCAGCCCTTTTGTGTAAGAAGACAAATCATTGTTGTCAATTTAAATATCTTCATTAATATCATCATCAAGCAGCCATGGGCTACGGAGTTACAACCAGACTGTGCAATTTATTTCTCCAAGCATATCTGTCCTGAGCTACATCTACTGCATCTGCCCACTGCAAACCAATTCTAACAAGGTCCTGTTTGACATTGTCTGCCCACCGCATCCCAGGTCTCCCCCTCTTTCTGAGGTCTTTAGGCACACTGTCATAAACCTATTTGCCAATCTATAATTATACATACGGTCAACATGGTCAAACCAACGGAATCTCTCTCTGCACAATATGCTGCTTAAAGGAGGTTGCAAACTCCTTTGCCTAACCTCATCATTAGTTACAAAGTTGAACCACCCAATGCCCAAGATACTGCGTAAGCATCTAGAATCAAGAGCATCTAGTTTCCAGTTATCTTCTTTACAAAGTGTCCAAGTTTCATTACCATAACTAATCCTAGAAAGCTTCAAATTATTATACAGTCTAGTTTTAGTCTTTAGGAATATACGCCTATTTCTCCACACTCTCCATATATTCTTAAAAGTCACAGAGGCAATCTCTATTCGTCTGTTAATCTCATATTGCACATCACCAGTATATGTTAGATAGTTTCCAAGATAATTAAATTGTGACACCTATTCAAGACTGCAACCATTCGATTAACTGATTCACAGCCTCCCTGATCAACTTTCATCACGTTAGATTTCCTTCTGTTTATAACCAAACCTACCCTACTACCAGTTTCATACACAGCTCGAATGAAAGAGTCCATTTCATCAACATCATTTGCCAAAAGTGCTAAATCATCAGCATAATTAAAATCAAAAATTTTCGTGTTTCCAGCCCATTTAAGGCCAAAAATGAATTTTGCATAACATAATCAATTACCAAACTGAATAGAAAAGGAGACAAAATGCACCTTTGTCGAACACCAGAAGTAATGCTAAACCAATTGCTACAAACCTTACCAACTCTCACACACGACTCAGTGTTATTATAGAGAGCTTTCATTATGTTAACAAGCTTGTCAGGTATACCATATGATCTCACAATCAACCACAAATTATGACGATCAGCAGAGTCGAAAGCCTTTTTGAAATCAACAAAGCTAGCAGCCAAAGCTTTCTGAAACTCTAAACATTTCTCAAGAATCTGCCTGAGTGAAAATATCTGATCTACACATCCCCTACCACTTCTGAATCCACATTGCTCATCACGCAATTGCCTGACAACCAGATTCTTAATTCTATTATGTCCAATCATGCAAAGAACTTTCCTTGGAAGAGAAAGTAGGCTGATACCCCTAAAGTTATCAAAAGAACTGCGATCACCTTTTTTGAAAATAGGGGTAACAATAGCTCTGGTAAAATCCTTAGGAACCATGCCTTTATCATAAAAGATTTTCAAAATTTCAGTCATCCAAGTGGTAACCGAAGCATTCCCAGCTCTAAGCATTTCCGTAGTAATTTCATCTACCCCTGGGGATTTATGAAGTTTAAGTTTAGAAATAACCAAAATAACTTCAGATTGTGTTATAGGGCCAACATTAAAGCCACAAATGCATCTATCATCATTGCAAACAATGGCAATAGAACTAACCACATTGTTTAGAATATCACTGAAATGCTCAGCCCACCTAGCCATGACAGAATCCTCACCTTTTGTAACCTTCCCTTGTTTATCCTTCAATACCTGTATACCTGTCAGTTTTCTATCACACAAACATTAACTATCTGGTACAGCTCTCTGCTGTTGTGCTGCCTAACTGCTTCCTCGTCTTTGTCAGCCAAAACCATCAAGCCAAAGATTCTTATCAGTGGCTAACTGATCTTTTACACGTTTATTAAGATCTCTGTAATGCTTTCTATTAGGACTAGTAGGGTATTGATTAAGGACATTCGTGCAGTTATTTCTTTCTGAAATAAGCTCAAGTGCCTTGTCACTTAAATAATTCTGTCTCCTCTGCTCCTTTTTCCTTAAAAGAGCACTGTTAGGTTCCAAAAAAGCCTGTTTAAAATGGTTCTATTCTTCTTCAACTTCAGTGGTAAGCAAACCATGACTGTCATAATGACTAAGTAACCTATCATGGTATGCTTTAGCTATAACTGGGTCTTTCAGAGCTTCAGTATTGAAGGTAAAAATTTTAATCCAGCACAACACTTTTTATATTTAAGTTGCAAGACACTTTTAACAAAGTAATGGTCAGATCCAATTTCAGCTCCCCTATATAACCTAGTATTTCTAACAGAACTAGCCCATTTGCTGTTAATTAATATTTAATCAATCATTCTTATACAGCCCATCAGGTGAAACCCATGTGTACTTATGTATGTCGCGGTTTTTGTAATAATTGTTAGTTATTCTGAAACGAATGAGTTTACTTACCAGTAGTAGATGTTGCCCGTTGCCATTGCAGCTACCAATACCAAAAGGGCCTATCACTCCTCTCCAAAGGTCAGAGTCTGTACCAACTTTGGTATTGAAGTCATCTAGAACAAGGGTAATATCTCCTTTCTTTACAGAATTCAAAATATCCTGAATTTGTTCCTAAAATCTATCCTTCTCATCCTCATCGGCATCCTCAGTAGGGGCATAACAGCAGATGATATTCAAATCTTTAACGCTTGTCTGAAATTTTGTTGTAAGAAATCTTTCATTAATGCACTCATATCCTAGAAGAGCATCACTAGCGTATCTGCTGAGAAGCAGACCCACGCCTTGGTGATGCTTATTGTCGTCCCTCCCTGAAAAAAAAAATTAAGATTATTTTTAAGAATCTGACCTTTATCTGTTCATCTGGTCTCTTGCAATCCGAGAATATCTAAATTATAACGGTGGAATTTTTGTATGAGGACATCAAGAGAAAAAACTGTGCAGAGTCCTCACATTCCAACTACCTATGGAGAGAAAATGGCTAGTGGGATGTTTAAAGAAACTCTATTTATTGAGAGAGAAATGGCGACAATATCAAAAAGCCTCCAATCGCAGACATGTGGCAAAGACCCGTTCCCCCACCACTAAAGGCTGAAGCCATCTACACTGGAAGATTTCCTCAAATGTAGAATTTGACGAGGTGCCTGCAATGACCTCTGCTCAGGATTATCCACCAGCTGATAAACATATCCTGTGAATATATTCATTTGGGGCTGTCAACCCACAAACAAACAGAAAACGCAGCGGAAGTTATCTTTATAGATAGTAAATCCTCAATGGATATTATACATAACGATCTTCTAAAAAGTAATTTTAAAATCTTGGTTAATGATATACTACTACTAATTAAACAATATATCACACAAAAAAACATCGTAAACATACAATGGATACCTGCTCATGTTGGCCTCACCTGTAACAAGAAAGCAGATGAATTTGAAAAATCAGCAAAAAACTTCGCCAAAACTGTGGAGACTCCATTCTTGATGTCTATTCTTAAAAACAGAATAACACTTTAATTTTTAATAATACACAAAATTGGTATGGTGCATACGCAAAAAACAAACAGATATAAAATATCAAATTTAATTAAAAAATTCAATAACTATGGCTTGCATGAAAAAAGAAATAAACATAATATTAAAAATAAAAGCAAATCTAGCCTTCACAAAATCAACTCTCTATAATATGAAAAAAATTGACAATCCAATATGTGGAAACTGCAATGCTTACGAAAATGTAGAACATATTATATTTCACTGCACAAAATATAATCAAGAAAGAAACTTATATTTCGAAAACCTAAAAAAATATAAAATCACAGAGAAATCATTTAAAAGTATTCTTGAACCTGAAAAAAATCGGATAAATCGGGGTGCTACAAGTCATTAATGTTTTTCTTAAAAGCTATTAAGAAATTTGATAATTTATAAAAGAAAATTAAAAAAATAAAAAATAAAAAAGGACAAAAAAAACAGATAAATGAATGAAAAAATAATAATATATATAACATTAGAAAAAAATGAAAAAATGAAAGAAAAAAAAAAAGATTTCATAAGAAAACATACTCCAACAACCTTGATTAAAATTTAGATTAAAAAAGGTTTTTGAATGAATCTGTGTTCCGATTTTTTTCAGAACATAGGAAGATTCATTTTGGGATATGGTTTTCATCATCATCATCATATTAATCGTGCACTTTCTCCTTTCAGAGATATGTTCCATAATTTTGTTTCCTCGTTCCCTTTTACCCAAACGAGTACTGTTGGTTTCAAGAAAAGCCTCTTTAAATCGATTCCATTCTTTCTCAACTTCAGCAGTAACCAAACCACGATTGTCATAATGACTAAGTAGCCTATCATGGTATGTTTTGGCTACATCTGGATCTTTCAGGTATTCAATGTTATAATTAATTTTTTTAATCTTAGCACCACATTTCTTAAGCTTCAGATGCAAGACAGCCCCAATTTCGGCTCCCCTGTAAGATCTGATATTCCTCACTGAACTACCCCATTTGTTGTTTAATTAAAATATGATTTATGAAATTCCTGTGCAACGCATCAGATGAAGCACATGAATATTTATAAATGTGCCGGTAATTGTAGTATATGTTAGTTATTCGCAAACCATAAAGTTTACTTACCTGTAGGGGACGTTCCCCATTGCCATTGCAACAACCAATACCAAAGGGACCTAAAATTCCTGCCCAAAGATTAGAGTCGGTACCAACTTTAGCATTGAAGTCACCTATCACAAGGGAAATATCTCCTTTCTTCACAGAATTCAAAATATCCTGAAGCTGGCTGTAAAACGTATCCTTCTCGTTCTCATCACAGACCTCTGTGGGGACACAACAGATGACATTCAAGTCTTTAACTTTTGTTTAAATTTTGCTGCAAGAAATCTTTCATTAATGCAGTCATATCCTAAAAGAGCATCACTGATGTGTCTGATGAGAAGCAAACCTACACCATGGAAATGCTTTCCATCCTCCCTGCCTGAAAAGAGAAGTTTAAAGTTGGTTTTAAATATCTCACCTTTACCTGTCCATGTGGTCTCTTGCAAGCCTAGAATATCTAGGTTATAGTGCCGGAATTCCTGCGTGAGGACATCAAGAGAATAATCGCTATGTAACGTCCTCACGTTCCACGTTCCTGCAGAGAGAAAGATTGGTAGGATTTTTAAAAAATTAGGTTTATTGAGAGAGGTAGGGCCAACAATATCAAACAGCCCCGTGATTTCAGGCATGGTGCAAAGAATTGCCCTCCTCCGTTAAAGGCAGAAGTCACCGATGCTGATAGGAACTTCAGGCACCACCTTTTCAAGTGGACCTTTTTAAGAGCCATATGGCATGCCTGAGATACATTATTGCACTGTAGGATTGACGATGCCCAACTAGCTAAGTGAGGGTACAGGTAACTGTGACGCCTCTGATCAGGATTATCCACCAGCTGGTATAAGGTACCCCATGCCTCTGTTCACTTAGGCTGCCAACCCAGAAGCAAAGAGAAACACAGAGGCAGATTCTCCTTCAACAGAACCCCAATTGGGCAGCAAATCCATGATCCATAATCAAGCTGAAATCCATAAATCAGTCCAGTCTAGTGGGTGTAAATGGTCAGCACCACGACCCTGTGAAGTTTACCATTCCTCAGCAAGATTGAAAAAAAAGAAAATGTGGTCATAGATAACCAGAACAGTAGTCTACACTGAGCTGGCAGCTCTCCCCTTCCGTTTCCTTCCAAAAGAGAATATCTCTTTTGAAAGGTACTAACGGCTTGCACCACGAGAGGGCGGTGCTGGCTCTATGCGTCATCACTGGGGACTGGTGCATAGCTATCCTTTCAGTTTATCCCAAGCTACCATTTATAGACCCATTTTCAAATATGATACTTAAATTAAAGTATATTCTTAAAATTAACGAAGAGTTGATTCAGAAATATGTGATGGAAATGTTTTCCGTTTTATATAAAGAGTTTGTTTCATTTTAAAACCTTTCACTTTAAAAATTTGATCAAAAATTGCTACCAGTTTTACATCATTATTATTCTTGCTTAGCGGTAGGAATTTTTTGGGAATAATTTTAATTCCTATTAATATCTTATGTATCATCATATTTTTAATAAATAACCAAAAAACAAAGATTGTCTAATGCATTTAATTTAAGAGTTTCTATTTCAAATTGAATTTTGTGTTCCAATACATCATGGTTCATTGCCATGAAACCTACATTGGTTATTGGTTATATTTCCTGAGATTTTTAAATATCTTCATGGAATGAAATTTAATACATTATTCATTTCTTTTTTCTAAAACTGGAGGGTTTGTTTACAAGTGTGGCATCTGTCAGTGCAGATTTGCATTATTAAAATTCGTCTTCAAACACAAGAAGAAGCATCAAATGGAAAGTAAAGTCCGGAGATATTCCTGTTCACATTGTCCTTTCTCTACCGATATATCATCGACCATGAAACGCCACAAGCTCACCACTCGTCCTCACAAATATTCCCACTGTGCAAAGAGTTTCACAAAGAAGAATAATCTTGAAGTGCATCTTCGTGTCCACACAGGAGAGAGACCATTTCTTTGCGATCTTTGTAGAAAGTCTTTTAAAGATCAAAGCAATCTATATACTCAAAGACGAATCCACTTACTACAAAAGCTATTCATGTGTAAACACTGTCAAAAGTCATTTGTAGGGCAATCGCATTTAAATAATCACTGAAAAAAACATTTTTGAATCAGGTTTTATTTTTCTGATAATGATGTCTTAACTGCGCAGTAAATAGCTTAATATGTTACAAATCGTACTTTTACAACAACACTAATGTGATAGGTGTACTCGAAATATCATTAGAAAAATTCTATTACATTAGAATAATATTTATATTTGTTTCGTTTTTGAAGAGACATTTCACTAGTTAATAGAATACAATTACCAATACATTTAGTGACCTTTAATTAGATCAGACTCATGTAATGTGAATGTGGAGTTAGATTCAGAGCTCATTAATAATAATACTCCCTCGAGCAGCTGCTCTCCACAGAGGTGTGACAGGAGCCTCCTGTCAGTTAATACGTATAGTACTAGGTCTGTGAGGATGGCGTGAACTCAGCAGAAATACAATAGCTGTGACATGAGCCTGTCACATACTCCAGTGGTTTTATTTATTAGTAGAAGGTCTGTAATTATTGTTATTACATTGCAGAATTTAGAAGTTTCCGAGAATTGAATTTGCATTCACATTGACCTAACATAGGCATGTTCCTAATAAAACTACTATTAAGTCTCATTAAGTCCGTGACAGTAATCCTGCAATTTTAAACTATATATTTTAATACCCAATAAAATTCCTGTAATCCTTTGAATTTGTATCTGCTTTATGATTGTTGTAGGTGATGTTCAAACGCACAGATTTTTATAGTTTATGATAAAAGATGTATATTCAAAATAACACTTCTTTTGAACCTCTGTAGTAGAAGCATTATGGTCGCATATACTTAACTCGATATAGTAGTTTAGATTGAACAGATTTTTTTCGACATATTTATTCATATATTATGGAACATATCACTCTGAATTTAACGTCGATCAGTTTTAGAGGACAAATTGTCTCGATCCGGGTTTATACGAACCCACGACCTCCTGATAACATTTAGTTCAAAGCTTCAATTAGATGAGCTCAATCGGCGGCCGGTAGCTCAGTGATCAGAGCACTTGACATATTATCAAGAGGTCGTGGGTTCGTGTCCTACCCTGCTCAAGACAAATTTTTCTCCTAAAATTGATCGACGTTAACATCAGAGTGATATCTTTCTTAATTGACATAGTAGTTTTATTTTTTAGGAACATCAAATGTTTTTTTCTTTATTTCATAACCTTACCGAATATTTTCACTCTGCATTTGTAACTAAAGCTACTGTCAACATTAAAGTCAATTGTTATTTATGTGACAGCATTTTGCAACGCAGATAATCATTAGCATATATCTAAATTTTGGTCAGGCCTCTAGAGGGCCTCTTGTTGCTTTATTTTGGCCTTAATTAATATATTTGCTACACGAAATGTTAATTATTATATCATAAGGATGTTGAAAAAGTAACAAAATCCGTTAGAGATAGAAATTTTGCTGATCGTATTTTAGAATTGGAAAGAGATTTGAGAAATCTACAGTTTTCATTAAAACATTCTTTGATTATTTTAGCTTGTCGAAGAGTTGTATGAGGGATGCTTAAAATACGCATCTCAAAATATTTTAGTTCACTTTCTACAACGCGTGAGCTTTGTTAAGAAAGCTAATCGTTGCTCATGCGATAACACTAAATAAAAAATAAAATAAATACCCCCTCAAGCAGCTGCTTGCCACAGAGGTCTGACAGGAGCCTATCAGTTTATATGCCATAGTAGAAGATCTGAGAGGATGGCAGGACCTCAGCAGAAAAACGACACAAACAGCCATGCCTAATCCGGGGCTCGAACCCAGGTCCCTTAGACCAGTAGCCAAGTGTGCTAACCACTCGGCCACGGGACGGTACAACACTGAAAAACGTTTCAGAAATGGAAACAGCAGTTTTAGATACTAATTTATATATAGAGGCGCTAAACACGATTATGAAATTAAAAGTTGCTGATTGGCTCTTGTTTTGAAAATACCGGAGGCTGCGTCTACATAGAGTGTAAACTGATTTGACTGTTCGCGCGCTGTACGAAGAGCCAAGGTGACACAACACCAGGGAGCAATTGCGTCATTCGAGGCAACACCAGGGAGTTATTGCATCATTCGAGGCCATGAAACAACTGCGGGCTATTGCATCATTCGTGGCAACGCAACACCAGGGAGTTTTTGCATCATTCGAGGCAATGCGACAACTGGGAGCTATTGCATCATTCGTGGCAACGCAACACCAGTAAACTATTGTATCATTCGAGGCAATACAATACCCGGCAGCTACTGCATCATTTGGAAGTTGCCCTTCTTCAGGTATTGTCCGTTCATGATTGTATGCGGATGCTGCATGTGAACGATATGACTCGTTCTTGTGTGAACAATGCAGACCATTTTTGTTACATTTGTGGCGAAGTTATTTTTGCGTCATAGAAGCGCGAAATAACGCGCCATCAAAAAGTCCTACCACCTTTACTGAGGGAGTGAGATTGGAGATCACCAGAGGAGATGGGGGCGGGGGTGGCTCAGTCGGTAGCGCGCCAGGCTCGTAATCTGTAGTTCCCAGGTTCGAGTCCCAGCTGGGTCAGCGTTGAGATTTATCTCCGCAAAATTCCCCGCCCTGCCCACGGTCAGTAGGGGACACCGATGGGCTTGGAAAGGCCGCCGTCCGTCGGATGGGACGTTAAGCCGTGGTCCCGTGTGCGGGAGAGCCATACCCTGTGCACGTTAAAGAACACGCTGGATGGCCTTGACGGGAGGCTACCATCTGTCTCCCAACAGCTGTTCCAGTGAGTCCCCTCCCCCAACCTTCTCTGAGCCTTCGGGGTCCATGTGACCTGGCCATTTAGCCCATGGTGTGCAAAAAAGTGCCGCTCAGAGGTAAAACAACCCAAAACCCAGAGGAGATGGGTTCTGCATAGAGTGTGTAAGAGTTGTAACATGTCTTCGCAGCTGGCTAAACGGCAAGAGGCGATCGATGCCATTTGCTATTCCTATGATATGGTGGGAACCATGTGAGTGACTGTTACTTTTGTATACCTCCGCTGGGAAGTGGTATTACTAAAAACGTAAAAGCAGACAATAAACTAACCCAATCCACGCAGTGCCTCAAGGGGAAAACCTGCCTGTCCCAGAGCTACCAGAACATTACTGTGTGGACTCAGAGGAGGAAGAGAAAGAAGAAAGAGGAACACATGAAGTAGCATCTGTAGATTCCGACTTCGCACCCACAACATCGGAAGATCACGCAGAACGAGTTGAACGATCTTGTTAGAGATCTGGAGCTGCCAAAGAGCAAGGTGGAACTCCGAGGATCCATATTGCAGCAGTGGAATCTCCTTCATGGAAATGTGAAAGTAAGTGCGTATATTAGTCGCCAAAAAGATCTCGTATTGTTCTTTACAATGGTAGGTAACCTGGTTGCTTGAAAAGTGGTTGACAAGTTTATTCACATGACACATACTGCAGAAGAATGTGTCATGTGAATGTCAATCATATAGAGATTCCTCGAAATTTAAGCATGAAAGCCGTGCTTCTATATAATGGGAATGTGTTGCCTTCTATTCCAGTAGGTCATGCTGTTTATACGAAGGAAACTTATAACAATATGAAGCAATATCTTCAATACATAAATTATGACAAATACAAGTGGTATATTTTTGCTGACTTAAAAGTCAGTTTTCTTTTGCTTCGACTACAGCTATGATATACAATGTTTTGTTGTTTCTTTGCGAATGTAATAGCAGATACAAAGCAATCTCATTACGTGACGAGGATTTGGCCTTCTCGGCAATCACTGGAGCCAGGGAAGAAGATGAATATACAACACCACCGCTGGAACATTCCACGAAGGTTTTGTTGCCACCTTTGCATATAAAATTGGCCTAATGAAGAATTTTGTCAAGGCTATGGATCAGAATCTGTCCTGTGGCCATGTGCATAGAGCGCTTGGCTACTTATTTAAGGGACCTGGGTTCGAGCCCTGGGTAAGGCATGGAGGTTTGTGTTGTCTATCTGCTGCGGTCCAGCCATCCTAACAGACCTTCTACTATAGCGTATAAACTGACAGGCTCCTGTCAGACCTGTGTGGAAAGCAGCTGCTTCAGGAGGTATTTTTTTAAGAATCAGACACAAACTGCCTTTCTGTACCTTCGAGTGAATTTCCAAGACTTAATGATGCAAAGATAAAAGAGGGTGTTTTTACCGGACTAGATATTCGCTCACTGCTGCATGATGAGATTATTGATCGTATCATCACTAGAGATGAACGGAGAGCATGGCATGCCTTATAGAAGAACTGTTGTCTTCATATCAGAAACTGGGATGTAGTATGTCTTTGAAGGTACATTTCTTAAGTTCTCATTCGAATTTCTTTCCGGAAAACCGTGGCAATGTGAGTGATGAGCACGGAGAACGTTTTCAGCAGGAAATTGCTACAATGGTAAAGAGATATCCTTGAAGATGGAGCCCATCAGTGGTAGCAAATTACTGCTGGAATGTGATGAGAGATTCTCAAGAATGAAATTAAATAATTTCATCTTGGAATGCCGCTCAGATATACAATAAGCATTACCATTGCAGATAAAATACAATATAAATTTACCGACGATATGATTTGCTATTATATAGATCTTCAGTACAAAAACAAATACAGTATATTTTGGAACTCATGTTTCCCTGGTAACAACATTTTCTACAGTCTCACCTCCCCTTTCCACTTGTAATAGTCGATTATACACTGAAGAGCCATAACATTATGACCAACGCGTCTTTGTGCAGATCGAAGCAACTGCAGGTAAACGACGTCGCATATGAAGGTCATGAAACGGTATACATAACGCTTGATACTGAGCTCTGTTAATTAGAAGTGTTATTCTTGTCCTTCAGGTGGGAAAGGCAGTGGATTTAAGTGATTTTGACAAAGGACAAATTGTAATGGCCAGATGACTGAGTCAGAGCATTCAATGGCTTGTGGGCCGCTCACTGTCAGCCATAGTTAGTACTCTCAAAAAGTGGTCCGAGGAGGGAAAAACCACGAACAACCGCTAGGTGTGGGACGATCACGGCTCATCGATGCTAGGAGGTGAGTGAAAGCTAGTTCGTATGGCACGAGCCAACAGAAGGTATACTGTGGCGCAACTGGCCGTAATTTGAATGCTGGTGACGGGAGTAATGTGTCAGAACACACAGTACATCGAACCCTGTTGGAAATGGGTTTGCGTAGCCGCAGGCAGCTCTGAGTGCCAATGCTAACCTCGGTTCGCCATCGAAAGCGCCTACAATGAGTACGCGAGTGTCAAAACTGAACCTTGACTGATTGGAAGATGGTCATCTGGTCCGATAAATCTCATTTCCTGTTGCGCCATGTGGACTGCCGGATACGTGTACGCTGTTTACCTGGGAAAGTGTAATGCTTCGGGCAATGTTCTGCTGGGAAACCCTGGTCCAGTCATTCATGTACAGGAAACTGTGACGTCTATCAGCTACCTAAACGTCATTGCAGACCAAGAACATCCTTTGAAGACAACGGAATATCCCTCTAGCAGTGCCTTCTTTCAGCAGGATAATGTGCTATGCCATACTGTCCTGATTGTTTGAGAATGGTTCATGCAACATGAGAAAGATTTCCAGGTATTGCCCTTGCCTCCAAATTCCCTAGACATCAATCCAATCGAGCAGCTGTGGTTTGTGTTGGAACAGCATAGCCAATCTGCGGCGGCTCAACCACGTAATTTACAAGAGTTAAAGGATCTGCTGCTAACGTGTTGGTACCAGATAACCACAAGACACCTTTAAAAATCTTGTAGCGTCCATGCCACGCCAAAAAGAGCTATTTTGGCCGTACGTGGAAGACCAACACCATATTAGGCAGGGGGCCATAATGTTTTGGCTCTTCGGTGTATATTGATCCTGGTGTGTAAACTAAGGTAATAAAATATAATGAAACCTAAGTTGTTTGACAATTTTTAATCTTATTAGAGGCGATTGGAGTGTGATCTATTTTTATGGATAAGCATAAAAACTCTCTATTTAAAGTAAATTGAAAATATAGGGCATTTAAGTGCCTAAATGGGTAATATGCTAGAAGTAAAGTGGGTAAGGGCGAGGAAATATGAGCAAAGGACAAGAAATACTTTTTAATCGTTTAAACATGGTGGGCTGAAATGTTTACTGCTCTTAATATAAATCACCAAAATGCCATTGTCTAAAACAATATTAGAATTCCTTTTAAAGTTACAAACTAAAAGACTTGTAGTTATGTCTAAAAAACACCGCAGGTGTACCCCAAAATTTTAAGCTTGAATTCATTCACTTCTTACACTTAGGGGCGGGGGTGGCTAAATCGGTAGCACGCCAGTCTCTTAATCTACCACCCAGGTTCCCAGGTTTGAGTCCCAGATGGGCAGAGTTGAGACTTATCTCCTCAAAAAACTCCACTTTGCCCTTGGTCAGCAGGTGAAATTAATGGCCTTGAAAATGCAGCCTTCCGTCGTGGATCTGTGCCGTGGCCCTGTGAGCGTGTCACGGCATAACGTGCACACGGCATAACGCGCACACGGCACTACGGCACAATCGCATGCGTGCACAATCACACGTGGTCTTTAGCGTATACAGTCATACCCTATGCACGCTAAAGACCACGCCGGCTGGTCTTGATGGGAGGGGACCATCTGTCTCCTAACAGCTGTCCAGTATGTCTCCTCCCCCAACTTTCTCTGAACCCTCGGGGTCCTTGTGGCTGGCCATTTAACACATTGTGTGCACACAATTACCATCAGAAGTAAAACAACCCAACACTATTTCTTTCGGATTGTTTTATATCCAAATGTTCGCACATCACATATATTCTTATCGCAACGTTTTAGGTAACGTGTAAGTGAACATTTACTAAATTTCTGTTATGTTACCTAAAAAGATTAATAGTTTTTCGCTAGTTTTCAGAAAAGCGAGTTGTTGTTTTCATTTTTGTCTTCTATCTTTCTGTCCTGCAAACTTTTAGTTTTTTTTTGCAGAATGGAATAAGTTTTAACAAATTTGCAAGTAATTGATTGTTGAAACTTTAAATGTGGTGTTGAAATGTGAGGACCAAGTGGTTTACTCTTACAACAATCCCTTTAACCTCAGGGAAGTCAGTGTGATTAAAACCCTTAATCTCAGAGAGTGAGTGGGAAATGCATATCTTTTATATGAAAGGATAAATGAAAAGCAAACTAAAGAAAGTGAATGATTAGTTATAACTGTTAAAAAATCATTATTTTAAAAAACAAATGAAATAAAAATTTAAAAAAACATATAACCACTCATCTATTAATTTGAATTTCCACTATTAGAGGGTGCAAAGGTATAAATGAAGGTTGTGGATCCAAACATTATGTTCCTATAAATATTAATTAAAGGAAGTAATATATCGAAGTTGGCGGTCATAAATTTGGCGTTTACGAAATTTATTTCTCCGTTTTGTCAGGGGGAAAGAAATTTGTGGATCCAACGCTTCAGACGTTTCAAGAAGAGGCTGCAGTCTGAAATTGATAATCCTGATTCTTGCCTTTCAGCAAGGTTCTTATCAAACAGAAAGACAAACTGATGGAAAAACGAAACCTTTTAACCACAAAAGAAATATACGGTAAAGCAGATCAATAACTTCATATTTAGGATAGGACTTATCACTTTTAAATTATTTTATAGATATATAAAATGTAATGATTTTCATTATTGTTACAAAAACAGCCCAATATGAGAGTTAACAGTCAAATTAATATCACAGTTCGATAATGTGGCTTAAACTTGAGGATGTATTCAGAATTTTGGCATTTTCATTATTGTTTAACGTATATTTAATCTTTTATTAACATAATGTGTTTATTATTTCATAACACTTTTAAAATCACATTTATTTTTAATTTTTACTCTTTTTTAAGATTAATAAGATTTTTTAACTTTTTTTTTTGCCTACAAGAAATATCGGAAAAGCACTTAAAAGAAATATTATATTGTTAGTCATAAGTTGGAAAAATATTTTTTCCAAAACTAAGGTCTACAAAAGCTTTAGCTCATGCGAACATTAAACTATTCCTCCAAAAATCTGTATTCAATGATAATGTCTGATTACTCATTATTATTATGACGTGTTTCATTTTTAAATAATTATATATGAAGTGCTTTGGTTATAAATATAAAGCAGCAGTCATCGATATATGCTATGGAAGAAAGGTACAGCTTTATATGAAATATGCTTTTAATTATTCTTTGCATATTTAAGGTCCCTTCATACGATTCGTGAAGTGATATCTACCCCTGTTCACCTACAAACAGGCAAATACTTTAGCTTCGCCTATGATTATCTTTCGTGTCGTCTCGATCATTGATTGGTTATCTTGCTTAGTTACAGTTTGAATGTGACCTGGGGTCGAGCATGGAATAAATAGTTTTTGCTTTGTTATCCTGACATTTGGTCTTTCTCACAGATTTTCTATTTAAGATATATTAAAGTGAGAATATCCTCTCAGACCTCTGTAGTAAGCAGCTGAGTGTGTGATAATTTATTACTTTTTCTTTCTTTCGGTGTTATAAATAACTGTTTGGACACTTGTTATAATCTGTGCAGTTATTTTAGTATTTTTAAATTATTGGACAGATAGTTGCTATAGTTTGTTTACAGATTTTTTAACGTTCATAAAGGATGAAAGCAGAAAAAGTGCGAAAACAAGATGATTTGAACGGTTCCTGGAAACATGCAAATTATATAATTAAATGAATCATTATTATTAGAACAAAGTAGCTTTAAATTTAATGTAGAATAGTAATACAGAATATTAAGTACCTCCTACCTAATGTATTTATTCCAATGAATAATTATGAAGTGAACTTTATTCCAAATAATCAAATCAATAATACTAAATATTGGCTTTAAAAATATGCTACTGAATAAAAATAAAATTTTCTTGTTCCCTTCTCAGAAATTTCAAACACTTCTCCTTAAAGATTTTCGATGTATAAGAACAAAAATTTTCGTGAAGCTTTTCGATATATTGGAAAAATGATTCTCCTTAAAATTTAATTTCGCTTAACGGGCTTTTGAAAGGATAAATTAGTCAAAACATCTTAACCTGACCGACTCTAAGAAGCAGTAGTAATTATACAAATACAATCATATTCATGGAAGCATTTAATGAATACTTGATGCATTCGGGTATTCTGTTTTATAAAATTTTGGACATATCGCAAAGATATATCCGCGATATAGAATCATCTGCCCCAAGAGTAAGTTCTATGAATTGAGCGAAAAATATTATATTCAATAATATATATTGTATAAATTTAGTGGTGGTTAATGCGATTCTTCCCTTTATATCCTTGAATGTAGATCACTATATTCCTATATATTCATATACTTTGTACATATTACAGCCAATGTCAGAAATTGATTTATGTCGATATTAGCTAGTTTCCCTAACCAATCCCTATATTAATAAATTTCCCTGGATAATCTGGACATTGTGTTCATTGAATTAGAAGTGTTCATCGTTGAATATTAAATAATAATTCTGACACATCCTGTTGCAGACTTTGCTATTAATCTTTACAATAAATCCTTGTAAAGACAGATTTATACGAGGTAATTAGATATTATAATTCTACAACAAATAAAATGCATGATTGTTTAGAAATCTTAAGATTTCTGTCATTGGTTTTATTATCCTAAATAATACCATTCAAACTTTGATTCAGTTTTGCTTGTGAACTACATTTAAATGATAAAAAACTAAATTCACCACAACACAAATAAATAAATGTGATTTACGGAAAATTTAGTATTTGAATTTGAAGGAAGATTACTGAGGTTTCAAAACACAGTTATTGTTTGGGAATTAATGATAATACGAGAATATGGAGTGCATAGTGACAAAACATGACACATTCGGCAACAAGAAAATATCAAAGATTCCGTAAAATTTTAATAATATTTTTATATACTGAAATGTTAAATGCAAAAGTTTCAGAAACGGATTTTTTTATCACAATTAATTCCTGAAAGACATTTTAAATCCCATTACTTAGAAAAATGAAGTATTAGGGAAAAAAAAACACAATTAGTTGACTTTTAGAATGGAAAATAATGCGAGGTGCGACAGAAATGGTTAGTTAATCATATTTTAACCTTTTAATATATAAAAAAAGATTTTATACCAAATGATATTCTTTTCTAATGAAGTAGACAACTGATTTCACTATTCAGTTCGATTGGAATTGTTTATCTCTGAGAGACACATTTTTTCACATAATGTGCAAAATGGTCAGATCACAAGGGCCAAAAAGGCTCAGGGAAAGTTGGGGGAAGGGAATCGTTGGATAACTGTTAAGAAGAAGATAGCAGCCTCCCTTCGCTGCCATTTTAGCATGTTCTTTAAAGTAGACAAGTCCACATTTAATGACCATCCAACGCATGTCGGCATTTCCAAGCCCATCGATGTTTCCTCTCTAAACGTGGAAGGGCGATGGTTTAGTCACTGATCAGTAAAGAAAGATCCACCTCTGCTTCTTTTTTCGCCTTTTTCTCTTTCTGGTTTCACGTACGAATAGTTTTATTTTTCGGAAGCAAAAATTCTTAGTAATCGGGATACCACTGTTTTAGAGAAAATATTAAACCTAATTGTCACTTATGTAACCTAATCTCATGCCGCTTTCGATATTTCAAGTCTTTAAATAGCAATACTTCATAATGAACTATGATGCCTGAATTTTGATTATCTTTAAGAAAATGCATTAGAAATACCTAATAAATTCATTACTCTGTGAATCCTTTAGTACCACTTAAAAACTTACTTTTCACTTCAGTGTTCGACTCAGTAATAGTAAAATTTCCAATTTTTCCTGTAATTATGATAAAGATCAACGAAAAATAATGAAATCAATGAGTTATTTAATTATTTTACCATCCCGGTGACTGAGTGGTTAGCGTGCTTGACTGTTGATCAAAGAGACCCGAGTTCGACTCCTGAATAAGGTATCGATGTTTCGTTCTTGTGTTTTTTTTTCTGCTGAAGTATCTACTTTAGCACAAATTATCCCTTTGACGTACTATATTGACAGGTTTCTGTCAGCACTCCGTGTCAAACAAATGCTTGAGGGATATAAGAATATATTTCATTTTGTAAAATTTCTACCTTTTAACCAGCTAATAAAAATGAGCATCATTCAACCTTTAATATTTTAGCTCTCTTCATTTGAGTGTTTTTCTTCTTCTTCCATTTTAGAATTTCCCTTAGACTTTATAATGATGTTACTCAAGAATTTTCAGATTTTACGAATTATTTCCATTATTTTTCTTTCTAAGTAACGTCAAGATTTAAATTTCGTCTTGAAATAATTACATTATGATATTGCTTATAATAACCCATATTACGAATAAATCAAAAAGCGTTTAACGGCATCTCTTTCGGTACATATGTTTTATGATGTGCCAGAGAAATATTTCCCCCAAACAGTCTCTAGATGGAGGGGAGGGGTTGGGGGTGCTCGGACTCATAGTCATCGAAGCGGTTTTAGTTAGGACTGAATAATTTTAATTTCGGGCGAATCGGACTCGAACTCATCTCTAGTTGGTATAAACGAGCATGTGACCGGAGTTGTTACTCATTTTCATTCAGGCCAGTGTGACGTTGAGTAGCAATTTGATTTCGTTGTGTCACAAAAACGACTTAGGGATGATTGTGTCTAGAGTGATAGGATTAAGGATGATGAAGGATTAATGGCAAACTGAGATATTCAGGGTCTTAAATATTCACAAAATGTTCTCTCAAGAGTTTGGAGAAAATTTCATGAAACATGAGAAGTTAGTCGTGACCAGAACAAAGTTATCCCAAGGATGACCATGATTATTTTGATCTTTCCTTTTTTTACACCTCGATTGTGTCACTTAGGCTTCCAAAAACCATCTTGATACATCAGTCCTCAGCAGCAGTTCAGGAAAAGAAAGAAAACTATATATGCATAAAATTTAACCAAAATCTATTTATTTTTAAATAACGTAAATTTATTCGTTACGACTATATTAGAATAGTATGCCAGTTTTAAAAAAATCCATAGCTACCAGTTTATTAATAAAGTAAAATGTGAATTAATTCATCTAGTATAGGTGTTCCTCGCTTTATGCGATCTCACTTTACGCGTTTTCGCTATAACGCGATTTTAAAAAGTTAATTTAAAAAATCGCAACCAGTAGCAATTTCGCAGTCGCCACGTGCGTGGGCACGTGACTTGGACGCGCACCGCTTTGACAAGGCGGCATCGTGCTGCACGTCAGTCAAACAGAAGGTCTAGAACTAGTAAGCTCCATTGTTAGAGTCTTCCGCAACCCAAACTTTACGGGTAAAAGAGGTAATTGTGATCAAAATATTTACAAGAGTAAAAACAGAGAAAAGCTATAACACTAGAGGAAAAATTAGAAGTTTTAAATAGATATGAACGTAATAAGCGCACAGTCGACTTAGTCAGAGCTACAGGAATTTCAGAATCTTCTTTAAGAACAATAAGATTTGGGTTGTTTTACATCTGAGCGGCACTTTTTTGCACACCATGGGCTAAATGGCCAGGTCACATGGACCCCAAGGCTCAGAGAAGGTTGGGGGAGGGGACCCACTGGAACAGCTGTTGGGAGACAGATGGTAGCCTCCCGTCAAAGCCATCCAGCGTGTTCTTTAACGTGCACAGGGTATGGCTCTCCCACACACGGGACCACGGCTTAACGTCCCATCCGACGGACGGCGGCTTTTACAAGCCCATCGGTGTCCCCTACTGACCGTGGGCAGGGCGAGGAATTTTGCGGAGATAAATCTCAACGCTGACCCAGCTGGGACTCGAATCTGGGAACTACAGATTACGAGTCTGGCGCGCTACCGACTGAGCCACCCCCGCCCCAAGAACAATAAGAAATCAAGTAGAGAAAATAAAAGAAAGTTGTAAAAGTGAGACGAGAATGTCGACAACTAAGATAACACAGATAAGGGCAACAATTATGGACAAATTGGAAAGGATGTTGGCCTAATGGATTGAGCATGAAAATCAACGTGCTGTTCCGTTATCCACCTTGATTATTCAGGCTAAAGCGAAAAGTTGGTTTGATGATTTGAATGTTATAGATCCTGATCCTAAAGTGCAATCTTTTTCTGCAAGTGCTGGGTGGTTTGAACGTTTCAAGGTGCGATATGGATTCCATAATCTCAAGCTGACTGGCGAGGCTGCGGGAGCTTAGGTTGTTGCTGCTGAGAACTTTGCAGCAAAATTTAAAAGTTTATTTCAGGAACATGGTTATTTGCCTCAGCAAGTGTTCAATCTCGACAAAACGGGGTTGTTCTGGAAGCGTATGTCGAGTAGAACATATATATCGGTGCAAGAAAAGAGGGCCCCAGGTTTCAAAGTTTCCAAGGACCCTCTCACTTTGCTGTTAGGAGGAAATGCATCTGGTGATCATAAAACTAAACCACTGATGGTTTATCACTCCGAAAACCCTCGCGCACTCAAGGGCTACTCAAAGGAGGATTTACCTGTTGTATGACCGTCAAATAAAAGAGCATTAATTACTGGAGCTGTGTTTGAGCCCTACTTTTGCAATGAATTGCGTCGTGAATTGAAGGCTTATTGTGACAGGATAAATGTACCCTTCAAAATTCTTCTTCTTCTGGCCAATGCACCAGGACATCCTCCAAGCATCACTGAAATTGATGAGAATATCCAAGTTATTTTTCTGCCACCAAACATAACATCTCTCATTCAACCGTCGATCAGGGTGTTATTGCAACTTTCAAGAGTTATTTTCTCCGCAGAACATTTTCGCAGCAAGGTCAAGCTACCGACAGTGAAGATAAGATTTCAGTGAAAGAATTTTGGAAGAAATATGACATAAAAATGGCAATTGAGAACATTGGCGAGGCATGGGCAGAAGTTAAGCAGTCTTGCATGAAGGGAGTTTGGAAGAAAATTTGGCCTGGAGTTTCTGATTCTAATTTTGATCCTGAAAGTGAGCTTGCCAACTCAAGATATGACATAATTAAAATGACAAAATTTGTTGGATTTGAGGATGTAGATGAGACAAATATGGATGAACTGCTCGAGTCCCATACATCAGAGCTCACTAATGAAGAACTTTTGGAAATGGAAAACAACATGAATGATGCAAGTCAGGATCCCTTTATTGCTTCGCCCATCAAACAGCTTTCAGCAATACAAATGACTGAATCTTTTAAACACATTTTCAGTGCCATCAGAATAATTGAAGAAAATGATCCTAATGAGACTAAAAGCGCCAAAGTTGCGAGAGAAATTCAGAATTCTTTGGCTGACTACAAAGAACTTTATAGAGATAAGACAAATGCTGCCCGTCACTTTTCCTCTCGACTGTTTCATTAAAAAAGTTGAAGATCATCAGCCTATCATCCCAGGGACTTCAAGAGAGCAACAGACTCACCAGACCCAGTCCATTCATCATCCAATTGAAGACTGTTAGAAGTATTTAATGTTTAGGTGTTTATGACATTGTATTAATTAAATTCGCTGCTGATGAAGAATGTAGCTATGCGTTTGTCCGACAATGAGCAGAAGTTATGCGAAAATGCTTTATATATTGAGATATATGCAAGCATCCGTTGGGGAGAGATCGAGTAAGGGATCAAGATAATTTTACGGAAAAGTTTCGAGAAATTGCACGTGAGGCGTGCAATTTGAACTTTATACCTGGAAAGCAGATTCTAGCCATTATCCATAATCTGAGGGGCTATGATAGCCATTGAATTATCCAGAGTATTGGGAAGATAAACAATCAAAGAATTAACTGTATTCCTAACAATATGGAAATATACATAGCTTTCTCTCATGGCAGGCTATATTGTTTAGATTCTTTTCAGTTTCTAAGCACATCAGTAGAGAAACTGGTGAATAATTTACCTGTAAATAGGATCCAAATTTTGAATGAACATATTTAACATGAACTAGCTCCTTTCCTCAGGAGAAAATGTGAATTTCCCTTTGATTACGTCGACATTTGCGAAAATTTTGGGGATACAAAATTACCTCCACGTGATGTTTTTATAACCAACGTACTGAAGAGAAATTGGCAGAAGAATATTAGATATAGGCATGATATGATTTTAAAGTGAAAAATCATAGACCGTATCATGACTTATATGTCAAGAGAGATGTGCTTGTACTAGCTGATATATTTGAGCACTTCAGAAGGTTATGTATTGATTATTACGAAATCGATTCTTGTCATGGCTACACCGTCCCTGGATTAGAATGGCAAGCGTGTTTGAAGATGGGGAATGTGGAAATGGACTTGCTCACAGATCCTACGATGCTCTTGTTCCTTGAGAAAGGTATTCGTAGTGGTATATTCTAATTTGCAATCTCCATGGCAAAACGAATAACAAATATTTAGACACATACGACGCACATCTTCCTTTTAAAGGTATCTTATTTAGACGCTAATAATTTATAAAACAATTAAAAACGGGAGAGGAGAGAACGCCACTGAGACTGTAATGCCATTGCAGGGTAACATTTCCCTCTTTCGTTTCAGAATTTTTTATATTTTTTTAAATCTCTTAAAATATGTTTGAACTGACCACAAGTTTAATAAATTTTGGCCTCCATCGCCCTTGCTGTAATTCTGAAAGATTCCTTACTCTCTCCCTCCTAGATTGTTGTAATGAAGGAGAAATTAGTGAATTTGTAAATGATTCAGATTTAATGACATGTATGAGGTCGAGTTAAAGTTTAAAGATTTCCGCATAAAAATGTGCCGTGAAATACAATCCAACAACGAAATATTTTGTGCAAACATACACATCGTGATATTTGAGAAACATGTTGGCTTCTCCTCAATTACAAATGAATTATGTCTGTATTTGGCAATCGCTGGAGTTCTCGGCACAAAGTAGTCAAATACTGTATATTACAGTTTCACAAAATATTCCAAGGATAGTAAATGTCAATCTCGAATCTGGTGAGGAATTACATCTCAATGGTTAGGAAGGATTCGGAAGGATCTGGAACGATTAATGTTTTGTAATAAGAATAATTTTTCGGTATACAAGAGATTTATTCCTAGTGATAAATATATGTCTGGGAATCATAGAAAGGATGTAATGTCGGCTGTGCAAGAGAAAGAGAGATGTATGGTATAAGGAGTCGAAACCATCTATTACTATCCAGTGGGAATCTATAGTGGAATATGAGGTAGAAAGTATTGCTATGCAATCGCGGTTTAACTTTTTACTAAGAAGAGTACAGTCGGTCAAAAAAGTATCCGAACGCTATGGTTGTATACAAAGTTCAGAAAAAACAACTGGCAACGATTTGTTTAGAAATTAATGATCTGGCAACCTTCGCGTACCGTACACGAACGTTGCCAGATCATTAATTTCTAAAAAAAATCGTTGCCAGATTTTTTTCTGAATTTTGTATGCAACCATAGCGTTCGGATACTTTTTTGAGCGACTGTACATCATGTTATGCATCAAAGGATTTGTGAGAATAGATTGACATTGGCACTGCTTATATATACGAGGGACTTTCAGCGACAAAGAAACATTCCACGTTTCAAGGAAGATCAATCGTCTTAATTCTCGATTATGGGAATTGCAAATCCAACACAAAGTCACTCAGATTCTCTATAATAATGGGAATTTGAATATGTGATTCGTGGTAATGTGATAAATTTGAAATTCGATTTTTAAATTTTTATGAAAAGATTGTTAAAAGAATCAATACATTTGCACGTTGAAAGTTTTTTTTTTCTATTATTGACAAAAGTAATTTCAGCCTTAGTTTACCTCAGAACAAGATACCATCATTGAAATAAAACTCCGAGAGAGTACATAGTCTGCATTTTGAATTTATGATTGTTAGAAGGATCATTTAAATATCCAGTACTGCAAGTTTTTTAAACTTTTTTCTGTGTTGAAATAAATATTACATCCAACGAAAAGCTGGTACTTTTCTACACTATTGATTTTATTAAGGTTAAGAACAATAAATTAAGAACAAATAGTTAAATGTCATACCAATCATTATTGATGACATAAGTTAGTCTTGACGTACGAGCCTTTGCCAAGTTACCTTGCCAAACTATACTGCTCACAAATATTAGGGGATATTTTTATCGCTTCATATTCATTTTGAAATATCCACTAATTTTTGTGAACAATAATTTGTGAAATAATAATTTGTGATTTATAATTTTTAATCTAATAATTTGTGAAAAACGTTTTCAATTTAGATTGTACTTCTTAAAATATTCTTTAATGAAATGACAATTTTAAAACTGTTATATTTTTATTGTTGTTATAGAATGTAATATTGCTCTCATGTTGTTACTCTTAAATTATGATTCACCTTTTCTGACTTTAGCAGGTTTATTTTGACTTTTGCATCGTTTACCCTATCAATAGGATATTTCATATATGCTGCAACAGAATCTCATTATCATCTCTACTTGGCTCTAAGGAATTAATCACAGTTTAAGATTAGTCAAAGTTGTAAAACCTACGACATCAATTTCTCCCAGACACGAAGATTCGTACCGACGCTGAATGAGGGGATATTAATCTGAATGCTGGCAAAGTTAGTTTCGAACCTTAGAACTATCGATCACGAGATTAGCGCGCTACCGACTGAGCCAATCCCCTCTCCTACTTTGAATCTGCATCATTCATCTCACGAGGTATAAGACCATGTTCACGTGTACAAAAGGGACATTCTTTTCACGTAATCACAGTTGATGACCTTAAAAGTGAAATCTCATCCTCTTTCGGAAATAAATTATAAATACGGTACATGTCACATTTTTGCAAAACGCGATTGAAATTTGCCTCACAGAGATATGATCCCTTCCAGTTGTTTTTCTCTGCCTTGCCACTGTCTAAAATATATACCTGTGCATTAACATCGGATAAAAATTTCAGTTTGTAAAAAAACATTCAGGTTTGTGAATCTCGCCATCACTTGGAAAGAGTCATGAAAAGTGACCTTTATACACATAATTTACGGAGGTAATCACAGGAACTAAACAAAGAACCTCTACATAGCTTGGTAACTATTATCACCCTTCGGATCTATTCTTGTTTTTTTTTTTAAGATTGAGTCTGCTTACCAGGCATCGAGATTATGCAGTAGACCTTCGAGACACTCTGTATATATTTGATAAATTATTAAAAAAATGTTCAAAAATTTCAGAATACAATTCTTAACTTAAATCAATTTTATTATGAATCTTGTGTTCAAACTTAAATGCTGCAATTTTTGTGTAATTGTACAATCTATTTCAAATTCGAATTTGATACGTACTTTTATATGAAGAATGAGCACAACAAATATTAAGATTATAATTCGAACTTTCGAGAGTTATTGAGAAATTAACGCACACAAACGCAAACATACCTGCAATGGCTGTTGGAGCTACAAGGGGGGCGTGTCCCTAAAACTACAAGGGAGGCGTGTCCTCCAGTTTTGCACGGTTAGTAACATATCATAGGTCACCTCCATTCTATACTGAATTCTAAACATCTAATATCTTTTCATTGGAAATATGAATCTGCTTTCTTTTCTTAATTTTAGAGTATAGGGTGCCTAGAAAATACACGATTTTAAATCATACCTTAGTGACATCCTATTTCATGGTTTAATTTCAAATGAACCCTAGCTGACAAATATACACGAGAGTTTGCTTCTGACGTTTCGTGCTAAATTCCTTTTTGAAAGCTACGTTCTAAGCAACCATTTTTTTTAATAGAATATTTTGTTCAAATTAAAAATATATCTGGCAACAGAAGTATGTCGCAATTAGTATTCCACGTTAGTAGTAGTTGATTACATTTACTTTTAAACATTAACTTTGTTGTAGGTAAAATCTTAGCATTTTCTTTCTTCATTAGCCAATAAGTGTTTCTAATTCAATTTGTGAGGTACAAGCAACTTCAGTGATAAACCTTTTACTACTTATTACTGTATTATCGTGTCTGACGATTTTAAAATGATTTATCGAATTATTTTTAAACTATCATTTTAATGTACAATAATTTCAGATTTGGTTATATTCGTTGAAAGGTATATATATATATATAATTATAATATATCATACACTTTTCAAAGGATATATTATCGGATATTTCTATTTAAATAGTGATGATGTTATATGTGTAATAAGTTTTATTTACCGAAAAAATAAGCAGATTATGGAGTCTATGCCAGCGGTTCTCAGAGTTATTAATCAATATTGATAAACATTGCATTATATCAGGGGTTCTTAAAATGTGGATCACGAGTACACAAAGAAATCGGATTTAACCATCGAGCTACATAGGTTACAGGGAAATGTGAAGGGTCTGAATTAGTTTTTCTACTATTGTAGGGGCGCGATATCAAAACAGAGCTCAGTAATTATTTAGTATAGCTTCTTCTTCCACCATTTCTGTTATAAAAGTAGTTCGTGAAATTATGTTCTTCTCCTCCGTTATACTCTCAAAACCGGAGGTTTCCCGCAAACTTGTGGCAACGAGATTATATCGTATATGGAGATCGTATAATCATATTCGATGTACCGGGTAATAATTTTACCCCTAATCATCTCCATCATAAAGATATGCCTATTTGGCATGAGTAAGAGGTAAGAGCAAAATATATAATTTAACCACCCTTAGGTGGGCCCCTAAGGGAAAACATAAGAAAAGTTAAAAATTGCAGTAAAATTCTATTAGAAACTTAAAACGGGTAGGTCTCCTCAGATAACGCCACCGTTTTAAGCCTCTTGTACTTGTTCAAAACAGTATAATCAGAGAAGAAATAATCTCATTGGAATTATTGCTTACAGTCTCAAAAACTCTTTTTGAGATGCGTTTTATATGTGTATACCCATAAAAAATATGGTCGATGCCCAGGTCTTTATGGAGTTGTCTCTTAGTGACAAACCAAGGGGCATCGACGGCAGTTCTCAAAATCTTGTTCTGTAAGACCTGAATCTTACGAATATTGGTGAGTGTAGTATTCGACCATATGGGGGAAGCATAGAGAATCACCAGTCTGATGATCATAACGATATTATAAGCGATTTTTTTTAAATTTATACTTGACTGATTTACTAACTCTGTGACTTTATTTTTTTTATCATTTTTTTATTTTATTTCGCTCGATGAATTCATGTGAAACGAGAATTCATGATCATACGATTAAATATTTTTAAATTTATTTATAAAATTTTATTCCACATTGTCTTATTAGCAAAACATCGAATATGATTTTAGCGATAAAAATTTCGACCGTTACTAAGTAGTGCGAGGAAGCAGATTTTTATTTTTATTTTTTATTTTTCCTTCACTACTTTCACGGATAACGTTTAGAAAATGGCGGAAACATTTTTTTCTTAAAATGGTTAAGAAAGGTTATTGAGTCCCGAATCTGACTCTCCATTTACATGCACTCATTCATAATTTACTGCTTTGCCTATCCTAAGATAATGCATAAATATAACGTACTTCATACATGTAATGTAATCACCATATCAAATATCCTGTAACTGACGTAGCATTTAGCTTAAATTTTCTATGATGGTTTTGTTTTCGGTTGTCGCAATGGAATGATATAAAAGATTCTATTTAAAGCATCTGATTTTATCAATGACTACTAAAATGTTTCTGTTCTTTTTATAGGATGAAAATTTCCCTTTGCGATTGAAAACTACACAAGTGAACTGTGCTTGTGATGCCCCACCGTTCACTTTTACTTTACCTTAACCAGTTTTGTTTAATTTACGTTATATTTATCATTTTGGGGATTTTTTATTTCCTTTTTGGCATCACAGCGCTCACATCCAAGAGATTCTAGGAGTTGCGCATGCGCCGCAACTCCAATCTTCCGACTGTACCGTTAAAGCGCGTGCCAAGGACACGCCCCCTCTTGCGTCATAGCTTTTGCTTCGTTCGTCATAGTATGTTAATGTCTTTCCCGGCATGCGCCGGCCTCATGTCAAAAATCCGGTGACCTACGAGTCACTTAAGCAGAAGCAGTAGCATAAGCAGTAGAGTAGTAGAAGGAGTAGCACAAGTTGTAGCACATGTGAGTGCACGAGCACGAGGTGCGTAGCACCAAGCACAGTGCGTGTAGCACAGGAGTAGGAGTTATGTTTTCTTCATTGATGTCTTGGTGAGTTGAATTATTTTGGAAATAAATCTGTTTTGTTATAAACCTTTTGAGTCTGTACAGTTTTTTTCTCTTGAGCAACGCGAATTAAGGATTTTTGAATTATAAAGTTTACTTGACAATCATTTTGATTCTTACTCATTAACGCTCGCTGGTATTTGAAACTTAAATCAACTTATTATCAACTTATTCTACTTTTGGCAATTTGTTAATTATTGCCTGGCGCCCGTCTAAGCTATCCGGAGCATAAAAACTTCAAGTATTTTGCATTTGTTTGGAGCGTTACATGCTGACAAGAGAGAAGAGATGCCATCATAGAGAAGTTACAGTTGATGCCATACTTTCTTATGGTGTTAAGTCCCAGACTAATCTAAGCTAAAACTGCAGTTACCTCATTTATAAAAGGCCTTACAAGTGATGCTATGAGGAAAGCAACTTTTTGAAGGAAGTGAACCATTTATTCAAAGCATTGGCAGTTTTAGTTTGACCAAAGAAACAATCTTACGGAACACAGAAGAAACTAAATCCTGTAGCAGTTGTATACATATATATATATATTTGTACATACGCAGATTTTATAGCAGGACATTTCTTTCAACTCGAATTTAGATATTTATGAAACCAAATATTATAAAACTCAAAGTAAAATGAATGTAGAAATTTGAAAAACTGTGTTTGCGCTTACTAATACTAATTACTATTGTTTATTCTTCCTTTAGCTATGCAAAATATCAGTAATCGATGCACAAACAGTTGAAGAAAAAATAACATGTAAGATATACAGGTACTGGATAGAAAAATGGAAACAGTTCCATATTTCCTCAATATTAAATCCTTCAGAGCTCAATAACTTCTTCAATATGATTTGTAATGCAAAAAATGTCTAAAGATAAATTAAGAAAGAGAGTTCAGAGATCACAGTTGACAAAATTAATGGTTATTAAATATTCACTATATTTCACACTTAGTTTCTAAAATCTAAGTACGATCATATTTGTTAACTTACGAGTTCAGAGATTATTGTAGACTCTAGAGTAAGAGTCAACTCTGAACCTGTTTTATATTTTAATTACATTTTCGGGTTCAATTTTATATCCTGTTATGATGTTCCAGCATTCATAACTCTTTCAATACTGAGCAAATATTCTTTAAAATCGAGCTCTGGATAGATTTGATTGAGATCTTCACACATTATGGAACTGTTTCCATCTTTCCGTCCATTACCTGTACATATCATTTAATTATAATTATTTGAGCTCGCATTTATCCATGCCTCTACGTAATGTTTTAAATCAGTCTTTATTAAATAATGCATGTACATAGAATAGATGATAAATTGGTTAGCAATATATATGGATATGCTTATTCAATTTCTATATTATCTCTAAAACAAGCAAGTGTTAACTGAAATATATAAGTAGAAAATATATTTTATTAATTGTGCAAAAATTTCTTAGTTGTGAGAGCTTTGTCTTAAAAATGTGTCTAATTTTATGCTACTATTTGCTTTAAGAGATTTGAATTTTCCAAGAACTTTTGACTCGTATTTGTGTGCTATAAATATTATTAAATGACTAATTATTAAAAAAAATTAAATACATATATATTTTTTCATTCATTGAATGTTATACTGTCTCATTCCATGGTTTAATGTCATAAATAAATCGGCAAACGCTGTTGAATGTAATTCAGTACTTTAGTTATTCATTTCAAAGAATAATGTATTATTTATTTATTTTCTAAATCAGGAGGACGTGTTTATTAGTGTGACATCTCCCAGTGCAGGTTTGAATCATTCCAATTCTTCACCAAACACAAGAAGAGACATCGAGGGGAAAGAAAAGGCCGGAGATTCTCTTGTTCCTTATGTCCTTACTCTACCAATAGATCATCCAGCATCAACGATCATATGCTCACCCACTCTGGAAATCGTCCTCATAAGTGTTGCCATTGTTGACAGAGTTTCAAACTAAAGATTCATCTGCAAGTGCAACTTCGTATCCACACAGGAGAACGACCATTTCCTTGCGATCTTTGTAGCAAGACTTTCGTAACCAACGAAGCTCTAAATGGGCACAGACGAATTCATCTGATGCAACGGCCATTTATGTGCAGATACTGTCCGAAGAACTTTATGGAGAAGTGTAATATGAATCAACATGAAAAGAAGCATGTTTAAATCCGTTGCATTCATATATATCTTTTTAAATGTCTTCATTATTTTAATTTTTAAATGTTTAAAATCTATGTCGATTATTATTACCAGCTCGACACATCATTTTTCAGTTTTTTGTTACCATTTGTATTTCTTTAATGTCTTGAAAAATATCACTGGTTCAAACTACATCAATATTGCATGATTTGTTGTCAAATATTATTCTTTACTGTTATATGTCTTTAAAACCCGGCAGTTAGATTTTTGTTGAATCAATGAAGTAGGTGACCTGAACTATTCTAAGTTTATTTATTTTATTTTATGACGATATTACACAATAGATAACAAAATAATTAGATTTATTTGGTTCTGTAGCCTTGTTCAGTGAGAGTTATTCCTTCCCTAGAGTGCATCAGTGAGGGTTATTCCTTTCCTAGTCTTTTTCTAATGATAGTTATTCTTTCCCTAGCCTTGTTCAGTGAGAGTTATTCCTTCCCTAGAGTGCATCAGTGAGGGTTATTCCTTTCCTAGTCTTTTTCTAATGATAGTTATTCTTTCCCTAGCCTTGTTCAATGAAAGTTATTCCTTCCCTAGAGTGCATCAGTGAGAATTATTCCTTTCCTAGTCTTTTTCTAATGATAGTTATTATTTCCCTAGCCTGGTTCAATGAAAGTGATTCCTTCCCTAGAGTGCATCAGTGAGGGTTATTCCTTTCCTAATCTTTTTCTAATGATAGTTATTCTTTCCCTAGCCTTGTTCAGTGAGAGTTATTCCTTCCCTAGAGTGCATCAGTGAGGGTTATTCCTTTCCTAGTCTTTTTCTAATGATAGTTATTCTTTCCCTAGCCTTGTTCAATGAAAGTTATTCCTTCCCTAGAGTGCATCAGTGAGAATTATTCCTTTCCTAGTCTTTTTCTAATGATAGTTATTATTTCCCTAGCCTGGTTCAATGAAAGTGATTCCTTCCCTAGAGTGCATCTGTTAGAATTATTCCTTTCCTAGTCCTTTTTTAATGATAGTTATTCTTTCCCTAGCCTGGTTCAATGAAAGCTATTCCTTCCCTAGAGTACATCAGTGAGGGTTATTCCTTTCCTAGACCTTTTCTAATGATAGTTATTCTTTCCCTAGCCTGGTTCAATGAACGTTATTCCTTTCCTAGAGTGCATCAGTGAGAATTATTCCTTTCCTAGTCTTTTTCTAATGATAGTTATTATTTCCCTAGCCTGGTTCAATGAAAGTGATTCCTTCCCTAGAGTGCATCAGTGAGAATTATTCCTTTCCTAGTCCTTTTCTAATGATAGGTATTCTTTCCCTAGCCTGGTTCAATGAAAGTGATTCCTTCCCTAGAGTGCATCAGTGACGGTTATTCCTTTCCTAGTCCTTTTCTAATGATAGTTATTCTTTCCCTAGCCTGGTTCAATGAAAGTTATTCCTTCCCTAGAGTGCATCAGTGAGAAGTATTCCTTTCCTAGTCCTTTTTTAATGATAGTTATTCTTTCCCTAGCCTGGTTCAATGAAAGCTATTCCTTCCCTAGAGTACATCAGTGAGGGTTATTCCTTTCCTAGTCCTTTTCTAATGATAGTTATTCTTTCCCTAGAGTGGATAAGTGAGGGTTATTCCGTTCCTAGTCCTTTTCTAAGGATAGTCATTCTTTCCCTAGCCTGGTTCAATGAAAGGTATTCCTTCCCTAGAGTGCATCTGTTAGAATTATTCCTTTCCTAGTCCTTTTTTAATGATAGTTATTCTTTCCCTAGCCTGGTTCAATGAAAGCTATTCCTTCCCTAGAGTACATCAGTGAGGGTTATTCCTTTCCTAGACCTTTTCTAATGATAGTTATTCTTTCCCTAGCCTGGTTCAATGAACGTTATTCCTTTCCTAGAGTGCATCAGTGAGAATTATTCCTTTCCTAGTCCTTTTCTAATGATAGTTATTCTTTCCCTAGCCTGGTTCAATGAAAGTTATTCCTTCCCTAGAGTGTATCAGTGAGGGTTATTCCGTTCCTAGTCCTTTTCTAATGATAGTCATTCTTTCCCTAGCGTGGATCAATGCAAGGTATTCCTTCCCTAGAGTGCATCAGTGAGAATTATTCCTTTCCTAGTCCTTTTCTAATGATAGTTATTCTTTCCCTAGCCTGGTTCAATGAAAGTTATTCCTTCCCTAGAGTGCATCAGTGAGAAGTATTCCTTTCCTAGTCCTTTTTTAATGATAGTTATACTTTCCCTAGCCTGGTTCAATGAAAGCTATTCCTTCCCTAGAGTACATCAGTGAGGGTTATTCCTTTCCTAGTCCTTTTCTAATGATAGTTATTCTTTCCCTAGAGTGGATAAGTGAGGGTTATTCCGTTCCTAGTCCTTTTCTAAGGATAGTCATTCTTTCCCTAGCCTGGTTCAATGAAAGGTATTCCTTCCCTAGAGTGCATCTGTGAGAATTATTCCTTTCCTAGTCCTTTTTTAATGATAGTTATTCTTTCCCTAGCCTGGTTTAATGAAAGCTATTCCTTCCCTAGAGTACATCAGTGAGAATTATTCCTTTTCTAGTCCTTTTCTAATGATAGTCATTCTTTCCCTAGCCTGGTTCAATGAATGGTATTCCTTCCCCAGAGTACATCAGTGAGAATTATTCCTTTCCTAGTCCTTTTTTAATTATAGTTATTCTTTCCCTAGCCTGGTTCAATGAAAGTTATTCCTTACCTAGAGTACATCAGTGAGGGTTATTCCTTTCCTAGTCCTTTTCTAATGATAGTTATTCTTTCCCTAGCGTGGTTCAGTGAAAGTTATTCTTTCCCTAGAGTGCATCAGTGAGGGTTATTCCTCTCCTAGTCCTTTTCTAATGATAGTTATTCTTTCCCTAGCCTGGTTCAATGAAAGTTATTCCTTCCTTAGCCTGGTTCAGTGCGAGTTATGTTTTCTGCAGCGTGGTTCAGTGAGAGTTACTATTTCATAGCTTTTCTTCTGTTATTTTTGCCTAGCCTTCTTCAGGGACAATTATTCCCTCCAGATACGGTGAAAGGTATTCCTTCCTAGCCCTTGTTCTGTGAGAGTTATTCTTTCGGTAGTCTGGTTCAGTAAAGTTATTTCTTTCCTAGTCTGTTTCAATGAAATTATTCCTTTCTTAACCTGGTGAAAAGTTAGTGGTTCAGTGAAAGTTATTCCTTCTGTAGCCAAGCTCCGTGAGAGTTATTCCTTTCCTAGCCCTTTTCCCCTTGAGAGTTATTCCTTTCCCAGCCTTGTTCAATGAGAGTTATGATTTCCTTAGGCTTTCAGTGAGAGATATCCTTCCCTATCTATTCTTGGCTTTATTTTAAGAATTCAATTCTCTTCATTGCATTCGATGCACCCAAAATGCTGTCCCACTTTACCATTGACACAGGTACAATGCTTGGCTTCACACTCATTGTAACAATAGCATTCATCACACAGATGTTGTCTGACATGTTACGTATTCCGCAGAAATTCTATAGGATGTAAATGTGTCGATTTTTCTTTCAATCTTTCAACCTCAGACTGTTACATTGTCCGTACACTTGGGATAATGTACCCGATGATTTTCCACTGAGTTCCATCGCCTCCGTTACGGATGCTTCTGTCCATTGCGATCCAACGAAGAGCCACCCTGTCGAAATCAGTCAGATCGTCCTTTTTATCCATGTAGCACTTGACTTTACTTTTTTGCGTCTTTTTTGCGTCTTTTTTAGGACTTCAGAATGCTTACCTAGGAAAGAAATTTTGAATTTCTATATATTGACATTTTTCATAATTTGACAAGGTAGTGCATATATTTTGCTATTAAAGTCCCTTTAAAAATTTCATACATTTAAAATACAAATAAATTATCTCGTTTGAGGAAAATATTCGCCATACTCTTTTTGTCTCAAGTTCACTGACACGTAATGTAGGCACTAAAAACAAAATGCACTCACACGCGATAAAACCCATTTCTTACGTAGAGCTCAGAACGTATTGAAATATTGTGTTAAATTAATGGGTTTTTATTAAAAAGTGCATAGAGAGAAAGAAACAAATTTACAGATACATATATTTCTATATTATCATGTTTGAATACGTAAAATAAAATACAGCATGATCTAAGAAGCAACAATATATTAATTCAGTTATAGAAGCAGAAAGTAATTTTATTAATAGTGAAAGTGATCATAGCTATGAATTTGTCTCTTGTATTTTCGTATAAGAAATCTAATTCTTATTAATATGTTACACAGCATTATAAACTTATTTTAGATTAAAATGAAAGAAGCAACAAAATATTCAATTGATCTTCGAGTTTTTCATTAATTTATTTTCTCTCAACTTATATATTCACTGTCAAAAATGAATCCTACAAATGCCACTATTGATATGCCATGAATACTTTATCAATAATAAAGACGACATAATGCATCCTTTGTTTCTGTTCTTTTTAGATAGGACGACGTGTTTATGAATGTGACATCTGCCACTGCATGGTTACCTCGTTACAATTCCTTTCGAAATACAAGAAGAATCATCGAAGGGAAGGAAAAGGTCGGAAGTTCCCTTGTTCATTATGTCCTAATTCTACAGACAGATCATGCAACATTAAGGATCATATGCCTACCCACTCTGGAGATCGTTCTCACAAGTGTCGCCATTGTGGAAAGAGTTTCAAACGGAAGGATCAACTCGAAGGACTTCTTCGTATCCACACAGGAGAACGACCATTTCCTTGCGATCTCTGTAGCAAAGCTTTCACAAAGCAGAATGATATATCCAGGCATACACGAATTCACTTACTGCAAAATCCATTCGTGTGCAAACACTGTTAAAAATCATTTGTGCAAAAGGGTAACTTAAATCGACATGAAAAGAATCACTTTTAAATCGCTGGCGTTCATATATTTTGGCACTGACATTTGATTTGCTAATTAAATATTTAAATTCTTTGATTTTAACTTCCAAGTTAAGTATAAGTATTGAAATTCATTCATCAGTTTCTGTTACGATCTGCTTTGCTTCACAGAGTTCAAATTCATACAGCACAGCGAAGTATCGTCAATTTCTTTGCATGTTTTTTTTTGTTTTTGCTTTACTCTGTACATCGAGTTGGTTTTGCATTAATAGCAGCTACCTAATACCTTGGGTGGCCCCATTTACCCTGTACACGTCGGGACATGGACTCCACAAAGTGTTGTAGGGTGTCCTGTGGTAGTGCCACCCATTCGTTCCGCAATGTGTCCTATAATGCCTGCATATTGCCAGAGAGAATCGGAGCATGGAATCGCATTTTCTATTATCTCCCAAACATTCTCCATTGGGTTGAGATGTGGTGAGTTGGGCAGCCATCGGACGACTGAGAATTCATTGTCATGTTTCTAAAACCCATTTGCATTTTGCCAGGGTATCTGACATGGCTTTTTATCTTGTTCATAAACAGTGTAGTTGTCTGGCTACACTGTCATCATGAATAAATATACTTGGTCGGGGACGATAGAAAGGAAATTGATTCATCGTGATCAGTGGAACTAGGGAATATCACAAAAACCATTCCCAAACCATAACTACTGCCTCCAATAACATGCATCGTGGTGCCATGACCTCGTGTTTCTTTCTCCAAATGTCATTACGCCCATCAATATGACGGGGTTGGAGACGGGATTCATCTGACCAGGTAACAAATTTACACATATTGATGTTGATGCTGACTCGCATGCAAGACGTAGTTTCTTGTGCCTCATAGTGAGCATGGGTACCTGTATCAGCCATCAACTATCATAGCCCATAGGTACTAATGTCCGGTGCATTGTCCATGTGGATATTGATTGGTCTTGCCATTCCAATGCAGTACAGGGTGGTTAGCTGGGCCACTGCGCTCTGCTGCTGCTGTGTTACAAGACTGGACGGACACCACTCATCATGGCCATCCACCACACATGACTATCTCATATGTGACCTTTGGCTGGTGTTCGACCTCTGTTGAGACTCGTGACACCACAGAATTGAAGCTGTTCATATGGCGGCTGTTGCCGAGGTATTGGCAACCTATTAACACGTCAAAGTAGGAAACATCAAAACATTTACCCATTTTTTTCTGAAAATAACGTAAAAACGGATTGCTACGTATGCGTCTTACGATTGTATATCGGTCGTTCCGTGCCTAGAGTCATCACGAACCCCACATAGCAGTCCATTCCTACACAAGGGGGTGCTGATAATGCAAAGCTAACTCGGTGCATATTTTTCTACGGAATGTGTCTGAAATATCCCGCACTTTCGAGTTTTTTGGTAGTATTAAGTGCATGATATAACCTAATCCACTATAATTCACTTTTATGAGGTCCTTTTTTGCTATATGAAGAAACAATTTAAATATATTAAAATAATTAAACAAGGAACAAAAGGACGTTTACTGCGTTTTCTATTTTGCTTTTAAAATATTTTAAAACTGCTTATTAAGTCTTTCCTGTACTTCCAGGTTTATAGTTTCTTTAAGCTGTAAAGTATAAAGCAGTTGGTATTGAAAGTAAAAATATAACGGCCGAGTTTATTTATTAATATTTAGTGTTAAAAATCATTGATTTTTTTAATTGAAACAAAATAATTTCTATTTGAATATGAAATTGAGAAAATTATTTGGTATTAAGCTGTCAAAATTCAGTAGGGAAAATATATAGGGATGGATAAAACCAGATTTAGGGGGAAAGCCAAGGGGGTCGTGCTGACCTTGGCTTTCCCCCTAAATTTTAGAATGCTAGCAAAGGTTAACAGAGAAAAAATTATTAAACTTATATTTAATGCATTTTCGAGAAATATTTTAAAGATTTGTGAAAAGAAGGGGCAAATGTCATACTGAATTGGAAATCCAGTCTCTTGCCTACCCTTGCCCTTGCACTTTTCCAGTTAGATTGTGCTTCTTCACCAACCAAAGATCTCTAAAAACATTTTGATGGATCCTGGCCTGGGTATTCCCCGATTTCTGTGTCCGATTCCGTGACAGAATAATAATAATACTTCGCTTAATTTATTGTAAACGAATTCATCTGTTTTGTTTTGCTGATCAAACTGAGGGCATCAATACGTTTTTGGATGTTAGGTGAGCGCCATTTGATGTTTATTTTTATGGCACCTCTAATAAACCAATGGTAACCAGCAATCGTGGCCTTCTTTATCAGTAAATCAAACGTGGTCTTCTGTATCTTGAACGTGTATAATAATAATTTATTTTCCGTGTAATTGAACACACAGAAGGGTCAGATAGTGCATTGCATTGTTACTCTTTCCTGTTGACTTAAAAACAAGAAATTCCTGAATAAAGGACTGGAAAGATAATTGACATTTTTAGCAACAAATTCACTGTGATGAATATGTAACAGAAATACAAATGCAGAAGAATAAAAACGAATATAAAACATACAAGAAATGGTGACAAGTTGTGGCTCTGTGTATCAGTTTACACATGGAAATTTAATAACATTTCTTGAAACAATCCACAAATTTTGCATCAGCTATTGTGGAAAAAATTCCACGAAGGGAAGGTTTTTTGCCTTAAAAGTCTTTTATTTTTCCTAAATCAAATACCAAATTTGGTAAGATCGTTGACGTTCAGGAACTAGGAGGAAATGGAGGTTTTCTGCCGCTAATGATGTTTTCACCTCGTTTCCGGTTACTAGTATTCTCAAAGCGGGAGGTTATGGCCCCCTTGTATCCCTTCCCCTCTCCCCTAGATCCCATTCCTGACCTTGTGCAATTAATGGTGCTTTTGCTGATCCAAATTTGTATAAAAATATATATTTCTGTTCCAAATTTTGATCTGTATAGTTTCAGCTAGTTTTCCGAAATTTCTTTTGTAATACCTACTAAACTAGTGGTTCTCAACGTGGGTCATATGATTCCTAAGGGGACCACGCCGGAATTCTAGGGTCGACATGGAAAGAAAACGGAACATTATGGTCAATTCAGTAACTTAACTAACTGCCAGGATAAAATATTACGAATGAGACGTAAAAGTCGTATTCATTATTTTCATGAAAAACCATTTTGAAAAATTTAACAAGCTCATAACCGCATTGATATTGTGAAAAGAGGTGATCTTCGTTTTTCAGCCTGATATTGAATAACCTGCAAGTTTACATCAGCCCCCAAGGATCACAGTGGATAAAAATGCCAATTATGAGAATATTTGGTGCTAGCAGGTCTTATGCTCCTACCAGGGGCGTAGCGAAGGAATATGGTTGGGGGAGAAGTCCAAAATTTGCCAACTCGAGCAAAATTTGCCAACTGAGCAAACTTGCTTATCGCTCCGTGTGTGTGTGTGTGTGTGTGGGGGGGGGGGGTAGGCCAATTTTTAAGTCTCTCCTACATTTTGCCATTTGACTTCCAATTCTGCCAACTACTAGTAATTTGCCATTTGACTTCCAACTTTTCCAACTAGCCATAATTTCTCAGAAATACTTCCAATATTTACATTTCGACTGAATTGTAGCAAATCAGTATGAATTTTTGCCTTGATTTGGTCAAATCTCCTTAATTTCACGAAACTAATCCCAATCTTTACATCTCTCTTAAATTTGCCAAATCACTTCAAACTTTCAAACTCCCCAATTTTTTTTTTTTTTTTTTGAAATTTAAGGGGAGTTGTCAAATTCGAGACAACGTGGCAAATCTGAGGCAGTTTGGAAAATGAAGAGACGGCAAAATTTAGAGCAGTTGGAAAAATTCGAAGCCACTTAGTAATAACAGGTGAGTTGGCAAAATCTTGGGGAGTTGGCAAAATTCGGAGTGACTTGGCAAAATCTTGGGGAGTTGGCAAAATTCGGAGTGACTTGACAAAATCGTGGGGAGTCGCCAAAATTCAGGTGAGATGTAAAAATTGCAATCTTTTTTCTGTAAAATTATGGCATGTTGGCAAAATCGAGGCAGCTTCGCAATATCTGGGAGAGTTGGAAAATCTTGGGGCAGTCGCCAAAATTCGAATCCACTTGGTAATATACGGGCGATTTGTGAAAATTGGGATTGTTTTTGTGAAATTAAGGACAGTTGATAAAATCGAGAAAACGTTGCGAAATCTAGGGAAGTTGGCAAAACTGGAAACCACTTGGTAAAGTATTAAGGTGAGTTTTAAAAATTGGGTTTGGTTTTGTGAAATTAAGGAGAGTTGAAATAACCAAGTACTCTTGGCAAAATCTAGGGGAGTTGGCAAAATTCGAAGCCACTTGGTAAAATACAGGAGAGTTGTGAAAATTGTGCCTTTCTTTATGCAATTAAGGAAAGTTGATAAAATTCGAAGTGGCTTGGAAAATTCAGGGAAGATGTAAAAAGTGCGATTTTTTCTGTAAAATTACGGCGAGTTGGCAAAATCTAGAGTAGTTGGCAAAATTTGAATACACTTGGTAAAATAAAGGCGAGTTGTGAAAATTGAGTTTTTTTTGTGAAATGGAGTGTAGGATAAATTGAGGAAACTTAACAGAATGTAAGGCAGTTGGCAAAATTCGAATCCACTTGGAAAATACGGGCGAGTTGTGATAATTGGGTTTGTGAAATTCAGGATAGTTGACTAAAATCGAAGAAAGAATTTCACCTCCGCATCTCACCTGAATTTTGCCAACTCCCTACGATTTTGCCAAGTCACTCCGAATTTTGCCAACTCACCATGATTTTACAGAAAAGAATCCTAATTTTTACATCTCACCTGACTTTTGCCAACTCCCCACGATTTTGCCAAGTCACTCCGAATTTTGTCAACTCACCAAGATTTTGTCAAGTCACTCTGAATTTTTTCAACTCCCCAAGATTTTGACAAGTCACTCCGAATTTTGCCAACTCACCAAGATTTTGCCAAGTTGTCCCGATTTTGCCAACTCACCAAGATTTTACCAAGTCACCCCGAATTTTGCCAACCTCCCTAAGATTTTACACTCTCACCTGTTCTTACTAAGTGGCTTCGAATTTTGTCAACTTGTCTAAATTTTGCCATCTCTCCATTTCCCAAACTGCATTAGATTTGCCAAGTTGCCTCGATTTTGAAAACTCCGCCTAATTTTCCAAAAACAAAAAATACAAATTTTCACAACTCACCTAGATTTTACGAAGTCGCTTCGAATTTTGCCAACTCCGAGAAACTTTGGGGGGGGGGGGGGATCCCCCTATGGCTACGCCTCTGACTGCTACTATACATTTTACGTCTTTAAGAAATTTCTTTGCTTCTTAGAAATGAAGTACCGATTAATTGAATATACATGTAATAAATAAAGAAGGTTTATTTCTGTGTCTGTCCGCTTATGCACTCGGCCCCAAGAAGAGCTAGAGGCTCCAAACTCTGCATGAACCATCGCTCTACCCAGGGGAAGAATATAGGCTATTTACGAACCCTCTGGGGTCAATCAAAATTAGGGTCGACGGGTTTGAATTTCTCAAAATCCCCAATAGACTTAGCATTAACGGTGACAGGTTATTCAAAAATAATTGTTGGCATCAATAAATTTAAACGAAAAGGAATACATGAAATTAAACTAATTTCTGATTCCGCGTGATTAAACATTAATCGTTGAAAGTTATTCAAAATAACTGATGCCAACAATAAATTTGAAATAATGAATGCATTGAATTAAACCTTTAAATGATAGTGATACGAGAGAGTGAGCAAGCAATATCATGATGTATCATTTTGATGCTCGTGTTGTGCTTCGGCGTGAGAAATACGTCACCAGCTGATTGGAACAGACAAGAATTTGAATATTTAAAGGCGTTAAGAAAAGAGAGAATTGAAAAGCTGTCGTTAGTGGCTGAAAGTGTATAGTCGTTTCTTTTTAGTGAATTAGTGTTAGGTTAATCTTAGTGAAAACAAAGAAGGTCTAAGGAGAAGAAGGCTAGCTTCGCACAAGCGTAAGTGGCGCCGTTCTGCGGAATTTTACCGAAGCTGAACGTGGCAAATTGATGTGCATGCACAAAAACAACTGTAAGGGGCGATTTGCGCATGCACAGTGCAATCTTTTTTAGTCCAGTGCAGCTCTGGTTTGTCTTACTCTTGGTATATTTATTGCGATTTAATCAGTGTTTCAACCTGTCTAACACCCATGGCTGTTTCCCATAGTGATAGCTGACCCTAAAGTTATTCAGTGAGTGTTTTATCCCGTTCAGGAGTACATTTTACGATACCTGGAAAAGCCGTTGTATGTTTATTTTGAGTAATTTTGCAGAAGTTTTAAAATTAATATGTAAATTAATACATTTAATCATCTTGCGAACATGTAAGTCAATGTATGTTGCAGTTTTGTGTTCCCTGGAGCATATCGACATATATAGGTGTCTGCAGTTTGTTCTAATAGTAATTTTTTTATGATTGATAAGAGAAGTGCCTGCTGCCATCTATTGACAGTTTATACAAGTAAGAAACTCGATGTGACTTTAATTGAAAATATCCTAAATTTTATAAAATATAATTAAACAAAACATGTTGTCTCGCATTAAGTCATAAATTTCAATTTATTATAATATATTAAATATAGTAGAATGTTCAAAATATTAAAATTTCTATGTTGAGCATAGCTACTACTTGTTTTACAAAATGGGATTTTATTAAGGAAAATTATTTTAACTGACAATTGTGAAAAGAAAATTATGATGGTAAAATTTAAGAAAGGAACACTTTGAACAGAGTCAAAGTGTATGTAATAGTCACGTGGTGTAAGCTATTGAAAACCTTGCTGGGCGGTGGAAAAGTAACGCAAGGAACTGGCTCCTTTCCTGGCTAGGTGGCTTCACTGCAATTCACGAATTTGCCATGTTTAGAGGGCGCTGCAATCGAAAAGTTTACATTACGTCTATGGAAGCTAGCTCTCTTCTCCCTTAGACACTCCTTGGTGAAAAGTTGTTCAAGAGACTTGGCGATCAAACAGAAGAGAAAATATGCTAGTCGAGCAAGCGGCTGACTGGCTTTAATTTCTTCACAAGAGTTTATCATCTGATGCGTGGTGATCTTAATATGTAAAAAGAATTGGTAATTTACAGGTTTATTCACAAAGATAATTCTGTCATTTATTAAGTGTTGTAAGTTGTTTTTCCTTTATGCTTTGAACAGAGTCTGTAAGAACTGAAATACGACTATTTGAAATATTATTAGGTAATGTGAAATATTCTTTTCATGGTTTTAGCTTCATACTTATGCAAATAAGGATTCGTGTCAGTTGAATTTATTTTACATACGTAGTTTTTTTAATACTTTTGTAACTAATTAGTTCATTTATGAATCTTTTTGCTGCTAAGCATTCTTCACGCTCAAGGTTTCCTATTAAAAATTGGCAACGATATCTATAACACGCATTTTTCCCATTTTCACGTGCTGTGCTTTTTAGCATAAGGCAACGCTGCAATAATTTAAACCTGTGAAATATCTAAACCAGGGGTGGGGAAACGTTTTTCTCTGCGGGTCACTAAAAAAAAAGTTAGACATTAAGAAGGCCGTAATGAAAATCCCATCAAACCATTTATTGCATACAGAACTAAGGGAAATAATAAAGAAGTGATTATAACGATCTTGAAATAATACTGTTTATTGAAAAATGATAAGAAAAATTACGTTTAGAGAACATACATAGTTAAACTCATGTTTTAATGAGATGGATGCAGCTGCATTTTTTGCCCGAGGGCCACAAAAAATCATCCCGCGGGAAGGAGTTTCCTCATCTCTGATCTAAACAATTACAGCGCTATGAATCACGTGCTAGAGTATATCGAATGGCATTATTTTTTACCGACTTGACACGTGCCGGCACAATACCTTAAAGCGGTGTTGCCACATTTTCTTAGCATAAAATGGAGTTTTCCAACATCGAAACGGATGCGATTCTGATTCTATTGCATATTAACGGTACCTTCAGCGAAATGTTCTTTCAAAGCAGTTACAGTTCAAGCGTTCATTATTATCATTCATTAAATATAACTCGTAGTTATTATTATTTTAGTTCAGTTCGTTTAGTTTCGCTATTATAAGCCAACATGGAATGAAATCTTCGCAGTTTCGTAAATGACACGGAAAGACATTCTGGAAAATGTGATGCAGAATTGCGACATCATTTAGCAATTCAGTGAGAGATTATTGTTGGAACAGACAGTTAAAAAAATACCTAAATTTTTAAGACGTATGCTCTAATACACAGTAAATATATTTTATTTATTTCAATGACTTCTAAAATAAGTATTTTGCAAATTGTGATAGCAGATTTAGGATTTAGATCGATTTTTAACAATATTCGTTCAGTATTTAATGGGATACGGGAGTTTGAATATTTAACAATAACAATGCCAATCACAAAATTTGATTTCAGATTTTAATTAAGATTTAGTAATAATATTTTATCAGTGTTTAATAAAACAAATATGCATTTCAGAAGTTTCTCTAAAGATCTCTTTCACCTATCATCAGTTTTGCTTGTTTCTTAAGACTTGCATTGTTATTGATAAATATTCAAACATCCATTACTCAATAAATACTTAACGAATATTGTTGAATATCTCCATATTGATGTATTTGATTGGGATCTTTATCTGCAATCACATTTTTCCAAATAAAAATATTTATTTTATAAGTTATAGAGCTTCAATCTCAGGTTTTTATTGACATAACTAGGGTTGCTCCTTAATTTATGGAAACCAAATGTATTTTGATCACCAGCTCGATTTTGTTATAATGATATTTCATTGTTATTAGGTTAACGTATTATTAACGGAATCAAATACGTTAGAAATGCGCTAATGAGAGTTTTGTTGAAGAAAAATATCCCTCAGGTGAGAAATGATTTGAAAAATCGGAATAACCAGCACTATTAGTTTTATTTCCATTGTTTAATATCTCAACAAAATACAACATTTTCGTATTAAATTATTATGCGTCATATAACAAATTTCGATTCCTTCAAAAAAACTCTTAACGATTTGTGTTTGCTCACACATATCGCTTATGATTATAAAGGAGATATATTTCTTAACAAAAATTTTTTATCTTACTTGATTTTGTAATCTCATAACAGAAACTGATGCAAAATGGATAACTTTTAATCGGCATTAATATTAAAGATTGAGTTAAAAATAAAATGAATAATATATATATGAATGGAAATGCACCCAAAATCCTCAAGCAGTCATAGTCTACGGACATTCAATCAAACTGTGCGATTTATTTAGCACAACAGATTTAAAAATGTTTCTTTTTTTCGTGTAGCTTTAAATTACCCTTTGCACAAATGACTTTTCACAGTGTCTGCACAAGAATGGCTTTTGTGAGAAATGGATTCTTCTATGCACAGTTAGACTGTGTTGTTTTTTGAAAGACTTGCTACAAAGATCGCAAGGATATGGTCGTTCTCCTGTATGGATACGAAGATGCACATCGAGGTGAATCTTCTGTTTGAAACTCTTTCCGCAATGGCAACATTTATAAGGACGTTCTCCAGAGTGGGTCAGCATATGATTCTTGATGTTAGATGATATATCAGTAGAGTAAGGACATAATGAACAAGGATATCTCCGGCCTCTTCCTTCCCCTCGATGCCTTTTCTTGTGCAGGCTAAGGATTGCTAATGACGTAAACCTGCACTAACAGATGTTACACTCATAAACACTTCCAACTGTTTGAGAAAAAAAACAAAGCAATGCGTTATATATTATTCGCTTAAGACGATTAATAAACTTTAGATATATAATCAAAAACCAGTGTAATTTTATTTTAATATTTGTTTTGTAATATTCCCAGTAAAATAACATGAAATTGAATTAAAATACTAGAAGCTACAAAAAAGCTGATTCATTTGTAAACACTGACGTGCAGTTTTTAACAGGCACATAGTATAAAAATAAGAGATAGTTGGTATCTTGATATTTCTGCATATTCTCTCAGGGATTAAAGAAACATAAATCAAAAAGAAACTGGTAAACAAAATTGCGAAATTATGATCGCTATCGATGACAAATAAAATACGCAAAATTTACAAACGTTTGTGTTGTCTGAATACAACCAATTTAAGAATACTTCTATTCATGTCGATATAAGTCACTCTTCTGCACAAATGACATTTCACAACATCTGCACAATAATTGTTTTTCGAGCAAATGGATTCGTTTGTGGCTAGATAGATTCCCATGCTGTTTGAAAGACTTGCTACAAATATCGCAAGTTGAACCTCGAGATGAATCTTCAGCTTGAAACTCTTTCCACAATGTAAACACTTGTGAGGATGTTCTCCAGAGTGGATGATATATCGGAAGAGTAAGGACATAATGAAAAGGAAATCTCCGTCTTTTCCTTACCCTCGATGCCTCTTCTTTTGTTTGGTGAGAAATTGCAACAATGTCAACCTGCACGGGCAGATGTCACACACGTAAACAGTTTCAAACGTTTTTGAAAGAAAAAAAGGCAATTAATGCATTAAGTATGATCACTCTGTTTCTGGCTATCGTCCGAAGGTTGGAGCGTCAACCGCGATTCCCGATGAGTTATGGCTTGTTATTGGTACTCGAAACTGGGAACTGCAGATTACGAGCCTGGCGCGCTGCCGACTGAGTCACCCCCACCACACCAATATCTCAAAGAGCATTAAGAATATATTGTTTGGTGAAGCTCCTATTTGGATGAAATTCAACAACATTGAGCAGTGGATGTCTGTATATTTCAATGTATAAAACCTGGCTACATAGGAATTGCATAGTTCCTAAAAATTGCCAAGAATAAGATTAATAAAATATAATTTGTGTTAGGTCGGCATTAAAGGTGCCTGAAAGTAATGCTTGAAGGGTGGGGGGAGAGGAAGGATATCGTGAAGGAAAGAAATTGCAAATTATCATGAAGAAATAAAGCAGTCTACATTTAGGGATTCGAAGAGTGGGATCGCGATGTTCTTGGATTTATTATTGAGGTTGCAAAATATTCAGAAATAGAACTACGTAAGAGTCGGAACCAGAGAAAGATTAAAATTCACATACACAGCGTGGCCCAATTCTTATGAATGATGACTCGTATACGATGGACCATGGAAAGTGCAAATTTAGGCAAAATTTCTTACTGACGTAAGTGTTATATGTTAATACGAAACCCTATAAAAGAGCAAAATGAATTGTGACATGGGTATAAAGGTAGATATAGTTCATCAGCTGAGAAAGATGACCTCTAAGTGGTACTTCAATTTTTTTTTCGCTCTACAAGAACTATGCGCAGAGAATTGAAAACTTTTATATTTGGAAACGAAGAACCATTATATAGGTGTTCAAAATAATTTGGCCAGGAGGTGTATCTAAATACTCAAAAAATAATGTTGAGGACGAATCAGATAAATTTGATGAAGATCTTTAGTTTCACACGTGACATTTTTACATAAAAATTCCTCTTGGAAATTACAGAACATCTTTTAATTTCGCCATTGACTCAAACTAGAATCGAACATTTATAGTAATTCTCCCCTGAACAAAATATTAAATTGTTTTATACTCTTACATAGAATCTCAGGAAAAACTTTTAAAATAGAATAAGCATCGAAAACGCTGCATGACAAAATTCCGTATCTATTGAAGTCAATAAAAGTCAATAATTTTTTTTTCTACGACTCATTTCTTTTTTTGTTGTTAAACACAGAGGTTCTGAACGTCTGCCATATGGACCCTCAAGGGGACCAAGCCATACTTCTAGGGAAGCCACATGGAAAAAAAAGAAATATTAAGGGGTCACAGTAAGTTTCTGAGGGAAGCACCCAAACTTAACTGCAAGAATAATATAATAGGAATGAAACGTAAAAATCATATTTATTATTTTGATAACAAATTTGTTTTAAACATTTTAACAAGTCTTGGAACAATGAGTTATTTTTCTTTCTTTTTTAGTACATAGCAATAAAGATGTTATTGAAAAAAAAAGTTGTTAGAAAAAGAACTCGTAACCTCTTTGGTATTGTGAAGAGAGGTGATCTTCGTTTGTTAATAACAGCGCTGCCGCCAGATATTGAAAAACATGCATCAGTCCCAAGGATTACAATGAATAAAGTGCCAATTATCAGAATATCTTTTGTTAGTAGGTCTTATTATGATGCTACTATACATTTTATGTCTTTAAGAATTTCCTTTGCTACTTAGAAATAAAGTATCGATTATTAGAATACATTATGAAATTTATACCATATATAAACAATGCAGATTTTAACGTCTTTTTTTTCAACTAACAGTGACTAAAATAGTGGTGGTGGTGGTGGGGGGGGGGGCACAGAGCAAATGAAGCTCAAAGGGCAAAAAACGTATTATTAAAATACAATAAAAGGGTTACAATTCTGGTTTATCATTAAAATACAATAAAACTTCAATGATTCATACCACACATTTTATTTGAATCACCCAAAAACCCTAAGTGGCGAATCTCGCACACACTTAAAAGAACCGAAACGAGCGTGGATAACATAACTTTAGAAAATTCGTAATTTTCCCAGGGCATATAGTCAAAAACATAAAAAAAATAGAAATGGTAACCAGAACTTTTAAATGACGAATACGTTACGAATATAAAATATTACCCAATGACAAAATTATTGGTAACATATATGAATGCATCATATTTAAAAATGCCTCTTTTCATGTCAATTTAAATTACTATTCTCAACAAATGTTTTTCTACAATATCTGCAAATGAATGGTCGCTGTATTGGGTGATATCCACTATGCCTGGATAAGTTGCTGCGATGTTTGATAGACAACTACAAATATCGCAAGGAAATGGTCGTTCTCCTGTGTGGATACGAAAATGATGTTTCATATGGTCTTTCCGTTTAAGTTTTCAGAGTGAGCGAGCATATGATTCTTCATACGGCCCGCTTTATCACTAGAGTAGTGACATAATGAACAAGGGAATCTCCGGCCTTTTCCTTCCCCTCGATGCCTTTTTTTTTGTATTTGGTGAGAAATTGCAATGAAAGAACTGTAACCTGCACTGGCAGATGTCACACTCATAAATATTTCCACCTGTTTTAGGGAAAACAAAGCAATGCATTAATGCACATTCATTTTATAACTTAATAATACATATTTATAAACATTATTATATATTAATAATTTTATACATTATTAATACATATTTATAATCTTAATAAAATATCACCAAATGTCTATGCTAGTGAAATACAACCTGGTAATAATAAATATAATAATAATAATGCAAATACACCCAAGTTGATAAGTATTAAGCTGTCCTACAGAACATATTCAGCTTTATCAAACAATATTCTAATACAAAACAAACTTTTTTTGATGTGCAGAAACGTTATATATATATACACACAAATGATGAAATTGCATTAATTAAACACGAAATTCGACTATAAGTACCATTATTTTGTCACTGCTTTAATCTTCATCAAGATTACTGATTATTTTCCGAAAGGATCAAAGAACTGGCAATACTAAAATACATAAACAAGAACTGTTTCGTAGATTCCTCATATTAAATCATTTCACGTTTTGTTTAATATCTAAATTCACCTTGAAAGAAAATGTTATATGAAAATTGCTTTTCTACGTCTACTCAAGAATATAACTTATCCTGTGTAAGATAAGACTGTTTCATTGGAGGAGTGAACTGCCACAGGTCGAAACATAATTTGCTTTAAAAAAAAAGTTCACTTCCTTCAGAGACTTTTACAGTAGAATCACTTGTAAGGCCTTTCTTCACTGAAATTGAACAAATGTCGATCTAGGTTGCATTAGCTTCAAGTCAACACAATAAGGCAGCAATTGTAATGTCTTCTTCATGATGATATTACTGATCTCGTGGAAGAAGAGTTTTCTGCTGGTCTTTCACTCCGAAAAATATAGTTCCCTTTTGAGGAGAAACAAAACAAAATATTACACTTGGAATTCATTTCGTGAAGTTATAAATTATATAAAAATGTTTTCATAGAGTTATAGTAATGCAAGAAATATGAGACACACTTTTTAATTCATTTTAAAGGAAATGAGGTAATGCTTTCAATTTGTCGTCTTTCCGTCTGTAGATATTCAACTTTGCTTTTGTAAAAATATTCAAAATTCTTTTTCGATTGGAAAGGTATTGATTAAAATATTCACACTTTCTGAATCTCCGTATAGTTTAAATAGCGCCTTCTAGCTCCGAAAAAGTTGAAATTTGCTTAATTTCGCAAGAATAGTGTAAACGATCTATTTTGACAACAAATTCAATATTTTGGTGGAAGATGAGATCATGAGATTTGCATTTGCAAAATAAGTTGCCCTCTTATACCCAGGGGGTGGAACACAACTGTTTGGATTTAAGAGATAACTGGATATTTATTTTCTTCAGTTGGACTGGTGATAATGAGCTGTTATAAATTCTTATTTTTCAAATCCTTAGGTAGTTTTAATTTACATCGTTAGAGGGCGCTAAATAGGAAAATGACGAAACTTTTAAAGAATATTACTAGTGATTTATTTAATGTAGAAGCTTGAAATTTCGGTTTTAGAATGTCAAGAATATTCCACTGACAGCAACAATCTTTGCATTATGATATCATCTTGCATTTTCCCAATTATGCATTAGTTCTAATAACCGCACCTGATCTAGTGGTTAGCGTACCTGACTACTACGATCAGCGGGGCATGTCCTTGTGTGTTTATATATGAGAAACCACGACAAGCCTAATATAGGTTATCTTAGTCTTTTTTGTAAAAATTAAAAAAAAATCCTTTTAAAGAGTGTAAAATTTGATAAACGAAAAACTTATTCTCATATAGCCGTGATAACACTGTGACGATTTAAGTAAAAGGCGTTTAAATTTTTGCAAATTTACAACTTCTAATAATTTCGTTCAAGCTCCACAGGCAATATTTTCAAAAGCATGTGATAACGACATCATGAGAGATTTTTTTTATTCCACACATTATTTATTCACTTCATCTAATATTTTTTGGCTTTTTTTAATACTGCCGACGGATTCACATGAAACGAGAATTCACAATTATATGTTGAAATATTTTAAAAATTTTGATAGAAACTTATTAACACAAATCGTGCATATTGCACACCGCCATAGTTCGAAATATAACGGGCAATAAAAATGGCGACCGTTACTTGGTAGCAGAAGAGGGAATTTTTATAATTAGAAATATTCAGATATACAATTATGAATTCTCGTTTCATATTAATCCGCTGGCCGGATTATAAACAAAAAGCAATAAAAATTATAAAGTCACATAGGGGTGAATCAGTAAGGTCTGAAATCAGAACATCGCATATTTTCGGAAAATTTTCGGGTTGTTTTTGAGTGGAACTTTTTTTGTATAAAATGGGCTGAATTGCCAAGTCACAATGAACCCAAGGGCTTAGACGAAGGTTAAGGGAGCTACTGAAAGGCTGTTAGAAATTTCAGATGTAGAAATCTATCAGAGGAAAGCTGTTAGAGACTTCCCATTAAGGCCTATTCAGCATGTTCTTAACTTATACAGGGTATAGCTCTCCTGCACCTGATTCACGGCTTAATGTCCCATCCAAAGGACGGTGTCCTTTCCAACCCCATCGGCATCCCCTACAGGTCGAGGGGAGTGCGGAGAATTTTGGGGAGATATTTCTCAACTCTGGTCCAAGTGGGATTCGAACCTAGGAATAGCAGATTACGAGTCTGGCGCACTACCGACTGAGACTCCACGCCCCTGCAGAGCAGGATGTCTACGGAACTTGAGCCATTACTCTATAATATCAAATATGTCGATTATATTCTCTTGCTGCAAAATTGCACCTATAATTTCCTTTCACAACAAAAACAAAGGCTAATTACCATAACAAATCCATACAAAAATTTAAAACATGCACTTCAAAAAGGCTCCATGGGCTAAAAATTCCAATAAGATTAAACTGATTTCTCGCTAGTACCTAATATGTTTTAGCGCTTTTTCCAGTAGCTTTATTAATTTTACTTTGAACTTTGTAGATAAAAATAAAATGGCAGCATGAGTATCCAATTCTACATAAAATTACCTTACATTACTTCCTTTTTGCACCTTATCTTTACATTTGAATAATATTTTAATTCTTATTTCAATATAATATTTATACAGAATTATTAAATTTAATTCGTTTTCTGCGCTAACTACAAGCAAACCATAACACTCGCAGAAAATAAAATAAAAAAACACTCCACTCATATTCCTACGCCAAAAACAATGTGTCTGCCTAGGGTAGCTCTGGGGAATAATTGTCGAAACATTTTACCATTCAAGTTTAACTGAAAGTTGTGCAACGCTCAGTTCATCGGAAACCGATGAATGACTTCGAAGTATTAAGATTCCGAGATCAAAATACGAAATATTCGAGATGTGTATGTTATTGCTGATAGCCACGTTTCTATTCAAAATATTAAACAATTTGGACTCTCGCGATTCTGTCCGAATGATAGTTTTAAAATTATTAAAATTAGGTGGATAATAAACTAAATATTTGCTGTTAACATTTTGGAGTTCAAGTCTTTAATATAAGCCACAGTTTGCATTCGGGGTTTTGACAGATTTTACCTTTTATCACATTGCAAAGTTTAAGTTAAAAAGATAATCCCTGTACATTTGTCAAAATCCATTCTCTTAATCTAGTCTTGGTTATTAATTATCATTCCTAGCCATACTGATATCATACTTTTATTGTTACATAATTGTATAGTTATTTTAATGTTTTAGTCATTGGTATGGAATATTACCAAGAAATTAAATTACTGAATGCCAGAAACCGCCATTCTGAATTTTGTAATATGTTCACAGCCTGATAGGTTTCATCACCTTAATGGCTATTAAATGAAATGCAATGTGTTTCACTCAACATTGGCTCCATATTATTTTTCGATTTATCAGAAAATGACAGTAAGTTATATAAATGTACTTTATTATGGTTACTATTTTCACTCTTAATGTCCATAGCTTTTTTCCTCGAACTGTGAGACGAAAATAAATTTTAGATGTAGCTGTTTTCACAAATAAAAAGATTTCTTAAAAATTATGAATTATGATATGACACTGTTATAAATAGCAAAGAAATATTTGACACAATAAAGTACTTATATTAATATATTGAATATTATATTATGCTGCAATGATTGCTGATTAAAAACTGTGTAGAATGACTAAATGTTCCGAGAAAGATTGACTAAGTCTATTATTTAATTTATGAAAGTAATAAATTTCCGTCCCCTCCTCTCAATATGAAATAGGGAAATATACGCCATTATTAATGAACTAAAGTTAGATGAATATGGGTGGATTAATAAAACCAGCAGAGCATTTAGCAATCATTGTCACAATGTCAGATACTAGAACTTAGTAATATTCTATAAAAACTTTCGCATTGTTATACATATCTGAAAAAAATGAATTACTTATTAATATAAAAGAATATTAGAAGATAGATTAACGAACGAGGAAAGAAAATTCTGTAATTTTTACCTTCTATATTTAGGTTACTTACTGGAAACAAAAGCTGGCATTTCAAATTTAGCGTTTGAAGCATTACTAGATATCTTAGGATTTCAAGTTGTGTTGCCAGATAATTTTCTCTTTTTCTAGTTCAAAAATATTAATATTTCGTGAAATATTTCATTCTGAGAAACATTTCAGTGTTGGTGTTCAACGAAGATGTTTTTCATCCTTTTACTACTTGGAAAACCTTAATATACGATTTATAATTTCCACCCGATTTCTATTTCATTAGCTCTCGCTATTTTCAAAGATAAATTAAGCAAAGTAAAATTTTGCAAATTAACATTTAAAAAATATTATTTATAGGAGAAAAATTCGAAAAAATAAAATCAGTAGCAAAATGTAAGTCACTATATGCTTCGTAAAACTAGCTTTAAGGAAAATGCATTATTATCTCAAACTGCTCAAAATATCTCTTGAGATAAATTAACTGTTTTTGATTACATACATATAAAAACCCTCGTACGGCCATGGGCTATGGAGGTCCAACCGGTCTGTGTAATTTTCCTCTCCAGAAGTGTCTGTTCTGAGCTACAGTTGCGGTTGTACTTCCATAGCCACTAGACGTTGAAGAGAGCGGACATGTTTTTCCTTAGCTCCAAGAAGTGAAATTTAGTTAACTGAATTTTTACTTAAATTGCCTAATAACCTTGGGAGAGATCGGATATCCGACCCCGGTGGAGTCCTTGGTCGGCAGGATAAGTTAAAAATAAATAAATTATAAATTATAATATTTTATAAATTTAATATATGTTTAGGATTTTAGAGATTTCAATTTGAAATCTCTAAATATTGTGTGAATAGCAGTCTTTTGACTGCATATTTCACTGTTCGCTTGTAATCTCTCTTGGAGATTATATATATTTTTCTGTTGTCAGATTTATAACTATTGAAATTTCTGTTGTAGTTTTTCATAAGTTTTTTTTTAAACGCAAAAAATTTCTTCCCTTCAGAATATAGTTAAGAGGGATAAAATACCACCATCAGTTTTGAGGCAACTTAAAAATTGACTGAACACTCATAAAAAGCTGTTTACACTGGCTGTGGAAGCATTTACAAGAAAAATATCTGGTGAGACCATTAGAGTTGGAACGAAATGTAGCCAAGTCTGTAAAAGTTTTATAAACATTTTAGAGAAAGAAATTTTACTTTTCATACATACCAGCTGAAGTCACAAAAGAACTTAAAGGTGATCATCAAGAACATTCCTGATGACATCATCTGTGAAAAATTGGCTGAGGAATTGTTCGGAATGGGTTTCATGACCCTTAAAGTTTCTCAACTTAAAAATTACAGGGACAAGACTCCCTTACCTGTATTTCTCACTGAGTTGGCAAAAAAAAAAAAGATGCCAACAAACAGATCTTTAATTTGACCGATCTTTTCCATCTAATGATCACTGTTGAGTTCTTTCAAAGGAGGAAAGGATCAACACAATGTCACAAGTGCCAGCGTTATGGACACACTCAGGGAAACTGCTTCAACATCCCTAGATGTGTGAAATGCGCTGGCAACCATCTTACTACTACGTGGGCCTGGACACACTGGGATGGTCCACCGACACCGTTCTAACTGTGGGAACGATCACATGGCCAATTACAAAGGCTGTGAGCTCTTTCCCAAACTTTTCAATAGAGGAGTACCTTTGGAAAAACCCAAAAAGGGTATAATATATAAGGTACCCCAATATGTACAACCAATAAGAACTACGCACAAGCTACCAGATATCCTGAAGAGATTCCAGGAAGATGTTTCACTCTTAATAAAATAATTTTCTTCCTACATAATTGAATTAGTCGTATTTCTGTTTCTCACATTATCCCATTGCTAGATATAGAAAGCGACCAAGGGGCGATGTTAATCCGTTTCAGGAATGGTAGTAAATGTAATTTACGCAAAAAATTATTAAACTTGAGCACATTTCAGGCATCTTTCAACGACTTTTTTCAAGATCTCTGAAGCAGAGTAGAAAATGTTCTACTGCAGTGTCAATCCAGTTTCTTGCGCGCACACCCTCCCCCACACCTTTATTTTTGGCAAGGTCGGACCCTGGATCATACTGAACTTTATTTCACTATTTTAAAACTGCTAACGTCGAAATATTGGTCTCCGTAAATTAGTACTCTTTTTATTTGTTTTAAAATAAATATATCCGCTGAAGCAGCTGCTTGTTGCAGAAGTTACTATTTAATAAAAACACAGAAATTTAAGGCAATCTTTAAATGCATGCTTGGCTTTGCGTAAGAAATATGTCTTATCACTGTGAGTGAATTTTTCTTCAACTTCTCCGGAGATGAATGTACGTGTCAGCAACCTTGAGACAAATAGAGGCTGGCTAATATTTTTAGCAAAAATATTTTGAACAAGTAACAACTGTTTTTAAATGCGTCTTTCATAGAGAAAAAATATACACTGGCTGGACAAATGATCATGAAAATCATGTGCAGTGCCATGAAGCATACCAATCAATGCAAAATGTCTTACTGACGTAAGTAGTCTATGTCCCTGCAAAGTCCTATTAAAGATGTAAAAGACACGATGGAAAGCAAAGCAAAGTGCGACATGGGCAAAAATTATCATCTGACTGATTTCGACAGGTGGCACATCGTTGGAGAGTGATGGGAAGAATCATTCGTAACGGAGGTGATGGAACTGAGCGGAAAATAACGACGCATATTATCCTAAGTGTACGGAAATGGTAACGGTCTGAAGTTGAAAGAAAATCAATCAATTTACAGCCATTGTTCTATATCCTATAGAATGTCTGCGCAATAAGAAATCTGTTGCGGAATATCTGTTGCATTAATACGATTGTTACAGAGAGTGAGAAGCCATACTAGCACCATATGTGTGTCAATGGTAAGTTGGCACAGCATTGGATGCATCGAATACAATGAACAGAATTATATTCTTGAAATTAAGCCGATGACTTCTAGGGATGGATATATCTCACAGAGCAATTGGTCTAGTGCTCAGAGCGCCTAACTACTAAATAAATGAGTATGTCCCTGTGAAAACAGTTTCAGAGAGTCAACACCTTCTTCCCTCTGAAACAATAGGTCGGTGTTATAAGAAATCTCAGCTTGTCTACCTACTCCGAAATCTAAAACAGTTATCTTTCTATAATTTCATTTCCGCCCCCCCCCCCCTTCTTATTAACATGTCCGACGGGGAAAGCAGAGATAAATAAACCACTCTGAAATTTTATTCTATATAGAATGTCGTTTTAACCTTTCCTGTCCGATGGAATATTTTTGCAATGAGGAAATCCTCCTCAAGTCTTATTCTCCTCCCACAAAAGACTAAATCTTGGGTACGTCTCTGTCTTTGTATGTTGTAAGAGAAGTCAGTACAGGCCCTATTTTGTAGGGCAAACACCTTCTACCCGTTAAAAACAATTACCAATGAATTTCGAAAGTATAACACCAAATTAATATCTCAGTTATTATAATGAAAAAGAAATTATTTTCCTTTCAACATATACGTAAAAATAATGGGTATATTTTAACAACAGGTATTAATTGATTTTGAAATGTTTTATGATCGAAAAAAGAAACGTACGTCCTTGTGTTCTTTGATATTCACATTTGCTCAGATTTGATTTGTTGCTCCTCTTCTTAAAGTCACCAGCTCCTGTAGACATTCATACAAATGCTGACACCAAAATAATTTTATCTCTGATCCCTTGACATTAAAAGAAACTGACGGCGCGAACAAAGCAATACGTACGGAACTTCAAAGGTATCTGCAGTTCAAACACGAAGTTTTGATGAGTTGCTCATTTGATAATATAGTTCCGTACTATAAACGAATGAAATGATTAGAAAAAAAAACGAATTCAATGATACAAAAAACTGCTTTCCAATAGCTGTACTGGTTTAGCATATATATTTAATTAAATTTTATTGTGAATATTGTATCGTGTCCAAATTTTAATGCTACAATTTTTGTTCTAATTGTAGGCTCTATTTTAAATTCTAATTTGACACGTACTTTTATAAGCAGAATGAGTGTACCAAATATTAAGATGTTTCAGATCAACCTTTCGAGAGTTATAACGAAATAAATGCACACAAACGCCACAACATACAAGCAATGGCTGTTGGAGCTACGGTGGTGGGGGACGTGTCCCTAAGACTAATGGCCTCAGTTTTGTAGGATTGGTAACATAGCTTAGGTCACTTTGATTTTTTCTAGCGGCATTCATTTAGTATATTTTTATCCGAAATATGAATTTACTTTCATTTCTTAATTTTAGAGTATAGGTTCCCTAGAAATATAAACGACAGTAAATCATACTCTATAGCAGGGATTCTCAACGTGGGATACGGGATAAAAAATATTGGGGTACTGCGGGAGAGCTCAAAAATTCCTAGATCTGGTAACAAGGCCGCTAAGTTGGCATTATTTTACGATAACTATAGTTTTATCTGTCTATATAACGGGTACGCCAGTTACATATACATTTCCAGGCAGTACCTGAAGAATAAAATGTTGAGAACCACTGCTATAGAGACATCCTATTTAGTTGTTTACTTTTAATCAAACCCTATGAATTGTAAGCAATATTTTTTACATTTTGACTAAATTCCCTTTGAAGGCTAAAAAAAAGGTTTCGTAAAACAATAAATAATCCTAAGTGTAATATAGAGGCAAAATATGTGTGATACTTGTAACACAATATTTATTGAATGTAATTGAATACTTCCATGCTTATACTGTATAAAATATTCGTATTGAGCTGAACGTTTTATTATACCTTAACAAGGAAAACACCAGTTGCTTACGCAAAGGCAAGCAAGCAAATAAAAAAGGTTTTTGCTCTGTGCAGATAACGTTAAAAGAAATGAATGCATAGATACCAATGTTTCATGATGCATACAAATTGCAGTATGATATTAAAAACAGGGATAAAAGAATCATTCATATCTAGAATTTGTGCATTTAATATGAGCATTTAATTTTGCTTTTAAAAGTTTTGGTCTAAAACATATGATGAGTAAATGCTTTCACATTTCCAGGATTCTGATATTTAGTAAAAGTTTAACTCTAGTCAATATGCGATATATCATCATAATATCTGTAATAAATAACAAAACATATTTAAGTCAATAAATTTCTCGACTTTAGTGTCAAAAGAATATATGTAATTACTCTTAGTCTTACGTCAGTAGTTAATAAAGTGAGTGAAACTAAGAGTGATTACATTTTGTTGAAAGGTATTTCAAATTGTATTTCATTTACTTTGAACCTATTTTTATTTTAGTATGAGTTTTACGTCTCTTCTGCGGATACACTCAAAATTAAAGCCTCTGGCTATTATATTTCAGCATTTCATTTATTATCATTAGTTATTGCAATTATAATAATTTGATATTTATGCCAGCTTTGCGATAATCCATTATTAAAGCTATAGGACAGTTTAAAGGTATACACCAGCATCGGTTAGATACAAGGTTATATATACTTTTTAGACACTGTTTTGGAATATTGTCAAAATCCAGTTCTTAGGAAAGTTGTTTCCAAATGTGGAGTTGGAGGTTCTTTGCTTTCAGTTTCTTTTTCTCTCTGTGAAACAGTGAACTTATAATAAACGCGAATCGAAGAACTAAAAAGGGCTGTGATCAACCTGGAAAAAAAACCCTGAAAACAAGGAACCTCTAACTCGACATTTGGAAACAACTCTGCTCCGAAGAACTGGATTTTGGCAATATTCCAAAACAGTGCCTAAAGGTAATATATATATAACCTTGTATCTAACCAATGCAGAGATATACCTTTAAATGCCCTCCAGCTTTAATAGTGCATTATCGCAAAACTGGCATAAATATTAAATTGAAAAATTGTGAAATATATTCTGCTTAAACAAATTGTTTGTTTAAACAACTATTATTTTAATAATTTGCTTTATTCATTATGTCTAAAACAGGTGGACGTATTTTGAAATGTAGCATCTGCCAGTGCAGGATTGCGTCGTAACAATTCTTCATTAAGCATAAGAGGAGTGTTCGCGGGGAAGAAAAAGGCAGGATATGCCCTTGTTTATTGTGCCCTTACTCTACCGATTGGTTAACCGATATCAGGCGTCATAAGCTCATCCACTCTGGAGATCGTCCCCACAAGTGTTCCCCACTGTGGGAAAAGTTTTGAAATTGAAGAGTCAGCTTGAAATGCATCTTCGTATCCATACAGGAGAACGACCATTTCATTGCGATCTTTGTAGAAAGTCTTTCAGATGGTCCATCTATGCACAGACAAATCCATCTGCTACAGAAGCCTTTTATTTGTAAACACTGTGAGAAATCCATTGTTGAGAAAATTCATTTGAATTAACATAAAAAGAAGAATTTCTTCGACGTTTAAATTGATAATTAAACTTTTAAAATTTCGACGTCAGAGCTGTTTCCTTGTACCCATTTATATTTTATTGTTTTATACGTCGCATGGTGAATGTTTCTGAACAATTGAATGTGATACAAAACTACAAAGGAGCGCAAGTTTTGCTATCCGCTTTATTTCCTTAACTTTTAAATTCATTACCATTATGTGTCGGAATGATCCGCATCTTTTTGATGGGATGAAGTGTAGTATACGACCAGAAATACTAAACGTTAGGAGGTGATTTATTTTATTGAAATATTGGTCATTAGATTACCAGCCTTCTATTTTGTACCAAGGGCAAGGTCTCGTGTTGATCTATTGTGTTTTTATCTTTAATTGATGCATTTGTTAAAAAATTTAAATCGTATTAATTTTTTCGTTCTTTAAAAACATAACGCTACCTTAGAAAAGAAGAATTATTTTGTAATTCGTAAGTTTTACCAAGCTTTAAAAAGGGGAGTCATTATCGCTGTTCTCGTATTTTGTGTATGAAAATTTCTATCTTGTTTTTCTTATATAATCAAGAGCTCCCAGCTAAAACTTAAAAATGACAATAAATATAAACCTAAACTAACTGTATATATGGCTATTTTCTGGAAAAAGATTTTTCTCTCTTTTTTTATCCTTAGTTACATGATATCGCTAAGAAAGCGATGCCAAAATGACGCTTGTAGGTAGAAAGAAAAAGCGCACGAGAAAATATGCACAAATTTTTTCTCAACCAATCAGAATTCAATATGTGAGAAAACGCTTGGCAATATTTAATTTATTTGAAATTTTCCAACCCATCCAATCTAAACTTAGTTTAGAGCTACTAGGAAAAATATATTCTTAAAGAGGATCAGGAATAATTCTCTACTTTGAAACGCAAAGATATTTTATTAATAAGTAATGATTTGGAGAGGGGGGGGGGGCTTAGATTTTAAAGAAATCAAAAATAACGAATAAAAACAGAAAAAAATCATATTTCACAAGTACTATGAATTGGCAAAATCATGCAGTTATGCACCTAAACTAGTTTGTTTAAATTGGAAGAAATGAGCCACACTTATTTTTTTGATTACTATTTTATGTGAAAGTTCGGCGGTCCAGTTTTAAATGCAGAAACATTTCCTAGGAACTTGATTTTGATTTGTTAAAACCCTTAAAAAGATCGTAAATCACATACGAGTTATTGTGGAAGAGGTATCTATTTTATTATGTCTGATTTATAGTCCTAATAACCAGAGGTGTATTGATACCCACCGCAATCACCTGAGGAAGCCCCCACTGTTTGGAAGGCCCCCTTCAAAACGAAAAACACGAAATTTATGGTAAAACATGCTATATAACTGTTTGAAGAAATAGCCCGGAATATTTCCGTATAGCTTTGAAGGAATGATAACAGACAGTGAGTGAACAATCATCTTCGTTTCCCCTCATAAGAAATTCCTCTTCTTGTGTCTTGTGGGGCAGAATATATTGTCTCTCAAAGCCTTACTTTGCCAGTGAACTTTCATAAAAATAATTTCATGACAGTCGTAGTAGACATCATTTTTTCCTTCCGACTAGCGATTTCGCATAAATGTAATCTCCTGTTTAACTTTAAGACTAGAAATGTTTCCAAATATTATCACTAATTTTTCGTATTCCTTTACTGTTCTTATATTATTTTTGCAAGAATGAATCATGTTCAAAATAATTTAATTGAAACTATTTAATCTTTTTTATGCAAATTATGCTTATACCATTCTGAAAACAACAGAAACAATATTTTATGAAGCAAGTTGTAAATGTAATCCATTCCAAAATGTCGAATAATGAATTACGAAATTTGAAATATATGACAGATTTAATTAATTAAGGTTCAAGTATATGAAGGTGCACATTATGTAAAGCAAAAGGGCCCCCGAGACATTTCTTGCGAGAGAGGTCCCGATATTTTCCGGTATTTGGTTATTCCGTCAATTGATGATGTTTGAACGGATCGAGCATAAATTTGTGGCCCTCTCTACGGTTGTTTAATTTAATGTGTTCATTTTATTTCACTCGTGAATTACATAACGCAAAACTATTAAAACTATTTGAAAGATGCAAAAATTGATATCAGAAATGTTTTGGTTTTAAGAGAAATTAAAATCGGTTATTTCATTCACACCGTGTATTTATTGATATACAGTATTTTATATACTTGTGTATTTGTAATTCTATTTATAAAACGTTTGAATTATTATTGAACCGAATCAATATAAATATTGCATTTGTTCGTTCAGGAATTAAGTCTGATTTTTGAGTCAGAAGAAAAATTCAATATTTGTGTGCATATAAAGCTTAGGTTTCTATTTGGCTTTGTAAGTGGCAAAATGTAACGTAAATTAAACCTTGAAAACAATTTTTTGAATTTCTCTATTCTAAATTTTGAATAATGAATCTCAACTGCATCTCAATGAACTGATCATTAAGGAGTCATTTCTATGAGCGTCACTCAGTTTATTAAGTTTCCAAAACGAAGTGATTTTACATTGCCACAAATTGCCTTTTCAATGATAAGAGATATCTTATTAATTTTTATTTTATGTTAACCTTTCTAGGAATGGGAGTCACAGACCAACATGGCTATCAGTGCTTCAAAAGTAATAGGTGCTTGGAAAAATGTTCCTGCTGTTTCTGGGTAGTTATTATTTTTTTAATTGTTTCCTGGAAGAAAATGCAAATAATGCCCATCAACTAATAAAAGACAAAAGTACACTTAGTAGCGCATCAGTTGGTATTAGCACGTGGTTAGATAGTGTTCAAGAAAACAAGTAGACGTTAGAAATAATGGCTATCCGTCTACAGATATATCTGCAGATGTAGGCAAATCAGTTACAGATATATCTGTAGGCGGGTAGTCGTTATTCGTAACGTTCATTTGTTTCCTTTAACAGAATCTAACCAACTGATGTGCTACTCCCTATATTTTTGTCTTTTATTAGTTGATGGGCGCTATCTGCATTTTCTTTTAGAAAATAAGTAAAAAAAAAATTAACTATTCGAAAATGAGAGGAACGTATTTGGGCACCTATTAAATAAGAATTGCAATGGCTTTATACTGAGTGTAGGCTTCACATTTCCGACAAATAGTTAATAATAGTCATAGTTTTTGAATAAGGATTGATATTCAAAGCTTAGTAAGTTCTTACCAAAAATGCGAATTTACGACGGAAGTTCAAGATTTCTATCAAATTAAATCTCACATTTTTACTAATGGTTCTCTATTTCAAGAGTTAAAAAAGATGGAATATTTAACAGCACCTTAGCTAGTGCTGTAAAAAACATTCCAATATCTTAATAGACTGAACATAAAATCGAAAAATCATGTTAAACAGTTTATCTATTCAGAGAAGAATTCTCTTGATACAAAAACTGTTCATGTATATGCACTACAGAAAGACATTTGCCCAAAAATCGAATTTAAATCGACATGAAAAGAAACATTTTTGAAGCTGTTTTTTTTTTCGTTATCTTTGTTTTCAATTTCCTCATTATAGCATTACCTCTGAATCTTTAATGATTTGAATCATTCTTCTGTTGATTACAATGCTTTTATAGTAATCTTTTTCCGTTTATGTTATGAATTGCATTGCTTTTTACCTAGAATAGTTTCGGTGTATAGAAAACTACAAATTTTCACAACCTTTGTAACCCATTTCATTTCGTTTGTTTTTATGATAAATGTTATGTGTCTACAAGACCGTCACTTTAGTGTTTTTGAATCAAGCAACTGTATTATGTGACCTGAGTTATTAAAGATATTTGTTAAAATTTCGGTATATTTTATGTAGATATTTGTTCAAATAATGTAATAGTGCTGATCATTCCCATTGTTTAATCGAAACGTTTATCTCGGCAATAATTTCTCATATGAATTCTCTTTTTAGCATATTTTTAAATTATTTGTTCAATTGAAATTTCTGACATAGAACAAACGTTCGATAATTCCAAAATCTACCGCGAAACTATTGCAGAATAACATTATATTCGACAGACTAAATAATCACATATTATTTTTAGGCATTCTCTTCTGCCTTTTAAATTCTCTTCTTCCTTTTAAAAACAGAAGCAGGTGTTTATGAGTGTGATATCTGCCAGTGTGGGATTGCATCATTACAATTCCTTACCAAACACAAGAAGAGGCATCGAGGGGAAGGAAAAGGCAGAAGTTATCCTTGTTCATTATGTCCTTACTCTACTGATGAATCAGGCAATATCACGAAGCATATGCGCACCCACTCTGGAGAACGTCCCCACGAGTGTTTCCACTGTGAAAAGAGCTTTATCCAGAAGAGCAATCTCAAAGTGCATCTTCGTATCAACACAGGAGAAAGACCATTTTCTTGCGATATTTGTAGCAAGTCTTGCATAACCCAGGACGCTCTACTAGACACAAACGAATTCATTTACAGCAACGGCCATTTATGTGTATATTATGTAGGAAGACCTTTGTCCAGATATCTCATTTAAATCAACATGAAAAGGACAGTTTTGAACCCATTTTATTTATATGTACCATTGTATTTAATATGATTATTTGCGAAATTTTTTCATATTGTTACGACAGAAGAATCTGGCAACCGAAAGCAAAGTTTCAGCCAACGAATTGAACTTTGGGAGAATTTGGAGAAGAACAGTGGAGTGTGTAACGGTCGTTGTGTGGTAACGGTCGAAGAGTTCGAAAATGGCCGGTGGGCTGTTCTGAGACAGTGCGCGTTAAGTATCAAGAAGTAACTTGATGTGTTGTGTATACGCGGAAGGATAAAAGTGGGATCTTTTATCGTTAAGTATCAAGAAGTAACTTGATGTGTTGTGTATACGCGGAAGTATAAAAGTGGGAACTTTTATGGCTAACTTCGAATGTCTACACGGACTGTCTTTTTGTTCGGCTAGTGTGTGAAAAGTTATTAGCACAAGACGAGAATTGGTTTACGAGTGAAGATCTTCGGGTGACCTGGTAAATCAAGTAAAAGGTAGTATTTAGTAAAATACACAGAGCTGATGTGTGCTCATGCAGGAAGATTGATGACTTGTGCATGTTAATAGTTGATTTGTTAATAAGATACTTCATCCATATTTCCTTTGTAACACTTTACCTTGTATTGAATTTGGTTTTGAAATATATCTTTTAATACTCACGCTCAGTGGCTATCAATTTTTGTGATCCGCAACATTTGGTGTCAGAAGTGGGATAATTTATTGAATGCCGTTAACTAGAAGTATGGATGAATTAGTAAAGTTGATAAATAGCTTCAAAGCCGATATGGCTAACAAAATAGGTGACCTGGCCGCACAAAATACTGAGATTAAAGGTGATATAGCTGCCCAAAGCGATAAAATAGATGATTTGAAAGCCGAAATGGCCGCACAAAATACTGAGATGAGAGCTGAAGTGGCTTCTCAAGTTGGTAAGTTTATTGATCACTTCAAGGATCATAAAACCGAACTCAATAGACAATGCAATAGTTTAAATGTTGAATTTGTCAGTGAAAAAGATGATCTTGATAGTGTTAAGTTAGATTGTAAACATGGAAAAGAAAAAGAGAAAGGCAACGCATATAAAAATGTGGATCTGCTACTGGAAATCAAGAATCGTAGAGATAGCGCAGATAATGCCTTTGACCACGCAACTACTGGTAATGCATGGCAGAGTGTCTATGTCGCTGGTGACATGTCTAGGAACTGTGAAGAACAATCACACAGATCAGAGAGCTGCGAGACTATACAGTACGCTTTGCACTTCAAAATACCTAGGTATACAAGTCTGGCACGATCTGAAGAGAGATCCACACGAAAGGTATTCTATTCCTCGCTCTCAGCAAAATGCGTCATGGACAATTATCGCAAAGGCAGAGTAACGAGTGGTAATGAAGGGGAACGAAACAGAGTTTACGTTTCGCAGAGTGGTCCGAGTAAAGAAGAGGCGTCCATTCATCATAGATACAAAGTGCCATTCGACTTTACCGCGGAAGTCGGAGAGATTTTTCCGAAGCATATAGCCACACTTGAATCGTTTATAGAAAGTGGGGAATTAAGGAAGAGGAATTCCGAAGAATGGCTTAGAAGCATAACACGTGATGCTAGTAAAAGAGCTTCAGGCAGAGACGGTACTTCAAAGACTAACTTTCTGGATGAAACTAAGCCTCAGAGTTACGATCAGAGAGAAGTAAAGCCCTCAGACAATCTCAACGAAACCATGCTGAATTTCTTTTCTGAACAGTCAATGCGCAGATTTGGACATTATAACCATTTAGATTATAAGGATATAGAAAAGTTTTATCACGATTACAAGAGCTCTAAAGTGGACAATATCATGTTACGGAACTCGTCGCTGATCTCCAGAATGAACAATTTGGCAATCATGACTGATATTTCCCTGGCTAATTACAATGAGAGCTCCAAGAAGGTGAATTCGGAAGAAACAGCAACTATGACCTCCTCGGGTCATGTGCTTTGCTGGAGACCCGAGTGGCGCCATCGGATGGTGGATAAACACAGCACAAGAGGTGTCAGCGACAAAGTGAGTCTTGTCTTGGCTCCTGCACTTGCTGCTTTAGGTCTCAAGGTCCCTATGATCTCCGGTCGTGCTCTCCAATTGACGGGAGATACTCTGTACAAATTGGAATCCATCCCTGGCTTCACAGTAGACTGCACTAAAGATAAAATCGAGCAGATGATGGAAGACGTCGGATGCTGCATCGTAGGACAGACAGAGGAGCTGGTGCCAACAGATAAGGAGATTTACCGCTGCAAGGATCTGATGGCTACCATAGATAGCGTTCCTCTAATGATATGCTCAATTGTGTCCAAAAAGCTGGCTGAAGGAGTGTGTGCTTTGGTTTATGATGTTGAATTCGGAAAAGGAGCTCTTGATCTCATCAGTACAGAAGATGTTGCTGTTGATTTAGTTAAGAAAGTGGTTGCAGCATCACAAGCTCGTGGAATGAAGAGTTTGAGTTGTTCAGCTGTTATCAGCAACATGGATTCACCTCTTGAAAACTCTGTTGACAACTCTCTGGAAGTGATGGAAGCTGTTCAGTGTTTCCTTGGTAACGGATCCTTGGAACTGCAAGAGCTCGTCGAAGAGTTAGGAGGAGAACTTCTGCGTTTGGTGAACATTGTGGATAATAGGATAGATGAAGCATCACGTGTCTGCAAGGTTCTGCATAACGGCAATGCTTTGAACAAGTTTCGTAACATGTTAATAGAACAAGGAGTATCTGAAGATGTTGCAAGCTGGCTATGTGAAGGTAAAACAGAAAAAATATTGCTAGCAGCCCGACACATCACTGATTTCACTTATACAGGAGAAACAGGTAAGGTTGTCGGATTAGAAGCTGCAGTTCTAGCAAGAGTATGGAAGGAGGAGATGGACCGAAGCGCTAAAAAGAATTATGGAGCTGATATTATATTTGTGAAGCACCTTGGGGATCAAATTGAATCAGGTGAAATATGGCTGAAGGTTCATCACGACAGTTCTGAATTAAGTGAAAGTCAACTGACAAAAGGGTCAGATTGCAGGATGAAAATTCTCCCTAGATTTTATGTCACTAATGACTTTCATTCCTTGTTACTGTTGATAGAAGTAAAAATCCAAAGAAGAAAACTTTCGACAAAGAAGAAAACTTTTTACAGGTTTTGCACGAAAACTCTTAGTCGATTCTTCTCCCTGCAGAGACATAAACGTGTTCACAAGGGCTATAGGCCTTACACGTATTATGTTTGTGGACGAGGCTTCAGTCAGAAAAGAAATCTACGTCATAATGAGATTCGCTTTCATTTTGACACAGACGTGGTATATCGCATTCGTCGATGTCCAGCTACAAAGTGCAAGGTGGTTCACGTGGATCGTTTGGCCCCGTTTCATCGAAGAACTGAAGAAGCTTTGGAATCCAGAATTGTTCGGGACGAACAATACCTAGGAAGGGGGCAGTGTTACGACAGAAGAATCTGGCAACCGAAAGCAAAGTTTCAGCCAACGAATTGAACTTTGGGAGAATTTGGAGAAGAACAGTGGAGTGTGTAACGGTCGTTGTGTGGTAACGGTCGAAGAGTTCGAAAATGGCCGGTGGGCTGTTCTGAGACAGTGCGCGTTAAGTATCAAGAAGTAACTTGATGTGTTGTGTATACGCGGAAGGATAAAAGTGGGATCTTTTATCGTTAAGTATCAAGAAGTAACTTGATGTGTTGTGTATACGCGGAAGTATAAAAGTGGGAACTTTTATGGCTAACTTCGAATGTCTACACGGACTGTCTTTTTGTTCGGCTAGTGTGTGAAAAGTTATTAGCACAAGACGAGAATTGGTTTACGAGTGAAGATCTTCGGGTGACCTGGTAAATCAAGTAAAAGGTAGTATTTAGTAAAATACACAGAGCTGATGTGTGCTCATGCAGGAAGATTGATGACTTGTGCATGTTAATAGTTGATTTGTTAATAAGATACTTCATCCATATTTCCTTTGTAACAATTTACCTTGTATTGAATTTGGTTTTGAAATATAGCTTTTAATACTCACGCTCAGTGGCTATCAATTTTTGTGATCCGCAACAATATTTAGCGTCCTTTACATTATTTGTTCACAATATCATCACATTTTGTTTTAATTTTCATTGCTTTCACTTTCTGACTATCGTAAACTTTGTTATCAGCTTTAAATATATTACTTAACTATTTATCATCGATATAAGTTTTCAAGATTCGGCATTTAAGCTTTTTTTTATGAATGACCTGTATTTTTTTATCTGAAAACTTGATTTAATTTGATATATTCGTTTGCATTGTATTCAAATATTTCACAACAAAAAGTAAAACAATTGAACATCTAATTAAATAAAATAATGAATGTTAGTTTCTCAAAATATATCTGCTGAGTGTTGATTTCTTCATATAAAGCCTTATTAATTTCATTTGGACTTATTTTCAGCAGTTGAAAATAATGTGATTTAATGAAGTAAACTTATTTTATTTTACTCTCTGATAGAAACACTCTTCAAATACAACAGCAACAAAAAAGAATATTAGCAACATAATCATGTTTAAAAACATTTAAGACAATATTTTTTTTCTTTAAAACAAGATTTTTGATTTTATGAATGCAACGTGTGTAAGAGCAGGTTTACTTCCTTACAAGTTCTCATTAAAAAAACTCCGAAAGGGAAGAAACCGCTGGAATACACTTTTGTTTTATTGTCCCCTGGTAAATAATTCCACATCAAGAATAATATCATCTTCTCTGGAGATATCTTAGCAAATGTTCCCACTGTGACAAGAAATCAGAAGAATTATCTTCGTATCCAAATAGGTGAACCATCATTTCCTTGTGATCTTTGTGGCAAGTCTTTCAAAGAGCAATGCGATTCCACTTTCTAGAAAAGCCAAATCATATGTAAAGACGGTTAAAATGAATTCTACATAAACAAATTAAATCAACATAAAGGAAACATTTTGAAATATGCTGTGTTCTTATAATATAATCTATAATTAAACTTTTTTGTCACCTCTTTCGATTGCAAGTTAACCGTTCCATTTATCGATTTCTGCTATGGTTTTTATTTCTTAATGTCTTTAGAGAGCTTAATTACTCTGGAGATCGTGCCCCCACACATTTTCTCTTTGTAAAAAAAACTTATCCGATAGAATAATTCTTTCATAAATCTTCACATCCACATATGAGGTTCCATTTTCTTGTGATCTTTGTAACAAATGAACTCCCCCCCTTCAGCATTGCTTGCCACCGAGTTCTGACAGGAAACTTAGAGTTTGATACGCCATAGAGATCTGCGAGGAAGGCGAGACCTCAGCAGAAAAAAAAGATAAACATCCACACTCGAACCTAAGTCCCTTTGATCACTAGCCAAACGCGTTAATCACTCGGCCACGGGACCGCTTAGATGTGATTTAAGCTATTTGTCATTTACTTTTATGAGTCGCTTCATTTCACTGAGATATTAAACAATATAAAAAACGCATTTCGGTGGTATTTTATTATCCATTTTAAAAATAAAACATTTTAGCATTTCTTTCATAGACTAAGTATTTTTATTCATGGTGTGTGTGTGTGTGTATACAGTCCCAGATTAGAAAAAAAATAAAGGGCATTTTTGCCATTGCAGTATAACCTTTTCCCTCCGTTTCAGAGGTCTTTGAAACATTTCTTGGAAAATGCATGAAATATGTACAGGTTTAATCATTTATTTTCCCTACATTACGTTTACAAGTATCCTCATAAGGGGAGGGGGGCGCTTGCTAATTAGATAACTTTTTTAATTATTTAACAACTGCTGAAAATTCACTGATGTGTGCTAAGCACATGGGAAGACGATTAATCAATTGTCAACCATTGCGACTGTCTTCCCCCTGACTCTATTCATATTGTTGGTCTTCTTAATCTTTGATCAGGAATAACATTCATAATGAAAGCTGGATGAGCTCAGGCAGCTGATCTCTAATCAATAAAGATCCCACTCAATCTCTGTCTTCATCTTCGTCTCAATTTTCGACATAGTCTGAATAGTGTTAGTAGTCAATATGAAATGTGTACATCAATACATTGCTAACACGGAATATTTTCACTGATTCTCTGACTTTCGTGTTAACCTATTTTTAATGTAAATAGCAATAAGTAAAAGGATAAAACATTTGCATGAAAGTCACGTGCATCAAAACACCCTTGAATCCACTCCTGGCTGTTTCTTTACAATTCGTACGCCTTTGACGGAATGCCTTTGACGGAATCTTAATATTAATAATATGTAACGTGATTAATTCAGGAGAAACTTGAAACAATCCTTAAGATCTGTATGAATCATCTGTAATATAAAAATGTGATAATTTGCACAAAGAATTTAAACTTCATATTATATGCTGCTATTGATTCATACTTTATCGCAAATAGTCTGCTTATTATGCATTTTTCTTCTGGAATTTCAGTTAGTATAGTTTTCACTCATTTTTACTTAATAATATTATGTTGAAATAGAGCAAAATTATCGGTAATTACGAGACAAAATTCGTTGAAAAGCACTGATTGAATTCTTCGTTTCTTTTATGTAACAGATGTCTTGTGCAGATATTGTGAAAAGTGATTTGTTCAGAAGAGCTATTTAAATCGATATGAAAAGGAGCATATTTAAAATATTTTCCTTTTTCTTAAAATTCATTATGAAATTTTGTAACTTTTTAAATCTTCAAAACTGATGTCAAATTATAAGTTAACAATTACATTTATCCGTTTCTGTTATGATATTCATTTTTTCATGTCTTGAGAGTTTTCATTTTGAAACAAAGTAAAAGTATCGAGTTTTTTTTATGGCTTTTGTGTACTTTATATTTTATATTCTTCAACGGTGCATTTGTGAAAGATCTTGCAGTTTAGTATATTTATAAGGATTAAAATAAAAAGTTAGTTTTAGTTCAGTGAGATATTAAACAATGTGAAACAATTCAAACAGATTAAAAGAAGGTAACAGAAAAAACATCGGTCTTTGTATAACGCTGTTAGATTTCTATTCATCAAAAACTATACGAAGACTGAAATCAGTTAATAGAAACTATATTATATTGTCAGAATATATAGGAAATGTTTGTGTACAATAACTTAAGTTCATCTTTGTAGCCACACTGGGGAACGACCATTTCCTTACCATTTTGGCAATTAGTCTTTTCTAGAGCAAGGCGATTTAACTAAGAATATACGAATCCATCCTCTATAAAAGCCTTTCACGTGTAAACAGTGTAATGTTAGCCTTCATTGTATTTTGTAGGTTGTAAATTGTTTCTTTTCATTTTAGTGTCTAAGAATTGAAAGTTTTACCTTCAGAACTTCATATTCCCAATTTCTGTGTTGTCCTAATCGATATTTTTTCTTAATTCACGATTTCTTTTCATATTACCTAAAAGAATGATCTTTAACTTGTCATTTGCTGAACAGAAAAGGACACAATTGTGGGAATCTTCAGCAACCTCATTTGGAAAATTAGCATAAGGTCAAAATACTGTAGTAGGGTGCCGCGTCCGGTACACCCGATACTCTACTAAAGTGAACTATAATCTCTTCACCTCTTTTAACGTTTTCATTAAATTTAGGGGTCAATTTTTTGTTGCCTGCGAAATATTCCAGCTTTCATAACTCTTTGAATTCTGAAAAAATATTGTCTAAAATGCGAGATTAAGATAGATTTGATTGAGCTCTTTAATTTATCTTTAGATATTATATTTCATTAAGAACGATACTGAAGAAGTGATTGTGTTCTGAATGTGAATTTCTGTTGAGATAACATGGAATTGTTTCCATTTTTATATATAGTACTTTTAGTTTTCAACTATTATATAAAAAATAATTAAGTATACAAAGAATTTAGAATTATTTTATTTAGACTATTATTAACTCGTACTTTATTAATAAATGTTTAATTTTAATTAATATTTTCGACGTTTCAGTTATTATAATTTTAACTCATTATACTTTGGCTACAGCTATCCTTATAGAGAAGAAAAAGGTACGACACACTAAGTAATAACATGTATTGTTAAACAAATTTTTCTGACTGAATTTATTATTTATTTTCTCTAACGCATATCAAAGTGTTTATGAGTGTGACATATGCCAGTGTAGGTTTACATCATTACAATTCCTCACCAAACAGAAGAAGAGGCATCGAGGGGATAAAGGCAGGAGATATCCTTGTTTATTGTGTTCTTACTCTACCAATGAATCATTTAATATGAAGCGTCATATGTTCATCCACTCTGGAGATCGTTCTCACAAGTGTTCCCATTGTGAAAAGAGTTTCAAACGGAAGAATCATCTTGAAGTGCATCTTCGTATCCACACGGGAGAACATCCATTTCCTTGAGATCTTTGTAGCAAGACTTTCACAAACAGAACAATCTATGCACAGACGACTCCATTTACTACAAAAGCTGTTCATGTGTAAACACTGTAAAAAGTCGTTTGTACAGAAGAATTATTTAAATCGACATTAAAAGAAGCATATTTAAATGTATTGTATTCATATAACACCCTTGTTTGTTATTTCATTAATTACGGACCTTAACTGCTTATTAATAATTGAATGTTTAAGATAGTTGAACTTTGTTAATAATTGGTAATTTTTGTTTCACATTTGACTGATATATCACGACGACTAATGTGGACTCACGACGACCGTGAATAAGAAATGTTATTATCAGCTTGTTTAGGTGTTTCGATTTGTATTTTAATTTTATTTCTGTTTCATTAGATAGTTGAACAGTTAATAAAAAATGATTTCAAATATTCACTTTTTCCCCATTTATTGTGAATAGATAGATTCATAGTTCAGGAACTTCTGAAGTGAAAAAATGCGGTTCATGATAAATTAAATGTCTCCTTGAAATCTAAATCTCTATATTTTTTGTTTATTTTATTCTTTCATTATGTAAAGAATCATGGAGGCTTAAACATTTAACAACAGCTTCTTGGGGCCGTTGGGTGGCTCAGTCGTAATTGCAGTTCCCAGATTCGAGTCCAAACTGAGTCAGCGTTGAGAGTTATCTCCGCAAAGGACTCACACTGATCTACGACAGTAGGGGACACCGACGACCTTGGAATGTGCCACGGCCATCCGCGAATTAAGCCGTCGCTCCGTGTGCGGGAGAGCCATACTCTGTGCACGTTAAAGAACGCGCTGGGTGACACTCCCAGGAGTCTATCATCTGTCTCCTAACAGCTATCCAGTGCGTCCTCTTCCCCCAACCTTTTCTGAGCCTTCGGGATCCTTGTGACCTGGTCATTTAGCACATTGTGTTAATTGTGTTCCCCCTCGTTAATTGTGTGGAAAAATATTGCGGCTGAGAGTTAAAACAGCGCAACCTATTGAGCAAGGAAGAGTTTGTGGCCATTGCCTTTTTATGCCATTGCATGATTAGTAAAATATCATCTCGCATTGTGAAGGGAAATGTTAATCTTGACTCTAAAGATGCGTGAAGTTCTCAGAAAGGAAGATTTGCATCTTAATACCTAATCATAACGAAAATCGATCGGAGAGGAGATTAGTGAAATAAAAGTTATCCCTAGAGAAGCCTCCATGGGGTCACAATGCAACGAAATATGGGAGCAAGTCTGATAAACATTGTCTCTGTGGGGGGGGGGGGGAGCCAAGACACTGGAGTTTCAAAACATCATTAAAAGTTTTCAAAGAAAAATATCATGAAAAATGCGTGAAATATAAATAAGTTATATAATATTTTACTTTTATTACCCTTATTCGCATTGTGAAAGCACACTCCCTAGATCCGATCTTAGGCGAGACAATAACCATGTGCATGTGTACGAGGAGGGCCCGGGCACACCCTAACGATTAAAAAATATTTGGTCTCATTCTCTAGGATAGTGGTTCTCAACCTTTTATGCTTCACGTATCCTCTGGAAATGTGCATGTAACTGGCGTACCCCTTATATAAATAGATAAAGCTATATTTATAGTACAATAATGCCAACTTAGCGACTTGGTTACTAGATCTAGCGACTTTTGAGCTCTCACGGCGTACCCCAAAAAACATTTCCGCGTATCCCACGTTGAGAACTCCTGCCATAGAGCATTGCATCACAAAGTTATCACTGACAATTTTCACTTCATATCAATTACAGGAAAGAAATCAATTTCTGACTTTATATATCACATTTACCAAATATGCTTCCCCAGCGATAAAAAAGTCCCTTTGAAAAATTATTTTCATTCCGCAATGTCATTAAAGGCAAACATATCCTAAACATCATTAAAAATAAATAAAATAAATAAATACCCCCTCAAGCAGCTGCTTGCCACAGAGGTCTGACAGGAGCCTGTCAGTTTATATGCCACAGTAAAAGATCTGAGAGGATGGCAGGACCTCAGCAGAAAAACGACGCAGATATCCATGCCTTACCCGGGATTCGAACCCAGGTCCCTTTGATCAGTAGCCAAGCGTGCTAACCACTCGGCCATGGGACGGCAAACATCATTAAAGGTCAACAAATCTTAACACAAAGAAACAAAAAAAATGCAAAACCATAAATTTTCTATTCTCTCCAGAAATATATTAAAAATAAAGAACCACCCAATAAATAACTAAGTCATATATAACTCTCCCTTTCAGCTAACATCTGATTGTGTTCATTCGCCACAATATAGTTTCAATATATCCATGCGACTCTACCGATTCACAACTCTGTAGGCTTAACATTAAGGAAATCATAGAACTCTGCGATAAAGAGCACCTTATTAAAGTATTTTTTTATTTCATTATTATTCATAATTCCGAAAAGAGCTATCAGAAACATAGCCTGCAGAAACCTTAGCTATCAGAAACATACCTGCTTATCATTTATCCGACTTCTTTCTAGGGGCGGGGGTGGCTCAGTCAGCATTGCGCCAGGGTCCAAGTTCGAGTTCCAGCTGGGCCAGCGTTGAGATTGATCTCCACAAAACTTACCGCCCTACCCTCAGTCAGTAGGAGACACCGATGTGCTTGGATGTCTCTAATGTCCGTCGAATGGGACGTTATGCCGTGGCTTCGTGTGCGGGAGAGCCTTAACCTGTGGTTGTTAAAGAACACGCTGGATGGCCTTGACGGAGAGACTACCATCTGTCTCTCAACAGCTCTTCCAGTGGGTCCCTTCCAACAACTTTCTCTGATCAATCTGGGTCCTTGTGACCTGGCCATTTAGCTCATTTTATACAAAAAACTACCACTCGGAGGTAAAACAACCCAACCCTTCAAAGAAGCCCTGAACTAGAGAAAAATGACGGTGGTAATATTTTATAGAGTTTATTTGTTTATCTGTTTATTCGATAACTCATCCTAGACGGTGAGAGTTCCAAGCACCAAATTGGGTCTATAGCTTCGTCTCACCGTAACTTAGTGCATTGTAAATTTTTCGACCTCACAAAATGACAACTTACTCCAAAAGAGGCTACGAAACCTTTGTCCATTGATTCCTTAGCCATCGATAACGTACTCTCCATTCATAAGGTAGGAGACGGCAACGTCTCCTAAAATTTCGGAGACCCACCGCAGCTGAGAACAGAATCTCTAACCTTACGCACAAGACGCTGTTTCGAATTTCTGCCGTAAATAATGCCGTTCAGAGGTAAAACAACCCAACTCCGACTTCCTCCAATCCCTTAAGAACACCAGTACGCTCTGCTAAATAATTATCTTGAATAGGCGTAGACCCTATAATACGTATATTTTTCGGTAAATAAAATTTAATATATATACCATTATCACTATCTAGCCGTCCCATGGCCGAGTGGTTAGCGCGCTTGGCTACTGATCTAAGGGACCTGGGTTTGTTTTTCTGCTAAGGTGCTGCCGTCCTCTCAGACCTTCTACTATGGCATATAAACTGACAGGCTCCTGTCAGACTTCTGTGGCTATCAGCTGCTTGAGGGATATTTATTTTATCACTCTCTAAATATAAATATCATACCTTTCAACGAATATAACCAAATCTGAAACTATTGTATATTAAAATGACAGCTTAATAAAGATTTCGAAAAAATCATTTTAATATCGCCAGACAATAGGAAATACGCCCTTATAAAGCATTTATCACTGAAGTCACTTGTATCTTACAAATTGAATTAGAAACATTTATTGGCTAATGAAGAAAGAAAATGTTAAGGTTTAACCTGAAATAAAGTAATGATTTAAAATTAATTTTCTTTCAACTCTTACTGGCGCTGAATGCTAATGGCGACATATTTTTGTTGCCAAATATTTTTTCCAACTTTCAAACAAAATATTGAAGAAAAAAGATTGCTCAAAGCTAATTTAACTCATAAAGTCAGAAAAAAAATTGTTTTCAAGTGAATACTTAATAGTAAATTTTTGCATCTTGTGTATGTAAGTCAGCTAGGGTTTAATTAAAACTAGACCACGAAATAGGATGTCACTAAAGTATGATTTATTGTCGAGTACATTTCTAGGGGACCCTATACTTTAAAATTAAGAAATGGAAGAAGATTCTTGTTTCGGATGAAAAGATATTAGATGCATGCTACTTAGAAAAGAATGGAGGTGACCTATGCTATGAATCATACAGAACTGAGATCACTCACTAGTCTTAGTGACACGCCCCCCTTCAAGTCAACAGCCATTGCTTGTAGGTTGTGCCGTTTGTGTGCATTTATTTCGCAATAACTCTGGAAAGGTTCGTTGCCTTGATCATCATAATATTTGGAACACTTATTCTTCACGTAAAAGTACGTGTCAAATTCGAAACAGATCCTATAATAATGAGAACAAAAATTACAGCATTAAAATTCCAACACAAAACAAGATTCATAATAAAATTAATTTAACTCTAAATACTAAACCAGTACAGACAGTTGAAAACAGTTTTGGTGTCATGCAATTCGTTCTTTTATGGTCATTTCATTCATTTAGAGTGCGTAACTATTTTATGAAATACACAACTAATCAACAGCTTAAACTTTGTCTTTGAACAGCACATACATTTGAAGTCCCATACATATTGCCCTGCTCGAACAGTTTATATTTTTTTAATGGTAAGGGATCAGAGATAACGTAATTAATTCTTTTTGGTGTTAGCATTTGTATGAAATGTCTTGAGCAGGGGTTCTCAAAGTGGGGTACGCGATAAAATTTTTTGGGGTACGCCGTGAGAGCTCAAAAGTCGCTAGATCTAGTAACAAAGTCGCTAAGTTGGCAAAACTGCTGTGCAAAAATGTCATTTTTTGTGTTTATCGATATATGTAATTTATGAATACGAAATTTTATGTATATATGTTTTATTTTATTCCCATTGTTATACTATAACTATAGTGTTATCTATCTATATAAGGGGTGCTCCAGTTGCATACACATTTCCAGGGGGTACGTGAAGCATAAAAGTTTGAGAATCACTGGTCTAGAGGATCTGGCGACTTTAAAAAGAGGAGCAAAAAGTACTGTTCAAATGTGAATATCCTTTCTTCACGGTGGTGAAATGGAATAAATTTCTTTTCTATTATGGAATTTGGTTTAGACACATTTCATCCATCAATTGTAGTTTCGTTAAACGAAAAAATATTCTTCAAAATGAAAGGATTCATATAACTACTTTACCTTGATAAAAATGTTCTAAAAGTTTAAGAATTCAGCTTATAAATACCGAATAAATAATAATACTTTTGTATTAACTGTAGATTGCAGCGCTAATAATCTTTTAGGTAGTGCTACAGAAATTGTTATATCAGAAATATAGATTTTTTTCGAACTGAAATATGCAGAACTATAGTCACGGTAGATTTACTCAGCTTTGATCGCTTCTGAAACTCTTTAAATTTGTAGTAAATGGCACTCGCCATAACGAAAACATTCATTTGGCATAAAAAATGAAATAATACTAAAAAATATAGTCAGTTACACATTTCAGAAACTTTGTCTGTCTGTCAGTTTTTTTTTTTAAATTCCTCCTAGATGGTCAGAAATAGGACAGCAAAACCTACTAGGTTTTCGACTTTAAAAAATAAACCCTGTACGATGAATAATTTGCCCATCGATATCGTACTACTCCAGTCTTAACTTTGAACTCTCCTTAATGTATCTGCGAAGTTATGGTGAGCTCAAACTTTCGCCAATAATGACGTAGGAAGTCGTCATTTTTTAGGCCAAGCAACGCTGGACAATTCGGCAATTTTTATGTAGTAAGCTCCCTTGTTATCCGGTATTTATAGGGACTACGGTTTGCCGATTAGATGAATCTGCAGGTTGCAGTAGAAATGTTCGTGCAGAAACCAAATATAATAAGATACAATATTGTATTCAAGGCTTAAGTACAAAAAGAAATGCAGTGAAAAAAATAATAATAAAAAACAAGTATAATACAGTTAATACAATATAAATATGTAAAGTATGATTGTTTTTATACGTATTTTCACACTTAATAAATGTTTAAATCCGTTCACTTAACAAAACCTTCGGGAACTGTTTTGTTGAAAACTACCACGGAAACAACTGCAATTTTAGCCGTCGGATGGCGCTGACTATCGGTTTACATATTTTCCTAATAACGAAATGTGAAACATAATTTTGGAAAGGTAAAGTAGGTAGTAAAGCATACACAGAATAAACAATAACCGTGATATTAGAATAGTGAAATTAAGTTACATTCTAATTTCAAAAAAAAGAAAGAATTACGTAAGCATATGTATATGTATATGTAGGGAAATTTAATAATGTGTAAAGTTTGAAAATTGAAGTGTAAAAGTTTACCGGGCTATCTGTTTAGAAAAGATAGGTAAAATGTTTTAAAATATAATAAAATAACATGAAACGCTTTAAATTTCATTACTTTTTACGTATAGCAGATTTAATTTTTTTAAATTTAAGGTTTCAATTCACATCCAATTTTCATATCTGATATCTATAGACTATTGTGAGTAATTGACTTGGCAGGGATCTCTTAAATTCGAAATATGATGGAGAGAGGGTAAACCTATGAAGAATTTGTAAACCGGATCATAAATTTCGGGAAAATTTCAAAATTTGACATCTTACGTATAATAATAATATTACGGTCAAATCGAGGGTCACGTATAGGTCAAAATAAAGTCTACGGGTGCTAGACACATGATAATTGCTGTCGAGAGTTGTTTTCGGTCGTGGATCTCAGAAGCGTTATTAAATATTGGATCCGGGTGCTTCTTCAATGTCAAAGGTCATATCTCTATCTATTAGTGCGAGAGATCTAAAAATTATTGCCTGGACGTTTTCCACGTCGTAGATTTCAGAAATGTGAAATTTGGGATGCAACAGGTCATTTGAGGTCAAAAGTTATGAACCATTATGATGGTTATTATTTTTTCTCTTAATGTCCATAGCCTTGTACATTCTCTCTTAATGTCCATAGCTTTGTACTAAAACAGCCTTTATATAACTTTCTGTCATTTTCTGATAAATTGCAAAATAATATGTAAGCAAATGTTCAGAGCATACGTTGCATTTCGTTTAATAGCCATTAAGGTGATTGTTACGAGGGATAACCGCACTTGGTCCCTCGAAGGCTGTTGATCGTATAGTGGCTTGATTCACTTTAATTGAGATTCCAAATTACGGTTTTGGTAGAGATGCAGGGACTCAGTTAATTCACTCTAATTGATTTACTTAACTCGGCAGTTGTATAACAAACAAAGTTTGTTATATAGCTGCCGAGTGGAGTTTGTATAAAGTTGCCGAGTTGAGTTTGTATAAAGTTGCCGAGTTGAGTTGTATAAAGTTGCCGAGTTGAGTTTGTATAAAGTTGCGAGTTGAGTTTGTATAAAGATAAAGCCGATATAAAAAGATGCATTAGGTTGCTTTAAAGAGGTCGAAGCAGATAAATTCTAATTTTAACAAGTTCACTAAAGCTTCTCAGTTCACTGATATCTGAAGGTTCTTTTGAATCGATAACTATGGAGTTTACCTGAGGAGAAATAAAATCCCTCGTTAGCTAGGCTGGATAGTTCGTCAATTAGGTAGTCCAAATCCTAGTCTGATGTATTAGCACTAGGAAAAAAATTAAGTTAAGGTGAGGGCAGACTTTTACTTGAAGATCTCAGCTCAGCTGATGTAGCTCAAGAGCTCACTATGGGGAAATCCAGAGGCTATGCTTTCAGCCTGGGGTGGGCACTATCTAGCTCAGATTTTCTGATGCTCTCTCTAACTGACTAAAGGAAAAGAAAAAGTGTGAGAGCATGCGGGGTTCAGGATAATATCTTTTCTACCTGATCCAAAAACAGCTCTCAAATCTTACGTTCTGGTTCTCTATTGGTTCACTAGCAAAGGGACGCTCAGAGGGTGATAACTATATTAGGCATCCTACTGGGATGTGGGTTTTCAGGGAAACTGAATCTCCCAACAGTCTGAAAATAAGGGACTCCATATATGGTTCAAGAGTGGGAGAAGCGATAGAACTCAAAAATAAACTTCTGGGCTCTATGATTCTTTTAGACTTAGCAGAAGCTAAGCGGCTTTCTTATATTAGAATTATTTCTGCATTATTAGTTATCAAGGTATGCTAATATCATGATAACATGATGAAACCTGTCGGGCTTTGAACATATTACGAAATTCAATATGGCGGCTTCTGGCATTCAGTAATTTTATTCGGTGGTAATATTTCTCACCAATGGCTAAAACATTAAAATAGCTACACAATTTCGTAAGCAACAACATGTTATATCAATATGGATATCCAACTGAAATGTATATTCAGGTGAAGTCTTGCTCTTTCAAGGTCATTCTCTATTGGCGGATTGGGCTATGACAAATACTATTTAACCATTCGGAAGACATTGAGTTATATAGACAGCTCTGATTGGTTAAAGAAGTAGACTATATTAGTTGTGTCCAAAGGATTATCCTGAATAGTATCTTACAGTCCTTACATTGGATCTGGCTGTTGCAGAAAATGGATTTTCTCACTCTGAGGCGTGATCGGCTTAATTATAGGTATGCTGTCACTTGACTGCCGGGGCGGGGGTGGCTCAGTCGGTAGCGCGCCAGGCTCGTAATCTGTAGTTCCCAGGTTCGAGTCCCAGCTGGGTCAGCGTTGAGATTTATCTCCGCAAAATTCCCCGCCCTGCCCACGGTCAGTAGGGGACACCGATGGGCTTGGAAAGGCCGCCGTCCGTCGGATGGGACGTTAAGCCGTGGCCCCGTGTGCGGGAGAGATACCCTGTGCACGTTAAAGAACACGCTGGATGGCCTTGACGGGAGGCTACCATCTGTCTCCCAACAGCTGTTCCAGTGGGTCCCCTCCCCCAACCTTCTCTGAGCCTTCGGGGTCCATGTGACCTGGCCATTTAGCCCATGGTGTGCAAAAATAGTGCCGCTCAGAGGTAAAACAACCCAATCCAACTTGACTGCCTTTAGGGCTATGGGGTCTTAGCGTTCATTACCTTTCGGTTTATTACTGGGTTATCAGGTGGGGGAATGGGTGTGAGGAATGAAGAGAGGCAAACGATGGATTTGGTGGAATAATATATTGCAAATGAAAGTAATGATTTCACCAACAATTGAAGGTACACAGCTGTGTTTTCTGACATCTGGGTTGTCAGTTGTGTCAATTGCGGTGTCAGTTGGATTGTTATTTCAATTTCAGTGTCAACTGGGTTGTCAGTTGTGTGAATTGGATTGTTAATTGCAGTGTCAATTATCTTGTCAATTGGGTTGACAGTTGTGTCAATAGATGTGTCAATTGGGTTGTCAGTTGTGTCAATTGCCATGTCAATTGCCATGTCAATTGGCGTATCAATTCTGTTGATTGCCGTGTCAGTTGGGTTGTCAGGTTTGTCAACTGTGGTTTCAACTCGTTGAAATCACAGTTGTTTCACGTTCTCGTTGAAATCACAATTTCATTCTGTTGATTGTCGTGTCAATTGTGTTGTCTGTTGTGTCAATTGGATTGTTAATTGCAATCTAAACTGGATTGTCAATTGTATTATTTACAATTTTAATTGGAGTGTGACTTGGGTTGTTACTTGCAGTCTCAACTGGGTTGTCAATTTTGTCAATTACAGATTCAATTGGGATGTCAATTGAGTTGTTAATTGTAATCTCAATTGGGTTTGAATTGCGTCAATTACAGTTTCAAATGGGGTGTAAATTGGGTTGCCAATTTTGTCATTTGCAGTGCCAATTAAAATGCTAATTGTGCCAATTGCAGTGTCAATTGGGTGATCGATTGTGGCAATTATAGTTTCAATTAGGTTGTGAAAGAAGTCTCGATTAGTTTGTCGATTGTATCAATTACAGTTTCAACTGGGTTGTGAATTGCAGTGTCAATTACAGTTTCAACTGGGTTGTTAATTGGATTGTGTATCGCAGTGTCAATTGGGTTGTTGATTGTGTCCATTACATTTTCAACTACGTTCTCAATTGGGTTGTGAATTGCAGTGTCAATTTCAGTTTATAATGGGATGTGAATTGCAGTCTCAATTGGGTTGTTGATTGTGTCAATTACATTTTCAACTACGTTCTCAATTGGGTTGTGAATTGTAGGGTTAATTACGATTTCAATGGGTTGTGAATTGCAGTGTAAATTAAAGTTTCAACTGGGTTGTCAATTGCAGTGTAAATTAGAGTTTCAACTGGGTTGTCAATTGCAGTGTAAATTAGAGTTTCAACTGGGTTTTCAATTGCAGTGTAAATTATAGTTTCAACTGGTTGTCAATTGTGTCAATTTCTATGCCATCTGTGTCCTCAATTTTGTCAATTGCAGTGTCAATTGTGTTGACCTCCTGTGCATTGTTGTACGGTCATGGTATCACCATTCTTCCATCTCATGACAACATCACCTGAGATCGACTTTCGAAGGTGTAGCGTGTCATCATTGGCAGGAATCGAGGGATCAGCTACATGACATTCGACAATAAAATTTCTCTCGAATCGAAACACTAAGTTGTGGGGGTCATGCCAAGGTCACCTTGACACACCAGACCTAGACGGCTGTTGACCAAAAAATGGGTGATTAATATAAAAATATAAATACCCCCTCAAGCAACTGCTTGCTCAGAGGTCTGACAGGAGCCTGTCAATTTATATTCCACAGTAGAAGATCTGAGAGGATGGCAGGATCTCAGCAGAAAACAACACGAACATCCATGCCTTACCCGTGCCTAAACGTTTATTTTTAACTTACCTAAAATTTACCTAAAATTTTTCTGTTTCTAAATACTATGCAACAAATATTTTTTTTCCTTATTAAAATATAAAAATATTTTTAAAAAATTTACCATATTTATTAAAAATTAATATTTACCAGTTACACCTCCCGTCAAGACTATCCAGCATGTTCTTTAAAAGAAAACGGTGAAAAGATAAAAATCTGTGATTTAAAACAAATTATTTGGAATTATGAAAATATTGAGGGGAAATATGTATGGTGACCTTTGTGGGTGACAGAAAAAAAGTCCCGCCTCCGCTTTAGAACCCAGGGAGGCGGATCCCATAGGATTAACATTGATCCATCTCTGGCTCAGAACTCTAAATACCTCCCTACTGAAGAGGATAGAGACGGATAGAAAGAGCTTGAAAATAATAGATAACACTATGCAGGTAGAGAGTAGAATAGTAGGAAAACCGGATAATGGGAAGATGGAAAAAAATAATTGAATAGCAAATGAGTGTAGCAGATGCGAAGCCATTTTTAGAATTAGAAAAGTAAGCGCCCATTCCCGAAGCTGTAACTTAAGCAGCATAATTTGTCGTACGTGATTACAGCCCTCAAACACAAGTTGATACAGATGAAGTTAACCAGATAGAGAAAATCGAAAACGAGGAAGCAGATGTAAGAGAATTGTGTCCCCTCCCGATGCTGGAAATGAAATAGCAGAGTTATATGTAACCGTAGCCCTCTAATCAGAATTGATATATGTGGAACTAACCCAGACACGCATACAGCAGACAGAAGCACGGAAGAAAATATCATCTTGATCATGAGCACACGCCTCTCAAGCAACTTGGTTGAAAAGCCTCCCGAACAACGAAAGATGTAGCTATCAGTCAACGATATGCAGCCAGTTGTAAGTTTCACCACAACCGTTTCAGGTTTTTCCGCAGCAGCAACATCGAGAGTATGGCTCTCTCTTCCGCACACGGTGTCACGGCTTAACGTCCCATCCGACGGATGGCGGCCTTTTCAAGTCCATTGGTGTCCCCTACTGACCGTGGGCAGAGCCGAGAATTTTGCGGAGATAAATCTCAACGCTGACCCAGCTGGGACTCGAACCTGGGAACTACAGATTACGAACCTAGAGCAATATCGACTGAGCCACCCCTGCCCCAAGGATTCAGGGAAAAGTGCATTTGGCAAGGGCTTAATAGTGAGAAGTGCTAGGAAGAAATTGAGAAATAAATTGAAATTAAGTAGATTAAATAAACGTAGATTTTGTAAGGGAGAGAACACTGTTAATTCACTCCAAATAAGCAACACAGTTAGAGAAGTCAGGTGCGCTAAAGTATTGAGATTAAGTAAATTTGTTGGGCAATGGAAGACACGAAAAAAAATTAGAATGATCACCCATTCGTTGGTTATACATAAGTTTCATCGGACCTGTCACTTTATTATATGCTAGAATCTTTGTTGCTTATTTTGCGAGAGAATAATTAAATATGTTTTAGGAACTATTTATAAACAAGTTCATACAGTTGTAAGAAAAAAATGTCTGTTTTCAGTTGTCTTGTTACTGTCAAACGTTGAGATTCGTTACTAAGTTAGTGTTATACAAAGCTTAATTTTTTTTATTGATTGGCTAGTGTTTTATTCCTCTCGTTGTGAGCTCCTGTCTTCACAGGTGGTGAGGGGACCACCCTGTGAGGGTTCCGCTGGCTCGGGTACTTTCACAGGGTCCTGAAAGCTCGCCAGCGTTTTTGTCATGCGCGGAGACCCGGGTCCCAGGAAAGGAGGATCCTGGCAGTTGCTCGGGGGTTCCCGCCTTCTCTCCCCAGCTCATGACTGGTGGGGTCCCCTTTGGCCGTTTTGCCATTGGGGAGTCTGTCTGTCGCGGGACTCGGCAGCGGATACGGGGGTCGCTGCTCTACACTGTTTTGTCCTCTGCTTCAGGTAAACGGAAGGTCCTGGGGCGGCCCCCTCAGGATCAATCAGCTGGTAGGCAGGTCCTGCTAGGGTCAACCGTGCAGATCGGTGAGTAACCTTGTCCACGTCCGGATAACGGTTTGCGACTATCCCCACACGTTCATTAATATTAAAGTTTTCTTTTTTCGTGAGGCCAGTTCTTTCCACACACTTTATTAATCTTTTGCTTATTTTGTGTTGTGGGAACTTAGATGAGTTTCTCACCATTTCTCTTTTTCTTTTCCTTTCGTTTCGTTGTGAGGACTTGGCTCACTGGCTGTGTGGTTTGGTGGCCGGGAGCCCCGGCGCCTGACTCGTTGGACTCTGTGGAAGATGGAAATATGTTTGAGTGATGCCATCCGATGCTCCACTATACATGTCACTCTCGTGTGCTGACCGATGCAAAAAAAAAACTGACATTAAAGCAACGGAGAAGGATCCTTTCGAAGAGATCTGCGTTACACAATAATTGTCTAATTCCGTCTGTACATTCAATTGAAGAAAATGGAAACTTTTTGAATTTTGAGCTATGCCAAGGAATTATTGCCAATAGGGATTGGTAGCGATAAATTCGGAATATGTACTGTAACTCTGTAATTGAATTGTGCCCAGAGTCTTTGGTTATCGAAGGAGAGTTTCGAGATTTGTTTTTTATTATATTATAAAATAAAATTATTTTCGGTACCATGAGATCAAATAGTTGACACTATTTAATATTCAAATTCAAATAGTTGAGACATGTTCCAAGCTCTCGTGGGTCCTGGGATGGTTGGAAGAAGGCACCCACTGGACAGCTGTTGGGGAAGGGTTTCGGCCTCCCGTCAAGGCCATCCAGTGTTTTCTTTATCGTGCGTGGCTCTCCCACACACGGAGCCACTGCTTAACATCCCATCTGACGGACGGCGGTCTTTTCAGTCCAACAGTGACCCCTATTCACTGTGGGCAGGGCGGGGAGTTGGCAGAGAAAAAATTATATTTTGTTGTTGTTAATCACGAAAAAATATCTTTTGGTCGTACAAATTTCCCTTTCTTTGTAACTATATGTAGTTGACTCTCATTAAATTAATACGTTTCTGAAATAATTCGGTCACTGTAATTACATCCTTGTTTTAAATTTGAGTGTACTTTTTTGTTTAATAACGCCTTTGCCCTAGCACCTACTTTTAAAATCAGTGGCATTGAACATTTTTCGCGTTATAAATCGTAGATTTTGCGAGAAGTACACACCTAAAGACTAAAATTAGACTGTATAATAGTTTGGTTCTTTCTGGGGTTAGTTATGGTAGTGAAACTTGGACACTTTGTAAACAGGATAACAGGAAATTAGATGCTTTTGATTCCAGATGCTTACGCAGTATCTTGGGCATTAGGTGGTTCAACTTTGTAACTAATGATGAGGTTAGGCAAAGGAGTTTGCAACCTCCTTTAAGCAGCATATTGTGCACAGAGAGATTCCGTTGGTTTGGCCATGTTGCCCGTATGAATAATTGTAGATTGGCGAATAGGGTTATGAACAGTGTGCCTGGAGGCCTCAGAAGGGGGGAGACCTAGGATGTGGTGGGCAGACAATGTCAAACAGGACCTTGTTAGAATTGGTGTGCAGTGGCCAGATGCAGTAGATGTAGTTCAGGATAGACTTGCTTGGAGAACTAAATTGCACGGTCTGGTTGGACCTCCGTAACCCATGGCTGCTTGAGGATGATGATGATGATGACAATAATGGGAAAAAAGTTCTAGTTACGATCACGTTCAATAGATGGTGGGATCAACGAACCTTAATATGTTATCAACTTAAAATTTGCCTTAATATTAATTTTAATTAGAGTTACCATGGCCGAGTGGTTAGCGCGCTTGGCTACTGATCTAAGGGACCTGGGTTCGAGCCCCGGGTAAGGCATGGCTGTTTGTGTCGTTTCTCTGCTGAGGTCCTGCCATCCTCTCAGACCTTCTACTATGGCATATAAACTGACAGGCTCCTGTCAGACCTCTGTGGCAAGCAGCTGCTTGAGGAGGTATTTATTTTATTTTTTTATTTACTATTATTCCTTTCAGAAGGCGATCGATGTTACTCAAATGTATAATATACAAAGACAATTTTAAAATGCATTCTTAAATTTTGCCTCATAAACATTTATATAATATTTATTCGCAAATCTTCTGTGTTACGATATTTTTAACCAATAGGTTTGAGACTACAGCTATTCTTATTTTTATACCTTTATTAGCTATTAAGGCTGTAATGACCTAAACCCTACTTAACATTAACGTAAGGAATTGGAAAAGATGATTTAATAGGTAATATATATTGTGAAAACTTAACTAGTGAAGTACAATGAAATAAGTTGCCTCATCTTTTGACGAAATTGATAATTAAATGGGATTAATTGTAAGCGGATATTTTTTTGCAATTGAGTTTCGGTTAAACTGACCGCATATTCCAGAAAATTTGCAAAAACATTTAGGTTTAAAATGCAGCCATTTTTATGTTGTCCCAAAAATATTCAAGATTTTGTTGATAACAGAAATAATTTGGGTTCAAATTCGACCGAACTACTTTGATAATTATTGAGCTCGAAACACTTGCGAGTTTGTTGGCTGTTTGGCGTGGCCAACCTGTCCAAGGTCAAGAATATAGAAAAATATCAATGTATTTTATTTTCCTTACAATAGCACCATTTAGAATATTTACTACACCTTCCCAACTAATGGAACAAGCAAGTGACATCTGTCAATGTAAACTTCTTAACCGCCACATATTACTACTTGAATAGGAAGTTTCGAGATGAAACTTTATAATATTTATTTAAATCTCTTCCGCTTTCCAAATTTTTTGCCCTCAAAAGGTTAGAAATTTTAATTAATGTAAAAGATGGCTAATACGAAGAATTGTATTATATTAGCATTTATTTAACCGAAAATATGTTTTACAAATGAATTAAACGTAGCAAAAGATTTATCTTTATAAGTTGGAAACACTAAAAACACTATTGATAATACAATTGATCTATCGATTGTTTCTTTTTATTGAAAAACATCGATGACTATTAATGGTAAAAAAAAAACATCGATATTTCGCATCACTAGTACACGCGCAGCGTTTAGCGATTTAAAATTTTCGGTGTTTTTAGTTTAACGAAATGACGTTTGGGTTTACACTCTCGACGTATTCGGTAAAGTTTTAGCGGCTTACAGCGTAAACCACTTGCTAGAACCCTAAATTTAACTTTCAAGCTATCGTTTATTTAAACGAATGTTAAACTATAATTTAAAGTTACCATGATTTGTAGTGATAGTTTTTTCATTTTGTCTTGAATTTTATTTTTACCAATAAATATTTACAAAAGAAATGAAATTAAAGGATTTTAGTGAAATATTTAACTAAAAAAAGTCTAAACGTTTTATGCTATGTGGCTTAATAAAACTTTCATCTACGACTTTCCTCTCCCATTATGAAAATAGAGAGAAAGAGAGATGGCTGCAGTATCTACAGGAGTTAAAAGGAAGGTTTTGGTGAACAAGTCGTGACCAGTGATTAAGCATAGAAAAAGAGAAGAATAGAGTTGGAGATGTCTAATACTTATACGCCTCAACCACTCCTGCAAGGAGGACACCGGATATAGGAGAGAATGGCAACCACGATGAATGAAACTTTTCAGAGTGCCCGTGTCAGGTGAGCAAGCAGAATTTTTCCTTTTTTTCCCGTCTGCTCTCGCAAAAAGCCTCGTTAGAGAACGGAAGTGCCCGGAGTGGGAGTTATTAAATCAAATATATTAGGAGTTGTACTTTTTGAGTCTTTTTTATTCTGTACAGGGCACGAAAGTCAGGAAAAAGCGGCTTTGAGTTACTGAAATTATATGTCTATGTTACCACTAAATCTCGAAAGCCGTTAATGTGCACATTACCTAGCTAATCTGCAGATTAACTGATTTGCTCCGTTAACGTGCGGAATCAAGAGTTTTCCGCATTTTACCTAGGTAATGTGCACATTAACGGCTTCCGTATCGTTAAAGTTCAAAAGTTTGTTTCTCTCATTTCCTTTCCCTACTCCTTCCCCCCCCCCCCCTCTCCCTCCACTTTTAGTTTCGTTTCGCCAGTGTCTTGTCGTCGCCGGTTGTTTTTATTTCTCATCATTTGCGTCGGCAGCTAGTGCGTAGCATGGCTAATTCTGTTTTCAAATTCGTTTTTGCCTGTTAGCGCGTGAATTTGTGTCGTGATTTTTTTAAAGCAGATAAATTTAGCTCCTATTATGCAAGCAAGCACCGAATTGGTGAGTAAAATGAAGAAAAGATTCTTCGCAAACCTCTTCAGCGAAGATTCAAAATATAATAGTGTTTTAATGACAAGACGAAAGTATTATTCCATAATTGAAGATGTAAAGCGAATAAAAGTTTCCAAGAAGAAAGAATCATCTCTGGATTATCGAATAATTCAAAGGTATGATGTGTTAATTGTACAAGGCTGTGAAAAACTCATTGCGCCGTTGTCAGATGCGCGAGAAAGTGTGAAAAAGTTTGTCCATGCCGAAGAATTGTTTGACATATTGTATTCTACTCATTTGTCAATTGGCCACGGTGGAAGAGACAGAATGATCAAGCAATTAAATACACTTTATAAAAACATAACCCAAGCCCAAATAAAAATGTTTTTGGATTTACGCGAACCTTGTCAACAAAATCAAAAAAGTGCGAAAAAAGGGATTGTTGCAAAGCCGATTATTTCATCGCATTTCAATAGCAGATGCCAGGTGCTGCTGAGTCCCCTTAATTCTTGGAGGCTAGAGACTTGTTGTTGGTGCTCGACGAAGTTTGCGAAAGACTGATTCACCGAATTCCTTAGGAGGTGTGCGCTGTGATTGTTGTCGCTGCTGCAGGAAGTATTTTTTTTTTGCCCTAAACTTGAGCTACTTTCTTCTGCACTTGAAGTTAGTGCTTTTTTATTATTTCTTATATCTAAGAATTCGATGACGTATCGGAAGTTCTGATATGGATGCGGTAGCGGACTCTCGGGAGAGTTCGACGGCAGACTCTGCTGGGCCTGCACTGCAATGGATATCGGACGACGAGGTCCGGCAAATCTGTAGTCCCTCTGATATTGAAGAGCATCTACCTTGACAAGAGGTATTTCCTCCGCGGTTGCCGGATGGCATGTCCCCCGGCCCCTCGGGAAAACTTTGATCGTTGTGTAGCAGTTGGAGACAACTCTCTCCTGCCTCAACGAGAGGCCAAAACGGATGTTGCTTCAATGTGCAAAACTTTGAAGCCCAAACTTGATAAATTGGAGGAGGTCAACTCCATTTTACATTAAACATCAAGACTGATCGATTATTTGCTGTAGGTTAGGCTTATTAAATTAGAATATAAAGTACCCATTATGGATTCGTACTAGAACTTCCATCAGAAGTAGACTGTGTTATTGCTGACGAGAAATGACATTTGATTAATTACTTTTGTTTATAACAATACTGGTAGATTAACTTCAAGTGTATGCTGTCAAAAACAAAACAAATGTTTTGCAGTCGTAGAGCTTAAAGCTCTACGACTGGAAAAAATTAGACAAAAATATAGCTTCTGGATTTGAATTTTCGGACAATTCTTTCAGTATCAAAAATGGTAGAGATTATGTGAAACGTTAATTGCACGGTCCCACTTACCATGATTTTTGTAAATGATCAAAACCAAAGGAATTTCTGCATAAGCTTCTAACATTGTACAGCCGCTCAAAAAAGTATCCGAACACTATGGTTGATTACAGAATTCAGAAAAAATATCTGGAAACGATTATTTTAGAAATTAGTGATCTGGCAACCTTCGTGTCACGTGACACGAAGGTTGCCAGATCACTAATTTCTAAAAAAATCGTTTCCAGATATTTTTTCTGAATTCTGTAATCAACCATAGTGTTCGGATACTTTTTTAAGCGACTGTACTTTGTTCCACAATCAATTTTGCTAAAAATATTTATTTTCCTTTGGAGAATATTTACGACTTCCAACGTACAGATGTAAGTAGATAAGACAGAATGAGTAACTGTCTAAAGAAAAGTGAAAAATTGCATTGTTTTACCTCTGATCGACACTCTTTCGCGCACAATGGCTAAATAGCCAGCTGAACGGGAAACCGAAGACTAAAAGAAGGGGAGCCATGAACAGTGATTAAGAGAGACATGGTAGTCTTCCATCAAGGCCTTCCAGCATGTTCTTTAACGTGAATAGGGTATGGCTCTCTTGCACACAGGTCCACTGTTATACATACCATCCAAAGCACCACTGCTGTTCCAAACACATCCATGTCCTCTACTCACCGAGAAGAGAATGAGGTTTTAACGGAGATAAATCTAAAGACTTGCACAGTTCAGACTCGACCTGGGAACTGCAGATTACGAGCGATGCCTGCTATACCATAACTCTGAATTTGGCTAAATCAGACCTATCTCTTTAGAATCGTAACTATGACCTTAAGGCAGGAGTCTGAAAATCAAATCATATACGAAGCTGAATTATTAACTTTTCATTAAATGATAGGTCGCATTTCATTTTATAATAATAAGAAAATATTCTTCGTTAAATGTTACGTACTTCTGATATGAAACATAAAAGTATATTTCATTGACAGTGGAATCATCTGAAGATGACCATAATCTCCATACTTGCATCAGATCATCTTAGATGAACCAACCTAATAAGCCCCAGTTCGCTGTCATGATTATGATGAAACGTATTACTTGTAGAATACACAAAATGACTTCATGGGTCATGGGTCTGGGAATCACTTCCCTAAAGTAAGGAGATTTATTATAAAAGAAATCATGCAAAAGCATAAGCTCTTGGAATTTCTTTTCTGTTAAAGGCCTCGTTTCAGTTTCCGTCTTATGCCAAAGGACACTATTAACTGACGATGGCGTCAATGAGTGATCGGTTATGTCCTACCTTGGAACGTGGCTAATGAGGAAATCATACCAAATATAAAGGTAAATAATTTAGAAAAAAATGTACATTTTGAATAATTCAATATGTTTCTAACGTATATTTTGAAAAATTCAATAAATATGTTTCTAACTAAACGTATATTTTGTAGAATTCAATAAATGTTTTTAACTAAACGTATATTTTGAATAATTCAATATATATGTTTCTAACTAAACGTATATTTTTATTTAGCGAAATTAAACCATTTCTTTAAAAATAAGCAGAAATGAACGGTCATGAGCATTGACTTGATCCGGGTGGAATTCGAATGTCATATCTCTGATCATCACTATCCAGATATGACGCTGACCTGTTTGCAATGAATTAGATGTTTACAGGACATTTTCTCTGCTTCTCTAATATTGATAATTTTAATACGTACAATGTTATGTCACGACGCTTACGGGTTTATTCATTGCTTCAGCAATTATCTAAAATGAGCAAATTTCAAATATAATTTATATACACTGAGTTATTTCTACAAATTTGTTACAGCATTGTGTGTTTAATTTGGGTCATATATAAAGGTGACCCAAATTCAATTTCGATAGATTAAAAATAGTTTAGTACAGTGAATTCTACTTAACGTCGTTAATTCTTTCTCGAAAAGGCCACATTTTTCGAACCAACGTTAAACGAACTCTAATTTTCCATAATAAGCAATATCATGAATTATGACTGGTTTCAAACCCTACGAACATACGTATTTCAACTCTGTAAGTTTGGTTCCACAATGATACAAATAATATCTGAGCATAAATACGTGGATTAGAATAAACATAGAAAAGCAATAATGTTAAGAAATATGCATAACTTTAACGTTTATTAACAGTGTTATTAATTCTCTCATTTGCATGAGTTATTGGATGTTTTCTAGGCCTGAAAGGAATGGGATGGTCAATGATCAAAAGAAATTAAGGGGTTCGATTATTTTAAAATATCAACTGGGGATTGCTGGACTTCCCAATCTGAAAATTTAAATTGTCTTATTGTCAATGCAACGACATTTGCATTAAGAAGTGCGGACCAGAGGCGTAGTAATAGGATGGGGTCGATTTATCACTGAGCGACACTTTCTTTCCAGAGAATATGATAAATTACCCAGGTTACAAGAACCCAATGGGCTCCTGAGAAAGCTTCCGTCATAGCCATCTAGTGTTCTTTAAAGTGCACAGGGTAAGTTCCTCTCGCACACGGGGGTCTCCGGTTTACGCAGCGCAATGGGAATGATAATAAAATGGATGATTTTTAGCTGATAACATTTTGTTTAAAGAATCCAAAAAAGAACTTTTGATTTATTTGTTAAAAAGTTTCGTTCTCACACCACCACTCCCGAGAACAATCCAACGTCTTCTTTGAAGTGCGCAGGGTATGGCTCTCCCGCACACGGATTTAAATCTCATCCGAAGGACGTAATTGTTATAAGAAATTGATATGGATATTTCGGAAACGTCGTACAATGCATTTTGTGAGAATATCTAAATAATTACATATTAAAATATCCATCACTGTCCGCTACTGACCGAGGGCAAGGTGGGGATATTTTGAGCAGATAAATCTAATTATATATTACTCTGTGCGCTTTAAAGAACACGCAGGATGGCGTAAAGGGAAGGCTACCATCTGTCTTCTAATAAAACCATGGGAGTTCCTATGACTTGGCCATTTAGCCCATAGTGTGTAAAAAAGTGCCGTTCAAATGTAAACCACCCAACGTTGTCTTTCTGCTGTTTCGCCATCCTTAGAGATTTTATCTATGGCGTATTAAACTGACAGACTCTTGTAAGACCTCTGTGGCAAGCAGCTGCTTGAAGGGTATTATTTATTATAATTTATATTATCCTATTAAGGAAATATTTATATATTAAAGGGAATTAAAATGAAGAAAATATAACACAATGCTTCGGAAAAATGTTTATTAATACTACAAAATGAGTTGCTACTATTTTCTTCATATGTTGCAAAATCTCAGAAAAATGTATTGAACTTATCAAATGAATTTAAAATGGCTTATAAGCACTTAATACAGTTGATTCATCCGAAAGAACCTTAAGTATCAGATCTTGCAAACAGATAATGATGAAATATTTAAATTTAATAAGCAAATTCCAAACATTCATACATATGATTGCAACAACTTTAAGAATGCTTCTTCTCATGTCGATTCAAATGACTCTTTTGCACAAATGATTTCTCACATTGTTTACACAAGAATGGTTTCTGTAGCAAGTGGATTCGTCTGTGCTCAGTTAAAACGCGTTGCTCTCTGAAAGACTTGCTACAGAGATCGCAAGAAAATGGTCTTTCTCCTGTGTGGATACGAAGATGTACTTTAAGACTGCTCTTCACGCTGAAGCTCTTTTCACAGTGGAAGCACTTGTGGGGACGCTCTCCAGAGTGGGTGAGCATATGATGCTTGATGTTGGTTAAATGTTCAGTAGAGTAGGAACATAATGAACAAAGATGTTTCCGACCTATGCTTTCCCCTCCATGCTTCTTCTTGTGTTTGATCAGATACTCTAATAACGTAAACCTGCACTGGCAGATGTCGCACACATAAACACTCCTCCCTGTTTAAAAAAAAAACATTTTTAATAATCGACATGAATTATATTGAAAGATATTTGTAATGTCCAAAACATTTATTTTGTATAATTTTGATGTTGGAAATAGAAATAATAATAAAATGTTCTCTTCAGATCAAAACTTATCGATTACTATAAATAAATTAAAAATGTAATAATAATAACAAGCAATATAAGGGAAAATCAGAAAGAGGAAAAATAGTTGAGAAAACAGGAATTTTTAACGCTATTGAATTATTTGTACCAATTGTTATGATTTCTGCTTTTTAATTTTTAAATAAAACACAACGAATTTTTCAAAATTCATGTTATAAATTATTATATTCCATTAATGTCGAAAACCTTAAGTGCTTCGTCTTCTACACTCTTAATGATAATGAAAATAATCGCTTTAAAAAAAAGTAACAAAACTTGTGACATTATTAAACTTTCTGTCAGAACATGAAAACAATAAAAAAAACACAATGGGAAGTAATATGTTGAATTATGAACATACGAGGGTGGTACCGGAAGTAATACCTTAGGGCTATAAATACCTATAACAATAAGGGAGGAAGTTGGTTCAGTCCGTAGCTCGCCAGGCTGGTAATCTGCAGTTCCCAAGTTCGAGTTACACTTGGGACAGCGTTGATATTTATCTCCTCAAAACTCCCCCCCCTACCTTGAGAGTTAGTACCGATGACCTTCGAAAGTCCATCGGTATCCCCTACTAACCATCCAGCTGCCGTCTGTCGGATGGTACGCAATGACACGATTCTGTGTGCAGGAGAGCCATACCCTGTGCAAATTAACGAACATGCTGGACGGAAGGTTACCATCTGTGTCCTAATAAATGTTCAGTGACTTCTCTTCCAAAGCTTCTGAGCCCTAGGGAGTCCTTTTGACCTAGTCATTTAGCCCATTATGTGCAATAAAATGCCGTTCGGAGGTAAGCCAACCAAACGTATAACAATAGCTTTGTTTAGGAAACACATAAGAGATGTGTTTCGTATCATCTTTTCAACAGTTCAATGCTGATGAACCATGGATACGAAAATAAAAAAAAATCACGGTAGGCTAGCCAAATTGTAAAGGGAACAGACAATCGACTTTAGCTGTGTGAAGAAGTTAACGAAAAGAGAAACAACCATCGAGGACAAACCACGTAGTTTGAGGCTTTCAACTGCGGCCACTGACGATAGCCGACTGGGATGCCAAAGGTTTCATCCTCATGATTTTCATGGAGTATGGTGCAACAATTTTCCAATAACAGCGCCAGTTATATTGTGACACTGAAGAAGCTTCTGGAAGAAACGGAGAGGCCCCAAAATCCTTCTAACCACATCATGACAACACCCACTCTCACGCGTCTTTTGCCACAGATTCAAAGACCTACTTATCACCGGAATTGTAAAAATGGGCTGGTTCCTCCCCTATTCTTCCCGATTAAACAACAGTGTCTGGGAATAAAATAAACGATGAAGTGGTGGAAATTAAAATCGTTTTAAGACATAGATCAGAAAATGATCACCACAATTTTTTGTAAACAGGATTCCAGTTTTGAGTTCAGTGGAGGCAAAAATGCATCGCTTGTGCCGGAGATTACTTTGAAGGGTTATTTTATGTAGTGGAACAAGAGACATCATACACGTGTAACTGAAACCTTCTATTAATAAAGCACTTATTACCTTACAGGCATCACTTTCGATACACCTTACGTATGTGACTGCGACTTTACGGATTAAAAGAGTTAACAAATTCAATAAGTAAATTAAAAAACAATGGTGGATATCAATTTTTAAAATTTCGCTGTTTTAAAAACATTTAAGTTTTTAATGTTTTAAAATGGTTCTTTTCATGTCGAATTAATTCAGTTTTCCGAGCAAATGACATTTCAGTGTTTACACAGGAATAGCTTTTGCAGCAAGTGTGTGCACAGTTAGATTGTTCTTTGTCTGAAAGACTTGCTACAAAGATCACAGGGAAATGGTCGCTCTCCAGTATGGATACGAAAATGAACTTGAAGATCATTCTTCAGTTTGAAATTCTTTCCGCACTGGCAACGTTTGTGAGGACGATCTCCAGAGTGGATCAGCATATGGCGCTTGATGTTGGTTACCCAATCGGTAGAATAGGGACACAACAAACAAGGATATCTCCGACCTTTTCCCTCCCTCGATGCTCTTCTTGTGTTTGATGAGGCAATGTAACAATATAAATCTACAGTGACAGATGTCACACTCGTAAACACGTCCTCCTGTTTTAGAGAACAAAAAACAATATATTAAATCGCAATCATTTTCAATAAGAACTATTGAAATATAAGCAAAAGGAATGAAAGTTATGTTTTGAATATTTTACTATAAGCTGAGAGATATAATTAAAACATAAGTAGGAAATTAATAAATTAAATGAAATTTGTTTCGAATATTTTCAATTATTGGTATGAGTTGCAAATAGACATAGACACGTGATTTTAAATTCTTTAACAAAATGGAAATCCTATAATAAAAAATAGCAGTGGAAACAGTCGCAAATCATATTTTTAATAGAAAGTTTTGTAAAATAAAATTAATTGCTTAAAATGATAGATTATTTTACATTAAATATTTCGATTAATAATTTTATATTATGATAGCACTCACATTTTGAACGTTAATAGCGTTGTTAGGCAAAGACAAGTGCAAAAGCCATTTTATTCCCTATTATCCCCTAATAAAATCCTCGGATTAAATAAAAACATTTAAATATGGTCTGATTTAACAATGCTCTAAAAGAGGAAAATATTATCCCAATTAAGTATTAGTTTTAAGAAAGTATAATTCATGATTCATATAAATAAAGAAATCCCTCAGTTTAAGAGCTTAATTCGTTCCTCCTTAAACTAATCGTATGATGAAAACTCATAAGAAGAAAATTAATTTCTCATTTGCTTTTCGACACACTGCACTTCAAAAAAAATATACGTTAAAACACCACATACTTCGTATTTTTGTGTCATACTTAAATCTTTTTCGACGTATAGCAAAGAAAATCGTGACAGAATAAACGATGTTGCGACAAAAAATTGAGGACAATTAGAAAATGAAAACAGATTTAAAAATGTTTCTTTTCATGCCGATTTAAATTATTTCTCTGAAGAAATCTTATCACAAAGTTTACACATAAATGGTTTTTGTTGCAAGTGAGTTCGTCTGTCAATAGATAAGCTGAATTGCTATCTGAAAGACTTGCTACAAAGATCTCAAGGAAATGGTCGTTCTCCTGTGTGGATACAAAGATGCGCTTCAAGATGAGTCTTCTGTTTGAAACTTTTTCCACAATAGTTACACTTGTGAGGACGCTCTTCGGAGTGAGTGAGCATTTGACGTCTGATACTGGTTAACCAATCGGTAGAGTTAGGGCATAATGAACAAAGGTATCTCCGGCCTTTTCCTTCCACTCGGTGACTCTTCTTGTTTAGTGAGGAATTGTAATGACGTAATCCTGCAGTGGCAGATGTCACAATCATATACACGTTCACCTGTTTTAGAGAAAAGCAAATGACCATTAAATCATATTCATTTAATGTAATAACTGAAATAAATTGAAACATAGAATTTGAACTGATATAAGAAACTCCAGTGTAAAGTAAAATATATTCCTAAATGTTTCTTTACTTAGAACTGTAGTGATACATATTTATAAAGATTACATTTATATCAGTAAATCTAAATATCTAACAAAGTCGTCGCATAACATTTACATTAACCGATCACATATTCATGTACAAGTTTTCAAAACAAAATCAAATATTCAAATTACTATTTCTGCTCATTTGAATTAATTTACTTGTTTTTTATATGATGTGGCATTTCATTTAAATATTCAAACAGGCTGCAATCTATAAAGAGAGAGATACCTTACATATAAATCCATATTTACTCTTTAGAAACATATATTTCAGATACTACTTGTGTATAGGTTTGACTTTGCATAACCAACTGGTCTTAGAATGGTGAGTCCATCATTTCCTTTTATAAGAAAATACATTGCAATACGCGTTGGTAATTGAGAGGCAAATAGATTGTTCGTGTTATGATGCTTTTGTCAAAGAAATTGCATACTTAATATGTATCTAAAATATCACTGACCTTTAATTTATATATAAAACCCCTCGTAAAAAATTGAAAACTTTGTTATATTCACATTTAGTGACCAATTTATTAGACACAGCTCCATATAAACATCAACTCTGTTTGGAAGATGAGCAGCCGCCACAGTGGCATCGCGTTGACACTACCATTGCCGGAGTGCGAGGTCGAGACCTGAGTATATCATGGTTCTTTGTTCTGTCCTATATTTTGTGACTGTCCCTTGGTAAAAGATACAAGTGATCATTATGGACAAGCCAATAAAATAGCATCTATATTCTCACACTGGGACATAAATCGAATATGATTACATATCGAAATGTAGTTTCTATCTTCTTACTATACAATAGCCGTAATTCGCGGACAGGCGTTTTTTGCACGTTCCGAGTGTTGTTAATGGTGGCAGAATTTCCCTCTGGTTCCTCTAGCATTTGAGCGATCTGTCCTAAATTTAGTGTGGTGCTCCCACTTAGTTCTAGCCCCGTTTGGATAACATATCGGATTTCTAGATGCCGTGGGTCGAGTGATCCCTCTGAAATTTATGGGGCCGCTATCGTCGCATACTTTGAGAATATAGTGTTATCGTGAAGTTTCGAATTGAGTTGTACCTTAACGGTGGAAACCTATGAATGAAATAGCAAGTTATCGATGGAAAAATTTAGAAATATGACATATGTTTTGTGTCAAACGTTTAATGGGGTTTAACTAGTTCATTGATATTTCTAAATGCAATGCCTATCTTTGAAGAAAGGGAAAGTTTACCACTGAACACAGCAGTGTATTGCAACAATAGGTACTATAGTAGGGTGCAACTAAAACGGTGGATTGCAGATGTATGCGAATGGGAAAACACATCAATCTTTGACATATGGAAAATTGAAAAACCGTTTAGTGAGCGACAATCACAACACATAGGACGCACAAACAGCCATGCCACCCAAGGACTCGAACCAGGACTACGGCAGTTTCAGTGTCATCGCGATAGCACTGCGCCACCGAGAAGGCTCTAATTTATTTAAATCTTGATTTGTAAGAATATCGATTCCGTATTTCAAAGTGTCACGAACGCTGAAACGTTTTAACAACAGCATGGATAATGATGGGATCGGATCCCATTCCGCTCAAGACAATTTTTCTCCTATAGGCAGTATTAGCAGAAATACAACAGCGAGGAGATTGGCTTCAAATAAACCTAATGATCATTGTGATTGCAAACGAAGATAAATGCATGAACTCTTTGTGAAAACGAAAATTACTCAAACTGATACAAACAGGTTTATGTAAAATAATAAAGTCAATTAAAATGTTTATTGTTTTCATTTTGAAATCGCTTCAGTTAACTTTTCAGAATATCTCAACTGCTAAATATTTTGTCTTTCACAACTCTTTAAATACAGAATCAATATTTTTCAAAAATTAGTTTCATGTAGATTTGATTGAGCTTTAATTATTTTTTAAATGAAAATCATATTTAAGAAGTTATTTTCTTCCAATGTGACTGTATATTGACATAACAGTTCAATTTCATTCTATTATATTGTTAGAGGGATCAGGTATTTGTGCATTAGGAATATCACAAATATTTTGCACTAATTAGATAGATTGCTGCTTATTTTCCGAACGTATAGAAGAAATGAGCAATAAAATAATTCAGCAAACGCCTACACAATTTCCTATATTCATTACAAAGTTTACATTTGGTTTTCTTGAATATCTAAGTATGCTTTCAAAGTAAATGTCCTGCTGTAAAATTTTCTGATATCAGGTTGATGCAGAATGTAGATTCTTCTGTGTTGCTTAAGATTGCTTCTTGGGACGAATGACTTGCTACATGCTGATAACAGTTTATGCTTTGAAAAAAAAAGAGTTACTTCCTTCCAAAATATATCTTTCTTTTTTAGCATAAGGATCATTTTGTAAGGACCTTATCCACAAAAGATAAGGACATGAGGCTCCAAGTTTGGTACTTTTCGTTTAACGGAGGCGCCAGACGTAATTGTGCGCCAATCTTCGTATCCAGTGAATCTGTCGTCCTCTTTATAAAAAAACGCCCCGATTGAGCGGGGGCCAAGTCAGAACTCATTAGTCAAGTGTTTTTTATTCGTTAACCGAAAAATACCAAAGAGAGTAAAGTTCAAAAACAGATTCCAAAAAGTCATCAAAAACTAGATATCAATGGCATCTGTTAACTTCACTGAAATGGATTTCACAAGTAGTAAAGTGAAATACTAGTATTCTTACTCGAATTGGACAACCTCGAATAAAAACACTTTACTTATTCGTTTTCACTTGGCCTCCGCTCAAGCGGAACGTTTTTTATAATGCGGACGATAGATTTCAGTGGATACGAAGATTGGCGCACAATTACGACTGGCTGCCCCCGTTAACCGAAAAGTACCCCAAGTTTCATACCAAGTCAGCAAAATACAGAGACATATTAGCAACTGTAAGGACTTCATATCATGATGACATTTCTTCTATCTTGTAAGAAGAGTAATTCCACATATGAGTATACCTCTGCAGGACTTTCACTCACAAAGATAAAGCTCCATTCTGAAGGGGATAAAGCATAATTTAATAGTCATTACAGTAACAAAATATTTAAATGAAGATATTTATATACATTTCACTATGATATGGAAAAAACAGCGAAACTTTAGCTCCTCTTAAAGTATTGTTGCGGATTTCAAAAATGGATAGCCACTGAGCGTGAGTATTAAAAGCTATATTTCAAAACCAAATTCAATACAAGGTAAATTGTTACAAAAGAAATATGGATGAAGTATCTTATTAACAAATCAACTATTAACATGCACAAGTCATCAATCTTCCTGCATGAGCACACATCAGCTCTGTGTATTTTACTAAATACTACCTTTTACTTGATTTACCAGGTCACCCGAAGATCTTCACTCGTAAACCAATTCTCGTCCTGTGCTAATAACTTTTCACACACTAGCCGAACAAAAAGACAGTCCGTGTAGACATTCGAAGTTAGCCATAAAAGTTCCCACTTTTATACTTCCGCGTATACACAACACATCAAGTTACTTCTTGATACTTAACGATAAAAGATCCCACTTTTATCCTTCCGCGTATACACAACACATCAAGTTACTTCTTGATACTTACGCGCACTGTCTCAGAACAGCCCACCGGCCATTTTCGAACTCTCCGACCGTTACAACACAACGACCGTTCCCGCTCCACTCACTCAAATTCTCCCAACGTTCTTATTTGTTGGCTGAAACTTTTCTTTTCGGTTGCCAGATTCTTCTGTCGTAACACTGCCCCCTTCCTAGGTCTTGTTCGTCCCGAACAATTCTGGATTCCAAAGCTTCTTCAGTTCTTCGATGAAACGGGGCCAAACGATCCACGTGAACCATCTTGCTCTTTGTAGCTGGACGTCGACGAATGCGATATTCCACGTCTGTGTCAAAATGAAAGCGAATCTCATTATGACTTAGATTTCTTTTCTGACTGAAGCCTCGTCCACAAACATAATACGTGTAAGGCCTATAGCCCTTGTGAACACGTTTATGTCTCCGCAGGGAGAAGAATCGACTAAGAGTTTTCGTGCAAAACCTGTAAAAAGTTTTCTTCTTTGTCGAAAGTTTTCTTCTTTGGATTTTTACTTCTATCAACCGTAACAAGGAATGAAAGTCATTAGTGACATAAAATCTAGGGAGAATTTTCATCCTGCAATCTGACCCTTTTTTTAGTTGACTTTCACTTAATTCAGAACTGTCGTGATGAACCTTCAGCCATAGTTCACCTGATTCAATTTGATCCCCAAGGTGCTTCACAATTATAATATCAGCTCCATAATTCTTTTTAGCGCCTCGGTCCATCTCCTCCTTCCATAATCTTGTTAGAACTGCAGCTTCTAATCCGACAACCTTACCTGTTTCTCCTGTATAAGTGAAATCAGTGATGTGTCGGGCTGCTAGCAATATTTTTTCTGTTTTACCTTCACATAGCCAGCTTGCAACATCTTCAGATACTCCTTGTTCTATTAACATGTTACGAAACTTGTTCAAAGCATTGCCGTTATGCAGAACCTTGCAGACACGTGATGCTTCATCTACCCTATTATCCACAATGTTCACCAAACGCAGAAGTTCTCCTCCTAACTCTTTGACGAGCTCTTGCTGTTCCAAGGATCCGTTACCAAGGAAACACTGAACAGCTTCCATCACTTCCAGAGAGTTGTCAACAGAGTTTTCAAGAGGTGAATCCATGTTGCTGATAACAGCTGAACTCTTCATTCCACGAGCTTGTGATGCTGCAACCATTTTCTTAACTAAATCAACAGCAACATCTTCTGTACTGACGAGATCAATAGCTCCTTTTCCGAATTCATCATCATAAACCAAAGCGCACACTCCTTCAGCCAGCTTTTTGGACACAATTGAGCATCTCCTTAGAGGAACGCTATCTACGGTAGCCGTCAGATCCTTGCAGCGGTAAATCTCCTTATCTGTTGGCACCAGCTCCTCTGTCTGTCCTACGATGCAGCATCCGACGTCTTCCATCATCTGCTCGATTTTATCTTTAGTGCAGTCAACTGTGAAGCTAGGGATGGATTCCAATTTGTCCAGAGTATCTCCCGTCAATTGGCGAGCACGACCGGAGATTATAGGGACCTTGAGACCTAAAGCAGCAAGTGCAGGAGCCAAGACAAGACTCACTTTGTTGCCGACACCTCCTGTGCTGTTTTCATCTACCATCCGATGGCGCCACTCGGGTCTCCAGCAAAACACATGACCCGAGGAGGTCATATTTGCTGTTTCTTCCGAATTCACTTTCTTGGAGCTCTCATTGTAATTAGCCAGGGAAATATCAGTCATGATTGCCAAATTGTTCATTCTGGAGATCAGCGACGAGTTCTGTAACATGATATTGTCCACTTTAGAGCTCTTGTAATCGTGATAAAACTTTTCTATATCCTTATAATCTAAATGGTTATAATGTCCAAATCTGCACATTGACTGTTCAGAAAAGAAATTCAGCATGGTTTCGTTGAGATTGTCTGAGGGCTTTACTTCTCTCTGATCGTAACTCTGAGGCTTAGTTTCATCCAGAAAGTTAGTCTTTGAAGTACCGTCTCTGCCTGAAGCTCTTTTACTAGCATCACCTGTTATGCTTCTAAGCCATTCTTCGGAATTCCTCTTCCTTAATTCCCCACTTTCTATAAACGATTCAAGTGTGGCTATATGCTTCGGAAAAATCTCTCCGACTTCCCCGGTAACGTCGAATGGCACTTTGTATCTATTCTGAATGGACGCCTCTTCTTTACTCGGACCACTCTGCGAAACGTAAACTCTGTTTCGTTCCCCCTCATTACCACTCGTTACTCTGCCTTTGCGATAATTGTCCATGACGCATTTTGCTGACGGCGAGGAATAGAATACCTTTCGTGTGGATCTCTCTTCAGATCGTGCCAGACTTGTATACCTAGGTATTTTGAAGTGCAAAGCGTACTGTATAGTCTCACAGCTCTCTGATCTGTGTGATTGTTCTTCACAGTTCCTAGACATGTCACCAGCGACATAGACACTCTGCCATGCATTACCAGTAGTTGCGTGGTCAAAGGCATCATCTGCGCTATCTCTACAATTCTTGATTTCCAGTAGCAGATCCACATTTTTATATGCGTTGCCTTTCTCTTTTTCTTTTCCATGTTTACAATCTAACTTAACACTATCAAGATCATCTTTTTCACTGACAAATTCAACATTTAAACTATTGCATTGTCTATTGAGTTCGGTTTTATGATCCTTGAAGTGATCAATAATCTTACCAACTCGAGAAGCCACTTCAGTTCTCATCTCAGTATTTTGTGCGGCCATTTCGGCTTTCAAGTCACCTATTTTATCGCTTTGGGCAGCTATATCACCTTTAATCTCAGTTTTTTGTGCGGCCATTTCGGCTTTCAAGTCACCTATTTTATCGCTTTGGGCAGCTATATCACCTTTAATCTCAGTTTTTTGTGCGGCCATTTCGGCTTTCAAGTCACCTATTTTATCGCTTTGGGCAGCTATATCACCTTTAATCTCAGTTTTTTGTGCGGCCAGGTCACCTATTTTGTTAGCCATATCGGCTTTCAAGTCAGTCATCAGCGTAGTCATATCGGCTTTGAAGCTATTTATCAACTTTACTAATTCATCCATACTTCTAGTTAACGGCATTCAATTAAATAATTATAATCCCACTCCTGACACCAAATGTTGCGGATTTCAAAAATGGATAACCACTGAGCGTGAGTATTAAAAGCTATATTTCAAAACCAAATTCAATACAAGGTAAATTGTTACAAAAGAAATATGGATGAAGTATCTTATTAACAAATCAACTATTAACATGCACAAGTCATCAATCTTCCTGCATGAGCACACATCAGCTCTGTGTATTTTACTAAATACTACCTTTTACTTGATTTACCAGGTCACCCGAAGATCTTCACTCGTAAACCAATTCTCGTCCTGTGCTAATAACTTTTCACACACTAGCCGAACAAAAAGACAGTCCGTGTAGACATTCGAAGTTAGCCATAAAAGTTCCCACTTTTATACTTCCGCGTATACACAACACATCAAGTTACTTCTTGATACTTAACGATAAAAGATCCCACTTTTATCCTTCCGCGTATACACAACACATCAAGTTACTTCTTGATACTTACGCGCACTGTCTCAGAACAGCCCACCGGCCATTTTCGAACTCTCCGACCGTTACAACACAACGACCGTTCCCGCTCCACTCACTCAAATTCTCCCAACGTTCTTATTTGTTGGCTGAAACTTTTCTTTTCGGTTGCCAGATTCTTCTGTCGTAACAGTATGTTAAATTAATGATAGTAAACAGGTCTGGAAAAGGGAGAAAGTGGATGGACGCCGTTGCCCTATGCCCAATGGATTTTTCTTATATCCCTTATATTTAACGATAGGGAATGGATCCACCGTATGTATATCCAGTCTTTTGTCATATTTTTGTTCATAATTATCATAATTCCTTGGCTTTTAAACATATTTTTTATGTATTGACTAACGTCATAATGTCAACTACGTAGTCTTTTTTTTTCAATTCATTCTGGAGCGTCCACCTAGTTCGGAAAACCTATTTCCATCCCTGATAGTATAGTTGATGTGGCGAGAAGACGTCTGCCTTATCTACTTATGCTACACTACCCAACATGCAAATTGCCACACCAGGAATGAGGATAGATAGAGCCATGTTAATCACCATAAGAATTCTATTGACTGACATGTGGAAATGATTACAATTCCTCTTTTAATGGTTGTGTTGGAGACTGATTATATGAATGGAAAGAACGTCAGCAAGGCACATCACATGTCAATTACATCACGAGCATGACACATCACGTGTCACCGTCAATTAATCCTGTTGGGTTAATTGACGTTTTGCAGTGCATTAGGAGATAACTCGGATATGAAAACGTCACACATTTCCCCAGGTGATGACTGCAGAATTGCAGTATGTAGGATGCCAGTAGTAAGAAGTAAATGGAGAGGTGAAGAAAGTAGGAGAGCCATGCTATATGGGTTGGTGATACAGTTCTGTTGCTGTTGTAGGGTTAGAGCATAATCAAAGCACATGTAAAATACTGTCCCGGACGTTATCGACGGGAGACTGGTCTGGCGATTGTGAAGATCATGGCAGAGTATCCACACCGTATAAAATAAAAATACCCCCTCAAGCAGCTGCTTGCCACAGAGGTCTGACAGGAGCCTGTCAGTTTATATGCCACAGTAGAAGATCTGAGAGGATGGCAGGACCTCAGCAGAAAAACAACACGAACATCCATGCCTTACCCGGGGCTCGAACCCAGGTCCCGTAGATCAGTAGCCAAGCGCGCTAACCACTCGGCCATATAGGATGTCGTATATTTTAAAGTGTGCGAGAAGGCATTATTCTGCTCTAAGATATTTGTTTAATAAAAAAATGTAGCATTATGGGTATTGCAATGTATATTCCACATCACCATTGTCCACAGTTAAAAATTGAGACCATTAGTAGCCAGGACGAGCAAGCAGATTAATAAATTTTTAATTATTTTACTTATTATATAATTATATAATATACGCCGTCCCATGGCCGAGTGGTTAGCACGCTTGGCTACTGATCTAAGGGACCTGGGTTCGAGCCCCGGGTAAGGCATGGATGTTCGTGTTGTTTTCTGCTGAGGTCCTGACATCCTCACAGACCTTCTATTATGGCATATAAACTGGCAGGCTCCTGTCAGACCTCTGTGGCAAGCAGCTGCTTGAGGGGGTATTTATTTATTTTTTATTATATAATATTAATATATATTATTATATAATATAATTATTTTAATTACCTAACTGTGTCCATCTAAATGATCCAATGATGTTTACACAACCCCAATTACTGAGTATGTAGAACACTCTGATAATAATAAGCACGTTGACTGGAACGGAGGAGAACATGGAAAAGCAATGGCTATAAGTTCTGTTCACTGATAAATCCGTTTCGTTTCTGGTAAAATGATGACCCAAAATGATCCAGAAACGTGTAATTTTCAATTGTCCACAGACATGTAGGAGCCAGTCATCGGTATAGTAGAGATGGCATCATACAAATTTGTCAAATACAAAACATCAGGCAGTTATTATTCCCAGAAAGCCGAATGTGCTCAAGTTCCGATTTTTCGAAACATATCGGTAACGAGAGTATGAGTGAGGTTATGATTCGATAGTCTACTCATTCTCACCCTCTGTGACCTCATATCTTTTGGAGATTTTTTTATAATGTGGCCAGAGGATATATTTGAAACGAGAATTCCTAATTCTACTCTTGAATATTTATCATATAATAATCGTAAAAATATATTAATCTGCTAGCTCGTCCTGACTAATAATAGTCTCATTTTTTAGTTGTGGACAATGTTGATGTGGAATTATACATTGTAATACCCATAATGCTACATTTTTTTAATTGAACAAGCATCTTGTAGCAGAATAAAGCCTGCTTGCACACTCTAAGATTTACGACATCCTATACGGTGTGAATACCCTGCCATGATCCTCACAATCACCTGACCAGTCTCTCGTCGATAACGTCTAGGACAATATTGAAGGAAACCTCCTTAGGACACTGTTGCTCCCACCTTACAAGAGCTGTAAGCAGAGGTAAATACCGAGTTGATGGATGCATTTCCCACATACATGATTGACGGCCTGTATCGCAGCTAGCAGGTCATACTACTTATCAAATAAAGTCTAATGTTCATTTCAGTATCGAAATTAATTGTTTGTTTTTAATGCTGCTTTTGCGATTTCATTGGATTCCGACATTAACTCGCAATTTCCATGTTGCACGGTGTATTTTTGAGAAAAAAAATGGCTGACATCTGATTATAGGAACAATTAGCAAAAGTTCTAAGGTGCATTATTTTTTATAATTATTTTAAATCAACAGTTATAGAAAAGCACGATAAATGTCGAGAATTATTGGCATAAATTCTAATGGTGTGTATATTTCTCCGTATATAACACTAATATCCGAATATGTCATTCAACATGAAACTTCAGAATATACATCAAAATCACTACACTACATTAATATTTTTATGTCAATAAATCTTCTGAAAGATTTCGGCAATTATCACCAGCACGTCAGACATTGAGTTACTGTAACGATTTGTGAAAGTTTAGCACTAAAGTTAGATATATCTCACAAACCGATTTACAGACATATATTAGCAGAGGGGAAAATAAATGATAATATTATACCTCTGTGGCAAGCAGCTGCTTGAGGGGGTATTTATTTATTTATTTATACATCTTTTAATATAGTTACTTACTTGAAAGAAGAGTCATGCTCGGTAACGTTTTCGCATTGTCTTATTAACAAAATATTAATGGCGTTAAAATTTTGTTGCCAGATCATTTACATTTTCAGATTTCAATTAAACATATATTTCGACTAAGACTGGTCTGAATGTAAAATTGAACTCGAAGTAAAAAAATTCGCTGAGAATTTATAGTTTAATTAATACCAAACTAATAGTCTTCACAGACACTACAACTAAAGTGCACTCTGCCTACGTACACTCAGTCTAATCTTAGTAGTTGGAGTCGAGATGTTATTAATTGATTTTATAAAATCAAATGTGATAAAAGAAAAATTACCAAATTGCTACTTACCACAGAGGTCTGATAGAAGCTTTTCGGTTTAATGCATCTTGTAGTTGTGTGATTTGATACAATTAAATTTAACATATTTTAAATTACGTTAACTAGTATAGCGAATCTGGCATCAACTTTCTTTGCTTCATTATTTTGTTTTTGTTAAGCCTAAAAGTGACGTAATGTGATGGTAGATCGTATAATCATATTCGATTACCGGGTAATAATTTTACCCCTAACCATCTCCATCGTAAAGATATGCCTATTTGGCATGAGTAAGAAAAAATATATAAGTAAACACTGCCTAATCTTAGTACAAGGACAAACATAAGAAAGCTAAGGACAAACATAAGAAAAGCTAAAAATAGCAGTAAAAACGTATAAGAAAGCTAAAAACCTGTAGGTCTCCTCAGAGAACGTTACTGGTTTAGGCCTCTAGTACTTTTTTTCAAAACTGTATGATCGTAAAGAATCAGAGAAGAAATAATCTCATTGGGATTATTGCTTACAGCCTCAAAAACACTTTTTAAGGTGCGTTTCATATGTATATGGTCGTCTTTATGGAGTTGTCTGTTAGTGAAAAACCAGGGGGAATTGACCGCAGTTCTCAAAATCTTGTTCTGTGAGACCTGAATCTTACGAATATTGGTGAGTGTAGTATTCGCCCATATGGGTGAAGCATAGGGAATCACAGGTCTGATGATCGTATCATAGAGTTAAAGCTTATGATCAATCATTAAAATGGAATTTCTCCTAAGGAGTGGGCCCAGCTGACCCCTCTTTGAATTGACTCTGGAGATTATATTATTTATGTGACAGTCCCACTTTAACCTCTTATGTATAACAACCCCAAGATATTTGACTGAATCACTCCAGTCAATGGGAATATCTTGTAAATGGAGGCAAGTGGGATTCATAATACGCTTCCCAGTAAAAAAGATGGCAGAACTCTTGTCAGAGTTAATCTTTATCTTCCATTTTTCGTACCATGTGCCCAGCTTGGTCAAGCTATGCTGCAGCCTCTAATATTGTAGTTCATTTCGTAACAAAGGTTTATACAGAAAAAAGAAAATCCTTTGCCCTCCAGCATATGTTTATAAAATGAACGGTTTCAGCTGCGAATTTAATTTGTTTCGTTAGAGCTGAAACTTTTACATCTCCTTCTAATACTTTCTGCATTCAACTAAAAGTGGACCTTATATGCCTTCAAATGATTACTTCATATTAACGCTTAAGTGCAATGACTTTTAAAAAAAATTCCATTCAACGTTTGAATGTTTATTTATGAATATTAAATTAATTTTACATTTACTGCACTCAGAATAACAATAGCGTATGACACTTTTCAAAATTCTTCTACAATATAGTTTTTTATCAATAGAGCATTGTTGCGTGACTATCGAATATTTTTGATGTAATATAAAAACCTTAGAAATTTGAATTTTCATCTGTTATAGCTTCCCTTCAATCATTTCACTTACTGCGAGAAAATATATTTACAGGCACAGAGATGTAGAATAAAAAATGGGTATCCAAATCTGCAGGTAAGCTTATCCTTGTTTAAAAGTGACTATTTAATAGACATTTTAGTGTAAGAAATGTGTGATGAATAACGACCTAAATTACTTATTTATCTAAAAGTATAAAAAATGTACAGTTATTTTAATTTCGGTAATCTTAGTTTCATGTCATTTAATTATTATTAATCATATGTTAATGTGACTTTTTTTGTTAAAGATACAATGCAAGATCAATTATTTTATATTAAAAGTGTTCTATAAATTTATTTTGTGTATTAAACAGATTTTTAATTAACTTATCCTATCACTGAATCCTTTAATTTCGCTGTTTAGATAAAACTACCCTCTTCTGTTACTTTAATTTTAAATATAAAATTTGACTAGATGTAATTTTAAAATAGTTTGAAAAAGCAGTAAGCTCAAAGTTAAGGAACTTTTAAAATTCCCACCCTATTTTAATCTATCTGTCGCAAAACAGTTCTGGAAAAGTAGTAGTGGAACATTGTCAAGAGTGTATATCAATATTCGTAACAATGTCTACATTGCCATATTCTGATCAATTTTAAGAAATATATAATCTTACACAAAATATTTAAAGAGCAAATTCCTTACACATTGAATAGTAGAAGTTAATAACGTATTTTAATACATACAACAATACATATAAATGATATAGGAACAGTAGTTAGTTCAGAATTAAATATTTTATATATGAAAAAAGCATGGCTCAAAAGAGAAAAATCTTGTTTTTGAATAATTATCTCTATTAAATGTTTAAAATATATATGGCGATTTCCTTATTGTGTCAGTTTGTGCAGATAAGCATTTTTTGCAAATGCTTATCTGCTATAATGATACACAACAATATATATATATAAGTATATAATAAGGAAAGTATGTCTATATTACTTCCATTCAAGGTTAAATGTGTTGTAAGTTCATGGTGAAATTATCCTCCAATAAGGGGCTCCCTACACCATACTTCAGTTTGTATCATTTGAAAGAGTTCATAATCCCACAGAGTAAACAGCCCAGATTCCATACATGGTCAGGTCATTGTAGCAAAAAATCATTGCCAGTACCTCTATTGAGTACCGGTTTAACTAATTTTATTATATATATACCTCCTCAAGCAGCTGCTTGCCACAGATATTTTAGAGGCGCCAGTCAGTGTAATACCCCATAGTAGAGGAATCTATGAGTATGGCGGGTCCTCAGCAGAGTTTTTGCCATCTGCACGGGATGTTCCCAGGTGGTCATCCCCCAGGTACTGACCAAGCCCAAAGTGTGTATATTAAAACTAAACAAGTGGCTACTTTTTTTAAGTCAATCATTAATTTTAGGTCTTTTTAAAATATTATTATATAATCTTAACAAATATATTTTTATATTTTTAGTAAAATGCAATATAAGAAAGGTAAATAATAGCGAACTGCAAAGTAATATATTCACACAGTTTGAAAGTTAGTGGGAAAATGAGACTTACGACCTGCTGCTGGAGGTGGCGCTGCAAACAATGGTATTGAACAACACCTCTTACAACACAAAACCAGAGTACCAAATCTATGACCTCAGCTTAAATAGTTCAACCATATACTAAACATTTCTTATATTTTTAATTCCAACATTATTGCTGATAGATTCTTGTGCTAAACTTTATACTAATGTTTATTTTTAAATAAATTTTATTTAGGGGGAAATTATTGTATAAATTAGAATTATGATATATGATAATAAATACTAATAATTTTCTTTCTAAATAAAATATATGTATAAATAAACTTTAATATAAAGATTATCACAAGAGTTTACCAGTAATAATATTAGTATCAACAATATAAGATTTTTCTGTATAGTAAGACTACTTAAGCTGACGTCATAAATTAATTTGGTCCTATCGCCTTCTGTTATAGGAGGTGTTCTATTGAGTCGCCCATCTGTGCCACTTATTCTGTGCATAAAATTATCTTTCACAATATACTTCAAATATTGACATAAAATAGTTGATCTCTCAGTGTTTAACATAAAGTGTGTCAAAAGTCCAAGTTTGCTTTAGGGACCTAAATATCAGGAAATGACATAGACCAAAAATTATGTAAAATAAATTACTTATTTACATAAAGTGGCACATAGATATAATTTCCTTACAGACGCTGATATTTCTCAGTAGCCTGGGCTATAGTTTTGTGTACAAACTTAGATACTTTTTCCCAGCATCATAAACTCTAATACGTGATAACATGATATGCTTTCGTAAGGATTATGTTTAGCTTTCAATATCAATATCTGCTCAATAGTGAAGAATTACTACACTTAATCAGATGTCTCTACTACTACTACCAAAAGAGTTCCAAATGCAACAAACTGATGTTAGTAACTCATGTAACTCTCTTTTGCGTCTATCAATAACCTCTGATTAATCGCATCGAAGAAAAACTTTCTTCTTATATTCCTCCACATTCTCTGTCTATTATTTCGGCATTCGCTCATCACTATCTATTCTGCCGCATTCGCACATCACTATATTCTGCCGCATTCGCACATCACTATATTCTGCCGCATTCGCACATCACTATATTCTGCCGCATTCGCACATCACTATATTCTGCCGCATTCGCACATCACTATCTATTCTGCCTCATTCGCACATCACTATCTATTCTGCCTCATTTGCACATCACTATATTCTGCCGGCATTCGCACATCACTATATTCTGCCGGCATTCGCACATCACTATATTCTGCCGGCATTCGCACATCACTATATTCTGCCGGCATTCGCACATCACTTTTTGCTATGACACATAACATCACTTATGACACGTAAACAACTGAAAAATAGTCTGTTCTAGTTGAAAATGATTGATTGATGTTTGATTTCATTGTCTGAGTTTCGGATTTCGAATATTTTAGTTCCTGCAAGTAGCAGAAACAATACCTGCATATTATGTGATTAATGTCGCTATAAATTAAAGCATACCTCAATTTCTTTATTTTATGCGTTTAATTATTGAACTGGTAGCTGACAATATATATATAAGAAAAAATATCATTTTTGAAATAAATTGTACACAATCAATTTCAAGATAGCTTTCAATGAATGGCAAAGATAATTTGTAAACATTTGCATTTTAATAGGCTATATATACCCTGAAAATCACTTCACAATGTTAGAAATGTCTAAATCATGTGAAATCAGGATTCGAACTACTTAGATCGTTTACAAAAAAAGGAGCAAATATTTTCACTTTGTCATTTTTCTGTTACTCTCTAACTGTTCCTTAGTCGGTCCATTCAAAGAATTAAACTTTTTTCCCTTAAAATGAATTAAAATTCTCCTTTCGTTGAATACACATTGAAAAAAATATTACGATTCTCATTTTCAAATCTTAATACAGCTTTTAAGAAGCACTTTAAAAGTGGAAAACATCGGAATATGCAAAAATATTTAACTAAAATTGCAACCGATGTATTTGAAAATTTGGTAGAAAGTGATACCCAAGAGAATAATATTGGCAACACTGATCTGCCTTTTTTATATTTTAATGGGGGAATGAAACATTATATTTGTGTTGTAAAAGTAACGTTTCCAGTCCCTGACTAACATGATATCTACTAACACGATTTTTGAAGCAGGACTGGTTTTCGTCTAACAACATTGACAGTTCCATTTAACACAATTTTTCCTGTCATTATCTACGATCGCTTTTATTACTGCGTTTCCTGTCCTACCCAACTCCGGTTGATTGGAGTGGTAGACGTCAGGAACAAGTAATAAGAAAGGAGGACAGAGGGATGTTTGCATTTATAATCCAGAGGGACCGCAATCACCATTCAGCTGAAGGTGGACAGTAGCTGGAATATATCGCGATGGAGAAGCAGATATTTATTTTTTGTATAGAACCTTTTCACTCACTAACCCTCAGGTTTTAACTAGGAAACATATACTTGACAAATATCAACATACTAAGATTTACAGGAGAACACATTTATCGATTTAGAATTTACTCAAACACTGCTAGACAGGGCAGTGATGAGGAACAAAAGGTTTTGCGAAGTGTGGCTTGGACAGAATGTGGTGATGGCCCGTTGTCCAGCTCTCAGTCGCTTTGGCTACTGGACAACTGGCATCAGCCTGCTATGATTCATTTGTTTACCTTTTAGAGAGGATCACCAATGTGTGCCAAAAGTTCGAGAAACTGTTGCATGGAGGGCTCCTTACTCACTGGCACGAGTGCTGTGGAGTAAAGGCTGAAGGACAAAGTAAGGGGAAAAATCAGACGGGAGCGAAGAAAACAACAAAATGGCGGTAGCGATTTGTTCCCAAAATACATCAAGTCGACATTTCAGGAAATGTTGGCATGACATGCTATCCCAATCAGGGCAGAGAAGTGGGATATCGGAAAAATAAATACTTTGCAAGTGTTGGGAGTGGAAAGAATTGCACAATTCCTAGGTTTGGTCTCCTTTGAGACATACTGGCTCCTGTTGGGGGAACTGGGTATGGGGATCCACGGAAACAGCATATTTTCTTCTTTCGTCAATCCACACTAGAGTGGTTAACAAAAAGAACACTTAATAAGAAAAGTGTTTTTTTATTCACAGACACTATCCCCAGTTCATTTGGTACGGCCTTGGGGCTTCAAACTGTTCACAGATCCTGCATTTCAGATCAGTTCTCCTAGAATACTATCATGGGAAAAAAAGACTCTTGAATCCAAAGCTGTGTCTCCGAATTCTGGTGTAGAAATGCACACTCTAGGGGAGTGAGGATGGGTCGGTGATATCCAAGACCTCAGATGAACAGGGAATGTCACTATTCATGAAATCATTGTCAGGTCCTTCAGTGTCTGGCTCTACTAGCAAGCGATTTCTACGCATTTCAAGGTTCGTGAGTCAGTCAACGTGGCTAATCTATATCTTGTAAGGATGTTCATGCATCTATTCATGTATTTTCACTTTGTCATTTTTCTTTGTCATTGACCAAGGCTAAGTTGCAATTAATCTCGGTGACTTGTTGAATGACTCAACTTACGGGCATATCCTAAAGGTTACCAAAAACCTCTGCACGTTTCGTTTTCCGTATAAAAAGTATTCCAGTGAGTGACAGCTGCGCTAGATGCATTAGTAGACAAAAAGACTTCTTTCCAAAGTCGTTGCATAAAAAAAAGTACATGCCTGGTTATAAGTTTGCATTTGAGGTGCAGGAAAGCTGTCTCAGCCTCGGCGGTCCATGAGAGCTTAGTTTCCTTCTTGATTAAAGCTTTCAGAGGGGCAGTTAGATCGGCATTGCGATTTATGAACGGCCAGTAGTACCCAGTCAATCCCAGGAAGGCTCTGACGTACTGAATGGATCGGGGCCTGGGAAGTTTCCCGATGTTTTCTAAGTTTCGGGGGTCGCATTGCACTCCGTCTGCAGTAATCAAGTCTCTCAGATAGGTCAGTGATTGTTTAAGAAACTGACATTTTTATACCTTCAAAATGTCAGTTTTGACATTTAGTTGTATTGCCGTCATTCCTGTTAACTCGAATTTTATTAAAATTTAAGGTAAAAAGGTCGCAGATGATCACAAACATTTTGCAATCTTTCTGTTAGCGTACCAAATGAAATGTAACGAGGCAATGTTTCTAAAAGGTGGAGACAAGGATTTTCAGTAATGTAATGTTGGCTTTCGGTGATCAATATGTCTCATTAACCCATTAATGGAATCATTGCTTGCCAGTTGTATAATCTAACCGATTCTAGACTGCCTGGTCAAATTACCAGGATCGCCCGCCTAATATTTCGTTGCATGTAACTAGTAGAGTTTTAATAAGATTTTGAAAATTTTTCATCCTCCTCCATCGTTCTTGCTGAAATGGAGTTTGAAGCGCAGTTATCGGTCGTCTCTTTCACCTGATCCCCACCCCCTCAACCTTCTTTGAGCCCTCCGGGTCCTTGTGATCTGGCCATTTAGTCCATTGCATGTAAAAAGGGCCTTTCAGAAATAACACAATCCAAACCCTGCAAATCATGTCCTATCCGCAGTAGGAAAAAATCAAACACCTACAGCATCCTGCATATTCACCCGATCTTGTACCATATAATTTTCGGTTGTTCCGAAAATTAAACAGGAAATTGATGGGAAACCGATTTTTAGGGATGCAACACCTTCCAAAATGCATTCATTCAGAGTTGCAGAATATTTCCAACAAGAGTAACACCACAATTGGCGTAGATATCTGCCGCTTTATATAGATACTGGAGGGGAGTACTTTGAAGGACGGTAAAAGATTTGTTGCGGTAAGAGCAATGTTTTTTTTCTGCAGATGCTTGTCAAGAACTTTTTGAAAGCCCCTCGTACACATTAGTGGTGCGAATTATAGATGGTAACTATCGATGTATCGATAGTCTTTTACTATCAAGCACAATCGATAGTCGAAAAAATTATCGATAGTACTTTCGGCGGGAAAATTGATATTTTCTTTATCTCAGACAGAAAGGGTCTGAGACAAGAAGTTTGTTGAAGTATGTTAGCTTTTTAAAACTTAAAGTTCATCAAGTAATGTCTGTATTATATGCTAAATAAATAAAGGTTGTCCATACATCCGGGTTTTTACAGAGCTGTCTCGGAGTCACGGAAAAATATTTTCGTGACGTACAAAGTCCCGCTTTTTTGTGACTATGTGTAGTCGGCTCTCATTAAATTAATACGTTTTTGAAATAACTCGGTCACTGTAATAACATTCTAGTTTTAAATTTGAGCGTACTTTTTTGTTTAATAAGGCATGGATGTATGTGTCGTTTTCTGCTGAGGTCCTGCCATCCTCTCAGATCTTCTACTGTGGCATATAAACTGACAGGCTCCTGTCAGACCTCTGTGGCAAGCAGCTGCTTGAGGGGGTATTTATTTTATTATTTATAACGCGTTTTCCCTAGCACGATACTTTTAAAATCAGTGGCATTGAAAAACATTTTTCGCCTTATAAATCTTACATTTTGCGAGAAGTACAAAGAAGGAAAAATAGTTCTAGTTACACGATCGATAGATGGTGGGATCAACGAACCTTAATACGTTATCAACTTAAAATTTGCCTTAATGTTAATTTTAATTAGTTACCATTATTCCTTGCAGAAGGCGATCGATGTTACCCAAATATATAATATACAAAGACAATCTTAAAATGCATTCTTAAATTTTGCCTCATAAACATTTATAGAATTTTTATTCGCAAATCTTCTGTGTTACGATATTTTTCACCAATAGGTTTGAGACTACAGCTAGGCTTATTTTTATACCTTTATTAGCTATTAAGGCTGTAATGACCTAAACCCTGCTTAACATTAACGTAAGGAATTGGAAAAGGTGATTCAATAGGTAATATATATTGTGAAAACTTAACTAGTGAAATACAATGAAATAAGTTGCCCCATCTTTTGGCGAAATTAACAATTAAATGGGAATAATTGTTAGTGGAGAATTTTTTGCAACTGAATTTCGGTTAAACTGACCTCATATTCCCGAAATTTTCAAAAACATTTAAGTTTAAAATGCAGTCATTTTTCTGCTATCCAAAAATATGCAAGATTTTGTTGATAATAGAGATAATTTGGGCTGAAATTCGGACGAACTACTTTGATAATTATTGAGCTCGAAATACTTGTGAGTTTGTTGGCTGTTTGGCGTGGCCAACCTGTCCAAGGTCAAGAATATAGAAAAATATCAATGTATTGTATTTTCCTTACAATAGCAACGTTTAGAATATTTACTACACCTTCCCAACTATAAACAAGCAAGTGACAGCTGTCAATGCAAACTTCTCAACCGCCACATTTTACCACTTGAATAGGAAGTTTCGAGATGAAACTTTATAATATTTATTTAGATCTCTTCCGCTTTCCAAAATTTTTGCCCTCAAAAGGTAGAAACTTAAATTAATATAAAAGATGGCTAATGCGAAGAATTTTACTTTATTAGAATTTATTTAACCGAAAATGTGTTTTTTAAATCAATTAAATATAGAAGCTTTATCTTTATAAGCTGGCAACACTGAAAACACTATCGATAGTACAACTGATGTATCGATTGTTTTTGTTCTTTTAAAACATCGATGACTATTAATGGTAAAAAAACCATCGATATTTAGCATCACTAGTACACGTGCAGCGTTTAACTATTCAAAATTTTCGATATAATTTTTATTTTAACAAAACGACGTTTCGGTTTACTTTCTCGACGTATTCGGTAATGATTTAGCAGCTTACAGCGTAAACCACTGGCCTAGATTTACTTATTTATTTATTTATTTGACGTTACAATATAATGGAAATTCCTTTTGCAGACTTTTCCAATTAGAAAATATAAAAACTCCTCTCTTTCTCAACCTTACAAACTAGTAAGGATAAAAAAAAAATGTTTTTTTTTTTGCATGTTTCTTATTTTTATTTTATATATATATATATTTTTTGCAAGTTTATTATTTTTTTTCCTTGTTTTTTTTTTTTCATTTTTATTTTTATTTTAAGGGGATTACTTCCTCCCCCCTTTTTTAAATTAAAATATTTATAATTTTTTCTTAATTAATTTTTTTTCTTTTTTTTTAAATTCTCTATTTTTTTTTTATTAAATTAGATTCCAATAATGTGTCCTCTTCAGGAACTCCAGAATCAGAGAATATGCTTTCAATCTTGTAGCTTCCAGTGGATAGTTCAACATTAAGTCCAATCTTAGCTCCCCCAGACCAATATTAATTAGTTTATCAAAAAGTTCCTGTTTATATAACTCATATTTTGTACAGTTTAAAAGAATATGTGTTGTATTTTCAGGAAGATTGCATGATGAACAGTTTGGAGAATTTATTTTATGTATTTTAAATTTAGTGCTATTTAACATTATTTTATCAATTCTTAATCTGAAAATAATCTTAGCTTCTTGTCTATTAAATGGAAGTTTTGGAGTTTTATTAATGTAATTGGATAAATGATATCTGAAAGAAGGTTTTAAAATGGATTCTAATTGAAAAAAATTTTCAGTTAAAGTATATTCTAGTTTTTTTAGTTCCGTTTTTACTGTGTGCAAAAGAGAAAATGTTGGAGAGATATCAGTCAATTTATGAGCCTCTTTGGGAATATGATCCACAAAATTATTTTCAAAAATGTTAGAGTGTAAAGGGACCCATTGTATAGATATAACATTCTTAGATTTTTTATTTTCTTCGTTCAAAACTAAAAATTTTGTAATATAATAATTATAATGAGATTGATTTGGTTGTTGAGTTAAAATTTGAATTGCTCCTTTGGAGTCTGCAAAAATAACAATATTCCTATCTCTGACTTTGCTTAAAGTCCATTTTAAAGCCTCAATGATTGCAAAAAGTTCAGCTTGAACAATAGTGGCATGATTTGCCAGTTTAAAAGCATAATGTAATTTAAAACTAGGGATGTAAATAGCAGAAGTGGCTGAAAATGGTTTGGTAAAAACAGAACCATCCGTGTAAATTTCTAAGGTTTTTATAGTAGTCTTGTTTAAATGTATAAAAAATTTTTTCAATGACATCCTCCGAAAAATCTGATTTTTTTTTTAATGCAGGAATTTCTAGATTACAGTCTGGTAAAGTGTAGATCCAAGTTGGAATCAATTCTGAAACATCTCCTTTCAAATCTAAGGAAAAAATTTTTTTAAAGAAATTAAAAGTGTTAGTGTCTTGTTTTATTATTGAATAGTATGGGGTTCTTTTAAAATTGATATAGAATGGATGTGAGGGTAGTTTAAAATGTAATTTAAAATAGTAGTTTATTAATAGAATGTTTTTTCTAATTTCAAAGGGAGGGAGGCAGTTTCAGCTAATGCAGCCAAATTAGGAGAGAATTTGGGCACTCCCAGGGCAATTTTGATACATTGATATTGTATACTATTTAATTTTTGTAAGATTCTATAGTTGAATTTTTGAATAAATTCGAAACCATATTCAATTTTTGCACGAATTAAATTCTTGTATAAAGTAAGTAAATAAATTTGGGGAGTGCCCTCTTTTTTGAAAGCAAAATATTTTAAACAGTTTACTAATTTATATCCAGAGGCCAAAGCTTTTTCCAAATGATGATTCCAGGAAAGTTTACTATCCAGCTGAAAGCCAAGCAGCTTACAGCTAGACACTTGGGGAATAATTTCATTTTGAAATTTAAGAACAAAGTTAGGTTAAAAAATTTTATTTTAAAAAAAGGTATGCAAAAGGATTTTTTAAAATTAATTTCCAACTGCCAGTCGTTACAGAATTTTATTATTTTTTTCAATTTGTTTTTGAATTTTAGATTGTAGATTATATACATTTTTGTCCCAACACCAAAAAGTGAGGTCATCTGCATATGTTGTGAATCTAATATCTTTATTAAAAATTTTTTTTATATCCGATAAATATATATTGAATAACAGGGGAGATAATGTAGATCCTTGAGAAAGTCCTTGAAAAATTTTATAATTTTTTGATAAATTGTTTTCAATTTTGACATTTAAAAATCTATTATTTAGGTAGTTTTCTAATAATAGAATAGTATTTGTGTTAACATTTAAATCAATAAGTTTGGAAATCAGGCCCTTGATTGAAACTGAATCAAAGGCCTGAGTAAGATCCAATGAGACTGCTAGTAAAATTTTTTTTTGTTTAAAAGATTTAAAAATGTCAGCTAAAAGAAGGGATATACACTCTTTCGAAGATCTATATTTACGAAATCCAAAGAAGGTTGGTGCAAAAATGTTTTGTGTTTCACAGAAAAAATTCAATCTATTAAAAATAAGTTTTTCAAATAATTTAAGAGAATTTGACAACAGGGATATTGGTCTGTAGGAGCTAATATCCTCTGGATTTTTCCCATATTTTAAAATAAAAATAATAATAATAATATTTTTCCAATCTGAAGGGATTTCATGTTTTTGCCAGATGAGATTGAAGACTTCAAGAAGTTTTCCTTTCCAGGAGTTTGGAAGATATTTAAAAAATTTATTTAAAATTTTGTCTGCCCCTGGAGTGGCTTTTAAATTTAAATTATGGATTGCAGAATTAAGTTCTGCAATATTAAAATTTTGATCAAAAATTGAATCAGGGTTAGGAAGACAAGATAATTTATGGTTTAAGTTGATTTTTTGAATAAAGTTGGAACTAGTTTGGTTTTGAGTAATTTTAAGATTTTTTGCGAAAAATTCTGTTGTTTCTAATAGACTTATTTTATTTTTAATTGCAACTTGTGCAATTGGTAATTTGGAAGAAGTTCCAAGGACAGTTTTATTAAAAATTTTCCATAAATTGATACCAGAATTTGAAGTTGAAAGTTCAGAAGTAAATTTATGCCAATTTTCTCTATAAGCTGTTTTTAACTTTTTTCGAATTTCTGCATTAATTTTTTATATTGAAAGATGTCCGAAAAGTTTCTTGAACGATTTGCTGTATTTTCCGATTTTTTTCTTAAAGCCAAAAGTCTGTTCATATACCAAAAGTTTTTTTGAATTTTGGGTAACCTATTAGTAATAGCAGTGAATGCAGAATTTGTAAGTTCTTTACATTGTTTACAGAACTCCTCAAAGTCCCCAATCTCATCATTTGGTAAATTATCTTTTAGTAAACTATTAAATAAGTTCCAATTATTTAAGTAAACAGTTTGTTTTTTGTTTTCCATTAATTTTGATTTAATTAATATAGGGAAGTGATCGCTGCTTCTGGAATCAGGCAGCAACGACCACTGAAATTTTTCTAAAAGTACAGTAGAGATAAATGTAAGGTCAATAACTGATCTGTGGTTGGCTTTATTTTTATGTGTGCATTGTTTTTTGTTAAGAAGAATTAAATTGGAATTTAGAAGAAATTTACATAAATGTGTACCAGCCGCATTAGTTATGTGAGAAAACCAAAGAATATGGTGTGAATTAAAATCTCCTAGCATTATTACAGGTTCATTTAATTGTTTTAAAATATCTTTATAAGTTTGTTCACCAACCACAAGACCAGGATTGTAAATATTTACAATAGTAAAAATTAAATTATTTAAAAGAATTTCAACAGCAATACATTCTAACAAATAAAAGTTATGTTCTATATAAATTATTCTATGTTTAATATTTTTGTGTATAAAAAAAAACCCACCCCATTTCTACTGTGAGGTGCAATTGAGGAATAAAATAAATAGTTAGGTATTTTAATTATATCTCTAGTTTGGAGCTCCTGAAGAGCAAACACATCTATATCATGATATTTAGTAAATAAAATAAGTTCCTCTTTCTTTGACTTCACCCCCCTACAGTTCCACTGTAGGAGATTAAAACCCTTATGTTTTGAGTTGAAGTAGTGTCTCTTAATAAGGTGTACATTTGTTCTGTTTTACAAACAAACTTTAACAAGAGCAGGATCAAATCTATAATCAGATTTGTTGACACATTTTCCTTTTCCAACTCTCTAGCAATGGTATCTGGCGACATTATATTTGTTGTCTTAGATGTAGATGGAGTTGGAAAGTTATCTTGTGATTTCCGTTTCGTAGCCTCAGCATATGTTTGCATTTGTTTATCTTTTTTTCTCACTTGTGTTTTGAAGGAATTACCGGAACTTTTAGTAGCAGTCGGCTTCGCTGTCTTTACCGCTGTTGCAGTTGACATGTTAAAAGCTAAAGAATGTTCCTTGGCAGCCATTTTATTATGAACACTATTAATAAAGTCTAAACCATGTAGAAAGTGTTTATTTGAAGAAGCAGCAACATCTTGGAGGTTTAAGTTGTCATTTGAATCATTGCATTGTTCAGAAAGTTCCGCATTAACAGGGACTATTTCTTGACGCGGCAGAATACCAACAAACTCAGAATCCCGGACCTGAGAGTGCGCCTCGCGTTTGGCGATCCTGAAAGCCGCTGACCAGCCACAGTGCTACCTGTTTTGGATTCTCATAGCTGCTATGGCAATTTTTTTTACTGGGCATCCAGCATATGTGCCTGGATGCGGACCACCGCAATTTGGGCAACAATACTCCTCAGCTTTGCATAATTTATAAGAGTGATTTTCACTACAACGTTTGCATTTAGTTTTGCCTCTACAAACACTGAAAACATGTCCCCACCTCCAGCAGTTACCACACAACGGGGGGTACCAAAATGAGGTTTGACAAAGAAACGTGAAAAGCCAATATGGACTAAAGTAGGAAGTTCTTTTCTTGTACAATAAATAATGACATTTAGTGTTGGCTCCTTTAAATAGCCAGTCTTCCCTTGAATGGGTGAAAATTTCTGCATTCGTCTGATCTTAAATACATTATAAGATTGAAGGCTCTGTAAAAGAAAGTTGTCATCGTATTTTAAACTTACGTTTGTGAGTAGTCCCATTATGTAGTCTTGTTCAGGTAATCTCCAATTAACCTCGACACCTAAAATGCTAGTTATATTCTGAAGCGATTCACGATCTTCTTCTGTGGAAGGGAACACTATTATATCACCTTTTCTTGTGTATCGTCCAGACAGTTCTTTCTTCAGTGTTCGAAAGAAGAAGTCCGTAACATCACTATCATTTAGATCAGATAATTTAGTCGTTTCGTTAAAAACGATAAGTGGATATTCTTTTGGAGTCGTGTCTCGGAATTCAATAACTCTAGAGCTAGGCCTAATCGGCTGTGAATCACATTCTTCATGTAGTAAATTAAAAGAGTTCTGAAGCACAATTTCCTCGTTCGAATGTTCAGAGTGTTCCGAAATTGTGTCCGAAATTGAGTCGTTTTCATTTTCATCTGTGACGGGCTTAAAACGTCCAGTATCAAAAATATCCGAATTGTTAGCAATCTCATTTAAGTCATTGAATGAAAAGGACCGATGTTCCTTAGCAAGCTCTACTCTGGCGGAGTGCTTTTTCAACTTATTCAGTTGAGCTTTTTCGCTTGATTTGACAGGAATGCCTTTCGTTTTCTTTAACTTATTATTAGCATTTGATTTCTTTTTTCCACCCATAATTGAATCTGCAGTCAAGCTCACAAATCACGGAGCGCTAAATAGCACGACTTCACTCTTCACTAGCTTTTTGAAGAGTCTCCACTGGCCTAGAACCATAAATTTGACTTTTAAACTGTCGTTTAATTAAACGAATGTTAAACTATAGTTTAAAGTTGCCATGATTTGTAGTGGTAGCTTTTTCACTTTGTCGTGAATTCTATTTTACCAGTAAATATTTACAAAAGAAATGAAATTAAAGGATTTTAGTGAAATATTTAACTAAAAAAAGTCTAAACGTTTTATGCTATGTGGCTTAATAAAACTTTCATCTACGACTTTCCTCTCCCATTATGAAAATAGAGAGAAAGAGAGATGGCTGCAGTATCTACAGGAGTTAAAAGGAAGGTTTTGGTGAACAAGTCGTGACCAGTGATTAAGCATAGAAAAAGAGAAGAATAAAGCAGTTGGAGATGTCTAATACTTATACACGCCTCAACCACTCCTGCAAGGATGACACCGGATATAGGAGAGAATGGCAACCACGATGAATGAAACTTTTCAGAGTGTCCCAGTGTCAGGTGAGCAAGCAGAATTTTTCCTCTTTTTCCCGTCTGCTCTCGCAAAAAGCCTCGTTAGAGCACGGAAGTGCCCGTCGTGGGAGTTATTAAATCGAATATATTAGGAGCTGTACTTTTTGAGTCTTTTTTATTCTGTAGAGTGCGCGAAAGTCAGGAAAAAGCGGCTTTGAGTTACTGAAATTGTATGTATATATATATTTATGATTAAATTGTGAGTTTTGTATCTGAAAGTGCAAAGTGTCTGTTTACTTTCTACATGAAGTTTGTGTCTTTTGGGCAGGGAAAGAGCCAGTAAGGCGAGAAACCTCTGGAAAGGGTTACAAAACCAGTTTTTTGCTAACGGCCAAAGTACTAATTTAAACACAACGCAAATTCACCAGATTCATTATTCCCCCCATTGTTTCCCCCTCTTGGCAAAGCTAGGGTAGGGGTGTAGAACAAATTGGTGCCGTGACCTCAAGATTTGCACTATCATAATGAGTGCTGTGCACAAAATGGTACTCTCATATTTATGGGGGCGGGGGTTCCAAAGGACACACCTCATAGGGTGAAACTCGTGCTCCGTCTGCACAGCAGTACACAATTACAAAATGGTACTGTATACCAGGATTTTTCTGCTAGTAATGTATTGTAAAAAGGATCCCTACATAAATTAATGCTTCCTACCCAAGACTGAAAATATTACCATTGAAAATGATAAGACTGTATTGTAAAAAAAAATTAGAGAATTAGTACTGGGTGTTAGAATTGTCTTTTTTCAGTTAAGAGGTGTTATAAGAGTGTGAAAAGGCATAGAAATAGTTGAAGAAAGAATTGTAAAGGAAAAATCAAATGGTGAAATACAGTGCTGTGCGAATTAGTTGGGACAAGCGAAGGAATGCTAAGTCCCTTCCACTGCAGAGCCTAAACTGCTGCAAGTCTAAACTTGTTCGTAACCTTCTGCTGCAAGTCTAAACTAATCTAATAGACGCTTCACCCCATTGAAGGAATGATGAACAGCAAAAAGTACATAGTCGTTCTGGAGGCGAAAATGGTCCCAACATTACAGAAGCTGTTTCTAATGGCGATGGGGTATTTCAACAGGATCTGGCTCCATGCCACAATTCTAAGCTTGCTAAGAGTTTCTTTACCCAGCAACATTTGAAGGTATTGGAGTGGCCAGAAAATTCACTCGATCTAAACCCCATTGAAAATATGTGGGCCATTTTTAAAGCGCGCATATCTACACGACGAAAACCAAAATGATAGAAAGTGTCATGAAAGTGTGGTACCACGACCCTGAAGTGAAGGAGATGTGTGGAAAGCTAGTGGCATCAATGGTTGAGAGGGTGAAAGAAATAATTAAAGCTAGGGGGGGGGGGCACATTCATTATTAACTACACTATTAAACAAATAAATATTTTAGTTGTGTCTTTGTTACTGCATTTTCCAATTGTCCCTACTAATTTGCACAGTACTGTAATCGGACTCCGAATTAAGTTAATGGACCTAAATCTTCCAAGTGGTCCTGAACTTTCACTAATAGAAGATATCCTTCTATCTCTTTTGAACAGTGTTCCATGGGGAGAGTGCACCTAATTTTGCAATGGAATTGCCGTGGATTACTCAATAAAACGCACCACCTCAAACACTTGGTAAAGACCAAAGACATCCAGATTGTATGCCTACAGGAAACTGCTTTAGGTAAGCTCCTAAGTTAAAGAATTATGTAACATATCAACAAAGAAATTGTGCAAATTCTCGCGGAATTGATATTTATGTAAAAAAAATCAATCCTTCAGAGAAGAGTTAACTTAGATATAATCGCTGAAAAATTAGAAGTTATTATAGGACAAACTAGAATTTTAAATACCGTAACTTATATCATAAATATTTACACTCCTAATAAATGCATTACATACTCTAAATACTTGAAAATTTTAAAGAATTTAAATGATGAATTCATAGTTTATGGTGATTTTAACACACACAACAAACTCTGTAATTCTTACAAAAACGATAAAAAAGCACTCATCTCATTAAATTCATTGAAAATAATATTTTTTATAATTTTAAACCAAAATCAATGCACATGCATAAACCGAAACAATAACTTATCAATAATTGACTTCACAATCTGTTCAGAAAAAATTGCACAAAAAATCAACGGTCCGTCTCAACATACAGCTATGAAAGTGACCATTTTCCGATCCTCATAACATGCTCTCAATATTCAAAATCAAAACCTAAAATAAAAATCACTGATTGTTAAAAATTTAAAGATAAAGTAACCCACAATCCAGGAGATGATGACAACTATGATAAATATTTAAATTACCTGGATAAACAAAAAAATGAAAATACCCAGCATGTAACTGAAAAAATACCTAATAACAATATCCAAATGGTTTTCATAAAGAGACTCATAGCGATTAGACGCAAAGCGGAAAGTAATATGATAAATAACAAAACCTTTCAAACTTGTCAAAATTTTAAAAGACTAGAGAAGGCCATATCTAAGAAAATTAAAAATTTACAAAAAATTAACTGGACCTTATTAACAGAAGAAATATCTCCACAAACAACAACAGCCAACTTATGGAAAATCTCACAATGAAACACAAATTATGACGATCAACCGAGTCGAAAGCCTTTTTGAAATCAACAAAGCTAGCAACCAAAGGTTTCTGAAACTCTAAACATTTCTCAAGAATCTGCCTAAGTGAAAATATCTGATCCACACATCCCCTACCACTTCCGAATCCACATTGCTCATCACGCAATTGACTGTCAACCAGATTCTTAATTCTATTAAGCACAATCATGGAAAGAACTTTACCTGGAACAGAGAGTAGGCTGATACCCCTATAGTTATCACAAGAAATGCGATCACCTTTTTTGAAAATAGGGATAACAATAGCTCTGGTAAAATCCTTAGGAACCATGCCTTTTATCATAAAAGATATTCAGAATTTCAGTCATCCAAGTGGTAACCGAAATATTCTCAGCTCTAAGCATTTCTGTAGTAATTTCATCTATCCCTGGGGATTTATGAAGTTTAAGTTTAGAAACAGCCAAAATAACTTCAGATTGTGTTATAGGTCCAACATTGAAGCCACCAATGCATCTATCATCATTGCAAACAATGGCAATAGAACTAACCGCATTGTTTAGAATATAACCGAAATGCTCAGCCCACCTAGCCATGACAGAATCCTCCCCTTCTATAACCTTACCTTGTTTATCCTTCAATCCTTGTATGCCTGTCCGTTTTCTACCACACAAAACATTAACTATCTGGTACAGCTCTCTGCTGTTGTGCTGTCTAACTGCTTCCTCGGCTTTGTCAGCCAAACCATCAAGCCAAAGATTCTTATCAGCAGCTAACTGATCAACAATGATAACTGTTTACAAGTTTATTAAGGTCTCTGTAATGCTTTCTATTAGGACTAGTAGGGTATTGATTAAGGGCATTCCTGCAGTTCTTTCTTTCCGAAATAAGCTCAAGTGCCTTATCACTCAGATAATTTTGCCTCTTCTGCTCCTTTTTTCCTAAAAGAGTACTGTTAGTGTCCAAAAAAGCCTGTTTAAAATGATCCCATTCTTCCTCAACTTCAGTAGTAAACATACCATGACTGTCATAATGACTAAGTAACCTATCATGGTAAGCTTTGGCTATAACTGGATCTTTCAGAGCTTCAGTATTAAAAGTAAATTTTTTAACCCTAGCACAACACTTTTTAAGTTTAAGTTGCAAGACACTTTTAACAAGGTAATGGTCAGATCCAATTTCAGCTCCCCTATATGCCCTGGTATTCCTAACAGAACTAGCCCATTTGCTGTTGATTAATATATAATCAGCCATATTCTTAGGCAGCCCATGAGGTGAAACCCATGTGTACTTATGTATGTCGCGGTGTTTGTAATAAGTGTTAGTTATTCTGAAACCCATGTGTACAGTCGTCCGAACATTATGGTTGATTACAGAATTGAGAAAAAATATCTGGCAACGATTTTTTTAGAAATTAGTGATCTGGTAACCTTCTTGTCACGTGTCACGAAGGTTGCCAGATCACTAATTTCTAAAAAAATCGTTGCCAGATATTTTTTCTGAATTCTGTAATCAATCATGGTGTTCTGATACTTTTTTGAGCGACTGTACTTATGTATGTCGCGGTGTTTGTAATAAGTGTTAGTTATACTGAAACCATTGAGTTTACTTAACTGTAGGACACGTTGCCACTGCCAATGTAGCTACCAATACCAAAAGAGCCTATTACTCCTCCCCAAATGTCAGAGTCAGTACCAGCTTTGGCATTGAAGTCACCAAGAACAAGGGTAATATCTCCTTTCTTGACAGAATTCAAAATATCCTGAAGTTGTCCATAAAACCTATCCTTCTCATCCACATCGGCATCCTCAGTGGGGGCATAACAGCCTCCACTGAATTCAAGTCTCTAACGATTGTCTGAAATTTTGCTGTAAGAAACCTTTCATTAATGCACTCATATCCTAGAAGAGCATCACAAGCTGTCTGGTGAGAAGCAGACTCATGCCTTGGTGATACTTATTGTCGTCCCTCCCTGAAAAGAAAAATTTAAAATTATTTTTAAGAATCTGACCTTTATCTGTCCATCTGGTCTCTTGCAAGCCGAGAATATCTAAATTATAATGGTGGAATTCTTGTGTGAGGACATCAAGAGAAAAAGCTCTGTGTAGAGTCCTCACATTCCAACTACCTATGGACAGAAAATGGTTAGTGGGATGTTTAAAGAAACTATGCATATTGAGAGAGGGAATGCCGACAATAACAAACAGCCCCCTAATCGCAGACATGGGGCAAAGACCCGTTCCCCCACCACTAAAGGCTGAAGCCATCTACACTGGAAGACTTCCTCCAATGTAGAATTTGACGATGCCAATAAATGCAAAGAGTTCAGGTGCCTGCGATGACCTCTGCTCAGGATTATCCACCAGCTGATAAACATATCCTGTGAATCTATTCACTTGGGGCTGTCAACCCACAAACAAACAGAAAACACAGCGGAAGATTTTCCCTCCACAGAAGCCCACCAGTGCAGCAAAATCAGGATCCATAATGAAGCTCAGAGCCATATATCAGTCCAGTCCAGTGGGTTTATATGGTCAGCACCAGGACCCTGTGTGGTTGACCACTCCTCAGCAGGGTAGAAAAAAAGAAAAGAAAGGTAGCCATAGTAGTCCAGATCAGTAGGCCACACTAATCTGGCAGGCCTGCCTTTCGTTCACTTTCACAAGAGAGTATCTCTTTTGAAAGGTACTAACGGTCTGCACCACGAGAAGGCGGGGTCGGACATTAGGTGCTAGGCCTGGCCGGTTCTATGCATCTTCACAGGGGATTGGTGCATAGCTCTCCTTCCAGTGACTACCTAGCTACCATTTACAAACCGTTGTATAATAAAATATAAATATCATTTAAAAAGATAGGAAAGTTACTTTTATGGGGTTTATTTGAAATTATATCAAGAGATGATTTACTGTCAGTCATAATTACTATCTGTTTATTAGAGAATTGTTTGCCCAATTTATAGCTAGTATAATTGCAGTCAGTTCTGAGATGATAACTGGGGTGTAATTTTGGAAATTAAATTGGTATTCATAATTTTCAGAGGGGCAAAAGAATGTTCCAGAGGAGATGGTTCTGTCACTATTCAGAGAACCATCTGCATACATATAGAGAAAGTTTTTATACTGATTATCAATATGCAATTCAGAGAGGATTTATAGGTTTAAGTTATTAAGAGAATTTGTCGTGTTGATCCCTTAGATTTCTTTGTTGATTATTGGGGTTATGGATAACCAGAAGGGAAATTTGGAAAATAGTCCCCACTGGAAATGTTATTAATAATTTCAAGAAGTTTTTTTTTCCAGGAAAGTTTTTTATGGTTGTATCTTGAAAATTATTTAAAATTTTGTCTATAATGGAATGAAATTGATTTTTTTTAATAATTCTGTACTTTAGGTTTGATAAGTTAAATTAAAAAAATTCTACTGGTGGGATTCAAGTTTCTGCATAGACATCCAGATTGTATGAGCATTGTAAAAGTCCCAAGCAAAATTTTGAGATTTTAGATTGTATGCTCTCTAGAGATTTTGATTTGGTTTTAGAAATTTTATTTACAAGTTCGATTCCTTAGAAAGTTTTTGTCAGAATTATGGATTTATAAATTAATAATAAATTTTTGATGGAACATCCCCACTTAGAAGAACCCAGGAATCTCATAAAGGTAAACAATTTGGTAGATTTTTCTTTAGCTCTCTTTACAAATTCATTTCAAATTAACTTGGAGTCCAAATTTAAACCTAGAAATTTGAAATTTTTAACTATTTTAATATTCCTCTGATTTAATTTAATATTGAAATCTTTGGGAAGCTTGTGAAAACACATGATTAATGTTTTTTCAATCGAAAATTTTAAATTACAGTTGTTAAGATATTGATTTAATTTGTTTAATGTCAGTTGTAATCTTTTTTGGAAAAAAATTGTATCTGATACAGTTGTCCAAAAAATAATATCATCAGCATAGGTTCAGTAATTAATTCCATGTTCAAAAATTTTGTCAATATCTTTTAAATAAAGGTTAAAGAGATATGGAGATAATATATCCCCCTGAACAACACCATTTTGAAATTTATATGTATTAGAAAGAATGTTTCCAATTTTTACTTGAAATGTTTTTTTTCTTTAATTAAGTGAAAGAGAAGTAATATAGGTTATCGCAAATTTTGAGTTCCCTAATTTTAGATAGAAGAACACTGTATGATAATGAGTCAAACGTTTTTTTTAATGTCGATCACAACTGCTATCATATAAAATTTATTTTTAGTGCAAATTCCGCATCCGAAATAAAGTTTAAAAGAAGGTCTTTGGAAGATTTACCAAATCGTAATCCAAAAAATGTTTTATTAAAAATGTTATTTCTTTCAATGTGCCAATTTAGCCTATAATTTATCATTCTTTCAAAAAGTTTTAATATGTTTGAGCTTAAACAAATGGGTCTAAAAGAGTTAAGTGCTTCAAGTGTTTTTTATTTCTTTTTTAATAAAAATCATAAATTTTTTTCAATGTCGATCACAACTGCTATTATGTAAAATGTATTTTTAGTGCAAATTCCGCATCCAAAATAAAGTTTAAAAGAAGGTCTTTGGAAGATCCTCCAAATCGGAATCCCAAAAACATTTATTAAAAATGTTATTTCTTTCAATGTGCCAATTTAGCCTATAATTTATCTTTCTTTCAAAAACGTTTTAATATGTTTGAGCTTAAACAAATGGAACTAAAAGAGTTAAGTGTTTTTTTTTTCTTTTTTAATAAAAATCATAAAATTGTGTAACCAACTGTCTGGGTAAGTTCTGGTTGTCCAAATATTATTAAAAATATTTAGTAATTTTTTTAAACAATTCAATGGTAAATTGTTAAGGAGTTTGTTTGTGATGCCGTCAGATCCAGGAGATGTATTGGGTTTAAGTGTTTTAATAGCATTTTTTAATTCAAAGACTGAAAATGGAAGATTTAGGTATTTTGTTTTGCTGCTTTCAAAAGTTTTATGGAAGATGTTAGAGTTTGCTAATTTTTTATCAAAAAGTTATTTAGTTTGTATGCTGTGTCTATAAAATTTTGAGCTAGAACTTCTGCGGTTTCTTGAGTTGTTTTATTGTTTTTTAGTGCAGATGATTGTATAGGGTCAGTAGGTTTTCGTTACGTAGGCAATTGTAGATTTTCCATAAGTTGGCTGTTGGTGTTTGTGGAGATATTTTTTCTGTTAATAAGGTCCAGTTAATTTTTTGTAAATTTTTAATTTTCTTAGATATGGCCTTCTCTAGTCTTTTAAAATTTTGACAAGTTTGAAAGGTTTTGTTATTTATCATATTTCTTTCCGCTTTGCGTCTAATCGCTGTGAGTCTGTTTATGAAAACCGTTTGGATATTGTTATTAGGTATTTTTTCAGTTACATGCTGGGTATTTTCATTTTTTTGTTTATCCAGGTAATTTAAATATTTATCATAGTTGTCATCATCTCCTGGATTGAGGGTTACTTTATCTTTAAATTTTTAACAATCAGTGATATTTATTTTAGGTTTTGATTTTGAATATTGAGAGCATGTTATGAAGATCGGAAAATGGTCACTTTCATAGATGTCTGTTGAGACGGACCGTTGATTTTTTGTGCAATTTTTTCTGAACAGATTGTGAAGTCAATGATTGATAAGTTATTGTTTCGGTTTATGCATGTGCATTGCTTTTGGTTTAAAATTATAAAAAATATTATTTTCAATGAATTTAATCAGATGAGTGCTTTTTTATCGTTTTTGTAAGAATTCCAGAGTTTGTTGTGTGTGTTAAAATCACCACAAATTATGAATTCACCATTTAAATTCTTTAAAATTTTCAAGTATTTAGAGTATGTAATGCATTTATTAGGAGTGTAAATATTTATGATATAAGTTACGGTATTTAAAATTCTAGTTTGTCCTATAATAACTTCTAATTTTTCAGCGATTATATCTAAGTTAACTCTTCTCTGAAGGATTGATTTTTTTTACATAAATATCAATCCCGCGAGAATTTGCACAATTTCTTTGTTGATATGTTACATAATTCTTTAACTTAGGAGCTTACCTAAAGCAGTTTCCTGTAGGCATACAATCTGGATGTCTTTGGTCTTTATCAAGTGTTTGAGGTGGTGCGTTTTATTGAGTAATCCACGGCAATTCCATTGCAAAATTAGGTGCACTCTCCCCATGGAACACTGTTCAAAAGAGATAGAAGGATATCTTCTATTAGTGAAAGTTCAGGACCACTTGGAAGATTTAGGTCCATTAACTTAATTCGGAGTCCGATTACAGTACTGTCAAATTAGTAGGGACAATTGGAAAATGCAGTAACAAAGACACAACTAAAATATTTATTTGTTTAATAGTGTAGTTAATAGTGAATCGACCCCCATTAGCTTTAATTACTTCTTTCACCCTCTCAACCATTGATGCCACTAGCTTTCCACACATCTCCTTCACTTCAGGGTCGTGGTACCACACCTTCATGATACTTTCTATCATTTTGGTTTTCGTCGTGCAATCCATCTTAGATACGAGCGCTTTAATAATGGCCTACAGATTTCCAATGGGGTTTAGATCTGGTGAATTTTCTGGCCACTCCAATGCCTTCAAATGCTGCTGGGTAAAAAAGCTCGACAGTTTCTGCAGTGTTGGGACCATTTTCGCCTCCAGAACGCCTATGAACTTTTTGCTGTCCATCATTCTTTCAATGGGGTGAAGCGTCTGTGGCTCGGAAGCTGTGAAACATCTCCAAGACATGACCTCGGGTGGGTGTTTAGGGGATTGCTGGATGTGGCAGGATCGAAGAGGTTCTCCAAGCTTCGCTTGTCCCAATTAATTCACATAGTATTGTATGGGTGATTTTGGTGTAGAAGACGCTACAGAAGCCGGAGTTACACACTGTTGAGTTGATAAGTGAATGTCAGATTTATCCTTTATAATTTGATTAGAATTGCAGGAATTCTTAGCTCCTGTAATATTTTTCTTCACAGAACAAGCATAGTTAACAGTATTATGTTGAATAAGTTTAGAGTTATCAAATTAAATTGGATTTGCAGTTGATGAAGATGGGAAAGCAGGAAAGTCGTATGCAAAGTTATCAGTTTTAAGTTTCGAAGAGCTCTCTCCCAGGTCCGTATAGAGTGGGTTTTCAATCCTATTAGAATCTTTAGATTTCACAGAAAAATAAAAAAATATATTTGTGTTAGATAGATATTAATCAAGTATTACTATGTTCACTTTTCGAATATCCTGAAATTTATAACTGCGCCCTCTAACGGTGGAAAAATTTGAAGTTTCCAAAATATCAAACGAATATTCCAAACGATGTAGTTATATTAGAGGTTTGAAATTTTGGTGTTGAAATGTGAAGGTTACGAAGTTACCATTGGCAACAATCACTTGACCCTTTAGACCCAGGGGGGAGGTGATTGCAACTTTTTATTGTTTTAGCAAAAAAGTGTACGTTTTTACACATAAATTAAAAATTCTTTTTGGGTTGGAGAGATGTTGATTAAATATTACAATTCGCATTTTGAGAATTTCCCAAAAGCTGCAATTGCCCCCTATAATGGTGGAAAAAAATCGAAAAATCATAAAATTTAAAATGAATATTGCAAACGATGTAGCTATGCTAGAAATTTGAAATTTTGGTGGTGGAATGTGACAGTCTTTTAAATTCCACTGACAACAATGAATTGACCCTAAGCCGAAGGTAGGTAAGAAACGGAACGGTTTTGTTTTAAGAGAAAATTGGAAATCTCTTTTTTAGTTGGTTACTAATGAAACGTAATTCGCATTTTCAAAAGTAGTTTTAATTTATTTCATTAGAAATCACTAAATATCGAAACTGCAATACTTCTAACGGATGTTTTAAGTGATCTGTTTATGGTAGAAATTTCGGCGTGTGGAGTTCTGTTATGGTAGAAATTCCACTGACAGCAATGATCTGCCCACTGTTTTCAGAGGAGCGAGAGAAAAGCAACTTTCGAAATTCAAGAACTGAAAGACAAATACATTTTATGTTTCATAATTACTAATAAAATACAGGTACGTGCATTTCCCCCATCATACATTAAAAAATAAATAAATAACTCCTCAAGCAGCTGTTTGTACAGAGGTTTGACAGGAACCTGTCAGTTTATACGCCATAGTAGAAGGTCCATGAGGATGGTGGGACCTTATCAGAAAAACAAAACGGACATCTATAATTAAAACTTTTAAGGAGTGAAAAAGTTGGCAAAGGAAGAACTTCATTTTCTTTGAAAATGAGATTCCCATATGCGCCAGAGACGATATGCGTTCTTCTAGTTATTTTACACTTTCAGTACCCTCTGACAGTGGAAATTCGAACTACTGTATAATTAAGAAAATAAACTATTAATATTTTATTAGTACCTGTAATGTTCAAAAAACGTTTTTTTATTTATCTTTTAAAGGAGAAAAGTTGCATTTTACCAACGGGACAAATCATTATTATTTGGGTAAACCATTTGATCATTACACTCTATGATCAAAAAATTTAAGTTTCTAGCAAAAATAGATCGTTTGCAATATTTATTTAAAGATTTGGTATTTTCCAGGTTTTTTCTGCCGCTAGAATTCGCCTTTCGACTTTTTATATACGCCTTTAGCACTCTCTAATACTGGAAATTCCACTGATGGGGATCCGACAAATGTAAATATTAATATTTTTGTGGAAAAAATTTCGCCGACATACGGGATTGGAACCCGCATCTCTCCAGAAGCATGTCAGAGTATTCTAACCTGTTGAACTGACGTCGGCTTTTTTCACAAACAACATTTACTGATTTATAGACATTTCAACGTCTACAGGTAACGCTGAGATTATCAAAAATTGTGTAAATCATTAATATTTTGTTAGTGCCTGTAAAACAAATATATATACACACAGTCGTATCAGAATAATATGACGTCCTACCATAGTATATATATATATGGTAAGTGGTCATATTATTCTGATACGACTATGTATTGTTTCGTTCATCTCTTAAAAAAAGTTTCATTCTCGTATCTCCTTCTGGCTAAGATGGCAAAGCCTTGTTGCCATTGCAAACCTTCTGACACTCTACTACCAGAATTTCAGATTTCCAGTGTAAATAGTTTGTTTGTAATATTCGCTTGAAATTTTTGCGTTTTCCATCTTTTCCCATCATAGAGGGCGCTATTAAAGCCACTGAAAGTTTTCAAAATTGCGAATCGAAATATCTGTTCGACACCTATCCAACTCCAAAAGAATTTTTCATTTAGCTCTAAAAGTAAAAAAAAAATAATTGTCTATAGACGGACAGACAAGTGGAAAGACAGATGGACAGACAACTGTTAACAGAGAGATGGACAGACTGACGAACAAATATTGGCATAGACAGACGACAAAGTTAAAACATTAGCTCGTTTTTCAAACGAACCTTAAAAGAAATTATTTATTGGTTTTCACTTTTGCAGCCGGTTGCCGTCTTCTGATGGGGTTTCTCGGAAAAGAATGTTCATTAATTTATTTCTTTGAGTGCAATTTTTACACCGAAATGCTGCGCAGTGATGCATTCAGAAACAATAGAATCATCAGAAAACAATAAACATCAATGCCTTACCTGGGGCTCAAATCCAGGTCCCTTTGATCAGCAGCCAAGCAGGCTAACTACTTGGCCTAATATTCCAATGATTTTTATCCCCATAATAGAGTGCATCCTTTCTTCAGTAATTGTTAATTTGGCCAGATGCTGAAATCATTGAAAATGATTTTAAGTTTCACTAGGTACTGGTGTAGGATATTTAAAGTATATGATAGTATATGACAGTACTTTTGGTAGAATGTCGCAGAGCAATGATCATAATAAATATGCCCAAGAATAGCATTTTGATTCCTGATGACATGACATATCATTTGAAACATAGATTCCCAACGGGGGCGATACCGCTTCCCAGTGGGCTCTGGAGCGTTCCATGGGGACGGTAGCGGATCCAGAGGCAAATGGGGGCGTTGAGGCAGTCAAGAGGGGAGGTCAAATAAATAAATAAATTTAATGGAATTTTCTGTGACAAACATTTTATATCTTCTACTCTGTGGTGTCTTCCTGGTGATTCTGGTCATCCACTACCTCATCCGTCATGTACAGCTTTTCAACTGCAGCTTGGACAATAAATTCCCTGCTATCGCCTACTAGCGTACTGGTACGTCTGAAGTCGACTGAGATGCTCTCAAAAGTTCTCTTCAAGATCACAGAATGGATGTAAGCTTCAATATGTTTTCCCACTCCAAGTCGCTTTGAGTATGCTTTATGGTACGTAGTTACAATATTTGCTTATGGTACGTAGTCGCTTTGAGTATGCTTTATGGTACGTAGTTGCGTACTTTTGCTCCGTAAACAAGTCATTTCAAGCTCCCATATTCTTGTCGAAACATGTTAAATTGCATGAACCGCGTGTTTGCCTACCAACTTGCAATGACTTATCACCGTCAATCTATTCTAAACTAAAACAAATTAGGTATAGGTATACCTAATACTAATTTAAAAATGCTTATTAACGCGATAACAATAAGATAATTTACATAGCTAGTAAAAATAATGGAATAATATGAATAATTCCAAGTCGCTTTGAGTATGCTTTATGGTACGTAGTTACAATATTTGCTTATGGTACGTATTGCTTTATGGTACGTAGCTACAATACCATCCCACGTCAGAACATAAGGTATAATATTAACATTACACTTGTGAATTAGGCAATTATTCATTAGCCAGCAGATCATACTTCCTCTTCTTTTCAACCTCTACTGTCTGCAGGTTATTCTGAGATGTTATTCCTAATTCAATAATTGTAATCTCATTCAATACCTTATCATGCACTTAACATGTAATCTCATTCAATACCTTATCATGCACTTAACATGTAATCTCATTCAATACCTTATCATGCACTTAACATGTAATCTCATTCAATACCTTAACATACTATATCAGGCTTATTATGTTGGACATGTGTGTCCGTCCTGATAGTCAAATCAACCTTGATGCAATAATAATATAATAATAATAATAAATTTATTATATTTAATATTTTTTTATAATTATGTTTTTAATATAATAAAACACTTTGAAAATACCTGTTTTCATGAATAAATATTTTACTAGCTATGTAAATTATTGTATTGTTATCGCGTTAATAAGCATTTTTAAATTAGTATTTGGTATACCTATACCTAATTTGTTTTAGTTTAGAATAGATTGACGGTGACAAGTCCTTGCAAGTTGGTAGGCAAACACGCGGTTCATGCAATTTAACATGTTTCGACAAGAATATGGGAGCTTGAAATGACTTGTTTACGGAGCAAGTGCGCCGGCATCGCAAACATACAAGTTAATGCGTGCACAAAATCATATCTATAAAAGCGATAGCTCTAGGAATGTTTTATTATTTTTATGTGCTTCGCCGTGATAAATAGTCGTGAGTGATAAGTGTTAGAAGTCATTATAAATATTTTTTATGACTATCTATAAATCTGTTGAGAAGTTAATTTGTATTTGAAAATGTCTGAATCTACATCTAAAAAGAAATGCCGGCAGTACAGTATTGAGTATTTGAAATATGGATTTACCTACTCTCCTACAAACCAATCATTTCCTATGTGTTTAATTTGCCGAAAAGTGTTTTCAAATGAAGCTATGAAACCTTCTAGGCTACAAGAGCATTTAAATAAAATGCATGCTGATAAGAAGAACAAAGATTTATCCTATTTTCAAGAACTGGAAAAGCAATATTTAAAACAGCCAATATGTCAAACCTTTTTGCGTCGTCTTCTAAACAAGATGATGATGGACTACGAGCCTCATATAACGTTTCATTGTTAATCGCAAAAGCAGGAAAACCACACACAATTGGCGAGGAATTAATTTTGCCCGCAGTCAAAGAGATATCAAAAACTGTTCTTCATCATAAGACACCGTCAGATATCATCAAAAAAATTCCTCTCAGTAATAATTCCGTGCAAAGAAGAATAGATGAAATGGCAAAAGACGTTGAAACATCATTATGTAATTACTTAAAGACTTGCAAATTTTCCATTCAACTCGATGAATCAACTCTACCAAATAACGAAACTCTACTCTTATCATACGTACGATTTATAAAAGAAGAAAAAATTCATGAAGAGTTATTATTTGCTAAAAATTTGGAATCTGATACAAAGGGAGAATCTATATTTAATACCATGCAAAAGTTTTTTGAAGAGAAAGAAAATTCCAATATTTTGTCTGCTGCTACTGATGGTGCTCCAGCAATGACATCAAAATGGATTCATAGCGCATTTGAAACAAGCAGTACCAAATGTACTCGCTGTACATTGTATTATTCATCGTCAGCATTTGGTTGCAAAAAATTTGAATGAACGTCTGCATACGTCGCTCCATTACGTTATTAAAACAATCAATAAGATTAGAATCAATTCATTGAATGACCGATTATTTGGTAAGCTTTGTAATGGAAATGATGAAGATTACAATCGCTAGCTGCTGCACACAGAAGTACGTTGGCTCTCTAAAGGTGTTTGTCTGAATCGTTTTTTCAATCTATTTGACTCAGTACTGGACTTTCTTGAAGACAGAGACGAAAAATTGCGCGAAAACCTGATTACGTCAAAAAATGGCATCGCTTATTTGACAGACCTGTTTAAAATATTTAATCAAGTTAATTTACAATTGCAAGGTGATGAGTTGAATTTAATTAAAACAAAAAACGTTATAGCTGCTTTTGCGGGAAAACTTCTTATATTCAAACGAAATCTAGGTAGAGGTGAATACAACCACTTTCCCACATTATCAGCAGTCTCTGCAAAACCGGAAGATTTACTTACTTACTGCCAACACTTGGAAGTTCTTCATGTTGATTTTACGGAGCATTTCCAAGATATTTTAAACATGAATATACCGAGTTGGGTTTTAGATCCTTTCGCAAACACAGATACTGAAGAATCATCAAATTTGGAACAGGAACTCTTAGAACTCACGACTAACGAAGTACTCAAAGTAAAATTCAAACATGGATACCAAGAGTTCTGGCTTCAAAAATCAATACCAGTTCTCTACCCTGGAACTTATGTGGGCAATAGTACAGAAGTTTTTAATCGCATTTCCTTTGTCCTATATGGCTGAGCGTGGATTCAGTGCAGTAGCTAATTTACTGTCAAAGAAGAGGAACAGACTACACATCACTGAACGTGGCGATCTGCGATTGATGTTAACGAAATTGGAACCCGACATTAACAAATTGTTAACACTCCACCAGCCTCAACCATCTCATTAATTTTTTTTATTTATTATTAATTTTGTGTTTATCTCATTATTTTTTATTTCATTTTGATTCTGTGATTATTCTTAAAATTTTAATAAACAATTTTATTGTACATTTTGTTGTCGTTTTATTAATTTCTGCTTTATGATTTTTAATAGATAAATAAACAGATAAATTAAGTACAGATAATATGCCACAATATTTTAATATTTCATATAAATTTAACTATTATGGACTAGGGGGGCGTTGAAATTTTTGTTCTCTTCTAAAGGGGGCGATGGTCCAGAAAAGGTTGCAAATCACTGATTTAAAACATTAACCTCTTGATAATGCTGATTACATTCCTGTTTAATTTTCAAGTACTGAAGTAAAAAATTAAAACATAGTAGTAGTTATTCTTCTAATTATTGTTTTTATTTAGTTGGCTATTAATGTTTGATTCATACACATACTTTCTCTTAACAGGAATGAAAAAGGGAAGTAAATGGTGCCCTAGCCAATATTCTGTAGTTTGTGGAAAGCATTTTCAAGAAGAGGATTTTAAAACTATAGGGAAAAGAAATATCTTGAAACCATCTGCAGTGCCTTCCGTGTTTCCCAGTTACCCTACACACTTACGTAAAAAAGAAGTAGTGAAAAGAAAAACAAAAGGAGTTACAGGGAATACTGTTCCATTGACTCTTAGTGCAAATATTTGCAGCTCCCTTTTTCTTTTGGAAATTTAAATGTGTTAGCTGAGGCAGCTGCCTTTAGCAACAAAATGGAAATAAGCTGAAAATCATGTAACATATGCATTCAAACTGAACATGATCCAAAAAGCATTTTACTTTTGAGAAATAAAAATAGAAATATAATATCAAGGTTTTACAGAGTGAGAAAACATTTAAATACCTTGAAAGCCAAATATAGTAGTCTTCTAAAACACTCCCAGAAATTAGAATCTGACTTTGAATGTGTGAAAAAATTACAAGAAAATGCTGCAAATGGAAATCATAGTGCTGTTTTTTTGCTAGATCAGCTAAAAGCTTTATGAGCAAAACAAGCCCAAGTGGCATGAACTTAGTGTAAGATTTTGCATTATGTGGCAGAGTCGTTCACCGTGTGGCCTATCGTTATGCTCGAAACATCAAACTCTTAAAATTACCAGCTAGATCAACATTACAAAAGTATCTGTCTAATAGTCCTACGGAAACTGGCTTCAGTAGCCTTGTTCACCAAAGACTATACGCTGAGAAAAAAAGATTGACAGAAAAAGAGCTCCTTGGTAGCCTAATAATTGACGAAATGAGCATTAAACCGATGTTGTTGTACAATAAGTTCCAGGACCGTTACTTTGGTAATGTTGTCATGGATGGCATCGAAAACGAATAGGAATTCAAAACAAATTAGCCAATCGTTTACTGTGCTTCCTGTTTTCTGGTTTATCAACACATTTTCGCCTTCCAGTTGCTTATTATTTTACCCATCAGTTACAAGGAAATCAGTTGTATCTACTGACACTGAATGTTTTGAAACAGCTGGAAAATATTGGATTTCAAGTTGTAAGAATTGTAACTGATAATCACAAGGTAAACATCTTCCTGTACCAAAAGCTATGTCATGGCTCAATTAAACCTGAAATTGAGCATCCTTGTGATCCAGAAAAGAAGTTGTTCCTCAGTTATGATTACTGACACATAATCAAAAATATCAGATCCCAATTTTTATCGAATAAAAAAATTGTGTATTGGGGCTGAAAAAATTTCACCGAAAAATTTGTACCATATACATGATTTGCAAAGTAAAAAATATGTAAACCTATAAGAAATCTTACAAAGAAGCACTTGTTCCCTTCAACGTTTGAAAAAATGAATGTAAAGAGAACAATAGCAATTTTTACTCCTGTGGTAACATCTGTCTTAAAATTTCTATGTGATTATGGTAGGCAATGTTCTGTAAAAGGTTTCGAAGATGCACAGAAGACCATTGAATTTATGGAAATAATGCATAAATGGTTCACATTGCATAACATTCAAAGTACCAGGTATCATATATATACCAATAATCCTATGTGTATGCAATCCTTTTCTGTTACTGATGATAGAGAATGATTTTTTAAATTATTTTCTTGTGGAAAAATTCTTGTTCTCAACCAAAGTTACAATTTTTAAGTGCAGAAACATATGAAGCAGTAGTTGTGACAACATTATCTACTATTAAATGTGTGAAATATCTACTGAATGAAGGATTTCATTTTGTGTTAAGCAGAAAATTTTCCAGTGATGAATGCTAGTAGTGACGCTGCAGCAATTGCAAAAATTCTTAAAAAGGGCCTAATTTCTGCATCACTTTCAAGCAATGGGAGCAACAAACCTTCCCTAGATGTAATGGGTCCTGTTTCTACAATCTCCCAACCCTTCACAGTTAGTAATAAAGCTTCAGAAATATCTTTTGAAACACTGTTAGCAGAAGAACCTTCTGAAATAGAAAATATAAATTCCTTTTGTAGAGTGTCACTTTTGACAGCAACATTAGCAGTGATCGCTGGTTACCTATTTAGAGCAGTACAAGATAACATAGAATGCCACAGCTGCTCTGAGCTATTAAATACTCCTCAGTCACCATCAGCATCAAATGCCATTATTCGAAAAGTCGATCGTGGGGGCTTGAAATACCCAAAGCTTGAATTTGTCAATGTTTTAGCTGTTATGGGAAAAGCTGTAAAAAAATTGCTGCCCAGTTTGAGTTCAAAGAGAAAAGTGTTAACGTTAACATTTCTACCAAGGTTATGCAAAAATAAATTATTTCATTGTTCTTTTAATGATGACAGCTACATAAAAAACCTTTGTAAATAAATAATACAGAAATTTTTAAAACCACATTTAAAGAATTATGGTAGTAAGTGTACTGAAGAAGCTGCAAAACTCAAGCTGAATTCTAAACCCCTCTCTAAAAAAAGGCTTAAATTATAAATATCTCAGTTGTCAATTCCTGTTATATTTCTGATAGAACGTTTAAGTATTCAACAGAATCTTTGAATTGCACAAATACGTGTATAAATATTCTTTAATGTGAGATTTTAAGATCAGAAGTAATTAAGGACTGAAATTTTAGCAACACTGGAAAAAAAGAGTTCTGATAAAGAGTAAATTCTGTGCTGCAGCATGAACTTCATTTGTGTCTATTAAGTGGTAAAGTTCCAGTTCCTGTGGAAACAGCATTATGTAGTCAAATTATTCCGTTAAAGAATTCTGCATATATATTATAAAAATAAGTCATTGATTAACCTTAACTAAAGGTAAAGTGATTTAAAATAATTTTATTCATTAATTTTTTAGTGTATTTTCCTCCAAATAATTAGCGTTAAATAAATATTGGTCGACCAGATCGCTAAGTAAATGGTAGCTAGGCATAAACTGGAAGGAGAGCTGTGTACCAATCCCTAGTGATGATGCACAGAACCGGCCAGGTCTAGCACCTAATGCCAGACCCCGCCTTCTCGTGGTGTAGGCAGTTAGTACCTTTCAAAAGAGATATTCTCTTTTAGAAAGGAACGGAAGGGGAGGGCTGCCAGTTCAGTATGGCCTACTGATCTGGTCATCTATGGACACATTTTTCTTTTTCAACCCTGCTGAGGAGTGGTCAACTTCACAGGATCGTGGTGCTGACCATTTATACTTACTAGACTGGGCTTGTTTATGAATTTGAGCTTGATTATGGATCCTGGACCTGCTGCTCTGTTTGGCCTCTGCTGAGGGAGAATCTGCCGCTGTGTTTTCTGTTTGCTTGTGGGTTGCCAACCCTAAGTCAACAGAGGCATGGGATACCTTATATCAGCTGGTGGATAATCCTAATCAGAGGCCATCACAGGTATCTAAACCTTACTTAGCTAGTTGGGCATCGTCAAGCCCAAACTGGAGTAATGTGTCTCAGGCAGGCCATATGGCTCTTGAAAAAGTCCACTTGAAAAGGTGGTGCCCTGAAGTTCCTACCAGCATCAGTGACTTTAGCCTTTAGCGGAGGAGCAACAGGTCTTTGCCCCATACCTGCGATCAGGGTTTTTTTTTTGATATTGTTGGCCCTACCAATCTCAATAAACCTAATTTCTTTAAAAATCCTACTAATCATTTTCTCTCTGCAGGAACGTGGAAGGTGAGGATATTACATAGAGTTTATTCTCTTGATGTCCTCACACAGAAATTCCAGCGCTATAACCTAGATATTCTAGGTTTGCACGAGTTCAAAAGCACGGGTAAAGGTGAGATACTTAAAATAACTTTAAATTTCCCTTTACAGGAAGGGAGGATGGAAAGCATCACCAAGGCTGGATATCACAGTAGACATGCTAGTAATGCTCTTCTAGGATATGAGTGCATTAATGAAAGGTTTCTTACAGCAAAATTTCAGACAAGCGTTAAAGACTTGAAAGTTATCTGCTGTTATGCCCCCACTGAGAATGCCGATGAGGATGAGAAGGATAGGTTTTATGGACAACTTCAGGATATTTTGAATTCTGAAAAGAAAGGAGATATTACCCTTGTTCTTGGTGACTTCAATGCCAAAGCTGGTACTGACTCTGACATTTGGGGAGGAGTAATAGGCTCTTTTGGTATTGGTAGCTGCATTGGCAATTGGCAACGTGTCCTACAGTTAAGTAAACTCAATGGTTTCAGAATAACTAACACTTATTACAAACACCGTGACATACATAAGTACACATGGGTTTCACCTCATGGGCTGCCTAAGAATATGACTGATTAAATATTAATCAACAGCAAATGGGCTAGTTCTGTTAGGAATACCAGGTCATATAGGGCAGCTGAAATTGTATATGACCATTACCTTGTTAAAAGTGTCTTGCAACTTGAACTTAAAATGTGTTGTGCTAAAGTTAAAAAATTTACCTTTAATACTGAAGCTCTGAAAGACCCAGTTATAGCCAAAGTGTACCATGATAGGTTACTTAATAATTTTGACAGTCTTGGTTTACTTACTACTGAAGTTGAGGAAGAATGGGGCCGTTGCAAACAGGCTTTTTTGGAAACTAACATTACTCTTTTAGGAAAAAAGGAACAGAGGAGACAGAATTATTTAAGTGATAAGGCACTTGAGCTTGTTTCAGAAAGAAAGAACTGCAGGAATGTCCTTAATCAACACCCTACTAGTCCTAATAGAAAGCATTACAGAGAGCGTAATAAACGTGTAAAGGATCAGTTAGCTGCTGATAAGAATCTTTGGCTTGATGGCTTGCATGACAAAGCTGAGGAAGCAGTTAGTCAACGCAACAGCAGAGAACTGTACCAGATAGTTAATGTTTTATGTGGTGGAAAACGGACAGGCATACAAGGATTGCAGGATAAACAAGGTAAGGTTATAGAAGGGGAAAATTCTGTCATGGCTAGGTGGGCTGAGCATTTCAGTGATGTTCTAAATAATGTAGTTAGTTTTACTCCCATTGTTTGCAATTATGATAAATGCATTTCTGGTTATTTTCGCTATTTCTAAACTTAGACTTCATAAATCTCCAGGGGTAGATGAAATTACTACTGAAATGCTTAGAGCTGGGAATGTTTCGGTTACCACTTGGATGACGGAAATTTTGAATATCTTTTATGATAAAGGCATGGTTCCTAAGGATTTTACCAGACCTATTGTTATCCCTATTTTCAAAAAAGGTGATTGCAGTTCTTGTGATAACTATAGGGGTATCAGCCTACTCTCTGTTCCAGGTAAACTTCTTTCCATGATTGTGCTTAATAGAATTAATAATCAGGTTGACAGTCATTTGCGTGATGAACAATGTGGATTCAGAAGTGGTAGGGGATGTGTGGATCAGATATTTTCACTTAGGCAGATTCTTGAGAAATGTTTAGAGTTTCAGAAACTTTTGGTTGCTAGCTTTGTTGATTTCAGAAAGGCTTTCGACTCTGTTGATCGTCATAATTTGTGGTTGATTGTGAGATCATATGGTATACCAAACAAGTTAATTAACATAATTAAAGCTCTCTATAATAACACTGAGTCGTGTGTGAGAGTTGGTAAGTCTTGTAGCAATTGGCTTAGTATTACTTCTGGTGTTCGAAAGGGTGCATTTTGTCTACTTTTCTCTTTAGTTTAATTATTGATTATGTTATACGAAATTCACTTCAAGGGAAAGATTTTGGCCTTAAATGAACTGGAGATACGGAAATTTCTGATTTAGATTATGCTAATGATTTAGCCCTTTTGGCAAATGATGTTGATGAGATGAACTGTTTCATTCGAGCTGTTGATGAGACTGGTAGTAGAGTAGGTTTGGTTATAAACAGAGAGAAAACTAAAGTGATGAAAATTGGTCAGGCAGGTTGAGATTCAGTTAATCTGAATGGTTGCAGTCTTGAGCAGGTGTCACAGTTTAATTACCTTGGGAGCTGCGTAACTGATACTGGTGATGTGCGGCATGAGATTAACAGACGAATAGGGATTGCTGCCGGGACTTTAAAGAATCTATGGAGAGTGTGGAGAAATAGGTGTATACACCTAAAGACTAAAATTAGACTGTATAATAGTCTAATCAGAAACTATGATGCCTGAATTTTGAACATCTTTGAGAAAATGCATTAGAACTACCTAATTAATTCATTACTCTGAAAATCCTTTAGTACCACTTAAAAACTAACTTTTCACTTCAAAGTTCGACTCAGTAATAGTAAAATGTCCAATTTTTCCTGTAATTATTATAAAGATCAACGAAAAATAATAAAATCAATGAGTTATTTGATTATTTTACCATCCCGGTGACTGATGGTTAGCGTGCTTGGCTGCTGATCAAAGAGACCCGAGTTCGACTCCTGAATAAGGTATCGATGTTTTCGTTCTTTGTTTTTTTTTCTGCTGAAGTATCTTCTTTAGCACAAATTATCACTTTGACGTATGATACTGACAGGTTTCTGTCAGCACTTCGTGTCAAACAAATGCTTAAGGGATATAAGTATATATTTCATTTTGTAAAATTTCTACATTTCAACCAGTCTTAAGCTAATAAAAATGAGCATCATTCAACCTTTAATATTTTTGCTCTCTTCATTTGAGTGTTTTTCTTCTTCTTCCATTTTAGAATTTCCCTTAGACTTTAGAATGATGTTACTCAAGAATTTTCAGATTTTACGAATTATTTCCATTATTTTTCTTTCTAAGTAACGTCAAGATTTAAATTTCGTCTTGAAATAACTACATTATGACATTGCTTATAATAACCCATATTACGAATAAATCAAAAAGCGTTTAACGGTAACTCTTTCGGTATATATGTTACCGCTGAAGTGCAGAAATCAGTTATTCTACAGATTATCTAGGTAGTGTGCAGATTAACTAGGGTGATCCGTTAACGTGCGGAAAATTGTTTCATTTCTCAAATTACCTGGATAATCTGCACATTACCTCCTAGGCACTCGTTAAAGTGAAAATAAGATCTTTGCTGGAACAACAGGAACGTTTCTGTACGCTTAAATTAACATAATATTATTTATCTAGTGTCCGAGAGTAGAGTTGAAACCAGGTCATCCCTCTGTCAACATGAATCAGTCGTCCGAATTATAAAAAACGCCCCCAAAATGAGCAGGGCCAAGTGAGAACGAATCATTTTAGTGATTCGTTATCAAGAATGAATCACTTTACCGATTCGTTCTCACTTGGCCTGCGCTCATTCGGGGCGTTTTTTATAATGCGGACGAGTGAATCACGTGACACGAAGATTCATATTCAAGAGATTCACCACTATGAGAGAAACAAACTTTTGAACTTTAACGATACGGAAGCCGTTAATGTGCACATTAAATAGGTAAAATGCGGGAAACTCTTGATTCCGCACGTTAACGGAGCAAATCAGTTAATCTGCAGATTAGCTAGGTAATGTGCACATTAACGGCTTTCGAGCTTTAGCGGTAACATATACGTTTTATGATGTGTCAGAGAAAAAAATTCCCCAAACGGTCTCTAGATTGAGGGGAGGGGTTGGGGGTGCTCGGACTCATAATCATCCAAGCGGTTTTTTGTTAGGACTGAATAATTTTAATTTCGGGCGCATCAGACTCGAACTCATCTCTAGTTGATATAAACGAATTTCTCAAATTTACTACTAGAATTACAAAAACGTTTTACATATAGAAAACCAATTTAAAAGTGCTTCTCGTCATGTCGATTTAAATCAATCTTCTCCACAAATGACATATCACAGTGTCTGCACAAGAATGGCTTTTGTCGCAAATGAATTCGTCTGTGTGTTGACAGATTTTCATGCTGTTTGAAAGACTTGCTACAGAGATCGCAAGGAAATGGGCGTTCTCCTGTGTGGATACGAAGATGCACTTCAAGATGGATCTTGAGCGTGAAACTCTTTCTGCAGTGGCAACACTTATGAGGACGATCTCCAGAGTGCGTGAGCATGTGACGTTTGATGTTGGATGATCTATCGGTAGAGTTAAGACATAATGAACAAGGAAATCTCCTGCCTTTTCCTTCCGCTCGATGTCTCTTCTTGTGTTTGGTGAGTAATTGTAATGATTTAAACCTGCACCAGCAGATCTCACACTCATAAACGCATCCACCTGATTTAGGAAATAAATAAATAATACATTAGTCTTTGAAATGGATAAACTAAATTGCTGAATTACATTCAACAGTATTTCCAGTATTGTATTCCAAATTTATTTATGACATTAAACTATGGGTTGGGTTGTTTTACCTCTGAGGGGCACTTTTCTGCACACCATGGGCTAAATGGCCAGGTCACATGGACCCTGAAGGCTCAGAGAAGGTTGGGGGAGGGGACCCACTGGAACAGCTGTTGGGAGACACATGGTAGCCTCCCGTCAAGGCCATTCAGCGTGTTCTTTAACGTGCACAGTGTATGGCTCTCCCGCACACGGGACCACGGCTTAACGTCCCATCCGACGGACGGCGGCCTTTCCAAGCCCATCGGTGTCCCCTACTGACCGTGGGCAGGGCGGGGAATTTTGCGGAGATTTAAACTATGGAATGAGAAACCTTAACATGAAATTCCATGAATGAAAAAAATATTTTAATTCTTTTTATTAATTAGACTTGCAATGATATTTATACCATAGGAATACGAGTCAAAGTCCAAATTCTTTAAAGCAAATAGTAGCATAATATTAGATACATTTTTAAAACAAAGCTCTTACAAATACAAATACTTTTACACATTTAATCAAATAAATTTTCTACTTACATATTTAAATCAAGACTCGCTTGCTTTATAGATAACACTGCAATTCAGTTAACATATTCATATACAGTGTTAATCAATTTATCACCCATTTTATGTATATCTATTATTTAATAAAGACCCATTTAAAATGTCACTTATAGACATTGAGAAATGCGGGCTCAAATAATTATAATCAAATGATATGTACAGATACTGGACGGAAAAATGGAAACAGTTTCATATTATCTCAATAGAAAAAATTACATTCTGTGCTTAATAACCTCTTCAATACGATTTCTAATGAAAATATGTCTAAAGATCTGAATAAAATCTATCTAAATCTCGATTAAAAAAAAAACGTTTGCAGTATTAAAAGAGTTTTGAATGTTGGAACATAGTAACAGGCTATAAAAATTATCCCCGAAATTTAATTAAAATATTAAAACAGGTTAAGAGAACTTTTTGAATCTAGGGTCTACTACATAACCTCTGAAATCTTACTTAATTATATACGTATCACACTTAGCTTATCAAAACTAAATGTGATTCATAATTGATATTTATTAACTATTAATTCTATCAATTATGATATCTGAACTCTCTCCTAATTTATTCTTTAGAAATATGTTTCATTAAAAATCATATCAAATAAGTTATTGAACTCTGAATGCGATTTTTCTTTTGAGGCAATATGAAACAGTTAACATTTTTCTGTCCAGTATCTGTATATATATATATTAGATGTTATCTCTTCTTAAACTTATGCATTGATTACTGTTATTTTGCATATCTAAAGAAAGAATAAATAATAAAATGTATTAGTAAACTCATAAACAGTTTTTCGATTTTCTACATTCATTACGCTTAAGTTTTATAATATTTGTTTTTATAAATATCTAAATTCCAGTTCAAAGCAGTGTTCTGCTATAAAATCTGCATACATATAATATATGTACGCAACTGATGCAAGATTTAGCTTTTCCTCTGTTCTGAAAGATGGTTCCTTTGGATATATTAAAACTGCCAATGCTTCGAATAAGTGGTTCACTTCCTTCGTTGAGCTACTCTCTTCATAGGATCACTGGTAATGCCTTTTTCCACTTAGGAAACTCTAGTTTTAGCTCAGATTAGACTGGGAGTTAACACAATAAGAAAGTATGGCATCAACTGCAACTTCTCCATGATCACATCACTTCTGTTTTGTCCGTACAATTCACTTCTGTAGTTTTCCCTCAAAGAGATAAAGTTTCATTCTGAAAAGGAATAGGAAAAAAAATAGTACTCATTGGTTAAATAAGATGCTTTAAATAGAGACATTTAAATAATTCCATTGTGAGAGACCCGAAAACAAAACCATCATACAAAAATTTAAGTTAAATGCTATTTCCTAGTTATTTATTATCTTAAAAAAGCACACACGTAAATTATGGCTGGATGCAGTTAATGTAAATAATGAATCAGACTCAGGAATCAATAATCTTTCTTAAACATTTTAAGAAACTAATAAAATTGAGCATAAATTGAAATCTAAATCTTTATTTCGAACATAGTAATCAAAATTTAGCAGAGTCTACTACGCCGCCATTTTCTAAAGTAGTCCGTGAAAATAGTCCCCGTTTCTCCATTGTATTCTCAAAATCAAAGTCACCGTCACCGCCATTTGGCCAAAATTCATTTTCACAAATTGATTTTCACCATTTGACCAAAATTGGTCACACAATATAAAAAATTCGAAAACAAGTACTTCTAGCGAAGCGACATTCATTTCACTGGATTACTGAGATCGTGGGACTTTTCTTAAATATGTTTCGACATGATATTTTTCAACAATTTAATATATGTTTACATTTTTTAAGTTGTTACGGAATGATTATCTTTGATTTATGAATGAAAGTAACTTTAGAAAGAAGCTATTTCATAGTGGGAGAATATATTTGATAAAGTTGATATAAGAATAATATATTAAATTTGAAAAAAAAAATGATCAACTTCTGTTTCTATAAATTCATGGAACCGTTTTCAAACTGAATTCCTATCAAGCATTCCATCACAAAGTTAATTATTTACACTTCATAGATTTAACTGAAAATAAATCAATTTCTTTCTTTATATATCCCATGAAACCGTCCCGATGGCCAAGTGGTTAACGTGCCACGTAAGGCATGGATTTTTGTGTGGTCTTCCTGCTGCGGTCTTGTCTGCCTCTGAGATCTTCTCTATGGCGCATTTAGTTGACAGGAAAGATATGTAAGCAAGACCCACCGGTTCTGCCTGACAGCACTACCAGCGTAAACGGGAAATGCCATTTTCGCTGCTAACTACGGTCGGGGGCAAGACTGTACCATATAGATATAGCTCATCCCCGACTACCCTATAGCGAGCAGTCCTATAGAAGGAAAGCTCATCCATCGGTCAAAACCTAAATTTAATCTGTTCTCCGGTTAGCCACAACAAGGATATATAGATGCGAGTTGACTCGGCTACCGGGGTGGAAACTCTTAGGTCTCCGGGGTGGAAACTCAGATTTGAAAAAGGGCCCTAGCCTACTAGAGGTACCAGCAGTGGCGGCTCGCGTATAGGCACTGTGGAACTGCAGCACCCCCAATTTCAACTTGATATTATCGATAACATTTAATATAATGAGTCCTTTTTTCTTTAATTCTTTCTTTATACTTGTACAATATATAATCCTTAAGCTTAATGTCAGTAGACATCCCCTAATTTATGAAAATGATACCAAAATCTTTGTATGGAACTGTGCGCTTCACAGTACTAGAGGTGAGGTGTTTGACTGTTGTGCGCATGCGCACATAGGAAGCTACACGCGAGGCTGCAAGGGAGAGAGAGCACTGTCGTTCTCGAAGTGCCGACCCTGGCGTGCTAGTTGAAGGTTTCTCGCAAATTAAAACAAGAAGAATGGATTTCATTTTTAAATGAATAAATTAAGCTTGAACTGTAACAATTTAGGTTAAAGTAAAAAATGTTTGATTTTGTTCTTTTAGGATTTTCTCAAGTTTCTGAATAAATTTTCTTTTTATACATGTTTCTTTCCTTTTACACAATTTTAAAACAAAGGCTAAAATTTTTCTGGAGCAGCACCCCCACTAATTTATCTACGAGCCGCCACTGTCTACGATGGTACGGGGTTGCAATATCAAAACGGAGAACACCTCTATTAAACAATGAATTAATTTACAATATTAGAATTTCGCAGATATACACCTAATAGTAGTTCATTAGAATGTTTTAGAGGAAAAATTGTCATTAGTCGATGGGGTCTGAACTCACGACTATTGACTGTTCTGCGGTCGGTAGCTAAGTGGTCAGAGCACCTGACATGTTATCAGGAGGTCGTGGGTTCAGATCCCACCCGGCTAATGAAAATATTTTCTCTGAAACATTCTAATGAATTAATCTTTGTAATAATTATTCTGCGTGGCATTGCTTATATACGAAACAAATATTCGAAATAATTATTTCGCAGAGCTTACTGGTGTCATTGAGGGGTTGAGGGAAATCAATTAATAAGTATAATTCTGATAAGTAAAACTAGAAATGAAAAACATTTTTCTGAATTATGAATAATGATGCAATTAAAGCATTTGTGTAAAACATTCTATCGCAGAATACTACCGTTGCTTTAATGTTTAGTCTAAGGAGTGTGAGTCGAACGGATATATTGTGTTCATGTATGGACATAATTAAGATGTTAGCAGGAAGTGAGTTTTTATGATTTCATTATTTAATTCTTGGTTTTTTTAATTCATTTCGGCAGAGCATTTAAGATTTTGCATTGTTTTTGTTGTTTTGTGTTATGATTTGTTTACCTTTTACGATGTTTATGACATTTTTATCTTTAATGATGTTATGGAAAGAAAATAATTTATCAAAGGGACCATTTCATGGCGTGAAAACATATTTAATAAGTATAAAGTATAATAAATAAATATCTCCTCCAGCATCTGCTTTCCCGAGAGTTACAAAAGGAGCCAATCAACTTAATTCTACCCTTGATAGGGAACCACCTTGACGTGGTGGTGGTGGTGGTGGGGGGGGGTCTTGTGGCTCAGTGCGGTTGAAGGCTCTGCTGACCAGTTTGGGCCCCGGTTGGACAGAACTAAGACCATTTTGAGGTCGAAAGCCTTGCTGACCGGTTTGGAGTCCGGTTAGCAGTCAAAGACCTCCATCAAGTGCTCAGTGGAGCAGTTCGAGGCTCTTGCTGAACGACCTGGTACCCAGTGGCGGCTCGTAGCTAAAATTAGTGGGGGTGCTGCTCCAGAAAATTTTTAGCCTTTGTTTTAAAATTGTGTAAAAGGAAAGAAACATGTATAAAAAGAAAATTTATTCAGAAACTTGATAAAATCCTAAAAGAACAAAATCAAACATTTTTTACTTTAACCTAAATTGTTACAGTTCAAGCTTAATCTATTCATTTAAAAATGAAATCCATTCTTCTTGTTTTAATTTGCGCGAAAACCTTCAACCAGCAGGCCAGGGTCGGCACTGAGGGAACGACAGTGCTCTCTCTCTCTTGCAGCCTCGCATGTAGCTTCCCATGTGCGCATGCGCACAACAGTGAAACACCTCGCCGCTAGTACTGTGAAGCGCACAGTTCCATACAAAGATTTTGGTATCATTTTCATAAACTGGGGGATGTCTACTGACATTAAGCTTAAGGATTATATATTGTACAAGTATAAAGAAAGAATTAAAGAAAAAAGGACTCATTATATTAAATGTTATCGATAATATCAAGTTGAAATTGGGGGTGCTGCAGTTTCACAGTGCCTATACGCGAGCTGCCACTGAACTAATTATTATTTTCAAAACAAGAAATTAAGCTACAGATTGTCGCACATTAAAAAAAATGAGATCACTTCCTCACAATAAAAGTCTACAAAGTTACTTACCTGAAGGAATTTATAAACGAACCAGAAACACTTTATGAATATTATTAAACTTGATTCACCTGATATTTTTTCGAGCAGCAGAATGGTGGTTTAGAGAAGGATATAGGGAATAGAGGCCATGTGTATTTTTTAATCTCATAGACCTTGCCAATGGTTGCTTATTACACTGTAATGTGTTCCCGGTATGCAAAGCTCCGAATATCTCAAAAAAAAAAACCTCAAATTATATCAAATCTTCGCCATATCCATACGCTAACGCGGCAAATGTAACAACAAAATAGCCGCTTCATATAAACTCGTAAACTGACATTATAATTATCTTTACCTTGCAATAATAGGGTAATGACGTCTGACAAGAGTGACGTTGACGAATGCACTGTTTGCCCACTCATAAGAAGTTACTTTTACAGTGTTTCGTATTGCAAACAGACGTGTTTGTTTACTCTTCCGCAGTTGTATTTTTCAATATCTTGTTTACGAAAATTGCTCTAAATTATGGAAGAGAAATAAGACGCATTTGTTTAAACATAGTGCCTCTTTCAGGCGTTTTTCTGATTCACGGTGAGTATTATTTCTTTAGGATATTTAATAATTATACCTACAATTAATAATCCTCACTTTACATCACTGGGGTGGGGTAATATAAGGTACATAGCTATGACGCTTATTCCTAGTTTCTTCTCAACAAATCGATACGTTTTTTATATATTTTCGCTTTCCACGTCAGCTGTGTTTCATTTATAGATTACTAGCTGAAAGTACCTGGCGTTGACCGGGTATTACTTTTAATCTGTATATTCTTATTTCCGCTGTAGTAAGGGTAATTGTTGTAAATCCCCCCCTCCACCGACACTTTAGAATGGATTTTCAATAGGAAGAAATTGACGTCAGCGAGCTCTCAAATATTTTATGTTTAAGCTATCGATATCTTTATATCCGTTATCACAGAATTTGCCGCCTTATGGCTCCCGTGATATTCGACCGCACGGTCGAAATTCCTCGCATAGCGTCTCCCCTGTGCCCCAGTGATTGGTTTAAAAAACAGGTTCCCACTTGGCTCGTGGCTTCGTTTCTACACAAATTGTGACAGGTCATGTCTTACTTTTAATCTCCCACACCGACATTTTATCACAGTTTGAATACGAAGAATTTCCCGGTGTTGCAAAAATCATTGCTGACTCGGCGCGCGCTCACAGCCATTCACAAACGATAGAGATATTTCGTCAGAATTTGACTTCTGTAATTCCCGACATACTTCTCGAAAAGTTCCCAAATTTCGTTCGCGGGTTCTCCCTGCCCGACCCCATTTTTGGTTAGAAAATCAGTTCCCTAGCTGCAATGGAACGCCTAAATAATGATTTTAGAGAACGGGGGGAATCTTGCAACGGCATCATTTTTGCAGCCGAAGGTTTAAATGCTATTTATACTCTTCACACTTGGGGAACAGAAAATGGCAACAGTAAATTTCACACCGATTCTCGTTTCCCGAAGGGCATGGTAAATATCGTTGTTCCTAGTAAGCTCCCCTCTTGGACTTTCGACCTGAAATTTCGCACTGAAAACTGGACCATAACCTGAAACATTCTGTGAAAATTTCGAGCGTGTACATTGATTTCCCGATGAGTTATGACTGCCAGAGACAGGCAGTAAATGACACTCCGCAACTCGCTAAGTTATGACGCTGTATTCCTTATCACCTCATTCGGATAAAATTTACGAACAATAATTGAGTTTAAAACACAAAAAAATACCCTTGAAAATTAACAGACATTAGAAAACCTATTTTATTGTACTATTTCAACTGATGCAGTATTCAATTAGTAACGCAAGTTCAGATGTTTAACAGCAGGGATATCTGTTTATTTAGTCTGAAACACTAACAGGAACAAGTTTATAGGAAGGCAGAATGGAATAATCTACATTTCTTTGGGCAGAGCGATAAATATGTTTCGGTTTCCATTACTATTTAAATACGGAACTCATAAAGAATCCTCAGCGTTGAGATTTATCTCCGCAAAACTCCCCGCCCTTCCCACGGTCAGTAGTGGACACCGATAGGCTTGGAAAGGCCGCCGTCCGTCGGATTTAACCCGTGTCTCCGTGTGCGGGGGAGCCACACCCTGTGCACGTTAAAGAACACGCTGGTGATCTTGTAGTTAGGCTACCATCTGTCTACCAACAGCTGTTGCAATGGGTCCCCTCCAGCAACCTTCTCTGAGCCTTCGGGTTCCCTGTGACCTGGTCATTTAACCCACTGTGGGCAAAAAAAAAAGTGCCGCTCAGATGTCCTTTACACATATGTAATTATTCTTCTTTGTTAATTTTTTTTCCTATTCAGCTGTTCGAGGCTGGTCATATCTATATAGTCCTCACATTTGTTGAAATAAATAGTCAGGAAAAATGTAAAAAAATGCGTTTTTTTTATTATTTGAATTTATTTAAAATTAAATTATAAGCTATTTATTTCAAAAATGACAATTAATAAACTGATTTATTGTGACTTTATTAAAAGATCATGGAATATTTCGAAATTAATTAAAACTTTTTTTTAGAAATTGAGGAGTAATTAGTTGACTTTCAATACATTTTTCATAACACCGTAATGTAAATTGGTAATCCAAAATTTGATCTCTGTATTCAAAAGACAAATAAATCTAGTTCTGATTAATTCTAAGCTCAGTTGAGAGATTTACATTGAAATGCACAATATAAAAATATCCATAACAGCAGCATAAGTTTAACGAATTTCTGTTTTACAGACTACACAGGGATTAACTGCTTAGTCGAGTAGTAATTTCACACCCTAAACATTTAACCTCTAATGATTATTTTATTTCCTAATCCAAAGAGGCTTAACGTGTTAGGGAAAAGAGTGAAAATATCTTCATAAATATAATAAAGAAATAAAAAAAACCCTCAAGCAACTTGCAACAGCGATCTGACAGGAGGCTGTCAGTTTCTCCGCCATAGTCGAAGGTCTGTGAGGATGGTGACCCCTTTGATCACTTTAATACGCCATAGAGAAGAAATGCGTTTGGTTGGGTTGTTTTATCTCTGACCGGTAGTTATTTGCACACAAGGGGCTAAATGGCCACGTCATAGAGAACCAGAGGGATCAGTTTAGGTTGCGGGAAGGTGACCGAAAGGGAGAGCTGTTATGAGACAGATGGTAACCTCCCATCCAACGTTTTATTTCACCTGCACAGGGTGTGATACATACAGAATTTCTACACTATTTTCTTGTGGTTTTCATCAGTTTTTATTCTAACAATATTAAGATTTTACGACATTTTGGTATTTTTTTTTCTTCTACTATTGGCTTTGGTAATTTTACGCTTATGACGTCATCTCCTTGAACTTTATATATATATAATAGAGCAGTGGTTCTCAAAATCTTTTATGCCTCACGTACCTCCTGGAAATGTGTATGTTACTGGCGTACCCCATGTATAGATACAGAAAACTATAGTTGTACTATAACAATGGGAATAAACTAAAACATATATATACACACATTCTTTATTGTAAAATTTTCAATCAAAATATCATTACCAGATTTATTCCGGATATCGGAGCAATCTTCCGATGTCTGTCGTTTTTAAAAAGTTCTATAATATATGGTCAGTGACTTAGTTGTTTATACGAAAGTTATTAAAGCTAAAACTAATTCGTGACGGAAATGCAAATTACGAAACAAAAGGCGTATCCGGTTTAACGATTCGAAAAGCATTGTTGTGTCACGATTCTTTAGCATAGGATGCAGTAACGTTCACTTCAGTGAAATCTCATTAAAACGGATGTTATGCAAATATGCTTTTACACAAACCATCGATGTTCGCCTTTCTAACCGTTATGACGATGGGGTGTTTAACGTAATTTTTTTTTTCAAATTAAAACTGACTGGTTTGGTTTTAAAGAAAATAAATATATAATGAATTCTTAAATATTTTTTTTCTTATTCCTGTTACCTAAAACCATAAAACTGCTACGCCTTAATAATGAATTGTATAAAACACAGAGATGACGTCATTAGCGCGGTTTCAAAATGTACTGGCAACACAAGGAAAGAGTACTGCTGACGTCATTTCGGTGTTTTTCCTACTTTATTACTAACCCTTATTCACATGATTTACTTATTTTAGTAAATTTACTTATTTTAGTGAATTTACTTATTTCCGATGCCGCCATATTTTTTCTCACCAATCTCTTTTTAACTTCGAATTTTATATGAGATAACTAACGTTATTTCCCGCAGTCCGTGACCGAGTGGTTAACACGATTGGCTACTGATCTAATGGACCTCTGTTCGAGCAGCAGGTAAGGCACAGATGTCTGCGTTCTCTTTCTGCTGAAGTCCCTTCATCCTACTTCATCAATACGACAAATTCCTAGATCGAGGCTAGGTGTGAATCTCTTACGCATGTCATAGGCAACTTTGTCCTTAGGGGTAAAGAACGCTTTTTCCTGTATTCCCAAAGGACAACCCTATGGTTTAATTCCCCAACATTCTCTGAGCCTTTGGGGTACTCGTGACCTGGCCGTTTAGCCCATTGTCTACAAAAAAATTGCCGATCACAGGTAAAACAACCAATTCTGAGCTCTATATGATATCAAATGCGTATTATTGTATGAAATTCCAGTCAGTCATTCAAATAGATTCTCTTATCATTTAAAAGCATCCAGCTTACAAAGATGTTTATTCGTATGCCTCACAGCGCATTCCTGCTATTATAAATTAAATTTAAAATTATATTTAAAATTAAAATTTGTTTCAGGATGTTTCTGAACTTTTAATAATAAATAAATAAATAAATACCCCCTCAAGCAGCTGCTTACCAAAGAGGTCTGACAGGAGCCTGTCAGTTTATATGCCATAGTAGAAGGTCTGAGAGGATGGTACGCCCTCAGCAGGAAGACGATAGAAAACAGCCATGCCTTACCCGGGACTCGAACCCAGGTGTCTTAGATCAGTAGCCAATCGCGCACACCACTCAACTTTTAAAAAAAATAAATCCTTATTAATAAACAATAGGAATAATCTAATTAAATGCACCCCATTCTGTTTCGAATTCTGACACGGTAGATAGGTTCCCAAGAAAACCGTGTAACAAAATAAACCTTAAAAAAAAATTACAGTGCATATGAAAAAATAGATATGAAAATCTTTATGTATGCAATTGATTTTTATTAATTTAAACACATTTCTAATTATATAAATGTTACTTATTTCGTATAAAAGTGGAAAAGAAAAAAGGTAAAATTAGTGCTGCCTGTGAATATCGGTTAATAATAAAGTAGCAAAAACACTGAGATGACGTCAGTAGTACTGTTTCGTTTGTGTTGCCAGCAGATTTTGTATAATATATTACACGGAGTTAAAGTTTTAGAAATGATTTTCTTAATCATAATAATGTTGCTATTTTTGGTCTATTTTTATTTTATGTTTCGATCATCTCAGGTACGTAAGATGCATTTTTATTTTTCTAGAGATAAGAAAAATGGTTATATAAAGTTTCGGAGAAGTATAGACGAAACATTGGTGAAGCCGTAGTAAAAGTTGGAAGTTGCATACTTTAAGTTTCACATTGCAAGCTTTTTTGAGTTGTTCCACTGGATGTTTTTTCTGACTCTCGTACGATCCACGGAGGAAGTAACCATTCTTTTGTGAGGAAGTAACCAATCTTTTGTTTAATGTATTTTGGGTGAGATTTTAATGATGCACTGCGATGTGGAAGGGCTTTACATAGGCAGCAACCATTTATACGTTTACGAACCGTTAAAGCTTTGGAAATTCCGGTTTTTGAAAAGTCGTTTTCGGTAAAAACTTAGGTTTTTGCGAGTAATCTCAAGATTAATATTATTGTTTTGGCCCAGAAATGAAAATTAACAGTTATGTGCACGTCGTGGTGTAATAAGATAGAAAATTAGGAATGGATTTGCATCGCACCTTAAGTCCTTTGCCGAACGCTTGCAGTGTTTAAAAATTATGTTTATGGGTGAATAAATATTTCGATTTAGAGTGAAAGGTGGGGTAAAACTTATTTATTGAGAGATGAAATAAACAGTTGCAATAATCTTTCTATAAATAGGAATTGAGTACGAAATATTTGTGTTGACACGAAATAGGGTTCGCCCAGGTACGAGAAATGGTGAGAAAGGAATCTTAAAGAGAGAGAAATTTGTTGCGGATATGGACAGGTGTCACTTCCTTCGAAATCGGAAAACAATTAAATCAACAATGTTATTGTCAGACGTCAGCAAAGAATTATTACGATTACTTTCAAACAGTATACAGTTAATGAAATCTGTTGAAGTCAAACGGACGTAGTAGCGTCGACATTTTTGCACGTTTTCTTCTAGGGAATCGAACATTAGTTGTGGTTAGAAAAATAAGTCGTCTTTTAAGTCACGGAGGTAGGAAGAGGATATTTTAATGATCTCGTATATGTCGTCATGTTGGTCTTTATGAGGCATTCAAATAGTCGTACATCGTATTATTGTATACTGTGGGTTAATAGCGTAACTGTTATACGATCGAAATGCCACTGAACCTATTTGTTTTGAAATTATGGATTCTTTCTGCTAACTTTTTTAGTTTTTGAAGGTCTAGCACTTTTTTACTTATCAATTAACTAGTTTTCACGATTGGATTTTCCGTTCGTTTGACATACAGTTGTTTATTCCCTCTAGCAATGTTAATGTTCACTATTGAAAACATAAGTTAGTGAACTTCGAAACTTAGTAATCTTAATTTCTGAATGAAAATCGCGATCGGTGTGAAATATTCAAACTACGAGATAGGTTTTAAATATTGTTTTTAAATCTAGATTTAAATAGATTTGATAATGATGTTTATTTTTACTGCGTTAAATTCATAGTTTCGAGGTCACCAAAGTTCACAATTAGATAGTGGTCGAGTACGTATACTTACAGTTCTAATTCCGGATTGAAGCAGATATATTCAAGCTCTTTAAATAATATTCAGCGCTATATTTGTGTTAAATGCATAGTTGAGAAGTTAATATCGTTGAATATTCCAGTTCGGATGAGTTTTGTAATAGTCAATTTCTGTATTGTATCTGCTTATTTAATAAGTTATAGGACTTGAAACGTTGATTGTCATAAACATGGAAATTCGGTAGGATACATTTCGGGTAGAGGAAATGACGTATGTTTTGGAGAAATTTGTAATAAACCTCGATTTCATCAGTTTACATTAAAAAGAGTGAATTTCTCCCTGCGGTAGGTCCTGACCTCGTTAGTATATTATCTATTTCGAGAAAAAAATTTACAGGCTCATTCTTATTGAACGCATTTCTCGGTCGTTGTTAGCACAGTTATAATACGTTAGATGTGGCTCGTTTTTCTTCCTATCTCAATGCTTGCAATGGTACTTATAGTTTTGTGTGTCTGCCGCTCGCCGTAATGATTATCCTTCTCGTTAGGAACTAGATAAGCGGTTCCCAAACTTATTTGTCTTACCGCCCCCTTTCAGAAAAAAAAAATACCTGGAAAACTACCTTCTTGAAGCGAACAAAGAGAAAGGTGCAGTTACAAATGTGTGTTCTTTTATGTCCTATAATATAGTAAAGAAGGATGTTGTTGTAAATAAGACACCTTGCTCGAAGCTTCAAATTATAAAATTATTTATTAAAATCAACCATAGTAACATTCGCATTGCACACAGAAAAGTAAGATAACGATGGATAAATTTATGTGTTTATTTGGAAAATAATGTAGTCACTACGAATAACTCTTACGTTACACAATAGGTGAAATATGTACGAACGGTTTTTCCAAATTTTCTTATCTTCCCTTTTTTCTTTATGCTTCTAGTGCCTCCCAATTGCGCCCGAGGCCACTACAGACTCCCTGGAATGAACGCAGAAATGGAGATCTCATTACATCATAAGAGAACCGTCTCTGTCTTGCCAAACACCCAGAGATGCCACATCGATACACAAACAACCAAGACTGCATTGTCCAACACCCAGAAATGGGAATCTCACTACGTTAAAAGGCCAACAACGAAAACCATGCAAAGTTCAAAGTCTGTCTTGTCCAACACCCAGAAATGGGGATCTCTCCATATTAAAAAGACAACAACCGTCTCCGTCTCGCAACACCCGGAAACGGAGACCTCCAGAATAAGACAAGTTCACTCTCCCAACACCCGGAAGCGGAGACCTCCAGAATAACACGTCTTCCTCTCCCAACACCTGGAAACAGAGAACTCCACAATAAGACAAGTCTTCCTCTACTAACGTCTCTAGAGGAAGACAAGTCCTCCTCTCCCAACACCCGGAAACGGGCAGAAAAGTAGAGGAAGAAAAATGATAGTGTCCTTCGAGAGGACAAATCTCCCAGTCAGAGGATGAGTCTCAAACGATCGCAGTATGGTGGCTGCTCTTCTAAGCACGACATCCAGATCAGTACCTAGGTCGTCTGCAGACGATTTGGTGCACGCACGTCACACCTACAACGCTTCGATCGGGAAGCGGAATCGTGTGGTCTCAACGATTCCGGGGATGCTTCCTCTCAAGAGACCTCATCGCCGGAGCAGTCGCTCCCGTCGGGGAGGACCAACACTCTGGCTAGCGCTGCCCTTCAACGCGCGAGGTGTGTGTGTGTGGCAAGATGCATTTTTTTACTACATGACTAAAAAAGTCCTATTAAAATGAAACATATGGTCTTTTTTTGTTAAATATTTTATTTTCAAAAAATCCAGAATTAAATGTTGATTAATTTGGCATCATCCTCAAGCAGCCATAGGCTACAGAGGTCCAACCAGACCGTGCAATTTAGTTCTCCTCGCATGTCTGTCCTGAGTTACATCTACTGCATCTGGCCATTCCACACCAATTCCAACAAGGTCCTGTTTGACATTGTCTGCCCATCGCATCCTAGGTCTCTCCCTCCTTCTGAGGCCTTTAGGCACACTGTTCATAACCCTATTCGCCAATCTATAATTATTCATACCGGCAACTTGGCCAATCCAACGGAGTATCTCTCTGCACAATATGCTGCTTAAAGGACGTTGCAAACTCCTTTGCCTAACCTCATCATTAGTTACAAAGTTGAACTACCAAATGCCCAAGATACTGCGTAAGCATCTGGAATCAAATGCATCTAGTTTCCTGTTATCTTGTTTACAAAGTATCCAGGTTTCACTACCACAACTAACCCTAGAAAGAACCAAACTATTATACAGTCTAATTTTAGTCTTTAAGTGTATACGCCTATTTCTCCACACTCTCCAAAGATTCTTAAAAGTCCCGGCAGCAATCCCTATTCGTCTGTTAATCTCATGCCGCACATCATCTGTATCTGTTACATAGCTCCCAAGGTAATTAAACTGTGACACCTGCTCAAGACTGCAACCATTCAGATTAACTGAATCACAGCCTGCCTGACCAATTTTCATCACTTTAGTTTTCTCTCTGTTTATAACCAAACCAACTCTACTACCAGTCTCATCAACAGCTCCAATGAAAGAGTTCATCTCATCAACATCATTTGCCAAAAGGGCTAAATCATCAGCATAATCTAAATCAGAAATTTTCGTATCTCCGGTCCATTTAAGACCAAAATCTTTCCCTTGAAGTGAATTTCGCATAACATAATCAATAACCAAGCTAAAGAGAAAAGGAGACAAAATGCACCCTTGTCGAACACCAGACGTAATGCTAAACCAATTGCTACAAGACTTACCAACTCTCACACATGACTCAGTGCTATTATAGAGAGCTTTCATTATGTTAACTAACTTGTCTGGTATACCATATGATCTCACAATCAACCACAAATTATGACGATCAACAGAGTAGAAAGCCTTTTTGAAATCAACAAAGCTAGCAACCAAAGGTTTCTGAAACTCTAAACATTTCTCAAGAATCTGCCTAAGTGAAAATATCTGATCCACACATCCCCTACCACTTCTGAATCCACATTGCTCATCACGCAATTGACTGTCAACCAGATTCTTAATTCTATTAAGCACAATCATGGAAAGAACTTTACCTGGAACGGAGAGTAGGCTGATACCCCTATAGTTATCACAAGAACTGCGATCGCCTTTTTTGAAAAAGGGATAACAATAGCTCTGGTAAAATCCTTAGGAACCATGCCTTTATCATAAAACATATTCAGAATTTCAGTCATCCCAATGGTAACCGAAACATTCCCAGCTCTAATCATTCCTGTAGTAATTTCATCTACCCCTGGGGATTTATGAAGTTTAAATTTAGAAACAGCCGAAATAACTTCAGATTGTGTTATAGGGCCAATATTAAAGCCACAAATGCATCTATCATCATTGCAAACAATGGGAGTAGAGCTAACTGGTTTAGAACATCACTGAAATGCTCAGCCCACCTAACCATGACAGAATCCTCAACTTCTATAACCTTACCTTGTTTATCCTTCAATCCCTGTATACCTGTACGTTTTCTACCACACAAAACATTAACTATCTGGTACTGCTCTAACTATCTGGTGCTGTCTAACTGCTTCCTCGGCATTGTCTGCCAAACCATCAAGCCAAAGATTCTTATCAGCAGCTAACTCATCCTTTACACGTTTATTAATTTCTCAGTAATGCTTTCTATTAGGAATAGCAGGGTATTGATTAAGGACATTCCTGCAGTTCTTTCTTTCCGAAATAAGCTCAAGTGCCGTATCAGTCAGATAATTCTGTCTCTTCTGCTCCTTTTTTCCTAAAAGAGTACTGTTAGTGTCCAAAAAAGTCTGTTTAAAATGATCCCATTCTTACTCAGCTTCAGTAGTAAGCATACCATGACTGTCATAATGACTAAGTAACCTATCGTGGTAAGCTTTGGCTATAACTGGGTCTTTCAGAGCTTCAGTATTAAAAGTAAAATTTTTAACCCTAGCACAACACTTTTTAAATTTAAGTTGCAAGACACTTTTAACAAGGTAATGGTCAGATCGAATTTCAGCTCCCCTATATGACCTGGTATTCCTAACAGAACTAGCCCATTTGCTGTTAATTAATGTGTAATCAATCATATTCTTATGCAGCCCATCGGGTGAAACCCATGTGTACTTATGTATGTCGCGGTGTTTGTAATAAGTGTTAGTTATTCTGAATCCATTAAGTTTACTTACCTGTAGGAGACGTTGCCCATTGCCATTGCAGCTACCAATAACAAAAGGGCCTATTACTCCTCCCCAAATGTCAGAGTCAGTACCAACTTTGGCATTGAAGTCACCTAGAACAAGGGTAATATCTCCTTTCTTGACAGAATTCAAAATATCCTGAAGTTGTCCGTAAAACCTATCCTTCTCATCCTCATCGGCATCCTCAGTGGGGGCACGAGAGCAGATAGCACTCAAATCTTTAACGCTTGTCTGAAATTTTGCTGTAAGAAACCTTTCATTAATGCACTCATATCCTAGAAGAGCATCATTAGCGTGTCTGCTGAGAAGCAGGCCCACGCCTTGGTGATGCTTATTGTCGTCCCTCCCTGAAATATTTAATTTTTATTTTATTCAGAAATATTTAAATGATAGCATTTCAGAGATTCAAACAGATTACAATAATATTATTAGATGGTTAAATCATAATAAAATCTATTTAAATGAGAAAAAAACAAAACTGATGATTATTCATTCACCAGAATTTCATATTCATCAAAACCTCTTTATCAAAACTCATAAAATAAATTGCAGAAAAAAGGATGCTTCAAATTATGAATCATTATCCAGTTGCCCACTTGTTGAGCAAGTAAATAAAATAAATTACTTAGGAATCATTTTACCCGCATATGTGAAAGCTTGAGAATATCAGCGATAAAAATTCAAAAATTGAAATACGTATTAAATATGGAAACCTGTGTAATATTTTATAAAAAATATGCGAATCTATTTTAAATTATGGAATAATTGTGCATGGAACAACTACTTAACTAACATAAATAAAATAGAAAAACTGCAGTCTATAATAGCTAAAAATATTATTCCGTTTCATTTGCAAAAGTTACAAAATTTCCACAGATAGATTAAAATTTTTAAATATTTTATCCTACAGCAATTTATATAAATATAATGTAATAATTAAACATTTTTTGACGAAACTTACAAACTAAAAATTCAACATAACAAAAATATAAGATTTCAAAACCAAGGTTATTACAAATTGCCAAATTTTCGAAATAATCACGGGAAACATACCTCCGAATATCAAGTACCACTTGTATTTAATGCTATTCCAAAAGAATTGCTAAATATAGATTCTTTTAGAAGACTTAAAATGGAATTAAAAATTATTTGGTATTTTCTAGTTAGCTGATTTTTATGTGTTGTGTTTTGTGGATTTATTTGATGTACATCATTTTTGTGGCTGAACGACCTATGTTAAATATAATTTATTCATTTTCCTGCAGATAAGCTATTTAGCTTTGCGGGTCAAATTGTAAATGTATTTGTATTCTTTACTCTTATGAATAAAAAATATATTCTTTAAAAAAAAAAGAGAAATTTAAGATTATTTTTAAGAATCTGACCTTTATCTGTCCACCTGGTCTCTTGCAAGCCGAGAATATCTAAATTATAATGGTGGAATTGTTCTGTGAGGACATCAAGAGAAAAAGCTCTGTGCAGAGTCCTCACATTCCAACTACCTATGGAGAGAAAATGGTTAGTGGGATGTTTAAAGAAACTATGTTTATTGAGAGAGGGAATGCCGACAATATCAAACAGCCCCCTAATCGCAGACATGGGGCAAAGACCCGTTCCCCCACCACTAAAGGCTGAAGCCATCTATACTGGAAGACTTCCTCCAATGTAGAATTTGACGATGCCAATAGACGCAAAGAGTTCATGTGCCTGCGATGACCTCTGCTCAGGATTATCCACCAGCTGATAAACATATCCTGTGAATCTATTCACTTGGGGCTGTCAACCCACAAACAAACAGAAAACACAGCAGAAGATTATCCCTCCACAGAAGTTCACACCAGTGCAGCAAAATCAGGATCCATAATCAAGCTCAGAGCCATATATCTGTCCAGTCCAGTGGGTTTATATGGTCAGACCAGGACCCTGTGTGGTTGACCACTCCTCAGTAGGGTGGAAAAATAAGAAAAGTAGCCATAGTTGTCCAGATCAGTAGGCCACACTAATCTGGCAGCCCTCCTCTTCCGTTCACTTCCACAAGAGAGTATCTCTTTTTCAAGGTACTAACGGTCTGCACCACGAGAAGGCGGGGTCGGACATTAGGTGCTAGGCCTGGCCGTTTCTATGCATCATCACAGGGGATTGGTGCATAGCTCTCCTTCCAGTGACTACCTAGCTACCATTTACTGAGAAGTATCTCTCATAGGATGAAAAATACTAATAATAATCTGATTTCATTTCCTTTAGAGCTCTGATGAGGAATATAACATTTTGGTTAGTGCACCTACGAGTGAGATACAGATACGAAGTATTTATGAGATAGTGTTAGTACAATATCATGTTTTTGAAATAGTTTGATGATGGACAGAGCTTAATGTAGTGCACTGCCTGAGAAAAAAAATGCACTTCTAGTTGCAGAAACAGACTGTCGAAGCACATTGCAAATTTCATTTGGCTATACAATTCACACCCGTCGCAGGGCAGAGTGGTCAAAGTGCTCGGCTACAGTTCTAAGGGACCTGGGTTCGACCCGCAGGTAAAGCACAGATACTCATTAAAGCGAGATAATTCCGTCAGACCTCTGTGGCAAGCAGCTGCTCGATCCGTTATTATTTACGCTACGGCTTCTCAATGTGGGAAGTGCAGTAAAAAAAAATTTTTTTGGGGGGGGGCGGGGGGATTAAAGGTTCCTAGGTATGTGGAAGACACATTTAAACTGATATCAAATAGAGAACTTGGGTACGTTTAGGGACATGGGCATGGTGGCAGGCATTCCTTTCCTTAAAGTGCTACTTCCTCGCGACACTTACCTCTGCCGCCGGAGGTCTCTGCGCCGAGTATTCCTCCTGCTCACGTCCCATCTCACGGGGACGCCACGTTACACCCTTTACTCCATTTCACACTAGACAATTGCTCTCTAGTGCTACATGAAAGGCAGAGTGAGAGGCACATATTTAAAAAAAAACATATTGAGGAAATCAGATATTTCAACGATTTTTTTTCACATTTAAATATGGAGTTGGGAGTGGGGGTGAAAAGATAGTTTTCAAGTTGCATTTGATTTCTTCTAGCCCATGATTTCCCTCCTAACGTTTGGTAGGACACAGATTACCATTGCCTGCTATTGCTTCGTAATTAAAAAATGTCTGACTAAGAAATTTGAAAAAAAAAAAATAAATAAATAAAGCAGAGGGGGGGGGGGGAAAGAGAGACAGAGAGAGATGACACATTCCAGGTTCCATTTCGTTTCTTCCACCTTATGATTTCTTTCCTACCTTTTCTTAGGAAACAGATCAACATTCCCCACTAAAATAAAAAAAATAAATAAATACCCCCTCAAGCAGCTGCTTGCCACAGAGGTCTGACAGGAGCCTGTCAGTTTATATGCCATAGTATAAGGTCTGTGAGGATGGCAGGACCTCAGCAGAAAAACGACACATATATCCATGCCTTACCCGGGGCTCGAACCCAGGTCCCCACTAATACTCCCTAATTACAAAATGCCAGGCCTGGAAATTCGAAATAAAGGATCTGGAGGGGGAGGGGTGACACTTTTCAAGTTCCATTTGCTATCTTTCACCTAATGATTTCTTTGCTACCTTTTGTTTAGGCACAGATTACCACTGGCTGCTATTACTTGCTAATTACAAAGTGTCAGGCCAGGAAATTGGAAACAAAAAAAAACAACCGTGTAGAGGCTGGGGGAGTGTTAGTGTATCATACACCCTGTTTCGGAACTTGACATAAAAAATAAATCTTTACCTGTAACCCCCCCCCCCCCTCTCGTTCCAGGCAATTTTTGGTGCCTAGAGTAGTTCAAGTCACTTCTAATTTACTCTTAAAAACGACAGAGTAGACGATTAGAATGGAAAAAAAAATTTTTTTCTCGATCTCATCAATGCATTCGTTAATTTTTCCTGCTTCTTGTCCCTGCGGAACAACGCACTCGTCGTCACTCCCCCCCCCCCCCTCCACACACACACTCCCCCCCACACACACTCCCCCCACCCCCCTTACCCCAACAACGACACCTGCTTTTTCCGGCTACTTCTCTTTTCCTTTAAAACCCACTTGGCTCCTTGTTCTTTTTTTGACACTTTTCTTTTTAACTCCAAACCGAAACCCCCCCCCCCATTTCCACCCCGCTAACAACCCATTGAAATTCTTCTCAATTTACATAAATATCACAACACTTTCAACATAACGAAAACTTTTAAACATATTACTAGCGACTAAATTAAAACCCTTTTCTCCAATTCTTTAGAATACATTCTTTAGAATACACCACTGTACACTATTCATCAGACAAAATCATATTAACTCGAACATTTACACCAAATACACCTCAACACTAGAAATATCAAATACCCTATATATACACACAACATACCTACACGAAAAACTAGATAAAAAAAGTACAACATCATACTTAAAAAAACCAATTCTGCTTCGCGCTACCAACTGAGCCACCACGCCTGCGCAGAGTTTCTTTCCGTTAAGGAACTAATAACTGCTATGGTTTCTCTTGATGGGCATTTTTTTTCTGGTTCGAGTAGCACCTGTGACAGCGTCCAGACACACAGTTACGTATAAATATATACGTCGTCGCGTAGTTACAATATCGGCTTTCGTACTAAGCGATGTTCCGCATTGCTATTAGAAATGCCACCAAAAGACATACGATCAGCAGTGCTATCATTAAAGTGAAGGGGATGGACGGTTAGGTATTGCCGCAAGAAAGGAATATGTGTTTCCCAGGGCCGAGTCCCACTATACCCAAAGTTTTGATTTATTAAAACACCCCATCCTTATATCGGTTAGAAAGCCGAACACCGATTGTTTCTATAAAGGCCGTCGGTTGTGAGGTAAAGCCATGGCCCCTGTGTGTGTCCCCTGCACCTATTAAATAAGACGCTAGGTGGTCATGACCTGAGGTTGTCATCTCTCTCTTAACAGATGTGGTGTAGTGGGTTCCTTCGCCGACTACATGGAGTCTTTGTGGGGTGGCCATTTTGTCCTATATGTGCGAAAAACTGCCGCTCATACGTAAAAGAACCCCTCATGCGAGGGATGGAACAAATTTCGCTTTACACTCGTTAGCACCTTAAATCTTTCAATCAACTGTGAAACTTTTACCGAATTAAATAACAGCCTGAAATTATGAATAATTTAAATGCTCAAGACGTCACAATGTTACAAGCAAGGTAACCTTTTTCAACATTAACCGTAATTATTCATAATTTAGTATGTTATATACCTTTCCAACATAAATTTTGTTGTTCGTATCGATTTGTTGGGAAGAAACTAGGAATAAGCGTCATAGCTTATCTTACTCCACCTCATTGATATAAAGTGAGGATTATTAATTGTAGGTATAATTATTAAATATCCTGAAGAAATAATACTCACCTGAATCCGAAAAACGCTTGAAAGAGGCACTATGTTTAAAGAAATGCGTCTTATTTCTCTTCCACAATTCATAGTAATTTTCGTAAACAAGATGTTGAAAAATACAAATGTGGAAGAGTAAACACACACCTGTGTTCGCAATACGAAACACTAAAAGTCACTTCCTGTGAGTGAGCAAACAGTGCATTCTTCAGCGTCACTCTGTCGGACATCAATTACCCTATTATTGCAAGGTAAAAAAAATTATAACGTCAGTTTATGAGTTTTATATCAAGCGGCTATGTTGCTGCTACGTTTGCCGCGTTAGCGTATGGATATGGCGAAGAATTGATATAATTTGAGGGTTATTTTTTTTTTGAGATTTTCGGAGCTTTGCATACCGGGAACACATTACAGTGTAATAAGCAACCATTGGCAAGGTCTATGCGATTAAAAAATACACACGGCTGTATTCCCTATGTCCTTCTCTAAACCACCATTCTGCTGCTCGAAAAAATATCAGGTGAATCAAGTTTAATAATATTCATAAAGTGTTTGTGGTTCGTTTATAAATTCCTTCAGGTAAGTAACTTTATAGTGAATAATTAATTTACAGTAGAGGTAATCTAATTTTCCACATTTTTAGCGTGAGAGTTATGAAATTTCAACCGAGAACTACTATACAGCACATTATTCTGATTATGGCATATAAATTTTATAGTTCAACGCTATTTGTCGCAGTCGACGACTAACGCCCCCTTTCATTTCGGTTCGGATTTTGTAGAACTAATGGTTGTCCGAGGAAAAAAAATTCTTTGCTTAATTTTTGAGTTCTTCATTTTGCTATTTGTCGTTACAGTATGCGTAGAAATATTCTATATCGTAAATGATCAAACGGCAGTTTTTTTATGTACAAGCTTTCAGATCTATTTGCCCATTATCGTGGACGAACTTTGAAACCAACGTTTGATATTCGCAACAGATATATCGAGCTGATAGGGTGACGTAACGAACTCAAGAAATGTCAACTTCGCGATAAAAATATAATTTACCCACTACACGGAAACGAATTGTTCAGAGCTAAGAAGAAGGTAATGTACAGTACAGCGAAATGTGTAATAGAAGCCTTAGATTAAACCACAGGGTTGTCCTTTGGGAACACAGGAAAAAGCGTTCTTTACCCCTAAGGAGAAAGTTGCCTATGACATACGTAAGAGATTCACACCTAGCCTCGATCTACGAATTTGTCGTTGGACACAACAGGTGTCCAACGACGTAGGTAAACATTTCGTAGGTAAACATTCGTAGGTAAACACGCGTGGACAGGTGTCCAACGCGTACTGTGAAAGCCACCTAGATATCGCCTGTCTGGATAACCTTCAATAAAAAGAGCGAAAATAAATATGCCTAAACAAGTAATTCCGTTCATTGGTTTAAGATAAGTTAAAGTTAATTTAATTTATTGTAATAACATTCAAAATAATTTACTTATTAAGATTTTATTTAAATATTTCAGAATATTATAAAAATATTTACCAAAATTAAAAAAAGAAATAACTACCAGTTAACATTTTAGGATTAGAAGTGTTTTGATTTACACACTTTGGTTTTGAAAGATATTATAGAAATTAGGGTGGCAACACTGGATATACACTTGTGACGTCACGTCCGTGTTTTCGCGATATCATTTGTAATTATAATTTACCTGATGTATTCTTCTGTTAATTTCCCGTTTTATTTATAACCACAGGTCGTAGACTTTTATTGTGAGGAAGTGATCTCATTTTTTTAATGTGCGACAATCTGTAGCTGAATTTCTTGTTTTGAAAATAATAATTAGTTACGACACATTTAAAATTTCGGTGTTGGGAAATAGGTTTGAGGAGAAGAACAGAATGTTTCTTTGGTGCAGTGTAGTATTTTAGTCTGGAGCCTTTGCTATTGTTTCAAAAGTTAACATAATTAATAACTTATTTTACTGTACCTTTGACCGAGGTGTGAATTAAAAAGGTATTCTTGTAGTGAAATATGAAATAGTTGGCAACACGAGCAGACTTCGAGAAAACAAAAATAAATATTGGTGGGTGGTTATTAAGCAGTGGAAATCCATTCTTGCGTACGTAATCGCCGTTATTTTTAGCATTATTTTATGGTTCGAAATAACGCAATAAATAAAAACCGACTCAAGCAGCTAAGGATGAAGGGACCTCAGCAGAAAGAGAACGCAGACATCTGTGCCTTACCTGCTGCTCGAACAGAGGTCCATTAGATCAGTAGCCAATCGTGCTAACCACTCGGTCATGGACGGCGAGGAATAACGTTAATCATCTCATATAAAATTCGAAGTTAAAAATAGATATGTGAGAAAAAAAAATGGCGGCATCGGATATAAGTGAATTCACTAAAATTAGTGCGGCATGTGAATAAGGGTTAGTAATAAAGTAGGTAAAACACCGAGATGACGTCAGCAGTACTCTTTCCTTCTGTTGCCAGTACATTTTGTATATTAGATGCATATTCAAGTTTTACAAATGCTTTTGTAAATCATAATATTACTACTTTAGTGGAACGAATATCTGCAAAGTGAAATATTTCGATGTACCTGTTACGTAATAAATATTTTTCTAGAGAAAATTGAAAGTGCTTATGTAAGGTACGTAGAGGTACAGACGAAACATTGCGAAGCCGTAGTAAAAGTTTCAAGTTTCGTATTGCAAGCTATTTTTGCTGTGTGATGAGAAATCCACGGGATGATTTGTCTTACACTACTACCATCCACAGTGGAAGGGGGTAGAGGGTATATACAATTTTTTTATTAAATATATTTCGGGTGAGATTCTAGTGATGGACTGCGATATTGCAGGGCTTTTTAGTTGGTAGCAGCCATTCACATGATTACCCATCGTTAAAGCTTTGAATATTCCGGTATTTGGAAAGTCATTTTCGGTAAAAACAATTTTTGTTTTTCGAATAATAATATCAAGATTAATATTTCTGTTGTGGCTGACAAATCAAAATTAACACTTATCTGCACGCCATGGTATAATAAGATAGAAAATTAGGAATTGAATTGCATGGCACCATAAACGTTTTCCTCAACGTTTCAAATGTTTAAAAAAAATGCTCTTTATGGTAAAGGTAGACTATGTCAATAAATATTCCGATTTAGAGTGATTGGTGGGGTAATTTTAACGAGATTTATAATCGAGATTAGAGATACCTTGTGTAGGTGTTACAGATATCATATGCAAATGATATTGTATAACTTCTTGAGGTGAGTCTGTTATTTTGCTACAGAGGTATTACGGAAATGTTTCCGATTTTTTGATCATTGACCTACGTGTTGCGATTGACCTCAGGAGAAAAAATGTATTGAGATGAATATTGGAATATTAATGTTTCTTCCGATATATATTTTTCTTGTATGGCGTTCATGACACATTAGAAATGCTTTTTCGATACATGCGTACTATAGGAATTATCTCTGGAAGCAGCCGAAACCGCGTTGCTGACGTCATCTCTGTGTTTTATACAATTCATTATTAAGGCGGACACATTTAAGAATGTTATTGTAACTCGTAATTTTATTTATTTTTTTATTTTTTTATGCCGATATATGTTACTTTTTTTTTTTTGGCGATACGTAGCTCCTATATGCTATAGGTAGGATATCTTTTTATTTTAGAGAGTCTAGTGAGGGAAGTTTTTCGTACTTCGAATGCGTAACTCTGTCGCGTTCGGCTATATTTGGTTATTTGATGGAGATCCCCAGTGCTAAATATGTTCGACGATCTTCGTTTTTAAAATATTTAGTAATTAACGGTCACACAGATAGCAGAGATGGTGAGAAAGGAAGTTTAAACAGAGGGAACTTTTTTGCGAGTATCGAGAAGTATCACTACTCCGAAGTCAGACAACAGTTAAAACAGTAACGTTATTGTCGGACGTCACCAACGGATTATTACGACTATTTTTAATCAGAATACAGTTAATGAAATCTATTGTTGAAGTGAAACGATGTAGAGAACACTTTTCATGTTTTGTTCTACGGAATCGATGATATTATTTAAGGTTTGAAAAATAAGCCGTATTTTCTTCATAATGGTATGATGAGGAAATTTTAATGATATCGTATATGTCGTTTGGGTGGTCGTCGAGAACAAAAGTCGCCATGTTGTTCTTTGTGAGACACATATCGTAATGTTTCATACTGCGGGATGAAAACGTTACTGTTATCCTTACGAAATGTTATATAAAAGATTTCCTATTCAGCATTTAAAGTTTTTCATTTACCGTTTCTGGAAATTCTGCTGATTCCAGTTTTAAGAGCAACAGGGCATTTATCGACAGACCTGGAAAAAGAAATCCCTAAAAGCAAAACGAATCTTTCGATTAGACATTAACTCCTAATTACGTGAGCGGAAAATTTTAGACACCGAGGTGTACCAACAAGTTTCCGATTTCAAAGCGGGGCGGTGGTTGCTCAATCGGTAGCGCGCCAGGCTCGTAATCTGTAGTTCCCAGGTTCGAGTCCCAGCTGGGTCAGCGTTGAGATTTATCTCCGCAAAATTCACCGCCCTGCCCACGGTCAGTAGGGGACACCGATGGGCTTGGAAAGGCCGCCGTCCGTCTGATGGATGTTAAGCCGTGGCGTCATGTGCGGGAGAGCCATACCCTGTGCACGTTAAAGAACACGCTGGATGGCCTTGACGGGAGGCTACCATCTGTCTCCCAACAGCTGTTCCAGTGGGTCCCCTCCCCCAACCTTCTCTGAGCCTTCGGGGTCCATGTGACCTGGCCATTTAGCCCATGGTGTGCACAAAAGTGCCGCTCAGAGGTAAAACAACCCAACCCGATTTGAAAGCCGGACGGAATTTGGATTAAGACGATAAACAGATATAACTCGCCACAAAATCGTGTCGAGCACGATAATTTCCTGAAAAAAATATGCACACGAAAATGTTTTCTTGCATTACAACAACACCTTAGGAAATTTTATTATTACATCACTGAGTTAATATAAAAAAAGTTCCCACTCACTCTTCTAGAAGTTCAAACTAAATAAATATTAAATGGTTATCGTGACAGTATGAAAAGGAAGTCGATAAGGAAAAGTAAATTAATCGACAACGTCTTCGTGCCATATTAAATCCTCCTTTCATCCAGCAGTATTTTCAGAGAATTTTTAAAATGTCGTATTTTTCGCATAACATCTTCCTCCACATTTACATTCTAATATGTGCTAAATTCTAATATGTGCTTCATATCCTGATTTAAACCCTAAGAGCATACTAATAAGTTGCTCTTCGCCACTACATGAAGAAGCGTAATTCAAGCAGAACAATAAACTACAAAGTTGCTCTTCGCCACCACACGGAAATGCGTATTTCAAGCATAACGGTTACTAGCGTTCGGTGGCCGAGTGGTTTGCAAGCGTGGCTAACAATGTAAGGGAACTGGGTTCGAACCTAGAGTAAGGCATTGATGTGTGTTGCTTTTCTGCTAAGGTGCTTACTTACGGTAGCAACAATGCACTCAGTTTAGGTTAATGAGTGACAAATTTGAATCTCAATCAAGTATATTAAATTTTTTACACGTTTTTGATTTAACACAGATGAGAAAAAAAAATTAAATTCCGTATTTACACGATTTATTCTGATGTAACACGGTTCACACGGCGCCTTTTTAAAAATCCCCATTTGAATTTAATTCTGAAAAAATATTTCTATTAAAGAAAAAATTTCTAGAAGAACCAAGATGCCGCTTTTATGGTCACATTTTTCGATGTAGTTTTATAGTTTGAGGCAACAGGAATAAGATAAAATCGAAAAAAAATTAAGTATTCTTTATATATTTATTTTCTTTAAAACCAAACAGGTAGGTTTTAATTTGAAAAAAAAATTAGTTCTTACGCTGAAAAATTTCCGTAGTATTTCCATATAGTTAATATCAAAAATTATCAGCACAATTTTTTAGGTCTCCTTAAAGTCTTTACATGCACATAGCAATAGAAACAACACTGAGGAGAAAAGAAACAAATTGTAAAGTCCGTGCCTAACATAATACATATGCACGTCTAAGAGAAAAATTTAAATAGAATAATATATGCAATACAACTAACGGTTTAAAGTCACGAAACTATTCTTTACATCAGCCTAACAGTAAACTACAAAGAACCTTCATTTAATTCTTCAAGTTATAAATTGATATACGTCAAGAAGTACTATAAATACTCATTTTGTGCACTAAAATCCCCAAAATAAAAACTACACTAACAGTTTAGTACAGAACAAGTCTTCTGCATTTTATTTTGCATTTGATCGAAAAACTGTACGAAACCATTGGAAAAAAGTGGTAACATTGAGTTCCGGGAATTCCCCTCATTTTTATCTTCAATATACGTTAGTCTTTATCTCTCATGTCGTGTTTAAAGTTATAAAGATAATTAAACTAACACTTGTAAGTTTATAAAATAAAAAATGTGTTAAAAGTAATAAAAATGAAATAAAGACTTAAATATTTTGATACTTGTTTGAAAACAACTCATTTGTATTCGGTTTTCACGTCTAAGGGACCTGGGTTCGAGTCCCGGGTAAGGCATGGATGTATGTGTCGTTTTTCTGCTGAGGTCCTGCCATCCTCACAGACCTTCTGTTATGGCATATAAACCGACAGGTTCCTGTCAGATCTCTGTGGCAAGCAGCTGCTTGAGGGAGTATGTTTTTTTTTCACGTCTGGAAACAATTCTATTTTCATATTCTATTTTTTCGTATGCACTGTGTTTTGTTTTAGAATTTTTTTTTACACGGTTTTTTCGGGAACCTATTTACCGTGTAATAATTTAAAACATAATTAGGTGTATTTAAATTGATCATTCCTTTTCTGTAGTATAAATGAATTATTTTACACTTGAGAAACATCCTGAAACAATTTTTAGAGAATCTAATAGGAGGAGTGGTGGTGAATACGAATAATGTTAAAGATCTTTGTTAGGTGGATGCTTTTAAATGTTAAGAGAATAAATTTGAATAACTGACTGTAATTTCATACAATAATACGCATTTGATATCATATAGAGCTCAGAATTGATTGTTTTACCTGTGATCGGCATTTTATTTGTAGACAATGGACTAAACGGTCAGGTCACGAGGACCCCGAAGGCTCAGAGAAGGTTGGGGGAGGAGCCTCACTGGAACAGCTGTCGAGAGACAGATGGTAGCCTCGCGTCAAAGCCATGCAACGAGTTCTTTAACGTGCACAGGGTATGGCTTTCCCGCACACGGTGCCACGGCTTAAGATCCCATCCAATGGATGGCGGCCTTTCCAAGCTTCTCGGTGTTCCCTGCTGACCGTTAGCAGGGCGAGCAGTTTTGCGGAGATAAATCTCAACGCTGACCCAGCGGGGACTCTAACCTGGGAACTGCAGATTACGAGCCGGGAGCGCTACTAACTTACCCATCCCTACCCCAGCGCTCGCAGTTTCTTTGCGATAAGGAATGAATAACTGCTATGGTTTCTCTTCGTGTGCAGTTTTTTTCTGGTTAGAGTACCACCTGTGACAGCGTTGAGATCCGCAGTTACGTATATATTATACGTCATCGCGAAGTAACGATATCTGCTTTCGTATTAAGCGGTCTTCCGCCTTGCTATTACGAATGCCACCAAAAGACATAGTATCAGGAGTGCTTTCATTAAAGTGAAGGGGTGGAACGTTAGGTATTGCTACAGGAAAGGAATATGCAATTCCCAGAGACGATTCCCACTAGACTCAAAGTTGTGATTAATTTACGTTAAACACCCCATCGTTATATCGGTTAGAAATGCGAACACAGATGGTATCGTGTGCGGTAGAGCTATGCCCTGAACACGTTAAACAATATACTCAATGGTTGGAGGGAAGGATACCATCTTTCTCCTAACATGGGTTCCAGTGTTTCCCCTCCCGCAACCGTTTCTGAGCCTTCAGGGTCCTTCTCACCTGGCCATTTACCACATGGTGGGCAAAAAAGTGCCGCTCCGAGGTAAGCCCCAATCCCAAGTTTATTTTTATATACACGTGAAACGGAGGGCGAAATGATATATCCCCCTTCCTCCTCTTTTTATGTTTTTGTATATGCGGCCCATGTTATACGTTAGTAACGCGAAGGCCGAATTTACCACGTTGTAAGTCACACGAAAGCTCATGAAGTGGATAATGTTGCTAGCCGTAAAAACAATCCCCTTCGCTTTCTTCTATGTTAAAATGGAAGAAATTGAAAAAATTATTACATCTTCGAACGCAAGAGTTCAAGTTTGCGAGTTTAGGTGTGGAAAGGATGATCGTGTGAAAAGCATCGGGATATCTCCTCCCACCAACTCCACCCTCCATATTGTACCCTGCGCTATAGGGGCGGGGGTGGCTCAGTCGGTAGCTCGCCAGGCTCGTAATCTGTAGTTCCCAGGTTCGAGTCCCAGCTGGGTCAGCGTTGAGATTTATCTCCGCAAAATTCCCCGCCCTGCCCACGCTCAGTAGGGGACACCGATGGGCTTGGAAAGGCCGCCTTCCGTCGGATGGGACGTTAAACCGTGGGACTGTGTGCGGGAGAGCCATACCCTGTGCACGTTAAAGAACACGCTGGATGGCCTTGACGGGAGGCTACCATCTGTCTCCCAACAGCTGTTCCAGTGGGTCCCCTCCCCCAACCTTCTCTGAGCCTTCGGGGTCCATGTGACCTGGCCATTTAGCCCATGGTGTGCAAAAAAGTGCCGCTCAGAGATAAAACAACCCAACCTGCGCGATAGGAATTTTCATCGGGATCGACCATAAAGATTTATAGCTGAAAATAAAAGCTCGTGGTATACCTTAAAACATGAGTGAAGTGAATAAATGGGGCGGGGTTTTCTAATTCGTTAACGCTCTAGTCTCGTAATCTGCAGTTTCTCGTCCCAGCTGAGAAGTGTAGAGATAAAAGCTGCCCACCCGCAATGGTGTAGGGTTCACTGGCGAGCTTCGAAAGTTCGACGTGAAAAGTTAAGCGGCGGTTACGTGTGCTGCACAGTCATACCCTTTGCACGTTAAATAACACGCTAGATGGACTTGGCGGGAGGCCACCAGCTAACTTCTATAAGAACAGCTGTGCCAGTGGGTCCTCTGCCTTAACCTTCTCTGAGCGTTTTGGGTCCTTGTAAAATGTACATTCAGCCCTCCGTGTGCCAAAAAAAGGGCCGATCTGAGGTAGAGGAACCCAAGAGAAAGAAAGAAGAGAAAAATGTAGTTGACGTTTATGAGTCGTACATGTAGCGAAACTTTCTTAGGACAGGTGGGCTAACTCAAAAAGTAAATGAATTTTTAAAATGCTTATATTTTTATAGGCACGTAAGATACTAGAAAATAAATTTAAACATACCGAAGGTGCAGTCACTCATTCAATTCTTATTAACTTAATAGTAAAACGAGGCGTCGTTTTATAGAGTCAATATTCTCGGTGCCTTTTCTTCGTTTGAAGTGAATACGTTTTCATTGAGTGGCCACTTCTTTCATATTTTGATTTTAATCTGTAGTTTGTTTGGGAAATATATGAAGTTAAGAAATTTAATTTTTTTTATTTACGCAGAAGAAATGAATATTTCATAATATTCGGTCCAAGAAAGCAACAGTTAATGAAGTATAGCAGTATTGCATTCTTTAACTGCACGGCATGAACTCAGTGGAAAATCATGTACAATCCCTCGATAAAATATCCGACACTATAGTAGATTACAGAATTCAGAAAAAATATCTGACAACATTTATTTTAGGAATTAATGATCTGGCAACGACGTTTTAAGAAATTAGTCGTCTGGCAACCTATACACAAAGGTTGCCAGATCACTAATTTCTAAAAAAATATCGTTGTCAGATATTTTTCCTGAATTCTGTAATCAACCATAGTGTTCGGATATTTTTTGAGCGACTGTACAGCAAATTCGGATTCCTATTTAATAGGAATAAAAATGCAATCACAATAGTAATACATGAACATATTCACACAGATTTAGTTATATTATAGATTGATTAGATGCTAAAATTTCATTTTCCCATTATTCAGCAACGTATTGTTTTAATCCTGCAAGTTAATCACAAGAGAATTTTAGCAATTTGACTGAAATATACTGCCATGTTAAAATTAACCTAGAATGGTTTGATGCGACCAAAGGAAAACGTCTCACTATTTTTTTAATAAGTAATTTAACGCTAACAATCACAAATAATTGATATAAGGATGCCAGTTAATAGTGACTTATTACCATGAGTCTTTGATATACTTTTATCAACAAGGAGACTCATAAGAGCCTATTTCGATATCGCTGTTGCTCTAACAAACTTTTTGTAAGATATATTTATTTTGTGAAATTTTGAATATGTCATTACAGAAATTCCGGTGGCAACACCTTGATATAATAAAATGTGAAGATCTTGCCTTATCTTACACTGTTTAGCGTAATCTTAAATTATTCGGTAAACGAAATACAGCCTTTAAATCAGTGGTTATGGAGTTGCATTTTGAAATGTAATTCACGCAAGTAATATTAATGCATGTGGGGGGGGATGAAATATATAGAAATATCTCGTTATTTTGGATAAAAGACATATTTGATTTGTGAAACAATGGGTTAAAGTAGAATTTCCTCCCATCTGCAATCCGCATCCCTTCTGCCTGTTTTTGCCACCATTTGTTTCTCGCATGATGAATAATTTATATTAAAATTAACGTTCTACAAGTCCATTTTCGAACCTATCTATAAAAAAGTTTCAGGTGTCGAAACACAATGTGTGTCAAAAATTTTAGTGTAACTAAAAAAGAAATAGAAGCACGGCATCCTGGGTAGAATTACTTTGGGAAATACTCTCTTGAATTATAGGGCATAGAAAAATAGCTTTCTAACTGCACACGGTGTTCACGCTCTTAAGTACTGACAGCATGATCGAAATTTAACCATTTTTTTAGATTGGATGTTAGTAAATATAGGAATATTTTCTGACCTACCTTAAAAACCATAGCAGATTTCAACAGACAAATTTCAATATTTTAAATAAATGTAAATAAAATACACAAACGTTGCATTTCTAAATTTAACAGTTATAACTTCATTTGTAAATGTCACATTAAAAAAAAATGATATAGAGGAACAAAAGTGAATAATTTGGTCGGTCTGTAACAGATTAGAGTTGTAAAAAAAATGTAAGATAGAAAATAAATTAAAACGATGAAAGCATTTGTATTACTTACCCTGATTGTGTGATGTAATTAAAACATGGTATTCCTCTCAGTTGATGGCCTGTCCATCCTTCCGTCCGAAGATAGACGACTTATTTATGTTCCCAAAGATTTTCTTTGGGGGGATAGCTTCGTTATTTAAACGCGTGATCGACAGTTTATGGTAATGCAATGATGGCCTGAACTGCTCGCTGATAAGTGCCTCGATGACTCATAGGAGTTTGGAGTAAGGGGACCTACTGGAAAACTGTAAGGAGACAGATGGGATAGTCACTTCTACGCAATCCAGCACTTCTGTAACGTGAACAGTTCCGCACACAGGCTCACGAGTTTCAGTGCCGTTGGATGGACGGAGGCCTTTCGTATCTCTGCAGTGTCGCATACCGAAAAAAGAGGGAGAATTTTTTTTACAACTCTAATCTGTTAAGGTTCAACGGATTGAAATATTGCGTTAAGTATCTATGACGCTGAGAGTTTAAGATTACGAATTTAATTTGTTATATTGCAAGCGAAGTAATTATTTTAGTTCTTAATTGTTGAGGTGTTGAAATTTGTATAGCGTACATAATTTTGCCCTCTGCGAAGTTTTTTTCAAAGGGATAAGTGTTGATTCGGGAAAACAGAACACCAGAAATAACTATTGCTTTACCTAGTAAAACAAAAGAAAAAAAATTAACAAGCCGTAAATGAAAGGACGAGGCTACTAGCAATGGTGTATTTTTGTTCATGTTGCTGCCGTCAACAGTGTAAACGGTAACGAAAAGGAATTCAGTACGTTTGGAAGAGTTATTTTGATGTACGTGTTGATTTGTTGGGAAGAAACTAGGAATAAGCGCCATAGTTATTTACGTTTTCTTACCATATTTCACTAATATGTAATAATTATTAAATATCCCGAAGAAATAATACTCACCGTGAATCCGAAAAACATTTAAAAGAGGTACTACGTTAAAAGAAATGAGTGTTATTTCTCTTCCTTAATTTCTGGTAATTTTCGTGTACAAAGATCGAAAAAATGCAAGTGCGGAAGAGTAAACAAACACCTCTGTTGGGAATACGAAATGCTGTAAAAGTCACTTTCTGCGAGTGAGCAAACAGTGCATTCTCCAACGACACTGTCAGACGTCATTAGCCTGTTATTGCAAGAAAAAAAATATAATAGCAGTTTATGAGCTGTCATCAATCGCCTTTCTCTCTGTTGCGTTTGCCGCGTTAGCGTATGAATATGGCGAATAACTGATCAGATTTTGAGGGTCTGTAGTTATCAGATCTTTCCCTATAGCGAGCCGATTTCAGTGTAATGAGCAGCCATCGACAAAGTCTGTGCGATTGAAAAATACCCACGGCCTGTATTCCTTATATCCTTCTGTAATCCACCATTCTGCTACTCGAAAAGTATCAGGTGAATCAATTTAAATAATATTCATAAAGTGTTTGTGATTCGTTTATAAATTCCTTCAGCTACGTAACTTTTTAGTGAATAATTAGTTTACGGTAGAGGTAATCTAATACTCCACTTTTTATCCTGAGAGCTATGAGATCTCGGTCAGCTTCGAACCGACTACTATGCAGTACATTATTGTGATTATGGGATATAAATTTTATAGTTAACCGCTAATTGTTGCTGTCGACCAGTGTCGACCCCTTCATTTCGGCTGGAATTTTGGAAGGCCACTCAGTAGAACTAATGGTTTTCCGGGGGGAAAAATTGTTTCCTTAACTTCTTGATTTCTTCATTTTGCTATTTGTCGTTTCAGTATGTGTACAAATATTTATATATGGTTATAAATGATTGGTTTCATATTACTTTTCTTATAACTTAATAAATGAAACCCGTAAACAACCTCTTTCACACACTGCTTATTGCCTGGGAAGTAAAGTGGTAACGAAAGCATATTTTTTTATACTGATACAGAACAGAGTTTTTAAAAAAATATATTTTGAAACGGATTCTGGTGTTTTCTTTACATCTAGACACATTCGTTTAAGATTTATATCCAGACACGATCTGGTTGTGGTCATAAAGAAACAAAAATTATCTGCTAAATTATTAGAAATAGTTTCAAAATAATTTTACAATGATTCTAAATGAAGAAATTTATTATAAAGCACACAATTCATACGAGAAACACATGGAAATATTTCTTGCTGTCTTGCACATTGTTGTATTCTTTTACTACTCTATTTATTATAGATTAAAATAATATAAAATGAAGTATTTCGTTTTAATTTACATAAGAACATTATTAAACTCAAACTTCTAGCGAGTACTATTTGGTACTTTGAATCAAATTTATAAGAAATGATATTACTAAGATTTAAGGTAGATACGTTATCTGACATCTGAAGCTTTTCGAAATATCACTAGTAACTTGGTCTTGTTAATCGAAAATTGGGAGTGAATTTTTGGAAATGTCGTTTCTGGAAGGCTTGTCCTTTGGATTTACTTGTAGAGAGTGGTTAGCACGATTGTGTCTTGGTCAATGAGTCCCGAGTTCGATTTCAGGTCATGGGGATTAATCGGGGTGTAGAACTTACAAGATGCTGGGAGCGTTGTGCAGGAATGTTGTAGCAGTTTCAGAGGTCTTTAAAAATTCTTCAAAAATTGATCATACATCTCCATTACCATTATTAGCTTTCTCAAAAGGTGGACCTTCACTCCTCCCCACGATGACAATAAAAGGATAATACTTTGCTGATTGGGTTGCGAACAAATTGGACAAGTTAGTCATCTCTGAGATTGAAACAAATCACAAGTCAATTGACCCTGCCATGGACACAATTGACAACCCAATTTACAATGCAGTTGACACAACTGAGAACTGAATTTGCACCGCAGTTGACATTTCACATAATAAACAACTGAGCTGACACAGTTTACAACCCAATCGATGCTCAACTGACAACGCAACTGACACTATGCACAACTTAACTGATAATGCAATTGACACATTCGACAGTCCAACTGACACTCTAATTGATACAATTGGCAACCCAACTGACAGAATTGACAGCCAAGTTGACATATATTACAGCTTAATGGGCACAATTAACAACCCATTTGACATTGTAATTGATGCGTTTGAAACACGTGTATTAAAAGTAATTTTCGTATCCACAGTTGCAGAAACTCTTCAGCAATTCAGCAAAGATTATGCAAAAATAATTTAAGGAAAATAAAACGCATTTGTAAGAAATTCTTTAATATTTCCACCGGTAACAATACATTTTCTTTTTGGAGAGCAGATAATTATTTAGAAGACAAAAAAATCAATTTTTTCATATACTACGAAAATAGGTATTGCACATTGATCATGACCTCAAAACACTAAATCTCAGTGTTAAGAAAGCAGAAAAAACGAATACTGGCAGCGTGCCAATTCGTCAAATCCATGTGTACAGATTTAAATTTCCTATCAAGGCAATCCAACATGTCCTTTGAGGTGAATATGATTTCGCTCTACTGCACATATTGGGAGATCGATTAACGATCCATCTGAAGCAAAGAAATCTTTCCAAGACCCTCGGTATCCCTTCTGATACAGAACATGGTATTGGTTAATGGTCAAAATGTTAAAGAAGGAACAGGGATGACTACAACATGCTCCCATAAGTTCAAATTGTGAAAACAATTTCTAAATTTATTGACGCAAGCTCTATAATCTGACATCTCTTCTGGATTCAAATTTTCTTAACCGATATTTCACAGATACCTTCATATTTATTCCAACTCGTTCAATTCAAATACGTTCATATTTATGATATCTCGTTTAATTCAAATACGTTCGTATTTATGCCAACTGGCTCACATGTGATGTCACAACTCGCTAGTGATGTGCTAGAGATGGATCGCGCGAGCAAATTGTTAAATTTTCAATAATTCTACCTGCCGTTTGTTAAATTTATAATAAGATTAATTTGAACGATAAACTAGTAATGGTGATAAACATCCTGTCGGGTTCGCTTATTTAGGCACCCTTTGTGCTTCCTTTCCCTCCCGACCCCTTCCTCACGCGGCAGCTTCTATAGGGATGATCTAAGAAGGTGTCCAGGCAAAATTAATCAAATATTTATTGATAATTGAATTTTCATTACTTTCAACTGACTTCAGTAAAGATCAACTAACATTCAAAGAGTGTTGTGTTACTTTTGAGCAAATTTTTTTTTGCACACAATGGAATAAACGGCCAGGTCACAAGGACCCCGAGGCCTCAGAGAAGGTTAGAGGAGGGATCCGCTGGAACAACTGTTGGGAGACAGATGGTAGCCTCCTGTCAAGCCATCCAGCGTGTTCTTTAACGTGCACAGGTCATGACTCTCCCGCACACGGGACCACGGCTTAGCATCCCATATTACGGAGGGCGGCCTTTGCATGTTCATCGGTGTCCTGTACTGACCGTGGCAGGGTGGGGAGTTTTTCGGAAAAAAAAATTTGAAGCTGACCCAGCTGGAACTCGAACTTATTTTTATTTCTCTTTGTCACCATACGGAAATGCGTATTTCAAGCCTAACAATATACTACAAAGTTGCTGTTGTCCACCACACGGAGGGGCAGGGGTGGCTCAGTCGGTAGCGCGCCAGGCTCGTAATCTGTAGTTCCCAGGTTCGAGTCCCAACTGGGTCAGCGTTGAGATTTATCTCCGCAAAATTCCCCGCCCTGCCCACGGTCAGTAGGGGACACCGATGGGCTTGGAAAGGCCGCCGTCCGTCGGATGGGACGTTAAGCCGTGGCCCCGTGTACGGGAGAGCCATACCCTGTGCACGTTAAAGAGCACGCTGGATGGCCTTGACGGGAGGCTACCATCTGTCTCCCAACAGCTGTTCCAGTGGGTCCCCTCCCCCAACCTTCTCTGAGTCTTCGGGGTCCTTGTGACCTGGCCATTTAGCCCATGGTGTGCAAAAAAGTGCCGCTCAGAGGTAAAACAACCCAACCCACCACACGGAAACGTGTATTTGAAGCCTAACAGCAAACTACAAAGTTGCTGTTCGCCACCACACTGAAACGCGTATTTCAAGCCTAACAGTTAACTACAAAGTTGCTCTTTGCATTAAATATAAGCGCGCTATAAAATCAAGTTAATTATTATTCTTTAAATGGTTCGTGTTGCTTTCAGATTTCGTAACTAATAACCTTTGTAGTTTATTTTTTAACTTTTTTGGTTACTGGCGTTCCGTGGAAAGTGGTTTGCACGCATGGCTACTGATCTAAGGGAACTGAGTTCGAACCTTCGGGTAAGGCATTGATGTGTGTAGATTTTCTGCTGAGGTCCCGTTCTACTATGGCATCACAAGCTCGTGCTCAGTCACGGTAGCAACAATGCAATCAATTTAGGTCAATGAGTGACAAATTGGAATCTCAAGCAAGGATATTACTTCATTGTACACCCAATTCTGTTTTTACACGATTTTGATTTAACACTGATTGGAAAACAATTTCAATTCTCATTTTACACGATTTATTTTGATGTAACACGTTCAAAAATTTCCATTTGAATTTAATTCTGAAAAAATATTCCTATTCAAGAAAAAAATTCCTAGAATTTAAATTTATAGCAAAGATGCCGCTTTTATGGTCACATTTTTGAAGCCATTTTTTACTTTGAAAATGTGCTATAGATACACATTTTCTGCACTTAAATCCCCAAAATAAAAACTACACTAACATAACTACACAATAAGTTTATCTCTATTTTAATCTCTATTTTATGGAAAAATTGTACAAAACCTACTTCATTCGGAATAAAATGACAACATTGAGTTCCGGGAATTCCACTCAGTTTTTACCTTTAATACATACGTTAGTCTTGGTCTCTCATTTCGTGTTTAAAGTTAGAAGTGTTAGCTTAAATATGTTTATAAGACCAACATGGCAACTACCCAAGCGACACATATGATATCATTAAATTTTCTTCTTTCTACCTCCATGACTAAAAGACGACTTATTTTTCAAACCTGAAGTAATATCTTCGATTCCCTAGAAGAAAACGTGAAAAACGTCCACTCTACATACGTTTCACTTCAACAGATTTCATTAAATGTATCCTGATTGAAAGTATTCAAAATAATTCGTTGTTGACGTCTGACAATAACATTGCTGATTTAACTGTTGTCTGACTTCGAAGGAAGTGACACTTCTCGATATTCGCAACAAAGTTCTCTCTTTTTAAGCTTCCTTTCGCACCATTTCTCGTAACTGGGAGACTCTAATTACTAAATATTTTAGAAACGAATATTATTTCACATAATCCAGCAGTGGGGATCGCCATCAAATAACCAAAGATAATCGAATAACGAAAAATTTCCCTCCCTAGATTCGTTAAAATAAATAATATCCCACGTGTACCATGTAAGAGCTACGTATTGCCATAAGTAAGCAAACTAAAATATGTGTGTGCCTTAATATTAAATTCGATAAAACACAGAGATGACGTCAGCAACGTGTTTTCGGCTAAATTCAAGCATAATTTCTATAATATCCATATCTCGAAAAAGCATTTTCAATGTGTCATGAACGCCATACAACAAAAATATATAGTGGAAGAAACAATCACAGTTCAATATTCATTTCAATACATTTTCCAAAACATTTTTTCTCCTGAGGTCACTCACAATACGTATCTGATGGAAAAAAAAATGTAACATTGCCATAATACCTTAGTAGCAAAATAATGGCACCAGCTCAATAACTTATTCAATATCATTTGCATTACATATCTCTAACACCTATACGACATATATGTAAATGGGTTATAAAAAAATTGGTTGCCGAAATATATAAATGATGAACGCTGGAATATTTAACACGCAAAAAAACATTAAATTCAAATTTGACATGAAACTTCAAATCACGTTTAGATTTCAGTTCAAATCTTAGTAAAATAATTAGTGTATTGCACCGGAGAATTGTTTTCCATCTTGGCATTGCATTGTCAGTCATTTATTTCGTGCCTGTAAAATCATCCTATAGTTCATAACTATGAAAACGAAAAATAATGTAGTTCAAAAAACGCCATTTCCATAGCTTCAATTAGGGGACCCTATTTTGTGTCAACACAAATATTTCATTACGAATAACTTACTGAATTATGAACGTGATTTCCTATTTATAGAAAGGTAATTGGAACTGTTTATTTCATCTCTCACTAAATAAGAATTACCCCACCATTCCCTCTAAATCGAAATATTTATTGACCATAAAAATAATTTTTTTTGACACTTCAAACGTTGGGCAAAAGGCTTGGGAGAGGGGACACACTGGAACAGCTGTTGGGAGACAGATGGTAGCCTCGCGTCAATGCCATCCATCCTGTTCTTTAACGTGGACAGGATATGGGAGTCCTGCACACGGGACCACGGCTTAACGTCTCATCCGACTGACCGCGGCCTTTTCAAGCCCATCGGTGTCCCCTACTGACCGTAACCAGGGCGGAGATTTTCGATGAGATAAAGCTCAACGCTGACCCACCTGGGAGCTTCATATTACGAGCCTGCCGCGCTAGCAACTGAGCCACACCGCCCTCGCAGAGTTTCTTTCCGTTAAGGAATGAATAACTGCTATGGTTTCTCTTCATGTGCATTTCTTTTCTGGTTCGAGTAGCACCTGTGACAGCGTCAAGACCCACAGTTACGTATATATATACATCACAGTTACGTATATATATTACGTATATACACCACCGCATAGTAACGATATCTGCTTTCGTGCCAAGCGATCTTCCGCATTGCTATTAGAAATGCCACCGAAAGGTCAGAATGAGTGCTTTCATTAAAGTGAAGGGGGTGAACGGTTAGGTATTACCGTAGGATAGGAATATGTATTTCGTAGGGGCGAGTCCCACTACAGTCAAAGTTCTGTTTTCTTAAACACCCAGTCTTTCTGTGGGTTAGAAAGGCGAACACCGATGGTTTCTGTAAAGGTCGTTGTCCGTCGGTTGTGAGCAGTGCTGTCACCCCAATTTATTAACAACCGGTTTCCATAGCGAGTGGGGAGGGTATGTCGACGAATCGGCAATTTAGTTTGTTAGCCACTGGTACCACATTCTGTTGGGAAGGGGGGAATCCTCCACTGGGAAAAATGTTTGAAGGTATTCCATTTGAGATTGCATGATAGATAAGTATCAGTATACTATAATTAACTTTAACTACAAAAGTTGTATCTCAAGTAAAACGTCACACAGAATGCAGAGCATACAAAAAAATATTAAAATCTAACCCCTACCGTGATAAACCTGCAATTAGTGGCAGTGATTCTATAAATAAATAAATATTATTATTGATAAGAGCAATATGTTTTATTTTTCTTGCAGCTGTAGTATATATATGAAAAACATAACATACATAAGTGATTAAAGCAAACTCCAAATTGCAACTTTGATTTTATCTATTTTGTTTTCTGATTCTCATGTCTTTTGCTGGATGATGACCCTACCGTAACCACGATCTCACATAAGGCATAACATCCCATTCAGAAATTAGTTTTCCAAAAAGTTTGACATTTCTTTGCTCAGTGCATATATTATGCATTAAACTAAATGCTCGTTCAGCTTCCGCTGAACTGATAGCAATGACTTTTAATATTTATTTTTTCTTTTATAATTTTGAGAAGCTGATAGAATGGAAATCTCTTGCATCCACGAAAATCGTTAACAGGTATTGTAAATTTTATCAGTTTTCTTAATTCTAGAAGTTTTTTCTCCCCATCAAACCACGGGGAGATTGTAATATCTTTCGGCCAAGTTGAAGTATCAAGCAAGTTCAATTAGAGTTACCAAATTTGTATATTCTTCATTTTCATTTTTCAATAGTCTAGAATTCAAAGAGTCGATTACGCTCTGGATTAGTTGGCATCTTGGTAAGTGCACACGTTCATTGTTCGATACAAATATAACATTTTTATATTAATTATAGAAGAAACAAGTTTCTCATATTTTCTTTCACGTTCTTTTATAAAATAAAGCGCTCTTACGCATCTGAGGATTAATTTATCTGCTTTTACAAGAGTAATGTCTTGGTTTTGTGCAGCAATTGAGAGAAGAGATAATTCTTCAAGAATATCTATCATCAGGGCCAATGTCCTCAATAAAATGTATATTTTCCATTCGCTGTTTCATGCCACTCATATTATTTTCATAAAAATGTTCGTGCAGTGCTGGATACACTCGCCACACAGCTTTAGTTGCCATAGCACTGCAAGCTGCCCATCGCGGTCCCAAAAACTCTGCCAATTTTTTATAATTTCTATTTCTAAGTCTTGAGCTATATTTTTTAGCTCTATTTGGTTTTTATAAGATATATGGCATAGACAAGAAATTTTGTCAAGAAACGCCTTGAAATGATTAACTTGAGATACAGATTTAATCGCATCGTCTAATGCCAACTGAATCCTATGACTTAAGCAATGCCAGATTATTCAACCCGGGAACTGAGTTGTTAGCCTAATTTAGACTCCTAATTTTTTTACTCAACATAGTAACAACACTGTTAAATGTTTATTAACAATTAAAAAATTAAATTAATGTTCAAAAACAATTAAATGTTCTCTTAGGTAGCAAAACAAAAACAATTAAATGTTCTCTTAGGTAGCTCTCAATCAATCCATGCATTTCTAGTGCAGCTCACAAACATGTGAATATGTTTGTGAACTTCTACATTCAAAAGTGTGAACTGAGCACACAATTTACAACATTACAAATGGATTCTGCATTTGTGGAATTTAATTCTTTTAAATTTATAGATAAATGTATTGGTTCTTCGTATTTTTCAATGCTGCATCGTAAAAAAATAACCAACGCATATTTTTTTTGATATTGTGCTTACCGCCTCAATAATTCTAGAAATTTTTGCTTTTTGCTCAATCATTTTGACAAAAACTGAATTTCTTAATTCAGTTGCTATGTGTTATATAATGGACTAGCTATTTGTCTTGAATGTAAGGAAAATCCCATGTCTACATGGTATCTTTCCTATAGCCTTATTTCTTCTTCTATGCCCATCATTGGACGATTGCGTTTTACAAGACTGTATATTGTGTGGAAAATATGAACTGTTGAAGTTAAATACCGTTCGTTAACTTTATCTATGGCTACAACTAATCGATTTTTGTTTAGATTCTTCTAATAATTGTACAACTTTACCATGGGATGTTGTTAATGAATGTTTCGTAATTTTTTTACCAATAGACTAAAGTTGAATTCGTTTGGTTGAACCATTCGCAGTAGCTTTTGCATTGCACCACTCTGTTGATATGTGAATATGTTTCTGAACTTCTACATTCAAAGATGTGAACTGAGCACACAGTTTACAGCCAACAGTGTTGCATTGTGTAACCAATAGCCATGGATACCTATTCAAAAAGAATTCGTGAGATTTTTCAGTCCACATGGATAATTTATTTTCAAAATTCAAACTTACGGTCTCTGTAGCCGTCTTTTTCCATGTACTTGGGCCAGGTTCTTCCGTTTCTTGAAGATCGTCTTCCTCTTTAGCTTGCTTTGCTTTAATAAAAAAAAAACATGCTGCATTGCCGTTTCATCGTCACTAATTAATTAGTCATGGTTAAAAGCTATTAATAAAACCACTCACAATGTAAACAAGCACGGTTAAAAATAAAAATGCATTCCAATTAAACGAGCATTCAAAAACAAAATACATTCGAACCAATGTTCCCCTTAATTGTTTTAATTGGTGCGCGGAGTAAAATATTTCTGCGCGGCAAAGTTTTAACAGTTTTCACGAAAGCTTTACATTTTCTAAAATGCGGTCGGGTTTACCGTTGCCAGTGAGTTCTCGAACATTTTCTTTTGTAGTTTATAACACTTAATATTTTGCCATAATATTGAAAAACGGCCTTTTTTAAGACCCGCAAGGTAATTTAACATCATAATTATACAAATTTTAATAAAATAAATGTAAAATAAAATCATAACACCATATACATTTTTAACCAGACGCTAAACTTTCTTCTATGGCATATCGATCCTCCTAGTCCATAGTCTGTGGCACTACTTTTCTTCTTTTTCAAACACGGACGCCACATGGTGATATAAGTACCATTTATATGGTGCAGGATCAGGATACTCGTACTTAAAATCTTTGGAAACAATTCGGTGCTTTTATGTGTCAAAAATCTTTCTGAGAAATTTGGGAGATGTTTTAATATTTATTTATTTTGTCAGAATAATGTGTGGAGAATTCTGTGTAATGCGTAGCAACATTTCACGAGCAGCGTGACTGTGCAGCATCCACTTTCCGGAAATCGTCGTAAAGTTTAACAACCGGTTGCCGGAAACCAGTGGAAACCAGCTGGGTGACACCACTGGCCATTTCTAAAGATCCCATTAAAAGGGCACTGGGTTTTTCAAGGTCGTCAGTTTTCATTTCTATACTGAGGGATGATCACGACGAGAAAATCGAAAGAAAAATTAGTTGGCTATAATTTTGAAACACAATCATTTACATCTAAATCCTGACAACGTAGCAAGCTTATCAAAGCGTTATAATAATATGTTTACATTACCTTCAATCGATTGTATAAAAACACTACAAAGAAACAGTGCATAGTCATTACAGCAGGTTTTTTCCCAAATGACAAGCAAGGTTCTTTGCATCACTAAAGCAATTAGGATAGAATATATATGTTTTTCGCATTTTGAGCTGTAACAGAAGCAATGCCACGCACATTTGTTTCTATACTGGTTGAATAACTGTAATATTATTAGCTGAATATATATATAAAATGCAGACATTCCATAATTTTATGTGAGATGATGGTAGAAGAGATCGGTCGATAATTATTTGGATCAGTAGGATCGCCCTTTCTTCTGAAGATAGGAGAAACAATGGCATGACGCAAGTCTTCAGTAATCTTACCAGCTTCATGACAAGCATTAAGGGGAAAAGAGAATTTGGTAGAGATGCTACCTTTAAAATAGTTGAAGAAAAAGGGAGAAATTTCATCAGGTACTGGAGAAGATCTTGCAGGCGTATTTGCAATCGCTGCATTAACAAATGCAGGATCAAACACATCGGAGAAGAAATCATCAGATGCTGAAATCGAAGGACACTGGAATTCGTGATCCCTAACATAAGCAGAATCAAATGTAATAGAAAAGAGTAACTTTTTCAACATCAGAAGTTGCACATGATCCGTCACGATATTTTAATGGCGGGATATGACAAGAGTGATATTAGGAGCATCTCTGGTGCCATATGAAACACTTTTTCGAGGAGATTGTGGGCTCATTGCGTTGTAGTCGAATGGTGGAGGACTTTTGAACTGCTACTAGTATCAGCGATGACATGGTGAGCAGAATCGCTGAGAGGAGTATTCTTTTTAGCAATCATGGTATAGGTTTGTTGTCATTCAGACGAGGTTGGGATGTTTTCAACAGGGACTATTTGGGAATAACCGTGTTGAATGGGAAGGCTGGGATGATTCACATGCTGCTCATATTTGAGAATGTTAATCTCGAGATTTAGTTTTTCTATCTTTGCTAGCAGATTGTTATGGTTGGAATCAAGATTATTGCTCAATTTCGCAATCATGTCCATTACATTTGGTGAATCACTGGGAGCAGAAGGCTGAGAATAATTAGTTTTAGGTTCATGTAGAACGGATTTAAAAAGAGAGGTTACCTGGCATTTCGCAGTATCAAATGCACTTTTGTCAACCTGGCTAGCAGATATTTTCTCACAAATGCGAACGAAAACTGATCCATTCACCTGAGGTGAAGTGCAGGTGGCTTGACTTGGCATTTCGTGTTTGGAGGAGAAAAGCAGGCAAAAGGAGAGAAAGATAGTACACATCTGCAGTGATGCGTCGCGGGGAGGGCTAGATGCTTGAGGGATGGTCGGTTGGAGTCCACTCCTTCAACGTCACGGGTGGCGAAGCTGCTGCAGCTGTAGATATTTCTGCCACAGAAATGTTAAGACACAAAGAAAGACGATAATTTCGAATTCTTCTGAAACTGCCGAATCGCGCGCGTAAATGTGATAAAAAACCTACCAGTATTGACTGCAACGTTTCATGAGTTAAGACATCACAGCTGTAAAAACTGAAGTTACTAAAATTAGTTAAAAAAAAGTAGAAAGAAGCAGAGCGCAGAAACCTGTGTGCGACTGGGCGGGGGTGGCTCAGTCGGTAGCGAGCCAGGCTCGTAATCTGTAGTTCCCAGGTTCGAGTCCCAGCTGGGTCAGCATTGAGATTTATCTCCGCAAAATTCCCCGCCCTGCCCACGGTCAGTAGGGGACACCGATGGGCTTGGAAAGGCCGCCGTCCGTCGGATGGGACGTTAAGCCGTGGCCCCGTGTGTGGGAGAGCCATACCCTGTGCAGGTTAAAGAACACGCTGGATGGCCTTGACGGGAGGCTACCATATGTCTCCCAACAGCTGTTCCAGTGGGTCCCCTCCTCCAACCTTCTCTGAGCCTTCGGGGTCCATGTGACCTGGCCATTTAGCCCATGGTGTGCAAAAAAGTGCCGCTCAGAGGTAAAACAACCCAACCCTGTGTGCGACTGCTTTCGCGTGACATCTACTCATTGATCATAAGCAGAATCAAATAGTGATCAAAAATCAAAATCAAAATAGTGAATCAAATAGTCAAATAGTGATCATAGGTCGATGATCTTATTAATCCCTTTTCAATGTATACATGATCTGAGAGCATTGAAGTCATGATCTGAGAGCAATCTCACTCATTGTCTTCCATTCCTTCGCCACTTATCATTCAGTCTTTGCCAATTAACTATTTATTAATTTGGAAATTATTTCTCATTCTTTCACTTCTGATTAGATAAGTTTCTTTTTTCTTCAGTCTCAAATTTAATATATGGTGATACAATTTCGACTTCTTTAACAGAATCACGCCTCTAGTTTTGGAAATGTGTTAAGAGGATAATTACTTCCCTATATCGATGGGGGTACATTGTGTTTAGTGCCATAAATGAATCATTTCTATATCATGATTCGTCAGAAATACGAATCTAACATATAAACATTCATGAATTTCCAGTGATTGCGAATTTGAATCAAAACTCCATTTGGCACTCAAGAGACTCCTCTTCATTCCTCAAAGGTTGCTGACTGGCACGGTTTACGAATGCATTTTATTGACTCCCAGTCAATACGTTAATGGGAACTATCTATTTCCAACAGGTTTACACGTGTCATAAATAACCAACAGTGCATGTTGATGCTCTAACACTTGGTTACTCCTTCAGTTCAACAAAAAGATTATGTGAAAGACAAATGACACCATGCTTCTCTCTCATTGTTAAGCTTGGTCATATTTTACGGATTTTTCAAGAACAGTTTTAAAATATCGAAAATAAAATGGAAAATGTTATATTTACAATGGGAAATTGATCTCTATGTTGCGATCTTGTGCAACCACGGCAATTCCCGGTTCCGCCTGACAGCACTACCTGGTTTAAGAAAAGCCATGACTATCTAGAGCCGGGGGCAAGGAATACGCCCTATAGGCGCACCTCAACCCCGGCCTCACATGGCAGCAGTCCTATAGAAGGAAAGCTAACCACCGGAAGAAACCTAACTTTAATCTATTCCCCGGTTTGCAAATGTGCAAGGATATAAAGATCCAAGCTCGATCGGCACCCGGGGTGGAGACTCTTAGTAGGACCCAGACTTTTTGGACGGCTCGTGCCTACTTGGCAGGAGGAACCTTTCGACCGAGCCGTCGAACTGACCACCCAAGGTCCCTGAAAGGTGAGGTCTCCGACGCCGTCACCACCCGACCGGCAATCAAGCCGGCCAGCAGCGTCTTCAACCTCGGTTGGCCTTGGCCATGTCCAACCGGCGCCCAACCCGGTCGGCACAGCCTTCAGCCGGGTTGCTGGGCCCTAGGCCCCCCCACCACGACAAGGTGGTCCCCTATCGGGGGGGTTACAATGGGAAATAAGGTTCTTCCTCACTTTTATTTTCTTCTGCTTTCTTTTGTTACTCTACAACAGCATTCTGTACAAATTAGAGTACTTTCACTCTGCCCTATTTCTTGAAAATCTGTTCATACATATTTCCACTCTCGACATTATAATAAACAAGTATTTCACATTAAGTGTACCTGAAAGTTTTGGTTGTGGAATATTTTAGAAAATATAGTGAAATATAGAAGAATTTGAACATACTGACATATTTTGAAAAATCTGTATCTCATTCTATTGCATATATCTGCTCGGATTTCTGCTTTACATTATTTAATTTATTTCAAACACCCGTTGTTCATAATGAACTCTGTACCGAAAAGTTTTATCCTTCTCATTTATTTTGTGTTTGGACCACTCCAGAAGAGGCATGTGGCGAATCTCGTGAGAAATAAATGATACGTAGAGGTCAAATTCTGATTTTTTGCTCCATATTGCTTCAACAATTGTATAGAATGCGTGGATTTGAAATTTCCCGTGTATCCACTGAGTTATTGTTTCTTGAAGCATATTTAAATTGATATCACCGATTTCTCCCCTTCCCAAGTGGTGGGTGGGTTAAGAAAACAACAACGTTTCTTATGAATCAAATGAAATTTTTTTAGTTGAACATATACTAATGAATATTATGATTTACATTTTTCGAACCATCTAGAAATTTTAATATCTATCTTTAGAACGTGCTTAATATTGGAAAATACAAAACTGTGAACGAATATTGCAAACAATTTGTTTATGCTAGAACTTTGGAATTTTGGAGGTAAAAGCGGATGATCAATTGGCTTGTACCAACTGAAACTGACTGGTGAATAGTTTTGATCCACAGATCTGGATCTCTTCGGTGAATGTGACGCAGCCTTTGGCAGCAGCACTGCACTGAAGAGAATTACCCATTCTCGATGCCATCTCCTGATAACAAGAAATTCCCCAGAAGAAGAAGCTCAGGGAAAGGTAATAATCCCTTCATCTCTATTTCGAGAAGGATGCTTTACAACCTGGCCCAGATTCGAAGGATGTGCCAGAACGTGGGCCATCTTCACGCCAGTAACTCTCATCTTGTTTACCAACATTGTCAAGTTCGCCATGTTTGCGGTGGTGCCATGCATTGACGAGTAGAGTACAGTGCAATTTAATTCACTTAATTAAAAATTTATTTCATTATTATTCATTTGACAACATAAAACGCATTTATAAAATAATGTTTATCATCTGTATTATTATTTAAGTAATACAATAAATCTGTTTCTCATTCTATTATACCTACGATCAACTAATATGTTGGTCGTAGGTAATAATAATTTCGACTTTAGGAAAGCATTTCCATAGTGAATATGCTATAACGACACCTTATTGCACTGATTCAGTTACCTCTCCCATTTACAAGAACGCATCCCCAGCTCTAAATCAAAGCCTCTTATGTCATACCAGGTCTGGTCAGTACAGTAACGGAAGAATTGATTTTGAAATATACATATATAACTATTCAAAGCAAACGTTAGTTTTTGAAATTTGATTGGCAGCTGTTTATTTTATTTTAAATCTGCTAATCAATTTTAAAACATTTACAAATATTTAAATGCAATTTTTCCGCAATAAATTAATTACGTCACATTATGCAGTTTAAAAACAAATAGAATTCAATTAAATATTAGCGAAATTAAATGGATTTAAATTTTTATGCATATTTAATTTCCGTTCTTCTCTCCTTTTGCGAATGGCTTTCAAGGTGACCTTTGGCAAAAGGGTATGATTGTAACTGCATTTTTTTTTCTTGTTACCAGGTTTTCGTCTGTTATTGGAATTTGTATTTGTAATTTTAGACTGGTTGATGAATTTTCACCCTAGATAGTAACAGAAAATGTAGAATGCCTCCATTTAAAACCACTTCTTTGTATGAATTATAGTACAAAAATGTAGTCTTTTTGTTGTATCTAAAACGACTCTTATTATATCGAAATTATTACTCATTATATCGAAATATTTAAACCTATTTCGGATGTAATCTTATTTGCCCTGCTACACAATCAAAATCAAACAATTGCTATTTTACGAAAAGCCTTAATTACTGGACAAAAAACATGTGCTTTCAAAATACTACTATATGATGAAACTTTAAAGGGTAAATTAGTGAAACTTGAATGAAGAAATGAAAACTATCTATTATATATACAGTCGTATACTCACTGGGGAACGCAGGAAAGTGTCATAGATGCATTTCGAATAACATCATTTTTCTTTAAATTTAGATATATCGTCAAGATATATCTGTGATATAACAATGGTAAAAGAACAAAACGTTGGTAATTGATCAAAAAGTACTTACTTTAAATAAATTATCTTATAAATCAGGTGGTAGTTCAAAGTAGTTGAATTCATATTTTACTTATTTCTCTATGGCTTTTTCCTCATTATTTGTTGGTTTTTAAAACTATCGATTTTTTATTAAAAATACTTCTTTAAAGTAGGAATTCTCGACTGCGATTCTTAACAAAGTCGCTTGACTTTGTTAAGAACAAATTCTTAACAAAGTCAAGCGACTTTGTTAAGAATTAACAAAGTCAAGCGACATCAATATAATTGGCATTGTTAAGAACAAATTTTTAACAAAGTCAAGCGACTTTGTTAAGAATTAACAAAGTCAAGCGACATCAATATAATTGGCATTGTTAAGAACAAATTCTTAACAAAGTCGATTCTTAACAAAGTCGCTTGACTTTGTTAAGAATCGCAGTCAAATATTTTTTACCTTTCACAACAACTTATTTATATGAAACAGGTTTTTCATCTTTAACTGGGGCGGGGGTGGCTCAGTCGGTAGCGCGCCAGGCTTGTAATCTGTAGTTCCCAGGTTCGAGTCCCAGCTGAGTCAGCGTTGAGATTTATCTTCGCAAAATTCCCCGCCCTGCCCACGGTCAGTAGGGGACACCGATGGGCTTGGAAAGGCCGCCGTCCGTCGCATGGGACGTTAAGCCGTGGCCCCGTGTGCGGGAGAGCCATACCCTGTGCACGTTAAAGAACACGCTGGATGGCCTTGACGGGAGACTACGATCTTTCTCCCAACAGCTGTTCCAGTGGGTCCCCTCCCCCAACCTTCTCTGAGCCTTCAGGGTCCATGTGACCTGGCCATTTAGCTCATGGTGTGCAAAAAAGTGCCGCTTAGAGGTAAAACAACCCAACAACCCAACCCATCTTTAACTGCTTTAAAAAATAGGAACAGGTTGGATGTTGAAGATGACTTGCGACTCTACCTTAACAAGATAACCCCAACCATTGATGAACTATGCAAGAGTAAACAAGCGCAACCATTTCACTGGTTATCCAGTAAAATGTTTATAATTTTATATGATTTGTTAAATTGTTTATGTCATTTTTTGTGTTCATCGATATAAGTAATTTATGAATACAAAATTTAATGTGTATATACATATATGTTTTATTTTTTTCCCATTGTTATACTATACCTATAGTTTTATCTATCTGTACAAGGGGTACACCAGTTACATACACATTTCTAGTGGGTACGTGAAACATAAAATTTGAGAATCACTGCTCGAAGTTATCATAACATCCCAACCTGTTGACTAGTAGCAACAAGCAAGGTACCAAATGAAAGCTTGTTATGCAGGAGTGTCGTGAACTTTAAAAAAATTTCCTAATTTAACTTGCCCCATTTAAACCACTGAAAAGAAAAAGAAATGTGAAACCATTTTGTAAAAATATTTTCAAAACGTTGGTAGCTAGGTAGTCACTGGAAGGAGAGCTATGCACCAATCCCCTGTGATGATGCATAGAACCGGCCAGGCCTAGCACCTAATGTCCGACCCCGCCTTCTCGTGGTGCAACCGTTAGTACCTTTCAAAAGAGATACTCTCTTGTGGAAGTGAACGGAAGGGGAGGGCTGCCAGATTAGTGTGGCCTACTGATCTGGACAACTATGGCTACTTTTCTTTTTTTTCTACCCTGCTGAGGAGTAGTCAACCACACAGGGACTTGATGCTAACCTTATAAACCCACCGGACTGGACAGATATATATATGGCTCTGAGTTTGATTATGGATCCTGATTTTGCTGCACTGGTGGGCTTCTGTGGAGGGAAAATCTTCCGCTGTGTTTTCTGTTTGTTTGTGGGTTGACAGCCCCGAGTGAATAGATTCACAGGATATATTTATCAGCTGGTGGATAATCCTGAGCAGAGGTCATCGCAGGCACCTGAACTCTTTGTTTCTATTGGCATCGTCAAATTCTACATTGGAGGAAGTCTTCCAGTGTAGATGGCTTCAGCCTTTAGTTGTGGGGGAACGGGTCTTTGCCCCATGTCTGTGATTAGGGGGCTGTTTGATATTGTCGGCATTCCCTCTCTCAATAAACATAGTTTCTTTAAACATCCCACTAACCATTTTCTCTTCATAGGTAGTTGGAATGTGAGGACTCTGTACAGAGCATCTTCTCTTGATGTCCTCACAGAAGAATTCCACCATTATAATTTACATATTCTCGGCTTGCAAGAGACCAGTATGATAGATAAATTTTAGATTCTTAAAACCAACCTTTAATTTCTCTTTTCAGGGAGGGACGACATTAAGCATCACCAAGGCGTGAGTCTGCTTCTCAGCAGACACGCTAGTGATGTTCTTCTAGGATATGAGTGCATTAATGAAAGGTTTCTTACAGCAAAATTTAAGACTAGCGTTAAAGACTTGAATGTTATCTGCTGTTATGCCCCCACTGAGGATGCCGATGAGGATGAGAAGGATAGGTTTTATTGGCAACTTCAGTATATTTTGAATTCTGACAAGAAAGGAGATATTACCCTTGTTCTTGGTGACTTCAATGCCAAAGTTGGTACTGACTCTGACCTTTGGGGAGGAGTAATAGGCCCTTTTGGTATTGGTAACTGCAATGCCAATGGGCAACGTCTCCTACAGGTAAGTAAACTCAAATGATTCAGAATAACTAACAATTATTACAAACACGGCGACATACATCAGTACACCTGGGTTTCACCCGATGGGCTGCATAAGAATACGATTGATTATATATTAATTAACAACAAATGGGCTAGTTCTGTTAGTAATACCAGGTCATATAGGGAAGCTGAAATTGGATCTGACCATTACCTTGTTAAAAGTGTCTTGCAACTTAAACTTAAAAAGTGTTGTACTAGGGTTCAAAAATGTACTTTTAATGCGAAGCTCTGAAAGACCCAGTTATAGCCAAAGCTTACCATGGTAGGTTACTTAGTCATTATGACAGTCATGGTATGCTTACTACTGAAGTTGAGGAAGAATGGGATCATTTTAAAAAGGCGTTTTTGGTCACTAATAGTACTCTTTTAGGAAAAAAGGAGCAGAAGAGCCAGAATTATCTGAGTGATAAGGCACTTGAGCTTATTTCGGAAAGAAAGAACTGCAGGAATGTCCTTAATCAATACCCTACTAGTCCTAATAGAAAGCATTACAGAGAACTTAATAAACGTGTAAAAGATCAGTTAGCTACTGATAAGAATCTTTGGCTTGATGGTTTGGCTGACAAAGCCGAGGAAGCAGTTAGACAGCACTACAGCAGAGAGTTGTACCAGTTAGTTAATGTTTTGTGTGGTACAAACGGACAGATATACAGGGATTGAAGGATAAACAAGGTAAGTTTATAGAAGGGGAGGATTCTGTCATGGCTAGGTGGGCTGAGCATTTCAGTGATGTTCTAAACAATGTGGATAGTTATACTCCCATTGTTTGCAATGATGATAGATGCATTGGTGGCTTTAATATTGGACCTATAACACAATCTGAAGTTATTTTGTCTATTTCTAAACTTAAACTTCATAAATCCCCAGGGGTAGATGAAATTACTACGGAAATGCAGAAAACTGAGAATGTTATGGTTACCACTTGGATGATTGAAATTCTGAATATCTTTTATGATAAAGGCATGGATCCTAAGGATTTTACCAGAGCTATTATTATCCCTATTTTCAAAAAAGGTGATCGCAGTTCTTGTGATAACTATAGGGGTATTAGCCTACTCTCTGTTCCAGGTAAAGTTCTTTCAATGATTGTGCTTAATAGAATTAATAATCTATTTGACAGTCAATTGCGTGATGAGCAATGTGGATTCAGAAGTGGTAGGGGATGTGTGGATCAGATATTTTCACTTAGGCAGATTCTTGAGAAATGTTTAGAGTTTCAGAAACCTTTGGTTGCTAGCTTTGTTGATTTCAAAAACGCTTCCGACTCTGTTGATCGTCATAATTTGTGGTTGATTGTGAGATCATATGGTATACCAGACAAGTTAGTTAACATAATGAAAGCTCTCTATAATAACACTGAGTCATATGTGAGAGTTGTTAAGTCTTGTAGTAATTGGTTTAACATTACTTCTGGTGTTCGACAAGGGTGCATCTTGTCTCCTTTTCTCTTTAGCTTGGTTATTGATTATGTTATGCGAAATTCACTTCAAGGGAAAAATTTTGGCCTTAAATGGGCTGGAGATACGAAAATTTCTGATTTAGATTATGCTGATGATTTAACCCTTTTGGCAAATGATGTTGATGAGATGAACTCTTTTATTCGAGTTGTTGATGAAACTGGTAGTAGAGTAGGTTTGGTTATAAACAGAGAGAAAAGTAAAGGGATGAAAATTGGTCAGGCAGTCTGTGATTCAGTTAATCTGAATGGTTGCAGTCTTGAGCAGGTGTCACAGTTTAATTACCTTGGGAGCTATGTAACAGATAATGGTGATGTGCGGCATGAGATTAACAGACGAATAGGGATTGCTGCCGGGACTTTTAAGAATCTCTGGATATTGTGGAGAAATAGACGTATACCTAAAGACTAAAATTAGACTGTATAATAGTTTGGTCCTTTCTAGGGTTAGTTATGTATAGTGAAACTTTGACGCTGTGTAAACAAGATAACAGGAAACTAGATGCTTTTGATTCTAGATGCTTACGTAATATCTTGGGTATTAGGTGGTTTAACTTTGTAACTAATGATGAGGTTAAGCAAAGGAGTCTGCAACCTCCTTTAAGCAGCATATTGTGCCGAGAGTGACTTCGTTGGTTTGGATATTTTGCCCGTATGAATAATTATAGATTGGCGAATAGGGTTATGAACAGCGTGCCTAAAGACCTCAGAAAGAAGTGGAGACCTAGGATGCGGTGGGCAGACAATGTCAAACAGGAATTTGTTATAATTGATGTGCAATTATAACAAGCAGATGCAGTAAATGCAGGTCAGGATAGACTTGCTTGGAGAACTAAATTGTACGGTCTGGTTGGACCTCCTTAGCCCATGGCTGCTTGAGGATGATGGTGAAGATGATGAGGGACGAGGGTGACTTTTGAAAAGTGCCTTACGATGACTCCTTCCTATTGGAGATGAATTCGGGCTCAAAATATCACAGATGACTTCCTGCTCGGACTCAGATTGTTTAAATTTCAAATATTTCTTGCAATTGTAAAAATTTATATTTAAAATAATAAAATATTTTTATCGCCTTTATAATATTTTAATAATTGAAAATCTTTAATAAATAAATTGCTTTTTATCTCATTTTCTTTGAAAACGAGATAATAATTTGGCTTTGTCGTCTGTCCGTCTATAGACATCGAACTTTTTCGTTTACAGAGATAATGAAAAAAATTCTGTTGTAAAGGTATTGAAGAAATATTACGATATGTACTTTCCGAATCTCTCTAAAGCTATAATTATGCCCTCTAGCTGTGGAAAAAGTTGTAAAATTTTCTTAGATTAGATTTTTAGTTTAATAAAATTATTAAAGTGAACTGATTAAATAATAGAATGCAGAATTTTTAAATAAATGAACGTGTTCAATTATACCAATTTAAGTCATTTACTCTAAACTCTGTTTAAAAAATAACAAATTATGGATGTATAGGAAAAATTTATTTCGGAATGCTATATAGTGTACACGAGGCCTCGTTTAGCGTTCTGATTTCAGGAACGCATCCTGAGCACTAAACGACGTATGCCTCTATAACATTTATCTGAATATTATAATTGTTATATATCAAAAACGTCTGGATAATTTGCTTGTCATCAGAATATATTGTACACAGTCGTATCAGAATAATATGACCACCTACCTAATAATGGGAATAACCACCCCTGGCCTGGATGAGAGCTTAGAGACTGCATGTCATGGACGCAATGAGGCCCCAGAAGGTTGCCAGAGGCACACGTGCCCATTCGAACTCCAGCAGATCACGGAGGTTCCGGAGATGACGTGGCTGTGGGTCCGCACGCCGAACCTGTCGATCCAAATGGTCCCACGAGTGCTCTACGGGATTGAGGCCGGTCGATTTCGCCGGCCAAGCGAGAACTTAGACATCACTGTCGTATTCCTGGAACAAGTCACGCACCACCTTAGCGACATGGCAGGGCGCATTGTCCTGTTGGTAGACACCATCACCACCAGGGTAAACGTCCAACAAGAAGGGATGCATATGATCAGCGAGGATGGATAGGTAGCCATTAGCGTTCAGGGACCCATCCAGTGATACCAGCGGTTCCAGGTCATACCAGGAAAACATCCCCCAGACAGGCACACTCTCACAGCCGGCGTATACTTGACCGACAAGAGTGTCCAGGTGTTGGTTCTCATGTGTATGGCAACGAATCAGCCACCGCCCGTTATTTCTGTGGAGTAGTAACCTTTATTCGTCGGAGAAGGCAATCTTTTTTCCACTCTTCCGCTGTCCAATGACGGTAGTCCCGTTCGAATTGCAGACATCGTTGCCGATGGACCTTGGTTAACATGGGCAGCTTTACTCAGTGTCGACTCCGGAGACCCATGCATAACAGGGTTTGCTCTACTGTTATTGAGGACACGTACCTGGGTGCCCCAGCGGTCATTTCAGTGGTCAGTTGCTGCACTGTTGCACGTCGATTGCCCTTTACCAGTCGATTGCCCTTTACCAGTCGACGGAGGCGGACGTTCTCCTCTAGCGTTGATGGCCTTTGGGGCTCCACCAATAATGACGTCTGGAGGTACTCGGTGTGCCAGTGGTCCATTCTTGGTACACCCGTACTACAGTACCTCACGAACAGCCCACAAAGTCTGCTGTTTCCAAGATGTTTCCAGCCTTGGCACGGTAGCTGATGATCATTCCTTTTTGAACTTCTGTCAAATCAATACTTCTGCCCATTGTGCTCACGTTACGAACTATGGCTCATCTGTCCTGGACGATCGTTTATATCTCCGTATGGTCGACCTTGTCATGTGCACTCCTTAATGCGCCTGGGCGAGTACAATGTGATTGCGTGGGTGGTCATATTATTATGATACGACTGTGTATATTCATAATGTATTTGCTTCTCACCCAGTGATATCATCATTCATAATGTATAGCCTGATTTTCTACTTCAGTTAGTTTGTTCATTTATGTCACTTGCAGATTGGTCAGGACCAGGACTAGTTCTGGGGGAGGGGAGGAGAGGGGCATTCCCCCTCTACCCTTTGAGAATGCTATCAAAGGTAATGAAAGAACAAAATTATAAAGTTGTGCATATTTCACGTATTTTCCAAGAATTATTTTACAAACTTCTAAAACGAAATACGAAACGTTACATTGCAATGGAGAATCCAGTCCCGTATCCTACACACATTTCTTTTTCTAGATCCGGCACAGGTTGGAACTTAATGCTCCTGACTCAGCATTACCTATGAAACTCCTTTGTGCATTAATAAAAGCTAAATGTATTCAATGAGCTGATTTATAATTGAAAGGGAAAATAATTTATAAACACAATGGGCTGAAAGGACAGATAACAAGGACCCCGGGGATCAGAGAATTTTGGAGTTAGGGGACACATTGGTCAGCTATTAGTAAACAGATGCTGCCCTCCCATCAAGGCCATCCAGCGTGTTCTTTCTCGTGCAAGGGTATGGTTCTCTCCGCATCCCATCCGAAGATGGCGGACTTTCCAAGTCCATTGGTGTCCCCTACTGACTTTGGGAGGGCGGGGAGTTTTATGTAGGGAGGTCGGCATTGGAAACTGGGAATTACAAATTTGGAGCCATGCAAAACTAATAACTATGATCCCCACCACCACCACCGCATTTACACTAGGAGGACCATCAACTGGGTACAGCAATATCTTAATTATTAGAATTATTTTATATTTTTAAGCATTTTGATAGAAATGTGAAAGATAAATTATTTCAGTAATTTTTTTTGTAAATAATGTAAAAGAAGTGGTTCCTTTTACAATGCTTGTTGAAATTCGTTAGAGTTTTTAGCTGGAAATATAGCGCTGACATTAACAGCGCATCGAATTTTGTTTCCTGATCGTGAAATCCTGATCGTTTAAATTTTTTGAGTCCCTTGGACAGGGGTGCTCAAATTGTGGCCTGTGGGCCACTTGTGTCTGGCTAGACCCTTAATTGTGGCCCGCAAACACGGCGAAGTTTGAAAAAAAAATTATGTATATAACAGCGCGGCATGCACCAAATTTTCAAATTGAACAGCGACTTCAAAAAGGTTGACACCCCCTGCCTTAGGCGCACATTAGATTCGAGGACGTTTACTTAGATTTGTTCTAATATTTGGGTGTATGGTTCAATTAAAACATTTAAAAATATTAATTATTTTTATTTAAAGAACTGCAGACCTTGTACTGTGGCATATAAACTGACAGTCTCCTATCAGACCTGTGGGAAGCAGCTGCTTTGAGGGAGTATTTATTTATTTATTTATTTTTTAGAAAAATAATCACAGAAATATAACTCAATCATAGCAAACAAAAATATAGGCATTACTAATATACATTAAAATATTTTACACGAATTGCAGTTTACGAAATATTGAGCATTGCCTGATAGGAATTTAACTAAAAACTTTTCCATCAAAAATCATCAAAGGGTTTTATTTCGAGCTTTCTGTTATGTAAATCATAAAATTTAAATAATTTGTCTGTTCAGTTCACATTCAATAAATATTAAAGGTAAAATTGGCATTTTATTTTGCGTGTCAATTTCTTGAATAATTTTTTATCTACTTTAGAACCAAAAATGAACTTTCACCACTTGCATTGGCTACATGCATGGTAAGAAATATTTTAACAATTCTTTCCACATTTGGGAATGTCGATCTCAAACCCTCTTTAATCATTCTATTTCAATAAAAGATTTATTTTAAAAGTTTTAAAGCAAGATTATATATTCGTCCATAGGGACGAATATATAATCTTGTTTAATAAAATTTAAAGATTATGCTACTTCATATTTAAATTTATTGCTGCTAATATTATATATATATTAATTTATTAATACATAACTAAACTCCGTTTCATTCAGAATTTTATCGAAAAAGACATTAAATATACTTAATATATTTTCCTATCTGATACTTCAAGTCGTCGATTTAGTTCTGCATTCAGTGTGTCGCTAATAACTTTAATTGTATGAACTACAAATAAAGTTTTGTCACGCAGATTTTGATATTGTGAAACGATACGCTGACAAATTTTGTCAAATATTGTCAGCATATCGCTTTTCGTTGTATCGTGAAACAAAATTTTGCTTTTTTCATTCGGCATTGATGGTTTTTGCAATGGTTTTCTTGTGTTAAACGACGTGGCTTCCACTTCGATTGATTCAAAATCATTTCTTACCTTGGGAGTAAATTCTGGTAACGATTCAGAAAGCTGACACCTTTTAATAGATTTAATTTTGGATCCTGCAAACATTTACCTGTAGCATTTAGTCTTTGCAATATTTTTTTCCAAAAAATAGTCAAAAGCACTGTTTCGGAATAATCAAAATGCTTCAGCAGTTTTATAGATTCTAATCAGCATTCTGACTTTTCGTTTTGGCATGATGCCATTTTAATCAAAACATTTTAATGCATTCATAACCTTTTTTCCAATGCCAATGTAGCAACAGCCCTAGCCGTCCATCTTGTGTCAGTTAATTCCCTTAAAGATAAAGATTTAGGTATTCACTCAGAGAGTTCCATTCGTCGCTTTGAGTTGCAAAAGAAAATGTATAAACAATCTACAAAGTAGAAGAATTGCACTCCATTGGCACAAGATTCTGCTGTGTAGTTACCAATTTAAATTAGAGAATGAGTGCTTGCGCAAAGGAATATAAAATGCATATATTCAGTGCGCAATATGTGGCATATATGGGACAATAACTAATAGGTCTAGTTTGTAATCCTATATATGTCCCTGCTATATTTACAGCATTATCATAAATGTGATCAAATATTTACATTTCCTAATATTAGTCAAGCAGGAAGGCTCCATTTTTTTACTCAAAATTATCTTTCAGTTCATAAATTCCATGATGTATATTTTATTGATGGCAGATATCATTTTAATAGCATTTAGCCGGCTCGGGACTAAAACTTTCTAAAATGTAGAGCAGATGGTAGTCCCCTAGTCGCAAGCTTTCTTTTGGTATAAATATCATTACATCGACTCTTCCCCGTGCTGGGGAAGGAGTGGCTCAGTCAGAACGGCGCCAGACACGTAATAAGTAGTTCCCAGGTTCGAGTTCCAGCTTGGTTAGCGCTAAGATTTATCTCCGAAAAATTCCCCCGCCCTGATTACGATCAGTAGGGGTGTACCGATGGGCTTATATAAGCCGCCACCGTCGGATGGGACGTTAAGCCGTGGTTCTGTGTGCCTGGAGATCCATACTCTTAGCACTTTAAAGACCACACTGGATGGCCTTGATGGGAGACTACCATCTGGCTATCAACCTTCTCTGAGCCTTCGGGGTCCTTGTGATCTGGCCATTTAGCCCTTTGTGTGCAAAAAGGTGTCGCTGAGTCGTAAAATAACCCAACTTAACCTCTCCCCCCGGGTAAAAATTTCTCCCTCTCTTTTAGGGGGGGGGAAGAAATGGACCTAGATGAGGTACCCATAATCCTCCCCACGTCAAAAGTTTCTAAACCAAAAACCAGAATTTCCTCATTCAGATAATCGAACTTTTCAAATCACTTCCTACCCACCAGAGTTCCTCGGATACAATTTTCCAGGCATATGTAACTTTATACCAAAAGGAAATTAACTGAGGTTCACAAAAATGTAAAAGATGCAAAAAATTATTATTATGAAACAAATTATTTATTTTTTTAACATAATATTTAAAACATTTCTTAATTTTTGTATATACTTTTATTAGCTTTTGCATATTTTTGAAATTAATTAATGATTTTGATTTTCGATACAAATTTAGTTTTTGAATCTGGTGTTTTGCTCGTGCATAATTAGAACGATTTCAATATCCACGGATGCTCGCGCTCTTGAGATAACAAACTGAACAATGAGTTTATCACCAGAAATCGGGAAGAAATTAGTTTGATGCATTCATTATTTCAAATTTAATGGCAACAACAGCTATTTTGAATATTTTCAACTGTTAATGTTTGATCACACGAAATCAGATATTAGTTTAGTTTGATAAATTCCTTTTTTTTCAAATTTATTAATGGCAACAGTTATTTTGAATAACTTCAAACTGTTAAAGTTAAGTCTATGGGGATTTTGAGAAATTCAAACCCGCCCACCCCAATTTTGGTTGACCCCAGCGAGTTCGCACATAGCCTATAGTCTTCTCCTGGGTGAAGGGGGGGGGGGGGCTCAGTCGGTAGCGCGCCAGGCTCGTAATCTGTAGTTCCCAGGTTCGAGTCCCAGCTGGGTCAGCGTTGAGATTTATCTCCGCAAAATTCCCCGCCCTGCCCACGGTCAGTAGGGGACACCGATGGGCTTGGAAAGGCCGCCGTCCGTCGGATGGGACGTTAAGCCGTGGCCCCGTGTGCGGGAGAGCCATACCCTGCGCACGTTAAAGAACACGCTGGATGGCCTTGACGGGAGGCTACCATCTGTCTCCCAACAGCTGTTCCAGTGGGTCCCCTCCCCCAACCTTCTCTGAGCCTTCGGGGTCCATGTGACCTGGCCATTTAGCCCATGGTGTGCAAAAAAGTGCCGCTCAGAGGTAAAACAACCCACAACCCAACCTGGGTGAAGGGAACTTTCCTGCAGTGTTTGGTGTCTCTAACTCTTCTGGGGACTGAGTGCATAAGTAGACATACAGACAAACAAACAAACAAACTTTCTTCTTTATATATTAGATTACTAACATAAATAAAATAGGAAAATTGCAATCAATAATAGTGTTACGGCAGATGAATGGGCTACAAAAAAACCATAAAACCATGATTGATTATCATTGACGCTCGCATGATATAGATGTGTCAGTGACGGTCGCTTTGAACCATAGCGTCAGAATTTCGTCACGAGATTATTTTAACAGACAGAAAAAAACAACGACGTTTAAAGAGAGAATTGAAAAGTTGTCGGTGTGGCGGTAAAGGGTAATTCATTTTTCTTTTAGTGAATAAGCATTAAGTTAATCTTAGGAAAGGTGTTGAAGAGTATTTACGACCAAAGCGAAGAGTCAATATGTTAGTCGAGCAAACAGGGCCGACCTTAACTTCTCTTTAGGAAGAGTCGATCATCTGGTACGTGGTGGTGTTAATATGTAAAAAGAATCGGTAACGATAATATTGGTAATTTACATATTTATTCACAAAGATAATTGTGACACTTATTGAATATTGTAAAAGTTTTTCTTTATACTTCGAAAAGCGACTGAGAATTGCAAGACGATTATTTGAAGCATTGGTGGATAATGTAAAATATTATTTTGATGGTTTAGCTTCATACTGATAAAGTTAAGGATTTGTGTTAGTTGGAATTATTTTATATTTATTTTTTTTATACTTTGCAATAAATTAGCTCAATTATAATTTCTTTGTAGCTAAACATTCTTTTTAACTCATTACTCAAGATTTCGTAGTAAAAATTCACAACAATTAGTGTCAGGAGCTGTGAAATATATTGAATGACTTTCACTAGAAGCATGGATGAGTTAGTCAAACTTATAACTGATATAAGAAGTGAAGCAGATGCCCAAAGCAGTAAAATTGGTGATGTAGTTAGTTAAAATAATGAATTGATAGCTGAAGTGGTTTCTCAAATTAGTAAGATTACTAATCAGAAATAATGGTCTGAACAAAACAACCAGTGAAATAACTGACCACTGTAAAGAGATTAAAATGAACTCAACATACAATGCGATAGTCTAAAAGTTGAAACGGATGGTATAAAAAGGATATTGATGGTGTCAAGTGTAATGTAAATAAAATCACTTGTGACCTTAACATCAAATTGATACTGTAAAAACAGATTGTGAACACCAGTTTCAGGTTTCAAGAAATGAAATGCTCTCTTCTTCTGATAATGGTAATGTTATTGGCTATAATCTGTTTACACATATTGCTAAGAGTACAACTAAAACTTCCACATAAGAAGGCAAGTCATCTTGGGCAGTGTTTCAAACACAATTCGAAGTCATCGCTAGAGCCAATGAGTGGAATGAATTCCAGAAGGCCAGTTTTCTTGAAGCTTCCTTAAGAAATGCTGCTGATGAATTTTTACTCTATTACAGAAGAAACGCGAGTTGATTAATAAAGTTTAGTATCTGCATTAGGTGATAATTATTTGAAACAAATCTATATGGCTCAATTTAAACATCGAAGACAGAAGAATGGTGAACTGTACAAGAACTAGCCAGTGATATTGAGCGCCTAGCTTGATTTGCTTATTACAACTATCCACCAGATATCCGGGATAGCTTACAGGGGTTTATCAAAATAATGGAAATCCGACGGCGACTGTAGTACATGCAATGCGCCGTATGCATATCACAGAGACAACGTCACCCTTGATATGAGGTGTATAAATGGGAGAAGTATGATGTCGGCTTTCACTTAGCAGTGCCACAGGCGCAGGTCAAACAGCTGTTGTGGTGTAATTGTCGACAATGTCAGATCTTAGTGACCTCCAAAAAGGCATAATCATTGGTGTACATCTTACAGGAGCTTCAGTAACCAGAATGGCGGAAATAGTAGAAACAAGATCAATTGTATCGAAGATTATGACTACCTATCAAAAAGGACAGGGCGTTGACTCCAAACCTGCAAATTGTGGACGCCATACGAAGTTGTCAGGTACGGATAGGCGAACGTTGACACGGATTGTACAATGGATGCACAAGACCACGGCCCCGTAAACAGCAGCGATTTGAACACCAGTCGGAATGATCCCATTTCCGTCATAACAATTCGTTGGAAACTTCATCTGCCAGTATTTATGACCGTGCTGCAATCCAAAAACCTCTGATTATCAACATCAATGCAACAAAACGTGTAAGGTGGTGCAAAGCACATAAAAATGGGGATGCTAAAGATTGGCAATGTGTCGTCTGATGAATCGTGCTACACATTGTTTCCAACCACTGGTAGAGGGTACGTGAAGCGAAAACCTGCAGAAGTGTATGACCCCGATTGTTTGATTCCGACTGTAAAGCATGGATTTACAGTCTATATTGTGGATGTGTCACGACCCTGCAGAATAACTAATGTAAGTAAAGAGTGCCATATCATGGCATTCCTTACGGCCATTAGTTATTCTGCAGGGTCATGACACATCCACATGGTACAATTTCGTATGTACAATGTCCAATGTATATTCACAAATTTCATCATCATCATCCTCAAGCAGCCATGGGCTACGGAGTTCCAACCAGACCGTGCAGTTTAATTCTTTAAGCATATCTGTCCTGAGCTACATCTGCTGCATCCAGCCACTGCACACCAATTCTAATAAGGTCCTGTTTGACATTGTCTGCCCACCGCATACGTCTCCCCTTCCTTCTGAGGCCTCTAGGTACATTGTTCATAACCCTATTTGCCAATCTATAATTATCCTACGGACAACATGGCCAAACCAGCGGAGTCTCTCTCTGAAAAATATGCTGCTTAAAGGAGGTTGCAGAATCTTTTGCCTAACCTCATCATTAGTAAAAAAGTTAAACCACCTAATACCCAAGATACTACGTAAGCATCTAGAATCAAAAAGCATCTAGTTTAATGTTATCTTGTTTACACAGCGTCAAAAGTTCACTACCATAACTAACCCTAGAAAGAACCAAATTATTAGACAGTCTAATTTTAGTCTTTAGGTTTATACGCCTGTTTCTCCACAATCTCCATAGATTCTTAAAAATGTTCCGGCAGCAATCCCTATTCGTCTGTTAATCTCACGCCGCACATCACCAGTATCTGTTACATAGCTCCCAAGGTAATTAAACTGTGACACCTGCTCAAGACTGCAACCATTCAGATGAACTGAATCACAGCCTTCCTGACCAATTTTCATCACTTTAGTTTTCTCTCTGTTTATAACCAAACCTACTCTACTACCAGTCTCATCAACAGCTCGAATGAAAGAGTTCATCTCATCAAAATCATTTGCCAAAAGGGCTAAATCATCAGCATAATCTACATCAGAAATGTTCGTCTAATTACAGACGTGATTTTCCGATAATAAACAGTTTGATAGAATGCGTTGTCGAATGTACTCACTATTTGAAAGAAACTTTTTTTTTTGTATTTCACATAAATTTAAGATCATTTATGGTGACGGGGAACCGTACATCAGAACATCGCCAACGATTGGATTTTGGTCCCACGAAAGGTACCAAACCCGTTAGTTAATGATTAAATGCTGTTCTGACGTATGAGCAAACGTTAAAGAATATTTCACACTTTGAACAGAACACAGCTTTGTAGTCGTGGTTCTTTTTTCGGAAATGTAACTGGTTGAAGAAAACAATGTATTACATTAAAAATGAAGTTTGACTACGTATAAATTTCTTTTAAAGATTTGTTTAGAAATTATCCTAACAAGTATATTTTACAACATACCGCGGAGGGAGAAATTCTCTTTGTATACAGGGTGGGTCAAAAGTCCCTAAATCAACAACTTACTGATCAGGTATGCTACATTTGATAGATGTCAAATAACATTGTTCTCCTGAATTTCAGGGTCTGACATCACGTCTATTTGTTTTGTATATTAATGATAAGTTCTTCAGATATTTACATTTTTAATAATGCATCACAAGTCTACCCCCTCGAAGAATCCTTGAAATAAACGTGAATTAACTGAATTGAAACTTTGCATTTTTTCTCGTAGGCATGTGTACAGAACAGAAATCTTTTACAGTAAGCTATAAATACGCAAATAAAAAATCCTATCTGATATAAAAATGGGAAGATCCTCTTTTTAAAGAAAAGGTGATTTAGGCAAGATATGTTGATCTATCATGTAACTTCCAGAAATAAAGTCTGCAAATATAATATTTTCTTTTTACCACACCAGTTAAGTCCCAAAATGAACCTAATTACAGACGTGATTTTCCGATAATAAACAGTTTGATAGAATGCGTTGCCGAATGTACTCATTATTTGAAGGAAACTTTTTTTTTTTGTATTTCACATGAATTTAAGATCATTTATGGTGACGGGAACCATACATCCTTTATTTCAGATGACAGCCCGTTATTTCACTGCTCTGTCCTTTAGATTTATTTTTCTAAAATGGCCATTTTGTCTTTTATTTTGTGAATTGAAATAGTAAATTGAATATTGGGGCGCATCACACGATCCACAGAAACATGAAATTGTCATTTCACCAGCACTCGCTAACGGCGCGGTATCTATGGCTACGGGGTTAATGTGCGTGTGTACATATTGTATTTCACTGTGTGTAGAAGCTGTGGCGGGAGCGCGTGGACATCTTGAAGTTGCGTTTTCACGGGTGTACTTTGGCTCAACATTAATTCTTTACGAAGGGAGTTCGTTCAAAATGTATTTTCGATGACAAAGTAAAACAGTTAGAACTAAAAGAATCATCTCGGTGTTATCATTCTGTACATTTGCAGTTACTGGAACTTAAATATCAACGACGGCAAACTATTTTATGAAGTTTTGCATTAAAAGTTATGTCACCAGTGAAAAGATCGAGGAATGACGAGTCCTGCCAACGTAAATGGATTGAAATTTTTAAAGATTTCACAGAAAAACACGTATCTTTTAAAAACATTTCAAAAATCATGCAATTTTTGCTTATGTCTCCCCGGATCTAATGCCTCCCACGGAACGAGTATTTTCATTAGTGAACAATAAGTGGACCAATGAAAAAAAAAAAATTGAAAGCATGCATTTATACCAAATGCAACTTTGACATGCATTGTATAGAGTTTTATGAATTTTTTAAAAAACAAACCTGATTTATTAGAAAAAATTCATTCTTGTGAAAAGTATCAAAATTGAAATTTTTAAGTAATAATATCATTGTTGAAAATGCTATTTATATGCTTATATTTTATAATAAAACTTTTAGTTTTAGTGAAACAAATCAAACGCAACCAGCTATTTTATTATGAAATAATTTCTGATTGTTCTTTATTTTCTCAAAAAAAAATATGGTCACCGTACTTATGGTACATATTGTATGAACTCGACATGATTTTTATAACAGAGAATAATATTAGCGTGTGTGGATTTACACACAATGGCTTTAGTAATTTAAATTCAATTTTTTATCAAACACGCAGGGGAGTAATAATTTAAATTGTACATTGATCAACGAATCACAATTGTGATCAACAATTGTGATTCGTTGATCGAAAATCACAATTGTTGAAACGGAATCACAATTGTGATCAACAATTGTGATTTCGTTTCAACAATTGTGATTTTCGATTTTCTCACCAACGAGTTCAGTCATAAATGTCAACCTAGCTGTATGCCAATCCTTTATTCTTATGAATGTCAGTCTTCCCTCCAAATGAGAAGGCTAATAAATAATTTTTAAACGGGCATAAATGCCAACCCGTTCGGCTGTTTCAAACGAATGCCAGAGGGACTTAATTTTTTCTCATGGATCTGCTGAATGCCAGAGAGGGCTTTCCACGAGCTGGCTAATAAATAATTTTTTAATCGGACATAAATGTCAACCCGTTTGGTTGTTTCAAACGAATGCCAGAGGGGATTAAACTTTTTTCTCCCGGGGTCTTTCAATCAGATCTGCAGCCGCACATTATAATGAATAGGGCTAAAAATCCCACAACAATGAGAAGGCTAATAAATAATTTTTAATCGGTTATAAATGTCAACCCATTCGACTTCAGCTGCTGCTGCCGTAGGGGGGGGTGGGGGCGTGCGGGGAGGAACCTAACTTCTGAAGGGTACAGTAAACTACTGAGATGTTCTGTAACCTTTGCAAACCCATCGTGTATGTGATACCATAGAACATAGTCCCAGTGGAAGAGCTCATGCAAGAATATCGTAATATTATCATTAAAGAATTTTCTTCTGCGTTGATTATCTTTTCCAAATCAGTGTCTAATATCGTTATCGAGGTATTGCTGTTTCGAAGAGTGTGTTATCATTGTCTTCCTCCGCATTTAATGCATGAACTGAAGGCATCAGCACCTTCAAACGAGTGACTCCACGTTCAACCACAAAACTTTTCTCAAAGAAACCACTCATTATTTAAGCGTTGGAGAAATTCTATCGATTGTAATGAAGACTACATAAACTATGATACAACTACATCCACTATCAACTCCATGAACTATGATACAACTACATCTACCATAAACTGCATCAACTATGATAGAATTGCATCAACTGCGATATCATTTATATACCGATTATATCTACTATCAATTACATCAACTATCATGACCTACGATTTTTCTATTCAAGAAATGTATAACAGATGCATGAGTGTTTTAAAATAGGTTTTAACTTTATCTGATTGCCATTGTAAAAGCGTTTTGCTCCATCTTGGTTTATTTATAAAAAAAATATTAATATCATAGGCGATATTTTAGATGAAAGAGATAAGGGCATCATCGCGGTACTTATGACAAGTCAATAATTATAACTCATCTCTACATTGTATGCTGTCCTTCACATTTTCGTTTTTGTTTAATTAAGTAGCACAGCTTTGATTTATTTATTGCCGGTTTAATCTGAAATACTTTTGCAACTCCATCCTAGCAGTAATGTAAAATACATTTTGTACTCATGATTACTTGCTAAGAAACCATATATATAAAAGGGTGATATTTTCATATTTTTCCGTTATAACAAAATTGTTCAACTTCATAAAGATAGTGTATTATATAATAGCTACCAGTTCAAAAGTAATATAGAGAAACAAAAGTATTTTTTCGCTTTCATTCGCACCCTCATTAATATGTTGTAAACGAGAACAGTTGTTCCTATAAAAAGGAACTACTAAAGAATAAATAGAATAAGGACGCAGGATCTGGGGGGGAGGTCATAAAGAACATGCCCATCCCCACTGTGAGAATTCTAATAAGGGATAATAGAAGAAAAAAATTTATAAACTTAAGTATATTTCATGAAATTTTCAATATTTTGTTTAAATGCATCTAAAATGGAGTGTCAAATGTTATACACTGCAATAGAAATCTAGTTTCTCCCTATCTCCCGCTTGCGTTTCTCTGGCTCGATTGGATTTCTTGCTTCCCCCCACTTTGTTTTTTAGACCCGGGCCTCTATGGAATAGACCCAGTCCCCGACTAATACGATAAATGTTTTCTTAGAAATATTGGTGTAGGATGAAATCGTGTTATTTGGATATGATTATTTCATAAGAAATAATCTAACAAGGGAGGATGTGTTACAGAATCCTAACTTAAATTACATGTTTTTTTATTCCTTTGTTATAGCAAAGCTTTGATTAATGCTTTTAGTTGTTTATTTGTATTTGCATATTGACATATGTAACTTACCTTCGCAGAATAAACGATAAAGGTAGAAAGAAAAACAGCAAAATACAATTTTATTTAATACAGAATATGCATAAATTAACTGTTTCCAAAGCTTTCAGCTTAATCACCCGTTTTATCACGAATTAGTTTCTAACTCAGATAGAGACGCGATCTGTAATTCAATTTCCGAATACTGAAGGAATAAAACCAGTAGAAACTTATAAAACAATTTTTGATCAATACGATAGATAATGAATGAGCCAATGAGAAGTCTATGAATGGGTGGATAAATTGACGAACGGTACCGAATGTGTTGAAAATGTTTTGCGACTCGTGCAATCGCAACGTGTTGTTACGCCACAAAATATTGCTTCATGGAAATAAAACTTATTTTATTATGAAACTAGTTGCAAACTAGATGGCGGTAGCGCCCTCTTTATCAGCTTGACAAATCAAATAATCCCACAAATTTCTAAAATTCATAGGTGTCGTTCCCCAGTTGGCAACCCAATATAGATGAATGTCGAATAATGAAGATTGAAACTAGAAAAATTGATTGTTGTTGAAAAATTAAGATGACTTGCGGTACGTTTACAAGGATTGTGTCTACTTATAATCATTAAGCAATCAGGAAGAATTTTTACACCCGTAAATAAAAATGCTCTCTGTTGTTTACAAATATATTATCTGTAACAGCTGTTTAGACATATTCATTTGTATAGGTAAATATCAGAAATCTTTCTCGAAGTGCTGAAATCATGAACAAGGATAGGTCGGATGGCTGAGACAAGGAAAACATCCAAGATGCCTTGTTATCCTAATATAACCGATTCAGAGAAGTAGTAGATAAACCGTGCTTAAAAGAACTATTCATGTTAGTGTAACACCAGACTTACTATAAAAACCGTGTTTGTCGTATTTATCACCGAAAAACTCCCCACAGTGCCCTCGGTCATTGGGGTATGTGGCAGTAGTACTGAGGGTATTGGTAAGACCGCCGTCCGTCGGGTGACACGTTAAGACGTGGTCCCGTGTATGGGAGAAATATACCCTGTGCACGTTAAAGAACACGCTGGATAGCCTTGACGGGAGGCTACCATATGGGGGGCTGTCCAATGGCTGTTCAACATCTGTCCAATGTGTCCCCTCCCCCAACCATCTCTGAGCCTTCGGCGTCTTTGTAATTTGGCCATTTAGTTCACTGTGTGCAAAACAGTGCCTCTGAGAGGTAAAACAACCTAAACAATCCGTCGATCTCTATCCCTCATCGACATGGTTATGCTTTAAACATTTTCCCATCATCTCTCATAGACTAATTTTCATTATAGAACATTACACTGCTACTTTTAAAGAAATAATTTAAAGTTCTATGAAAAAATAAATGCCTTAATAGAAAAAATATATAAAATAGCATCTTTATGAAAAATTGTAACTCTATTTCATTTATTTGGTAATTTTTGGACAATAAATTTATTTCAAGTTGAAATTAAACTTCTTAAGATGGAATGTATGTTCCATCCTAACCATACTATATTGTGTACCACACTATATAGTGAACAGCCTATATACGTATGTCTGTTGTACAGTACATAATAGTCTGATGTACAGTGTGGTAAGTAATACAACACTGTACATCACATGGTATGCTATATAGTATGATATGCTATATAGTATGATATGCCATATAGTATGGTATGCTATCTACATGGCATGCTATATAGTATAGTATGCTATCTACATGGCTGCTATATAGTATGGTATGCTATCTACATGGTATGCAATATAGTATGGTATGCTATCTACATGGTATGCAATATAGTATGGTATGCTATCTACATGGTATGCAATATAGTATGGTATTACATACCATGTATGTAATACCATACTATATCGCAGACCTATCTAGAAATCCTATTCTATCTAAAAGAAGACACTTTAACATATGGGCGAATTCCCTATTATATTCGAATATAGATATATGGCAATATTTATATTGGAATTCCCTCTATTCCAATCGAATTTTAAATTTGAATATACAAGTAATTTTACAGTTACACACAATTTGGTTATGAATTATGTAATACCATACTATATAGCAGACTGCACATAAGTATTGAGTAATATTATTAATATTATATTAGTAAGAATTTTTTTAAATTAAAATAGTTATACAACTATGTGATGTTATTAGGATTCCAGAGTGAATATAAAAAAAAGATATAAATTACCTGAGCTCTGCGACCCTTTCCAAGCTGCCTGAGGGTCGCGACCCACAGTTTGAGAACCACTAACATAAAATATAGAGCAGTGCTGTGTTCCCCCCACCCCTAGGAATCAGCTAACGTAGGATAGAAGAGGAGATAGGCGTACTGGTTTCAAAATATGGAAAACTTTAATGTGAAAAGCAAAATTTAAGCGATTACATGAAACATTAATTTTCATTGCTTTTGGCTGGAATTATGCTATTTCAGTATGGCAACACTGGTTATCTCATACTGATCACAAGATGAAATGTTGGTCATATAAGAATTTCTGGAGCATTTGAATTTCTACACCCACGTTTTTAGATTCAAATCGTAAAGTAACGATAAATGAAAAACAGATAAAACTATAGATGTAATTCGTCCTTGTACTTTTTTTGAGTCCTCCTTGGGGGACCTTTATTTTAGTTAAAATGTACCAATCAGTGATGAGAAGAGGTTTGCAGGAAGAACTAAATTTGGTAGGAGGCTAGGAGAAAGAATTAGAATTGGTAGGTAGGTCCTTGGCGTTGTAAAGGTTGGGAATCACTGTAACAAATTGTATCTATATCCATGCTCTTACGGCCGTATAAAACACTTTTGCTTCGATCGTTTAGAATTTCAAGATAGCCTTAATTGATAAATGCGACTCTAATTGTAACTGAAATGTATGTATTTGCATGAAATTAATAATTTAGAAATGATTCATCATGCTAGATAAAAAAAAAACTCATGATTAGGCTGTAATGGAGGAAAATGTTATTCTTCACTAATAAACATGGTGAATGTTAATATACACGAGATGTTGTGCGTATTATTTCATTAATCAACTGCTCGTCATTCTAACGATGTTCAATTTTTCAGACCACTGGATCGCAAAGAAATTCCCTTAGCTTTCGAACACACAAGTCAATTTTCTTAAATTATAACTTGTACTTATCCATTAATTATGTGAGGCGACATTAATTGCTCATTTGCAACTCGTTGCAGTATTCTGTTTCAATTTAATTTTCTTTTAATCTAACCTAATCTGCATAAAACATGCAGCATTTGAGAAATTCAAACACATTCTTTGGAATGTAAGCAAACTTATTTAAGAATGAAGATCCAACATTGATATTGAAGATACATTATTATATTAAATGTTGTGCCTTCATTTAATGCAGCCTCTAGAATCAAGTTCTTATTATCCTACTATATAGAATTTGCTTTCTGTTAGTAACGCCTTTCTCCGTTTCGACAGGATAAATGCATTATGCTGAAATTGGATTTAAACTAATATATTATTTATTCGCGAGTTTCCTTTTTAAAGTTACGAGAGTACGTCACATTGCCTTGTTAAAAAATGTCAAATATTGAAATATCGCAACTCGTTTAAGACCCATTTTGCTGCACAACAAACTAACCGAAATTTAAATATGTTTGCAGAAGGGAATCGACTGGACATTTGCAAATGATGTAGGGAAGCCTCACATCAAGAACACTTTCTGATTTTTTTACTGTAAGAAGCGTATGGCTATTCTGCACATACAACTTTGTCTTAAGATTTCATCACGAAAACGTAGGGGAACAAAACTAAACAAACCATGAAGAAATGCGTTTCTTTTAAACAAAGTGTATACCTATGAGATTTCATGAAGTATATATCAAAATACTCGTATGCGATATGTTTCGAAACGTTTCTCAAGAATTCTACTTAGTTAGGTAACTATTACATTTAAATAAGGTAATTTCTTTACACACATACACATATATATAACAGAATATAGATATTCTTGAAAGCAGAATAGTGATTTTCAAGACAGAAACTTTTGTTTTCCCTTTGTCTTCTATCCATTTGTAGTTATTCATATTCTGTTCTAAAATATAATTGCAAATAGTTTTCAGTTTAAATAGATACTAACAAAGTAATACGATTGAAAATTTTCCAACTTTCTCTTACTTTTAAATTAGTTGTGCTTAAATACAATGTCACTGTAATTGAATTTTAAATATTCAGTATAAAAAAATATGTTGAAAATTTGAAATTTCCATACCCCAGTGCGTAAACAAGAAGTAAATACAGAGCACCGATTTGCGCTCTATGATTAGGAGGCGTATAAAAATACAACGGTAACTTTTATGAGGTAATAAAATATAAATATTTATTTGGAAAAGCACTAATTAAACATGGCTGCATATCTTAATCTCTCCCTACAGACTTGCTTGGAGAACTAAATTGCACGGTCTGGTTGGACCTCCGTAGCCCATGGCTGCTTGAGGATGATGATGAGTTCGAATTCGCACCATAATGATGAGTTCGAGGATGATGAGTTCGAATTCGCACCTTCAGTGATATAATAAATTTTGAAGATAAAACCAAAGTTATACAGAAATTGTGAACTGTTAAACATCCGAGTTTGAATTGATTACGATACGAAGACTTCCTACTTTTCAGAACTATGAAATCAAAGGTGCATAAACAGTGTCTCGAAAATGTATAAACACGCGTTTAAAAGATTATTTTCCTGGTTAATAAAATATAGCTATATCGAGCAAAACGACATGGTATTTAGAAAATGAGTCTTACTATTAAATTCATGTGAATATTTTATGGCAAGGGATCAAATCTCACCTACCTCTGATGTCCTACCTGTGTGCTTAGATGTCCCCGCACAATGAATATTCTTTCATTTCAGCTCTTTCACAAGAACCGATACGACCTTCCGCTTTACTTGACAAGTGACACGGAAAAAATGAAAATACAGAAGGGAAGCATCAAAAATCAAATTTGTTGCTCTTATGTTTCGTCAAAGCGGATTCAATTGCTGACACAATAATATTCCATTTGCAATATTGTATAGCGAAACAATGAATGCTCGACGTCGTTAACCAGTGTGTTTTACATTCATTTACAAATGCCATAGCTAAAAGAATAAATTTTTTATAATATATTACTAAAAATAAATAGTTTTTCTGAACCTCTTACGAAATTCAATAAGAAATTTTCTCTTACTATAACAAATTACTATTAAAAAAATAAGAACTATTCGGAACAAATTCTGGACTAAAGCAACGAAAACATAGGCTTGTAAATTGCAGTTCTTTCAGGATTTTGTTCCATCTATTGTTAATTTGACAGGCAAAGATTGAGGAATGGGAATATAATATGTGATCGTTTACCCGGAAAAAAAGTTAATGGTTTGAGAATAAAATTCTCACAAATAGTTTCTCCAACTACCATTAGACATTAATACTACAACTACACATTAAATGAAATATAGAGAAATAATTACATATAAGTCAATACATTGTTGACCAGATGCCAGATGCCGATAATATGCAATCACGTGTACTTCTCTTCATGCTCAATATCTTGCAAATTAAAACTATTCGTAAAATATAGTATTTTTTCAGAGCACTCAATTTTTTCCTCCAATAAGAACAACTATTTATAGTGAAAGTATAATGAAATGAGCAGGTGACCAAAATATATTCCTTATACTGAAATACCAAAATTCCCCGCCCTGCCCACTGTCAGTAGAGGACACCGATGGGCTTGGAAAGGCCGCCGTCCGTCGGATGGGACGTTAAGCCGTGGCTCCGTGTGTGGGAGAGCCATACCCTGTGCACGTTAAAGAACAAGCTGGATGGCCTTGACGGGAGGCTACCATCTGTCTCCCAACAGCTGTTCCAGTGGGTCCCCTCCCCCAACCTTCTCTGAGCCTTCGGGGTCCATGTGACCTGGCCATTTAGCCCATGGTGTGCAAAAAAGTGCCGCTCAGAGGTAAAACAACCCAACCCAACTGAAATACCAAAACAAAAAAGCGCAGTGATAGTTTTGCACTACAAAATAATTATTTTGAGAGAAATTTATGTGTATTAGAGTTTACTTCTTAAAAAAGTGGGCAATTTTAACTGTCTCTTCCAACAAGCCTCTGTGATTAAATTCTTGAAAGATGTCGCAATTCTGCAACACATTTTGCAGAATATTGTTCCGTGTCATTACAAAAAGGTAAAACTTTTGCGCTCTATTGCTGCTAATGACGAAACCACGAAGGCTATTTGATGTATTGGTTGGTAATAACGAAAGTAATTAACGAATTTAGGTAAAACAATAATAACTAACTTGGATTGGAACCGCTTTGAAAGAATGTTTCTCTGAGGAAACCATTACTTGCAATGTAATACATGAATCGCTTAGAAATCCAGGTTCGAAAAATCCGATTTTATGCTAGGATAACGTGTTAACGCCTTTTAAAACATTATGCCGGCACATGCACCGAGCATCTACGCCATGCAGTGAGATTTGCAAAAGTGCCTGCTGACGATATTCACTAGGTCGTCTCGCATGAACAGTTTTAATCATGAAGCCTCCTGTATGTCGTTTCTTCGAAACTCTTGCGTCCACGAACTATAGAGAGCTCTACAATGAGCGCTTTTCCTAACATGTGTCTCTTACGTCTCGCTGTTTGTGCCACATAGAGGTCATCCTGAGCCGTTGTAAGTCGTGATTACCCTGTACACTTAAATGACTAACATTTCCTACAGGGGCGTAGCTATGGGGGATGGGAGGCAGGCTCCCCTCCAAAGTAACTCGGAGTTGGAAAAATTCGAAACGACTTCGTAAAATCTAAATGTGTTGTGAAAATTTGTAATCTTTCATTTTCTTCTAAAATTAAGGACAGGTGGAAAAATCTAGACATCTTGGCAAAATCTAGGGTAGTTGTGAAAATCGAGCAATTTCGGAAATCTAGACGGCAAAAACTAGAAGAGATGGCAAAATTCGAAGCCACTTATTAAAATGCAGGTGAGTTGGCAAAATGGGGACAATTTCGCAAAATATGGGGGAGTTGGCAAAATTCGGAGTGACTTGACAATATCGTAGGGAGTTGGCAAAATTCAGGTGAGATGTAAACATTGGAATTTTTTTCTGTAAAATTATGGTGAGTTGGTAAAATTCTGAGTGACTTTGCAAAAATCAGGTGAAGGGAAAATATTGTGGGAATTTTTCTAAAATTATGGCGAGTTGGCAAAATTGAGGAAACTTGGCAAAACACAGGGACAGTTCGCAAAATATGGAATGAATTGGCAAAATTATGGGGATGTGACACAATTCGGAGAGACTTGACAAAATCGTTGGGAATTGAAAAAATTCGGAGTGACTTGGCAAAATCTATGGAATTGGCAAAATTTAGGTGAGATGTAAAAATTGGAATTTTTTTTCTGTAGCAATATGGCTACTGGGAAAATCGAGGCAACTTCGCAAAATCTAGGAGAGTTCTTGGGGAGTTGGCAAAATGCAGATATTATTATGACAGATATTAAAATGTATTTATTATTATGACAATTATGACTTCAGCAAAATGTAGGAGAATTGACAAAACTTGGGGAGTTGACAAAATCTAGGGGCAGTTGGCAAAATTCGGAGTTACTTGGAAAAATTATGGGGAATTGACAAAATTCATTTGAGATGTAAAAATTGCAATCTTTTTTTCTATAAAATTATGGCGTGTTGGCAAAATCGAAGAAACTTCGCAATATCTAGGAGAGTTGACAAATCTTGGAGGAGTTGGCAAAATTCAGAGTGACTTTGCAAAAATCAGGTAAGATGTAAAAATTAGGATTTTTCACTTTAAAATTGTGACGAGTTGGCAAAATCGAGGAAACTTGGCAAAATGTAGAGCAGTTGGCAAATTTCGAATCCACTTGGCAAAATTCAGGCGAGTTGTGAAAATTGGGATTGTTTTTGTGAAATTACGGAGATTTAACAAATCAAGAAAACTTGGCAAAATTTTTAAAAGTTTGAAAAATTTGAAGTGACTTGGCAAATTCAGGAGAAATGTAAAATTTGGTATTATTTTTAGGAAATTAAGGAGAGGTGGTAAAATCGAGGTAACTTCGAAAAATCTAGGGTAGTTGGCAAAATTCGAATCCACTTGTTAAAGTACAGGTGAGTTGTGAAAATTCGGATTGGTTTTGTGAAATTAAAGATATTTGGAAAAATCGAGAACTCTTGGCAAAATCTAGGGCAGTTGGCAAAATTCGAAGCCACTTGGTAAAATACAGGGAAGTTATGAAAATTGTGCCTTTCTTGTGCAATTAAGGAGAGTTGATAAAATTCTTAAAATTTCCTTGTTAAAAGTGTGTTGCAACTTAAACTTAAAAAGTGTTGTGCTAGGGTTAAAAAATTTACTTTTAATACTGAAGCTCTGAAAGATCCAGTTATAGCCAAAGCTTACCATGATAGGTTACTTAGTCATTATGACAGTCATGGTATGCTTACTACTGAAGCTGAGTAAGAATGGGATCATTTTAAACAGACTTTTTTGGACACTAACAGTACTCTTTTAGGAAAAAAGGAGCAAAAGAGACAGAATTATCTGACTGATACGGCACTTGAGCTTATTTCGGAAAGAAAGAACTGCAGGAATGTCCTTAATCAATACCCTGCTATTCTTAATAGAAAGCATTACTGAGAAATTAATAAACGTGTAAAGGATGAGTTAGCTGCTGATAAGAATCTTTGGCTTGATGGTTTGGCAGACAATGCCGAGGAAGCAGTTAGATAGCACCAGATAGTTAGAGCAGTACCAGATAGTTAATGTTTTGTGTGGTAGAAAACGGACAGGTATACAGGGATTGAAGGATAAACAAGGTAAGGTTATAGAAGTTGAGGATTCTGTCATGGCTAGGTGGGCTGAGCATTTCAGTGATGTTCTAAACCAGTTAGCTCTACTCCCATTGTTTGCAATGATGATAGATGCATTTGTGGCTTTAATATTGGCCCTATAACACAATCTGAAGTTATTTCGACTGTTTCTAAATTTAAACTTCATAAATCCCCAGGGGTAGATGAAATTACTACAGAAATGATTAGAGCTGGGAATGTTTCGGTTACCACTTGGATGACTGAAATTTTGAATAACTTTTATGATAAAGGCATGGTTCCTAAGGATTTTACCAGAGCTATTGTTATCCCTTTTTCAAAAAAGGCGATCGCAGTTCTTGTGATAACTATAGGGGTATCAGCCTACTCTCCGTTCCAGGTAAAGTTCTTTCCATGATTGTGCTTAATAGAATTAAGAATCTGGTTGACAGTCAATTGCGTGATGAGCAATGTGGATTCAGAAGTGGTAGGGGATGTGTGGATCAGATATTTTCACTTAGGCAGATTCTTGAGAAATGTTTAGAGTTTCAGAAACCTTTGGTTGCTAGCTTTGTTGATTTCAAAAAGGCTTTCGACTCTGTTGATCGTCATAATTTGTGGTTGATTGTGAGATCATATGGTATACCTGACAAGTTAGTTAACATTATGAAAGCTCTCTATAATAACACTGAGTCGTGTGTGAGAGTTGGTAAGGCTTGTAGCAATTGGTTTAGCATTACTTCTGGTGTTCGACAAGGGTGCATTTTGTCTCCTTTTCTCTTTAGCTTGGTTATTAATTATGTTATGCGAAATTCACTTCAAGGGAAAGATTTTGGCCTTAAATGGGCTGGAGATACGAAAATATCTGATTTAGATTATGCTGATGATTTAGCCCATTTGGCAAATGATGTTGATGAGATGAACTCTTTCATTCGAGCTGTTAATGAGACTGGTAGTAGAGTAGGTTTGGTTATAAACAGAGAGAAAACTAATGTGATGAAAATTGGTCAGGCAGGCTGTGATTCAGTTAATCTGAATGGTTGCAGTCTTGAGCAGGTGTCACAGTTTAATTATCTTGGGAGCTATATAACAGATAATGGTGATGTGCGACATGAGATTAACAGACGAATAGGGATTGCTGCCGGGACTTTTAAGAACCTATGGAGAGTGTGGAGAAATAGGCGTATGCACCTAAAGACTAAAATTAGACTGTATAATAGTTTGGTTCTTTCTAGGGTTAGTTATGGTAGTGAAACGTGGACACTTTGCAAACAAGATAACAGGAAACTAGATGCTTTTGATTCCAGATGCTTACGCAGTATCTTGGGCATTAGGTGGTTCAACTTTGTAACTAATGATGAGATTAGGCAAAGGAGTTTGCAACCTCCTTTAAGCAGCATATTGTGCAGAGAGAGACTCCGTTGGTTTGGCCATGTTGCTCGTATGAATAATTATAGATTGGCGAATAGGGTTATGAACAGTGTGCCTAAAGGCCTCAGAAAGAAGGGGAGACCTAGGATGCGGTGGGCAGACAATGTCAAACAGGACCTTGTTAGAATCGGTGTGCAGTGGCCAGATGCAGTAGATGTAGCTCAGGATAGACTTGCTTGGAGAACTAAATTGCACGGTCTGGTTGGACCTCCGTAGACCATGGCTGTTTGATGATGATGATGATGATGATGATGATGATGATGATGATGATGATGATGATGATGATGATGATGATGAAATGACGGGAAATTCAAGGAAGATGTAAAAATTGCAATTTTTTTCTGTAAAATTAGGGCGAGTTGGCAAAATCGAGGCAACTTGGCAAAATCTAGCGTAGTTGCCAAAATTCGAATCCACTTGGTGAAATACAGACGAGATGTGAAAATTGGGATTAGTTTTGTGAAATTAAGGAGCGTTGGACAAAGGGAGAAAACTTAGCAAAATCTAAAGCAGTTGGCAAAATTCGAATACACTTGGTAAAATATGGGCGAGTTGTGATAATTGGAATTGGTTTTGCGAAATAAAGGAGTGTGCACAAAATCGAGAAAACGTGGCAAAATGTTTCGGAGTTTGAAAATTTTGAAGTAAACTGGCAAATTCAGGAGAGATGTAAAATTTTGGATTGTTTTGGGAAATATTAAGGGGAGGTGGTAAAATCAATGCAACTTGGCAAAATCTAGGAGAGTTGAAAAAATCCAGGGTAGTTAACAAAATTCTAATCCATTTGGTAAAATACAGACGATGTGTAAAAATTGCGATTAGTTTTGTGAAATCAAAAGAGAGTTGCCAAATTGAGACCACTTGGTACAATCTTGGGGAGTTTGAAAAATTTGAAATGACTTGGCAAATTTAGGAGAGATGTAAAGATAGGGATTTGTTTTGTGAAAATAAGTTGGGAAAATTTCTACTGACTTGCTACAATTCAGGCGAGGACTATTCAGATTATTTCTGTAAACTTATGGCTTGTTGGCAAAATTGGAAATTGCATGGCAAAAAGTAGGAGAGTTGTGAAAATTGCCTCCCCCTTCTGAGCGAAAATCTAGGTACGAACTTCACGGAGTCATTATTTTCTCAGTTCACAAAATTGGATTTTCGAGTTGGAAAATTTTCGATTTCTCTCCCCTCCACACACCAACCATAGTTCTGCGCTAGGCCCCTGGTTTACTGTCTCTTGGTGTCTTCTCCACAGCGTTGATACCAAGGGTTGTTGCACACTTATTGTCTTGGCATTATCACTTTATGTATTGCCACTCAAGATTTACTCTATTTGCATAATTTCTATAAAAATTATATTAAGAAATATCATATATTGCATTTTATTTTCTTTACTGGAACCAAAGATTTTTTCTTAGTGATAATTTGCCATTGGACGTTGTTATATTGGGCGCTTCAGATTGGGTATATTAATTGGAACCATACCAATAGCTGGGTTGGGTTGGATTGTTTTACCTCTGAGCGGCACTTTTTTGCACACCATGGGCTAAATGGCCAGGTCACATGGACCCCGAAGGCTCAGAGAAGGTTGGGGGAGGGGACCCACTGGAACAGCTGTTGGGAGACAGATGGTAGCCTCCCGTCAAGGCCATCCAGCGTGTTCTTTAACGTGCACAGGGTATGGCTCTCCCGCACACGGGGCCATGGCTTAACGTCCCATCCGACGAACGGCGGCCTTTCCAAGCCCATCAGTGTCCCCTACTGACCGTGGGCAGGGCGGGGAATTTTGCGGAGATAAATCTCAACGCTGACCCAGCTGGGACTCGAACCTGGGAACTACAGATTACGAGCCTGGCGCGCTACCGACTGAGCCACCCCCGCCCCCAATAGGTGGGTAAGAATTCGTTTATCAGTTCACTACACTTCAGAAGGAACACCTTTGGATTTTGGAAGAATAGCCATCTGTTCAAAGTGAGTTTGTAAATAATATTGGGTACCTTTAAAAGTAGCTCAATATGAATTCCGAAATATATTATCTGTAGCAAAAAGAACAACAATTCAGCTCGGGACATTTCGGCCCTGCTGCAACTGCCACGATTAGCTGTAAGTGATGTTATTGTGAAGTAGAAATACATAAGAGCAACAACAGCGCAATCGCGACCCAGGTGCCACGTAAAGCGTTAGAACGGGACCGCCGAATGCTGAAGAGAGTGCTGTCCTCGGTTGCAACACTCACCAACGAGTTCCAAATTGCCTCTGGAAGCGAAAACAACACCATAACTGTTCGTCGCAAGCTACAGGAAATGAGTTTCCATGGCCGGGCAGCCGCACACAAGCCTAAGATCAATAAGATCAACCCCGAGCGTCGGTTGGAGTGATCTAAAGCACGGCGTCAGTGGACTCCTAAGCAGTGGAACCATGTTTTCTGGAGTGAGAAATCACGCTTCACCAACTGGCAGTCTGACAGACGTGTCTGGTTGTGGTGGATTCCAGGTGAACGCTACCTGCCTGACTATGTTGTGACAACTGTGGCTTGGTGGAGGAGGCATCATGTCTGGGGTTATTCTGTGTTCCCAACTTTATGGTAACAGTTCGGTGAGGACCATTTCCTGTACCAACATGACAATGCCCCCCCCCCCCCCCCCCCCCGTCCACAAAGCGAGGACTGTGCAGGAAAGGAGATTGATGAGATGGGTGTGGAACTTGACTGTTTGGAGAGAACCCTGATCTGAACACATTGCAATTCTTTTGGAGGAATTGGAATTGCGCCTTCTAGCCAGGTCGAACCGCCCGACATCAGTGATCGGCCTCACTAATGTTCATGTGGCAGAATGGCAGGCAATTCCCGCAGCAACATATCAAAATCTAGTGGAAAACGTTCCTCGCAGAGTGGAATCTGTGATAGCAACAATGGGTGATCAACACGTTATTATTTCCTTTGCTATTTATTACCGGAAGATTTTGGATGAGCGAATGTCCAGATACTTCTGATCATATAGCGTATCTCTCCACTGAGACCAAATATATATGTATTTCAATTTATTTTCTAGAACTGAAATATTATTTCAGATAAACTAGCAGCTACCATCCTGATTATTATTTAAAAAGTTATAGAATAATGATCCTCTTCAGAATGTAACATGCAAAAGAATTAGCAACATCCGCCAGGCATTTAAGATGTTCTGTTACCATCATTTTAAATTGTTTTGATATTAATTTTTAGCTTTAGCTCAGTTTTTAAGTTAAATAACAATGTATGTAAAACGACCTGTTTTGCCTTTAGTACACCACAGGACTGATTGAATTTTATTTTAGTATTTTCTCTTTTCGTCAATATTAGATCTGCAAGGTAGCTAACAGTTAATTTGAAGAGGTATCCAAGATGGTGCTCAAAATGGTGTCTGTTTTTCTTCAAGTTGAGTAGTGGTTCATACTTGTGACAGACTAAAATATAATTCTGTGCGTCATCTCTATGATTTTCTGCAGAATATAACTTTCTGCTATGTTTCTCCAGTATCGATAATTAAATGCTGAATGTCCTTCATTGATTGTCTTTGGATTTAAATTCATTGGACGCAGTGCAATTTAGAGAGCTCATTCTTTACAACTTTAATAAATCTTCGAGTGAATAGGTTGGGTTGTTGTTGTTTTACCTCTGAGCGGCACTTTTTTGCACACCTTGGGCTAAATGGCCAGGTCACATGGACCCCGAAGGCTCAGAGAAGGTTGGGGGAGGGGACCCACTCGAACAGCTGTTGGGAGACAGATGGTAGCCTCCCGTCAAGGCCATCCAGCGTGTTCTTTAACGTGCACAGGGTATGGCTCTCCCACACACGGGGCCACGGCTTAACGTCCCATCAGACGGACGGCGGCCTTTCCAAGCCCATCGGTGTCCCCTACTGACCGTGGGCAGGGCGGGGAATTTTGCGGAGATAAATCTCAACGCTGACCCAGCTGGGACTCGAACCTGGGAACTACAGATTACGAGCCTGGCGCGCTACCGACTGAGCCACCCCCGCCCCCTCGAGTGAATAGTGTGACTTTATTTTATTGGATTATTAACTTCTTTTGTGCGAGTTAGATGTTAAAATAATTTGAAAACGGCTAAGAAAGCTGATTTCCCAATATTGTTTGGTGCATAATTTTTCTGTTCCAAGATGGTGTTCAAAATGGTGTTGACCATAATTTCTAAAAGAAGCTATTTTTAGTGACAAACTAAAAAAAAAATACATAAATAAATTGTAAATTTTATAAAATACCTGATTTCCTCTATGCGTCCTGAAATTAGAAAATTCAGTTAAAACTTATCGATGGTGCAATCAGCCACTGAATTCGTATTCGCTTCAAAGGAAGATAGCGTGCGTAATGTACTCAACAAGATTGCTAGCACCTATATTCCTTTGACGTGAATATGAATTCAGTGACTACTTGCACCATCGACATGTTTTAGGTTAATTTTCTACATTTAGGGGCCCATAGATAGAAAGGGGTCATCCTGAAGAGTTAATAGAGGGGATGACAGTTGGTAATACACCAAGCTCATAATATGCAGTTCCGAGGTTCGAGTCTGAGTCAGTTCAGCTTTGAGATTTATCACTGCCAACTCCCCCTCCCCCTGGCCACGATCAGTAGGGGACACCGATGGGCTGGGAAATGTCATCATACGTCGGATGGGTCGTTAAACGGTTGTTCCGTGTGCGGGAAAGCTATACCCCATGCACGTTAACAAATTACGCTGGATGACCTTGACAGGAAGAGTTCATCTGTCTCTCAACATATGTTCCAATAGGTCCCCCAACCGTCTCTGAGTGTTCGGGTCCTTATAACCTGGCCATTTAGCCCATTGTGTGAAAAAGAGGAAAAACAACCCAACCCATTGTCGGAAAAATAGTGTTAGAAATGGCGACGGTGACTAACTAGCGCGAGGAAGCAGAATAAGTAATTTTTATTACTATTTTTTAATAAATATTCTAACTTAAAATTATAAATTTTCCGTTAGTACCAATACCTATCGGCGTTATATAAAAGCCATCAAAAACATAAGGTCATAGATGGAAATAATCAGTAAACTATTGAATAAAAAAATCGCTCATAATCTTCATATCTCATGTTTTCAGAAAATCGCCAAAATTGCCCATCTAGATGTTGCGGAAATTGAGCCCAATACCTTTCCATATGATATTTTATTTGTATTTGCAGAAAAAAAATTTTCAATTATCTATACTTTTGTGACATATATTTCAATTTTGTTTACATGTTTATGTTGTCAACTCTTCTTAATAATTCCAAACGAAAAAACATCAGTATAAACAAAGGTACATACACCGATCAGCCAAAACATTGAAACCATCTACCTAATATGATGTAGGTCCTCCTCTCGCCGCCAAAAGAGCTCTCACCCGATGAGGCATAGATTCAATGAGATGTTGGTAGGTGTCGCTTGATATTTGGTATTGTGCCTGCAAACGAGGATTCTGCAGTTCCCGTAAATTACGTTGTTGGGGTGATGTTGCTCGTACCCATTTCTCCAACTCAAACCACAAATGTTCGACAGCATTCATGTCCGGCGAATATGAGGGCCATGGCAATAAATGTAATTCCTCATAATGTTCTAGGAACCATTCCTAAACCTTCTTCGCAGTGTGACATTGATCATTGTCTTTTTGAAAGACGTCATCTCCCCCAGGGAATACAGTCGCCATAAAGGGGTGTACTTGGTCAGCCACGATGTTCAGGTAAGTGACAGCTATAAGAGTTTCCTCCACAGGTATAATTGGTCCAAGTGTTCCCTAAGAATATATTGCAAAGATCATCACACTCCCTCCAGCCACTTGGATCCATCCCACAGTACATCCAGGTGAGAGGCTTCCGTGAGCAAAAGTTACCAAGTCGGGCTCGTCCATCCACATGGTATAACAGTAAACGGGATTTGTCTGACCATGCGACCATCTTTCAGTCTTCTGTTGTACAAAGTCGATGATTACGTGCCCACTGCATGCATTGATGATGGTGAACGGCTATGAGCATAGGCACATGAATGGGTCTGTGGCTGCAGAGACCCATATCCAAGAGCTTACGATGAACTGTGTGTTTGGACACATTGGGTCCTTTCCCACAATTAAAATTATTGGTAATGTCAGCCACAGTAACCCTCCTGTTGCTGCGAACAAGAGGAGATAACCTTGCGCTGACCTCTGGCATCAATGAGGCGTGGCCGGTCCACGCCTTGTCAGTGGCTCGAATTGTCACTTGTTTCGGACCATCTTTGATAGGTACTAACTACTGCGTAGTGTGAGCAGTCTACCAGCGTCGCTGTTTCGGAAATGCTCTTACCAAGGCGTCTCGGCATAACGATTTGCCCTTTGTCGAAATCCGATAAATCCTTTGTTTTTCCTGTTGAGCTTTTCCCATGTTGAGACGAAACGAAATACTGCCTGCGAGAGCTCCGACCAAGGTATTATATATCATTCGCGACTTTGGCACCTGACACTGATTGGCTGCACGCGCGCTTCTTTGCATAACGCAGAGGTTGTTTTCATGTATTGGCCGATCAGTGTATATTATGCGCATTTTGTTCTTATAATGATGGCCATTAAAGTTTCAATTTAAATTATAAATATGAAATTTTCCTCTGGCGTGCTTAAATCTATTTCAAAAGGAAAACATGTAATCTTTCGAAGTATTTACTGACTGGCAAATGCGTTGGATTCTTTTATCTTTGAGGGCACTTTTTTTTCCACACAATGGGCTAAATGACCAGTTATCAAGGACCCCGAAGGCTCAGAGAAAGTTCGGGGAGGAGACCCACTGGAACAGCTGTTAGTAGACAGATGATAGCCTCCCTTCAAGGCCATCCGCTGTGTTCTTTAACACGACAGGGTATAGCTCTCCCGCACAATGAGTCACTGCTTAACGTCCCATCCGATGGAGCCCATCGGTGTCCCCTACTGATCAAGGGTACGACGGGGAGTTTTGCGGAGATAAATCTTAACGTTGGCCCAGCTGGGATGAATCTAGGAACTGAAGATTATGAGCCTGGCGTGCTACTAACTGAGCCAGACACGCTCCCCCAGTTAATGCATGGTTAATAAGATATTATTTAGTGCAAAGAATAAAGAATTCCATGTCTCATCATTTTTTCCGGTATCATACAGGTATATAGTATCACACAAGATATGTAGATATTCAGTACAAAATGTTTACAACTTTGATACTAATACTGAAACACAGGTATCATCCTCATCATCCTCAAGCAGCATGGGCTACGCAGGTGGAACCAGACTGTGCAATTTAGTTCTTCAAGCATATCTCTCCTGAAGTACATCTGCTGCCTCTGGCCACTGCAAATAATTTTAACAAGGTTCTATTTCTGTGAATGACCTGATGAATGAGGGGGAGACCTTGGATGTGGTGGACATTGTCTGTCCACCACATCCTAGGTCTCCCCCTCTTTCTGAGGCCTTTAGGCACACTGATATTTTAATATCCATATGGGCAATATGGCCAAACCAACGGAGTCTCTCTCTGCACAATACAGTACTGTGCAAATTATTTGGGACAATAGGAAAATGCAGTAACAAAGACATAACGAAAATATTTATTTGTTCAATAGTGTAGTTAATAGTGAATGTGACCCCCCCCCCCCTTATCTTTAATTACTTCTTTCACCCTCTCAACCATTGATGCCACTAGCTTTCCACACATCTCCTTCACTTCAGGGTCGTGGTACCACACTTTCATGACACTTTCTATCATTTTGGTTTTCGTCGTGCAATCCATCTTAGATATGCGCGCTTTAATAATGGCCCACAAATTTTCAATGGGGTTTAGATCGGGTGAATTTTCTGGCCACTCCAATACCTTCAAATGTTGCTGGGTAAAGAAGCTCTTCACAAGCTTAGAATTATGTCATGGAGCCAGATCCTGTTGAAATACCCCATCGCCATTAGGAAACAGCTTCTGCAATGTTGGGACAATTTTCGCCTCCAGAACGCCTATATACTTTTGCTGTCCATCATTCCTTCAATGGGGTAAAGCGTCTGTGGCCCGGAAGCTGTGAAACATCCTTAAAACATTACCTGGGGTGGGTGTTTGGGGGATTGCTGGAGGTGGCTGGATCGAACAGGTTCTACAGGCGAGCGGCGGACGACATTTGACCTGTAGCCATGCACCTCAAAGTGGGTTTCATTGAAAAATATAACTTTTTCCCAATTCTCCACAGTCCAGTCTCGCTGTTTCTTTGCCCATGATAGCCTTTTTTACTTCATAGCGGGTGTCAAAAGCTACTATTTAGAGGGGCGTCGAGACCGGCGGCCACATTCCAGAAGGCGACGACGTACAGTGGAAGCATCTATATTAACCCCATGAGACGCAATCTCCCTTTTAATGTCTCCACTGGTCTTCTTCGGGTCTATGATACTAATTCTTCGAATTACACTATCTTCTCTAGGGGTGGTTTTTCTTTTTCTTCCACAATGTCCTTCACGGGACGTGTCCACGGACCCTGCCTCCTTATGCAGCTTCATGATGTTGTCCCAACTAATTCGCACACTACTGTATACTGCTTAAAGGACGCCGCCGACTCCTTTGCATACCTTCATCATTACTTTCAAAGTTAGGTGGTCATCTAGTTTCCTGTTATAAGGTTTAAGCATCTAGTTTCCTTTTATCTTGTTTACAAAGCATTCAAGTTTCACTATAATAACTAACCTTAGAAAGAACCAAGCTATTATACAGTCTAATTTTAGTCTTTAGGTGTATACGCCTATTTCTACACACTCTCCATAGATTCTTACAAGTGCCTGCAGTTATCCCTATTCGTCTGTTAATATCATTCCGCACATCAGCAGTATCTGTTACATAGCTCCCAAGATAATTGAATTGAGAAACTTACTCCAGAGTGAACCTATTCAGATCAACTGAATGACAGCCTGCTTCACTAATTTTCATCACTTTAGCTTTCTCTTTGTTTGTAACCAAACCTACTCTACTACCAGTCTCATCAACAGCTCGAATGAAAGAATTCATCTCATCATCATTTGCCAAAAGGGCTAAATCATCAACATAGTCTAAATCAAAAATTTTCAAATTTCCAGACCATTTAACGCCAATTTTTTTTTACTGTGAATTTCACATAAAATAATCAGCAACCAAACCAATGAGAAAAGGGGACAAAATACACCCTTGTCGAATACTAGAAGTAATGCTAAACCAATTACTACAAGCCTTGCCATCTCTCACACAGGACTCAGTGTTGTTATAGAGAGCTTTCATTATGTCAACTAACTTGTCAGGTATACCATATGATCTCACAATGAACCACAATTTATGACGATCAACAGAGTCAACAAAGTTAGCAAACAAAGGTTTCTGAAATTCTGTGCATTTCTCAAGAATCGGTCTTCAAAGTCTCGAAATTCTTTGTCTTTAAATCACTTTTCATGCATTCGGTCACGTGAAGTTTAATTTCAGTAGTTTAGCCGTTAAAGGCCATAATAATCGAATTTTCAAAGAGTGTGGTAATAAGTCAAATGACAGTGCTTTCGTCCAATTAATATCAAAGAGCATTTGTTGGAATCTTATATTTCAGAAAAACAAATATGCATGTTTGAAATAAGTGTGGAATCTATTATATTTGTTGGTTAACTGATTATAAATGAGGAGAACTTGGGAGTTAGGATGATATTAGTTGTGAAGAAGCCAATTCATTTTGGATAGAAAATTTTGATAAACATTAAAGTGATATGGTTATCTAGTAACTGATTTTGAGGCAACACGTAAAGAATATTTTATGTATCATAATTTGCTACAAAAGAAGAGTGGTTTTATGTTATATGCATTATAATTTTCTACAGAAGGAAGGCTGTTTTAAATTGAAGATTTTGTCATTTCTTTTTTCAAATATTTTTCTGTTCTATATGTGATAATATTTGTGATATTTCTAATGCACAAATACTTGATACCTCTAACAGTATAATAGAATGAAATTGAACTGTTATGAAAATATAAAGTCACATTGCAAGGAAATAACTTCTTAAAAATGCTTTTCATTCTCATTTTAAGTAAAGATCAATCAAATCTGCATGAAACTGGATTTTGAAAAATATTGATTCTGTATTTAAAGAGTTGTTAAAGACAAAATATTTAGCAGTTGAGATATTCTGAAAAGTTAACAAGCGGTTACAAAATGAAAACACTGAGCATTTTATTTCACTTTATTAATTTACACAAACCTATTTGTATCAGTTGAGTAATTTTCGTTTTCACAAAGAGTTCATGCATTTATCTTTGTTTGCATTCACAGCGGTCATTAGGTTTATTTCAAGCCAATCTCTTCGCTGTTGTATTTCTGCTAATACTGCCTGTAGGAGAAAAATTATCTGGAGCGGATTGGGATCCGATCCCATCATCATTCACTCTTCTTAAAACGTTTCACCGTTCGTGACACTTTGAAATACGGAATCGATATTCTTACAAATCAAGGTTTAAATAAACGAGAGCCTCTCGGTGGTGCAGTGCTATCGCGATGACACTGAAACTGCCGTAGTCCGGGTTCGAGTTCCTGGGTGGCATGGTCGTTTGTATGTCCTTTATGTTGTGATTGTCGCTCCCTAAACAGTTGTGCAATTTTCCATATGTCACAAAATTGATGTTTTCACCCATTCACATACATTTGCAACCCTACTGTAGTACGTATTGTTGCGTTACATTGTTGTGTTCAGTGGTAAATCGTCGCTTTCTTCACAAATAGGCACTTGCATTTAGAAATACCAGTGAAGTGGTTAAACCCCGTCAAACGTTTGGCACAAAACATATATCATATTTATAACTTTTCCCATCGATAACTTGCTACTTCATTCATAGCTTTCCACCGTTAAAGTGCAACTCTTTCAAAACTTGTCGATAACGTACTACTTCATTCTCAATGTACGCGACGGTAGCCCCCCCCCCCCCATACATTTTGGACATTTTTATAGGGAAAAACCCACGGCATCTAGAAATCCGATCTGTTTTCCCAACGGGGCTGGAAATAAGTGGGACCACCACACTAAATTTGGGACCAATTGCTCAAATGCCAGAGGAACCAGAGGGAAACAGATAAATTCTGCCACCAATGACATAATACCAGGGACGTGCAAAAAACGCGTGTCCGCCCGTTCATTCCAGAATTACGGCTATTGTATTGTAAGGAGATGGAAACTACATTTCGATATGTAATCATATTCGCTCTATGTCCCAACGTAAGACCACATATTTTATTGATAGGTCGATAATGAACACTTGAATTTTTTACCGAGGGACAATCACAACATATAGGACAGAATAAAGAACCGTGACATACTCAGGTCTCAAACTCGCACCCCGGCAATGCGATGAGATTGTGGCGGCTGCTGACCTTCCAAACTGAGTGTCTGTTTATATGGAGCTGTGTCTAATAAATTGGTCACTCAATGTGTATATAACGAAGGTTTCAATCCATTAATAGGGGTTTTACATGTATATTAAAGGGCAGTGATATTTGAAATATAAATTAAGTATGCAGTTCCTTCGACGAAAGCGACAGAAAATAAAAATATCTATTTGCCTCTGAATTGCCAACGCGCATTGCAATATGTTTTCTTATAAAAAGAAATAATGGACCAATTGTTTATGCAAAGTCAAATCTTCAGAAGTGGCATCAAAAATAAGTGTTTTTTAAAGAGTAAATATAGATTTATATGTAAGGTATCTCTCTCTTTATAGACAGCAGCCTGTTTGAATATGTAAATGAAATGCCACATCATATGAAAAACAAGTAAATTAATTCAAATGAGCAGAAAAGCAAATTTGAATATTTGATCTTAGTTTTGAAAATTTGTACATAAATATGTGATCGGTTAATGTAAATGTTATGCGATGACTTTGTTACATATTTAGACTTACTGATATAAATATAATCTTTATAAATATGTTTCATTACAGTTCTAATTAAAAGAAACATTTAGGGATATATTTTTAAATGGAGTATCTTATATCAATTCAAATTATGTGTTTCAACTAATAATTCACTGTAAGAATTAAAACTTTTAGCGTCTATTGGGTCTACATATATCTGCATTTCAGTTATTGCATTAAATGAATATAATTTAATGGATCATTTGCTTTTCTCTAAAACAGGTGAACGTGTATATGATTGTGACATCTGTCACTGCAGGATTAAGTCATTACAATTCTTCACTAAACACAAGAAGAGTCATTGAGAGGAAGGAAAAGGCAAGATATATCCTTGTTCATTGTGTCCCTACGCTACTGATATATCTTCTAATATGAAGCTTCATATGTTCAACCACTCTGAAGATCGTCCTCACAAGTGTTGCCAGTGTGGAAAGAGTTTTAAATTGAAGGCTATTCTTGAAGCGCATCTTCGTATCCACACAGGAGATCGACCATTACCTTGCGATCTTTGTAGCAAGTCTTTCAGACAGCAATTTAGCTTATTGATTCACAGACGAACCCACTTGCTACAAAAAACATTTATGTGAAACTTTGTGATAAGTCATTTCTTCAGAAATATAATTTTTAAATCGGCATGAGAGAAAACATTTATAAATCTGTTTTCATTTTCTAATTGTTCTCAATTTGTTGTCTTAACATTATTTATTCTGTCACAATTTGCTTTTCTGTACTACCTGAAAGATTTAAGTGTGACTCAAAAATGCGAAGTATATGGTATTTTATCATATTTTTTTTTTCTTGAAATGCTGTATGTAGAAAACCTTCGGCACTTTCTATTATTTTTTGAAGAGATTAATTGGAGGAAGTGAACTGAATCACTTTATTGTTAAGAATTTGTTTCCTTTGATGTACATATATGACATTGTTGAAAGAAATTCATGTTATAAAACTGGAAAAATCAATTTCCGATTTATATTATAGTGTTAAAAGAAATTGAAACTATAATTTTGGAACATATATTGAAGATTTAGTACCGAAAATTTTGGACACAACTATATTTGTTTTTGAAAATGAACTCTTTAGAGATTAATATTATTGAAGATTATTTTAAAGATCTCACTGAAATCACTCTGCATCAGTTATTTCATGAGTCTTTTGTCTACAGAGGTTTCTGTAATATTGTTACTGCCGATTGTTTAATACAGTGGACCTTCGTTATAGCGCTGCTCGCTATACCGCGCACTCGGTTATAGCGCGGGCGATGTGCGCGATAAGTTCAAACATGTTTATACAGGTCCGTGCGGCGTTAGTGAGTATCGCATTTTATTGTTACTGCGTATTGAGTAATTGTGTATGTATTAAGTTCCTGCATGTATTTTGAATAGTGTTTAATTATTGTATGCATGATGAGTAAAAGAAAAGCTTACAGTGTGAAATTTATTGTGTCGCCACCGCGCCGCTCGGTATAACGCGGTTCACCTTATAACGCGGGTGTTATTTCCCGCCCGACATGCGCGTTATATCGGGGATCCACTGTATTTAAATATTATGATGGCTCATGCATTTAACAGAAAACTCCCTGACTATAACAGTTTACCTCAAAAGTTAACTAAAGTGCAAATAATGATTATTACATCAAGGCTGTTATTAAAATATGAATGTGGAAGTTGGTGTTATGATCCTTTCAGCTATCGTTAAATATCAAGAAAAATATTTCGAAAGACCATAACACCGGCGTCTGCTTTTCAATGTTGTCAACTTCAGTAAATATTTAAATCTTAGATAATCGCGCGTAACGTCATTCCTTTCGTAATTTTCCAATCGACAACGTATTTCAACTCCATTCACAACTATCCATCGATAACTTACTACACCATTCAGAAGGTAGGCAACTGTAGCGCCCCCAGAAATTTCAAACTCTTTCAGAGAGATTACTACCGATCCATGGCAGCAGGGAATACGATCTCTTAACAGGGTTTTAGATCTAAGTGGGACTACGGCAGGAAATTTGGGATCGATCGCTCAAGTACTCCTCGAACCACAGGGACCCGAAAATATGTGTCACCGATGACGTCACAAGGTGGCGTTACAAGAAACGCATATCGGCCCGTTTAGAATTAGGCCTATTATATAGAGGTAATGGATAGAAAAATGGAAACAGTTCCATTTACTCGATAGAAAATCTTATTCAGAGCTCATCACTTCAATAATTTTTTTAATGATAAATATGTTTAAAGATAAAAGAGCTCAATCAAATCTATCTAAACTCGATTTTCAACAATATTTTTTCAGTATTCAAAGAGGTGAATAAATTATTATGAAAGATCGAATATTTAACAGGCTACAAAAAAATTGACTCTAGTAGAGTATAGGATGCAATGTTTTATTTAAATTTTGGCATTCCTTTTGTAGCCTTTCAAATATTCCAGAGTTGATAACTCTATCAATACTGAACAAATATTGTTTAAAATAGAAATTTAGATGGATTTGATCTGGATCTCTAATTTATCCTTATAAATATTTTTCAATAAGGGTCATGTTCAAGAAATTATTGAGTTCTGAATGTAATTTTCTGTTGAGATATCATGGAACTGTTGCCATTTTCCTATCCAGTATCTGTAATAAGAAGATTAAAATTGTCAGGTCTTCTTTTGAGTGAGATCTTCAAATTACCTTCAGTGACATTTTTCACTAAAAAGCTTATTTATAAAGTTGAACACCGTTTCTCAATTTAAAGCATGTCGTCAACATATTCTCCCTGTTCTATAAAACAATTGATTTTATATTGAGCAGAATATGAATGTATTATATTACGTCAGAAAATGTAAAAAAAAAAATGGTGAAATTTAGATTGAATTTACATTATAATGACTAAGGTTAATAGCAATCTTTCGTATCTTAATATTCCGTATATTTTTATATGTCTTAGAATAATTCTCTTAATAATAGCTAAATTAAATTATATCTATTTTGCTTACAGCAATATATAAATTTTCCATAAAAGGTGATTTGTAAGAAAAATGCATTTCCAATAATGGGTTATAACCAAGCCCCGGCATTACATTGCATTGGTATATTTTTCCAAATCGTTTCTAGAGGTTTCTAAAACAAATCACGAATTACCTGTGTACTATGCACCACTTTAATAATTATGGACCTCGATTACCTTTACTAAAATTCTCAAAGACGTTTTTGGGCAGTTTCTACGGTGTAGAAACTCCTTTCCTAACAAATCTACTTTAAATATACATGAAAAAAAGCATTTTTAAATGTTTCATTCATATATTAGTAGCATCATTTGTTAACCTTGCTTCTCATATTTCTCAACTTAGTTTTAATATGCAATGTAATAATTTGGTAATAGATAATATTTTTTGTATTTCATTGATATTTTTTGTGTATCACGATGACTATGTAATACATGTATAGAAGAAACTACAAAATAAAATTATCAGATTTATTTGGTAATTTTCACCTGTATTACAGTCAGTGGTTCCTCACTTGATATCATTAAAAGTTTTTGGGAAATGCGACATTTAGCGAAACGAATTTAATTGAGGTGTCATTTCCGATAGAAATCAAAGTTATAAAAGATAATTGATCTCTAAGCCTCAAAGAGTTATTTTAAATTCTTAAGTCTACTCCCCCAATAATTGATATCTGAGAACAGATACATTAAAGATAAAGTAACCTTAGTACGATGAAGAAAGGCGGGATTTACTCAGTTGGTAGCGCGCCAGTCTCGTCATCTGCTGGGGCTGGGGTGGCTCAGTCGGTAGCGCGCCAGATTCGTAATCTGTAGTTCCCAGGGTCGAGTCCCAGCTGGGTCAGCGTTGAGATTTATCTCCGCAAAATTTCCCGCCCTGCCCACGGTCAGAAGGGGACACCGATGGGCTTGGAAAGGCCGCCGTCCGTCGGATGGGACGTTAAGCCGTGGCCCCGTGTACGGGATAGCCATACTCTGTGCACGTTAAAGAACACGCTGGATGGCCTTGACGGGAGGCTACCATCTGTCTCCCAACAGTTGTTCCAGTGGGTCCCCTCCCCCAACCTTCTCTGAGCCTTCGGGGTCCATGTGACCTGGCCATTTAGCCCATGGTGTGCAAAACAGTGCCGCTCAGAGGTAAAACAACCCAACCCAACTCGTCATCTGCAGTTCCCAGGTTCGAGTCACATCTGGGCCTGTGCTGAGATTTATCTCCGCAAAAACTTCCCATCCTGCCCTCGGTCAGTAGGGGACACCGATGGGCTCGCGAAAGGCCACCCTCCGTCGGATGAGACCTTAGGCCATGACCTCATATGCGGGGAGATCCATACCCTGCGCACATTAAAGAACACGCCGTATGGCCTTGACGGAAGGCTACGATCTGTCTCCTAACAGCTGTCCAATGGGTTCCCTTCCCCCAACATTCTCAGGGTCTTTGTGACCTGACCATTTAGCCCATTTTTAAACTGGGGGCCCGAGAGTGGGAGAGTTATAATCTGTGCACATTAAAGAACATGGTGGATGGCCTTGATGGGAGGGTACCATCTGAATCCTAATAGCAGTCCAATGGGGCCCCTTCCCCCAATCTTTGTTGGAAGGGTCCTTGTGACCTGCCCATTTAGCCCATTGTGTGGAAAAAAGTGTCGCTAATGGCAAATTGCTACTGATTCATGAAGCCATGGACAGAATTGCAGCCAGTTTCTTTAATCCTAAGCTCCGTTAAGTCGCTACAAGAGCCATTGCGAGTATGATGTTACTATTCGCTTACCCTCAATAACTCTCGAATGGTTGAGATCGGTTGTTTTACCTCTTATTTTGTCCTCAAATGGGACTAAATTGAGAGTTTATAAGGATCCGAAAGTCTCGGAGAATGTTTGGGGAAGGGGACTCACTGGATAGCTGTTAGGAGACAGATGGTAAACTCCCGTCAAGGCCATCTGTGTTGTTCTTTAATGCGCACTGGGTATGGTTCTCTTGCAGAAGGAACCACGGCTTTGTGCCCCATGCAAAGGAAGGCAGCCTTTTCAAGTCCAATGGTGTCCTCTACTGACCGAGGTCAGGGCGGGGAGTTTTGCGGAGATAACCCTCAATGCTGGCCCAAGTGGGAAGTGCAGATCACAAGCGTGGCTTACTTCAGACTAAGTCAACTCCCGCCAACTCTGCAAAAGTATTTTATATGAAGTATGCATCATATTCGAAGATTTAAAAAAATTGCTGATTGTAACAAAAAGAAATGGCAGTTATAATCGTCTGAGAAGTATGCAAAATCCAGAATGAAATTCTTCATGATCTGATAGGTATAAATAGCACCCATGCGTTATTTATTGAAGAACATGAAGCTTCGCAAAAAGTGACCAAAAATGCACGAATTTATTTCTGTTGCATTCATATTAAGAGTGTCCCAAAACAATCGAAAATATTTTAAATGTGAATTAGGAACACTGTGTATAATCCTTGCGAGTGTACCCATTGATTAATCATACTGTTTCGTAGCCATGGCAACCGTTGTTTAAATTTCCCGCTATGTTCTATTTCGTATAGATATCGTTTGAAGTGGGAATCTTCGTATCCGCCCGTTACCAGCATTTTTGTGATTCCTGCTTTCTGAACAGCATTCTGCGATAAAATTTTGTGTCCGATTTGGCAATGATGTTTCGGAAATTTTATGATTATTATAAGACTGGTTGTAGAGTTCCTTATTAAACACCATTTTTTAAATGTTTTCTGGAACTTGCTGCTTGGAGCAGCCATCGAAATCGCTTCCTTATTTGAAACCACCTCCGAATCCGTGCTGAATTTTCGTCTTTACATTATTTTTTCTTAAATGAAAATGCTCCGAAATCACAGAACTGGATGGCACAACTCCTGTTCAGTTTTGATATACATAACATAAAAAAATAAACTGAAAGAAATAATCACAAAAATGCCTATAACAGGCGGATACGAAGATGCCTCACTACAAACGATTTCTATGTGAAATAGGACACGGAGAGAAGCAAAACGACGGTTGTCATGGTCAATGACGGTTGTCATCAGCAATGATTAACCACATGACTTATAACCAATCAGTGTTGCCAATTTACATTAAGATCATTCTCAGTTGATTTAGGACGCCCTTTCTAGTTCTAATAATAATGGAATCTGATATTTATTCATTTTTGATGCAAGTTTAATGATATAACTATTGTTTATGCATAGGCTAATGATTAAGAATGTCATTGAAATACAGTAATGGACTATTAGGGTCTTTTTTATACTTAAGTACCGTTAAGTTTTTTTATAAAAGTAAATTATGCATATTTGTAGAAATTTTTGACTTCTGGAATGAGTTAAAATCTATAACATGGGAAGTAATGAGAATTTAATTTTCGTTTTACGAGTTTTCGCCTTACGAGCAGTTTAAGGAGAAACGAATTAACCTCGTAAACCGAGAGATTTCTTTATTTATATGAATCATCAATTATGCTTTCGGAAAACTAATACATAATTAGGATAATATTTTATTCTTTTAGAGCATTTTTAAACTAGGACATAATTAAGTGTCTTTATTTAATCTGAGGATTTTATTAGGGAATAATGATTAAGAAAGAAAATGGCCTTGTACTTCTCGTTGTCTAACAATGCTATGGATGTTTAAAATATGAGTGCTATTATAATGTAAGATTATTAATCGAAATATTTAGTGTAAAAGAATTTATAATTTTAAACAGTTAATTTTACTTTTCAAAACTTTCTGTTAAAAAAAGTGAATAGAGACTGTTTCCACTGCTATTTTTTTATTACATGATTTCCATTTTATTAAAGAATTTAAAATAATATTTCTTTTTTTCTTTACAACTCATACCAATAACTGAAAATATTCGAAACAAATTAATTCAGTTCATTATTTTCCTACTTATGTTTTAATTCTATCTATCAACTTGTAGTAAAATATTCGAAACATAACTTAAGTGCTATTGCTTACATTTCAATAGTTCATTTGCTGTTGAAAATGATTGCTATTTAATGCATTATTTTTTGTTCTCTAAAACAGCAGGACGTGTTTATGAGTGTGACATCTGCCATTGTAGGTTTACATCATTACAATTCCTCACCAAACACAAGAGGCATCGAGGGAAAGGAAAAGGACGGAGATATTCTTGTCCGATATGTCCCTACTATACCACTTGGGTAACCAACATCAAGCACCATATGCTGATCCACTCTGGAGAACGTCCTCAAAAGTGTTGCCAGTGCGGAAAGAATTTCAAACTGAAGAATGATCTTCAAGTTCATCTTCGTATCCATACTGGAGAGCGAACCATTTCCTTGTGATCTTTGTAGCCAATCTTTCAGACAACAGAACAATCTAACTGTGCACAGACGAATGCACTTGCTACAAAAGCCAATCGTGTGTAAACACTTGTGAAATATCATTTGCTCGGAAAATTGAATTAATTCGACATGAAAAGAACCATTTTAAAACAAAGAAATTTCAAAATTTATATCTCCGTTGTTTGTAATTTGCTTATTTAATTTGTTAACCGTTTTAATCCTGAACGTATCTGTGTCTCATACGTAAAGTATACCGAACGTAATGCCTGTTAGGTAATAAGATCTTTATTAATAGAAGATTTCAGTTACACATGTATTGACATCTCTTGTTCCACTGCATAAAACAACCCTTTAAAACAATCTGCGGCACAAGCGATGCATTTTCGCCACCACTGAACTCAATACTGGAATCCTGTTTACAAAAATTGTGATGATCAGTTTCTCATCCATATCTGGAAAACTATTTTAATTCCCATCACGTCATCAAATCATTGTTCCGGACACAGTTGTTTCATCGGGAAGAATAGGGGAGGGACCAACCCGTTTTTACAATTGCGACGAAGGGCTGGTCTCTGAATCTGTGGTAAAAGACACGTGAGGGAGAGCATTGTAATTGTGTGGTTGGATGGATTTTGCATCTTTTTGAAGCCTCTTCTTTCCTTGCTGAAGCTTCTTCAGTGACACAATATAATTGGCGCTGTTATTAGAAAATTGTTGCACCATGCTGTATGAAATCCATGAGGATAAAACCTTTGGCATCCCAGTCGGTTATCGTCAGTGGCCGCAGTTGAAAACCTCAAACTTCGTGGTTTGTCCTCGATTATTGTTTCTCCTTTGGTTAGCTTTTCACCCACCTCACACATTAGCTGAAGTCGACTGTCTGCTCCCTTTACAGTTTGGTTAGCCTGGTATGATTTTTTTTTATCTTCGTATCCATGGTTCATCAGCATTGAACTGCTAAAAAGATGATACGAAACACATAAGAAGGTGTAATTTACATCCTACAAATTAAATAAACACAATACTATTGTTATACGTTTGGTTGGCTTACCTTCGAACGGCACTTACTGTACGCAAGGGGCTAAATGGCAAGGTCAAAAGGACCCCTAGAGTTCAGAAGCTTTGGAAGGAAACTCAGTGGCCAGCTATTAGCAGACAGATGGCAGTCTCCCGTCCAGTATGTTCTTTAATGTGCACAGCGTATGGCTCTCCTGCACACAGGACCACGTCATTACCTACCATCCGACAGACGGCAGCTGGACAGTTAGTAGGAGATACCGATGGACTTTTGAAGGTCATTGGTACCAACTGTCCAGGAGGGATGGAGTTTTGAGGAGATAAATATCAAAGCTGGCCCAGGTGGGACTCGAACTTGGGAACTGCAGAATATGAGCCTGGCCCGCTACCTACTGGGCCAATCCCCACCCCTATTGTTATACGTATTTAGAGCCCTAAGGCATTACTTCCGGTATGAACATTGCATGTTCGCAATGCAAGTTATTACTTTCCGTTGTAATTTTTATTGTTTTCATGTTCAGACAGAAAGTACTAAAGTCACAAGTTTTACTTTAAATCGATTATTTTCTTATCATTAGGAGTGTTCAAGATCAAGCATTTAAAGTTTTCTACATGAAATGAATATAAAGTTTCTGACTTGAATTTTGATAAATACGTTGTGTTTGTGTTTATTTAAATATTAAAAAGCAGGAAACAAAACAGTTGTTAAATAATTCAATAGCGTGGAAAATTCCTGTTTTCTCAACTATTTCTCTTCTTCCTGATTTTCCTTATATTGCTTGTTATAATTATTGCATTTTTAACTTATTTGTATTAATCGATAAATTTTGATCTTCTGAAGAGAACATTTTATTTTTTCTGTTTCGAACACCAAAAGAATGCAAAATAAATATTTTGGACTTAATATTCAATATAATTAATTTCATTTATTAAAATTTGTTTTTTCTTTAAAACAGGGAAGAGTGTTTATGTGTGCGACATTTGCCAGTGCAGATTTACACTGTTACATTACCTGGTCAAGCACAAGAGAAGGCATCGAGGGGAAGGAAAAGGACGGAGATATCCTTGTTCATTATGTCCTTACTCTACTGATTGGTTAACCAACATCAAGCACCATATGCTGATCCACTCTGGAGATCGTCCCACAAGTGCTTCCAGTGTGAAAAGAGCTTCACCCAGAAGAGCAATCTTAAAGTACATCTTCGTATCCACACAGGAGAAAGATCATTTCCTTGCGACCTGTGTAGCAAGTCTTTCAAAGATCAGAGCCATTTAACTCGGCACCGACGAATCCACTTGCTGCAAAAACCATTCATGTGCAAACACTGTGAGAAATCATTTGTGCGAAAGAATCTTTTGGATCAACATGAGAAGAAGCATTTTTAAATGTGTTATATTGCCATGTACAATTTTTTGAAATGTGCTTATTAAAATAATTCAATCTACTATATGTGAAGAATCTGACATATCATTTTTTATATTGATTTTCATAACTCATACTCCGAGAGAAAATTCGGTACAAAATTAGTATCAAAGGTTTCACAATTCTCTTTATAAATGAATTATAAGATTCGTTATGTATCTGCAAGATCCGGCACTTAAGAGTCTGTTGGCTGAATCAGTTGTAGTATGTGATTTGAACCATTGTAAATTAATTTGATAAGTTCATTATTTTTACAGAGATTTTGCAAAATATAAAGCAAAACAATAGCTGCAACTCATTTTGTAGTTTAATAAATATTTTTTCGATGCATTCCTTTGTGTTATAGTATCGTCATCGTAATTCTCTTTAATATATAAACATTTGCTTTCTCTGGTAAGGCGATGTTTAAATAAGTGTCCTCCGAAAAAATAATAATAAATAAGTGTCCTCCGAAATTGCCACAAAGCCCTGACAGGATCCTGTCCGTTTAATACGTCATAGAGAAGAACTGAATGTAAGACGAGACCTCAGCAAAAAGACAACGTGTTGTTGGTTTTACCTCGGAGCTGCACTTTTTTTACACACAATGGGTTAAATGACAAGGTCACAAGAACTCGGAGGGGTCAGAGAAGGTGGGGAAGGGAACTCACTGGATAGCTGTTAGGAGACAGATAGCCTTCCTTCAAAGCTATCCAGTGTTTTCTTTAACGTGCACAGGGTATGGCTCTCCCACACAGAGGGCCACTGCTTATCGTCCCATCCGATTGGCGGTGGACCTTCAAAGCCTGTCGGTGTCCCCTACTAACCAACAGGACATTGTGGGGGGTTTAGCAGAGATAAATCTCACTCTGGCTCACGTCGGACTCAAACCTGGGAACTGCAGGTTAGGAGACGCGTGCTACCGACTGAGCCACCGCAGAAAGACTCTCTCTCTGATCAGTAACAAAGCACGCTGACCATTCGCCCACGGGACTAATCTATATATGGTAATACAGTTCTAATATTTTAGCCTCTCGTATTTAGGGGACCTAAGTACTTATGACGTAACTGATTAAAGTTTATGTATTTTCAGAATCATGTAGAAACTTTTGTTAAGGAAAGGATTATTATTATTATCGCTTATTGATAAGCGAGAGCATTGAGTGCTCTCACCTATCAATACGGAGAATAAATCCGGGAAAATGGGATGCTTGCTTATGAGTGTGTTAGCTGCTACTGCAGGTTTGCATCAGTAAAATGCCTCAGCAAGCAAACGAAAAGGCATAGAAGGAAAGTATGGATATGTATTTTGCTGGATTGTTATTTTCATTATGTGTTTATGCTATCAAACAATAAACTCAAATAATGAGTTCTGAAATAATCTATTCCCTCGAAAGTGTTCTAATGAAGTTCATCTTAATACTCACGCATGAAAATGACCATTTCCTTCATTTCTTTGTGTTTCAGATCAAAACTGTCTGACTAGTCACTTGATAGCTGTCCCGTGGCCGAGTGGTTAACGTGCTTGGCTATTGATCACATGGATCTGGATTCGATCCCCGGACTAAGGCATGGATGTTCGTGTCGTTTCTCTGCTGAGGTTCTGCCATCCTCAAGCAGTAGATCTACTACTAGGGGGTATAAACTGAGAGGCTCCTATCAGATCTCTGTGGAAGCAGCTGCCTGAGGGGTATTTATAATCACTTGTTACGAAGGCTTTTCATGTGCAACTACTGTGAAAAGACTCGTAAAAATTTTTCTCATCGTTTTAATTCTTATTTTACGTTCAGTGATGTGTAGTCTGTTCTTCTTCTTTGACAGTAAATTAGCTACTGCACTGAATCCACGCTCAGCCATATACGACGAAGAAAATGCGATTAAAAACTTCTGTACTATTGCCCACAATCCAGGGTAGAGAACTGGTATTGATTTTTGAAGCCAGAACTCTTGGTATCCATGTTTGAATTTTACTTTGAGTGCTTCGTTAGTCGTGAGTTCTAAGAGATCCTCTTCCAAATTTGATGATTCTTCAGTATCTGTGTTTGCGAAAGGATCTAAAACCCAACTCGGTATATTCATGTTTAAAATATCTTGGAAATGCTCCGTAAAATCAACATGAAGAATTCCAAGTGTTGGCAGTAAGTAAGTAAAACTTCCGGTTTTGCAGAGACTGCTGATAATGTGGGAAAGTGGTTGTATTCACCTCTACCTAGATTTCGTTTGAATAGAAGAAGTTTTCCCGCAAAAGCAGCTATGACGTTTTTTCGTTTTAATTAAATTCAACTCATCACCTTGCAATTGTAAATTAACTTGATTAAATATTTTAAACAGGTCTGTCAAATAAGCGATGTCATTTTTTGACCTAATCAGGTTTTCGCGCAATTTTTCGTCTCTGTCTTCAAGAAAGTCCAGTACTGAGTCAAATAGATTGAAAAAACGATTCAGACAAACACCTTTAGAGAGCCAACGTACTTCTGTGTGCAGCAGCAAGCGATTGTAATCATCATTTTCATTACAAAGCTTACCAAATAATCGGTCATTCAATGAATTGCTTCTAATCTTATTGATTGCTTTAATAACGTAATGGAGCGACGTATGCAGACGTTCATTCAAATTTTTGCAACCAAATGCTGACGATGAATAATACAATGTACAGCGAGTACATTTGTTACTGCTTGTTTCAAATGCGCTATGAGACCCTTATGACGCCCTGTCATTGCTGGAGCACCATCAGTAGCAGCAGACAAAATATTGCAAATAGGAATTTCTTTCTCTTGAAAAAACTTTTGCATGGTATTAAATATAGATTCTTCCTTTGTATCAGATTCCAAATTTTTAGCAAATAATAACTCTTCATGAAGTTTTTCTTCCTTTATAAATCGTACGTATGATAAGAGTAGAGCTTCGTTATTTGGTAGAGTTTATTCATCGAGTTGAATGGAAAATTTGCAAGTCTTTAAGTAATCATATAATGATATTTCAACGTCTTTTGCCATTTCATCTATTCTTCTTTGCACTGATTATTACTGAGAGGAATTTTTTTGATGATATCTGACGGTGTCTTATGATGAAGAACGGTTTTTAATATCTCTTTGACTGCCGGCAAAATTAATTCCTCGCCAATTGTGTGTGGTTTTCCTGCTTTTGCGATTAACAGTGAAACGTTATATGAGGCTCATAGTCCATCATCATCTTATTTAGAAGACGACGCAAAAAGGTTTGACATAGTTGGCTGTATTAAATATTGCTGTTCCAGTTCTTAAAAATAGGATAAATCTCTGTTCTTCTTATCAGCATGCATTTTATTTAAATGCTCTTGTAGCCTAGAAGGTTTCATAGCTTCATTTGAAAAAACTTTTCGGCAAATTAAACACATAGGTATTACACATAGGATTCGAGGTGTTAACCCATGGGCGGCGCGCTCGCCCGATCTAACGCCCTGTGATTTATTTTAAGGGGATACCTAAAGGCAGAGGTTTTTAAACATCGTCCCACAAACCTGCCTCAGCTGAAGAATGTTATTCGGCAGGAAATAGCCCGAATTCCACTGGACATGTTGGAACGTGTAGAGGGAAACGTCAGAAATCGCTTGCATTAGTGCATAGGGAACGGTGGCCACCACCTTCAAGATATTTTGTTTAAAATAGCATGATTTGAAATTATGTTCTTTCAATATCAAAAAATAAATTTTGTTGATCAGCAACAATTTTTCTTTCATTCACCTTCAAAAAAAGGAAGTTTTTGCGCCCCACCCTGTATAAATGAATGTTATGATCACAAAAGAACGAATTTGATGATACAAAAACCGTTTTTTCAATATCTGTAGTGATTTAGCATTTAGACAAAGTTTATATGTGAATTTTGTTTTGTTGAAACTTTAATGCTGATATTATGTTCCAATTTTATAATCTGTTTCAGATTCGAAATTCACACGTACTTTTACATGAACAATACTTAATGGAAACCGAATATTAAGATGAAAAAGGGAATCTTTCGAGAGTTATTAACGAAATAAACGCACACAAACGCCACAACATTCCGGCAAAGGTTGTTGAACCTACGGAGAGGGGAGTGGGGCAAGCACTACTGGCCTTAGTTTTGTGGGATCAGCTAACCTCCATTATTTACTTCTACCGGCATGCATCTAGGATCTTTTTATCCGAAATATGAATTTGCTCCCATTTCTTTATTTTAGAGTATTGAGTTCCCTAGAAATATCCGCGAAAATAAATCATACTTCAGTGACATACTATTTCGTTTCCAGTTTGAATTAAACCCTAGCTGACTAGCACAAACATGAGGCGAAAATTTACAATATGATCGACTTACCGTATATTTCCGCAGATAAGACGAGGTATAAATTTTCGTCAAAGTTTTACAGTTTTAGCATATATCTGTCCTATAAGACGACCCCAAACTATCAACGGCCTATGAATTTAGTTTAGATCGGCGATCATCATCTGGATAATAATACTGTATAGCGTATACGGAATTATGTCACATTCGCACTGATTCGGGCATTCGGGTAAATGACCTTGACTATTCACAAAAGCGTCGTATGGGCTATTCTATTTTGTGGCCATACCCTACTCTGTACTAGCAAATAATTACGGTTTGTTCGTTTTTTCCTCAGTAGCTCAATAAACATAACTTTTAATATTTATTTTGTTTTAGTATTGTTTTACTATTACAATGTAATGTATTATTTACTATTACAATGTAATCTGTAATGTATTATCATATAGCGTATTTAAATAAAATGTAAGATTTTTCGATAAGTTGTAGTAATAATGGTTTCAATTTATATAAATTTCAATCTAATTTTTTTGTATCTGTCCTATAAGACGACCCGGAATTTGGTTGCCTTTTTTATGATTCAACTATCGTCTTATCTGCGGAAATATACGGTATAAGCAATTTTTTTTCTTACACTTTTTTGTGCTAAATTACCTTTGAAGGCTACGCTTTAAGCAATCCTTTATTTTCTACAATATTTTGTTTGAAACATATATCTGGCAACAAAACTGAGGCGCCATTATCATTCAACATCAGTTGTAGTCGAAGGAAGTTTGCTTTTACACATTAAGCTTATTTCAGGTAAGACCTTAGCATTTTCTCTTTTTATTAGCCAATACGTGTTTCTAAATCAATTTGTAAGATACAAGTAACTTCAGTGATAAATATTTTACGAGTTCTTACTGTATCATCCAGTGTCTCGCGATCTTAAAATGATTTATCGAGTAGGTACATGTAAGATTTCTTATTAAACTATCATTTTAACACACAATAATTCGAGATATGATTATATTCGTTGAAAGGTACCATAGTTATATTTAAATAGTGATAGTGTTATATGTGTATTAAATTTTATTTACCGAAGAAATACAGATATTATGGAGTCTATGCCAGGGTTCTCGGTGGTTTCAATAAATCTTCATAAACCCTGCATTAAACAAAGAGCTCTTAAAATGTGGATCGCCAGTACATAATGAAATTAGATTTATTTTACATCATAGGGAAGTGTGAAGTGTCTGCATTAGTATATCTACGATTGTACGTGGTGGCAATATCAAAACAGAAAACACCTGTATTAAGCAATGAATTAATCTCTGTAATAATACTCTTGCGTACCATTCTTATATACAGAAAAAATATTATTTGAAGTAATCATTTAGCAGAGCGTACTGGTGTCATTAAGGGGTTGGCGGAAGTCGAATAAATAGGTATGATTCTGATATGGAAAACTAGAAATAAAAATTTTGTGAATTATGAAAATTAATGGAAATAAAAATATTTTTGAAGGCATTCTTTACCACAGAATGCTACTGTTGCTTTAATGTTAAGTCTGTGGAGTCGTGAGTTGGTAGAGTCGCAAAGATATACATATGATGTTCATGCATCACAATAGTTCTTCCGGACTATTGTGATGATAGAATAATAGAGAAATAGCGGAAGTGAGCTTTATCTCATTTGATTATTTTATCCTTGGGTTTCTTTTAATACATTTCGTCAGAGCATTTAAGATTTCCCATTGCTTTTATATCATATGTATATATATTTGTGTTATGATATGTTTATCTTTAATGATGTTACGGAAAAAAATAATGGTACTTTTCGGTTATCTCCGGTCACATTTTCAGTACTTTTCGGTTATCTTGAAGAAGGGAAAATTTTCAGAAATATGCAACGCTATATAGAATAAAATCATGTTTCTGCACTAAAAATAATCTCATCAAAACAAGATTTTATTAACAATGTTTGTCGCTTATAGAATGACCCTTGTTTGGCATTTAAAAAAAAAACAAAATAATCACATCAAAATTAGATTTCATTAACAATTCTTATCACTAAGGAATAAACCCTTGTTCCGCACTTTAAAAAAAAGCCCCCAAAAATAAACAATCTCATGAAAATTAGATATCATTAACAGCTCTTATCGCTAAGGAATGAATCCTTGTTCCTCAGTGAAACCCCAAAAATAAATAATCTCATCAAAAGATTTCATTAACAACGGTTATCGCTAAACAATGAAACCTCGTTTCCCACTTTAAAAAAAGCCCCCAAAATAAACATCAAAAGTAAATTTCCTTAATAACGCTCATCGCTAAAGAATCAGCTTAAGAAAAGCCCCAAAAACAAATAATCTCATTGCTACTTTGGTGTTTATTTTTCGTCGCCAAGAAAATGTGACCGGAGGTAACCGAAAGTACCAAAATAATTTTTAAAAGAGACCATTTCATTGCGGGGAAAATATTCGATAAATGTGATGTATAATAAATAAATATCCCCTTAATAATCTACTTGCCCGAGGGTCTGACAGGATTTTGACAATTCAATGCGCCATAGAGAAGATCTATGAGACAGACAAGACCGCAGCAGAAAGACAAACAGAAACATCAATGTCTTGTCTGGAGCGTTAACCACTCGGCCACCGGGACGGTTTCATGGGATATGTAAAATAAGAAATTGATTTATTTGCGGTAATTTCATATGAAGGGGAAATAATCGATGTTAACTTTGAAGTCGTCCCTGTGGCCGAGTGGTTAGCGCGCTTGGCTACTGATTTAAGGGACCTGGGTTCAAGCCACGGGTAAGGCTTGGATGTATGTGTCGTTTTTCTGCTGAGGTCCTGCCTTCCTCACAGACCTTCTACTATGGCATATTAAACTGGCAGGCTCCTGTCACCTCTGTGGCAAGCAGCTGCTTGAGGGGGTATTTATTTATTTTTTTATAACTTTGTGATGGAATGTTTTATAGGAATTCAGTTTGAAAACGGTTCCATGGTTTTAGAGAAACAGAAGTTAATAATTTTTTTCCAAACGTAATATATTATTCTTATATCAACTTTATCAAATATATTCTCCCACTATTAAATAGCCCTTTCCTAAAGTTACTTTTCTTCATAAATCAAATATAATCTTTCCTTAACACTATAAAACAAAGGTAAACATATATCAAATTGTTGAAAAATATATCGTTGAAACGTACTTAAGAAAAGTCCCATGAACTGAATAATCCAGTCAAATAAAACTCGCTTCAGTAGAAGTACTTGTTCTCGATTTTTTTAAATTGCGTGATCAATTTTGATCAAATGGTGAAAACCAATTGTGGCCAAATGGCGGTGACGAAGTTATGTGATTGGTTTTGAGATTATAATGTAGGAACGGGGACTACTTTCACGGACTACTTTAGCAAATAGCAGCGTCAGTAGACTCTGCTAAATTTCGATTACTTTATTCGAAATAGAGGTTTAAATTTTAATTTGTGCTTAATTATATTATTTTCTTAAAATGTTTAAGAAAACTTACTGAGTCCTGAATCTGATTCGTTATTTAGATTACCATAATTTACTGTGTGCCTATTCTAAGGTAATACATAACTATAAAGTAGCATTTAACTTAAATTTTTGTATGATGGTTTTGTTTTCGGGTCTCTAATAATGGAATTATTTAAATGTCTCTATTTAAAACATCTTATCTAACCAATGAGTACTAATTTTTTTCCTATTCCTTTTCAGAATGAAACTTTATCTCTTTGACGGAAAACTACAGAAGTGAACTGTACTGACAAAACAGAAGTGATGTGATCATGGAGAAGTTGCAGTTGATGCCATACTTTCTTGCTGTGTTAACTCCCAATCTAATCTAAGCTAAAACTACAGTTTCCTGAGTGGAAAAAGGCCTTACATGTGATCCTATGAAGAGAGTAGCTCATCGAAGAAAGTGAACCAGTTATTTAAAGCATTGGCAGTTTTAGTTTGTCCAAAGAAACAATCTTTCAGGACACAGAAGAAGCTAAATCCTTCAGCAGTTGTATACATATATACAGACTTTAAGCAGAACATTTCTTTGAATTAGAATTAGATATTTATGGAAACAAACATCATATAACTTAGTATAAATGAACATAGAAACTTGACATACTTGTGTATGCGTTTACTAACCAGTTAATTGTTTATACTTTCTTTAGATATGAAAAATATGAGTAATAAATGCATAAGTTGAAGCACACATAACATCCAGCATATATATATAGGCACTGGACAGAAAAGTGGTAAAAGTTTCATATTGTCTCAAAATAAAAATCACATTCAGAGCTCATAAACTTCAACATGACTTTTAATGAAAAATATTTTTAAAGAATAAATTTGGAGTTCAGAGATCGTAGTTGATAAAATTAAGAGTTATTAAATATCAACTATGTATCACATTTAGTTTTGAGAAGCTGTGTGTGATACATATTTGATAAATTAAGTAAGAGTTCATAGGTTATGTACTAGACCCTAGAGCCAAAATGTTCTCTTAACCTCTTTTAATATTTTAATTAAATTTCGGGGATAATTTTTATAATCTGTTACTATGTTCCAACATTCATAACTCTTTTAATGCTTAAATATATTTTTAAATCGAGATTTACATACATTTTATTGAGATCTTTAGACATATTTTCATTAAAAATCGTATTGAAGAGGTTATTAACCTCAGAATGTGATTGTTTTCTGTTGAAATAACATGAAACCTTTTCCGTCCAGTATCTATACATACGATTGGATTATAATTATTTCAGCCCCGATTTATCGATGTCTATAAATAACATTTTAAATGAGACTTTATTAAATAATAGATGTACATAAAATAGATGTAGAGTATTATCTATAAAACAAGCAAATCTTTCTTAAATATATTTTATTAAGTGCGTAAAAGTTTTTGTATTTTTAAGAGCTTTGCTTTAAAATGTATTTAATTTGATGCTACTATTTTAATTTAAAGCATTTGGACTTTGACTCGTATTTGTATGGTATAAATATCATTGCATATCCAATTATTAAATATTTTTTTAATTCATAGAATTTCATATTAAGGTTTCTCATTCCATAGTTTAAAGTCATAAAGAAATCTGGAAATGCTGTTGAATGTAATTCCGTACTTTAATTATTCACTTCAAAGAATAATGTATTATTTATTTATTTCCTGAAACAGGTGGAAGTGTTTATGAGTGTGACATCTGCCATTACCCGTTTACATCGTTACTATTCCTCACCAAACTCAAGAAGAGGCATCGAGGGGAAGGAAAAGGCCGGAGATTCTCTTGTTCCTTATATCTTTACTGATATATCATCCAGCATTAAACGTCACATTTTCACGCAGTCTGAAGATCGTCCTTATAAGTGTTGCCACTGCGGAAGGAGTTTCAAGCTTGAAGTGCATCTTCGTATCCAGACAGGAGAACTTTTAGCATCAAAGTTGTCTTGTCCAGTTCCGGATATGATAAAAGATGGGGGATGGGGGGTGGCAAGTAATAATTGGAAAGCTGTTCTGGTACAATTTTTTTCCCATATGTTTTAATGGTTTTTAACAGATTTCTTGAAAATTCGCGTCATATCTACATAAAGCTACTAGATAGAAAAATGGAAAGAGTTCCATGTTATCTCAATGAAAAATCACATTTAAAACTTAATAACCTCTTTAATACGATTTTTAGTGAAAAATACGTGTAAATATAAAGATCCAAATCAGATATATCTAAATTTTTATTTTAAACAATATTTGTTCAATATTGAAAAGGGTTATGAACGCTGAAACGTTTAACACGCTACAAAAAACTAACCACAAAATTTAATTAAAATATTAAAGCAAACACTCTAACAGAGTCAACTATGATCTCTGATATCTTAACCAGTTTTATTTTTTAATTAAATTTTAGAATCAGTTTTTTTGTATCCTGTTAAATAGTCCAGCTTTCACTTATCTCTTTCTGTAATCAACAAATATGGTTTAAAATGGAGATTTACATAAAGCTTTCAATCAAATCTATTCTAATACATTTTTTCCTTAAAAAACGCATTGAAGAAGTTATTGAGCTCTGAATCTTATTTTCTATTGAGATAACACGGAACTGTTTCCATTTTCCTGTCGGTGCCTCTGTATGTTTACTTTTCTTTTCACCTCCGTTCTGTTACTAGCACTCCCATCAATATGGCGGTGGGGATTATGTCCCCCCCCCACCTTCCGATATTTGATCGTTATCTTTGGTAATTAAAAGTGATTTTTCTGGTCCAAATATCTATTTTTATTTATTTATATCGCCGTTGCAGCTTTTTTATTACTAGTTATAGCTAATTTTAGTAAACTGTTTTTGCAATACAATGTAACCCATTTTTTCTAAATACGATGGCTATAATATTTTTCATAGTTAAAAGATTTTACCTAATAGCTTGAATTGTTAAGTAAGTACTAAACTGAGATATTTATTCCTATTCTGTAACATAGGACAAAGAGTTTACCAGTGTGACATCTGCCAGTGCAGGTTTACGTCGTTAAACTTCCTCAACAAACACAAGAAGAAGCATCGAGGGGAAGAAAAAGGCAGGAGATATCCTTGTTCATTATGTCCTTACTCTACCGATAGATCATCCCACATGAAGTATCACATGTTCACTCACTCTGGAGATCGTCCTCACAAGTGCTTCCATTGTGAAAAGAGCTTCAAACTGAAGAAACATCTTAAAGTGCATCTTCGTATCCACACAGGAGAACGACCATTTCCTTGTGATCTCTGTAGCAAGTCTTTTATAAAGCAGGACAATCTATCAAATCATAGACGATTCCACTTACTGCAAAAGCTATTCATTTGTAAATACTGCGAAAAATCATTTGTAACTAAAAGTCATTTGAATCGACATGAAAAGAAGCATTTTTAAAGCTGTTATATTCATGTATTTGCAGTCATTTGTTAGTTTTCTGATATCCCTATTTAATTAGTATTAACAGTTTATAATTTTGAAAGTTGCGATAAATTTATTTTCATATTTCAAAGATTTGATATATCAGAAACAGAAATGTGATACTTGTACACAAAATATCATTATCAATTTCTGTACGAATTTTCTGTTATATTGACATTTTACTGCAGTTTTTGTTTTGGTGAGATTTTGAAGAGTTATTACAAAATTTGTGATGTGATTATAAAATCGATATCAGAGGGTTTTAATTAGAACCTACCTATGTTGGGTTAATAGGAAATAACCTGTGTTATTTTAATAGGAAATGACCTGTTATGTTAATAAGAAATGAACTATGTTATTAAGAAATGACCTATGTTATGTTAATATGATATGACCTGTGTTATTTTAATATGAAATGACCTATTATGTTAATAAGAAATAACCTATGTTATTTTAATAGGAAATGACCTATGTTTTGTTAATAGGAAATGACCTATATTATATGTTAGTAGGAAATGACCTTTTAATATGAAATGACCTATTATGTTAATAAGAAATAACCTATGTTATTTTAATAGGAAATGACCTATGTTTTGTTAATAGGAAATGACCTATATTATATGTTAGTAGGAAATGACCTATGAAATTTTAATTCGAAATCAGTTTCAAACTCAAAAACTTCTTAAATATTCTTTGCAAAAATGTAACCGTAAAAAAGTAAAAAGTTCACATTAAATTTAAATTAAATTAAATTGAAATTTTTATATGGTGTTTGTAGTTTATTTAAGCTCGCTTCGATAATTAACTGAATGGTAAATGGACATTATTGAGTTGGGTTGTTTTACCTCTGAGTGGCATTTTTTGCACACAATGTGCTAAATAACGAGGTCACAAGGAACCCGAAGGCTCAAAGAATGTTGGGGAAGGGGTCACACTCGAACGGCTGTTGGGGGACAGATGGTAACCTCATGCAGGAGCCACGACGTAACGTTCCACCCGATGGACGACGGCCTTTCCAAGTCCATCGGTGACCCTACTGACTGTGGGCAGGGTGGGGAGTTTCGCGGAAACAAATGGCCGAGCTGGAACTCGAATCTGGGAACTGCACATTACGAGCCTGTCGCGCTACCGACTGAGACACCCTCTACCCCAAACGTTATTGGAATCGATATCAGATGTCAAACGCTTTTGACATCTCATATCGATTTCCTTGACATTTAATATCGATCTTAGAGGGGGGTATAAAACTTCCTTGCATCCTCCCCCTGTTTTAAATCTTTCAAAGCCGGAAATTGAAAAATGATAAAACTGTTCATAGGCACGGCTTAAGAGTTTGGGAAAACGCTGTGTTCCCTGAAATTGAGTGAAGAGATGGTAAAGCAATTACAGTTCGTCAGACCGAAGATTTTCTGCCTCTTTTTTTTTAATCTGCAACCAAAACTAAAACCCATAAAATAAGCGGGCAATGAGATTTTGGTTTTATGAACAAAAACAGAGCAGAGAGCATTTCTCTTCAGAAAGCCAACTCTCTTTTGCGGTTAAAATTCACTCTTCATAAATAGTTTCGAGTGCATATGTATAATCCCTTCCATCCATCAAAAGAAATGCTTTCATTGTGCTACTCTGTGTGGCATGTCAAGGCTTTTAATTACGCTATTGGGAAGAAAAACATTCAACACACCCAAAACCTGGATACACGCCTGTTAAACGTAAATGTCATTCTTTGTAATTAAATAATCGTCAGTAAGAAATGATTTGTCATTTTTTTTTCATAAAAGGCATATTTCAGAAGATATTGTTCCCTTAATCTGGCTCCCCATTTTTACGAAGGTAGTTAAAAAGTTCTTGACATGCATATGCAGAACAAAAAATCACATGGTACAAGATCAGGTGAATATGCATCGTGATGCAGCTGTTTGATTTTTTCCTGTTCCACATAGGTCGTAACTTGCCCGTTTTGTCAGCATTTGCAATGTCATGAAGAAGGAGAACTCTTGTCATTCCTATTGTTGGACGCTGCTCCTTCATCTCAACCATTTTGGGCAAAACAGTGTTGCTGTAGTATTGGCCATTTATAATCATTTTTTGAGGTAAGGCTACCACTCCTTGGGAATTGAAAAAATTTGAAAACAGCCTTTTCCTCGAGTGAAAGTGTTGTAGCAGAATTTGGGGACGTGGTTCATCTTTCACAACCTAAACATAGTTATTGATCTTTCTAGGAGTTTTATAGTAAAACAACCACGTCTCATCACCTCTGGCAATGTATGTTAACCGTTTGTGGCCATTAAGTTCAAAGATGGCCAGCATCTCATTGCACAAGTCAATTCTAGCCTTTTTTGATGTTCTGTCAGTTTGTAGGATACCCATTGTTCAGCATCCTTCAGAACTTTAAAAGTTAATGAATAATCGTTTCCGCACTGTCAATCGATACACTGGCATTGATGTGTGGGTTTTCCTTAATGAGTTCGTGAACAGCAGCGATGATTCGTTCACGGCATCCTTCGGTCTTCCTGCGCGAGGCAGGTCTTCCAAACTCTGCCGTCCTTTTCTGAATTTGGGTATCCATCCCAAATAGTGCCATATGAACAGGCTGATTCCCATATACTTATGATAAATCGTCATGAATTTTTTTCACGTCATCGCCAAGCTGAATCCTTGTTTAAATGTAAAATCTTTGTCTTTAGTAGGATATTTTTACTATTTTCAAACAATTCTCTCAACCATTCTGGTATGTTTTGTGAGACTTTGTATTTATTCTATTTCGTAATTCAGTGATTTAATGAAATTTTGTAATAATTCTACTACTGATTTCTGAATATTTTAATATTTTCAGCAATTCTGTCAGTCATTCCAATGTATTTTTAACGATTTTACGAAATTTTATTCTCCATTCCAATATATCTTGAAGATATATTGATATACATTATAGCATATTTTCCGAAATGTTCTTTCATTTCAGTTTTCGGATATTACAGATGTTCTGTTTCCCATTTCACTTTATGTTATGAAATTTGTATTCACTCAACCGCCATTTCAACTTATTATAGTGTTTTCAGATAATCCGGTTTAATCTGTGAGATTTTGCAGTGATTCTGGAGTCTATTCCAGCATATTTTGAACATATTCTATTTCACTCTAATTACATTTTTTGTATTCACTCCACCACTATTTCAGGATATTTTAGGGTTTTTTAAACAATTCAGTGAGTATTTTTTTACACCTATTTAATTTCCCATAACATTTTATATTTGGGGATATTGTACTCAAGGTACCGTCCATGACGGCATATTTTAAGAACTTTTAAGCAATTCCGACACACATTTTGGTGCACTCTGTGAGATTTGTTAGGTATTCTGCCACCCATTGCAGTGCACGTTTCGATATTTTCTAGTTATTCCACTTCCCATTTCATTACATATATTTCATTAATGAAGCAATTCTGCCACTCATTCTTATGCATTTTACTGTTACTTGGGTTCCATTCTAGGGTATTTTGAAAGCATTCTTTCTCCCATTGCTATGTACCTTGCGCAGTTTTGGTATTATTCCATCGTCCATTTCAGGTGTACTTTCTGTTATTGTTTTATGCTTCAGTTGGTCTGTCTTCCACCTAAATACATTTTGAAGATATCTTGCCATCCATTCGAATGTATGTTGTGTGATTTTGCAGTTATTTCACATTTAGGTATATTTTAATATCGATGCAATTCTATCAAACATTTCTGTGTATTTTATTATAATTCGACATCCCATTCTACGGTATTTTGATATATTCGACATCGCATTTTCGTTTTATTCTATCATCCATTTCATTGCACATTCTGATACATTTCAACACTTATTTTTTTTCAGGTACTTCCCATGGCCGAGTGGTTAGCGCGCTTGGTTACTGATCTAAGGGACCTGGGTTCGAGTCCCGGGAAAGGCATGGTTTTGTGTGTTGTTTTTCTGCTGAGGTCCTGCCATCCTCTCGAACCTTCTGCTGTAGCATATAAACTGACAGGCTCCTGTCAGACATCTGAAAGATAAAAAATAATAAATACCCCCTCAAGCAGCTGCTTGAGGGGGTATTTATTATTTTTTTAAATTACATTTCTGGGCATGACATTTGTGCATGCAATATGGTAAATATCTTTGCTGAAGAGTCCATTGAGTCAAATTTGGAGAAGTTCTCAGTTCCAACACATGTTAGTAGAGAGAGAAATGAAAGCCCATAACATTCTGTATCCCCTTTAGCTTTATAACATGAACACAAGACTTTATGTTATACTACATCGCTGACTGCCTTTTCAAAGTAACAAGTTTGTGGTTTTAAATATTCGATACTATTATTGGACCCCCAAACTGTAAGTTTTTATGCACGATATCACTTCACTGCAATTCTCAGAAATCATGATACGATTAACATTTAAAACGTATATGTCATGATATTATTCTTGGATCATCATGAAACTGATACTTCAAAAAAAAAAAAACTAACTTCTGATATATTTCAAACAGGATTCCTGGCTCCTTTTTATTGAAGTTGTGAATCTACCTTTTTCCTAGGAATTCGAATAAATTGTTGGCAGGGCTTTTTGGTTCATAGTATTAAAAAATGTTTATCTCCGAAAAATAGTTTTTCCCAAATAAATTACGCCCGTATTTATTCAGAGCAAACAGTGTAATTCCCAATTTGGGAAAAAAATAATGTTTCAAAATACTTTTTCATGATCTGTCTTGTAGCATCGTCTGTCAATAAAATGTGATGCTTTGTACACAGGGTCGATATTGAAATTAATGATGGCGTTAATCAGATTGCAAAACCTTATGGTTCACGGATTGGGAAAAACGTTTTCTAACAGTATTCAGAGCAAGTCATGCGATCCCCAGTTTGAAATAATGCTTATTTCTTGGTCTATTTCGCATGACCTTTTACTTCACAGAGTGTAAAATCAATGTTTGAAAACATTTTCTTCTGACTTCCGTCAATATAATGTACTCCCTTGCGAGACATGAAGGAAGTGTGAGATCCGATGTAAAAATCGAAGTTTTTCAATTCAGTCCATCGTAAATATATTTTGTAGACACAGTAGGAGTATAATAAAAAAAATCGTCCTCCTTCAGAGTAAGGACTGTGGCTCGATAACTGAACTTTTCAAAACATTTATTACTGAGACATGGCTCTGTGCAAACATAGGAGTGGCGAGTTGAGGTATGGGAATCAAATGTTGTTTTTTGCGAAGAGGCTATAAATTTATTTCTAAGTTAAAATGTTTGCAATTTACAAATGCTAGAATAAAAATTTATTCCTTCTTCAATTAGTAGTTATAGGACTCTTTTCATTTTGAAGAGTATTTCTCTCTTTAATACAAAGCTACAATTCATAAAATGTGTCTAAAGAAAATTGCTTAACGGAATAGAAATTTATTCCATTTCACCACAATGAAAAAATATTACTTTATCTGTGATCCCTTACCATTAAAAAAACTGTAAAACTGACCGTGCAAACAGGGGAAAATTTGAAGTACTTCAAACGTATATGCAGTCCAAACACGAAGTTTTGGATGGTGTTAAGTTGCGTATTTGAAAAAAATTTTCCGTGCTATACATGAATGAAATGATCAGAAAAGAACGAATTAGATGATACAAAAAACTGTTTTCAAATATCTGTAGTGGTTTAGTGTTTAATAAATTTTATTATGAATTTTGCATTGTGTTCAAACTTTATCACTGCAATTTTTGTTCTGATTATAGGATCTATTTTAAATTCGAATTTGACATGTACTTTTATCTGAAGAATGAGTATACGAAATATTAAGATGATTAACCTTTCGAGAGTATATTAATATCATCAACCTTTCTAGAGTTACTGAGAAATAAATGCACCCAAGCGCCACAACCTACAAGCAATGGCTGTTGGGACTGGAAGGGGGCGTGTCCCTAACACTAGTGACCTCAATTCTGTACGATTAGTAACATAGCATTCTCCATTCTTTTCCAAGTTGCATGTATCTAATATCTTTTCATCCGAAACATGAATCTGCTTCCCTTTCTTAATTTTAGAATATACGGTGAACTAGTAATAAACACGACAGTAAATGATACTTTAGTGACATCCTATTTCATAGTGTAATTGTAAACACTAGCTGACTTACATACAAAAGTAATGAAAATTCAAGTTTTTTCTGACTTTGGGTGCTAAATTACTTTTGAAGGCTACGCTCTGAGCAACCCTTTATTTTCCTACAATATTTTGTTTAAAAGTTAGAAAAAAAATCTGGCAACAAAGCTATGTCGCCATTAGCATTCAGTGGTAGTGGAAAAAGTTATACTTTTTTACATTAACTTTGTTGCAGGTAAAACCTTAGCATTTTTTTTCTTCTTTGGCCAATATTTGCTTCTAATTCAAATTGTAAGATACAAGTAACTTCACTGGTAAGTATTTTACGACTTGTTATTGTATCATCTAGTGTCTGACGATCTTAAAATGATTTATCGAATTATTTGTTAAGCTCTCATTTTAAAATACAATTTGTTTCAGATTTGGTTATATTCGTTGAACGGTATGATATTTTTATTTAAATAGTGTTAATGTTATATATCTAGTAAGTTTTATTTACCGAAGAAATGCACTGATTATGGAGTCTATGACTGGTTCTCGGAGCTTTTAATATATCTTCATAAACTGCATTAAACCAGGGGTTCTTGAAACATGGATCCCGAATGCATAATGAAGTCGTATTAAACCAACGAGCTGTGTATGTATGACATTATATAGGGACGTGTGTGGATCTATATTAATTTATATACTACTGAAGTGGGTCGCAATATCGAAAATTTTGAGAACCCATGTATTAAACAATAAATTAATCTTTGTAATAATACTCCTGCGTGCCATAATTTATATAGTGGACGAATATTATTCAAATTAATTATTTAGCAGAGCGGACTGGGAGTTCTTAAAGGGTTGGAGGAAGTCGGAGTTAGGTTGTTTTATCTCTGAGTGGCACTTTGCATAAACATTTGCACACAGTGGGCTGAATAGACAGGTCACAAGGATCCTGAGAGTCAGAGAAGGATAACGGAAGGGTACTCACTGAACAGTTGTTGGCAGACAGTATGTAGATTCCCGTCAAGGAATTCGAACCTGGGAACTGCAGATAACGAGCCTGGCGCGCTACCGATCGAGCCACCCCTACCCCTAGGAAGACGTCGGATAAATCATAAGCAGGGATGTTTTTAATAGGTAAACGTAGAAATAAAGTCTTTTCGTAATTATGGATAATAATAAAATTGGAAACATTTTATAAAATGCACTTTATATCGCAGCATTCTACGGTTTCCTTAATGTTAAGTCTATGGATTTGTGATTCGGTAGTTTCGCATGGATATATTGAAAAAACATTATGGCGTATGAACAAAATGAGATGTTAGCCGGAAGTGAATTTTATTTGATTTGGCATTTAGTAGTGTTTTTTTTTTAAATACATTAAGGCAGAGAATTTAATATTTTGCGTTTTTTTTTTTGGCTTAAGATTTGTTTGTCTTTAATGGTGTTACGGAATTAAAACTATTTTACAAAGGGACTATTTTATCGCGGGAAAACGTATTGATAAATGTGATATATAAAGTAAGAAATTGATTTATTTGCAGTAATTGATATGAAGTGATATAAAATATATAGTTGGTGATATTGTGATGGAATGCTTTATGGGAATTCAGTTTGAATACGGTGCCATGGTTTTAGAGGAACTGAAGTTTACCAAATTTTGCAAATTTATCACATTATTTACATATCTGATTTGTAAAATATATTCTCCCACTGTCAAACAGCCCCTTCCTAAAGCTATTTCCATTCTCAAAATAAAGATAATCATTCGGTAAAACCATAAACAAAGGTAAACATACAAAAAAAAATTTGAAAATGCACTATGGAGCCGTACTTGATAAAAGTCTCACAGTCAAAATAATCCACTGAAATAAAATTTGCTTGGAAAGAACTATTTGTTTGTAATATTCTCTGTTTTTGTTTTATTTGATATATATTTTTTGAATTTTTCTTTGTTAAAATCATTCTTGGCCAAATGGTGGTCTCGAATTTATATATATTTTGGTTTTGAGATTATGATGGAGGAACAGGGACTGGTTTTGAAAATGGCAGCAGAAGAATTTAGAGTATCTGATTCAAAACAGAGATTCAGATAGCATCGATTGAGATTTTAATTTGTGCTCAATTATATTATTTCGTAATAATAATAATATTTCATAATAAGCTAAGAAAAATTATTAAGGTGTTAGTCTGACTCCTTATTTACATTACATGCACCCATTCATAATTTACTCTTCATGCCTATCCGAAGTTAGTGCATAAATGTAAAGTAGTAGATACATAGAAAGTATTATACCCACCATATCCAATTTAAGCTTAATTTATGTAAAGAGACTAAATTTTTCATTCATGGTTTTATTGTTGGGTCTCGCAATGCAATTATTTTGAAGTCTTTAAGGCATCTTATTTAACAGAAGAGTAATATTTTTTTCTATTCCTTTTCAGATTGAAACTTTATCTTTGCTAATGAGAATTACCGAAGTCTACCTGCAGGAACTGTGCCAACAGAACATAAGTAATGGCGTCATGAAGAAGTTACAGTTGATTCGAAACTTATCGTATGTGGTCTGCGTTTGATCTAAGTTAAAACTGGTTTCCTCAGTGGAAAAGGCCTTACAAGTGATCTTATGAGGAAAGCAGCTTTTCGAAGGAAGTGAATCACTTATTTAAAGCATTGGCAGTTTTAGCTTGACCAAAGAAATAATCTTTTCGAAGACAGAAGAAGCTAAATTCTGCAGAAGCTGTATATATGCAGATTTTATAGCAGTACATTTTTCTGAACTCGAATTTAGTTATTTATGGAAACAAATATCATAGAACTTAAAGTATAATGAATGTAGAAGTTCAACACCTTATATGATTTTACTAACACATTTTATTGTTTATTCTTTCTTTAGATGTGCAAAATAGCAGTAATCAATTCATAAGGTGAAGAAGAGATAATATAACATGCAATATACGCAAGTACTGGACAGAAAATGGAAACAGTTCCAGATTATCTCAACATAAAAACTCTTTCAGAGCTCAATAATTTCTTCAATATGTTTTTAATGAAAAATATCTGCCGATAAAGATCTCAATCAAATCTCTTTGAATATAGGTTTTAGACGTTATTTGTTCAGTACATAGAGAATATTTAGCGCAAAATTTAAATAGTTAAGCGATCAGATATCGTAGTTGACTCTAAAGAAAGTGAGATTTTAACCTGTGTTAATATTTTAACTAAATTTTGGAGTAAATGTTATAGTCTTTTAAATATTCCAGTGTTCACAAATAACTTTGAATACTGAACAACTATTGTTTAAAATTGATAATTAGATAGATTTGTTGAGTTAATTAAAACCATATTGAAGAAGTTATTAAGCTATCAATGTGATTTTCTATTGAGATAACATGGAACTGTTTCCATTTTTCTCTTCAGCACCTGTATGTGAATATGTTAACTGAATTGCGGTATTATACGTAAAACGAAGAAATCTTAATTGAAATATATAAGTAGAAAATTCATTTTATTTATTATGTAAAAGTTTTCTTAGTTGCAAGAGCTAAAAATGTCTAATTTTATGCTACTATTTGCTTTAAAAAAATCGGGATTTTCTCATAAGAATTTTGACTCGAATTTATGGTATAAATATATTATTGCATGTCTAATTATTAAAAAATTACTAGTTATGTATAATTTTCATATACTGAATTTCATATTAAGTTCAGTCTGAATTCGTAGTATAATGTCATGTGTAAATCTGCAAACGTTGTTGAATATAATTCAGTACTTTAGTTATTCAATTCAAAGAATAATGTATTATTTATTTATTTCCTAAATCAGGAGGACGTGTTTATGAGTGCGACATCTGCCATTGCTGGTTTACATCATTACAATACCTCACCAAACACAAGAAGAGGCATCGAGGGGAAGGAAAAGGCCGGAAATTCCCTTGTCCATTATGTCCGCACTCTACCAATAGATCGTCCAACATGAAGGATCATATGCTAACCCACTCTGCATACCGTTCCTCACAAGTATTCCATTGAAACAAGAGTTTCAAAAGAAAGATTAATCTTTAAGTGCATCTTCGTATCCACACAGAAGAACGATCATTTCCTTGCGATTTCTGTAGCAAGTCCTACGTAAAGCAGGACAATCTATCTAAACGAAGAAATCCACTTACTGCAAGAGCCATTCTTGTGCAAACTCTGTGAGAAGTCATTTGTGCAAAAGGATGACTTGATATGAAAAGAAACATTTTTGAAATGGTTGCGTTCATATATTATGTAACTCTGCATTTTAAGATCCATATCGATGATAATCTTATAATTCCATTTATCAATTTCTGATTTCATTTGCTTGACACTTTGAGAAAGATACGATTGACAGAATACTGCGAAATATCATCAGATTATTTTTATGTTTTTTTTACTTGCTTATTCTTTGTTTTATCTGGCATTGTCCCGCACAACAGATTTTTGCGGTTCTAAATGCATGATATAACCTAAGCCACTGATTCTCTTTTATGAGACCTTTTTTTTACATATTAAATAATGAAAAATTAATTAAAATAATGAAACAAAGAACATAAGGACGTACTTTTCTTCTTTCGATGATTAAACATTTTAAAATCTATTATTTCTTTTACTGTATTTTCTCATTTATGGTGTCCAGACGAAAATTTCATTTTTATGTTATGTATTAAAAAATTAGTTTATAGTGAAGGAAAACATAATATGCGATATTTATTAATGCCTATTTTTAAAATCTTCCCGTTATTTTTCCGTACATATTGAAAGAAATTTTTCTCCATTTCATTACAGAAACAGATATTAATTTGGTGTTATACTGTCACAATTCAGTGGCAATTTCCTCTTAAAGGGAAGAAGGTGTTTTCCCTACACAAATAACAGAAATAATCTATCTAACTGAAGGATTTTATTTTCGAGGGGATTCCACAATTCAATTAATGTTTTATTTTTGTTGAACTTTACACCAAAGGTAAATATCCATCTAACATGGCAGTTGTTATCTTTAAAATTAATGTGAATAATATAGTGGTTGCTATATGTATCCAGGGGCGGGGGTGGCTCAGTCGGTAGCGCGCCAGGCTCGTAATCTGTAGTTCCCAGGTTCGAGTCCCAGCTGGGTCAGCGTTGAGATTTATCTCCGCAAATTTCCCCGCCCTGCCCACGGTCAGTAGGGGACACCGATGGGCTTGGAAAGGCCGCCGTCCGTCGGATGGGACGTTAAGCCGTGGTCCCGTGTGCGGGAGAGCCATACCCTGTGCACGTTAAAGAACACACTGGATGGCCTTGACGGGAGGCTACCATCTGTCTCCCAACAGCTGTTCCAGTGGGTCCCCTCCCGCAACCTTCTCTGAGCCTTCGGGGTCCATGTGACCTGGCCATTTAGCCCATGGTGTGCAAAAAAGTGCCGCTCAGAGGTAAAACAACCCAACAACACAACCCAAGCTATATGTATCCGATTTCACGAGGAATTTTAATAGCAGTTTCGTGAAGTAATTCATAAATTATGAATCGCTAACTGTAGAAGATATGGTGAACAGGGATAAGCGGTTGCGTTTTCAAAATCAATATTTTTAATTAGTTAACCCACGCCAAAAGTCTGACACGAAAAATATTGTTACCTCTTCCAATCGATAAATTCCTTCATAGCTTTCCACCACTCAAGTCGCAATTAAATTCCGCCAAATGTATGTCCCTTTATCACTTCATTTACACCTTTCCTCATCTACAACTCACTAAGTAGGCGACGACAACACCTCAGATATTTCCAAAACTTTTCGAGGGATCACTCCTGACCCATGGCAGTTAGGAGCCCTGTGTGTTATCCCAAAATGGTGAAAACTAAGTGGAACCGCCCCACCATATTCGGGACCATAAGGTCAAGTAACCGCGGACCACGGTGGAACTGCCGATTGTTGCACAGAAGAGGTCACACGTAACCGTTCGCCTTCATTTAAATTAACGTGCATTTTATTTTGCTATAAAATGCGAAACGGACAAGCATTTGCGATGAACATCATTTCTGGCGACAAAGCGCGATTCCGTTTCGCATCCTTCTCCAGGTCAAGGCTACTTCGATGGTTAAGACGATGACAGCTATTTCAATGGCGTCACGTAAAGAGGGAAAAGTTTTATATTTTTGCAGGTAATTTTAGTATATAGTCAGAAATGAATATAATATTAAATATAATAATACTCCATCAGCAATAACACAAAAATTTAAAAAATAATAAATGCATATGTAACAATTTTATGTTAATTATTGTTTTATTCATTTGAGAAACATATTTTGAAGCTATCTGCAATAATATTATGCTATAATATAAATAAAATTTCCCCTCCTTGAGTGATGTTAAATTACCTGTAAGGCCTTTAGTATCAAGGTGTTCTGCTCCAATCCCGGATCCGGAAAAAATGGGATGGAGGGGGGCGCGTAAATCGGAAACGCTTCCGGTATAATTTTCTTCTCATATGTTTCAGTGTTTTTTTTTAACAAATTTAGTGACAGTTCGGGGATATCTATATAGAGGTACTGGGAAAAAAATGAAAACCATTTTCGATATTATCTCAATAGGAAATCACATTCAGAGATCAATAGCTTCTTCCATATGATTCTTAATGAAAAATTCCTCTAAATAATAAAGATCCCAATCAAATCTATCTAAATATCGAGTTTAAACAATATTTGTTCGATGTTTAAAGAGTTGGGAAGGCTGGAATATATAACAGACTACAAAAAATTATTTTAATAACAATATATTTAATTGTTAATAACAATTTAATTAAAATATTAAAGCAAACACTCTAGTAGAGTCAACTATGATCTCTGATATCTTAACCTGTTTGAAATTTTTAATTAAATATTTCGGTCAGATTTTTCATATCTGGTTAAATAGTCCAGCTTTCATAGCTCTTTCTATAATCAACAAATATGGTTTAAAATCGAGATTTAGATAAAGCTCTTAATTAAATCTATCCTTAGACATACTTTCCCCTTAAAAATCGCATTGAAGAAGTTATAGATCTCTGTATGTTTTTTCCTGTTGAGATAACATGGAACTGTTTCCATTTTTCTGTCGGTGCCTCTGTAGGTTTATTACTTTTTTTCCTCTGTTCCTGTTATTAGCACTCCCACCAAGGAAGGGGAGTTTATGACCCCCTACGTGATTTGAACTTTATTTTGAGTAATTAAAAGTGATTTTCTGGTCCGAATATCTTTCTCTATTAATACATATCGCCGTTGCAGCTTTTTTATTATTAGTTTTAACTAATCTTAGTAAATTATTTTTTTAATGCAATGTAACCCATTATTTCTAATACGATGGATATAATATTTTTCAGAGTTAAATGATTTTACGTAATAGCATGAATTGTTAATAAGTATCGAATTCTGATATTTATTCCTACTCTCTATCACAGGACAAAGTGTTTATCAGTGTGACATCTGCCAGTGCAGGTTTACATCATTACAATTCCTCACCAAACACAAGAAGAGACATCGTGGGGAAGGAAAAGGCCGAAGATTCCCTTGTTCATTATGTCCTTACTCTACAGATCACTCAACCAGCATGAAAGATCATATGTTTATCCACTCTGGAGATCGTCCTCACAAGTGCTCTCATTGTGAAAAGAGTTTCAAACTGAAGATTCATCTGCAAGTGCATCTTCGTATCCACACAGGAGAACGACCATTTCCTTGTGATCTCTGCAGCAAGTCTTTCATAAAGCAGGACAATCTATCAAATCATAGACGATTCCACTTACTGCAAAAGCCATTCATGTGTAAACACTGCGAAAAATCATTTGTAACTAACAGTCATTTAAATCGACATGAAAAAAAGCATTTTTAAAGCTATTGTATTAATCTATTGCGGTCACTGTTCATTTAGCTGATTTTGCTATTTAATTACTTATTAACAGTTAATGATAACAATTTGGCAAGAAGTGATAAATTTAGTTTCGTATTTTATTGCTTTCGTATATGAGAAAGAGATATGTGATACTTATGCACAAAATATCTTCATCGATTTCTGTACGAATTTTCTATTGACATTTTGTTACAGTTTGTTATTTGTTGAAATGTTTAAAAGTTATTACAAAATTTGTGATGCAGTCAGAGAACGTTTTAATTAGAACCGACCTATGTTATGTTAATAGGAAATAACCTATGTTATGTTAATTAGAAATCAGTTTTCAAACTCAAAAACCCCTTAAATATTCTTTGCAAATATGTAACCGTATAAAAAGTAAAAAGTTCAAATTAATTCATCTATGTATCGATTTTTCAGTGCTGCTTGTGGTTTATTCAAAATTTTAAAAAAGCTGTTCTATTTAAGAGCCGTCCCATCTGGGGAAAAAATCATTCAAAATTCAAATGGGACATAATAATTAAACCTACGCGTATACATTTAATGTAATTAAATATATTAGTCATTAGTTGTGTTTTGACCAGGTTTGATTTTCGAATTAAATTAAATTAATTTGAATACCTGTTGTATATTCTCGCTTCGATAATTAACTGAATGGTAAACGAACCTTAATCGATGTAGATATTAGCTCTCAAGTGCATATTTAGGGGAGGGGCGTTGAGTGCTAAACACCTTCCCCTAAATCTTTGAAGAATCGAAATTGAAAAAGGATTAAACTCTTAATAGGTGCGATTCAAGGGTTTGGGAAAGGTGGGTAACTGAAATTGTATAGAAAGATGCCGAAGCAATTTTAGTTAATCAGGGTAAAGAAAATGAAGAATTTCTTCCTCTTCAACCACAAGAAATAAACATGATATGACACACCAATCAGCGGGCAATGATAGTTTGGTTTTCTTTTGGGCCAGCGCAGGGAGAATTATTCTTTAGAAGGCCAACTACCTTTTGCGGTTAAAAGAAGAGAACTATTTTCTTCTTCATAAACTGTTTCGAGTGCATAATCCCTCCCACCCATCAACAGAAATGTTTTCATCGTGCTACTCTGTATGGCATATCAAGGCTTTTAATAAAGCTATATTGAAGGAAAACATTTAACACACCCAAAATCTGAATACGCGCCTGTAGACATAAATGTCATTCTATGTGATTAGACAATTCAGACTGAAAATTGATTAATTTGTCATTTTATTTTCATGAAAAGTCTTTTAGAAGATACTGCTCTCTTAATCTGGTTCCCCGTTTATACGAGGGACGTTGAAAAAAGTTCTTGAAAAAAGTCATGCTACAAGATCGGTTGCATATGCATGATGGGATAGCTGTTTGATTTATTTCCCCCTCCAGATGGGCCATAAACTTTCTGGGTTTTATGACACTGTCATTGTCATGAAGAAGGAGAACCCTTGGCATTACTGTTGATGGACTCTGCTCCTTCATCTCCTTTGCCATTTTTGGCAAAACAGTGTTGGTGTAGTACTGGCCATTTATAAACATTTTATCAAGTGAGGTGTCCATTGGTTGTGAATTGAGAAAAACTGTGAAAATCCTCTTGGTGGTTCATCTTTCACAACATAAATATATTTGTCGATCTTTCTAGGAGTTTTATGGTAATAAAACTATGTTTCATCACCTGTGACAATGTCTGTTAATCGTTTGTGGCCATTAGGTTCAACGATTGCCAGCATCTCTCTGAGTGAATCAACTCTAGCCCTTTTTACCTATCTTCCTATTGGTTCTGGCTTTGATATTTGTCGGTTTGTGGATTTGACAAAATGTTGTTCCACCATATATTTCGAACAGAAGAAACTTATGATTTACGTGCCAAATGAAAGCTTGTGACGCGGGGAGTATCATAGGCTATGTAAAATTGACCGTCCTTGTGTTCCCCCCACTAAAAAAGGGGAAAATGTGAAAATTATTTTTAAGCTATATCCCCAGAACGCGAAGGCCGGAAGTAATACGCAATACATCGAATGAACGCTTCTGTCACGCGGAATGTCTTACGCTACGAAACATTGATCGCCCGTGCTTTTTCCCCCTGTAAAGGAGGACAATGTGGAAATGATTGTTCCCATATATCTCCTGAATGCGAGTTCGGAAAGTAACGAGTTATGATTCAAATGAAAGCTTGTGACGCGGGGAGTGTCGTAGGCTGTAAAACTTGAACCCCTATTCTCTCTTCATCACTAAAAGAAGGGAGATGTGGAAGTCGTTCTGCTATATTTTCCGAACGCAAGGGCCTACATTTGTGAGTTAGGTGTCAAATGAAAACTCATGTAATGACAGTCGTTAACTACTTCGAATTTCGTCTCCACTATTTCTCCCTGATAAAATATTGGGGAGGAATTTTCGCGGGGGTCGACTTTAGCGAGTTGTATGTCAAATTAAAGTTTGTGAGGTCTCTAATATCGTAGTCTACCTTAAACGTGACTACAAAGGTGGGGGGGGGGGGGGAATGTTCTCGATGCTTATGAGTCGTATATCAAAGTTTTTGAAGGTGAGTTTTTTTATTAACAACAAAAATGTTTTAAAAATATCTTCCTATAAGGCCCTAAAAAGCAGAAAATAAATATAAAGCATATCGATGATGCAATCGGTCATTGAGTTCCTATTCACTTCAAAGGAAGATAAGCCGCCATTTACCTATGCAACATTGTCGGCGCCCTATCTTCCTTTGAAGTGAATACGAACTCATTGACCGATTGCACCATCGACATGCTTTATATACCAAGATAGCTTTTTTCTTAAATTTTTTAATTTATATTTTTTGTTATTCTTTCGAAACTTTGAATATTCAGGATTAATTGTTTCCACACTACCAATCGACACATTGACATCTAAAGGGTGATGTGTGGCTTTTCCTTAATGAGTTAATGAAGAGCAGTGATGATTCATTCACCACTTCTTCGGTCTTCCTGCACGAGGCAGGTCTTCGAAACTGCCGTCCTTTTCTGAATTTGGGCATCCATCCTGCAATAGTGCCACATGAACAGGCTGATTCCTATATACTTATGATAAACGTCACGAATATTTTTATGTCGTCCCCAAGCTGCATCCTTGTTTAAACGTAAAATCTTTGTCCTTTAGTAGGCTCCATAGCAACAACGCACATATTTCGCAGACCGAATTTGAGGCTCCTCCAGTTAAGACAGAAATGATCATAAGGTATTTGTTTTTAACAGGTAATGACTTAGACAAGCTCTCAAACAAGTCGTAGCTCATTGACGTGGGAGGAACGAGTGCAAATCTATAGACACGTGCCAAGAACTGTTTGAACGTCCTCAGTAAGACAAACTTTTCACTTTTGAAACAAACCAGGAAAAATGATCACGCCAATGATCGTTTTGGGCATTGGAACTATAGATTCAAAACTGGGACATCTGTTCGCCGTAACACTAATTGAAAGTTATCAAATTATGAATTAAAATGGTAAACCTGTCAATGAAATGTTTTTACCATACCCTTCAAACCTTTTGCTTGTTTTTGATTTTTGCTAATTTTTGTGGTGAATAACTGATTGTTGCTAATACAACTTCCATTAATGATGGCAAATAACTTAGTTCTGATCTCTCTCGGGTGATTCTTTTTGTGAGCAATGAAAGTTATTCACAAATGCTTACCACTGAACTTTTCACATATTTGTCATGTAAATTAAATTATCTTTAGAAAATGATCTGCAGATATATAATAAAGTTAATCATGACTATTTCACTAATTTTGTTTTTAAAAATGCGATATTCATTAAGAAATTGATTAATAGAGAAAGATAGATAAGATATGTGTACTAAACATGCCATAATTCACTCTGGTTTAATTTTGAAGTGTACACTTGAAAAGCCGTCCCGTGGCCGATTGGTTAGCACGCTTGGCTACTGATCTAAGGGACCTGGGTTCTAGCCCCAGATTTAGGCTATGGATGTGTGTGTCGTTTTTCTGCTGAGGTCCTGCCATCCTCTCAGATCTCCTACTGTGGCATATAAACTGACAGGCTCCTGTCAGACCTCTGTGGCAAGCAGCTGCTTGAGGGGGTATTTTTTTTTTACACTTAAAAAAAAAACAGCTCTGAAAATATTTACTGAAATAAGTAATAGACTGGAACAGGTCATATCATATATCACAATAAACGTGATTGATTATTGGGAGATTTTATATCCATGGAAGTTGCAGAAACAGTATTCATGGATATTTCATCTATTCTTCTTTGAAAGGGAGAATTAATAGATTTTACACCTGCAGAGATATCTGGTTGAGGAGATGGATTATGTGTAATTGGATTTGCACTATGACGTCAGATATGCAAATTTATCTTTTGACAGGCTTCCTTACTTTTACTCTCAAAATGTTATAATACTCGGAAGGGAAGAGTTACTGGCTTCAATGTTCATAGGAAACATTTCAATTATTGCTTATAATTAATGCTTTCGTATATTGATCTCTCCGTCAATATCCCTTTATCGCGTTATGTTATTTGCCATGAACTTTATTTGGCTGCTTTAGAAAGGACCACTGAATTTAAAAAAATAACCAAAAGGAAATATGGGGATATGTTTTGCAGCTTATGACACTTCCCACGTGAAAAGCTTTCATTTGGTGCCTACTTCATTACGACTGGTGAACGACTTGGGAAGATGTAACAGAATCATTTTGACACTCAAAGCAGACAAATAACGTGGAAGTCTAAGTTCAACTAAATTGTTTTACACAGAAATCTGTTTATCAAATGTCAGATTTGAACCTCCTAAGGTATTATCGATACATTGTTATAATGAGCTCTATAACAGTGAATTATTCAGTTAATGAAAGTTTTTCCTTTTAACGGATGTATATAATATATATATGATAGGTATATATTGTTGCGGATCACAAAAATGGATAGCCACTGAGCGTGAGTATTAAAAGCTATATTTCAAAACCAAATTCAATACAAGGTAAATTGTTACAAAGGAAATATGGATGAAGTATCTTATTAACAAATCAACTATTAACATGCACAAGTCATCAATCTTCCTGCGTAGAGCACACAATATCAGCTCTGTGTATTTTACTAAATACTACCTTTTACTTGATTTACCAGGTCACCCGAAGATCTTCACTCGTAAACCAATTCTCGTCCTGTGCTAATAACTGTTCACACACTAGCCGAACAAAAAGACAGTCCGTGTAGACATTCGAAGTTAGCCATAAAAGTTCCCACTTTTATACTTCCGTGTATACACAACACATCAAGTTACTTCTTGATACTTAACGATAAAAGATCCCACTTTTATCATTCCGCGTATACACAACACATCAAGTTACTTCTTGATACTTACGCGCACTGTCTCAGAACAGCTCACCGTCCATTTTCGAACTCTCCCGACCGTTACAACACAACGACCGTTCCAATACAAAACGACGTTAACGCTCCACTCTTCTTCTCCAAATTCTCCCAAAGTTCAATTCGTTGGCTGAAACTTTGCTTTCGGTTGCCAGATTCTTCTGTCGTAACAATATTATATAGATGTATATATTATAGTATAGCGAAATACAAATTTAACGCGATACAAACAAATATGATCAGTATAATAAAATTTGCAGAAGGAAAAAAAAACTAAATGATATTGTTACGACAGATGAGCGAACAACAATAAAACAACGATGTATCTTTTTGATGTTCGTCTTTTGCTAGCCGTCCCGTGGCCGAGTGGTTAGCACGCTTGGCTATTGATCTAAGGGACCTGGGTTCGAGCTCCGGGTAAGGCATGGATGTATGTGTCGTTTTTCTGCTGAGGGCCTGCCATCCTCTCAGACCTTCTACTCTGGCATATAAACTGACAGGCTCCTGTCAGACCTATGTGGCAAGCGGCTGCTTGAGGGGGTATTTATTTTATATTTTTCTTGTGCTTCAGTGTGAGAATTACGTCACTAGCTGATTGGAACACATAAAAATTTCAATATTTAACGGTATTAAGAGAGACAATTGAAAAGTTGGCGGTAGTGGCTGAAAGTATATATTCATTTTTCTTTTAGTGAATTAGTGTTAGGTTAATCTTAGTGAAAAGTTGTTCGAGAGACTTGACGATCAAACAGAAGAGGCAATATGCTAGTCGAGCAAGCTGCTGACCTTGGCTTTAATTTCTTCACAAGAAGAGTTCATCGTCTGATGCGTGGTGATCTTAATAATGTAAAAGGAATTGGTAATTTACAGGTTTATTCACAAAGACAATTGTGTCGCTTATTGAAACGTTGTAAAATTTTTTTCCTTCATGCTATGAACAGAGTGTAAGAATTTTAACACGACTATTTGAAGTATTGGTAGATAATGAGAAATATTCGTTTGATGGTTTAGCTTCATGCTGATAAAAATAAAGTTTTGTGTTAGTTTAATTTATTTTGATATGCGAGATTTTTTTAATACTTTTGTCATAAATAAGTTCATTTATGAAATTTTTTTGTTAAACCTTCTTTGAACTCACGCTCAAAGTTTTCTATTAAAAATTCATAACGCGCATTTTCACGTGCTTTGCCTCTTAGCATCTGGCTAAGCTGCAATAATTTGAACCTGCGGAATATTTAAACCAGGAGTGGGGAAACCTTTTTCTCTGCGCCGTCACTAAAATAAAAAAAACTTAGACATTGAGGGCCGTAACGAAATCCTATGAAACCATATCTTATATGCATAACTAGGGGAAAAATAAATAAGTGTTTATATCGATCTTGAAATAATATTATTTATTAAACAATGGTAAGAAAAATTACGTTTAAAGAACGTAGACAAACTCCTGTGTTACTGAGATAGGTGCAGATGCAGTTTTTATCAGCGGGCCACAAAAAATCATCTCTCCGGAAGAAATTTCTTCATCTTTGATCTAATCAATTAGAGCGCTATGAATTGCGTGCTATGGTATATCGCATGTCATATATTTTTTCCTGATCTCACTGCATGGAATAGATGCGCTCTACACGTGCCGGCACGATGGTTTAAAGCGGCGTTGCCACATTTTCTTAGCATAAAAGGGAGTTTTCAAACTTCGAATATGATGCAATTCTGATTATATGGCATATTAATGGTAGCTTCAATGAAAATTTCTTTAAAGCAGTTGAAATCCACGCTTTTATTATTATCGTTCATTAAATTAAGTTTATTATAATTCATTTAGCAAAGTTCGTTAATTAGTTTCGCTATTATCAGTCAATATCGTGCAAAATACAGTAAACTCTCTTATCCGGTCTCGGTCCAAGATCAGGAAGCAAGCCGTCGCTTGTCTTGTATATAGTAGAGTACATATTTTCTTCAGTTCCTCTTTGTGAATATTACATTGTTCTGTGCGTATACAGGAGTGTATGTTGTGATCTATTAATTACTGTGTAGTACAAAACGAGAGGGTGCAAACGTAAGCGTAATGTCATTACGATGGAGATGAAATTAAAAGCGCTAGAACGTATTGGCAAAGGTGATCAAGTAAAGTATATTTGTGATCAACTAGATGTTGGGAAAAGCACGGTAAATGAGTGGAGAAGGAATAGAAAATCTTTACAAGATTTTTTCATTCAAGTCTGAAAAAACGCTTTCTTCTCGGTGCACTCTTAAAAAGCCGAAAAATGATATTGTTGATGATGCACTTTGGTTACGGTTCATGCAAGAGCGTCGAAAAGGAACGCCAATAAGTGGGCCAATCTTGAAAGAAAAAGCATTAATCCTTCATTCTAAAATCGATAATGGGGAAGATTTTTCAACAAACGAGGGATGGCTTTCTCGCTGGAAAAAAACTTCATGGTGTTCATTACATTGGTGTTTGTGGTGATAAATTGCCAGCTGATCCTTTAGCAGTAAAGGGATTTTCAGAAAAACTTTTAGTTCTTATTGAAGAAGAAGGCCTGTGCGCACAACAAATCTCCAATTTAGATGAGACTCGGTTAAATTTTAAATTTCTTCCAACGAAAACCTTTGTGACAGCGCAATAAACCTCAGTATCAGGATTTAAAGCAAACAAAGAAAGATCACTGTGGCTGTGTGTACAAATGCTGCAGGTACGCACAAACTTGCTCTTTTGTAATTGGGAAATCAGCAAAACCCCGAGCATTCAAGCATTTAAATTTAGCTGCTCTGCCAGTTTACTACAAAGCTCAAAAGTCTGCTTCGATAGACTCGTATTTGTTTAAAGAGTGTTTCGTTATAGAATTTGTTCCAAAAGTAAGAAACCACTTGACAAGTCAAAAGGCCTGTAAAGGCCCTACTCATTCTCGACAATGCCGTAACGCACCCAAGCGAACTCATTTTTGACAAGATAAAAGCCATGTTTTAGCCACCTAATGCAACATCTTTAGTGCAACCAATGGAACAAGGCGTGCTTGTAAGTTTAAAAAGGCGATACAGGAGAAAACTTCTTTCAGAAATTCTACAACAAACCGAAAATGACGGAATAAATATTTTAAAGGCTATGAAAACAATAAATATCAAGGATGTGATCTACATGTTGGCAAGAGCTTTTGAAGAAATGCCTCGTACAACGTTTGTGAAGTCATATAGAAAACTTTGGCTCGAAGTTGAAAACTGTAGAATGTATCCGAGACGACAACACGAAAGTATCGAATGAGCTTGAGTCTGCCGAAGATATAATGGCAATATTTCGCTGCTTAATGACTTTAAACTGCTGCCTGGATGTGACGCATTTGAAGATGGCGTTGAAAAATGTTTAAAAGGTGATGAACAGTTGGAAAATGAAACACTGAAGATGACGAAATTATCAATGCAGTCTGCAAAGAAGGGAACGGAGAAGAGGCGGAGAATGAAGAAGAGGAAAAAGGGAAAGTTAGCCGTATTGAAGGAAAAGAATTTGGGTTGGGTTGTTTTGCCTCTGAGCGGCACTTTTTTGCACACCATGGGCTAAATGGCCAGGTCACATGGACCCCGAAGGCTCAGAGAAGGTTGGGGGAGGGGACAGATGGTAGCCTTCCGTCAAGGATATCCAGCGTGTTCTTTAACATGCACAGGGTATGGCTCTCCCGCACACGGGGCCACGGCTTAACGTCCCATCCGATGGACGGCGGCCTTTCCAAGCCCATCGGTGTCCCCTACTGACTGTGGGCAGGGCGGGGAATTTTGCGGAGATAAATCTCAACGCTGACCCAGCTGGGACTCGAACCTGGGAACTACAGATTACGAGCCTGGCGCGCTACCGACTGAGCCACCCCCGCCCCCTGAAGGAAAAGAAGCTTTTGATATTGTAGTAAGATGCATTGAACAACAACAGGCCTCATCTGCGATTGATGTTATGTTTATAAAAAATGGCAAGACTTTGCACGTAAAAAAGAGTTAAGTTCAAAGAAACAAAAGAAAATCACGGACTTTTTCAAGTGAGTGTGAGTAGATTGTTAATATTGTACAACAAATTATTAGTTAAAGTACAGTACAGTTAATATTTTGCCATTTGCCTTTTTATTTATTTTCTAACACAATTTTCTGATTATCCGGCCTTTCGTTCATCCGGCCAGGGGTCAGGTCCCCGTAAGGACCGGGTAAGAGGGAGTCTACTCTATTATGATTTCCTGAAATTCAGGTATTATTTTGTGACAAATAGGCAAAGAGCGTCCTTTTGCTATCATTTTAAACTAAATTACTTAATTTATTTCTAGACAACTTTTTGATTTTTAAGGTTGTTGCTAAGGTATTTATAATATTTACAAAATAGTTGTTTTATATAAATTATTAACAGAAATAAAATTAATGCGGAGTAGAAGTTCGAGGAATATATTCCATAAGAGTGATTCGTGTCATTCACATTTGGATCCTTTTGAAGCAAATAAGATCCTGATTATTTATTTGTATATATTGAGCGAAAATATGTCTCTTAACCTCGATGAAAGTTTGAAATCACGTAATAAAATTATTAAAATACTGCTCACTAGCATATCATCCGTGTGATTTTGATGCTTTAAGTGCTGTCGTTTGCCGAAGGTTCATTGCTGACTGATTCTGTGGTGGAAAACATCGGGATAAATCCAAGCATGATTTGCGTGAATTTCGCAGAAGTAATGATTAATAAAACTAAAACCATTATAGTACTCTAGTAATTGTAAATTAAGGTCCCATTCCAGTTCTTTAGGAATATCAGAAGCAATTTTCAATAAAATGGATCAAGAAAGGAAAGCAGAAAGAAGAAGTTTGTGAAGTGCCTTAAGACGAATAGTAAGAAGGCCGATAAATGTAATATAAGTGTAAGGGATAATGCAACTTATAATATTATTGCTTTTGGCGATAGTATGATTGAAATGTATACATCGTCAGATGCACTAATATCACTTTGTCACGGGAGTATGTTCTTTCCCTTTAGAATACGAGTAACCGGTGCATATAGTATACACTGAGATGACAGTTTAATAGATACACCACCACTCATCATACATATGGCTAATTCGAATACGTAATACGCTACGTGACGGTGGTGGGCGTATCTTAGAGCATCGGTTAGAGTTGGACTGATTTTTTGGAAGCAGGAAGCTGCCTTCAGTGGTGAGCGCTTCAAACGATTAAAGTCGTGAAATTCCAAATCTTTTAATGAATATTGCAAACGACCTATTCACGCTAGAAATTCCATATTTTGGTGATAGGATGTGATAAGGTCGAGGTTTATACCAGCACAACGATTTTCCCCCCTTACTATTGGGATGGGTGAGGGGAATCGAACATTTCGTTTTAAAGAGAATTTATTTTGTTCCCTAGACTTCATTTGAATATAATTCCTTGGTCTCAGTAATAGTGTACCTAAATCACCCTTTTCCAGGGGGTGGGGTTCAAACCCCTACTTTGATTAGAGCCATGATGAGAGGAGGCTATATGTCAAATTCAGTGACTTAGGAAAAATTATATCGTGTTTTATGCAAAAAGGTCTTTTACGTGAGGAAACGTTTAGGAGCAAGCCGTGAAACCTTTATATTGCTTAAAGCGAGGATGAGAGGAAACTGTTTACTAATTTCGATGATCTTACCTTTTATCTTTTAGGAGAAATTCTCCATTAATTACGTATGTTTGTGTTGGAAAGGGGAGCTCTATTGTGTAAAGGTAAGAAAGATGGGAGGTCAAATCCCTATGTTTCTTTAAACTATTATGAGAGGATGTTTTATATCTAATTCGGTAATGTTTTACCGTTTAAGAGAAATCCCTTCCCATTTTGTCTAAAGAAAAAAAAATCGAAAGAACTCCCAGATATTTTTTGAGAGGGGAAAATGTTCAGAGCCAAAATCTTTTTTTACTTTATGTTGCAGTTTGAATAAACTATATACTGAATTTGGACTCAGATCTTTTACCATTAATAGAAAAGAAATTTATCCCATTTCACCACCGTGAAAAAGAAAGATATTCTCATTTTTTCACAATTTTTGCTCCTCTTTTTAAATTCACCAGCTCCTCTAGATATTCCATGCAAATGCTGACACCAAAAACAATTAAATGCTTTGTGTCTGATCCCTTGACATGAAAAAAAAAAACTAAAACTGATGGTACGAATAGAGCAATACGTACGGAACTTCAAAGGTATCTGCAGTTCAAACACGAAGTTTCTGCTGTTGATAAGTTTCGCATTTGATAAGATTGTTAAGAACGAATTAGTTGAAGGAAAATGATTTTTTTTCCAATAACTGTACTGATTTAGCATTTAGACTTAAAGCTTATTGTGAATTTTGTATTTTTTTCAAACTTAAATGATACGATTCTGTTCCAATTTTATAATCTATTTCAAATTCGAAATTCATTCGTATTTTTACATGAAAAATGCTTAATAGAAAACGAATATTAAGATGAAAAAGGCAACCTTTCGAGAGTTATTGCGAAATAAACGAACACCAACGCCACAACATACTGGCAATGGCTGTTGGAGCTACGGGAGTGGAGTGGACTAACACTACTGGCCTTAGTTTTGTAGGATTAGGTAAACCTCCATTCCTTTCTAGCGGCATGCATCTAGTATCTTTTTATCCGAAATATGAATTTGCTTCCGTTACTTTATTTCAGAGTATTGAGTGGCCTAGAAATATCCGCGAAAATAAATCATATTTTAGTGGCATACTATTTCGTTTCCAGTTTTAATTAAACCCCAGCTGATTTACATACAAATGAGGCGAAAATTTACTATAAGATCGACTTGTACGCAATTTTTTTTCTTTCTCTTTTTTTGTGCTAAATTGCCTTTGAAGGCTACGTTTTGAGCAACCCTATATTTTCCTACAATATTTCGTTTCAAATTTAGAAAAAGTATCTGGCAACATAACTGTGTCGCCATTATCATTCAACGCCAGTAGCAGTCGAAAGAAGTTTGCTTTTAAACATTATTTCTGGTAAAACCTTAGCATTTTCTTTCTGCATTAGCCAATACGTGTTTCTAATATAATTTGTAAGATGCAAATAACGCCAGTGATAAATGCTTTACAAGTTGTTACTGTATCATCCAGTGTCTCGCGATCTTAAAATGATTTATCGAGTAGGTAAGCAAAGAATGTAGAGGGAGAAGAAGTTAAGCTTCCATAGAGATTAATGTAAAATCGAGTATGGTGCATTTGGCGTAGAGGTGAAACTACATTTACAGGGGACGAACTCTTTTGTAATTGCTGTCAACTTCCATTCTCTTCGCTTTTCCTATGTAACTATTTCCCATTGATATCCTTGCAGAGTATATTAATATCAATTCTGTTTCCTGCTTCTATGCAACCAAGAAAGCTTTTAATTGTAATAATTTGTTTTATAAATTAACTTCAGGCTAATTTGAAATTTTCTCTATCCGTTCAATTTATAATTGTTGATTCAACGAAAAATAATTTCAATGTAGAAAATAAACCTTTTAAAATCATGATATTATTTTTTTCAAATACAAAGTGCAGTTACTTTTTTTCTTTTTTAAAATATAAATTTTTGATGCATAATTCCTTTGCCCCTTATTGTTTCCTTCCCAGCTTAAACATGTGCACGATACGAATCGAAACACCACTTGAGGTCGCTACTTACGCTTAGTCAAAGCTGAACTTCTTTTTCTTATACGTTCTTTGGATGTAAGCTACCTTATTAAGCTGTTATTTAAACACGCAATAATTTGAGATACGGCTATATTCGTTGAAATGTACGATAGTTATATTTAAATAGTGATAGTGTTACATGTGTATTCAACTTTATTTATAGAAGAAATACACGATTATGGAGTCTATGCCAGTGGTACTCGGAGCTTTTAATCAATCTTCATAAACCCTGCATTAAACAAGGAGCTCTTAAAATGTGGATCGCGAGTACATAATGAAATCAGATTTAACCAACGAGCTATTTAAGTTTTACATTATAGGGAAGTGTAAAGGGTCTGCATTAGTTTATCTACGATTGTACGGGGTTGCAATATCAAAACGGAGAACACCTGTATTAAACAATGAATTAATTTACAATATTAGAATTTCGCAGATATACACCTAGTAGTAGTTCATTAGAATATTTTAGAGGAAAAATTGTCATTAGCCGATGGGGTCTGAACTCACGACTATTGACTGTTCTGCGGTCGGTAGCTAAGTGGTCAGAGCACCTGACATGTTATCAGGAGGTCGTGGGTTCAGATCACACCCGGCTAATGAAAATATTTTCTCTGAAACATTCTAATGAATTAATCTTTGTAATAATTATTCTGCGTGGCATTGCTTATATACGAAACAAATATTCGAAGTAATTATTTAGCAGAGCTTACTGGTGTCATTGAGGGGTTGAGGGAAATCAATTAATAAGTATAATTCTGATAAGTAAAACTAGAAATGAAAAACAATTTTCTGAATTATGAATAATGATGCAATTAAAAGCATTTGTGTAAAGCACTGTATCGCAGAATACTACCGTTGCTTTAATGTTTAGTCTAAGGAGTGTGAGTCGCACGGATATATTGTATTCATGTATGGACATAATTAAGATGTTAGCAGGAAGTGAATTTTTATGATTTCATTATTTAGTCCGTGGTTTTTTTAATTCATTTCGGCAGAACATTTAAGATATTGCATTGTTTTGTTGATTTGTGTTAAGATTTGTTTACCTTTTACGATGTTTATGACATTTTTATCTTTAATGATGTTATGGAAAGAAAATAATTTATCAAAGAGACCATTTCATGGCGTGAAAACATATTTAATAAGTATGAAGTATAATAAATAAATATCTCCTCCAGCATCTGCTTTCCCGAGAGTTACGAAAGGAGCCAGTCAGCTTAATGCTACCCTTGACAGGGAACCACCTTGACGTGGTGGTGGTGGTGGTGGGGTCTTGTGGCCCAGTGCGGTCGAAGGCTCTGCTGACCAATTTGGGCCCCGGTTGGGCAGAGCTAAGACCATTTTGAGGTCGAAGGACTTGCTGACCCATTTGGAGTCCGGTTGGCAGTCTAAAACCTCCATCAGGTGCTCAGTGGAGCAGTTCGAGGCCCTTGCTGTACGACCTGGTACCTCTAGTAGGCTAGGGCCCTTTTTCAAATCTGAGTCCAACTAAGAGTTTCCACCACGGTAGCCGAGTCAACTCGGATCTATATATCCTTATTGTGTCTAACCGGAGAATAGATTAAATTTAGGTTTTGACCGATGGATGAGCTTTCCTTCTATAGGACTGCTCGCCATAGGGTAGTCGGGGATGAGCTATATCTATATGGTACAGTCTTGCCCCCGACCGTAGTTAGCGGCGAAAATGTCATTTCCCGTTTATGCTGGTGGTGCTGTCAGGCGGAATCGGTAGGTCTTGCTTACATATCTTTCCTGTCAGCTTAATGCGCCATAGAGAAGATCTCAGAGGCAGACAAAACCGCAGTAGGAAGACCACACAAAAATCCATTCCTTACGTGGCACGTTAACCACTTGGCCACCGGATCGGTTTCATGGGATATATAAAGAGAGAAATTGATTTATTTGCAGTAAAATCTATGAAGTGTAAATAATTAACTTTGTGATGGAATGCTTGATAGGAATTCAGTTTGAAAACGGTTCCATGAATTTATAGAAACAGAAGTTGATCAATTTTTTTTTTCAAATTTAATATATTATTCTTATATCAACTTTATCAAATATATTCTCCCACTATCAAATAGTTCTTTTCTAAAGTTACTTTCATTCATAAATTAAAGATAATCATTCCGTAACAACTTAAAAAAGGGTTAACATATATCAAATTGTTGAAAAATGTCATGTCGAAACATATTTAAGAAAAGTCCCACAATCTGAATAATCCAGTGAAATGAATGTCGCTTCGCTAAAAGTACTAGTTTTCGAATTTTTTACATTGTGTGATAAATTTTGGTCAAATGGTGAAAATCAATTTGCGAAAATCAATTTTGGCCAAATGGCGGTGACGAAGTATGTTCTTTGATTTTGAGAATACAATGGAGGAACAGAGACTATTTTCACGGACAACTTTAGAAAATGGCGGCGTCAGTACACTCTGCTAAATTTTGATTACTTTATTCGAAATGAAGATTTAGATTTTAATTTATGCTCAATTATATTAGTTTCTTAAAATGTTTAAGAAAGATTATTGATTCCGGAGTCTGATTCATTATTTACATTAACTGCATCCAGCCATAATTTACCATGTGTTTTTCTAAGATAATAAATAACTATGAAGAGCATTTAGCTTAATATTTTGTATGATGGTTTTGTTTTCGGGTCTCTCACAATGGAATTATTTAAATGTCTCTATTTAAAGCATCTTATTTAACCAATGAGTACTTTTTTTTTCGATTCCTTTTCAGAATGAAACTTTAATCTGTTTCAGTGATAACTACAAAAGTGAACTGTGCTGACAAAGCAGAAGTGATATGATCATGGAGAAGTTGCAGTTGATGCCATACTTTCTTGCTGTGTTAACTCACAGTCTAATCTAAGGTGAAACTACAGTTTCCTCAGTGGGAAAAGGCCTTACCATCCTATGAAGAGAGTAGCTCATCGAAGAAAGTGAACCACTTATTCGAAGCATTGGCAGTTTTAATATATCCAAAGGAACCATCTTTCAGAACACAGGAGAAGCTAAATCTTGCATCAGTTGTGTACATATTATATGTATGCGATTTTATAGCAGAACACTGCTTTGAACTGGAATTTAGATATTTATAAAAACAAATATTATAAAACTTAAGCGTAATGCATTAGAAAATTGAAAAAATGTTTATAAGTTTACTGATATATTTTATTATTTATCCTTTCTTTAGATATGCAAAATAACAGTAATTAATGCATAAGTTAAAGAAGAGATAACATCTAATATATATATATACAGATACTGGACAGAAAAATGTTAACTCTTTCATATTGCCTCAAAAGAAAAATCACATTCAGAGTTCAATAACTTCTTTGACATTATTTCTAATGAAACATATTTCTAAAGAATAAATTAGGAGAAAATTCAGATATCATAGTTGATAAAATTAATAGCTACTAAATATCAAATATGAATCACACTTAGTTTTGAGAAGCTAAGTGTGATACGTATATAATAAATTAAGTAAGATTTCAGAGGTTATATACTAGACCCTAGAGTCAAAAAGTTCTCTTAACCTGTTTTAATATTTTAATTAAATTTCGGGGATAATTTTTATAGCCTGTTACTAAGTTCCAACATTCATAATTCTTTTAATACTGAAAACGTTTTTTTTTTAAATCGAGATTTAGATAGATTTTATTGAGATCTGTAGACATATTTTCATTAAAAATCGTATTGAAGAGGTTATTAAGCTCAGAATGTGATTTTTGCTATTGAGATAATATGAAACTGTTTCCATTTTTCCGTCCAGTATATGTACATATGATCTGATTATAATTATTAGAGCCCGCATTTCTCAATGTCTATAAGTGACATTTTAAATGAGTCTTTATTAAATAATAGATATACATAAAATGGGTGAAAAATTGGTTAACAATGTATTTGAATATGTTAACTGAATTGCAGTGTTATCTATAAAGCAAGCGAGTCTTAATTTAAATATGTAAATAGAAAATATATTTGATTAAGTGTGTGAAAGTTTTTGTATTTGTTAGAGCTTTGTTTTAAAAATGTATCTAATATTATGCTACTATTTGCTTTAAAGGATTTGGACTTTGACTCGTATTCCTATGGTATAAATATCATTGCAAGTCTAATTAGTAAACACAATTAAAATATTTTTTTTTCATTCATGGAATTTCATATTAAGGTTTCTCATTCCACAGTTTAATGTCATAAATAAATCTGGAAATGCTGTTGAATGTAATTGAGTACTTTAGATATTCACTTCAAATAATAATGTATTATTTATTTATTTCCTAAATCAGGAGGATATGCTTATGAGTGTGACATCTGCCATTACCGGTTTACATCATTACAATTCCTCACCAAACACAAGAAGAGGCATCGAGGGGAAGGAAAAGGCCGGAGATTCTCTTGTTCCTTATGTCCTTACTCTACCGATAGATCATCCAACATGAAAAGTCACATGCTCACGCTCTCTGGAGATCGTCCTCATAAGAGTTGCCACTGCGGAAAGAGTTTCAAGCTCAAGATCCATCTTGAAGTGCATCTTCGTATCCACACAGAACGACCATTTCCTTGCGATCTCTGTAGCAAGTCTTTCAAACAGCATGAAAATCTGTCAACACACAGGCGAAGCCATTTGCGACAAAAGCCATTCTTGTGCAGACACTGTGATATGTCATTTGTGGAGAAGATTGATTTAAATCGACATGACGAGAAGCACTTTTAAATTGGTTTTTTCTATATGTAAAACGTTTTTGTAATTCTAGTAGTAAATTTGAGAAATTTTCGAAACTGTAATATCTTTCGGATAATAAGGATGCAATTCCGTTTATTATTCTGTTATGAATTGCATTCTTTCTTGTTTACGATACTAAGTGTGATACAAACCTGCCAAGTATTGTCAGTATTGTTACATGCTTTCTTTGCTATATTTTAAATATATGTTTTACCTCTTTTTCTTAATGATCCTGAGCTTAGGATTAGGCATTTCATCACCGTAATTTGCCTTTTATGAGTTCGTTTTATTTAATGATATATTAAAAATTGCATTCTTTTAATATGCAAAAATGAAACATGGATTTTTCTCCATTTTCGGTATTTTAGTTTTAAGACAAAACCTTTTGTGTATTTCAAAAAAATGTTTTCTGATTTATGATGTTTCTAATTTGAAAGTCTTCTTTATTATTAATTCAGTTTTTAATGAACAAAAACGATATAAAGCAGTTGTTCGATAATTAAAAGATTCCTTTTCTTTGTGTGTGAGAAGGAGATAGGAAAATTGTGTTTGTATGTAAACGTTGGCATTATAGCTTTATGGAGAAATATAAATCGACATGAAACAGAGGATTTTTAAATGTGATCTTTTAATATATTACTACCGTTTGTTATTTCCTTAATTCTGCTTATGTCTCGGTAATCCACACAGACCTTCTACTTTACCGTATAAGCTGACAGAGTCCTGACAGACCACTGTGGCAAGCTGCTGCTTAAGGGCGGCATTTATATATTTTATTAACTCGTTTAGTAATTATTTTGTAAACTTTTTCAATTTTGTTTCCAGCTGAATTATTTCGACTTCCATTCCAACTGTTAGAAAGCTCATTAAATAACAAAAATATTGACAAATATATTATTGAAATTTAAAAAAATTTCAATGAGATATTTAATTCATCTTCAATCAGATATTTACTTACTAAATCTCTGAATTCCCTTATTAGCATTCCCAAAACGGGATATCATGACCACTCCCCCCCCCTCCCTCTAAATCCTGTAATTGTATGATCTGAGAAACATAGACAGAATAATTCAGTTATGGAGCCAGAAAATCATTTTATTAAGATTGAAACTGATCACAACTATCGAGTCTTTTACAATTGCGATTAGTTCTTTTTTTCCAATTTTGTTTCAATACTAATTTGTTAGAGTAGAATGGATAATTTATATTTTCACATAAAAATTGTAATTTTTATTAATAATTAAATTTTTATTAAATAACATAGAGAAAATATTAAATAATTTTTGAGCTTCATATTAATAATTTTTGTGCAGTTTATACTACATTGTCAAAAATAAACCCTATAAATGTGACTGCTGATATTTCTTGAATTTTATATCTTTAAAGAAGATGACTTAATGCATTATCTCTGTTCTGTTAAACAGTTGGAAGTGTTCATGAGTGTGACAACTGCCAGTGCAGGTTTATATCATTGCAATTCCTTTCCAAACACAGGAATCGAGGGGAAAGGAAAAGGCAGGAGATTCCCATGTTCGCTGTGCCCTTACTCTACCGATAGATCATCCGACATGAAGGTTCACATACTCACTCACTCTGCAGATCGTCCTGACAAGTATTCCTACTGTAGAGGGAGTTTCAAACTAAAGAATCATCTTGAAGTGAATCTTTGTATCTACGCAACAGAACGATCATTTCCTTTTGATCTTTGAAGCAAGTCTTTCCAACTTCTAAGACGCTCTAAGTAGGCGCAATGTCAGATGATGCAACGCCCATTTATGTGTAGACAATGTCTGAAGACCTTCATAGAGAATTCTAATTTGATTTGATATGAAACGTCTGTTGTATTCATATATATCTTTTGAATATCTTTACTTTTTTAACTCTTTAAACGCTTAAAATCTGTGTCGATTTTTTGATAAGCTCAAAACATTGTTTTTAAATTTTTTTGTTACCGTTTGAATTTTTTTAATATCTTGAAAAATCTTAGTGTTACAAACTACTGTATATAATTATTGCATGATTTGTTGTGCAATATGTATTCTTTACTGTTATATGTCTTCAGAACCTGGCAATTAAAAGGTTTTTGGTGAATCAATGTAGTACGTAACCTGAACGTTTCTAATTTTAGTTTTTTTACGGAGATATTAAATAGTAGATAACAAAATAATTATAATTATTTTCCTCTAGCCCTTCTCCCGTGAGAGTTATTCCTTCCCTAGCCAATTCAGGGAGAGTTATTCCTTCCTTAGCCTAGTTCAGTGAGAGTTATTGCTTAGTTTTTGTTTAAGTTATTCCTTCCCTAGCCTTCAATGTCAGTTATTTCTTCCTGAGCTTGATTCAGTGAGATTTAACCCGTCCTTAGACTTGTTCAGCAAGAGTTATTCCATTCCTAGCCTGGTTCAGTGAGAATTATTCCTTCCCCCACCTTGTTCAGTGAGAGTTATTCCCTCCCTAGCCTCGTTCACTAAGAGATATACTTTCCTAGCTTTTATCGTCTTAATTTTAAGAAATAATTCTATTCATTGTATTCGATGCATTCGAAATGCTGTCCCAGCTTACCATTGATTGTTCAATGCTTGACTCCTCACTCGCTGTAACAATGGCATTCATCTAACACAGTGTCTCGCAAACCTTTTTACTCTGCGGCACACTGAATCTGTTTTTTTTTTCCGCGGCACACTGAATCTGTTTTTTTTTTTCGCGGCACACCTAAAAAAGAATAAAAGCCAACTTTATATAATCGTCATTATATTTGCGCTTTGTTGAAGTCATCAGCCTGGTGTACTTGAAGATTTGCTCTCGTTCTTTAATTCATAACTCGGTGTTTGTTTTAAATATTTGTCCATTCTATGGCTTGAAATAATCTAAAATTAATACCAAAATTTGGAAAAAGCTTGATAAATACTTACAAGATCCCAGTTGATAAAATCTGAAAGATTTTTATTAAAGCACGTCGATAACACAAGTCAAGTCAAAATAAAATCTTTGGAATATCTAGTGTCAATTTGAAAATCTCTCGCGGCACACTTGGAATCTCTCGCGGCACACTACTGTGCCGCGGCACACAGTTTGCGAGACACTGATCTGACAGATATTCTGTGAGATATTGCATATTGCGCAGACATTCCACAGGACGTAGAAAAATGGATATAATATGTTGATTTTCTTTCGAATTCAGACCTTTACCATATTCTATACTCTTCACACATTGCGCCCCCTCAATTTAAGCTGAGTTCCATGATCTGCATTACGGATGAAACCTCCTTCGGAGTCAGTCAGATCAGCCTTTTTACCCAAGCTCCATTTGGCTTGCTTCCCACCATGACTTTGCGGCTTTTATGAGACCTCCGAGGCCCACGCGAAAGACAGGCCATGACACTGGAATATCACGTGATCAACTTAGTCCGAGGTGCATGATACAGTCGCTTGCTTCGTTCATTGTGGAAATGGGACTACAATTGTCTTCAAACTACATTTGGATTACCCCACAGAGGTAAGCATTTCTCCTTATTATTATTATTTGTAGCATGAAATATTTCCTGTAGTTAGTGGTTTGATAAAAGTAATTATTTAGTGCTTGAAAAGTGTTTTGAGTGCATTGCTCCCTTAGGCCTAGTTTCAACGTGTTGAATGAGATGGTCTTTCATTAAGTTAGAAACTTTTTTGGCTGCCCTTATATAACTTATCGCTGTTTTGATTGAAAAAATTAAAGGAATTAAACTTAGTAATATACGTAATTTTTTATAGAGTGAAAAATTGAAATTGCCCGTATCGAAATATGAACCGCTACAATAGTTATTTTTGAATCCCCTGATTTAGTTTTTTAAGTATTAAACTGCAAATAAATTTTCCAATGTTTTGTACAGTAAAAACTATTTTTTCTAATATATGCTTTAAATTAACAGGTAACGTCGTAGATTCCTTTGCTGAAATTAACTTTTAGTATTATTTCAGAGCAGAACTTAATGTCCTTTAAATTTTTATATTTGAATAGTGCCATCGAAATAGCACAGTTGTGATATGAAATGCTATCAATAATCAACTGTAATATTTGTGAATACTAAACAGAACTGTTCAGTAACTTTTATATATGCTACTTGCATAGATATGATCATAAAATCTGATCTGAGCATAGGGACCTCTGGTACTAATTGACAATATTTTAAATGCAGAAATTGCAAAAACTTATTCTTTCATTGCTAATAACAGCATATTTTAATTTATCCATGATATTTTGCTATTAAACTCATGTCTCTTATCACTGGTTTATCAAATTACAGTTTTTTTATTGCTCTGGTAAAAGTCACATTTTAAAGTGGCAGTGCAGTTATACATAAATATTACTAATGTGTTACACAATTATTGTATGAGTTGAGAAATGAGCAATTGCTTTTTAAAACTTAAGTAACATTTTGTTACGTGATTTTGCTTTGAGAGTAGCTACCAGATCTCTTGAGTAAATCATTTCTCTTTTGCACTGAGTTTTCTGATACAGCCATGATATGGCCCTATATTTACCTACCTTGCTGTATCACCTTAGAGGTATTTTATAGTCACCATACTAATTATTGTCTGAGAAATCAATATTGAATTTTTCTGTGGCCTTCATTAGATTATTAGGGGAATAGCCAATTAATATATCCTGTTTTTCGAATCATATAAATAAAGCTTTGCTATAGAGTGATAGAATGTTCTGTTTAATAAACAATTGATCAATCATGATTTTTAATTCCTGCTGACAAGCTTTTTTTTAAATGTTCATACTTAGTAAATTTCCAGCCTGGTACATGAGTTAATAATATTGACCAAATTCATAACTGACTTGTTTCTAATTGAAAATGATTTTGACTACTTTAACAGCACTGATAAAGTAGTATGAACAGAAATGTTACTTGTGCAGTGCAGTTAATAAATGATGCTTGTGTTGTTTTTATTTGTTTGATAACTATGTTTTTTTCTTCGTTTCTGTGAATAACACCATATGAGACCTGCAAAATGTACAACGTATTACATTAATTCACAAATTTTTATCACTAAAAAAATTTCACTTATTATATAGAGCTGCACACTTTCCATTCTCTTGCATACCATAACTATTAAATATTAAGATTATGTATTACATTAGTTCCCAAATTTTTATATTAACAAGAATTTCAATCATTATATAGAGCTACAGACTTTTAATTCTCTTACATACCATGACTATTAAGATAATTAGTCAATGATTTGTAGTAATATTCACATTTTATTCATCAAAGAATGAAAACCGCATTTAATGTTGTAAATTGCTCAGTACTTTTACTTTTTTGACGTAAAGAGGAATGTGAATAGAATAATTTACTGGTCCCTTGCAATTCATAGGTGAGGAAATCATGCCTAGACACTGTAGTGTTGCTGGATGCCGGTTCAACTATGATGGAGAACAACATACCTCAACTTTTACTATTCCTAAACAAGAGCCCCAGCGCAGCGAATGGCATTGGAAAACTAATTAACTGAATTTTTTTTTCGACTTTATTGATGCAAATGTTTTACATGAAGAATATAAATACCTCCTCAAACAACTGCTTCCCACAGAGGTCTGACAGGAGCCTCCCAATGTAATATGCCTTAGAGGTCTGAGAGGAAGGTGTGATCTCAGCAGAAAAGCGCAATACAAACATCCATGCCTTACCTGGGACTTCAATGCATGTTCCTTTGATCACAAACACAATACAATTTGTTTGGCCTAGTTTTGAAGTTGAGAGCATGAATTTTTTGATATTTTAACTACTCGTATTTAATACTTTTGCAAATTGCTATAAATGTGTGGATGATCAGGTTAATTACTGAATGCTAGCATTTTTCATTTCATAAACTGGGTTCGAGCCCCTGGTAAGGCATGGATGTGCATGTTGTTTTTCTGCTGAGGTCCTGCCATCTGCTCAGACCTTCTACTATGGCATGTAAACTGACAGGCTCCTGTCAGACCTATGTGGCAAGCAGTTGCTTGAGGGGGTACTTTTTTATTTTTAAGGGGCAAACCAGATATTTGTCGTTGCCCACAAAAATTGTCGAGTCCATGTTTGATATTCTTTGCACAAACAATTCTCTTGGCAGTCTTTTTTGTTTTTGAGTTAATAAGTTTTATACGTTGAAGGGAAAAGTAGTTTAGACATAAATATGCTATCAGCACTTGTTTGAACTGCAAAATTTGTACTTGTATTCTTATTCATAATATATATATTTCATATATCTAGGTAGAGTAACTATGTATCCATAGGAACAGGTTTTTATCAGTCTTTAGAGTATATCATGTCAATCACAATTTTTGAAATTGAAAATGTCAATAAAAGGATGATTATTTATTATTTTATGTAGATCAGATAATGGATGTTACTATTAATGGCTTAGTCAGATTGAAATCCAATAAGCCAATATGCAGATATTTGTCGTTGCCCACAAAAATTGTCGAGTCCATGTTTGATATTCTTTGCACAAACAATTCTCTTGGCAGTCTTTTTTGTTTTTGAGTTAATAAGTTTTATACGTTGAAGGGAAAAGTAGTTTAGACATAAATATGCTATCAGCACTTGTTTGAACTGCAAAATTTGTACTTGTATTCTTATTCATAATATATATATTTCATATATCTAGGTAGAGTAACTATGTATCCATAGGAACAGGTTTTTATCAGTCTTTAGAGTATATCATGTCAATCACAATTTTTGAAATTGAAAATGTCAATAAAAGGATGATTATTTATTATTTTATGTAGATCAGATAATGGATGTTACTATTAATGGCTTAGTCAGATTGAAATCCAATATGCAAAAGATATTGTTGAACCCAAAACCAGTTATTTTTCTTTCTAATTTAATGAATTTCTTCTAAATTTAAAACCCTTTAATTTTTGGTTATTCTATGGGAAAAAAAAATATTTTCATGTTGTTTTTATGTCCATGAAATAGCAGATAATGTGATTAAAGCTTAAATTCAAAAATAGTATGGAAACATTAAAATTTAATTAATCAGATATTAATTTATATTGCTGAATACTTATAGTGAGAGTGAACTTTCAGTTTATAACCATTACCTAATGAAAATTACAGTTTTATTTACAAAATCATTCTAAAGGTTTATAAAAAAATCTAATGCAACAAAAAATACAACAAAAATACCCCCTTAAGCAGCTGCTTGCCACAAAGGTCTGACAGGAGCCTGTCAGTTTATATGCCATATTAGAAGGTCTGAGAGGACGGCAGGACCTCGGCAGAAAAACGACACAAACAGCCATGCCTTACCCGGGGCTCGAACCCAGGTCCCTTAGATCAGTAGCCAAGTGCGCTAACCACTCGGCCATGTACTATGTATATATTAGAATACTATGTGTCTACCAGTTGTTTTTTATTAACCTCTGAATGGCACTTCCTTTCATACAATGGGCTAAATGGCCAGTTCCCAAGGGAGGCAGCACACTGGAGAGGTGGTAGCCTCCCATCAAGGCTATCCAGAGTGTTCTTTAACATACACAGGGTATGGGGCCCATGGCTTAATGTCTCATTCTACAGATGGTGTCTTTTCCAAACCCATCAGTGTCCCCTACTGACAGATAAGATCCCAGATAGGATTCAAACCTGGGAACAGCAGATTATGAATCTGGCATTCTACCAACTGAGCCACCCCTGCCACTGTGCCACCAAGAGTTTTACTGGATTTTCACACGACAATACAGCTCTATGAGGTTGAGACTGCTGATGAGGTTGAGACTGCTGCTCTCTATGAGGATGGACTGTAATTTAACAGTATTATATATATGAATATATAATGCTTGCTTTATCTGGCTGTGATTGCTAGCTAGAGATTTTCGAAAAGAAATATAATATATGTTGATATATATGAGCACATAATACATTTCTATAATTATAAAGAAGAAAAAAAGTTGGTTGTGGATTCAATATTATCTGTTGCATATTGGTATCCAGTTCCCAGGTTTGAATTCCCTAGTCAAGTCACTCAAAAAAAATTATATCATTTGGCAATTTTTGTACCTTGAACTTAATATGCCATTTACAATAATCTATTAATTTTGACTTTGCAAACAGCAATATTCTCTGTCTTAACATATTTATTACCTGAGCCTATGCAGTAAATAAATTATGCATGATTAACCATGATTAACTAATGTGTTCTCCCATTGTTATGCTTCAGGCTCATACATGTATTTGAAAGATGTAAAATTCGTATTCTCTTTAATTCATTTTCTCCTATTCACCTGAAAATACATAACCTTTAGAACCTTTAATATACCTTTTTAAAGAGTTATGAAAGCTGAATTTTACCAATATTCTGTGAAGGAAAAATGACACTAATTTTTATACCGTTTTAAACTGTTGTAACCGACAAGTTATTTTTTTTTTGGGTTCAACATTATCTCTTAGATATAGGTGTCCAATCTGACTAGTCATCAGTTTGCAACACCCATTATTTGCTCTAAATAAAATAATCATCCTTTTACTGACATTCTGTTTGAAGAAATATTATATATTGCTTATTTCAGATGGTTCATGAGAATTAGGTTGTATTGATCATTTTCAATATTAAATGACTGATCAGTTAACAAAATTTTGTAACTTCATAAATATGACTTTAAAAATAATGTCAACCTAGTCAAGTGTTTGCTTTTGAGTTGCTTATGTTGTTTATTATCATTAGAAATTCGGTCAGAAATTTATTGAGTGCCAAGAATGTTGGCAAAATTTAGTGTCTGAAAATTACTTTTGCAGTATATTATGTTCTTTCAGAAGCTGTGATGTGTTATGCGAGTGCAAAATTAATGAATTTAGGATATCTTTCATGTTCTAGATTATGTATGAGTCTTTTAGGAAGAGACATAATTTTCATTAAAATCAATTTACTATATAAATGTTTTATAATGAACTGATATTACATGATCTAATATATTTCTTGTCGCATCTTCATTGGGCATCTTTTATGAGTTGAAAAGAAACAAAAAAAAAGTGTAGTGAAATATTTACTTAAATATATTCCAAAGCTGTGATATACACTAGTATATTGTTAAAATCAATATGCAGAAAATTTTAATTTTTTATGAGTTTTGTAATTTTCTGTATCATATTCTAAAATATTACTGCTGAATACAGTACAAGTTTTATTCAAATCTGTATATTCCTCACTGTATTTGCATTATGTTGCCTCAGGGACATTATGCCCATGTTTGCACTGAAAATAATTTGTTGTAAACTACATCAAATAAAGATGAAAAATATGTTCATTCCTATCAAATATGCTGTTTCTGTTCATTAAACTGTCCTATTAAATGTGGCAATCAGAAGTGCTAAGCAGTCACTTTATTATGTACACTCCTGTCAATAGGGCACAGCAATTTTTTCATTGTGCTTTTCATAGGAAAATGCAATAGAAAATAAACCATTAAATCTAGGTTTTTAGAAATATGAGGTTCAGTATTTACATAGTTATGAAGGTAGAAATATTTAACTTAGCTCGTTCAAAATTGATGGAAATTAGTATGTGAACTACTAAAATGTATTCATACTTTTCACAGTATTTATCTTACTAAAGTTTAATGTACCGGTTATTGCTTCCATTCCAACCTGTTTACGCGACAGCAGTTATATAAAGTGGAATAACTGTTATTAAATATTCCATAATTAAATACCAAACGTGCAACTACTCTCACAATTTTCCTTAATAATTTTAAGAAGTTATTGCGCTGTAAAATCTCGATTACTGCTTGCATATCATGGAAATTTATCTAATAAGTGACCACTGAAAGTATATATTTTTTAAATTATATTTGAGTCTGGCGATTTCTTTTCCAAAAGATTAAAAAAATGTACTCAATAAGTAAATATTAAGGATACCGCAACTGGTAAGTAAATGAAAACCAGTGGTGTATTCTGAATCAATGCCTTGCAGTTGTTAAATGTTTTAAAAAAAGAATTTAAAAATTATATATATTTGTATATACATATCCCAAACCACCCGTTTAAATACACCTCTGGTTTTCTGATTTTGCTCTTTATTCTAAACACTATAATATTATGCCTTTAATTTTTTTAAGGAAACTGCTGGTATTTTAAGAATTATCACAAATTAGATTAAATGGGATATGAAGAAAGAAAAAAAATTAGGTTTCTTGTAAAAATCAGCTAGTTTTAACTATCAAATTTAAATTCGCTTATATAAAAGGCTAAACAAAAAAGTGGAAAAAGAATACAGCCATTATTTGTTCTACACAAGGAATTTTTCATGTGATTTAACGATACGAAAAAAACGAAATAAAATCGCAAAAACGAGATACAAGGTTCTGTGCGAACGAATCGAGTGGCGTTTGCAGCTACCGGACTAAGTTGATCACGTGACGGTTGAGGATCGCCTCAGTGTCACGGCCTGTCTTTCTAGTTGGCCTTGTGAGACCTCGTAGTGACGTAGAATGCTAAGGTACGGAAGAAAGGTTGCAGAGGAACTCGACCGGATCTAGGGGGGGAGGAGGTACTGGCAAAGGGGTCATGTCCCCACTTTCAAAATGCTTTTAAGGGTAACAGAGGCCAAAAATTATGAAACTTATTTCTATTTTATGCATTTTTAAGAAATGTTTAAAGACTTGTAAGAAGGAATGGGAAATGTTATACTGCAGGGAAAATCCAGTCTCTAAGTCCTTTTATAATTTTTCACCTCGACTGTGTCTCTGCCTCCCACTCGATTTTTTTCTAATCCCGGGCTGCATACGAATGTATTGGCATTTTTCGCAATAATTTGACGAGGTAATGTATATTTTTCTCGATTAAATTCCCATTAAAAATGTTTGATACATTTAAGATGCATGTAAAATATTAATTTGTTTTGACGAAACTATTAGCCATGCCATTTTTTCTCAAGTTTACTGACATGTAATACATTAATCTAATGTGGGTATCGAAAAAAACGCTCTCAAAAGTGAGAAGAATTATCTCTTACGTAAATCGCTGCGCTTATTTAAATATTGTCTTGATGCGTTTTTATTAAATAGTAAATAAAAAAAAAACTAATATAATATATAAAAACTAAATATATAATGTATAAAAAAAATCAATACTAGCATGTTTAAATATTTAAAATGCAGTATGATCTAGAAAAAAATATATTTCATTGAGTGTCAAAAACGTTTTAAATGCTTTATGCTTTGACTTAAAAATGTGTCTAATTTAGTGCTATTATTTGTTTTAGAAGATTTAGATTTTTCTCATAAGAATTTTGAATCTTATTCGTAAGTTAATATTAAGTTCTGTCTCATTCCATAATATATGTTATAAATAAATCTGCAAACGCTATTGAATGTAATTCAATACTTTAGGTTATTCACTTCAAAGAGTAATGTATTATTTATTTATTTCTTAAATCAGGTGGATGCGCTGATGAGTGTGACATCTGCTAGTGCAGGTTTACATCATTGCAATTCCTCGCCAAACACAAGAGGAGGCATCGAGGGGAAGGAAAAGGCAGGAGATTCTCTTGTCCATTGTGTCCTTACTCTACCGATAGATCATCCGACATAAAGGATCACATGCTCACTTACTCTGGAGATCGTCATCACAAATGTTCCTACTGCGGAAAGAGTTTCAAACTGAAGAATCATCTTAAAGTGCATCTTCGTATCCACACACAGGAGAACGACCATTTCCATGCTATCTGTGTAGCAAGTCTTTCATAAAGCAGGATAATCTATGTAGCTACTTACTACAGAAGATATATGTATGTATGTATAGATAGTATGTATGTATAGACGGATCTACCTTACAGAAGCCATTCATGTGCAAACACTATGAGAAGTGATAAGTGCAAAAAAATAATAATAAATAAATACCCCCTCAAGCAGCTGCTTGCCACAGAGGTCTGACAGGAGCCTGTCAGTTTATATGCCACAGTAGAAGATCTGAGAGGATGGCAGGACCTCAGCAGAAAACAACACGAACATCCATGCCTTACCCGGGGCTCGAACCCAGGTCCCGTAGATCAGTAGCCAAGCGCGCTAACCACTCGGCCACGGGACGGCTTATGTGCAAAAGGGTGACTTAAATCGACATGAAATGAAGCACCTTTAAATTGGTCGTGTTCACATGTTTTGTCATCGACATTTGATTTGCTGATTAAGTGTTTAAACTCTTTGAATTTTTAACATTGATGTCGATTACATGTGTAGAATTCCGTTTATCAGTTTCTATTATATTTTCATTTGCTTGACACTAAAACAAAGCTAAGATTTATATAACAGTGCCAAGTATCATCAATTTCTTTTCATGGTTTTTATTTAATTCTTTGTATTCTCCGGCATGTACTTGAAATATTCCGCACAACAGTTTTTGGCGGTTCTAAATGCATGATATAATCTAAACCACTGTAATTTCACTTTTATGAGACCTTTTTTTAGATATTAAATAGTAATAAAAAATTACAAATATATTAAAATAACAATACAAAGAACACAAGGACGTACGTTTCTTCTTTTGATTTCAAAAACATTTTAAAATCTAATATTTGTTTTACTATATTTTCTGATTTATGGTGCTTATTTCCCGAGGAGAATTTATTTCATTTTTGTGTTATGTATAAAATAGTTTATACTGGAAGGAAACATAATAAGAGATATTTATTAATACCTATTGTTAAAATATACCCATTATTTTCCCCTATATTTTAAAAGGAAAATAATTTATATTTCATTATAATAGCTGAGATATTAATTTGGTGTTATTCTTTCGAAATTCGTTGGTAACTATTTTTTAACGGGTAGAAAGTGTTTGACCTGCAAAATAGTGCCTGTACTGGCTTCTCGTACAACATACAAAGACAGAGACGTACCAAGGATTTATTTTTTGTGGGGGGAGTGTCTGAAAATGAGACTTGAGGAGGATTTCCTAATTACAAAAATATTCCACCAGACAGGAAAGGTTAAAATGACATTCTATACGGAATTAAATTTTATAGGGATTTATTTTATCTCTGTTTTCAGTGTCGGACATGTTAATAGGTTGGCGGAAATGAAATTATAGACAGACGCCTGTTTTAGATTTCAGAGCAGGTAGACAAGTTTGAGATTTCTTTATAAAACGAATAAACTAACAAAACTTAAACCTATTATTTCGGTGGTGAAGAGGTGTTGACTCTCTGAAACTGTTTTCACAGGCACATACTCATTTACTTAGCAGTTAGGAGCGCTGAGCACTAAACCAAGTACTGGCTAAATGCATAGTGGATTATATTTGCCCGATTATTGTGTCCTTTTGATACAACGATAATAATTTTCATTATTTAAGGTAAATGGATTTAACTTTGTCATTTGATCAAGAGAGTGGTGAAAAATGGAAGTGAATGTAGATTTTTACAAATGCATTTTTTATGACAGCCATTTTATGTTCAATTTGTATTAACCTTTAAACCAAAAGTAAATAACCAACTAACAGGGCAGTTATTATCTTTAAAATGAACGTTAACGATATTGTGGCTACTATGTGTATCTGATCACTTCATTTATAGCTTTCCTCATGTGCTACTCACGAAGTAGGCGACGACAGCGCTCTCGGAAATTTCTAACACTTTTCGAGGGATCAATTCCGACTCACGGAAGCTAGGAACGCTATATGTTATCCCCGAGAAGGACCACCCTACTTAACCGAATGGGGAAATTAAGTATGGTAGTCCCACTTAACGTTTAACTTTTACGTGGGGTGGTCCCACTTAAGTGGGAAAAATCTCGAAATCCACGTTAAGTGGAACCACCTCACGTAAAAGGGTCCTCACGGTCCCGAAATGGGGAAATTAAGTGGAACCACCCCACTTAATTTCCCCATTTCGGGACCGTAAGGTCAAGTAGCAGCGGAACCACGGGGCAATGCCAATTGCTGCCACAGGTGTCCGTCCGCCCGCATTTAAATTAAAGTGCATTTTATTTGAAGATAAAATGCAAAACCGACATACTTTTGCAACAGTTGGCCACAGCGCGATTTCGTTTCACTCCTTGTCCAGGCCAAGTCTACCTCAAGGGTTAAGGCCATGACAGCTATTTTGATGACGTCACGTAAGGAGGGAATACTTTTCATTAATTTAACTATAATATTATTGCTATACTTAGCTTCAGTATATAGTTCATAAATTAATAGAATATTAAATGTATTGCTCCATCAGCAATAGCACAAAATTTAAAAAATAAATTTTAAATAAATGCATATATAATATTTTTAATTATTATTTTATTTATTTGCGAAACATGTATTAAAGCTACATGCAATAATATTTTGCTACATTTCATATAAAATTATCACTCCATAAGTGACGTCATTAAACTAGCTGTAGGGCCTTTAGTATCAAGTTGGTCTTGTTCAGTCCAGAATATGGAAAAAGATGGGGGGAAAGCAAAAATTGAAAAGCTCTTCTGGTACAATTTTGTTTCCTTATGTTTTAGTGGTTTTTAACAAAGTTCCTGAAAATTCGCGTAATATATACATAAAGGTATTAGAAAGAAAACTGGAAAGAGTTCCATGTTATCTCAATAGGAAATCACATTCAGGGATTTATAATTTCTTCCACATGATTCTTAATGAAAAATGCGTCTAAATATAAAGATTCCAATCGAATCTATCTAAATATCGGTTTTAAACAATATTTGTTCAATATTGAAAACGGTTATGAATGCTGGAATGTTTGAAAAACTACAAAAAATTAACCCTAAAATTTAATTAAAATATTAAATTAAACATTCTAGTAGAGTCAACTATGATATCTGACCTCTTAACCTGTTTTATTTTTTTAATAAATAGTAGGGACAGTTTTTTGTATTCTGTTAAATAGTCCAACTTTCATAACCTTTCTATAATCACCAAATATGGTTTAAAATTGATATTTAGGTAAGTTAAAACTCTCAATCAAATCTAATTTTAGACATATTCTTTCTTTAAAAATGGGATCGAAGAAGTTATTGAGCTGTGAATTTGATTTTCCGTTGAGATAAAATGGAACTCTTGCCATTTTTCTGTTGGTACCTCTGTAGGTTTACTATTTTTCTCACCTCCGTTCCTGTTACTAGCGCTCCCGTCAAGGAAGCGGAGGGGAGGGGGGGGTTGCCCTCTTCCTAGATCTCATCGTGTTCTTGGGTAATTAAAAGTGATTTACTGGTTCGAATATCTTTCTTTATTAATATATATCGCCGTTGCAGCTGTTTTATGACTAGTTTTAGCTAATTTTAATAAATGTTTTTGCAATACAATGTAACCCATTATTTCTATTACGATGATTAATATCTTACAGAGTTAAAAGCTTATACGTAATAGCATGAATTGTTAAGTAAATACTAAATTCAGATATTTATTCTTACTCTCTATCACAGGACAGTGTGTTTATCAGTGTAACATCTGCCAGTCCAGGTTTACATCATTACAATTCCTCACCAAACACAAGAAGAGTCATCGAGGGGAAGAAAAAGGCCGGAGATATCCTTGCGCATTATGTCCTTATTCTACTGATAAATCATCCAGCATCAAGCGTCACATGCTCATCCGCTCTGGAGATCGTCCCCACAAGTGTTCCCATTGTGGAAAGAGTTTCAATCAGAGGAATACTCTAAAGGTGCATCTTCGTATCCACACAAGTGAACGACCATTTCCTTGTGATCTCTGCAGCAAGTCTTTCATAAAGCAGGACAATCTATCAAATCATAGACGATTCCACTTACTGCAAAAGCCATTCATGTGTAAACACTGCGAAAAAACATTTGTAACTAAGAGTCATTTAAATCGACATGAAAAGAAGCATTTTTAAAGCTATTGTATTAATCTATTGCGGTCACTGTTCATTTAGCTGATTTTGCTATTTAATTACTTATTAACAGTTAATATTAATAATTTGGCAAGAAGTGATAAATTTAGTTTCATATTTCATTGCTTTGATATATCAGATAGAGAAATGTGATACTTGTGCACAAAATATAATTTTCATTTCTCTACGAATTTTCTGTTATATTGACATTTTGTTTTAGTGTTTTCTTTTTGTTAGATTTTGAAGAGTTGGGTTGGGTTGTTTTACCTCTGAGCGGCACCTTTTTGCACACCATGGGCTAAATGGCCAGGTCACATGGACCCCGAATGCTCAGAGAAGGTTGGGGGAGGGGACCCACTGGAACAGCTGTTGGGAGACAGATGGTATCCTCCCGTCAAGGCCATCCAGCGTGTTCTTTAACGTGCACAGGGTATGGCTCTCCCGCACACGGGGCCACGGCTTAACGTCCCATCCGACGGACGGCGGCCTTTCCAAGCCCATCGGTGTCCCCTACTGACCGTGCGCAGGGCGAGGAATTTTGCGGAGATAAATCTCAACGCTGACCCAGCTGGGACTCGAACCTGGGAAGTACAGATTACGAGCCTGGCGCGCTACCGACTGAGCCACCCCCGCCCCATTTTGAAGAATTATTACAAAATATGTAATGCACTGAGAGGGCGTTTTAATTAGAACCGACCTATGGTAATTGGAATTGACCTATGGTAATTGGGAATGACCTATGTTAATTGGGAACAGTTTCAAAGTCAAAAAGTTCTTAAATATTCTTTGCAAAAGTGTAACCGTATAAAAAGTAAAAAGTTCAAATTAATTCATTTAAGTATCGATATTTCAGTGGTGGTTGTGATTTATTTAAAATCTGAGCAAAGCTGTTAAATTTAAAAGCTGTTCCTTCTGGAAAAAAATCATTCAAATGAACATATCAACCCTATGCTTATACATTTGGTATAGTTAAATATCATTCATTAGAGCTCAATAATTTCTTCAATATGAATTTTAATGAAAAATATGTGTAAAGATAAATTGAAGATCTCAATCAAATCTATCTAAATCATGATTTTAAACAATATTTGATCAGTATTAAAAATCTGTCTAAACCTCAATTAAAAAAAATATTTTTTCGGCGTTTTAAGAATATATTATTTAAGAGGACATCTTGATGAGTGTGCCATATGCCAGTGCAAGTTTACATCATTGCAATTCCTCCCCAAACACAAGAAGAGTAATCGAGGGTGAAGGAAAAGACGAGATTTCTTTGTTTATTATGTACTTACTCTACCAATAGATCATCCAGCATGAAGGATCATGTGCTCACCCACTCTTGAGATGTCCCCACAAGTGCTCCCATTGTGGAAAGATTTTCAAGCTGAAGAATCATCTTAACGTGTATCTTCGTATCCACACAGGATAACGACCATTTCCTTGCGTTCTTTGTAGCAAATCTTTTACAACTCAGGATGCTTTAAACGAGACAGATGAAGTCACTTGATGCAACGGCCCTTTTAAGTGTAGACGCTGCAGAAAGACCTTTATAGAGAAATCTGTTGAATAGACATGAAAAGAAACATGTTTAAGACTATATGATTCATAGGCCCTGACTCCACGGGGCAATTGCCGTCGTACTTATGGAAGCATCGGGTTAAAAGTATCTTTTGCTTCCATGCGATTTTATAATTTATAAAACAGAAATTATATTTTGCATCTTGTATCGTGCAAAGCTAAAGCTCGTCCAAATCCACATGCGTACAATAGCAGTTGACACTTTTTCGAGGGCTTGATGAGATTGTGGATAGGAGTATTTATCGGGTACTTTAAAATTGCAGGGAAAGTTCCTGATGGCCTGAAATTACTTCACTACATGGTTATTATGTACAATCAATTTCTTTTACTTACATCTATAGAAATGTCTATATTCGACCACACTTTGATCTTAAACTATTTAAACTGTGAGCCAGCCAATCAAATCGAACCTCGAGTCCAACGAAGAATGACCTTTGCTCTCTAAAGGGCATGGGCGACGGTGCGTGCTTGACTGTCCTAACCGAGTCTCTTAACCTGTTCTGACTCCCACGCTGTCCTCTCAGTTGACCTGACCTGCTGTAGAGGTGAGGGAGCGTGCTTTAGCATGGGCCAATGTCACCTGAGCTTGGTGAATGAACCTCAGCTGTTGCATTCTCCGGAAGCTCTTTGTTGAGTCAGGAAGTTATGGCGCGTGATTGTTTGTTGGCAACCCAGGTGAACGCCCAAGCCTTAAAATAATAATTTTTTTCTAGAGGGTACGATGCTTTTCTCTTCTTAAGGTCTATGCTCTGCCGTGTCAGTTGACCTGACCTGCTGACTAGCAGCTGAAAGGACTGGCAGCACTGGAGAAGTATCGGAGGTCCACTTGAATGGTTGGCGCGAGTTCACGTTAATGCAATACATGCGCCAGGTAAAAGCAAATGTATTTCTGAAAAGAACTAGAAAAAGCTGGCGCGTTTATTATGTCGAAAATTAAAAGCAGCATTTTAAAACATTTAGAAAGGGCAAATACTGCCATTCAGAGGAAATGTTTATTTTTGAAGATACATTGATAGATTTACATTAAACCGCTGTTTCAAGTTTAAAAAGAAGAATGCATACCAATATTGGAATCTCGTTTTAAAAAAGAATGAAGTTCTATAAAATTTTATAAAAGATTTTTTTAATTTTTTACAAAAAAAGAGACAAGATAACCTTGAAGTTATATAAGAGTATCATGGTTTATCATGTAACATACAGGTGTTCGTTGCAGCTGTCTTCCTGGACGTGGCCAAAGCCTTTGCCTGCGTCCGGTTGAACGGCCTTTTACACAAACTTATACAAGCCGAAGTGCCATTTGGACTCATCTGTTTGATCCAATCATATCTCTCCAATGGGACATTTCAAATCGAAATTAAACCTGTCGTGTCTACAAGAAGAGTCATCTCTGCGGGTGTGCCTCAGGGCTCCCTTTTCGATCCTACACTCTTCTCTTTATACTTATACGATTTAACCTTCCTTTGATCGTATTCATCTTGCACTTTACGCAGATGACCTTGCTTTACTATCTCCCTCCCTCGGTCCTGCTATCGCTGTGAAGAGACTGCGGCATTGCTTGACCGAGCTGGGCATATGGTACGAAAAATGGAAGATAAAGATTAACTCTGACAAGAGTTCTGCCATTTTTTTTTTGCTGGAAAGCGTGTTATGAACCGCACTTGCCTCCATTACAAAATACTCCCATTGATTGGAGTGATTCAGTCAAATATCTTGTGGTTGTTATACATAAGAGGTTAAAGTGGGACTATCACATAAATAATATAATCTCCAAAGTCAATTCATTGAGGGGCCAGCTAAGCCCACTCCTTAAGAGAAATTCCATTTTAATGATTGATCATTAGCCTTTACTCTATGATATGATCATCAGACCGGTGATTCTCTCTGCTTCACCCATATGGGCGAATACTACACCCACCAATATTCGTAAGATTCAGGTCTTACAGAACAAGATTTTGAGAACTACGGTCAATGCCCCCTGGTTTGTCATTAACAGACAACCCATTAAAGACCTGGGCATCGACCATATATATACACATATAAAACGCACCTCAAAAAAGACTTTTTGAGGCTTTAAGCAATAATCCCAATGAGATTATTTCTTCTCTGATTCTTTACGATCATACTGTTTTGAACAAGTACAAGAGGCCTAAAACGGTAGCGTTCTCTGAGGAGACCTACCCGTTTTTGGTTTCTTATACAATTTTACTGCTATTTTTAGCTTTTCTTATGTTTGCCCTTAGGGGCCCACCTAAGAGTGGTTTACTTATATATTTTGTTCTTACTCATGCCAAATAGACATATCTCTATGATGGAGATGGTTAGGGGTAAAATTGTTAACCGGTATATCGAATATGATTATACGATCTACTATCATTCAACATACAAACACACAAGAACCTGCTGGTCGTAGTAGTCAGGTACTCTAACCATTAGACCAGGTAGGGTTATTCCAACTAATGGATGATTGGGAAAATGCAAGATAATATCATAATACAAAGATTGTTTCTGTCAGTTGAATATTCTTGACATTCTAATACCAAAATTTCAAGTTCTTACTTTATATAAATCACTTGAATTATTTGTTAAAAGTTTCGCCATTTTTATATTTAGTGCTCTCTAACGATGTAAATTAAAACCACCTAAGGATTTAACAAATGAGAATTTATAATAGTTCATTAGCACTAATCCAATAGGTAAAAAAATAAATTTATAATTTTCTCTTAAAACAAAACAGTTGTGTTCCACCCCCCTGGGTATAAGAAAGAGAGCAACTTATTGTTGCAAATGCAAACCTCATGTCCTTCAACTTCTTCCACCAAAATGCTGAATTTCTTGCCAAAATAGGTCGTTTGCACTATTCGTGTAAAATTAAGCAAATTTCAACTTTTTCTATTTATTTCAATTTCAACCTTTTTCTATCTAAGCTATAGAGAGATTCATAAAGTATGAATCGTAATATTTCATCAATATATTTGCAATCGAAAAAAGTAAATTTGAATTTACAAAAACGAAGTTGAATGTCTACAGACGAACAGACGACAAAATGAAAACATAAGCTCATTTTCTTGAAAATGAACTAAAAAGTATATGCTTCATATTTCTTGAGTTACTGTAACTGTAAGAAAACATTTGTATAAAGTTTCTCGTTGACGAAATTAATTCCAAATGTAATATTTTGTTTTGACAGAAGGAAACAATATTTTTCAGAGTGAAAGACCAACAGAAGACTCCTCTTCCAAGAGATCATTAATATCATCATGAAGAAGACGTTACAAGTACCTTATTGTGCTGACTTCAATCTAATGCAACCTAGATCGACATTTGTTCAATTTCAGGGAAGAAATGCCTGAAGAGTGATTCTACTGTTAAATAAAAAGATGTTTTAAAGAAAGTGAGCTTTTTGTTATTTTCAAAGCAAATTCTGTTTCAACCTGTGACAATTCCGTCCTCCAATGAAACAGTTTTATCAAACACAGGATAAGCTATACACCTTAGTAGCTGTGAGTATCCAAATTTTAAACAACGTATCCTTGATAATGAAAATAGATATTAAACAAAATGTAAAATTCTTTATACGACGAATCTATGCATTTTCGTAATGACAATTCTTTGCCTCATTACAGGGTGATTCAGAATTCATCATCAATATTTGGTGGGGAGGTAGGTAATAAGAAACGAAGGAGATTTCACATAGGAAAGCATGGGCGCATATGCCATGTAGTAGGGCAAAATGACCCCAGTTCAATGATGGAAAGAACACATAAGAAGGAAGTGGTAAGGAAAAAACATTTATTATCTTACATGTAACATTTCTTTGCATTGGTTGTACAGACTTACAAGAGGTGCTCGAACTGCCGACCATGTGCTAGAATGCATGACTCACAACGGCGTTGCATGGACAGCCGGACCCTGAGGAAGATGCCTGGCATTTCCCGGATGTTTGAGGCAGCAACTGATATGCGTGCTACAAGATCCATAGCACTATCAACAGGGGTCTCGTACACCATGTTTTTCATAGCACCCCATACAAAGAAATCGATTGGAGATAAATCCGGTGAACGTGGTGGCCAAGAAACCGGTCCACCGCGGCCAATCCATTGACCACCAAACTGTCTGCGTAGGTAAGCACGCACAGCATTTGCGAAATGTGCAGGAGCGCCGTCATGCTGGAACCACATTCGCCGGAGACTACCATCAGGAACCTCGTTCAGAAGATCCGGTAACACAGTCTGAAGAAATGTTAGGTACTTGGCACCGTCCAAACGGGATGGTAGTAAATACGGGCCTAACAAACAGTCATCGACAATCCCAGTCCACACATTGACAGCAAAACGTTGTTGCGCAGCTCCAGGTCTTGTACCGTGTGGGTTCTGATGAGCCCACACATGCCAATTGTGTGTGTTGAAGACACCCTCTCGAGTGAACAACACCTCATCGGTGAAAAGAACATACGTTGGGAAATTGGGATCAACGGCTGTTCTCTGCATGAACCACTGACAAAAAATAACACGCTTGGGATGGTCGTCTGCTGCCAATAATTGCACTCTTTGCAGATGAAACGGATGTAACCCTTCATCGTGTAATATCCGCCACGCTGTTGCTTGCGAAGTTCCAAACTGCCTAGCCATACCTCGTGTGCTAGCACCAGGTTGTTCCTCGATTTCCTGTAGGACAGCTTCCTCTACTGCTACTGTCCGTGCCGATCTGCGCCTCCCTCGATTAACACTACTAGCAACAAACGATCCTGTTTCACGCAGTTGGCGATGAATACGTGAAAACATTTGATGCTGTGGCACACGGCGGTTTGGGAAGCACGCTGCATACAATTGCCTGGCTCGAAGACATCTTTCTCCTGCCGCACCGTAAGTTACATGCATATCTGCACATTCATTCCACGTATACCGGTTCATGTTCTGCAAATTCACCTTGTCGAATGACAACTGACTGCACGCGTCAAACAGCTGTGCTTCTGTATGAGAGGTGTGTACACACAGTGCCCTCTACACCACCATGCGTTCGTCTGCCCCCATACTTTCCTATGTGAAATCTCTTTCTTTTCTTATTCCCTTCCTCCCCACTAAATATTGATGATGAATTCTGAATCACCCTGTATATTCGTAAAATAATCAGTACTCTGTATAAAGATTAATGCAATGAAAAATAATGGTAGTTCTGATCTAATTCCATATTTAATGAATGCAAATGAGTATTTCATTATTTGTTTATATATATAATGATCCTAGACATTAAAAACCTTTTTCCCATATTTATAATGTGTGATGAAGACATGTATGTTGTGTAAGACTGCTAAATATTTACCAATTTTAGTGTATTTGTATCATTATATTTATTTTTATCAGATTTTAATCTACTAGCAGAGACTGTTGATGATATTTCATTTATTGTTTTAAACGAATACGATTTAACACATTTAGTTTTTTTCTTTCCTCTCTAAACACAGGTAGAGTCTCTAAACACAGGTATACTTATGAGTGTGACATCTGCCAGTTCAGATTTACATCACTGTAATTTCTCACGAAACACAAAAAGAGACATCGAGGGGAAAGAAAAGGCCGGAGATTTCATCGTCCATTATGTCCTTACTCAACCGATAGCTCAATCCACATCAAGTGTCACATGTTCACCCATTCTGGAGATCGTCCTCACAAGTGTTGCCATTGTGGAAAGGGTTTCAAGCTGAAGAATCATCTTAAAGTGCATCTTCGTACCCACACAGGAGAACGACCATATCCTTGTGATTTTTGTAGCAAGTCTTTCATAACCCAAAGCGTTCTAACTACGCTCAGACAAATTCACTTGATGCAACGCCCATTTATGCGCAGACATTGCGAAAAAACTTTTGTTCAAAAGAGTGGATTAGTTAAACATGGAAAGAATCATTTTTAAGTCTATTGTATTCATATATTAACATTTGTTTTTATTTCCTCTGTTGCAAACTTGTTTAAATGTTTGATGTCCTTGTAGATTATATCTCACAATGCCCTTTATCAATTTCTGTTCTGCAATTTATTCTTATGTGTTTCAAAGATTTGAGAATGTGTTTTGACAGCATTTTTTTTTGCCTGAGCTCCTACTTTCTCGTAATCGTGAGGTTTTGATGCCTACAGGACTCTGACATCACGAAAGCACGTGCATTAAAGCCAGTGACATATGTAATAGTCGAAAAGTCCACAGCATGAATTAACAGGGATACGCGGAAACGATGAAACAGTTTGTAGAACATTACACGTTTCTTGCATGCTCAGTGATATCGAAATTTGAAACTTGGGGAAAGGTTATAGGTAGTTAATTTATTTTAGTTTATGAAATATTATTTTAGTTTCTTAATTGAAACGATAAAAATTATTATTTTAGTTTCTGAATTAAAACGATAAACTAATACTTTTACACTTAGTAGTTTGCAGAAAGCCAGATTTCATAATCGTACGTTTTTCATTTTAGGTCCCGGCTGCTCCTCATCATATTGTTACAAAATTTTAGTTTCATTTTTTTCCTTTGAGAGCTGTGATTAAATTCGGAATGAACAAACAAACAATAAATGAACTGATATAATAACGGAAAAAATAAATTAAATGAATAATGTACAAACATTCAGTATCTGTCATTTGAAACACCAATATCAACTACATTAAATAATCATGACATTTATTAAAATGTAACTGATAAACCACTATAATATTCGGAAACCAAATCACAAATCAAAGCACAGATTCAACCTTTAGCAATCAACTTACCACTGGTTATACATCACATATGGAAGAAATGATGCTCCCTACACGGATCTACTTCCGAACAAAACCACTTTTACCACCATATATCGACAATTCTCAATCGTCTCCGACCAAACACCAAGAAAATTCTTTTCACACACTAATCAATTTTCAATTCTGACTCGTCCTTTGAAATAAACTGTGTTCCAATCCATTAATGACGTAATTCACACACTGTAATAAACTTCTGTCTCTTTTGTATCGTTACACTTGCATAGTCCGCCTCAGTATTAAGTGACCGAAGTTTGCTATTCACCGACTATATATTGTAACTGAGCTTGTGATCGCTGCATGTTCTAAAGTTTCGACAGTTCATTTATATTATAAATAAATTATAAGTAAAATAATTTAATACCTTACTCTCATACTTTATGCTAGCTCCTTGAAGTTACAGTTTTATGTTTACACGAACAAAAAATCTGTATAGAAAAATGAAATCATTTATATATATTTGCCACTGTTGTTCGATAAAAGGATTTATACTTTTCTATTATTGCACACTCAACTATATTTGAAGATGTTTAATATTGTATATACATATAAGTTGTCACTACTTTTTTCCTGTGTTAATTATTACAATAACCTGAATGAGCATATGCTCTTGGGTTGTTTACATTGTAATAATGTACATTTATATCAAAAATAAAAATACTTGAATTTGAATTTCACTTTTATTTCTGACGAAAGAGCACGATTTCACTTCACATTCTTGCCTAATTAATAGTGCTCTTCCTGTTCCAAATTTTGACGCTTTTAAATAAATTGTATTTTGTAAGCTTTTAGAAAAATTACGCAAATTTCTTTTGTTTTCTGAATAACACGTAAAACATTTTTTCTGTAATTCGTTATTACTTTCTTCCAGAATTATTCTAAGTGATAACATGCATCATTGTTAAGCAAATATTAAATCGAAATACCTATTCCTTCTCTCTAACACACCGAAATGCGTAAGAGTGTGACATCTGCAAGTGTAGATTTACATCATTACAATTCCTCTCCAAACACAAGAGGAGCCATCGAGAGGAAGGAAAAGACCAGAGAGGCTCTTATTCATTTTGTCCTTATTCTAAAGATATACCAATCCACATTAGGGATCATATGCTCATCTACTCTGGAGATCGTCCACACAAGTGTTTACATTGTGGAAAGAGTTTCAACCAGAAGATTCATCTCGAAGAGCATCTTCGTATCCTTACAGGGAACCACCATTTCTATTGCGATCTTTGTAGCAAGTCTATCATAAAGCAATACAATCTAACTGTGCATAGAAGAATATATTTTTTTCAAAAGCTAATCTTCTGCAAACACCGTGAAAAGTCATTTGTGCAAGAAGGATGAGTTAAATCGACATGAAAAGAAGCGTTTTTAAATTTTTTATATTTATTACATTTAACTTTTTTTAAAGTTTGCTCTTAAATTCTGTAACTTTTTAAATTCTGAAAATCTGCGTGGATTTATAAATACCCTATTCAGTTTATTATCATATTTTTTTTTATATGTTACTTTTATGATATTGTTACGACAGAAGGAATCTGGCATCCGAAAGCAAAAAGTATCAGCCAACGAATAAGAACTTCGGGAGCATTTGAAGAAGAACAGTGGAGCGTGTAACGGTCGTGTGTTTAACGGTCTAGAGTTCGAAAATGGACGGTTAGCTGTTAGAACAGAGACAGACAGAGCTGATGTTGTGTACTCTGTGCAGGAAGGTTGATGACTTGTGCATGTTAGTAGTTGATTTGTGTATAAGATATTTCGTCCATATATTCTTTGTAACAATTTGCCTTGTATTTAATTTGGTTTCAAAATATAGTTTTTAATACTCACGCTCAGTGGCTATCCATTTTTGTAATCCGCAACATTTGGTGTCAGGAGTGGGATAATTTATTGAATGCCGTTAACTAGAAGTATGGATGAATTAGTAAAGTTGATAAATAGCTTGAAAGCCGATATGGCTACACAGATGAATGACATTAAAAGTCAAAATAATGAGTTGAGAACTGAGATAATTTCTCAAAAAGATGACTTGAAAGCCGATATGGCTACGCAGATGACTGATGTTAAAGGTGATATAGGTGAACTTTTTAGTCAAAATAGTGACATAAACAATAAAATAGGTGACCTTGTTAGACAAAGTGATGACTTGAAAGCCGAAATGGCTTCTCAAGTTGGTAAGATTATTGATCAGTTCAAGGATATCAAAACCGAACTCAATAGACAATGCAATAGTTTAAATGTTGATTTTGTCAGTGAAAAAGATGATCTTGATAGTGTTAAGTTAGATTGTAAACATGGAAAAGAAAAAGAGAAAGGCAACGCATATCAAAATGTGAATCCCAAACCAATAGGTGAAATTTACGAAACTAACAGCACTGGAGGTAACAGTACAGATGAACATAATGCTGATGCGGGAAAGAAACGATGCGGAACCAGAAAACATCCCAAGATTCTTCGCTATCTGAAAAAGAAGCAATTTAGATTCAATTCGTTTTTACAAATTTCGACGGACAGGAGAAGCTCGCGATGGAGAAAGTGCGAGAGGACTGCGAGAGGAAGACTACAAAAGAATCGAATCTTCGCAAGAAAGGAGAATCTCGAAATGTGGATCTGCTACTGGAAATCAAGAAACGTAGAGATAGCGCAGATAATGCCTTTGACCAAGCAACTACTGGTAATGCATGACAGAGTGTCTATGTCGCTGGTGACATGTCTAGGAACTGTGAAGAACAATCACACAGATCAGAGAGCTGTGAGACTATACAGTACGCTTTGCACTTCAAAATACCTAGGTATATAAGTCTGGCACGATCTGAAGGGAGATCCACACGAAAGGTATTCTATTCCTCGCCGTCAGCAAAATGCGTCATGGACAATTATCGCAAAGGCAGAGTAACGAGTGGTAATGAGGCGGAACGAAACAGAGTTTACGTTTCGCAGAGTGGTCCGAGTAAAGAAGAGGCGTCCATTCATCATAGATACAAAGTGCCATTCGACGTTACCGGGGACGTCGGAGAGATTTCTCCGAAGCATATAGATACACTCGAATCGCTTATAGAAAGTGGGGATTTAAGAAAGAAGAATTCCGAAGAATGGCTTAGAAGCGTAACAGGTGATGCTAGTAAAGGAGCTTCAGGCAGAGACAGTACTTCAAAGACTAACTTTCTGGATGAAACTAAGCCTCAGAGTTACGGTCAGAGAGAAGTGAAGCCCTCAGATAATCTCAACGTAGCCATGCTGAATTTCTTTTCTGAACAGCCAATGCGCAGATTTGGACATTATAACCATTTAGATTATAAGGATATAGAAAAGTTTTATCACGACTACAAGAGCTCTAAAGTGGACAATATCATGTTTCAAAACTCGTCGCTGATCTCCAGAATGAACAATTTGGCAATCATGACTGATATTTCCCTGGCTAATTACAATGAGAGCTCCAAGAAAGTGAATTCGGAAGAAACAGCAACTATGACCTCCTCGGGTCATATGTTTTGCTGGAGACCCGAGTGGCGCCATCGGATGGTAGATAAACACAGCACAGGAGGTGTCGGCGACAAAGTGAGTCTTGTCTTGGCTCCTGCACTTGCTGCTTTAGGTCTCAAGATCCCTATGATCTCCGGTCGTGCTCTCCAATTGACGGGAGATACTCTGGACAAATTGGAATCCATCCCTGGCTTCACAGTCGACTGCACTAAAGATGAAATCGAGCAGATGATGGAAGACGTCGGATGCTGCATCTTAAGACAGACAGAGGAGCTGGTGCCAACAGATAAGGAGATTTACCGCTGCAAGGATCTGACGGCTACCGTAGGTAGCGTTCCTCTAATGATATGCTCAATTGTGTCCAAAAAGCTGGCTGAAGGAGTGTGCGCTTTGGTTTATGATGTTGAATTCGGAAAAGGAGCTATTGATCTCATCAGTACAGAAGATGTTGCTGTTGATTTAGTTAAGAAAATGGTTGCAGTATCACAAGCTCGTGGATTGAAGAGTTCAGCTGTTATTAGCAACATGGATTCACCTCTTGAAAACTCTGTTGACAACTCTCTGGAAGTGATGGAAGCTGTTCAGTGTTTCCTTGGTAACGGATCCTTGGAACTGCAAGAGCTCGTCGAAGAGTTAGGAGGAGAACTGCGTTTGGTGAACATTGTGGATAATAGGGTAGATGAAGCTTCAGGTGTCCGCAAGGTTCTGCATAACGGCAATGCTTTGAACAAGTTTCGTAACATGTTAATAGAACAAGGAGTATCTGAAGATGTTGCAAGCTGGCTATGTGAAGGTAAAACAGAAAAAATATTGCTAGCAGCCCGACACATCACTGATCACATCATCGCGTAAACTAAGGTAATAAAATATAATGAAACCTAAGTTGTATGACAATATTTAATCTTATTAGAGGATTTTATTATTATTATTATTATTATTATTATTATTATTATTATTATTATTATTATTATTATTATTATTATTATTATTATTATTATTATTATTATTATTATTATTATTATTATTATTATTATTATTATTATTATTATTATTATTATTATTATTATTATTATTATTATTATTATTATTATTATTATTATTATTATTATTATTATTATTATTATTATTATTATTATTATTATTATTATTATTATTATTATTATTATTATTATTATTATTATTATTATTATTATTATTATTATTATTATTATTATTATTATTATTATTATTATTATTATTATTATTATTATTATTATTATTATTATTATTATTATTATTATTATTATTATTATTATTATTATTATTATTATTATTATTATTATTATTATTATTATTATTATTATTATTATTATTATTATTATTATTATTATTATTATTATTATTATTATTATTATTATTATTATTATTATTATTATTATTATTATTATTATTATTATTATTATTATTATTATTATTATTATTATTATTATTATTATTATTATTATTATTATTATTATTATTATTATTATTATTATTATTATTATTATTATTATTATTATTATTATTATTATTATTATTATTATTATTATTATTATTATTATTATTATTATTATTATTATTATTATTATTATTATTATTATTATTATTATTATTATTATTATTATTATTATTATTATTATTATTATTATTATTATTATTATTATTATTATTATTATTATTATTATTATTATTATTATTATTATTATTATTATTATTATTATTATTATTATTATTATTATTATTATTATTATTATTATTATTATTATTCCTTATTATTCCAACAGGATGGTGCCACGGCCAACACAGCACGAGCTTCGATGACAGTTTTGAGGGCAATGTTCCCCGGACGATTCATAACGATTCGAGGTGACATCCCGTGGGCAGCGCGCTCGCCTGTGATCGCTAACTCCCTGTGATTTTTTTATGGTGATACCTCAAGGCAGATGTTTTTAAACATCGCCCCACAAACCTGCTTCAGCTGAAGAATGTTATTCGGCAGGAAATAGCCCGAATTCCACTGGACATGTTGGAACGTGTAGAGGGAAATGTCAGAAATCGGTTGCATCAGTGCATAGAGAACGGTGGCCACCACCTTCAAGATATTTTGTTTAAAACAGCATGATTTGAAATTTGAAATTATGTTCTTTCAATATCAAAAAATAAATTTTGTTGATCAGCAACAATTTTTCTTTCATTCACCTTCAAAAAAAGGAAGTTTTTGCGCCCCACCCTGTATAAATGAATGTTATGATCACAAAAGAACGAATTAGATGATACAAAAACGTTTTTTCAATATCTGTACTGATTTAGCATTTAGACTTAAAGTTTATTGTGAATTTTGTGTTTTGTTGAAACTTTAATGCTGATATTATGTTCCAATTTTATAATCTGTTTCAGATTCGTAATTCACACGTACTTTTACATGAACAATACTTAATGGAAACCGAATATTAACCGAATATTAAGATGAAAAAGGCAACCTTTCGAGAGTTATTAACGAAATAAACGCACACAAACGCCACAACATTCCGGCAAATGTTGTTGAACCTACGGAGAGGGGAGTGGGGCAAGCACTACTGGCCTTAGTTTTGTGGGATTAGCTAACCTCCATTATTTACTTCTAGCGGCATGCATCTAGGATCTTTTTATCCGAAATATGAATTGGCTTCCATTTCTTTATTTTAGAGTATTGAGTTCCCTAGAAATATCCGCGAAAATAAATCATACTCCTGGGCATACTATTTCGTTTCCAGTTTGAATTAAACCCTAGTTGACTAGCACACACATGAGGCGAAAATTTACAATAAGATCGACTTACCGTATATTTCCGCAGATAAGACGACCTTCAGATAAGATTTTGTCAAAGTTTTATAGTTTTACCATATATCTGTCCTATAAGACGACCCCAAACTATCAACGGCCTATGAATTTAGTTTAGATCGGCGATCATCATGTGGATAATAATACTGTATAGCGTATACGGAATTATATCCTATTCGCAAACATTCGCACTGATTCGGGCATTTTGGTAATGACTTTGACTATTCACAAAAGCGTCGTATGGGCTATTCAATTTTGTGGACATACCCTACTCTGTACTAGTAAATAATTACGGTTTGTCCGTTTTTTCCTCAGTAGCTCAATAAACATAACTTTTAATATTTATTTTGTTTTAGTATTGTTTTACTATTACAATGTAATGTATTATTTACTATTACAATGTAATGTATTATCATATAGCGTATTTAAATAATATGTAAGATTTTTCGATAAGTTGTAGTAATAATGGTTTCAATTTATATAAATTTCAATCTAAATTTTTTTGTATCTGTCCTATAAGACGACCCGGATTTTGGGGACCTTTTTTTATGATTCAACTATCGTCTTATCTGCGGAAATATACGGTAAAATCAATTTTTTTCTTACTCTTTTTTGTGCTAAATTACCTTTGAAGGCTACGCTTTAAGCAATCCTTTATTTTCTACAATATTTTGTTTGAAATTTAAAATATATATCTGGCAACAAAACTGAGGCGCCATTATCATTCAACGCCAGTAGTAGCCGAAGGAAGTTTGCTTTTAGACATTAAGTTAATATCAGGTAATACCTTAGCATTTTCTCTTTTTATTAGCCAATACGTGTTTCTAAATCAATTTGTAAGATACAAGTAACTTCATTGATAAATATTTTACGAGTTGTTACTGCATCATCCAGTGTCTCGCGATCTTAAAATGATTTATCGAGTAGGTACATGTAAGATTTCTTATTAAACTATCATTTTAACACACAATAATTCGAGATATGATTATATTCGTTGAAAGGTACCATAGCTATATTTAAATAGTGATAGTGCTATATGTGTATTAAATTTTATTTACCGAAGAAATACACAGATTATGGAATCTACGCCAGGGTTCTTGGTGATTTCAATCAATCTTTTTAAACTGCATTAAACAAGGAGCTCTTAAAATGTGGATCGCGAGTACATAATGAAATCAGATTTAACCAACGAGCTATTTAAGTTTTACATTATAGCGAAGTGTAAAGGGTCTGCATTAGTTTATCTACGATTGTACGGGGTTGCAATATCAAAACAGAAAACACCTGTATTAAGCAATGAATTAATCTCTGTAATAATACTCTTGCGTGCCATTGCTTATATACAGAAAAGTATTATTTGAAGTAATGATTTAGCTGAGCGTACTGGTGTCATTAAGGTGTTAGCGGAAGTCAAATAAATAGGTATGATTCTGATATGGAAAACTAGAAATAAAAATTTTGTGAATTATAAAAATTAATGGAAATAAAAATATTTTTGTAGGCATTCTTTACCGCAGAATGCTACTGTTGCTTTAATGTTAAGTCTGTGGAGTCGTGAGATGGTAGAGTCACAAAGATATACATATGATGTTCATGCATCACAATAGTTCTTCCGGACTATTGTGATGATAGAATAATAGAGAAATAGCGGAAGTGAGCTTTATCTCATTTGATTATTTTATCCTTGGGTTTCTTTTAATACATTTCGGCAGAGCATTTAAGATTTCCCATTGCTTTTGTATCATGATATGTTTATCTTTAATGATGTTACGGAAAAAAATAATGGTACTTTTCGGTTATCTCCGGTCACATTTTCGGTACTTTTCGGTTATCTTGAAGAAGGGAAATATTTCAGAAATATTCAACGCTATATAGAATAAAATCATGTTTCTGCACTAAAAATAATCTCATCAAAACAAGATTTTATTAACAATGTTTGTCGCTTATAGAATGACCCTTGTTTGGCATTTAAAAAAACAAAACAAAATAATCACATCAAAATTAGATTTCATTAACAATTCTTATCACTAAGGAATAAACCCTTGTTCCGCACTTTAAAAAAAGCCCCCAAAAATAAACAATCTCATGAAAATTAGATATCATTAACAGCTCTTATCGCTAAGGAATGAATCCTTGTTCCTCAGTGAAACCCCAAAAATAAATAATCTCATCAAAAGATTTCATTAACAACGGTTATCGCTAAACAATGAAACCTCGTTTCCCACTTTAAAAAAAGCTCCCAAAATAAACATCAAAAGTAAATTTCCTTAATAACGCTCATCGCTAAAGAATCAACTTAAGAAAAGCCCCAAAAACAAATCTCATTGCTACTTTGGTGTTTATTTTTCGTCGCCAAGAAAATGTAACCGGAGGTAACCGAAAGTACCAAAATAATTTTTAAAAGAGACCATTTCATTGCGGGGAAAATATTCGATAAATGTGATGTATAATAAATAAATATCCCCTTAATAATCTACTTGCCCGAGGGTCTGACAGGATTTTGACAGTTCAATGCGCCATAGAGAAGATCTGTGAGACAGAAAAGACAGCAGCAGAAAGACAAACATAAACATCCATGTCTTGTCTGGCGCATTAACCACTCGGTCACCGAGACGGTTTCATCGGATATATAAAATAAGAAATTGATTTATTTGCAGTGATTTCATATGAAGTGAAAATAATCGATGCTAACTTTGAGAGCAGTCCCCGTGGCCGAGTGGTTAGCGCGCTTGGCTGCTGATTTAAGGGTCCCTGGGTTCGAGCCCCGGGGTAAGGCATGGATGAATGTGTCGTTTTTCTGCTGAGGTCCTGCCTTCTTCACGGACCTTCTACTATGGCATATTAAACTGGCAGGCTCCTGTCACCTCTGTGGCAAGCAGCTGCTTGAGGGGGTATTTATTTATTTTTCTATAACTTTGTAATGGAATGTTTTATAGGAATTCAGTTTGAAAACGGTTCCATGGTTTTAGAGAAACAGAAGTTAATAATTTTTTTTTCAAACTTTATATATTATTCTTATATCAACTTTATCAAATATATTCTCCCACTATCAAATAGCCCTTTCCTAAAGTTACTTTCTCTCATAAATCACATATAATCATTTCTTAACACCATAAAACAAAGGTAAACATATATCAAATTGTTGAAAAATATATCGTTGAAACGTACTTAAGAAAAGTCCCATGAACTGAATAATCCAGTCAAATAAAACTCGGTTCGGTAGAAGTATTTGTTTTCGATTTTTTTAAATTGCGTGATCAATTTTGATCAAATGGTGAAAACCCAATTGTGGCCAAATGGCGGTGACGAAGTTATTATTCATTGGTTTTGAGATTATAATCAAGGAGTGTCTAAGGAAGAAGAGAGCTAGCATCCATAGACGTAATGTAAACTTTTCGATTGCAGCGCCCTCTAAACATGGCAAATTCGTGTATTGCAGTGAAGCCACCTAGCCAGGGAGAGGAGCCAGTTCCTTGTGTTATTTTTCCACCGCCCAGCAAGGTTTTCAATAGCTTACACCACGTGACTAATTTTACATACACTTTGACTCTGTTCAAAGTGTTCATTTCTTAAATTTCACCATCATAATTTTCATTTCACAATGATTACTTAAAATTATTTTCCTTAATAAAATCCCATTTTGTAAAACAAGTAGTAGCTATGCTCAACATAAAAATTTTAATATTTCGAACATTCTACTATTTTTAATCTATTATAATAAATTGAAATTTATGGCTTAATGCGAGACAACATGTTTTGTTTAATTATATTTCATAGAATTTAGGATATTTTCAATTAAAGTCACATCGAGTTTCTTACTTGTATAAACTGTCAATAGATGGCAGCAGGCACTTCTCGTATCAACCATAAAAAAAAATTACTATTAGAACAAACTGCAGACACCTATATATGTCGATATGCTCCAGGGAACACAAAACTGCAACATACATTGACTTACATGTTCGCAAGACGATTAAATGCATTAATTTACATATTAATTTTAAAAATTCTGCAAAATTACTCAAAATAAACATACAACGCTTTTCCAGGTATCGTAAAATATACTCCTGAACGGGATAAAATACTCACTGAATGACTTTAGGGTCAGCTATCACTATGCCAAACAGTCATGGGTGTTAGACAGGTTGAAACACTGATTAAATCTCAATAAATATACCAAGAGTAAGACAAACCACAGATGCAGTGATGCGCAGGTCGCCCCTTACAGTTGTTTTTGTGCATGTACATCAATTTGCCACGTTCAGCTTCGGTAAAATTCCGCAGAACGGCGCCACTTACGCTTGTGCGAAGCTAGCCTTCTTCTCCTTAGACCTTCTTTGTTATAATCAAGGAACGGGGACTACTTTCACGGACTACTTTTTGGGGACTACTTTCACGAAATGGCAGCGTCAGTACACTCTGCTAAATTTCGATTACTTTATTCGAAACAGTGATTTAAATTTTAATTGGTGCTTAATTATATTATTCTTAAAATGTTTAAGAAAAATTACTGAGTCCTGAATCTGATTCCATAATTAGATTACCATAATTTACTGTGTGCCTATTCTAAGATAATACATAACTATAAAGTAAAATTTAACTTAATTTTTTGTATGATTGTTTTGTTTTCGGGTCTCTAATGATGGAATTATTTAAACGTTTCTATTTAAAGCATCTTATTTAGCCAATGAGTATAAATTTTTTTCCTATTCCTTTTCAGAATGAAACTTTATCTATTTGAGTGAAAACTACAAAAGTGAACTGTGCTGTCGAAACAGAAGTGATGTGATCATGGAGAAGTTGCAGTTGATGCCATACTTTCTTGCTGTGTTAACTCCCAGTCTAATCTAAGGTGAAACTACAGTTTCCTCAGTGGAAAAAGGCCTTACATGTGATCCTATGAAGAGAGTAGCTCATCGAAGAAAGTGAACCAGTTATTCAAAGCATTGGCAGTTTTAGTTTGTCCAAAGAAACAATCTTTCAGGACACAGAAGAAGCTAAATCCTTCAGCAGTTGTATACATATATACAGACTTTAAGCAGAACATTTCTTTGAATTAGAATTAGATATTTATGGAAACAAACATCATATAACTTAGTATAAATGAACATAGAAACTTGACATACCTGTGTATGCGTTTACTAACCAGTTAATTGTTTATACTTTCTTTAGATATGAAAAATATGAGTACTAAATGCATAAGTTGAAGAACACATAACATCCAGCATATATATATAGGCACTAGACAGAAAAGTGGTAAAAGTTTCATATTGTCTCAAGAGAAAAATCACATTCAGAGCTCATAAACTTCAACATGATTTTTAATGAAAAATATTTTTAAAGAATATATTTGGAAAGAGTTCTGAGATCATAGTTGATAAAATTAATAGTTATTAAATATCAACTATGTATAACATTTAGTTTTGAGAAGCCATGTGATACATATTTGATAAATTAACTAAGAGTTCAGAGGTTATATACTAGACCATAGAGTCAAAATTTTCTCTTAACCTCTTAATATTTTAATTAAATTTAGGTGATAATTTTTATAGCCTGTTACTATGTTCCAACATTCATAACTCTTTTAATACTTAAAAATATTTTTAAATCGAGATTTACATAGATTTTATTGAGATCTTTAGACATGTTTCATTAAAAATCACATTGAAGAGGTTATTAACCTCAGAATGTGGTTTTTTTCTATTGAAATAACATGAAACTGTTTCCATTTTTCCGTCCAGTATCTGTACACACGATTTGAATATAATTATTTCAACCCCGATTTATCGATGTCTATAAGTAACATTTTAAATGAGACTTTATTAAATAATAGATGTACATAAAATAGATTATAAGTTGGTTAACATTGTATATGGATATGCAAACTGAATTAGAGTATTATCTATAAAACAAGCAAATCTTAATTTAAATCAGCAAGCAAATCTTTCTTAAATATATTTTATTAAGTGTGTAAAAGTTTTTGTATTTTTAAGAGCTTTGCTTTAAAATATATCTAATTTTATGCTACTATTATGATTTAAAGCATTTGGAGTTTCACTCGTATTTGTATGGTATAAATATCATTGCATATCCAATTATTAAATATTTTTTTTAATTCATAAAATTTCATATTAAGGTTTCTCATTCCATAGTTTAAAGTCATAAAGAAATCTGGAAATGCTGTTGAATGTAATTCCGTACTTCAGTTATTCACTTCAAAGAATAATGTATTATTTATTTATTTATTTCCTGAAACAGGTGGAAGTGTTTATGAGTGTGACATCTGCCATTACCCGCTTACATCGTTACAATTCCTCACCAAACTCAAGAAGAGGCATCGAGGGGAAGGAAAAGGCCGGAGATTCTCTTGTTCCTTATATCTTTATTGATATATCATCCAGCATTAAACGTCACATTTTCACGCACTCTGAAGATCGTCCTTATAAGTGTTGCCACTGCGGAAAGAGTTTCAAGCTTGAAGTGCATCTTCGTATCCAGACAGGAGAACTTTTAGTGTCAATGTTGTCTTGTTCAGTTCCGGATATGAAAAAAGATTGGGGGGGGGGGGACAAGTAATAATTGGAAAGCTGTTCTGGTACAATTTTTTTTCCATGTGTTTCAATGGTTTTTAACAAATTTCTTGAAAATTCGCGTCATATCTACATAAAGCTACTAGATAGAAAAATTGAAAGAGTTCCGTGTTATCTGAAAAGGAAATCACATCAGGACTTAATAACTTCTTTAATATGAATTTTTGTGAAAAATACGTGTAAATATAAAGATCCAAATCAATTATATCTAAATATTTATTTTAAACAATATTTGTTCAATATTGAAAAGGGTTATGAACGCTGAAACGTTTAACACGCTACAAAAACTAACTACACAATTTAATTAAAATATTAAAGCAAACACTAGCAGAGTCAACTATAATCTCTGATATCTTATCCAGTTTTATTTTTCAATTAAATTTTAGGATCAGTTTTTTTTTTTGTATCCTGTTAAATAGTCCAGTTTTCATAACTCTGTAATCAACAAATATGGTTTAAAATCGAGATTTAGATAAAGCTCTCAATCAAATCTTTTTCGAAGACATTTTTTTCCTTAAAAATTGCATTGAAGAAGTTATTGAGCTCTGAATCATATTTTCAAATTGAGATAACACGGAACTGTTTCCATTTTCCTGTCGGTGCCTCTGTATGTTTACTTTTTTTTCACCTCTGTTCCTGTTACTAGCACTCCCATCAATAAGGCGGTGGGGATTATGTCCCCTCCGATATTTGATCGTTATCTTGGGTAATTAAAAGTGATTTTCTGGTCCAAATATCTATTTTTATTAATTTATATCGCCGTTGCAGCTTTTTTATTACTAGTTATAGCTAATTTTAGTAAACTTTTTGCAATGCAATGTAATAGTAATATATAATGTAATGATTTTCATAGTTAAAAGATTTTACCTAATAGCATGAATTGTTAAGTAAGTACTAAACTGAGATGTTTATTCCTATTCTCTAACATAGGACAAAGAGTTTACCAGTGTGACAACTGCCAGTGCAGGTTTACGTCGTTAAAATTCCTCAACAAACACAATAAGAAGCATCGAGGGGAAGAAAAAGGCAGGAGATATCCTTGTTCATTATGTCCTTACTCTACCGATAGATCATCCCACATGAAGTATCACATGTTCACTCACTCTGGAGATCGTCCTCACAAGTGCTTCCATTGTGAAAAGAGCTTCAAACTGAAGAAACATCTTAAAGTGCATCTTCGTATCCACACAGGAGAACGACCATTTCCTTGTGATCTCTGCAGCAAGTCTTTCATAAAGCAAGACAATCTATCAAATCATAGACGATTCCACTTACTGCAAAAGCCATTCATGTGTAAACACTGCGAAAAATCATTTGTAACTAAAAGTCATTTGAATCGACATCAAAAGAAGCATTTTTAAAGCTGTTATATTCATGTATTTGCAGTCATTTGTTAGTTTTCTGATATCCCTATTTAATTAGTATTAACAGTTTATAATTTTGAAAGTTGCGATAAATTTATTTTCATATATCAAAGATTTGATATATCAGAAACAGAAATGTGATACTTGTACACAAAATATCATTATCAATTTCTGTACGAATTTTCTGTTATATTGACATTTTACTGCAGTTTTTGTTTTGGTGAGATTTTGAAGAGTTATTACAAAATTTGTGATGTGATTATAAAATCGATATCAGAGGGTTTTAATTAGAACCTACCTATGTTGGGTTAATAGGAAATAACCTGTGTTATTTTAATAGGAAATGACCTGTTATGTTAATAAGAAATGAACTATGTTATTAAGAAATGACCTATGTTATGTTAATATGATATGACCTGTGTTATTTTAATATGAAATGACCTATTATGTTAATAAGAAATAACCTATGTTATTTTAATAGGAAATGACCTATGTTTTGTTAATAGGAAATGACCTATATTATATGTTAGTAGGAAATGACCTATATTATATGTTAGTAGGAAATGACCTTTTAATATGAAATGACCTATTATGTTAATAAGAAATAACCTATGTTATTTTAATAGGAAATGACCTATGTTTTGTTAATAGGAAATGACCTATATTATATGTTAGTAGGAAATGACCTTTGAAATTTTAATTCGAAATCAGTTTCAAACTCAAAAACTTCTTAAATATTCTTTGCAAAAATGTAACCGTAAAAAAGTAAAAAGTTCACATTAAATTTAAATTAAATTGAAATTTTTATATGGTGTTTGTGGTTTATTTAAGCTAGCTTCGATAATTAACTGAATGGTAAATGGACATTATTGAGTTGGGTTGTTTTACCTCTGAGTGGCATTTTTTGCACACAATGTGCTAAATGGCGAGGTCACAAGGAACCCGAAGGCTCAAAGAATGTTGGGGAAGGGGTCACACTCGAACGACTGTTGGGGGACAGATGGTAACCTCATGCAGGAGCCACGACGTAACGTTCCACCCGACGGACGACGGCCTTTCCAAGTCCATCGGTGACCCTACTGACTGTGGGCAGGGTGGGGAGTTTCGCGGAAACAAATGGCCCAGCTGGAACTCGAATCTGGGAACTGCACATTACGAGCCTGTCGCGCTACCGACTGAGACACCCTCTACCCCAAACGTTATTGGAAATCGATATCAGATGTCAAACGCTTTTGACATCTCATATCGATTTCCTTGACATTTAATATCGATCTTAGAGGGGGGTATAAAACTTCCTTGCATCCTCCCCCTATTTTAAATCTTTCAAAGCCGGAAATTGAAAATTGATAAAACTGTTCATAGGCACGGCTTAAGAGTTTGGGAAAACGCTGTGTTCCCTGAAATTGAGTGAAGAGATGGTAAAGCAATTACAGTTCGTCAGACCGAAGATTTTCTGCCTCTGTTTTTTTTAATCTGCAACCAAAACTAAAACCCATAAAATAAGCGGGCAATGAGATTTTGGTTTTATGAACAAAAACAGAGCAGAGAGCATTTCTCTTCAGAAAGCCAACTCTCTTTTGCGGTTAAAATTCACTCTTCATAAATTGTTTCGAGTGCATATGTATAATCCCTCCCATCCATCAAAAGAAATGCTTTCATTGTGCTACTCTGTGTGGCATGTCAAGGCTTTTAATTACGCTATTGGGAAGAAAAACATTCAACACACCCAAAACCTGGATACACGCCTGTTAAACATAAATGTCATTCTTTGTAATTAAATAATCCTCAGTAAGAAATGATTTGTCATTTTTTTTTCATAAAAGGCATATTTCAGAAGATATTGTTCCCTTAATCTGGCTCCCCATTTTTACGAAGGTAGATAAAAAGTTCTTGACATGCATATGCAGAACAAAAAATCACATGGTACAAGATCAGGTGAATATGCATCGTGATGCAGCTGTTTGATTTTTTCCTGTTCTACATAGGTCGTAACTTGCCCGTTTTGTCAGCATTTGCAATGTCATGAAGAAGGAGAACTCTTGTCATTCCTATTGTTGGACGCTGCTCCTTCATCTCAACCATTTTGGGCAAAACAGTGTTGCTGTAGTATTGGCCATTTATAATCATTTTTTGAGGTAAGGCTACCACTCCTTGGGAATTGAAAAAATTTGAAAACAGCCTTTTCCTCGAGTGAAAGTGTTGTAGCAGAATTTGGGGACGTGGTTCATCTTTCACAACCTAAATATAGTTATTGATCTTTCTAGGAGTTTTATAGTAAAACAACCACGTCTCATCACCTCTGGCAATGTATGTTAACCGTTTGTGGCCATTAAGTTCAAAGATGGCCAGCATCTCGTTGCACAAGTCAATTCTAGCCTTTTTTGATGTTCTGTCAGTTTGTAGGATACCCATTGTTCAGCATCCTTCAGAACTTTAAAAGTTAATGAATAATCGTTTCCGCACTGTCAATCGATACACTGGCATTGATGTGTGGGTTTTCCTTAATGAGTTCGTGAACAGCAGCGATGATTCGTTCACGGCATCCTTCGGTCTTCCTGCGCGAGGCAGGTCTTCCAAACTCTGCCGTCCTTTTCTGAATTTGGGTATCCATCCCAAATAGTGCCATATGAACAGGCTGATTCCCATATACTTATGATAAATCGTCATGAATTTTTTTCACGTCATCGCCAAGCTGAATCCTTGTTTAAATGTAAAATCTTTGTCTTTAGTAGGATATTTTTACTATTTTCAAACAATTCTCTCAACCATTCTGGTATGTTTTGTGAGACTTTGTATTTATTCTATTTCGTAATTCAGTGATTTAATGAAATTTTGTAATAATTCTACTACTGATCTCTGAATATTTTAACATTTTCAGCAATTCTGTCAGTCATTCCAATGTATTTTTAACGATTTTACGAAATTTTATTCTCCATTCCAATATATCTCGAAGATATATTGATATACATTATAGCATATTTTCCGAAATGTTCTTTCATTTCAGTTTTCGGATATTACAGATGTTCTGTTTCCCATTTCACTTTATGTTATGAAATTTGTATTCACTCAACCGCCATTTCAACTTATTATAGTGTTTTCAGATAATCCGGTTTAATCTGTGAGATTTTGCAGTGATTCTGGAGTCTATTCCAGCATATTTTGAACATATTCTATTTCACTCTAATTACAGAATTTTGTATTCACTCCACCACTATTTCAGGATATTTTAGGGTTTTTTAAACAATTCAGTGAGTATTTTTTACACCTATTTAATTTCCCATAGCATTTTATATTTGGGGATATTGTACTCAAGGTACCGTCCATGACGGCATATTTTAAGAACTTGTAAGCAATTCCGGCACACATTTTGGTGCACTCTGTGATATTTGTAAGGTATTCTGCCACCCATTGCAGTGCACGTTTCGATATTTTCTAGTTATTCCACTTCCCATTTCATTACATATATTTCATTAATGAAGCAATTCTGTCACTCATTCTTATGCATTTTACTGTTACTTGGGTTCCATTCTAGGGTATTTTGAAAGCATTCTTTCTCCCATTGCTATGTACCTTGCGCAGTTTTGGTGTTATTCCATCGTCCATTTCAGGTGTACTTTCTGTTATTGTTTTATGCTTCAGTTGGTCTGTCTTCCACCTAAAACATTTTGAAGATATCTTGCCATCCATTCGAATGTATGTTGTGTGATTTTGCAGTTATTTCACATTTAGGTATATTTTATGCAACTCTATCAAACATTTCTGTTTATTTTATTATAATTCGACATCGCATTTTCGTTTTATTCTATCATCCATTTCATTGCACCTTCTAATATATTTCAACACTTATTTTTTTTTTCAGGTACTTCCCATGGCCGAGTGGTTAGCGCGCTTGGTTACTGATCTAAGGGACCTGGGTTCGAGTCCCGGGAAAGGCATGGTTTTGTGTGTTGTTTTTCTGCTGAGGTCCTGCCATCCTCTCGAACTTTCTGCTGTAGCATATAAACTGACAGGCTCCTGTCAGACATCTGAAAGATAAAAAATAATAAATACCCCCTCAAGCAGCTGCTTGAGGGGGTATTTATTATTTTTTAAAATTACATTTCTGGGCATGACATTTGTGCATGCAATATGATAAATATCTTTGCTGAAGAGTCCATTGAGTCAAATTTGGAGAAGTTCTCAGTTCCAACCCATGTTAGTGGAGAGAGAAATGAAAGCCCATAACATTCTGTATCCCCTTGAGCTTTATAACATGAACACAAGACTTTATGTTATACTACATCGCTGACTGCCTTTTCAAAGTAACAAGTTTGTGGTTTTAAATATTCGATACTATTATTGGACCCCCAAACTGTAAGTTTTTATGCACGGTATCACTTCACTGCAATTCTCAGAAATCATGATACGATTAACATTTAAAACGTATATGTCATGATATTATTCTTGGATCATCATGAAACTGATACTTCAAAAAAAAACAAACTAACTTCTGATATATTTCAAACAGGATTCCTGGCTCCTTTTTATTGAAGTTGCGAATCTACCTTTTTCCTAGGAATTCGAATAAATTGTTGGCAGGGCTTTTTGGTTCATAGTATTAAAAAATGTTTATCCCCGAGAAATAGTTTTCCCAAATAAATTACGCCCGTATTTATTCAGAGCAAACAGTGTAATTCCCAATTTGGGAAAAAAATAATGTTTCAAAATACTTTTTCATGATCTGTCTTGTAGCATCGTCTGTCAATAAAATGTGATGCTTTGTACACAGGGTCGCTATTGAAATTAATGATGGCATTAATCAGATTGCAAAACCTTATTGTTCACGGATTGGGAAAAACGTTTTCTAACAGTATTCAGAGCAAGTCATGCGATCCCCAGTTTGAAATAATGCTTATTTCTTGGTCTATTTCGCATGACCTTTTACTTCACAGAGTGTAAAATCAATGTTTGAAAACATTTTCTTCTGACTTCCGTCAATATAATGTACTCCCTTGCGAGACATGAAGGAAGTGTGAGATCCGATGTAAAAATCGAAGTTTTTCAATTCAGTCCATCGTGAATATATTTTGTAGACACAGTAGAAGTATAATAAAAAAAATCGTCCTCCTTCAGAGTAAGGACTGTGGCTCGATAACTGAACTTTTCAAAACATTTATTTCTGAGACATGGCTCTGTGCAAACATAGGAGTGGCGAGTTGAGGTATGGGATTCAAATGTTGTTTTTTGCGAAGAGGCTATAAATTTATTTCTAAGTTAAAATGTTTGCGATTTTCAAATGCTAGAATAAAAATTTATTCCTTCTTCAATTAGTCGTTATAGGACTCTTTTCATTTTGAAGAGTATTTCTCTCTTTAATACAAAGCTACAATTCATAAAATGTGTCTAAAGAAAATTGCTTAATGGAATAGAAATTTATTCCATTTCACCACAATGAAAAAATATTACTTTATCTGTGATCCCTTACCATTAAAAAAACTGTAAAACTGACCGTGCAAACAGGGGAAAATTCGAAGTACTTCAAACGTATATGCAGTCCTAACACGAAGTTTTGGATGGTGTTAAGTTGCGTATTTGAAAAAAAATTTCCGTGCTATACATGAATGAAATGATCAGAAAAGAACGAATTAGATGATACAAAAAACTGTTTTCAAATATCTGTAGTGGTTTAGTATTTAGAGTTAAATAAATTTTATTATGAATTTTGCATTGTGTTCAAACTTTATCACTGCAATTTTTGTTCTGATTATAGGATCTATTTTAAATTCGAATTTGACACGTACTTTCATCTGAAGAATGAGTATACGAAATATTAAGATGATTAACCTTTCGAGAGTATATTAATATCATCAACCTTTCTAGAGTTACTGAAAAATAAATGCACCCAAGCGCCACAACGTACAAGCAATGGCTGTTGGGACTGGAAGGGGGCGTGTCCCTAACACTAGTGACCTCAGTTCTGTATGATTAGTAACATAGCATTCTCCATTCTTTTCTAAGTTGCATGTATCTAATATCTTTTCATTCGAAACATGAATCTGCTTCCCTTTCTTAATTTTAGAATATACGGTGAACTAGTAATAAACACGACAGTAAATCATACTTTAGTGACATCCTATTTCATAGTGTAATTGTAAACACTAGCTGACTTACATACAAAAGTAATGAAAATTCAAGTTTTTTCTGACTTTGTGTGCTAAATTACTTTTGAAGGCTACGCTCTGAGCAACCCTTTATTTTCCTACAATATTTTGTTTAAAAGTTAGAAAAAAATATCTGGCAACAAAGCTATGTCGCCATTAGCATTCAGTGGTAGTGGAAAAAGTTATACTTTTATACATTAACTTTGTTGCAGGTAAAACCTTAGGATTTGTTTTCTTCTTTGGCCAATATTTGCTTCTAATTCAAATTGTAAGATACAAGTAACTTCACTGGTAAGTATTTTACGACTTGTTATTGTATCATCTAGTGTCTGACGATCTTAAAATGATTTATCGAATTATTTATTAAGCTCTCATTTTAAAATACAATTTGTTTCAGATTTGGTTATATTCGTTGAACGGTATGATATTTTTATTTAAATAGTGTTAATGTTATATATCTATTAAGTTTTATTTACCGAAGAAATGCACTGATTATGGAGTCTATGACTGGTTCTCGGAGCTTTTAATATATCTTCATAAACTGCATTAAACCAGGGGTTCTTGAAACATGGATCCCGAATGCATAATGAAGTCGTATTAAACCAACGAGCTGTGTATGTATGACATTATATAGGGACGTGTGTGGATCTATATTAATTTATATACTACTGAAGTGGGTCGCAATATCGAAAATTTTGAGAACCCATGTATTAAACAATAAATTAATCTTTGTAGTAATACTCCTGCGTGCCATAATTTATATAGTGGACGAATATTATTCAAATTAATTATTTAGCAGAGTGGACTGGGAGTTCTTAAAGGGTTGGAGGAAGTCGGAGTTGGGTTGTTTTATCTCTGAGTGGCACTTTGCATAAACATTTGCACACAGTGGGCTGAATAGACAGGTCACAAGGATCCTGAGGGTCAGAGAAGGATAACGGGAGGGTACTCACTGAACAGTTGTTGGCAGACAGTATGTAGCCTCCCGTCATGGAATTCGAACCTGGGAATTGCAGATAACGAGCCTGGAGCGCTACCGACCGAGCCACTCCATCCCCCTAGGAAGACGTCGGATAAATCATAAGCAGGGATGTTTTAATAGGTAAACGTAGAAATAAAGTCTTTTCGTAATTATGGATAATAATAAAATTAAAAACATTTTTTAAAATGCACTTTATCGCAGCATTCTACGGTTTCCGTAATGTTAAGTCTATGGAGTTGTGATTCGGTAGTTTCGCATGGATATAATGAAACCACATTGTGGCGTAAGAACAAAATGAGATGTTAACCGGAAGTGAATTTTATTTGATTTGGTATTTAGGAGTGGGTTTTTTTTTAAATACATTAAGGCAGAGAATTTAAGATTTTGCGTTGTTTTTGTTTTTTGTCTTAAGATTTGTTTATCTTTAATGGTGTTACGGAATTAAAACTATTTTTCAAAGGGACTATTTTATCGTGGGAAAACGTATTTGATAAATGTGATATATAAAGTAAGAAATTGATTTATTTGCAGTAATTGATATGAAGTGATATAAAATAAATAGTCGGTGATAACTTTGCGATGGAATGCTTTATGGGAAATCAGTTTGAATACGGTGCCATGGTTTTAGAGGAACTGAAGTTTACCAAATTTTGCAAATTTATCACATTATTTACATATCTGATTTATAAAATATATTCTCCCACTCTCAAACAGCCCCTTCCTAAAGCTATTTTCATTCTCAAAATAAAGATAATCATTCGGTAAAACCATAAACAAAGGTAAACATACAAAAAAATTTAAAAATGCACTATGGAGCCGTACTTGATAAAAATCTCACAGTCAAAATAATCCACTGAAATAAAATTTGCTTGGAAAGAACTACTTGTTTGTAATATTCTCTGTTTTTGTTTTATTTGATATTTTTTTTTATTCTTCTGTTAAAATCATTCTTAGCCAAATGGTGGTCTCGAATTTATATATATTTTGGTTTTGAGATTATGATGGAGGAACAGGGACTGGTTTTGAAAATGGCAGCAGAAGAATTTAGAGTATCTGATTCAAAACAGAGATTCAGATAGCGTCGATTGAGATTTTAATTTGTGCTCAATTATATTATTTCGTAATAATAATAATAATTCGTAATAAGCTAAGAAAAATTATTAAGGTGTTAGTCTGACTCCTTATTTACATTACATGCACCCATTCATAATTTACTCTTCATGCCTATCCGAAGTTAGTGCATAAATGTAATGTAGTAGATACATAGAAAGTATCATACCCACCATATCCAATTTAAGCTTAATTTATGTAAAGAGGCTAAATTTTTCATTGATGGTTTTATTGTTGGGTCTCGCAATGAAATTATTTTGAAGTCTTTAAGGCATCTTATTTAACAGAAGAGTAATATTTTTTTTTCTATTCCTTTTCAGATTGAAACTTTATCTTTGCTAATGAGAATTACCGAAGTATACCTGCAGGAACTGTGCCAACAGAACATAAGTAATGGCGTCATGAAGAAGTTACAGTTGATTCGAAACTTATCGTATGTGGTCTGCGTTTGATCTAAGTTAAAACTGGTTTCCTCAGTGGAAAAGGCCTTACAAGTGATCTTATGAGGAAAGCAGCTTTTCGAAGGAAGTGAATCACTTATTTAAAGCATTGGCAGTTTTAGCTTGACCAAAGAAATAATCTTTTCGAAGACAGAAGAAGCTAAATTCTGCAGAAGCTGTATATGTGCAGATTTTATAGCAGTACATTTTTCTGAACTCGAATTTAGTTATTTATGGAAACAAATATCATAGAACTTAAAGTATAATGAATGTAGAAATTCAACACCTTATATGATTTTACTAACACATTTTATTGTTTATTCTTTCTTTAGATGTGCAAAATAGCAGTAATCAATTCATAAGGTGAAGAAGAGATAATATAACATGCAATATACGCAAGTACTGGACAGAAAATGGAAACAGTTCCAGATTATGTCAACATAAAAACTCTTTCAGAGCTCAATAACTTCTTCAATATGTTTTTAATGAAAAATATCTGCCGATAAAGATCTCAATCAAATCTATTTGAATATAGGTTTTAGACGTTATTTGTTCAGTACATAGAGAATATTTAGCGCAAAATTTAAATAGTTAAGCTATCAGATATCATAGTTGACTCTAAAGAAAGTGATAGTTTAACCTGTGTAATGTTTTAACTAAATTTTGGAGTAAATGTTATAGTCTTTTAAATATTCCAGTGTTCACAAATAACTTTGAATACTGAACAACTATTGTTTAAAATTGATAATTAGATAGATTTGTTGAGTTAATTAAAACCATATTGAAGAAGTTATTAAGCTGTCAATGAGAATTTCTATTGAGATAACATGGAACTGTTTCCATTTTTCTCTTCAGCACCTGTATGTGAATATGTTAACTGAATTGCGGTATTATACGTAAAACGAAGAAATCTTAATTGAAATATATAAGTAGAAAATTCATTTTATTTATTATGTAAAAGTTTTCTCAGTTGCAAGAGCTAAAAATGTCTAATTTTATGCTACTATTTGCTTTAAAAAATCGGGATTTTCTCATATGAACTTTGACTCGAATTTATGGTATAAATATATTATTGCATGTCTAATTATTAAAAAATTACTAGTTATGTATAATTTTCATATACTGAATTTCATATTAAGTTCAGTCTGAATTCGTAGTATAATGTATGAGTAAATCTGCAAACGCTGTTGAATATAATTCAGTACTTTAGTTATTCAATTCAAAGAATAATGTATTATTTATTTATTTCCTAAATCAGGAGGACGTGTTTTTGAGTGCGACATCTGCCATTGCTGGTTTACATCATTACAATACCTCACCAAACACAAGAAGAGGCATCGAGGGGAAGGAAAAGGCCGGATATTCCCTTGTCCATTATGTCCGCACTCTACCAATAGATCTTCCAACATGAAGGATCATATGCTAACCCACTCTGCATACCGTTCCTCACAAGTATTCCACTGAAACAAGAGTTTCAAAAGAAAGATTAATCTTTAAGTGCATCTTCGTATCTACACAGAAGAACGATCATTTCCTTGCGATTTCTGTAGCAAGTCCTACGTAAAGCAGGACAATCTATCTAAACGAAGAAATCCACTTACTGCAAGAGCCATTCTTGTGCAAACTCTGTGAGAAGTCATTTGTGCAAAAGGATGACTTAAATTGATATGAAAAGAAACATTTTTGAAATGGTTGTGTTCATATATTATGTAACTCTGCATTTTAAGATCCATATCGATGATAATCTTAGAATTCCATTTATCAATTTCTGATTTCATTTGCTTGACACTTTGAGAAAGATACGATTGACAGAATACTGCGAAATATCATCAGTTTGTTTTTATGTTTTTTTTTATTTGCTTATTCTTTGTTTTATCTGGCATTATCCCGCACAACAGATTTTTGCGGTTCTAAATGCATGATATAACGTAAGCCACTGATTCTCTTTTATGAGACCTTTTTTTTTACATATTAAATAACGAAAAATTACAAATATATTAAAATAATGAAACAAAGAACGTAAGGACGTACTTTTCTTCTTTCGATGATTAAACATTTTAAAATTTATCATTTCTTTTACTAAATTTTCTCATTTATGGTGTCCAGATGAAAATTTCATTTTTATGTTATGTATAAATTCTCTCAGACCTTCTACTCTGGCACATAAACTGACAGGTTCCTGTCAGACCTCTGTGGCAAGCAGCTGCTTGAGGGGATATTTATTTATTTTATTTATTTATAAAACAATTAGTTTATATTGAAGGAAAACATAATATGCGATATTTATTAATGCCTATTTTTAAAATCTTCCCGTTATTTTTCCTTACATATTGAAAGAAAAATTTTTCCCTTTCATTACATAAACAGATATTAATTTGGTGTTATACTGTCAAAATTCAGTGGGAATTTCTTTTTAAAGGGAAGAAGGTGTTTTCCCTACACAAATAACAGAAATAATCTATCTAACTGAAGGATTTTATTTTCGAGGGGATTCCACAATTCAGTTAATGTTTTATTTTTGTTGAACTTTACACCAAAGGTAAATATCCATCTAACATGGCAGTTGTTATCTTTAAAATTAATGTGAATAATATAGTGGTTGCTATATGTATCCGATTTCACGGCAGTTACGATTTTAATAGCAGTTTCGTGAAGTAATTAATAAATTATGAATCGCTAACTGTAGAAGGTATGGTGAACAGGGATAAGCGGTTGCGTTTTCAAAATCAATATTTTTAATTAGTTAACCCACGCCAAAAGTCTGACGCGAAAAATATTGATACCTCTTCCCATCGATAAATTCCTTCATAGCTTTCCACCACTCAAGTCGCAATTAAATTCCGCCAAATGTATGTCACTTTATCACTTCATTTACACCTTTCCTCATCTACAACTCACTAAGTAGGCGACGACAACACCTCAGATATTTCTAAAACTTTTCGAGGGATCACTCCTGACCCATGGCAGTTAGGAGCCCTGTGTGTTATCCCAAAATGGTGAAAACTAAGTGGAACCGCCCCACCATATTCGGGACCATAAGGTCAAGTAACCGCGGACCACGGTGGAACTGCCGATTGTTGCACAGAAGAGGTCACACGTAACCGTTCGCCTTCATTTAAATTAACGTGCATTTTATTTTGCTATAAAATGCGAAACGGACAAGCATTTGCGATGAACATCATTTGTGGCGACAAAGCGCGATTCCGTTTCGCATCCTTCTCCAGGTCAAGGCTACTTCGATGGTTAAGACGATGACAGCTATTTCAATGGCGTCACGTAAAGAGGGAAAAGTTTTATATTTTTGCAGGTAATTTTAGTATATAGTCAGAAATGAATATAATATTAAATATAATAATACTACATCAGCAATAACACAAAAATTTAAAAAATAATAAATGCATATGTAACAATTTTATGTTAATTATTGTTTTATTAATTTGAGAAACATATTTTGAAGCTATCTGCAATAATATTATGCTATAATATAAATAAAATTTCCCCTCCATGAGTGATGTTAAATTACCTGTAAGGCCTTTAGTATCAAGGTGTTCTGCTCCAATCCCGGATCCGGAAAAAATGGGATGGAGGGGGGCGTAAATCGGAAACGCTTCCGGTATAATTTTCTTCTCATATGTTTCAGTGTTTTTTTTTTAACAAATTTAGTGACAGTTCGGGGATATCTATATAGAGGTACTGGGAAAAAAAATGGAAACCATTTTCGATATTATCTCAATAGGAAATCACATTCAGAGATCAATAGCTTCTTCCATATGATTCTTAATGAAAAATTCCTCTAAATAATAAAGATCCCAATGAAATCTATCTAAATATCGAGTTTAAACAATATTTGTTCGATGTTTAAAGAGTTGGGAAGGCTGGAATATATAACAGACTACAAAAAATTATTTTAATAACAATATATTTAATTGTTAATAATAATTTAATTAAAATATTAAAGCAAACACTCTACAGGTTCTCTGATATCTTAACCTGTTTAAATTTTTTAATTAAATATTTGGGTCAGATTTTTCATATCTGGTTAAATAGTCCAGCTTTCATAGCTCTTTCTATAATCAACAAATATGGTTTAAAATCGAGATTTAGATAAATTAAAGCTCTTAATTAAATCTATCCTTAGACATACTTTCCCCTTAAAAATCGCATTGAAGAAGTTATTGATCTCTGAATGTTTTTTCCTGTTGAGATAACATGGAACTGTTTCCATTTTTCTGTCGGTGCCTCTGTATGTTTATTACTTTTTTTCCTCTGTTCCTGTTATTAGCACTCCCATCAAGGAAGGGGAGTTTATGACCCCCTACGTGATTTGAACTTTATTTTGGGTAATTAAAAGTGATTTTCTGGTCCGAATATCTTTCTCTATTAACATATATCGCCGTTGCAGCTTTTTTATTATTAGTTTTAGCTAATCTTAATAAATTATTTTTTTAATGCAATGTAACCCATTATTTCTAATACGATGGATATAATATTTTTCAGAGTTAAATGATTTTACGTAATAGCATGAATTGTTAATAAGTACTGAATTCTGATATTTATTCCTACTCTCTATCACAGGACAAAGTGTTTATCAGTGTGACATCTGCCAGTGCAGGTTTACATCATTACAATTCCTCACCAAACACAAGAAGAGACATCGAGGGGAAGGAAAAGGCCGAAGATTCCCTTGTTCATTATGTCCTTACTCTACAGATCACTCAACCAGCATGAAAGATCATATGCTTATCCACTCTGGAGATCGTCCTCACAAGTGCTCTCATTGTGAAAAGAGCTTCAAACTGAAGAAACATCTTAAAGTGCATCTTCGTATCCACACAGGAGAACGACCATTTCCTTGTGATCTCTGCAGCAAGTCTTTCATAAAGCAGGACAATCTATCAAATCATAGACGATTCCACTTACTGCAAAAGCCATTCATGTGTAAACACTGCGAAAAAACATTTGTAGCTAAGAGTGATTTAAATCGACATGAAAAGAAGCATTTTTAAAGCTATTGTATTAATCTATTGCGGTCACTGTTCATTTAGCTGATTTTGCTATTTAATTACTTATTAACAGTTAATGATAACAATTTGGCAAGAAGTGATAAATTTAGTTTCGTATTTTATTGCTTTCTATATGAGAAAGAGATATGTGATACTTATGCACAAAATATCTTCATCGATTTCTGTACGAATTTTCTATTGACATTTTGTTACAGTTTGTCATTTGTTGAAATGTTTAAAAGTTATTACAAAATTTGTGATGCAGTCAGAGAACGTTTTAATTAGAACCGACCTATGTTATGTTAATAGGAAATAATCTGTTATGTTAATTAGAAATCAGTTTTCAAACTCAAAAACCCTTAAATATTCTTTGCAAATATGTAACCGTATAAAAAGTAAAAAGTTCAAATTAATTCATCTATGTATCGATTTTTCAGTGCTGCTTGTGGTTTATTCAAAATTTTTAAAAAGCCGTTCTGTTTAAGAGCCGTCCCATCTGGGAAAAAAATCATTCAAAACTCAAATGAACCTATCAATTAAACATACGCGTATACATTTAATGTAATTAAATATATTAGTCATTTGTTGTGTTTTGACCAGGTTTGATTTTCGAATTAAATTAAATAATTTGAACACCTGTTGTATATTCTCGCTTCGATAATTAACTGAATGGTAAACGAACCTTAATCGATGTAGATATTAGCTCTCAAGTGCATATTTAGGGGAGGGGCGTTGAGTGCTAAACACCTTCCCCTTAATCTTTGAAGAATCGAAATTGAAAAAGGATAAAACTCTTAATAGGTGCGATTCAAGGGTTTGGGAAAGGTGGGTAACTGAAATTGTATAGAAAGATGCCGAAGCAATTTTAGTTAATCAGGGTAAAGAAAATGAAGAATTTCTTCCTCTTCAACCACAAGAAATAAACATGATATGACACACCAATCAGCGGGCAATGATAGTTTGGTTTTCTTTTGGACCAGCGCAGGGAGAATTATTCTTTAGAAGGCCAACTACCTTTTGCGGTTAAAAGAAGAGAACTATTTTCTTCTTCATAAACTCTTTCGAGTGCATAATCCCTCCCACCCATCAACAGAAATGTTTTCATCGTGCTACTCTGTATGGCATATCAAGGCTTTTAATAAAGCTATATTGAAGGAAAACATTTAACACACCCAAAATCTGAATACGCGCCTGTAGACATAAATGTCATTCTATGTGATTAGACAATTCAGACTGAAAATTGATTAATTTGTCATTTTATTTTCATGAAAAGTCTTTTAGAAGATACTGCTCTCTTAATCTGGTTCCCCGTTTATACGAGGGACGTTGAAAAAAGTTCTTGAAAAAAGTCATGCTACAAGATCGGTTGCATATGCATGATGGGATAGCTGTTTGATTTATTTCCCCCTCCAGATGGGCCATAAACTTTCCGGGTTTTGTGAGCACTGTTATTGTCATGAAGAAGGAGAACCCTTGGCATTACTGTTGATGGACTCGGCTCCTTCATCTCCTTTGCCATTTTTGGCAAAACAGTGTTGGTGTAGTATTGGCCATTTATAAACATTTTATCAAGTGAGGTGTCCATTGGTTGTGAATTGAGAAAAACTGTGAAAATCCTCTTGGTGGTTCATCTTTCACAACATAAATATATTTGTCGATCTTTCTAGGAGTTTTATGGTAATAAAACTATGTTTCATCACCTGTGACAATGTCTGTTAATCGTTTGTGGCCATTAGGTTCAACGATTGCCAGCATCTCTCTGAGTGAATCAACTCTAGCCCTTTTTACCTATCTTCCTATTGGTTCTGGCTTTGATATTTGTCGGTTTGTGGATTTGACAAAATGTTGTTCCACCATATATTTCGAACAGAAGAAACTTATGATTTACGTGCCAAATGAAAGCTTGTGACGCGGGGAGTATCATAGGCTATGTAAAATTGACCGTCCTTGTGTTCCCCCCACTAAAAAAGGGGAAAATGTGAAAATTATTTTTAAGCTATATCCCCAGAACGCGAAGGCCGGAAGTAATACGCAATACATCGAATGAACGCTTCTGTCACGCGGAATGTCTTACGCTACGAAACATTGATCGCCCGTGCTTTTTCCCCCTGTAAAGGAGGACAATGTGGAAATGATTGTTCCCATATATCTCCTGAATGCGAGTTCGGAAAGTAACGAGTTATGTTTCAAATGAAAGCTTGTGACGCGGGGAGTGTCGTAGGCTGTAAAAATTAAACCTCTATTCTCTCTTCATCACTAAAAGAAGGGAGATGTGGAAGTCGTTCTGCTATATTTTCCGAACGCAAGGGCCTACATTTGTGAGTTAGGTGTCAAATGAAAACTCATGTGATGAAAGTCGTTAACTACTTCGAATTTCGCCTCCACTATTTCTCCCTGATAAAATATTGGGGAGGAATTTTCGCGGGGGTCGACTTTAGCGAGTTGTATGTCAAATTAAAGTTTGTGAGGTCTCTAATATCGTGGTCTACCTTAAACGTGACTACAAAGGGGGGGGGGGGAATGTTCTCGATGCTTATGAGTCGTATATCAAAGTTTTTGAAGGTGAGTTTTTTTATTAACAACAAAAATGTTTAAAAAATATTATCTTCCTATAAGGCCCTAAAAAGCAGAAAATAAATATAAAGCATATCGATGATGCAATCGGTCATTGAGTTCCTATTCACTTCAAAGGAAGATAAGCCGCCATTTACCTATGCAACATTGTCGGCGCCCTATCTTCCTTTGAAGTGAATACGAACTCAATGACCGATTGCACCATCGATATGCTTTATATACCAAGATAGATTTTTTTTTTAATTTTTTAATTTATATTTTTTGTTATTCTTTCGAAACTTTGAATATTCAGGATTAATTGTTTCCACACTACCAATCGACACTGACATCTAAAGAGTGATGTGTAGCTTTTCCTTAATGAGTTAATGAAGAGCAGTGATGATTCATTCACCATTTCTTCGGTCTTCCTGCACGAGGCAGGTCTTCGAAACTCTGCCGTCCTTTTCTGAATTTGGGCATCCATCCTGCAATAGTGCCACATGAACAGGCTGATTCCCATATACTTATGATAAACGTCACGAATATTTTTATGTCGTCCCCAAGCTGCATCCTTGTTTAAACGTAAAATCTTTGTCCTTAGTAGGCTCCATAGCAACAACGCACATATTTCGCATTTGAGGCTCCTCCAGTTAAGACAGAAATGATCATAAGGTATTTGTTTTTAACAGGTAATGACTTAGACAAGCTCTCAAACAAGTCGTAGCTCATTGACGTGGGAGGAACGAGTGCAAATCTATAGACACGTGCCAAGAACTGTTTGAACGTCCTCAGTAAGACAACTTTTCACTTTTGAAACAAACCAGGAAAAATGATCACGCCAATGATCTTTTTGGGCATTGGGACTATAGATTCAAAACTGGGACATCTGTTCGCCGTAATACTAATTGAAAGTTATCAAATTATGAATTAAAATGGTAAACCTGTCAATGAAATGTTTTTACCCTACCCTTCAAACCTTTTGCTTGTTTTTGATTTTTGCTAATTTTTGTGGTGAATAACTGATTGTTGCTGATGCAACTTCCATTAATGATGGCAAATAACTTAGTTGTGATCTCTCTCGGGTTTATTTCTTTTTGTGAGCAATGACAGTTATTCACAAATGTTTACCACTGAACTTTTCACATATTTGTCATGTAAATTAAATTATCATTAGAAACTGATCTGCAGATATATAATAAAGTTAATCATGACTATTTCACTAATTTTGTTTTTAAAAATGCGATATTCATTAAGAAATTGATTAATAGAGAAAGATAGATAAGATATGTGTACTTAACATGCCATAATTCACTCTGGTTTAATTTTGAAGTGTACACTTGAAAAGCCGTCCCGTGGCCGATTGGTTAGCACGCTTGGCTACTGATCTAAGGGACCTGGGTTCGAGCCCCGGATTTAGGCTATGGATGTGTGTGTCGTTTTTCTGCTGAGGTCCTGCCATCCTCTCAGATCTCCTACTGTGGCATATAAACTGACAGGCTCCTGTCAGACCTCTGTGGCAAGCAGCTGCTTGAGGGGGTATTTTTTTTTTACACTTGAAAAAAAAACAGCTCTGAAAATATTTACTGAAATAAGTAATAGACTGGAATAGGTCATATCATATACCACAATAAACGTGATTGATTATTGGGAGATTTTATATCCATGGAAGTTGCAGAAACAGTATTCATGGATATTTCATCTATTCTTCTTTGAAAGGGAGAATTAATAGATTTTACACCTGCAGAGATATCTGGTTGAGGAGATGAATTATGTGTAATTGGATTTGCACTATGACGTCAGATATGCAAATTTACCTTTTGACAGGCTTCCTTACTCTTACTCTCAAAATGTTATATTACTCGGAAAGGAAGAGTTACTGGCTTCAATGTTCATAGGAAACTTTTCATCGCTGTACGCAGAACACGTTCTCACAGTTTGACTCGACCTTTTTGGAAACACCCTGTATTGCTTATAATTATTGCTTATAATTTATGCTTTGGTATATTGATCTCTTATCTATATCGCGCTATGTTATTTGCCATGAACTTTATTTGGCTGCTTTAGAAAGGACCACTGAATTTAAAAAAAAACCAAAAGGAAATATGGGGATATTTTTTGCAGCTTATGACACTTCCCACGTGAAAAGCTTTCATTTGGTGCCTACTTCATTACGACTGGTGAACGACTTGGGAAGATGTAACAGAATCTTTGGACACTCAAAGCAGACAAATAACGTGGAAGTCCAAGTTCAACTAAATTGTTTTAAACAGAAATCTGTTTATCAAATATAAGATTTGAACCTCCTAAGGTATTATTGAAACATTGTTATAATGAGCTCTATAATTATAGTGAATTATTCAGTTAATGAAAGTTTTTCCTTTTAACGGATGTATATAATATATATATGATAGGTATATATTATATAGATGTATATATTATAGTATAACGAAATACAAATTTAACGCGATACAAAACAAATATGATCAGTATAATAAAATTTGCAGAAGGAAAAAAAAACTTTAAATGATATTGTTACGACAGATGAGCGAACAACAATAAAACAACGATGTATCTTTTTGATGTTCGTCTTGTGCTAGCCGTCCCGTGGCCGAGTGGTTAGCACGCTTGGCTACTGATCTAAGGGACCTGAGTTCGAGCTCCGGGTAAGGCATGGATGTATGTGTCGTTTTTCTGCTGAGGGCCTGCCATCCTCTCAGACCTTCTACTGTGGCATATAAACTGACAGGCTCCTGTCAGACCTCTGTGGCAAGCGGCTGTTTGAGGGGGTATTTATTTTATATTTTTCTTGTGCTTCAGTGTGAGAATTACGTCACTAGCTGATTGGAACACATAAAAATTTCAATATTCAACGGTATTAAGAGAGAGAATTGAAAAGTTGGCGGTAGTGGCTGAAAGTGTATATTCATTTCTCTTTTAGTGAATTAGTGTTAGGTTAATCTTAGTGAAAAGTTGTTCGAGAGACTTGACGATCAAACAGAAGAGGCAATATGCTAGTCGAGCAAGCTGCTGACCTTGGCTTTAATTTCTTCACAAGAAGAGTTCATCGTCTGATGCGTGGTGATCTTAATAATGTAAAAGGAATTGGTAATTTACAGGTTTATTCACAAAGACAATTGTGTCGCTTATTGAAACGTTGTAAAATGTTTTTCCTTCATGCTTTGAACAGAGTCTGTAAGAATTTTAACACGACTATTTAAAGTATTGGTAGATAATGAGAAATATTCGTTTGATGGTTTAGCTTCATGCTGATAAAAATAAAGTTTTGTGTTAGTTGAATTTATTTTGATATGCGAGATTTTTTTAATACTTTTGTCATAAATAGTTCATTTATGAAATTTTTTTGTTAAACCTTCTTTGAACTCACGCTCAAAGTTTTCTATTAAAAATTCATAACGCGCATTTTCACGTGCTTTGCCTCTTAGCATCTGGCTAAGCTGCAATAATTTGAACCTGCGGAATATTTAAACCAGGAGTGGGGAAACCTTTTTCTCTGCGCCGTCATTAAAATAAAAAAACTTAGACATTGAGGGCCGTAACGAAATCCTATGAAACCATATCTTATATGCATAACTAGGGGAAAAATAAATAAGTGTTTATATCGATCTTGAAATAATATTATTTATTAAACAATGGTAAGAAAAATTACGTTTAAAGAACGTAGACAAACTCCTGTATTACTGAGATACGTGCAGATGCAGTTTTTATCAGCGGGCCACAAAAAATCTCGCCGGAAGAAATTTCTTCATCTTTGATCTAATCAATTAGAGCGCTATGAATTACGTGCTATGTATATCGCATGTCATACATTTTTTCCTGATCTCACTGCATGGAATAGATGCGCTCTACACGTGCCGGCACGATGGTTTAAAGCGGCTTTGCCACATTTTCTTAGCATAAAAGGGAGTTTTCAAACTTCGAATATGATGCGATTCTGATTATATGGCATATTAATGGTAGCTTCAATGAAAATTTCTTTAAAGCAGTTGAAATCCACGCTTTTATTATTATCGTTCATTAAATTAAGATTATTATAATTCATTTAGCAAAGTTCGTTAATTAGTTTCGCTATTATCAGTCAATATCGTGCAAAATACAGTAAACTCTCTCTTATCCGGTCTGGGTCCAAGATGAGGAAGCAAGCCGTCGCTTGTCTTGTATATAGTAGAGTACATATTTTCTTCAGTTCCTCTTTGTGAATATTACATTGTTCTGTGCGTATACAGGAGTGTATGTTGTGATCTATTAATTACTGTGTAGTACAAAACGAGAGGGTGCAAACGTAAGCGTAATGTCATTACGATGGAGATGAAATTAAAAGCGCTAGAACGTATTAGCAAAGGTGATCAAGTAAAGTATATTTGTGATCAACTAAATGTTGGGAAAAGCACGGTAAATGAGTGGAGAAGGAATAGAAAATCTTTACAAAATTTTTTCATTCAAGTCTGAAAAAACGCTTTCTTCTCGGTGCACTCTTAAAAAGCCGAAAAATGATATTGTTGATGATGCACTTTGGTTACGGTTCATGCAAGAGCGTCGAAAACGAACGCCAATAAGTGGGCCAATCTTGAAAGAAAAAGCATTAATCCTTCATTCTGAAATCGATAATGGGGAAGATTTTTCAACAAACGAGGGATGGTTTTCTCGCTGGAAAAAAACTTCATGGTGTTCATTGCATTGGTGTTTGTGGTGATAAATTGCCAGCTGATCCTTTAGCAGTAAAGGGATTTTCAGAAAAACTTTTAGTTCTTATTGAAGAAGAAGGCCTGTGCGCACAACAAATCTTCAATTTAGATGAGACTCGGTTAAATTTTAAATTTCTTCCAACGAAAACCTTTGTGACAGCGCAATAAACCTCAGTATCAGGATTTAAAGCAAACCAAGAAAGCATCACTGTGGCTGTGTGTACAAATGCTGCAGGTACGCACAAACTTCCTCTTTTGTAATTGGGAAATCAGCAAAACCCCGAGCATTCAAGCATTTAAATTTAGCTGCTCTGCCAGTTTACTACAAAGCTCAAACGTCTGCTTGGATAGACTCGTATTTGTTTAAAGAGTGTTTCGTTATAGAATTTGTTCCAAAAGTAAGAAACCACTTGACAAGTCAAAATGCCTGTAAAGGCCCTACTCATTCTCGACAATGCCGTAACGCACCCAAGCGAACTCATTTCTGACAAGATAAAAGCCATGTTTTTGCCACCTAATGCAACATCTTTAGTGCAACCAATGGAACAAGGCGTGCTTGTAAGTTTAAAAAGGCGATACAGGAGAAAACTTCTTTCAGAAATTCTACAACAAACCGAAAATGACGGAATAAATATTTTAAAGGCTATGAAAACAATAAATATCAAGGATGTGATCTACATGTTGGCAAGAGCTTTTGAAGAAATGCCTCGTACAACGTTTGTGAAGTCATATAGAAAACTTTGGCCCGAAGTTGAAAACTGTAGAATGTATCCGAGACGACAACACGAAAGTATCGAATGAGCTTGAGTCTGCCGAAGATATAATGGCAATATTTCGCTGCTTAATGACTTTAAACTGCTGCCTGGATGTGACACACTTGAAGATGGCATTGAAAAATGTTTAAAAGATGATGAACAGTTGGAAAACCAAATACTGAAGATGACGAAATTATCAATGCAGTCTGCAAAGAAGGGAACGGAGAAGAGGCGAGAATGAAGAAGAGGAAAAATTAAAAGTTAGCCATATTGAATGAAAAGAATTTGGGTTGGGTTGGGTTGTTTTGCCTCTGAGCGGCACTTTTTTGCACACCATGGGCTAAATGGCCAGGTCACATGGACCCCGAAGGCTCAGAGAAGGTTGGGGGAGGGGACCCACTGGAACAGCTGTTGGGAGACAGATGGTAGCCTCCCGTCAAGGCCATCCAGCGTGTTCTTTAACGTGCACAGGGTATGGCTCTCCCGCACACGGGGCCAAGGCTTAATGTCCCATCCGACGGACGGCGGCCTTTCCAAGGCCATCGGTGTCCCCTACTGACCGTGGGCAGGGCGGGGAATTTTGCGGAGATAAATCTCAACGCTGACCCAGCTGGGACTCGAACCTGGGAACTACAGATTACGAGCCTGGCGCGCTACCGACTGAGCCACCCCCGCCCCCTGAAGGAAAAGAAGCTTTTGATATTGTAGTAAGATACATTGAACAACATCAGGCCTCATCTGCGATTGATGTTATGTTTATAAAAAATGGCAAGACTTTGGACGTAAAAAAGAGTTAAGTTCAAAGAAACAAAAGAAAATCACGGACTTTTTCAAGTGACTGTGAGTAGATTGTTAATATTGTACAACAAATTATTAGTTAAAGTACAGTACAGTTAATATTTTGTCATTTGCCTTTTTATTTATTTTCTAACACAATTTTCTGATTATCCGGCCTTTCGTTCATCCGGCCAGGAGTCAGGTCCCGTAAGGACCGGGTAAGAGGGAGTCTACTCTATTATGATTTCCTGAAATTCAGGTATTATTTTGTGACAAATAGGCAAAGAGCGTCCTTTTGCTATCATTTTAAACTAAATTACTTAATTTATTTCTAAACAACTTTTTGATTTTTAAGGTTGTTGCTAAGGTATTTATAATATTTACAAAATAGTTTTTTTATATAAATTATTAACAGAAATAAAATTAATGCGGAGTAGAAGTTCGAGGAATATATTCCATAAGAGTGATTCGTGTCATTCACATTTGGATCCTTTTGAAGCAAATAAGATCCTGATTATTTATTTGTATATATTGAGCGAAAATATGTCTCTTAACCTCGATGAAAGTTTGAAATCACGTAATAAAATTATTAAAATACTGCTCACTAGCATATCGTCCGTGTGATTTTGATGCTTTAAGTGCTGTCGTTTGCCGAAGGTTCATTGCTGACTGATTCTGTGGTGGAAAACATCGGGAAAAATCCAAGCATGATTTGCGTGAATTTCGCAGAAGTAATGATTAATAAAACTAAAACCATTGTAGTACTCTAGTAATTGTAAATTAAGGTCCCATTCCAGTTCTTTAGGAATATCAGAAGCAATTTTCAATAAAATGGATCAAGAAAGGAAAACAGAAAGAAGAAGTTTGTGAAGTGCCTTAAGACGAATAGTAAGAAGGCCGATAAATGTAATATATGTGTAAGGGATAATGCAACTTATAATATTATTGCTTTTGGCGATAGTATGTTTCAAATGTATACATCGGCAGATGCACTAATATCACTTTGTCACGGGAGCATGTTCTTTCCCTTTAGAATACGAGTAACCGGTGCATATAATATACACTGAGATGACAGTTTAATAGGTACACCACCACTCATCATACATATGGCTAATTCGAATACGTAATACGCTACGTGACGGTGGTGGGCGTATCTTAGAGCATCGGTCAGAGTTGGACTGACTTTTTGGAAGCAGGAAGCTGCCTTCAGTGGTGAGCGCTTCAAACGATTAAAGTCGTGAAATTCCAAATCTTTTAATGAATATTGCAAACGACCTATTCACGCTAGAAATTCCATATTTTGGTGATAGGATGTGATAAGGTCGAGGTTTATACCAGCACAACGATTTTCCCCCCTTACTATTGGGATGGGTGAGGGGAATCGAACATTTCGTTTTAAAGAGAATTTATTTTGTTCCCTAGACTTCATTTGAATATAATTCCTTGGTCTCAGTAATAGTGTACCTAAATCACCCTTTTCCAGGGGGTGGGGTTCAAACCCCTACTTTGATTAGAGCCATGATGAGAGGAGGCTATATGTCAAATTCAGTGACTTAGGAAAAAGTATATCGTGTTTTATGCAAAAAGGTCTTTTACGTGAGGAAAAGTTTCGGAGCAAGGGGTGAAACCTTTATATTGCTTAAAGCGAGGATGAGAGGAAGCTGTTTACTAATTTCGATAATCTTACCTTTTATCTTTTAGGAGAAATTCTCCATTAATTACGTATGTTTGTGTTGGAAAGGGGAGCTCTATTGTGTAAAGGTAAGAAAGACGGGAGGTCAAATCCCTATGTTACTTTAAACTATTATGAGAGGATGTTTTATATCTAATTCGGTAATGTTTTTCCGTTTAAGAGAAATCCCTTCCCATTTTATCTAAAGAAAAAAAATCGAAAGAACTCCCAGATATTTTTTGAGAGGGGAAAATGTTCAGAGCCAAAATCTTTCTTTACTTTATGCTGCAGTTTGAATAAACTATATACTGAATTTGGACTCAGATCTTTTACCATTAATAGAAAAGAAATTTATCCCATTTCACCACCGTGAAAAAGAAAGATATTCTCATTTTTTCACAATTTTTGCTCCTCTTTTTAAATTTACCAGCTCCTCTAGATATTCCATGCAAATGCTGACACCAAAAACAATTAAATGCTTTGTGTCTGATCCCTTTATTAAACAATGAATTAATTTACAATATTATAATTTCGCAGATATACACCTAGTAGTAGTTCATTAGAATATTTTAGAGGAAAAATTGTCATTAGCCGATGGGGTCTGAACTCACGACTATTGACTGTTCTGCGGTCGGTAGCTAAGTGGTCAGAGCACCTGACATGTTATCAGGAGGTCGTGGGTTCAGATCCCACCCGGCTAATGAAAATATTTTCTCTGAAACTTTCTAATGAATTAATATTTGTAATAATTATTCTGCGTGGCATTGCTTATATACGAAACAAATATTCGAAGTAATTATTTAGCAGAGCTTACTGGTGTCATTGAGGGGTTGAGGGAAATCAATTAATAAGTATAATTCTGATAAGTAAAACTAGAAATGAAAAACAATTTTCTGAATTATGAATAATGATGCAATTAAAAGCATTTGTGTAAAGCACTGTATCGCAGAATACTACCGTTGCTTTAATGTTTAGTCTAAGGAGTGTGAGTCGCACGGATATATTGTGTTCATGTATGGACATAATTAAGATGTTAGCAGGAAGTGAATTTTTATGATTTCATTATTTAGTCCGTGGTTTTTTTAATTCATTTCGGCAGAACATTTAAGATATTGCATTGTTTTGTTGATTTGTGTTAAGATTTGTTTACCTTTTACGATGTTTATGACATTTTTATCTTTAATGATGTTATGGAAAGAAAATAATTTATCAAAGAGACCATTTCATGGCGTGAAAACATATTTAATAAGTATGAAGTATAATAAATAAATATCTCCTCCAGCATCTGCTTTCCCGAGAGTTACGAAAGGAGCCAGTCAGCTTAATGCTACCCTTGACAGGGAACCACCATGACGTGGTGGTGGTGGTGGGGTCTTGTGGCCCAGTGCGGTCGAAGGCTCTGCTGACCAATTTGGGCCCCGGTTGGGCAGAGCTAAGACCATTTTGAGGTCGAAGGACTTGCTGACCCATTTGGAGTCCGGTTGGCAGTCTAAAACCTCCATCAGGTGCTCAGTGGAGCAGTTCGAGGCCCTTGCTGTACGACCTGGTACCTCTAGTAGGCTAGGGCCCTTTTTCAAATCTGAGTCCAACTAAGAGTTTCCACCACGGTAACCGAGTCAACTCGGATCTATATATCCTTATTGTGGCTAACCGGGGAACAGATTAAATTTAGGTTTTGACCGATGGATGAGCTTTCCTTCTATAGGACTGCTCGCCATAGGGCAGTCGGGGATGAGCTATATCGATATGGTACAGTCTTGCCCCCGACCGTAGTTATCGGCGAAAATGGCATTTCCCGTTTATGCTGGTGGTGCTGTCAGGCGGAACCGGTGGGACTTGCTTACATGTCTTTCCTGTCAGCTTAATGCGCCATAGAGAAGATCTCAGAGGCAGACAAAACCGGAGCAGGAAGACCACACAAAAAACCATGCCTTACGTGGCACGTTAACCACTTGGCCACCGGGACGGCTTCATGGGATATATAAAGAAAGAAATTGATTTATTTGCAGTAAAATCTATGAAGTGTAAATAATTAACTTTGTGATGGAATGCTTGATAGGAATTCAGTTTGAAAACTGTTCCATGAATTTATAGAAACAGAAGTTGATCAATTTTTTTTTTCAAATTTAATATATTATTCTTATATCAACTTTATCAAATATATTCTCCCACTATCAAATAGCCCCTTTCTGAAGTTACTTTCATTCATAAATCAAAGATAATCATTCCGTAACAACTTAAAAAAGGTAAACATATATTAAATTGTTGAAAAATATCATGTCGAAACATATTTAAGAAAAGTCCCACGATCTCAGTAATCCAGTGAAATGAATGTCGCTCGCTAGAAGTACTTGTTTTCGAATTTTTTATATTGTGTGACCAATTTTGGTCAAATGGTGAAAATCAATTTGTGAAAATGAATTTTGGCCAAATGGCGGTGACGGTGACTTTGATTTTGAGAATACAATGGAGAAACGGAGACTATTTTCACGGACTACTTTAGAAAATGGCGGCGTAGTAGACTCTGCTAAATTTTGATTACTATGTTCGAAATAAAGATTTAGATTTCAATTTATGCTCAATTTTATTAGTTTCTTAAAATGTTTAAGAAAGATTATTGATTCCTGAGTCTGATTCATTATTTACATTAACTGCATCCAGCCATAATTTACTATGTGTTTTTCTAAGATAATAAATAACTATGAAGAGCATTTAGCTTAATATTTTGTATGATGGTTTTGTTTTCGGGTCTCTCACAATGGAATTATTTAAATGTCTCTATTTAAAGCATCTTATTTAAACAATGAGTATTTTTTTTTCTATTCCTTTTCAGAATGAAACTTTATCTTTTTCAGTGATAACTACAAAAGTGAACTGTGCTGACAAAGCAGAAGTGATGTGATCATGGAGAAGTTGCAGTTGATGCCATACTTTCTTGCTGTGTTAACTCCCAGTCTAATCTAAGGTGAAACTACAGTTTCCTCAGTGGGAAAAGGTCTTACCATCCTATGAAAAGAGTAGCTCATCGAAGAAAGTGAACCACTTATTCGAAGAATTGGCAGTTTTAATATATCCAAAGGGATCATCTTTCAGAACACAGGAGAAGCTAAATCTTGCATCAGTTGTGTACATATTATATGTATGCGATTATATAGCAGAACACTGCTTTGAACTGGAATTTAGATATTTATAAAAACAAATATTATAAAACTTAAGCGTAATGAATGTAGAAAATTGAAAAACTGTTTATGAGTTTACTAATACATTTTATTATTTATTCTTTCTTTAGATATGCAAAATAACAGTAATCAATGCATAAGTTTAAGAAGAGATAACATCTAATATATATATATATACAGATACTGGACAGAAAAATGTTAACTGTTTCATATTGCCTCAAAAGAAAAATCGCATTCAGAGTTCAATAACTTCTTTGACATTATTTCTAATGAAACATATTTCTAAAGAATAAATTAGGTGAAAATTCAGATATCATAGTTGATAAAATTAATAGCTACTAAATATCAAATATGAATCACACTTGGTTTTGATAAGCTAAGTGTGATACGTATATAATAAATTAAGTAAGATTTCAGAGGTTATATACTAGACCCTAGAGTCAAAAAGTTCTCTTAACCTGTTTTAATATTTTAATTAAATTTAGTGGATAATTTTTATAGCCTGTTACTAAGTTCCAACATTCATAATTCTTTTAATAATGAAAACGTTTTTTTTTTTAAATCGAGATTTAGATAGATTTTATTGAGATCTGTAGACATATTTTCATTAAAAATCGTATTGAAGAGGTTATTAAGCTTAGAATGTGATTTTTTCTATTGAGATAATATGAAACTGTTTCCATTTTTCCGTCCAGTATATGTACATATGATCTGATTATAATTATTAGAGCCCGCATTTCTCAATGTCTATAAGTGACATTTTAAATGAGTCTTTATTAAATAATAGATATACATAAAATGGGTGAAAAATTGGTTAACACTGTATTTGAATATGTTAACTGAATTGCAGTGTTATCTATAAAGCAAGCGAGTCTTAATTTAAATATGTAAATAGAAAATATATTTGATTAAGTGTGTAAAAGTTTTGTATTTGTTAGAGCTTTGTTTTCAAAATGTATCTAATATTATGCTACTATTTGCTTTAAAGGATTTGGACTTTGACTCGTATTCCTATGGTATAAATATCATTGCAAGTCTAATTAGTAAACACAATTAAAATATTTTTTTTTCATTCATGGAATTTCGTATTAAGGTTTCTCATTCCATAGTTTAATGTCATAAATAAATCTGGAAATGCTGTTGAATGTAATTCAGTACTTTAGATATTCACTTCAAATAATAATGTATTTTTTATTTATTTCCTAAATCAGGAGGATATGCTTATGAGTGTGACATGTGCCATTACCGGTTTACATCATTACAATTCCTCACCAAACACAAGAAGAGGCATCGAGGGGAAGGAAAAGGCCGGAGATTCTCTTGTTCCTTATGTCCTTACTCTACCGATAGATCATCCAACATGAAAAGTCACATGCTCACGCTCTCTGGAGATCGTCCTCATAAGAGTTGCCACTGCGGAAAGAGTTTCAAGCTCAAGATCCATCTTGAAGTGCATCTTCGTATCCACACAGGAGAACGACCATTTCCTTGCGATCTCTGTAGCAAGTCTTTCAAACAGCATGAAAATCTGTCAACACACAGGCGAAGCCATTTGCGACAAAAGCCATTCTTGTGCAGACACTGTGATATGTCATTTGTGCAGAAGACTGATTTAAATCGACCTGAAAAGAAGCACTTTTAAATTGGCTTTTTCTATATATAAAACGTTTTTGTAATTCTAGTAGTAAATTTGAGAAATTTTCGAAACTGTAATATCTTTCGGATAATAAGGATGCAATTCCGTTTATTATTCTGTTATGAATTGCATTCTTTCTTGTTTACGAAACTAAGTGTGATACATACCTGCCAAGTATTGTCAGTATTGTTAGATGCTTTCTTTGCTATATTTTAAATATATGTTTTACCTCTTTTTTTTTAATGATCCTGAGCTTAGGATTAGGCATTTCATCACCGTAATTTGCCTTTTATGAGTTCGTTTTATTTAATGATATATTAAAAATTGCATTCTTTTAATATGCAAAAATGAAACATGGATTTTTCTCCATTTTCGGTATTTTAGTTTTAAGACAAAACCTTTTATGTATTTCAAAAAATGTTTTCTGATTTATGATGTTTCTAATTTGAAAGTCTTCTTTATTATTAATTCAGTTTTTAATGCACAAAAACGATATAAAGTAATTGTTCGATAATTAAAAGATTCCTTTTCTTTGTGTGTGAGAAGGAGATAGGAAAATTGTGTTTGTATGTAAACGTTGGCATTATAGCTTTATGGAGAATTATAAATCGACCTGAAACAGAGGATTTTTAAATGTGATCTTTTAATATATTACTACCGTTTGTTATTTCCTTAATTCTGCTTATGTCTCGGTAATCCACACAGACCTTCTACTTTGCCGTATAAGCTGACAGAGTCCTGACAGACCACTGTGGCAAGCTGCTGCTTAAGGGCGGCATTTATATATTTTATTAACTCGTTTAGTAATTATTTTGTAAACTTTTTCAATTTTGTTTCCAGCTGAATTATTTCGACTGCCATTTCCAACTGTTAGAAAGCTCATTAAATAACAAAAATATTGACAAATATATTATTGAAATTTAAATAAATTTCAATGAGATATTTAATTCATCTTCAATCAGATATTTACTTACTAAATCTCTGAATTCCCTTATTAGCATTCCCAAAACGGGATATCATGACCACCCCCCCCCCTCTCCCTCTAAATCCTGTAATTGTATGATCTGAGAAACATAAACAGAATAATTCAGTTATGGAGCCAGAAAATCATTTTATTAAGATTGAAACTGATCACAGCTATCGAGTCTTTTACAATTGCGATTAGTTCTTTTTTTCCAATTTTGTTTCAATACTAATTTGTTAGAGTAGAATGGATAATTTATATTTTCACATAAAAATTGTAATTTTTACTAATAATTAAATTTTTATTAAATAACATAGAGAAAATATTAAATAATTTCTGAGCTTCATACTAATAATTTTTGTGCAGTTTATACTACATTGTCAAAAATAAACCCTATAAATGTGACTGCTGATATTTCTTGAATTTTATATCTTTAAAGAAGATGACTTAATGCATTATCTCTGTTCTGTTAACCAGTTGGAAGTGTTCATGAGTGTGACAACTGCCAGTGCAGGTTTATATCATTGCAATTCCTTTCCAAACACAGGAATCGAGGGGAAAGGAAAAGGCAGGAGATTCCCATGTTCGCTGTGCCCTTACTCTACCGATAGATCATCCGACATGAAGGTTCACATACTCACTCACTCTGCAGATCGTCCTGACAAGTATTCCTACTGTAGAGGGAGTTTCAAACTAAAGAATCATCTTGAAGTGAATCTTTGTATCTACGCAACAGAACGATCATTTCCTTTTGATCTTTGAAGCAAGTCTTTCCAACTTCTAAGACGCTCTAAGTAGGCGCAATGTCAGATGATGCAACGCCCATTTATGTGTAGACAATGTCTGAAGACCTTCATAGAGAATTCTAATTTGATTTGACATGAAACGTCTGTTGTATTCATATATATCTTTTTAATATCTTTACTTTTTTAACTCTTTAAACGCTTAAAATCTGTGTCGATTTTTTGATAAGCTCAAAACATTGTTTTTAAATTTTTTTGTTAGCGTTTGAATTTTTTTAATATCTTGAAAAATCTTAGTGTTGCAAACTACTGTATATAATTATTGCATGATTTGTTGTGCAATATGTATTCTTTACTGTTATATGTCTTCAGAACCTGGCAATTAAAAGGTTTTTGGTGAATCAATGTAGTACGTAACCTGAACTTTTCTAATTTTATTTTTTTTTATGGAGATATTAAATAGTAGATAACAAAATAATTATAATTATTTTCCTCTAGCCCTTCTCCCGTGAGAGTTATTCCTTCCCTAGCCAATTCAGGGAGAGTTATTCCTTCCTTAGCCTAGTTCAGTGAGAGTTATTGCTTAGTTTTTGATTAAGTTATTCCTTCCCTAGCCTTCAAATGTCAGTTATTTCTTCCTGAGCTTGATTCAGTGAGATTTAACCCGTCCTTAGACTTGTTCAGCAAGAGTTATTCCATTCCTAGCCTGGTTCAGTGAGAATTATTCCTTCCCCCGCCTTGTTCAGTGAGAGTTATTCCCTCCCTAGCTTCGTTCACTAAGAGATATACTTCCCTAGCTTTTATCGTCTTAATTTTAAGAAATAATTCTATTCATTGTATTCGATGCATTCGAAATGCTGTCCCAGCTTACCATTGACTGTTCAATGCTTGACTCCTCACTCGCTGTAACAATGGCATTCATCTAACACAGTGTCTCGCAAACTTTTTTACTCTGCGGCACACTGAATCTATTTTTTTTCCGCGGCACACCTAAAAAAGAATAAAAGCCAACTTTATATAATCGTCATTATATTTGCGCTTTGTTGAAGTCATCAGCCTGGTGTACTTGAAGATTTGCTCTCGTTCTTTAATTCATAACTCGGTGTTTGTTTTAAATATTTGTCCATTCTACGGCTTGAAATAATCTAAAATTAATACCAAAATTTGGAAAAAGCTTGATAAATACTTACAAGATCCCAGTTGATAAAATCTGAAAGATTTTTATTAAAGCACGTCGATATTTCAGCACGTCGATAACACAAGTCAAGTCAAAATAAAATCTTTGGAATATCTAGTGTCAATTTGAAAATCTCTCGCGGCACACTACTGTGCCGCGGCACACAGTTTGCGAGACACTGATCTGACAGATATTCTGTGAGATATTGCATATTGCGCAGACATTCCACAGGACGTAGAACAATGGATATAATATGTTGATTTTCTTTCGAATTCAGACCGTTACCATATTCTATACTCTTTGGACATTGCGCCCCCTCATTTTAAGCTGAGTTCCATGATCTGCATTACGGATGAAACCTCCTTCGGAGTCAGTCAGATCAGCCTTTTTACCCAAGCTCCATTTGGCTTGCTTCCCACCATGACTTTGCGGCTTTTATGAGACCTCATAGTGACGTAGAATGCTAACGTACGGAAGAAAGGTTGCAGAGGAACTCGACCGGATCTAGGGGGGGAGGAGGTACTGGCAAAGGGGTCATGTCCCCACTTTCAAAATGCTTTTAAGGGTAACAGAGGCCAAAAATTATGAAACTTATTTCTATTTTATGCATTTTTAAGAAATGTTTAAAGACTTGTAAGAAGGAAGGGGAAATGTTATACTGCAGGGAAAATCCAGTCTCTAAGTCCTTTTATAATTTTTCACCTCGACTGTGTCTCTGCCTCCCACTCGATTTTTTTCTAATCCCGGCCTGCATACGAATGTATTGGCATTTTTCGCAATAATTTGGCGAGGTAATGTATATTTTTCTCGATTAAATTCCCATTAAAAATGTTTGATACATTTAAGATGCATGTAAAATATTAATTTGTTTTGACGAAACTATTAGCCATGCAATTCTTTCTCAAGTTTACTGACATGTAATACATTAATCTAATGTGGGTATCGAAAAAAACGCTCTCAAAAGTGAGAAGAACTATCTCTTACGTAAATCGCTGCGCTTATTTAAATATCGTCTTGATGCGTTTTTATTAAATAGTAAATAAAAAAAAAACTAATATAATATATAAAAACTAAATATATAATGTATAAAAAAAATCAATACTAGCATGTTTAAATATTTAAAATGCAGTATGATCTACAAAAAAATATATTTCATTGAGTGTCAAAAACGTTTTAAATGCTTTATGCTTTGACAAAAATGTGTCTAATTTAGTGCTATTATTTGTTTTAGAAGATTTAGATTTTTCTCATAAGAATTTTGAATCTTATTCGTAAGTTAATATTAAGTTCTGTCTCATTCCATAATATAAGTTATAAATAAATCTACAAACGCTATTGAATGTAATTCAATACTTTAGGTTATTCACTTCAAAGAGTAATGTATTATTTATTTATTTCTTGAATCAGGTGGATGCGCTGATGAGTGTGACATCTGCTAGTGCAGGTTTACATCATTGCAATTCCTCGCCAAACACAAGAGGAGGCATCGAGGGGAAGGAAAAGGCAGGAGATTCTCTTCTCCATTGTGTCCTTACTCTATCGATAGATCATCCGACATAAAGGATCACATGGGCACTTACTCTGGAGATCGTCATCACAAATGTTCCTACTGCGGAAAGAGTTTCAAACTGAAGAATCATCTTAAAGTGCATCTTCGTATCCACACACAGGAGAACGACCATTTCCATGCTATCTGTGTAGCAAGTCTTTCATAAAGCAGGATAATCTATGTAGCTACTTACTACAGAAGATATATGTATGTATGTATAGATAGTATGTATGTATAGACGGATCTACCTTACAGAAGCCATTCATGTGCAAACACTATGAGAAGTGATAAGTGCAAAAAAAAAATAATAAATAAATAAATACCCCCTCAAGCAGCTGCTTGCCACAGAGGTCTGACAGGAGCCTGTCAGTTTATATGCCACAGTAGAAGATCTGAGAGGATGGCAGGACCTCAGCAGAAAACAACACGAACATCCATGCCTTATCCGGGGCTCGAACCCAGGTCCCGTAGATCAGTAGCCAAGCGCGCTAACCACTCGGCCACGGGACGGCTTATGTGCAAAAGGGTGACTTAAATCGACATGAAATGAAGCACCTTTAAATTGGTCGTGTTCACATGTTTTGTCATCGACATTTGATTTGCTGACTAAGTGTTTAAACTCTTTGAATTTTTAACATTGATGTCGATTACATGTGTAGAATTCCGTTTATCAGTTTCTATTATATTTTCATTTGCTTGACACTAAAACAAAGCTAAGATTTATATAACAGTGCCAAGTATCATCAGTTTCTTTTCATGGTTTTTATTTAATTCTTTGTATTCTCCGGCATGTACTTGAAATATTCCGCACAACAGTTTTTGGCGGTTCTAAATGCATGATATAATCTAAACCACTGTAATTTCACTTTTATGAGACCTTTTTTTAGATATTAAATAGTAATAAAAAATTACAAATATATTAAAATAACAATACAAAGAACACAAGGACGTACGTTTCTTCTTTTGATTTCAAAAACATTTTAAAATCTAATATTTGTTTTACTATATTTTCTGATTTATGGTGCTTATTTCCCGAGGAGAATTTATTTCATTTTTGTGTTATGTATAAAATAGTTTATACTGGAAGGAAACATAATAAGAGATATTTATTAATACCTATTGTTAAAATATACCCATTATTTTCCCCTATATTTTAAAAGGAAAATAATTTATATTTCATTATAATAGCTGAGATATTAATTTGGTGTTATTCTTTCGAAATTCGTTGGTAACTATTTTTTAACGGGTAAAAAGTGTTTGACCTGCAAAATAGTGCCTGTACTGGCTTCTCGTACAACATACAAAGACAGAGACGTACCAAGGATTTATTTTTTGTGGGGGGAGTGTCTGAAAATGAGACTTGAGGAGGATTTCCTAATTACAAAAATATTCCACCAGACAGGAAAGGTTAAAATGACATTCTATACGGAATTAAATTTTATAGGGATTTATTTTATCTCTGTTTTCAGTGTCGGACATGTTAATAGGTTGGCGGAAATGAAATTATAGACAGACGCCTGTTTTAGATTTCAGAGCAGGTAGACAAGTTTGAGATTTCTTTATAAAACGAATAAACTAATAAACCTTAAACCTATTGTTTCGGTGGCGAGGAGGTGTTGACTCTGTGAAACTGTTTTCACAGTGACATGCTCATTTACCTAGCAGTTAGGAGCGCTGAGCACTAGACCAAGTACTGGCTAAATGCATAGTGGATTATATTTGCCCGATTACTGTGTCCTTTTGATACAACGATAATAATTTTCATTATTTAAGGTAAATGGATTTAACTTTGTCATTTGATCAAGAGAGTGGTGAAAAATGGAAGTGAATGTAGATTTTTACAAATGCATTTTTCATGACAGCCATTTTATGTTCAATTTGCATTAACCTTTAAACCAAAAGTAAATAACCAACTAACAGGGCAGTTATTATCTTTAAAATGAACGTTAACGATATTGTGGCTACTATGTGTATCTGATCACTTCATTTATAGCTTTCCTCATGTGCTACTCACGAAGTAGGCGACGACAGCGCTCTCGGAAATTTCTAACACTTTTCGAGGGATCAATTCCGACTCACGGAAGCTAGGAACGCTATATGTTATCCCCGAGAAGGACCACCCCACTTAACCGAATGGGGAAATTAAGTATGGTAGTCCCACTTAACGTTTAACTTTTACGTGGGGTGGTCCCACTTAAGTGGGAAAAATCTCGAAATCCACGTTAAGTGGAACCACCTCACGTAAAAGGGTCCTCACGGTCCCGAAATGGGGAAATTAAGTGGAACCACCCCACTTAATTTCCCCATTTCGGGACCGTAAGGTCAAGTAGCAGCGGAACCACGGGGCAATGCCAATTGCTGCCACAGGTGTCCGTCCGCCCGCATTTAAATTAAAGTGCATTTTATTTGAAGATAAAATGCAAAACCGACATACTTTTGCAACAGTTGGCCACAGCGCGATTTCTTTTCACTCCTTGTCCAGGCCAAGTCTACCTCAAGAATTAAGGCCATGACAGCTATTTTGATGACGTCACGTAAGGAGGGAATACTTTTCATTAATTTAACTATAATATTATTGCTATACTTAGCTTCAGTATATAGTTCATAAATTAATACAATATTAAATGTATTGCTCCATCAGCAATAGCACAAAATTTAAAAAATAAATTTTAAATAAATGCATATATAATATTTTTAATTATTCTTTTATTTATTTGCGAAACATGTATTAAAGCTACATGCAATAATATTTTGCTACATTTCATATAAAATTATCACTCCATAAGTGACGTCATTAAACTAGCTGTAGGGCCTTTAGTATCAAGTTGGTCTTGTTCAGTCCAGAATATGGAAAAAGATGGGGGGAAAGCAAAAATTGAAAAGCTCTTCTGGTACAATTTTGTTTCCTTATGTTTTAGTGGTTTTTAACAAAGTTCCTGAAAATTCGCGTAATATATACATAAAGGTATTAGAAAGAAAACTGGAAAGAGTTCCATGTTATCTCAATAGGAAATCACATTCAGGGATTTATAATTTCTTCCACATGATTCTTAATGAAAAATGCGTCTAAATATAAAGATTCCAATCGAATCTATCTAAATATCGGTTTTAAACAATATTTGTTCAATATTGAAAACGGTTATGAATGCTGGAATGTTTGAAAAACTACAAAAAATTAACCCTAAAATTTAATTAAAATATTAAATTAAACATTCTAGTAGAGTCAACTATGATATCTGACCTCTTAACCTGTTTTATTTTTTTAATAAATAGTAGGGACAGTTTTTTGTATTCTGTTAAATAGTCCAACTTTCATAACCTTTCTATAATCACCAAATATGGTTTAAAATTGATATTTAGGTAAGTTAAAACTCTCAATCAAATCTAATTTTAGACATATTCTTTCTTTAAAAATGGGATCGAAGAAGTTATTGAGCTGTGAATTTGATTTTCCGTTGAGATAAAATGGAACTCTTGCCATTTTTCTGTTGGTACCTCTGTAGGTTTACTATTTTTCTCACCTCCGTTCCTGTTACTAGCGCTCCCGTCAAGGAAGCGGAGGGGAGGGGGGGGTTGCTCTCTTCCTAGATCTCATCGTGTTCTTGGGTAATTAAAAGTGATTTACTTGTTCGAATATCTTTCTTTATTAATATATATCGCCGTTGCAGCTGTTTTATGACTAGTTTTAGCTAATTTTAATAAATGTTTTTGCAATACAATGTAACCCATTATTTCTATTACGATGATTAATATCTTACAGAGTTAAAAGCTTATACGTAATAGCATGAATTGTTAAGTAAATACTAAATTCAGATATTTATTCTTACTCTCTATCACAGGACAGTGTGTTTATCAGTGTAACATCTGCCAGTCCAGGTTTACATCATTACAATTCCTCACCAAACACAAGAAGAGACATCGAGGGGAAGAAAAAGGCCGGAGATATCCTTGCGCATTATGTCCTTATTCTACTGATAAATCATCCAGCATCAAGCGTCACATGCTCATCCGCTCTGGAGATCGTCCCCACAAGTGTTCCCATTGTGAAAAGAGCTTCAAACTGAAGAAACATCTTAAAGTGCATCTTCGTATCCACACAGGAGAACGACCATTTCCTTGTGATCTCTGCAGCAAGTCTTTCATAAAGCAGGACAATCTATCAAATCATAGACGATTCCACTTACTGCAAAAGCCATTCATGTGTAAACACTGCGAAAAAACATTTGTAACTAACAGTCATTTAAATCGGCATGAAAAGAAGCATTTTTAAAGCTATTGTATTAATCTATTGCCGTCACTGTTCATTTAGCTGATTTTGCTATTTAATTACTTATTAACAGTTAATATTAATAATTTGGCAAGAAGTGATAAATTTAGTTTCATATTTCATTGCTTTGATATATCAGATAGAGAAATGTGATACTTGTGCACAAAATATAATTTTCATTTCTCTACGAATTTTCTGTTATATTGACATTTTGTTTTAGTGTTTTCTTTTTGTTAGATTTTGAAGAGTTGGGTTGGGTTGTTTTACCTCTGAGCGGCACCTTTTTGCACACCATGGGCTAAATGGCCAGGTCACATGGACCCCGAATGCTCAGAGAAGGTTGGGGGAGGGGACCCACTGGAACAGCTGTTGGGAGACAGATGGTATCCTCCCGTCAAGGCCATCCAGCGTGTTCTTTAACGTGCACAGGGTATGGCTCTCCCGCACACGGGGCCACGGCTTAACGTCCCATCCGACGGACGGCGACCTTTCCAAGCCCATCGGTGTCCCCTACTGACCGTGCGCAGGGCGAGGAATTTTGCGGAGATAAATCTCAACGCTGACCCAGCTGGGACTCGAACCTGGGAAGTACAGATTACGAGCCTGGCGCGCTACCGACTGAGCCACCCCCGCCCCATTTTGAAGAATTATTACAAAATATGTAATGCACTGAGAGGGCGTTTTAATTAGAACCGACCTATGGTAATTGGAATTGACCTATGGTAATTTGGAATGACCTATGTTAATTGGGAACAGTTTCAAAGTCAAAAAGTTCTTAAATATTCTTTGCAAAAGTGTAACCGTATAAAAAGTAAAAAGTTCAAATTAATTCATTTAAGTATCGATATTTCAGTGGTGGTTGTGATTTATTTAAAATCTGAGCAAAGCTGTTAAATTTAAAAGCTGTTCCTTCTGGAAAAAAAACATTCAAATGAACATATCAACCCTATGCTTATACATTTGGTATAGTTAAATATCAGTCATTAGAGCTCAACAATTTCTTCAATATGAATTTTAATGAAAAATATGTGTAAAGATAAATTGAAGATCTCAATCAAATCTATCTAAATCATGATTTTAAACAATATTTGATCAGTATTAAAAATCTGTCTAAACCTCAATTAAAAAAAATATTTTTTCGGCGTTTTAAGAATATATTATTTAAGAGGACATCTTGATGAGTGTGCCATATGCCAGTGCAAGTTTACATCATTGCAATTCCTCCCCAAACACAAGAAGAGTAATCGAGGGTGAAGGAAAAGACGAGATTTCTTTGTTTATTATGTACTTACTCTACCAATAGATCATCCAGCATGAAGGATCAGGTGCTCACCCACTCTTGAGATCGTCCTCACAAGTGCTCCCATTGTGGAAAGATTTTCAAGCTGAAGAATCATCTTAACGTGTATCTTCGTATCCACACAGGATAACGACCATTTCCTTGCGTTCTTTGTAGCAAATCTTTTACAACTCAGGATGCTTTAAACGAGACAGATGAAGTCACTTGATGCAACGGCCCTTTTAAGTGTAGACGCTGCAGAAAGACCTTTATAGAGAAATATGTTGAATAGACATGAAAACAAACATGTTTAAGACTATATTATTCATAGGCCCTGACTCCACGGGGCAATTGCCGTCGTACTTATGGAAGCATCGGGTTAAAAGTATCTTTTGCTTCCATGTCATTTATAATTTATAAAACAGAAATTATATTTTACATCTTGTATCGTGCAAAGCTAAAGCTCGTCCAAATCCACATGCGTACAATAGCAGTTGGCACTTTTTCGAGGGCTTGATGAGATTGTGGGTAGGAGTATTTATCGGGTACTTTAAAATTGCAGGGAAAGTTCCTGATGGCCTGAAATTACTTCACTACATGGTTATTATGTACAATCAATTTCTTTTACTTACATCTATAGAAATGTCTATATTCGACCACACTTTGATCTTAAACTATTTAAACTGTGAGCCAGCCAATCAAATCGAACCTCGAGTCCAACGAAGAATGACCTTTGCTCTCTAAAGGGCATGGGCGACGGTGCGTGCTTGACTGTCCTAACCGAGTCTCTTAACCTGTTCTGACTCCCACGCTGTCCTCTCAGTTGACCAGACCTGCTGTAGAGGTGAGGGAGCGTGCTTTAGCATTGGCCAATGTCACCTGAGCTTGGTGAATGAACCTCAGCTGTTGCATTCTCCGGAAGCTCTTTGTTGAGTCAGGAAGTTATGGCGCGTGATTGTTTGTTGGCAACCCAGGTGAACGCCCAAGCCTTAAAATAATAATTTTTTTCTACAGGGTACGATGCTTTTCTCTTCTTAAGGTCTATGCTCTGCCGTGTCAGTTGATCTGACCTGCTGACTAGCAGCTGAAAGGACTGGCAGCACTGGAGAAGTATCGGAGGTCCACTTGAATGGTTGGCGCGAGTTCACGTTAATGCAATACTTGCGCCAGGTAAAAGCAAATGTATTTCTGAAAAGAACTAGAAAAAGCTGGCGCGTTTATTATGTCGAAAATTAAAAGCAGCATTTTAAAATATTTAGAAAGGGCAAATACTGCCATTCAGAGGAAATGTTTATTTTTGAAGATACATTGATAGATTTACATTAAACCGCTGTTTCAAGTTTAAAAAGAAGAATGCATACCAACATTGGAATCTCGTTTTAAAAAAGAATGAAGTTCTATAAAATTTTATAAAAGATTTTTTTAATTTTTTACAAAAAAAGAGACAAGGTAACCTTGAAGTTATATAAGAGTATCATGGTTTATCATGTAACATACAGTGTTCGTTGCAGCTGTCTTCCTGGAGTGGCCAAAGCCTTTGCCTGCGTCCGGTTGAACGGCCTTTTACACAAGCTTATACAAGCCGAAGTGCCATTTGGACTCATCTGTTTGATCCAATCATATCTCTCCAATGGACCATTTCAAATCGAAATTAAACCTGTCGTGTCTACAAGAAGAGTCATCTCTGCGGGTGTGCCTCAGGGCTCCCTTTTCGATCCTACACTCTTCTCTTTATACTTATACGATTTACCTTCATTTGATCGTATTCATCTTGCACTTTACGCAGATGACTTTGCCTTACTATCTCCCTTCCTCGGTCCTGCTATCGCTGTGAAGAGACTGCGGCATTGCTTGACCCAGCTGGGCATATGGTACGAGAAATGGAAGATAAAGATTAACTCTGACAAGAGTTCTGCCATTTTTATTTTGCTGGAAAGCGTGTTATGAACCACACTTGCCTCCGTTACAAAATACTCCCACTGATTGGAGTGATTCAGTCAAATATCTTGTGGTTGTTATACATAAGAGGTTAAAATGGGACTATCATATAATAATATAATCTCCAAAGTCAATTCATTGAGGGGCCAGCTAAGCCCACTCCTTAAGAGAAATTCCATTTTAATGATTGATCATAAGCTTTTACTCTATGATACGATCATCAGACCGGTTATTCTCTGTGCTTCACCCATATGGGCGAATACTACACCCACCAATATTCGTAAGATTCAGGTCTTACAGAATAAGATTTTGAGAACTACGGTCAATGCCCCCTGGTTTGTCATTAACAGACAACCCATTAAAGACCTGGGCATCGACCATATATATACACATATAAAACGCACCTCAAAAAAGACTTTTTGAGGCTTTAAGCAATAATCCCAATGAGATTATTTCTTCTCTGATTCTTTACGATCATACTGTTTTGAACAAGTACAAGAGGCCTAAAACGGTAGCGTTCTCTGAGGAGACATACCCGTTTTAGGTTTCTTATACAATTTTACTGCTATTTTTAGCTTTTCTTATGTTTGCCCTTAGGGGCCCACCTAAGAGTGGTTTACTTATTTATTTTGTTCTTACTCATGCCAAATAGACATATCTCTATGATGGAGATGGTTAGGGGTAAAATTGTTAACCGGTATATCGAATATGATTATACGATCTACTATCATTCAACATACAAACACACAAGAACCTGCTGGTCGTAGTAGTCAGGTACTCTAACCATTAGACCAGGTAGGGTTATTCCAACTAATGGATGATTGGGAAAATGCAAGATAATATCATAATACAAAGATTGTTTCTGTCAGTTGAATATTCTTGACATTCTAACACCAAAATTTCAAGTTCTTACTTTATATAAATCACTTGAACTATTTGTTAAAAGTTTCGCCATTTTTACATTTAGTGCTCTCTAACGATGTAAATTAAAACCACCTAAGGATTTAACAAATGAGAATTTATAATAGTTCATTAGCACTAATCCAATAGGTAAAAAAATAAATTTATAATTTTCTCTTAAAACAAAACAGTTGTGTTCCACCCCCTGGGTATAAGAAAGAGAGCAACTTATTGTTGCAAATGCAAACCTCATGTCCTTCAACTTCTTCCACCAAAATGCTGAATTTATTGCCAAAATAGGTCGTTTGCACTATTCGTGTAAAATTAAGCAAATTTCAACTTTTTCTATTTATTTCAATTTCAACCTTTTTCTATCTAAGCTATACAGAGATTCATAAAGTATGAATCGTAATATTTCATCAATATATTTGCAATCGAAAAAAGTAAATTTGAATTTACAAAAACAAAGTTGAATGTCTACAGACGAACAGACGACAAAATGAAAACATAAGCTCATTTTCTTGAAAATGAACTAAAAAGTATATGCTTCATATTTCTTGAGTTACTGTAACTGTAAGAAAACATTTGTATAAAGTTTCTCGTTGACGAAATTAATTCCAAATGTAATATTTTGTTTTGACAGAAGGAAACAATATTTTTCAGAGTGAAAGACCAACAGAAGACTCCTCTTCCAAGAGATCATGAATATCATCATGAAGAAGACGTTACAAGTACCTTATTGTGCTGACTTCAATCTAATGCAACCTAGATCGACATTTGTTCAATTTCAGGGAAGAAATGCCTGAAGAGTGATTCTACTGTTAAATAAAAAGATGTTTTAAAGAAAGTGAGCTTTTTGTTATTTTCAAAGCAAATTCTGCTTCAACCTTTGACAATTCAGTCCTCCAATGAAACAGTTTTATCAAACACAGGATAAGCTATACACCTTAGTAGCTGTGAGTATCCAAATTTTACACAACGTATTCCTTGATAATGACAATAGATATTAAACAAAATGTAAAATTCTTTATACGACGAATCTATGCATTTTCGTAATGACAATTCTTTGCCTCATTATATTCGTAAAATAATCAGTACTCTGTATAAAGATTAATGCAATGAAAAATAATGGTAGTTCTGATCTAATTCCATATTTAATGAATACAAATGAGTATTTCATTATTTGTTTATATATATAATGATCCTAGACATTAAAAACCTTTTTCCCAATATTTATAATGTGTGATGAAGACATGTATGTTGTGTAAGACTGCTAAATATTTACCAATTTTAGTGTATTTGTATCATTATATTTATTTTTATCAGATTTAATCTACTAGCAGAGACTGTTGTTGATATTTCATTTATTGTTTTAAATGAATACGATTTAACACATTTAGTTTTTTTCTTTCCTCTCTAAACACAGGTAGAGTCTTTAAACACAGGTATACTTATGAGTGTGACATCTGCCAGTTCAGATTTACATCACTGTAATTTCTCACGAAACACAAAAAGAGACATCGAGGGGAAAGAAAAGGCCGGAGATTTCATCGTCCATTATGTCCTTACTCAACCGATAGCTCAATCCACATCAAGTGTCACATGTTCACCCATTCTGGAGATCGTCCTCACAAGTGTTGCCATTGTGGAAAGGGTTTCAAGCTGAAGAATCATCTTAAAGTGCATCTTCGTACCCACACAGGAGAACAATTGATCTCTATGTTGCGATCTTGTGCAACCACGGCAATTCCCGGTTCCGCCTGACAGCACTACCTGGTTAAAGAAAAGCCATGACTATCTAGAGCCGGGGGCAAGGAATACGCCCTATAGGCGCACCTCAACCCCGGCCTCACATGGCAGCAGTCCTATAGAAGGAAAGCTAACCACCGGAAGAAACCTAAATTTAATCTATTCCCCGGTTTGCAAATGTGCAAGGATATAAAGATCCAAGCTCGATCGGCACCCGGGGTGGAGACTCTTAGTAGCACCCAGACTTTTTGGACGGCTCGTGCCTACTAGGCAGGAGGGACCTTTCGACCGAGCCGTCGAACTGACCACCCAAGGTCCCTGAGGTGAGGTCTCCGACGCCGTCACCACCCGACCGGCAATCAAGCCGGCCAGCAGCGTCTTTGACCTCGGTTGGCCTTGGCCATGTCCAACCGGCGCCCAACCCGGTCGGCACAGCCTTCAGCCGGGTTGCTGGGCCCTAGGCCCCCCCACCACGACAAGGTGGTCCCCTATTGGGGGGGACACAGGAGAACAACCATATCCTTGTGATTTTTGTAGCAAGTCTTTCATAACCCAAAGCATTCTAACTATGCTCAGACAAATTCACTTGATGCAACGGCCATTTATGTGCAGACATTGCGAAAAAACTTTTGTTCAAAAGAGTGGATTAGTTAAACATGGAAAGAATCATTTTTAAGTCTATTGTATTCATATATTAACATTTGTTTTTATTTCCTCTGTTGCAAACTTGTTTAAATGTTTGATGTCCTTGTAGATTATATCTCACAATGCCCTTTATCAATTTCTGTTCTGCAATTTATTCTTATGTGTTTCAAAGATTTGAGAATGTGTTTTGACAGCATTTTTTTTGCCTGAGCTCGTACTTTCTCGTAATCGTGAGGTTTTGATGCCTACAGGATTCTGACATCACGAAGGCACGTGCATTAAAGCCAGTGACATATATAATAGTCGAAAAGTCCACAGCATGAATTAACAGGGATACGCGGAAACGATGAAACAGTTTGTAGAACATTACACGTTTCTTGCATGCTCAGTGATATCGAAATTTGAAACTTGGGGAAAGGTTATAGGTAGTTAATTTATTTTAGCTTATGAAATATTATTTTAGTTTCTTAATTGAAACGATAAAAATTATTATTTTAGTTTCTGAATTAAAACGATAAAGCTAATACTTTTACACTTAGTAATTTGCAGAAAGCCAGATTTCATAATCGTACGTTTTTCATTTTAGGTCCCGGCTGCTCCTCATCATATTGTTACAAAATTTTAGTTTCATTTTTTTCCTTTGAGAACTGTGATTAAATTCGGAATGAACAAACACACAGTAAATAAACTGATATAATAACGGAAAAAATAAATTAAATGAATAATGTACAAACATTCAGTATCTGTCATTTGAAACACCAATTTCAACTACATTAAATAATCATGACATTTATTAAAATGTAACTTATAAACCACTATAATATTCGGAAACCAAATCTCAAATCAAAGCACAGATTCAACCTTTAGCAATCACCTTACCACTGGTTATACATCACATATGGTAGAAATGATGCTCCCTACACCGATCTACTTCCGAACAAAACTACTTTTACCACCATATAACCACAATTCTCAGTAGTCTCTGCCCAAACACCAAAGAAAATTCATCTTTTCACACACTAATCAATTTTCAATTCTGACTCGTCCTTTGAAATAAACTGTGTTCCAATCCATTAATGACGTAATTCACACATTGTAATACAATTCTGTTTCGTTTACATTGCTACACTTGCGTAGTCCGCCTCAGTATTAAGTTACCGAAGTTTGCTATTCACCGACTATATATTGTAACTGAGCTTGTGATTGCTGCATGTTCTAAAGTTTCGACAGTTCATTTATATTATAGATAAATTATAAATAAAATAATTTAATACCTTACTCTCATACTTTATGCTAGCTCCTTGAAGTTACAGTTTTATGTCTACACGAACAAAAAATCTGTATAGAAAAATGAAATCATTTATATATATTTGCCACTGTTGTTCGATAAAAGGATTTATACTTTTCTATTATTTGCACACTCAACTATATTTGAAGATGTTTAATATTGTATATACATATAAGTTGTCACTACTTTTTTCCTGTGTTAATTATTACAATAACCTGAATGAGCATACGCTCTTGGGTTACTTACATTGTAATAATGTACATTTATATCAAAAATAAAAATATTTGAATTGGAATTTGATTTTTATTTCTGACGAAAGAGCACGATTTCACTTCACATTCTTGCCTAATTAATAGTGCTCTTCCTGTTCCAAATTTTGACGCTTTTAAATAAATTGTATTTTGTACGCTTTTAGAAAAATTACGCAAATTTCTTTTGTTTTTTGAATAACGTGTAAAACATTTTTTCTGTAATTCGGTTATTACTTTCTTCCAGAAATGTTCTAAGTAATAACATGCATCATTGTTAAGATCATTATTAAATTGAAATACCTATTCCTTCTCTCTAACACACCGAAATGCGTAAGAGTGTGACATCTGCAAGTGTAAATTTACATCATTACAATACCTCTCCAAACACAAGAGGAGGCATCGAGGGGAAGAAAAAGACCAGAGAGGCTCTTATTCATTTTGTCCTTATTCTAAAGATATACCAATCCACATTAGGGATCATATGCTCATCTACTCTGGAGATCGTCCACACAAGTGTTTACATTGTGGAAAGAGTTTCAACCAGAAGATTCATCTCGAAGAGCATCTTCGTATCCTTACAGGGAACCACCATTTCTATTGCGATCTTTGTAGCAAGTCTTTCATAAAGCAATACAATCTAACTGTGCATAGAAGAATATATTTTCTTCAAAAGCTATTCTTCTGCAAACACCGTGAAAAGTCATTTGTGCAGAAGGATGAGTTAAATCGACATGAAAAGAAGTGTTTTTAAATTTTTTATATTTATTACATTTAACTTTTTTTAAAGTTTGCTCTTAAATTCTGTAACTTTTTAAATTCCGAAAATCTGCTTGGATTTATAAATACCCTATTCAGTTTATTAGTTTCCTTTATGGTATTGTTACGACAGAAGGAATCTGGCAACCGAAAGCAAAAAGTATCAGCCAACGAATAAGAACTTCGGGAGAATTTGAAGAAGAACAGTAGAGCGTGTAACGGTCGTGTGTTTAACGGTCTAGAGTTCGAAAATGGACGGTTAGCTGTTAGAACAGAGACAGACAGAGCTGATGTTGTGTACTCTGTGCAGGAAGGTTGATGACTTGTGCATGTTAGTAGTTGATTTGTGTATAAGATACTTCGTCCATATATTCTTAGTAACAATTTGCCTTGTATTTAATTTGGTTTCAAAATATAGTTTTTAATACTCACGCGCAGTGGCTATCCATTTTTGTAATCCGCAACATTTGGTGTCAGGAGTGGGATAATTTATTGAATGCCGTTAACTAGAAGTATGGATGAATTAGTAAAGTTGATAAATAGCTTGAAAGCCGATATTGCTACACAGATGAATGACATTAAAAGTCAAAATAATGAGTTGAGAACTGAGATAATTTCTCAAAAAGATGACTTGAAAGCCGATATGGCTACGCAGATGACTGATGTTAAAGGTGATATAGGTGAACTTTTTAGTCAAAATAGTGACATAAACAATAAAATAGGTGACCTTGTTAGACAAAGTGATGACTTGAAAGCCGAAATGGCTTCTCAAGTTGGTAAGATTATTGATCAGTTCAAGGATATCAAAACCGAACTCAACAAACAATGCAATAGTTTAAATGTTGATTTTTGTCAGTGAAAAAGATGATCTTGATAGTGTTAAGTTAGATTGTAAACATGGAAAAGAAAAAGAGAAAGACAACGCATATCAAAATGTAAATCCCAAACCAATAGGTGAAATTTACGAAACTAACAGCACTGGAGGTAACAGTACAGATAAACATAATGACATAATACTGATGCGGGAAAGAAACGATGTGGAACCAGAAAACATTCCAAGATTCTTCGCTATCTGAAAAAGAAGCAATTTAGATTCAATTCGTTTTTACAAAATTCGACGGACAGGAGAAGCTCGCTGGGGCAGCGGCGCTCTGATGAAGGCTTCATATGGATTGAAGAGATCTCAAGAGAGATGGAGAAAGTGCGAGAGGACTGCGAGAGGAAGACTACAAAAGAATCGGATCTTCGCAAGAAAGGAGAATCTCGAAATGTGGATCTGCTACTGGAAATCAAGAAACGTAGAGATAGCGCAGATAATGCCTTTGACCACGCAACTACTGGTGATGCATGGCAGAGTGTCTATGTCGCTGGTGACATGTCTAGGAACTGTGAAGAACAATCACACAGATCAGAGAGCTCTGAGACTATACAGTCCGCTTTGCACTTCAAAATACCTAGGTATATAAGTCTGGCACGATCTGAAGGGAGATCCACACGAAAGGTATTCTATTCCTCGCCGTCAACAAAATGCGTCATGGACAATTATCGCAAAGGCAGAGTAACGAGTGGTAATGAGGCGGTACGAAACAGAGTTTACGTTTCGCAGAGTGGTCCGAGTAAAGAAGAGGCGTCCATTCATCATAGATACAAAGTGCCATTCGACGTTACCGGGGACGTCGGAGAGATTTCTCCGAAGCATATAGCCACACTCGAATCGCTTATAGAAAGTGGGGATTTAAGAAAGAAGAATTCCGAAGAATGGCTTAGAAGCGTAACAGGTGATGCTAGTAAAGGAGCTTCAGGCAGAGACAGTACTTCAAAGACTAACTTTCTGGATGAAACTAAGCCTCAGAGTTACGGTCAGAGAGAAGTGAAGCCCTCAGATAATCTCAACGTAGCCATGCTGAATTTCTTTTCTGAACAGCCAATGTGCAGATTTGGACATTATAACCATTTAGATTATAAGGATATAGAAAAGTTTTATCACGACTACAAGAGCTCTAAAGTGGACAATATCATGTTTCAAAACTCGTCGCTGATCTCCAGAATGAACAATTTGGCAATCATCACTGATATTTCCCTGGCTAATTACAATGAGAGCTCCAAGAAAGTGAATTCGGAAGAAACAGCAACTATGACCTCCTCGGGTCATATGTTTTGCTGGAGACCCGAGTGGCGCCATCGGATGGTAGATGAACACAGCACAGGAGGTGTCGGCGACAAAGTGAGTCTTGTCTTGGCTCCTGCACTTGCTGCTTTAGGTCTCAAGATCCCTATGATCTCCGGTCGTGCTCTCCAATTGACGGGAGATACTCTGGACAAATTGGAATCCATCCCTGGCTTCACAGTCGACTGCACTAAAGATAAAATCGAGCAGATGATGGAAGACGTCGGATGCTGCATCTTAAGACAGACAGAGGAGCTGGTGCCAACAGATAAGGAGATTTACCGCTGCAAGGATCTGACGGCTACCGTAGATAGCGTTCCTCTAATGATATGCTCAATTGTGTCCAAAAAGCTGGCTGAAGGAGTGTGCGCTTTGGTTTATGATGTTGAATTCGGAAAAGGAGCTATTGATCTCATCAGTACAGAAGATGTTGCTGTTGATTTAGTTAAGAAAATGGTTGCAGTATCACAAGCTCGTGGATTGAAGAGTTCAGCTGTTATTAGCAACATGGATTCACCTCTTGAAAACTCTGTTGACAACTCTCTGGAAGTGATGGAAGCTGTTCAGTGTTTCCTTGGTAACGGATCCTTGGAACTGCAAGAGCTCGTCGAAGAGTTAGGAGGAGAACTGCGTTTGGTGAACATTGTGGATAATAGGGTAGATGAAGCTTCACGTGTCCGCAAGGTTCTGCATAACGGCAATGCTTTGAACAAGTTTCGTAACATGTTAATAGAACAAGGAGTATCTGAAGATGTTGCAAGCTGGCTATGTGAAGGTAAAACAGAAAAAATATTGCTAGCAGCCCGACACATCACTGATCACATCATCGCGTAAACTAAGGTAATAAAATATAATGAAACCTAAGTTGTATGACAATATTTAATCTTATTAGAGGATTTTATTATTATTATTATTATTATTATTATTATTATTATTATTATTATTATTATTATTATTATTATTATTATTATTATTATTATTATTATTATTATTATTATTATTATTATTATTATTATTCCAACAGGATGGTGCCACGGCCAACACAGCACGAGCTTCGATGACAGTTTTGAGGGCAATGTTCCCCGGACGATTCATAACGATTCGAGGTGACATCCCGTGGGCAGCGCGCTCGCCTGTGATCGCTAACTCCCTGTGATTTTTTTATGGTGATACCTCAAGGCAGATGTTTTTAAACATCGCCCCACAAACCTGCTTCAGCTGAAGAATGTTATTCGGCAGGAAATAGCCCGAATTCCACTGGACATGTTGGAACGTGTAGAGGGAAATGTCAGAAATCGGTTGCATCAGTGCATAGAGAACGGTGGCCACCACCTTCAAGATATTTTGTTTAAAACAGCATGATTTGAAATTTGAAATTATGTTCTTTCAATATCAAAAAATAAATTTTGTTGATCAGCAACAATTTTTGTTTCATTCACCTTCAAAAAAAGGAAGTTTTTGCGCCCCACCCTGTATAAATGAATGTTATGATCACAAAAGAACGAATTAGATGATACAAAAACGTTTTTTCAATATCTGTACTGATTTAGCATTTAGACTTAAAGTTTATTGTGAATTTTGTGTTTTGTTGAAACTTTAATGCTGATATTATGTTCCAATTTTATAATCTGTTTCAGATTCGTAATTCACACGTACTTTTACATGAACAATACTTAATGGAAACCGAATATTAACCGAATATTAAGATGAAAAAGGCAACCTTTCGAGAGTTATTAACGAAATAAACGCACACAAACGCCACAACATTCCGGCAAATGTTGTTGAACCTACGGAGAGGGGAGTGGGGCAAGCACTACTGGCCTTAGTTTTGTGGGATTAGCTAACCTCCATTATTTACTTCTAGCGGCATGCATCTAGGATCTTTTTATCCGAAATATGAATTGGCTTCCATTTCTTTATTTTAGAGTATTGAGTTCCCTAGAAATATCCGCGAAAATAAATCATACTCCTGGGCATACTATTTCGTTTCCAGTTTGAATTAAACCCTAGTTGACTAGCACACACATGAGGCGAAAATTTACAATAAGATCGACTTACCGTATATTTCCGCAGATAAGACGACCTTCAGATAAGATTTTGTCAAAGTTTTATAGTTTTAGCATATATCTGTCCTATAAGACGACCCCAAACTATCAACGGCCTATGAATTTAGTGTAGATCGGCGATCATCATGTGGATAATAATACTGTATAGCGTATACGGAATTATATCCTATTCGCAAACATTCGCACTGATTCGGGCATTTGGGTAATGACTTTGACTATTCACAAAAGCGTCGTATGGGCTATTCAATTTTGTGGACATACCCTACTCTGTACTAGTAAATAATTACGGTTTGTCCGTTTTTTCCTCAGTAGCTCAATAAACATAACTTTTAATATTTATTTTGTTTTAGTATTGTTTTACTATTACAATGTAATGTATTATTTACTATTACAATGTAATGTATTATCATAATAGCGTATTTAAATAATATGTAAGATTTTTCGATAAGTTGTAGTAATAATGGTTTCAATTTATATAAATTTCAATCTAAATTTTTTTGTATCTGTCCTATAAGACGACCCGGATTTTGGGAACCTTTTTTTATGATTCAACTATCGTCTTATCTGCGGAAATATACGGTATAAGCAATTTTTTTCTTACTCTTTTTTGTGCTAAATTACCTTTGAAGGCTACGCTTTAAGCAATCCTTTATTTTCTACAATATTTTGTTTGAAATTTAAAATATATATCTGGCAACAAAACTGAGGCGCCATTATCATTCAACGCCAGTAGTAGTCGAAGGAAGTTTGCTTTTAGACATTAAGTTTATATCAGGTAATACCTTAGCATTTTCTCTTTTTATTAGCCAATACGTGTTTCTAAATCAATTTGTAAGATACAAGTAACTTCATTGATAAATATTTTACGAGTTGTTACTGTATCATCCAGTGTCTCGCGATCTTAAAATGATTTATCGAGTAGGTACATGTAAGATTTCTTATTAAACTATCATTTTAACACACAATAATTCGAGATATGATTATATTCGTTGAAAGGTACCATAGCTATATTTAAATAGTGATAGTGCTATATGTGTATTAAATTTTATTTACCGAAGAAATACACAGATTATGGAATCTACGCCAGGGTTCTTGGTGATTTCAATCAATCTTTTTAAACTGCATTAAACAAGGAGCTCTTAAAATGTGGATCGCGAGTACATAATGAAATCAGATTTAACCAACGAGCTATTTAAGTTTTACATTATAGCGAAGTGTAAAGGGTCTGCATTAGTTTATCTACGATTGTACGGGGTTGCAATATGAAAACAGAAAACACCTGTATTAAGCAATGAATTAATCTCTGTAATAATACTCTTGCGTGCCATTGCTTATATACAGAAAAATATTATTTGAAGTAATGATTTAGCAGAGCGTACTGGTGTCATTAAGGTGTTAGCGGAAGTCAAATAAATAGGTATGATTCTGATATGGAAAACTAGAAATAAAAATTTTGTGAATTATAAAAATTAATGGAAATAAAAATATTTTTGTAGGCATTCTTTACCGCAGAATGCTGCTGTTGCTTTAATGTTAAGTCTGTGGAGTCGTGAGTTGGTAGAGTCACAAAGATATACATATGATGTTCATGCATCACAATAGTTCTTCCGGACTATTGTGATGATAAAATAATAGAGAAATAGCGGAAGTGAGCTTTATCTCATTTGATTATTTTATCCTTGGGTTCCTTTTAATACATTTCGGCAGAGCATTTAAGATTTCCCATTGCTTTTGTATCATGATATGTTTATCTTTAATGATGTTACGGAAAAAAATAATGGTACTTTTCGGTTATCTCCGGTCACATTTTCGGTACTTTTCGGTTATCTTGAAGAAGGGAAATATTTCAGAAATATTCAACGCTATATAGAATAAAATCATGTTTCTGCACTAAAAATAATCTCATCAAAACAAGATTTTATTAACAATGTTTGTCGCGTATAGAATGACCCTTGTTTGGCATTTAAAAAAACAAAACAAAATAATCACATCAAAATTAGATTTCATTAACAATTCTTATCACTAAGGAATAAACCCTTGTTCCGCACTTTAAAAAAAGCCCCCAAAAATAAACAATCTCATGAAAATTAGATATCATTAACAGCTCTTATCGCTAAGGAATGAATCCTTGTTCCTCAGTGAAACCCCAAAAATAAATAATCTCATCAAAAGATTTCATTAACAACGGTTATCGCTAAACAATGAAACCTCGTTTCCCACTTTAAAAAAAGCTCCCAAAATAAACATCAAAAGTAAATTTCCTTAATAACGCTCATCGCTAAAGAATCAACTTAAGAAAAGCCCCAAAAACAAATCTCATTGCTACTTTGGTGTTTATTTTTCGTCGCCAAGAAAATGTAACCGGAGGTAACCGAAAGTACCAAAATAATTTTTAAAAGAGACCATTTCATTGCGGGGAAAATATTCGATAAATGTGATGTATAATAAATAAATATCCCCTTAATAATCTACTTGCCCGAGGGTCTGACAGGATTTTGACAGTTCAATGCGCCATAGAGAAGATCTGTAAGACAGAAAAGACAGCAGCAGAAAGACAAACATAAACATCCATGTCTTGTCTGGCGCATTAACCACTCGGTCACCGAGACGGTTTCATCGGATATATAAAGTAAGAAATTGATTTATTTGCAGTGATTTCATATGAAGTGAAAATAATCGATGCTAACTTTGAGAGCAGTCCCCGTGCCGAGTGGTTAGCGCGCTTGGCTGCTGATTTAAGGGTCCCTGGGTTCGAGCCCCGGGGTAAGGCATGGATGAATGTGTCGTTTTTCTGCTGAGGTCCTGCCTTCTTCACAGACCTTCTGCTATGGCATATTAAACTGGCAGGCTCCTGTCACCTCTGTGGCAAGCAGCTGCTTGAGGGGGTATTTATTTATTTTTCTATAACTTTGTAATGGAATGTTTTATAGGAATTCAGTTTGAAAACGGTTCCATGGTTTTAGAGAAACAGAAGTTAATAATTTTTTTTCGAACTTAATATATTTTCCTTATATCAACTTCATCAAATATATTCTCCCACTATCAAATAGCCCTTTCCTAAAGTTACTTTCTCTCATAAATCACATATAATCATTTCTTAACACCATAAAACAAAGGTAAACATATATCAAATAGTTGAAAAATATATCGTTGAAACGTACTTAAGAAAAGTCCCATGAACTGAATAATCCAGTCAAATAAAACTCGGTTCGGTAGAAGTATTTGTTTTCGATTTTTTTAAATTGCGTGATCAATTTTGATCAAATGGTGAAAACCCAATTTTGGCCAAATGGCGGTGACGAAGTTATTATTCATTGGTTTTGAGATTATAATCAAGGAGTGTCTAAGGAAGAAGAGAGCTAGCATCCATAGACGTAATGTAAACTTTTCGATTGCAGCGCCCTCTAAACATGGCAAATTCGTGTATTGCAGTGAAGCCACCTAGCCAGGGAGAGGAGCCAGTTCCTTGTGTTATTTTTCCACCGCCCAGCAAGGTTTTCAATAGCTTACACCACGTGACTAATTTTACATACACTTTGACTCTGTTCAAAGTGTTCATTTCTTAAATTTCACCATCATAATTTTCACTTCACAATGATTACTTAAAATTATTTTCCTTAATAAAATCCCATTTTGTAAAACAAGTAGTAGCTATGCTCAACATAAAAATTTTAATATTTCGAACATTCTACTATTTTTAATCTATTATAATAAATTGAAATTTATGGCTTAATGCGAGACAACATGTTTTGTTTAATTATATTTCATAGAATTTAGGATATTTTCAATTAAAGTCACATCGAGTTTCTTACTTGTATAAACTGTCAATAGATGGCAGCAGGCACTTCTCGTATCAACCATAAAAAAAAATTACTATTAGAACAAACTGCAGACACCTATATATGTCGATATGCTCCAGGGAACACAAAACTGCAACATACATTGACTTACATGTTCGCAAGACGATTAAATGCATTAATTTACATATTAATTTTAAAAATTCTGCAAAATTACTCAAAATAAACATACAACGCTTTTCCAGGTATCGTAAAATATACTCCTGAACGGGATAAAATACTCACTGAATGACTTTAGGGTCAGCTATCACTATGCCAAACAGTCATGGGTGTTAGACAGGTTGAAACACTGATTAAATCTCAATAAATATACCAAGAGTAAGACAAACCACAGATGCAGTGATGCGCAGGTCGCCCCTTACAGTTGTTTTTGTGCATGTACATCAATTTGCCACGTTCAGCTTCGGTAAAATTCCGCAGAACGGCGCCACTTACGCTTGTGCGAAGCTAGCCTTCTTCTCCTTAGACCTTCTTTGTTATAATCAAGGAACGGGGACTACTTTCACGGACTACTTTTTGGGGACTACTTTCACGAAATGGCAGCGTCAGTACACTCTGCTAAATTTCGATTACTTTATTCGAAACAGTGATTTAAATTTTAATTGGTGCTTAATTATATTATTCTTAAAATGTTTAAGAAAAATTACTGAGTCCTGAATCTGATTCCATATTTAGATTACCATAATTTACTGTGTGCCTATTCTAAGATAATACATAACTATAAAGTAAAATTTAACTTAATTTTTTGTATGATTGTTTTGTTTTCGGGTCTCTAATGATGGAATTATTTAAACGTTTCTATTTAAAGCATCTTATTTAACCAATGAGTATAAATTTTTTTCCTATTCCTTTTCAGAATGAAACTTTATCTATTTGAGTGAAAAGTACAAAAGTGAACTGTGCTGTCGAAACAGAAGTGATGTGATCATGGAGAAGTTGCAGTTGATGCCATACTTTCTTGCTGTGTTAACTCCCAGTCTAATCTAAGGTGAAACTACAGTTTCCTGAGTGGAAAAAGGCCTTACATGTGATCCTATGAAGAGAGTAGCTCATCGAAGAAAGTGAACCAGTTATTCAAAGCATTGGCAGTTTTAGTTTGTCCAAAGAAACAATCTTTCAGGACACAGAAGAAGCTAAATCCTTCAGCAGTTGTATACATATATACAGACTTTAAGCAGAACATTTCTTTGAATTAGAATTAGATATTTATGGAAACAAACATCATATAACTTAGTATAAATGAACATAGAAACTTGACATACCTGTGTATGCGTTTACTAACCAGTTAATTGTTTATACTTTCTTTAGATATGAAAAATATGAGTACTAAATGCATAAGTTGAAGAACACATAACATCCAGCATATATATATAGGCACTAGACAGAAAAGTGGTAAAAGTTTCATATTGTCTCAAGAGAAAAATCACATTCAGAGCTCATAAACTTCAACATGATTTTTAATGAAAAATATTTTTAAAGAATATATTTGGAAAGAGTTCTGAGATCATAGTTGATAAAATTAATAGTTATTAAATATCAACTATGTATCACATTTAGTTTTGAGAAGCCATGTGATACATATTTGATAAATTAACTAAGAGTTCAGAGGTTATATACTAGACCATAGAGTCAAAATTTCCTCTGAACCTCTTAATATTTTAATTAAATTTAGGTGATAATTTTTATAGCCTGTTACTATGTTCCAACATTCATAACTCTTTTAATACTTAAAAATATTTTTAAATCGAGATTTACATAGATTTTATTGAGATCTTTAGACATGTTTCATTAAAAATCACATTGAAGAGATTATTAACCTCAGAATGTGGTTTTTTTCTATTGAAATAACATGAAACTGTTTCCATTTTTCCGTCCAGTATCTGTACACACGATTTGAATATAATTATTTCAACCCCGATTTATCGATGTCTATAAGTAACATTTTAAATGAGACTTTATTAAATAATAGATGTACATAAAATAGATTATAAGTTGGTTAACATTGTATATGGATATGTAAACTGAATTAGAGTATTATCTATAAAACAAGCAAATCTTAATTTAAATCAGCAAGCAAATCTTTCTTAAATATATTTTATTAAGTGTGTAAAAGTTTTTGTATTTTTAAGAGCTTTGCTTTAAAATGTATCTAATTTTATGCTACTATTATGATTTAAAGCATTTGGAGTTTCACTCGTATTTGTATGGTATAAATATCATTGCATATCCAATTATTAAATATTTTTTTTAATTCATAAAATTTCATATTAAGGTTTCTCATTCCATAGTTTAAAGTCATAAAGAAATCTGGAAATGCTGTTGAATGTAATTCCGTACTTTAATTATTCACTTCAAAGAATAATGTATTATTTATTTATTTCCTAAAACAGGTGGAAGTGTTTATGAGTGTGACATCTGCCATTACCCGTTTACATCGTTAAAATTCCTCACCAAACTCAAGAAGAGGCATCGAGGGGAAGGAAAAGGCCGGAGATTCTCTTGTTCCTTATGTCTTTACTCTACTGATATATCATCCAACATCAAACGTCACATTTTCACGCACTCTGAAGATCGTCTTTATAAGTATTGCCACTGCGGAAAGAGTTTCAAGCTTGAAGTGCATCTTCGTATCCAGACAGGAGAACTTTTAGTGTCAATGTTGTCTTGTTCAGTTCCGGATATGAAAAAAGATTGGGGGGGGGGGGGACAAGTAATAATTGGAAAGCTGTTCTGGTACAATTTTTTTTCCATGTGTTTCAATGGTTTTTAACAAATTTCTTGAAAATTCGCGTCATATCTACATAAAGCTACTAGATAGAAAAATTGAAAGAGTTCCGTGTTATCTGAAAAGGAAATCACATTCAGGACTTAATAACTTCTTTAATATGAATTTTTGTGAAAAATACGTGTAAATATAAAGATCCAAATCAATTATATCTAAATATTTATTTTAAACAATATTTGTTCAATATTGAAAAGGGTTATGAACGCTGAAACGTTTAACACGCTACAAAAACTAACTACACAATTTAATTAAAATATTAAAGCAAACACTAGCAGAGTCAACTATAATCTCTGATATCTTATCCAGTTTTATTTTTCAATTAAATTTTAGGATCAGTTTTTTTTTTGTATCCTGTTAAATAGTCCAGTTTTCATAACTCTGTAATCAACAAATATGGTTTAAAATCGAGATTTAGATAAAGCTCTCAATCAAATCTTTTTCGAAGACATTTTTTTCCTTAAAAATTGCATTGAAGAAGTTATTGAGCTCTGAATCATATTTTCAAATTGAGATAACACGGAACTGTTTCCATTTTCCTGTCGGTGCCTCTGTATGTTTATTTTTTTTTCACCTCTGTTCCTGTTACTAGCACTCCCATCAATAAGGCGGTGGGGATTATGTCCCCTCCGATATTTGATCGTTATCTTGGGTAATTAAAAGTGATTTTCTGGTCCAAATATCTATTTTTATTAATTTATATCACCGTTGCAGCTTTTTTATTACTAGTTATAGCTAATTTTAGTAAACTTTTTGCAATACAATGTAATAGTAATATATAATGTAATAATTTTCATAGTTAAAAGATTTTACCTAATAGCATGAATTGTTAAGTAAGTACTAAACTGAGATGTTTATTCCTATTCTCTAACATAGGACAAAGAGTTTACCAGTGTGACAACTGCCAGTGCAGGTTTACGTCGTTAAAATTCCTCAACAAACACAATAAGAAGCATCGAGGGGAAGAAAAAGGCAGGAGATATCCTTGTTCATTATGTCCTTACTCTACCGATAGATCATCCCACATGAAGTATCACATGTTCACTCACTCTGGAGATCGTCCTCATAAGTGCTCTCATTGTGAAAAGAGTTTCAAACTGAAGATTCATCTGCAAGTGCATCTTCGTATCCACACAGGAGAACGACCATATCCTTGTGATCTCTGTAGCAAGTCTTTTATAAAGCAGGACAATCTATCAAATCATAGACGATTCCACTTACTGCAAAAGCCATTCATGTGTAAACACTGCGAAAAATCATTTGTAACTAAAAGTCATTTGAATCGACATGAAAAGAAGCATTTTTAAAGCTGTTATATTCATGTATTTGCAGTCATTTGTTAGTTTTCTGATATCCCTATTTAATTAGTATTAACAGTTTATAATTTTGAAAGTTGCGATAAATTTATTTTCATATATCAATGCTTTGATATATTAGAAACAGAAATGTGATACTTGTACACAAAATATCATCAATTTCTGTACGAATTTTCTGTTATATTGACATTTTGCTACAGTTTTTGTTTTGGTGAGATTTTGAAGAGTTATTACAAAATTTGAGATGTGATTATGAAATCTATATCAGAAGTTTTTAATTAGAACCGACCTATGTTATGTTAATAGGAAATGACCTGTGTTATTTTAATAGGAAATGACCTGTTATGTTAATAAGAAATAACCTATGTTATGTTAATAAGAAATGACCTATGTTATTTTAATAAGAAATGACCTATGTTATTTTAATAGGAAATGACCTGTTAATAAACAATGACCTTTGTTATTTTAATAGGAAATGACCTATGTTATGTTAATAGGAAATGACCTACGTTATATGTTAGTAGGAAATAACCTATGAAATTTTAATTGGAAATCAGTTTCAAACTCAAAAACATCTTAAATATTCTCTGCAAACATGTAATCGTAAAAAAGTAAAAAGTTCAGATTAAATCATCTAACTATCAATTTTTAAGTGGTGTTTGTGGTTTATTTAAGCTCTTAACAAAACTCTTGTATTTAAAAGCCGTCCTTTCTGAAAAAAAAAAATCATTCAGAATGAACGTTAGTTCAACATATGCTTATACATTTATTGTAGCTAGTATTGTATATAACAGCTAGTAGTTTTGTTTCGTCCAGTTGTGATTAACTTTTCGGATTAATTAATTTTAACTCCTGTTATATAATCTCGCTTCGCTAATTAACTAAATGGTAAATGGACATTTTGCAGTTGGGTTGTTTTACCTCTGAGCGACATTTTTTGCACACAATGTGCTAAATGGCGAGGTCACAAGGAACCCGAAGGCTCAAAGAATGTTGGGGAAGGGGTCACACTCGAACGTCTGTTGGGGGACAGATGGTAACCTCATGCAGGAGCCACGACTTAACGTTCCACCCGACGGACGACGGCCTTTCCAAGTCCATCGGTGACCCTACTGACTGTGGGCAGGGTGGGGAGTTTCGCGGAAACAAATGGCCCAGCTGGAACTCGAATCTGGGAACTGCACATTACGAACCGGGCGCGCTACCGACTGAGTACCCTCTACCCCTAACGTTATTGGAAATCGATATTAGATGTCAAACGCTTTTGACATCTAATGTCGATCTAAGAGGGGGGTATAAAGCTTCCTTGCATCCACCCCTATTTCAAATCTTTCAAAGCCCGAAATTGCAAAATGATAAAACTGTTCATAGGCACGGCTTAAGAGTTTGGGAAAACGCTGTGTTCACTGAAATTGAGTGAAAAGATGGTAAAGCAATTACAGTTCGTCAGACTGAAGATTTTCTGCCTCTTTATTTTTAATCTGCAGCCAAAACTAAAACCCATAAAATAAGCGGGCAATGAGATTTTGGTTTTATGCGGCAACAGAGCAGAGAGCATTTCTCTTCAGAAAGCCAACTACTTTTGGCGGTTAAAATTTTCTTCTTCATAAACTGTTTCGAGTGCATATGTATAATCCTTCCCACCCATCAATACAAATGTTTTCATCATGATACTCTGTGTGGCATGTCAAGGCTTTTAATAAAGCCATTGGGAAGAAAAACGCACCCAAAATCGGGATATGCGCCTGTTATACATAAATGTCATTCTTTGTAATTAGGCAATTCTTGCTAAAAATTGATTAATTTGTCGTTTTTTTTTCATAAAAAGCCAATTTTAGAAGATACCGTTCTCTCAATCTGGTTCTCATTTTTACGAATACTGAGGGAATTGAAAAAGGTTCTTGACACGCATCTGCAGAACAAAAATCACATGGTACAAGATCAGGTGAATATGCATGATGATGTAGCTGTTTGATTTTTTTCTTCTCCACCTATGCTGTAACTTACCTGTTTTGTCAGCATTGGCAGTGTCATTAATTTGTCATTCCTGTTGTTGGACTGTTGTCATTATTGTTGTTGGACGCTGGTCTTTCGTTTCCTTATCCATTTTGGGCAAAACAGTGTTGCTGTGCTATTGACCATTTATAATCATTTTTTGAGGTAAGGTTACCACTTCGTGAGAACCACTCCAGGGCTACCACTCCTTGGGAATTGAAAAAAATTGAGAGCAGCCTTTTCCTTGAGTGAAAGTGTTGCAGCAGAATTTGGGGACTTGGTTCATGTTTCACAACCCAAAAATAGCTATTGATCTTTCTAGGAGTTTTATAGTAATAAAACCACGTCTCATCTCCTGTGGCAATGTCTGTTAACCGTTTGTGGCCCTTAGGTTCAAAGACGGCCAGCATCACCTTGCACAAGTAAATTCCAGCCTTTTTTGATGTACTGTCGGTTGTTCTTTCCGAACTTTAAACGTTGATGAATAATCGTTTTCACACTGCCAATCGATATATCGACATCTAAATGGTGATGATGCTGACCATATAAACCTACTGGACTGGACAGATATATGGCTCTGAGCTTGATTATGGATCCTGATTTTGCTGCACTGGTGGGCTTCTGTGGAGGGAAAATCTTCCGCTGTGTTTTCTGTTTGTTTGTGGGTTGACAGCCCCAAGTGAATAGATTCACAGGATATATGTATCAGCTGGTGGATAATCCTGAGCAGAAGTCATCGCAGGCACCTGAACTCTTTGCTTCTATTGGCATCGTCAAATTCTACATTGGAGGAAGTCTTCCAGTGTAGATGGCTTCAGCCTTTAGTAGTGGGGGAACGGGTCTTTGCCCCATGTCTGCGATTAGGGAGCTGTTTGATATTGTCGGCATTCCCTCTCTCAATAAACATAGTTTCTTTAAACATCCCACTAACCAGTTTCTCTCCATAGGTAGTTGGAATGTGAGGACTCCAGAGCTTTTTCTCTTGATGTCCTCACACAAAAATTCCACCGTTATAATTTAGAAATTCTCGGTTTGCAAGAGACCAGATGGACAGATAAAGGTCAGATTCTTAAAAATAATCTTAAATTTCTCTTTTCAGGGAGGAACGACAATAAGCATCACCAAGGCGTGGGTCTGCTTTTCAGCAGACGCTAGCGATGCTCTTCTAGGATATGAGTGCATTAATGAAAGGTTTCTTACAGCAAAATTTCAGACAAGTGTTAAAGACTTGAATGTTATATGCTGTTATGCCCCCACTGAGGATGCCGATGAGGATCAGAAGGATAGGTTTTATGAACAACTTCAGGATATTTTGAATTCTGTCAAGAAATGAGATATTACCCTTGTTCTTGGTGACTTCAATGCCAAAGTTGGTACTGACTCTGCCCTTTGGGAAGGAGTAATAGGCCCTTTTGTTATTGGTAGCTGCAATGGCAATGGGCAACGTCTCCTACAGGTAAGTAAACTCAATGGATTCAGAATAACTAACACTTATTACAAACACCGCGACATACATAAGTACACATGGGTTTCACCTGATGGGCTGCATAAGAATATGATTGATTACATATTAATTAACAGCAAATGGGCTAGTTCTGTTAGGAATACCAGGGCATATAGGGGAGCTGAAATTGGATCTGACCATTACCTTGTTAAAAGTGTCTTGCAACTTAAACTTAAAAAGTGTTGTGCTAGGGTTAAAAAATTTACTTTTAATACTGAAGCTCTGAAAGATCCAGTTATAGCCAAAGCTTACCATGATAGGTTACTTAGTCATTATGACAGTCATGGTATGTTTACTACTGAAGTTGAGGAAGAATGGGATCATTTTAAACAGGCTTTTTTGGACACTAACAGTACTCTTTTAGGTAAAAAGGAGCAGAAGAGGCAAAATTATCTGAGTGATAAGGCACTTGAGCTTATTTCGGAAAGAAAGAACTGCAGGAATGACCTTAATCAATACCCTACTAGTCCTAATAGAAAGCATTACAGAGACCTTAATAAACTTGTAAACAGTTATCATTGTTGATCAGTTAGCTGCTGATAAGAATCTTTGGCTTGATGGTTTGGCTGACAAAGCCGAGGAAGCAGTTAGACAGCACAACAGCAGAGAGCTGTACCAGATAGTTAATGTTTTGTGTGGTAGAAAACGGACAGGCATACAAGGATTGAAGGATAAACAAGGTAAGGTTATAGAAGGGGAGGATTCTGTCATGGCTAGGTGGGCTGAGCATTTCGGTTATATTCTAAACAATGCGGTTAGTTCTATTGCCATTGTTTGCAATGATGATAGATGCATTTGTGGCTTTAATGTTGGCCCTATAACACAATCTGAAGTTATTTTGGTTATTTCTAAACTTAAACTTCATAAATCCCCAGGGGTAGATGAAATTACTACGGAAATGCTTAGAGCTGGGAATGCTTCGGTTACCACTTGGATGACTGAAATTTTGAAAATTTTTTATGATAAAGGCATGGTTCCTAAGAATTTTACCAGAGCTATTATTATCCATATTTTCAAAAAAGGTGATCGCAGTTCTTTTGATAACTTTAGGGGTATCAGCCTACTTTCTCTTCCAAGGAAAGTTCTTTGCATGATTGGACATAATAGAATTAAGAATCTGGTTGACAGTCAATTGCGTGATGAGCAATGTGGATTCAGAAGTGGTAGGGGATGTGTAGATCAGATATTTTCACTCAGGCAGATTCTTGAGAAATGTTTAGAGTTTCAGAAAGCTTTGGCTGCTAGCTTTGTTGATTTCAAAAAGGCTTTCGACTCTGCTGATCGTCATAATTTGTGGTTGATTGTGAGATCATATGGTATACCTGACAAGTTAGTTAACATAATGAAAGCTCTCTATAATAACACTGAGTCGTGTGTGAGAGTTGGTAAGGCTTGTAGCAATTGGTTTAGCATTACTTCTGGTGTTCGACAAGGGTGCATTTTGTCTCCTTTTCTCTTTAGCTTGGTTATTGATTATGTTATGCGACATTCACTTCAAGGGAAAGATTTTAGCCTTAAATGGGCTGGAGATACGAAAATGTCTGATTTAGATTATGCTGATGATTTAGCCCTTTTGGCAAATGATGTTGATGAGATGAACTCTTTCATTCGAGCTGTTGATGAGACTGGTAGTAGAGTAGGTTTATTTATAAACAGAGAGAAAACTAAAGTGATGAAAATTGGTCAGGCAGGCTGTGATTCAGTTAATCTGAATGGTTGCAGTCTTGAGCAGGTGTCACAGTTTAATTATCTTGGGAGCTATGTAACAGATAATGGTGATGTGCGGCATGAGATTAACAGACGGATAGAGATTGCTGCCGGGACTTTTAAGAACCTATGGAGAGTGTGGAGAAATAGGCGTATACACCTAAAGACTAAAATTAGACTGTATAATAGTTTGGTTCTTTCTAGGGTTAGTTATGGTAGTGAAACTTGGACACTTTGTAAACAAGATAACAGGAAACTAGATGCTTTTGATTCCAGATGCTTAAGCAGTATCTTGGGCATTAGGTGGTTCAACTTTGTAACTAATGATGAGATTAGGCAAAGGAGTTTGCAACCTCCTTTAAGCAGCATATTGTGCAGAGAGAGACTCCGTTGGTTTGGCCATGTTGCCCGTATGAATAATTATAGATTGGCGAATAGGGTTATGAACAGTGTGCCTAAAGGCCTCAGAAAGGAGGGGAGACCTAGGATGCGGTGGGCAGACAATGTCAAACAAGACCTTGTTAGAATTGGTGTGCAGTGGCCAGATGCAGTAGATGTAGCTCAGGATAGACTTGCTTGGAGAACTAAATTGCACGGTCTGGTTGGACCTCCGTAGCCCATGACTGCTTGAGGATGAGGATGATGATGAAATCATTGTTCGGTGTGCAAATTAATGCACCCGTGATTAGGAATCAAGCGAAAGAAATCATAGAGATAGAGAGGTTGCACTGCTCGGAGAGGGTTGAGGGTATGGGTTAGGTCGGTTTTCCTCTAAGAGAAGGTTGGAGAAGAAGATCCATTGGACAGCTGATAGGAGACAGAAGGCAACCTCCCGTCAAGATCACATGATGTGCTATTTTACCTGCACATGGTATGTATCTCCTGCATCAGGAGCCACGGCTTAACATCCCATCTGAGAAATGGCGGCCTTTCTGTGCTCATTGGTGTCCCTTTTCTCACTGAGGACATGGCTCTCGAGATTGGAGGATATGAATCTTCACTCTGGCACATTTGGAAGTTGAACCTGGGAACTGTAGATTACGAGACTGGCGCACTACCGATGGAGCCATCCCCAGCATCATCAGTTACATGCCAGGTGATCTAACCACTAAGTTATCACCTGCTTTGTCATTGATCCACTACTTAGTTGCGAATTTTAAATCTCACTGACTTTGTCAGTCATGGCGCCATCTATAATCGGAAAAGGCAACTTATCCACATAGATGCTAAATAAGGAAGTCACTGGCACTAAATCTTTATTAATGCAGGAATCAACGAATAACAAATGCACAGCTGACCTGCTGACGTGTAATTCAAGAAACGATTTTGTGGAAAAAATGAGTTTAGCGATGAGTGGGATTTTTTTCATTTTAAGTTTATATTTCTCCTAAAATAATATTTGTTGACCGATGGGGTTATTATAATTTGCAGCACTTTATCCGAAAGAACATGGAAGCAGCTGTGCGAGTTAGTCAAAAAATGTCAGAGAGAATCAGCAAAAGGGAGAATGACACTTAACCAGAAATCAAAACTGTCCATTTCTCTAAGAAATTGCTTCGTTCATTTCAAAATGGCTACAACATTTACTCCTTATGATTATTCTGAAATTCTAATACTGCATTAACATTTTTTACCATTTCTGAATTTTTGATAACCTAACCTCCAATTTACACTCTAAATAGTAGCCATGGACATCATGTCAACATTTTGTTCTTAGATTTAATTTATTCGATATTAGAACGTTTTTATGCAATAACAGCCTCTTCCAAAGGAATTTACTTCCTCAGACGTTTATTTGAAACGTCGATAGACGGCAGCACTGATCACACAGAAGGCGATTAATATCGGTTGGAGTTCCAACATTAGTATTAGAGGTAAGTCCTCTGTTATGGGAGTGGAGTCAAATTCGTGCTCCGCCTGCACGACACTACATGAGTGGCGAGAGGTGGAAGTAGAAGATAAGAGGTTGTCTCAGGGGAGAGCAGTAGGGACTTGTAGTATGAGGTGGCATTAAACGGGGTGCGAAGGGCAGCCTGGGTAGAAGAATAAGGAAAATCGGTAGGAGAACGAAAGCAGATCCTTTCTCAAAAGAGAGTGTCCCAGAGCCGGCAGACAAGTCAACCCAGATCCCTAGGCGTACCCTGACATGAGCACCCCTAACGGATACTGTGGTCGTCTCGCCTGCTACCTCTCTGATGGTTTGGACACTTCTGAGTTCGTTAGCGAACCTTTCTGTTATCGGGCGTCGGATGATATAATCCCGACGTCTGCATCTGGAACCCTACAGTCACAGTAACTGTGGACAGAGATCTTAAAACGCTCCATATACTTTGGGAAGTACCCATGACCTGACAGTGCCTGCATGAGGTAGTGGTCCGAGGATATCAGGGACAGGTAATATGATTAGCGACCAAACCCAGATGCTCCGCAATTCAGAGACTACACTACATCTATCGGGATAATGCCACGTTTTACCACTATCCACCGTCGCGGCTGAACAGTACTAAGGAAGTAAAGTCCAGCCTTTGGCAAAACCTAACTATAATATTTGTCCTAGTTCGCCACAAACAAGGATATTGAGAATTCAAGTTGACGCGGAGCCCGTGATTATGGAACAGCTTAGTATAGTATGGCAATCCCGGTGTACCGCTATACAAGATAGTGTTGCGGATCACAAAAATGGATAGCCACTGCGCGTGAGTATTAAAAGCTATATTTCAAAACCAAATTCAATACAAGGTAAATTGTTACAAAGGAAATATGGATGAAGTATCTTATTAACAAATCAACTATTAACATGCACAAGTCATCAATCTTCCTGCGTAGAGCACACAATATCAGCTCTGTGTATTTTACTAAATACTACCTTTTACTTGATTTACCAGGTCACCCGAAGATCTTCACTCGTAAACCAATTCTCGTCCTGTGCTAATAACTTTTCACACACTAGCCGAACAAAAAGACAGTCCGTGTAGACATTCGAAGTTAGCCATAAAAGTTCCCACTTTTATACTTCCGCGTATACACAACACATCAAGTTACTTCTTGATACTTAACGATAAAAGATCCCACTTTTATCCTTCCGCGTATACACAACACATCAAGTTACTTCTTGATACTTACGCGCACTGTCTCAGAACAGCTCACCGTCCATTTTCGAACTCTCCGACCGTTACAACACAACAACCGTTACAATACAAAACGACCGTTACCGCTCCACTCTTCTTCTCCAAATTCTCCCAACGTTCTTATTCGTTGGCTGAAACTTTGCTTTCGGTTGCCAGATTCTTCTGTCGTAACAATAGCATACCACCTTGAGGGAGTTGCCATTAAACCACGTGCACTTGCCAGATAACATTCTATTAATCCTGCCATTCGCATAGGGAGAAGACCTGATGAAGAGAGAGAGACCTTACTTTTAGAAACAAGTCTGTTGAGATAATCATTGAGGTGCACTGAGTGGTCTTTTTGAATTTTGATCATTGCCATGCCTAGGAAAAAGCCAAAACACTCACTGAATTCCGTCCAAATACTTTGCCAAAATCATTTCAGATGGTATCTTTTGAATTTAGAAGTCAAACTTTGAAGGTAATCCTAACTTTTTGAGTCTTCCGAAGTGGAGACTCTCAGGCTGTCCCGTCGATAAGCCACGCCTAATCGGTTCCCACCAGCCTTTCAGCATGACCTTCAATTTCGTCCTCTCCATGGAGCCGACTCGTGGCCCCCAGCGCACAGGCTGCCACCCACTTCGGGGCTTGCAACGGGCCGACTGACCCTTTGTAAGAATGCCTTCGTTTGAAGACCATTCTCAGTCGTACTCCAAAGCCTTTGCCACTCTTCCATAACTTGTCTGCCTAGTAATAACATTAGAGTATTTTAACCTTAGAGTATTCTCATGCTGGCCTACTCTAACTTTAGAGTATTCTCAGGCTGAGTGTCATTGCCTGCTGTGCGGACCAGTTGGTCTGCCCGCTCGTTCTATTCACGACCAACGGGAGCCTTGATCCAGGAGAGGGTAATATTGCGTATGTTATTATTACCCAAAAACCGCCTGATACCTTTGATGCCTGTTGTTTGCAATATTAGAGGTAAAACGATATTCCTATCACGCTTTTTTGATGTAATAGTTAACTTCCATTTCTAATAATGTGTTGATGCATAAAACGTTTCTCTCCGATATAGTATGCTACAAATTTAAACCTATAACATCTAATAATGAAAGAGAAATACTTTTTCCCAAAGTGGTACTAATGAAAATTTCATTATTACCAAAGTGGTAATAATGAAAGAGAAATACTTTTTTCCAAAGTGGTACGTTTGTACTGCAATATTATGGTCTGAACGAGATGAAATGAATGAAACTGCAGCATTAAGTAAAATGTGGGCCTATTAAGCCCCCAATTCTCTTTCGAGGGTAACAGATAGGGGCTGTGTATGGTCTAAGGTCAACTATGAATGAAATAGTTTCAATGGATGGATATCAGCAGTCTGTAGAAAATATTACAATGCCAATGGACAAAGAGACATTAAAAGAGTCTTCAAGGTTCGGAAGCTTATAATATTTCTTTTCTTATTCCCTTTTTTTTTTGTCATAACAACGATGCTACTCTCATATTGATAGAATTATCTGGACTTGAGTTAGGTTGTTTAACTTGTGAGCGGCACTTTTTACACACAATAAGCTAAATAGCCAGGTCACCTTAACAAAGAATGTCGAAGGAAAAAGGCAAGCTTCGAACAAAATTAATTGGTTCCGCTCTGAGTATTTCGTCAAAATATTTTGGACAGTTTGCCTCTGGTTATATCTTTGCCCCTAATTTGTTTCCCTAGAACCCAAATGTTGGGCTTAATAGGCCCAAAATTTCCTTTTTGCTGATGATTCATTCATTCTTCGTTTCAACCTGTCTTATGCTTCCAGTGTTGAATTAAAGCCGTTTGTACCTTTCTGGAATGCATTTTCCGATAGCATAGTGTCCGATAGCTTCTGCAGCGGAGACTCTCAGGATGTCTTTGGAAGATCTTGGAAAGATATATCTTTGGAAGATTTTCCAAAAAATTTAATAATCTGAAAATTAATACATTTAATCCTTTTTGTGAATACATGTATTAACACTATGTTCTGGTTTTGTGCTCAATGAAACCTATCAATAAATACAGGTTTGTTTATGCACTTTGTTGTCATTCTTGGTTGATCTTTCGACTCGCTGTCTTTCTTTAATGTAATCTGGTAACTGATCGTATCAGCCTGGTACCGACCCAGATTCATTCAAGTTCTATAGTGTATTCAGTTGGGTAAGTGAGTGAGTGAGTCCGTATGAGACAGACAGATTGTGGGATTTATGGCCTTATTGCCTTACATCGCAAATAGAAATCCAAAAATTAAGGACAGCAATAAGAGAAGGAGGAGAGAGTCTAGGATGAAGACAATATGGAGAAACCGCGTGAAGAAGTCAAGAAGATTTCCAGTGCACGAACTTGAGGAGAGTTTTTGAAAGAAAGAATGTCATGCAGAGTCCAAGGTTCGCAGGCGAAATGATCATTTTTCCTGAAGGAGAGAAACATTCGACGTCGTTCAGTTTCATATTGACGGCAGCAAATGATAAAATCGGAGACAGTGTCGATATTCAGACAGAAATGACACTAGGGGTTGTTACGATCGTCGAAAAAAATGCTAAACGGAGGATTGTCCTGTTAAATCTTTCAACCATACCTGAACGGAATCGTTCTGGTTTTCTTAATGCCTAATAGTTGACAAATACCTTTAGATACATTAAATTCAAAATTCCTTCCTTGATATGAGTTGAATTGTAAAAATACTCCATACCTACTAATCAAGTTATTCACTATCATCTGTGCAACTGTTCTCAAACTGCAAATTGCGTTACTATACAGCTTTCGCAGTACTTATTTAAACTATCAAATTGTTTTTTGACTTAAAGAACAGATAACTAATACAAATGATTAATGTTATTATATATTTATATTACTTAAACAATTTATTTGTTTCTAAGAAAATATATTTTTGAATATAACTGTTCACACAACAGTTGTGAAGCACTGGGTTAAAGACACAACTGTTATAAATATCGAAAAAATAATATCTAAAATAAAAATCGTTTGTTGAAACTTTAACGTTTTTTGATAGAGGGAAAGCGAATAATATCGTAAAATAATCATTCGTTACATTAGAAAGTGATTTAAATATGATATTATATTCTCTGAAATCGAAATTGCTCTACCGTAAATTAGTGAACGGTTCTATATGAAAAGCAGCGAACCTATGCAACAAGGCGAAGCATGCAAATGATCACGTATCCACGAGTCGCTGTAAATAAAAATGAGCGTTAAGACATTTCTCAAGATACGTATGGCCATTACTAGTTAGTGAATCAACACATATCGGAAAAGACATTGATGACGTAGAATTAGGAGTGCCAGAAAGATATATATGTTATTAGTAGCGACAAGAGAGAACATTGGATATTTTGAGGCACGTGGTCAATCACTTACTCTCTGTGCATATTTTGCGTGAGATGAGGACAATTGATCTATTCTGAAAAGAGTTTCAGGATGACACCGACATCCTTGAGGAAGAGTGTGGAGCAAACACATAAGAAACGGTATGGAAAGACTTCATTATGATCCGGAGTCAAACTCTAGCTGAATTAACAGCACTATAGTACACAATTCAGAGAGTTTTAATACGAGCCTTGCGATTCCCCTTAACAAGGTTCCTTTTAAAAATGACGGTCGATTCATAGGGGCAAGGCTGACTTATGGTTATGGCTCCTATTGAACTGCTAGCCTTTTACTCCTTGCTATAATCGACTGCGATTGTAATGATGCAGGAATTGAATTTCATGAAGGGATGACCGGCATCAAGTCATCTTGATTGCTGAGTCCAAACGCACTCTATTATAGGGTGATATCCATCGCCTCTATTATTACACCGTGAACCCTAAATACTGTTCGTCTTCAATAATGGGAATCATAGTACAAATTCATCATGAGCTTGATTGAATGATTTCTTTACACAAGGGATATTCTGTTGGTTTGTAACTGACAACACGCCCTCTGCCTATTACAGTCTGTGCGCATAATCATTTTCAGATTATCCATGAATTACTTCCAGATGGAGTAGTTTCAATTTCTAGTTCATGTTTCAGTTGGAAAGAGTTTAATTTAATATCTTTTTTTACTACTTTACGAAGTGGTAAGTTTTTAATAGAAATTCTCTGTAATGGAAGACAGGAGATCAATAACTAAATTATTCACATATTTTTCAAAACTGAACAACACTGTATGGCGAGGCCGACGAGAAAGACAGGCCACGACACTGGAATATCACGTGATCAACTTAGTCTGAGGTTACTGTCCGATTGTCATAGAAGCGAAATGCTTATTCTTCGTCGTTAAACCGGGACTGCAATTGTTTTTGTCTTCAAACTATGTTTGGATTACCCCAAAGAGGTGAGCATTTCTCCTTATTATTTTTTGCAGCATTAAATATTTCCTGTAGTTAGTGATTTGATAAAAGTAATTATTTAGTGCTTGAAAATGTTTTGAGTGCACTGCTCTATTAGGCCTAGTTTCAACGTGTTGAGTGTGATCTAAAAAAAATTATAATAGATTTCTTTCATTAAGTTAGAAACTTTTTTGGCTGCCCTTATATAACTTTTCGCTGTTATGATTGAAAAAATTGAAGGAATTAAACTGTTAGTAATATACGTAATTTTTTATAGAGTGAAAAATTGAAATTGCCCGTATCGAAATATGATCCGCTACAATAGTTATTTTTGAATCCTCTGATTTATTTTTTTAAGTATTAAACTGCAAATAAATTTTCAAATGTTTTGTTGAGTAAAAACTATTTTTTCTAATATATGCTTTAAATTAACAGGTAACGTCGTAGATTCCTTTGCTGAAATTAACTTTTAGAATTATTTCAGAGCAGAACTTAAATGCCCTTTAAATTTTTATATTTGAATAGTGCCATCGAAATAGCACAGTTGTGATATGAAATGCTATCAATAATCAAATGTAAAATTTGTGAATACTAAACACAACTGTTCAGTAACTTTTATATATGTTACTTGCATAGATATGATAATAAAATCTTATCTGAGCATAAGGACCTCTGATACATTTTAAATGCAGAAATTGCAAAAACTTATTTTTTCATTGCTAATAACAGCATATTTTAATTTATCAGTGATATTTTGCTATTAACCTCATGCCTCTTATCACTGGTTTAGCAAATTACAGTTCTTTTAATGCTCTGGTAAGAGTCACATTTTAAAGTGGTGGTGCAGTTGCACCACCACTTTATATATATATTATACAGAAATATATATTATACATAATATTATATATATTATACACATATATATATTATACATAAATATTAGTAGTGTGTTATACAATTATTATATGAGTTGAGAAATGAGCAATTGCTTTTTAAAACTTAAATAACATTTTGTTACTTGATTTTGCTTTGAAAGTAGGTATCAGATCTCTTGAGTAAATCATTTCTCTTTTGCACTGAGTTTTCTGATACAGCCATGATATGGCCCTATATTTACCTACCTTTCTGTATCACCTTAGAGTATAGGCCCTATATTTACCTACCTTTCTGTATCACCTTAGAGGTATTTTATAGTCACCATACTAATTATTGTGTGAGAAATCAATACTGAATTTTTCTGTGGCCTTCATTAGATTATTATGGGAATAGCCAATTAATATATCCTGTTTTTCGAATCATATAAAAAAAGCTTTGTTATAGAGTGATAGAATGTTCTGTTTAATAAACAATTGGTCAATCATGATTTTTAATTCCTGCTGACAAGCTTTTTTTTAAATGTTAAGACTTGGTAAATTTCCTGCCTGGTACATGAGTTAATAATATTGACCAAATTCATAACTGACCTGTTTCTAATTGAAAATGATTTTGACTAGATTAACAGCACTGATAAAGCAGTACAAATAGAAATGGACTTGTGCAGTGCAGTTAATACATGATGCTTGTGTTATTGTTTTTATTTGTTTGATAACTGTTTTTTTTTCCTGTTTCTATGAATAACACCATATGAGACCTGCAAAATGTACAATGTATTACATTAATTCACAAATTTTTATCACTAAAAAAATTTCTCTTATTATATAGAGCTACACACTTTCCATTCTCTTGCATACCATAACTATTAATTATTAAGATTATGTATTACATTAGTTCCCAAATTTTTATCATTAACAAGAATTTCAATCATTATATAGAGCTAGAGACTTAATTCTCTTGCCTACCATGACTATTAAATATTAGGATAATTAGTGAATGATTTGTAGTAATATTCACATTTTATTCATCAAAGAATGAATACCACATTTAATGTTGTAAGTTGCTCAGTACGTTTACTTATATGACATAAAGAGGAATGTGAATAGAATAATTTACTGGTCCCTTGCAATTCATAGGTGAGGAAATTAATCATGCCTAGATGCTGTAGTGTTGCTGGATCCCGGTCCAACTATGATGGAGAACATGCCTCAACTTTTACTATTCCTAAACAAGAGCCCCAGTGCAGCGAATGGTTGAGGAAGATCCCCACAGATTTTTCAAAAATAAAAAATCCTGTTGTTTGTGTAAAACATTTTCACGAATCGTTCATTATTCGAACAGACACTGTAATAGTTAATAATGAAGTGAAAGTGTATGAAAGAAAAATTCCAAAGTTAGTTGATGGAGCTGTTCCAACTATCTTTCACAATTTACCAGCCTATTTAAGTTCAGATGCTGGAACTAATCGTGGGTTAATTAATGTTGAAGAAGAGAATATGAACCAGGCTGTCAGAAACAGCCTTAAGGATTTTCGTAAACACATTGAGGAAAATTCTATTCAGAATCATCAGGATATAGTAACCCACCTGAATTCAATTAAAAGTGATAAGTGGATATCATTTAAAAAACATTGTGAACTATATCTTTGTTGTGTGAAATAAGTGTAGCTGGTCACCCTGTAATTTGTGGTTACATTGTTGTTAGTGAAGATTTACATTTCATTGTATTTATAGAAAACATAAAAATAAACCAAAATAAAATACCAACTAAAGCTGCAAAATTAACAAGTATTCTTGTCCTTAAACAGGTTATGTGTTATGTAGAGGAAAATTTCAAATCTGTTGATAGTGTGTCAGCTTTAGATTTAGTAATTAAAACCTTAGAGAAATCATCAGATGTAGAACTTGATCAAAAATCATTTGTTGTTGATCAGTTAAAATTAAGAAAATTACCTAAAAGTCGACGACAATATTCTAATGAAACTCTTATTTCTTTATGTTTATCAATATATACATTCCAGTTCTGCTTACATTGTTTTGCAAAAATGTAATTATTTGTTTCTTCCTCATGTAAGAACCTTACAACGCATGATCAGTGATTACTCATTGTCTAAATCCTCAATTTCTGGGAGTATTGAATACTTAAAAACAAAGATGAAATATCTGAAAGATCATGAATTATTGGTTAATCTGTTATTAGATGAGATTTATATTGATCCTAGATTAAACTTTAAAGGTGGCTCAATTTATGGGAGTAGTGAGTCTTCCATTGGAAACCCGGCAAAAACTGCTCAGGTCTTTATGATTTCATCAATTTTATCTTCTTACAATGATGTTGTATGCATAACCCCAATACATAAATTGACTGCAGAGAGTTTAAAGGGCATGATTCTGAATGTAGTGCATGGAATAGAACAAATTGGATTTCAGGTAATCTCCCTAATTTCAGATAACAATGCTGTCAATCGAAAAGCTTTTGAACTTTTTTCATCAAATGAAATACTGCAACCATATGTTACACATCCTGTTGATGAAAAAAGATTGCTTTTCATAGTTTTTGATTCAGTTCATGAAATAAAATGCGTGAGAAACAATTGGATTGATAAAAAGAAAGAATGCACATTTACTTTCCCAGGTTTCAGCAACAACAGTTTTTTTTAACATTAAAAGCAAAGTTTAAACACTTAGAAATGCTGTATGATTTAGAAAAAAATTCTGTGTTAAAATATGGTCATCAGCTTTCAAGTAAAGTATTGTATCCATCCAGCATTCAGAAACAAAATGTTAATTTAGCTATTAAACATATCAATGAAAATAATGTTGCAGCTTTAAAGTGTGTCGTTAAAGATCATCCAAATTTGTTCATTGGTGTTGAAGATACATGCACATTTTTAACAATCTTTATAAAATGGTGGAAAATAGTAAATTGTAAAAGTGTGTATGAGCAGAAAGGTTTAATGATGCTGACAGAATGCCTATTAAAAAAACTACAGGTGTTCAAATTAAATATTTGCAAGACTTTTCTTTATGGTTAAAAAACTGTCGTCAGTCTTTTCCTGTAACAGAAACTCTTACAGCCCAAACTTTTCAGTCCCATGGACGAGTGGTTAGCGCGCTTGGCTACTGATCTAAGGGACCTGGGTTCGAGCCCCGGGTAAGGCATGGATGTATGTGTCGTTTTTCTGCTGAGGTCCTGCCATCCTCTCAGATCTTCTACTGTGGCATATAAGCTGACAGGCTCCTGTCAGACTTCTGTGGCAAGCAGCTGCTTGAGGGGGTATTTATTTTTTTTTAATATTACTACTGATGCATTTATTAAACTAATACCGTATATGTTTGAACATTATCGTATAGATTATATTCTGTTAGGTAAATTTCAAAATGATGATCTAGAAGGTCGTTTTGGATTTTATCGTCAGATGTCTGGTGCTAACTATTATATAAGTTATGTTCAGTTGCTAGAAAGTGAACGTAGACTTCGTTTTAAGAGTAACATTCTAATTAGTGCTAACAATGTGAATGTCCCTCTGAAATCTTTGCTGCCACATGTAGAGGAGAAAGTTGTTAATGTAAATATTTTGCAATATTCAGATATTTTAGAAAATTATTTCTCTATAGATGATTGTGTGCCCAAAAATATTTTTCCTGCAATAACATATATTGGTGGATATGCAGCAAGAAAAGAACTACGATTGAAAAAGTGTGATTATGAAAAGTGGCTGCAATTAGACAAATCAATAGATACTGTACATGGGCCACATGATCTTATTAAAGAATTAGATCGTGGAAAATTAATAATTCCATCAGAAAGCGTATTTATTGCCATTTGTGTTGTATGGTATATTTTGGAGCAGATAATTTTACATAATCATGAACAATTTCTATTTTCTGATGGACAGCTTTCCATACTGCACAAATTGTCAAGTATTCTTTTATTTCAACAAGATTTGCCATTTAGTGATGATTGTGATTGCAGTAGAACTTTAGCACAGTGCTTAGAAAGTATATGTTTATTGGCATCAAAAGTAATGTTAAATAATTACTCAAATTTCAGAAATGATCAAATACATAAAAAAAAATGCTCTGAAAGAAAAATAAAGAAATTGTGTCCATGAGTAAAAAACATATATTATAGTTGTTAGATAAATAGGTGAAGTGTTAATGAAGTAGAAAAAAAATTAAACAATTTTCACCACTAACTGAAAGGTTCTTCTGCAAATGATGACAAGGGGTATTTACTTCCTTTTCAGTGGTTAAAAGCAGGTATGTTCTTACTGGTTGAGTTTTTTTGCATTATTTTATATTTTTACTGAATATATTTTTACTGAATATGGGTTGGCTCATTTGGTAACATAGAAGAGCATGTCAATTTCACTCTGAAATTCCAGGTTGAAAATTTACTCGCCCTCTATTCAGATTTTCTTCACTGAACTCTGAAGGAAATATTGATTGGCTTGGAAAGACTGCTCTCTATTCTATGAGATATTAAATCATGGCTCTGTGAGAGGGAGAATCATATCCTGCATATGTTATGAAAGATGCTGAATCTTTGGTTTCTGTCATATTTTGTAACTGCTATCCAATGGATCCCTTTTAATTAGGGAAGGGGTCATTGTGACCTGGCTTTTAGTCATTGTGTGGACAAAATGCTGTTCTAAGGGGAAATAACCCAGCACCTAATGTGTATAATGGGTTTGGTTGCATATAATATGTTTTGCTCTAATGTATTGAACTTTATTAATGTTAGCAGATTACCTGTCATTGCTTGGTCTTTTGAATGCCCTCATTTGCCAGAAAGAAGCTTGTGTCCCACTCGTGCCATTTACTCATTTACGAAACAGTGGTTTCATCATTGGAAAACTAATTAACTGAATTTTTTTTACTTTATTGATGCAAATGTTTTACATGAAAGGCAATTATCATTTCTTTTACAACATAGTTTTCAGTAACGTGCGCTTAGTGATCGTGTATAAAAATTTCTAAAGATGTGAGGCTGACGTTCCTTCCATTATGATAAAAATGTAAATACCTCCTCAAACAACTGCTTCCCACAGAGGTCTGACAGGAACCTGCAAGTGTAATATGCTTTAGAGGTCTGAAAGGAAGGTGTGACCTCAGCAGAAAGGCGCAATACAAACATTCATGCCTTACCTGGGACTTCAACCCATGTCCCTTTGATCACAAACATGATACAATTTGTTTGGCCCAGTTTTGAAGTTGAGAGCATGAATCATTAGATATTTTAACTACTCATATTTAATACTTTTGCAAATTGCTATAAATGTGTGGATGATCAGGTTAATTACTTAATGCTAGCATTTTTCATTTCATAAACTGGGTTCGAGCCCCGGGTAAGGCATGGATGCGCATGTTGTTTTTCTGCTGAGGTCCTGCCATCCTCTCAGACCTACTATGGCATGTAAACTGACAGGCTCCTGTCAGACCTCTGTGGCAAGCAGCTGCTTGAGGGGGTATTTTTTTTGAAGGGGATAACCAGATATTTGTCGTAGTCCACAAAAATTGTCGAGTCCATGTTTGATATTCTTTGCACAAACAATTCTCTTGGCAATCTTTTTTGTTTTTGAGCTAATAAGTTTTATACGTTAAAGGGAAAAGTAGTTTAGACATAAATATGCTATCAGGACTTGTTTGAACTGCAAAATTTGTACTTGTATTCTTATTCATATATATATTTCATATATCTAGATAGAGTAACTATGTATCCATAGGAACAGGTTTTATCAGTCTTTAGAGTATATCATGTCGATCACAATTTTTGAAATTGAAAATGTCAATAAAAGGATTATTTATTATTTTATGTAGGTCAGATAATGGATGTTACTAATTAATGGCTTAATCAGATTGAAAACCAATATGCAAAAGATATTGTTGAATCCAAAAACCAGTTATTTTTCTTTCTAATTTAATTAATTTCTTCCAAATTTAAAACCCTTTAATTTTTGGTTATTCTATAGAAAAAAAATATTTTTCATGTTGTTTTTATGTCCATGAAATAGCAGATAATGTCATTAAAGCTTAAATTCAAAAATAGTATGGTAACATTAAAATTTAATTAATCAGATATTAATTTATATTGCTGAATATTTGTAGTGAGAGTGGACTTTCAGTTTATAACCATTACCTAATGAAAATTAAAGTTTTATTTACAAAATCATTCTAAAGGTTTATAAAAAAAAAATCTACAATGCAACACATACACCTCTTTTTAATTTTCAGTAAAGTAACATACTATGTATATATTAGAATACTGGAGTTTTTCTTCTGCTATGTGTCTACCAGTTTTTTTTTTATTAACCTCTGAATGGCACTTCTTTTCATACAATGGGCTAAATGACAAGTTCCCAAGGGCTGATAGGTTAGGGGAGGCGGCACACTGCACAGGTGGTAGCCTCCCATCAAGGCTATCCAGCGTGTTCTTTAACATGCACAGGGTATGGGGCCCATGGCTTAATGTCTCATTCTACAGATAGTGCCTTTTCCAAACCCATCGGTGGCCCTTATTGACAGATAAGATCCCAGATGGGATTCAAACCTGGGACAGCAGATTATGAATCTGGCGTTTTACCGACTGAGCCACTGTGTCAGCAAGAGTTTTACTGGATTTTCAAATGACAATACAGCTCCATGAGGTTGAGACAGTATTTATGGACTGTAATTTAACAGTATTATATATATGAATATATAATGCTTACTTTTTCTGGCTATGATTGCTAGCTAGATATTTTCGAAAAGATATATAACATATGTTGATATATATGAGCACATAATACATTTCTATAATTATAAAGAAGAAAAAAGTTGGTTGTGGATTCAATATTATATTTTGCATATTGGTATCCAGTTCCCAGGTTTGAATTCCCTAGTCAAGTCGCTCAAAAAAAATTATATCATTTGGCAGTTTTTATACCTTGAACTTAATATGCCATTTACAATAATTTTTTAATTTTGACTTTGAAAACAGCAATCATCTCTGTCTTAAAATATTTATTACCTGAGCCTATGCAGTAAATAAATCATGCATGATTAATTAATGTGTTCTCCCATTGTTATGCTTCAGGCTCATACATGTATTTGAAAGATGTAAAATTCGTATTCCCTTTAATTCATTTTCTTCTATTCACCTGAAAATACATAACCTTTAGAACTTTTAATATACCTTTTTAAAGAGTTATGAAAGCTGAATTTTACCGATATTCTGTGAAGGAAAAATGACACTAATTTTTATACCGTTTTAAATTGTTGTAACCAGTTTTGGGTTCAACATTATCTCTTAGATATAGGTGTCCAATCTGACTAGTCATCAATTTGTAACACCAATTATTTGCTCTAAATAAAGTAATCATTCTTTTACTGACATTCTCAATTTGAAGAAATATTATCTATGTTATATATTGCTTATTTCAGATGCTTCATGAGAATTAGGTTGTATTGATCATTTTCAATATTAAATGACTGATCAGTTAATAAAATTTTGTAACTTCATAAATATGACTTTAAAAATAATGTCAACCTAGTCAAGTGTTTACTTTTGAGTTGCTTATTATCATTAGAAATTCGGTAAGAAATTTAAACAAATTTATTGAGTGCCAAGAATGTTGGCAAAATTTAGTGTCTGAAAATTACTTTTGCAGTATATTATGTTCATTTAGAAGCTCTGATGTGTTATGTGAGTGCAAAATTAATGAATTTTAGGATATCTTTCATGTTCTAGATTATGTATGAGTCTTTCAGGAAGAGATACATAATTTTCATTAAAATCAATTTACTAGATAAATGTTTTATAATGAACTGATATTACATGATCTAATATATTTATTGTCACATCTTCATTGGGCATCTTTTATGAGTTGAAAAGAAACAAAAAAAGGGTAGTGAAATATTTACTTAAATATATTCCAAAGCTGTGATATACACTAGTACATTGTTAAAATCAATATGCAAAAGATCTTAATTTTTTTATGAGTTTTGTAATTTTCTGTATCATATTCTAAAATATTACTGCTGAATACAGTACAAGTTTTATTCAAATCTGTATATTCCTCACTGTATTTGCATTATGTTGCCTCAAGGACATTATGTCCATGTTTGCACTGAAAATAATTTGTTGTAAACTACCTCAAATGAAGTTGGGTTGGGTTGGGTTGTTTTACCTCTGAGCGGCACTTTTTTGCACACCTCAAATGAAGAATTAAGATGAAAAATATGTTTATTCCTATCAAATATGCTGTTTCTGTTCATTAAACTGTCCTATTAAATGTGGCAATCAGAAGTGCTAAGCAGTCACTTTATTAGGTACACTTCTGTCAATAGGGCAGAGCAATTTCTTCATTGCGCTTTTCATAGGAAAATGCAATTGAAAATAAACCTTAAATCTAGGTTTTTAGAAATATCAGGTTCAGTATTTAAATAGTTATTAAAGTAGAAATATTTAACTTAGCTCGTTCAAAATTGATGGAAATTAGTATGTGAACTCCTAAAATGTATTCATACTTTTCACAGTATTTATCTTACTAAAGTTTAATGTACCGGTTATTGCTTCCATTTCAAACTGTTTACGCGACAGCAGTTGTATAAAGTGGAATAGGGGGCGGGGGTGGCTCAGTCGGTAGCGCGCCAGGCTCGTAATCTGTAGTTCCCAGGTTCGAGTCCCAGCTGGGTCAGCGTTGAGATTTATCTCCGCAAAATTTCCCCGCCTTGCCCACGGTCAGTAGGGGACACCGATGGGCTTGAAAAGGCCGCCGTCCGTCGGATGGGACGTTAAGCCGTGGCTCCGTGTGCGGGAGAGCCATACCCTGTGCACGTTAAAGAACACGCTGGATGGCCTTGACGGGAGGCTACCATCTGTCTCCCAACAGCTGTTCCAGTGGGTCCCCTCCCCCAACCTTCTCTGAGCCTTCGGGGTCCTTGTGGCCTGGCCATTTAGCCCATGGTGTGCAAAAAAGTGCCGCTCAGAGGTAAAACAATCCAATCCAATCCAATAAAGTGGAATAGCTGTTATTAAATATTTCATAATTAAATACCATTATTACAATTTTCCTTAATGATTTTCAGAAGTTATTGCGCTGTAAAATATCGATTACTGCTTGCATATTATGGAAATTTATCTAATAAGTGACCACTGAAAGTATATATTTTTTGAATTATATTTGGGTCGGGCGATTTCTTTTCCAAAAGATTAAAAAAATGTAATCAATAAGTAAATATTAAGGATACCGCAACTGGTAAGTAAATGAAAACCACTGGTGTATTCTGAATCAATGCCTTGCAGTTGTTAAATGTTTTAAAAAAACATAGAATAATTTAAAAATATATATATATTTGTATATACATATCCCAAACCACCCGTTTAAATACACCTCTGGTTTTCTGATTTTGCTCTTTATTTTAAACACTATAATACTTTTAATATTTTTAAGAATATGGCTGATTTTTTAAGACTTATCACAAATTAGATTAAATGGGGTATGAAGAAAGAAAAAAAATTAGGTTTCTTGTGAATTTCAGCTAGTTTTAGATTAATTATCAAATTTAAATTCGCTTATATAAAAGGCTAAACAAAAAAGTGGAAAAAATGCCATTATTTATTCTACAGAAGGAATTTTTCATGTGATTTAATGTCGATACGAAAAAATAAAACGAAATAAAATTGCAAAAACGAGATACAAGGTTCTGTGCGAACGAATCGAGTGGCGTTTGCAGTTACCGGACTAAGTTGATCACGTGACGGTGAGGATCGCCTCAGTGTCGTGGCCTATCTCTCTCGTCGGCCTCCAAACATTTTATAATGATCTTTAAACTCTTCACAAAAGTTAGTTGGTAATTTTGTGTTTCTACAAAACCAGAAACAGATGATTACTGGAAAACACTGGAATTATTGCAGCTTTACCTGCATAACACTCGGCACGTGGAGAGAATTATTTATTTGGTTGATTGCTTTATCTCTGAAAGATACGTTTGCCATTACAATGACCAAATTCGACCACATGGAAACCAATTGCTCAAAGGATCACATGGACACCAACGGCTGAAAGGATCACATAGGTACCAATGGCTCAAACGATCACATGGATAACAATGGCTCAGAGGATCACATGGACACCAATGGCTGAAAGATCACTTAGGCACCAATAGCTCAAAGGGTAACGTGGACATCAATGACTTAAAGGATCACATGGACACGAACAGCTCAAAGGATCACAAGGGTACTAATGGCTGAAAGGATCACTTGCGCACCAATGGACTCCAAGGATCACATGGGTGCCAATGGCTCAAACGATCACATGGGTGCCAGTGGCTCAAACGATCACATAGGTACCAGTGGTTCAAACGATCACAGGGATAACAATGGCTCAGAGGATCACATGGACTCCGATGGCTCAAAGGATCGCACGGCCACACCAATGGTTCAAACGATCACACGGACACAGTTGGCTCAAAAGATCAAATGGACATCAATGGCTCAAAGGATCCCATGGACACCAATCGGCTCAAAGAATCACATGGACAACATTAGTTAAAGGAAAACATGCACATCGATGGCTCAAAAGATCCCATGGACACCAATCGACTCAAAGGATCACACGGACATCAATAGCTCAAATGATTACATAAACGCCAATGGCTCAAAGGATGAAATGGACACGGATGGCTCAAAGGATGAAATGGACACCAATGCCTCAAAGGATGAAACGGATACCTATGGCTCAAAGAATCACACGGACAATAATGGTCAAAGGAAAACATGCACACCAATGATCAAAGGAAAACATGCACACCAATGATCAAAGAAAAACATGCACACCAATGATCAAAGAAAACATGCAGATCAATGTCTCAAAAGATCCCATGGACATCAATGGCTCAAAGGATCACATGAACACCGATAGCTCAAAGAATCACATGAATACCAATGGCTTAAAGGATCACATGGACATTATTGACTCAAAGAATCACATGGATACCGATGGCTTAAAGTATCACATGGACACCAATGGCTTAAATTATCACATGGACAACAATGGCTCAAAGGATCACACGGACACCAATGGCTCAACGGATTATATGGACACGGATGGCTCAAAAGATGAAATGGACACCAATGGCTCAAAGGATGAAATGGATACTAATGGCTCAAAGGCTCACACGTACAACTATGGTCAAAGGAAAATATGTACAGAAAGGATCAAAGAAATACATGCAGATCAATGTCTCAAAGGATTTCATGGAGACCAATGGCTCAAAGGATCACACGGACAACAATGGTCAAAGGAAAACATGCACAGCAATGATCAAAGAAAAACATGCAGATCAATGTCTCAAAGTGTCACATGGACACCAATGTCCCAAAGTATCACATGGACACCAATGTCCCAAAGTATCACATGACACCAATGTCCCAAAGTATCACATGGACACCAATGGCTCAAAGAATCACATTGATACAATGGTTCAAAAGATCACACGGACACCAATCGCTCAAAGGATTACATGGACAACAATGGCTGAAAGATCACTTAGACAACAATAGCTCAAAGAGTCACGTGGACATCAATGACTTAAAGGATCACTTGGGCACGAACAGCTCAAAGGATCACATGGGTACTAATGGCTGAAAGGATTACTTGGGCACGAACAGCTCAAAGGATCACATGGGTACTAATGGCTGAAAGGATTACTTGGGCACCAATGGACTCCAAGGATCCCATGGGTGCCAATGGCTCAAACGATCACATGGGTGCCAGTGGCTCAAACGATCACATAGGTACCAGTGGTTCAAACGATCACAGGGATAACAATGGCTCAGAGGATCACATGGACTTCGATGGCTCAAAGGATCGCACGGCTACACCAATTGTTCAAACGATCACACGGACACAGTTGGCTCAAAAGATCAAATGGACATCAATGACTCAAAGGATCCCATGGACACCAATCGGCTGAAAGAATCATATGGACACCAATAGTTAAAGGAAAACATGCACACCAATGGCTCAAAGGATCCCATGGACGCCACTGGCTCAAATGATCACATGGACATCAATAGCTCAAAGGATTACATGAACGTCAATGGCTCAAAGGATGACACGGACACGGATGGCTCAAAGGATTACATGCACACGGATGGTTCAAAGTATGAAATGGACACCAATGGCTCAAAGGATGAAATGGATAACAATAATTCAAAGGATCACACGGGCAACAATGGTCAAAAGAAAGCATGCACAACAATGATCAAAGAAAAACATGCAGATCAATGTCTCAAAGGATCTCATGGACATCAGTGGCTCAAAGGATCACATGAACACCAACATCTCAAAGAATCACATGAATACCAATGGCTCAAATGATCACATAGAGATCAATGACTCAAAGGATCACATGGACACAATGGTTCAAAAGATCACACGGGCACCAGTGGCTGAAAGGATCACATAGACACCAATAGTAAAATGAAAACATGCACACCAATGGCTCAAAAGATCCCATGGACACCAATCGGCTCAAAGGAAATGGACATCAATATCTCAAAGGATCAGATAAACGCCAATGGCTCAAAGGATGACTTTGACACGAATGGCTCAAAGGATGAAATGGACAACAATGGCTCAAAGGATGAAATGGACACCAATGTCTCAAAGGATGAAATGGATATCAATGGCTCAAAGGATGAAATGGATACTATTGGCTCATAGGATCACTTGGACACTACTAGTAATCTACAGTTCCCAAGTTAAAGTCATAGCTGGGTCGGCGTTGAGAGTTATCTCCGCAAAATACCACGCCCTTCGTAAGTAGGGGCACCAATGGACTTGGAAGAGCCGTCGCCCGTCAGATGGGACATTAAGCCGTGGTCCGTGTGGGGAAGTGCCGTATCCTCTGCACCTTAAAAAACACGCTGGATGGCTTTGAAGGGAGGCTACCATCTGTCAACCAACAGCTGTTCCAGTGGGTCTCCTCCCACAAACTTCTCTGAGCCTTCGGGGTCCATTGACCTGGCTATTTAGCCCATGGTGTGCAACAAAGTGCTGCTGAGAGATAAAGCAACCCGAGCCAACTCATAGAGAGATGGCGTGGAGGTACTTTATAAGACGTCAGGTTCGAGGTCTGCATTTCCTAATTTCGGGTACCAGTGTTACCTGCATTGAGAATATTTCTCCGATTAATCCCAATTCTACCCACAATGCACAGGTGGCAACTGATGTGCCAGGAAGTGTCACTGTCCATCGAATGAGACGTTAAGCCGTGGTCCCATGTACAGGTTCTAGTCCTTCCTGTTGACCGAATTTATGGTACCCTTTTGCAATTCAAAAGTCAGCTTGCAAAAAAAGTTATTTGAACTGTTCAAGCTCTTAAGAGGTATCATTATTGACGTTTGGCCAAGATATCATTGAATAGTCAGCCACAACCTGGTTGGGTTTTCTTACCTCTGAGCGGAACTTTCTCGCATATAATGGGCTAAATGCCAGGTCACAAGGATACCGAAGGCTCGGAGAAGTTTGAGGGAGGGGACCTACTGGAACAGCTGTTGGGAGACAGATGGTAGTCTCCCTTCACCGCCATCCAGCGTGCTCTTTAACTGCACACAATGGGGCTCTCATACACAGGGCCACGGCTTACCTGCCCATCCGACAGACATCGCCCTTTCCAAGATATCGGTATTCCCTACTGACCACGGGCGGGGAGTTCTGCAGAGATATATCTCAACTCTGACCCAGCTGGCACTCGAACCCGGAAACTGCAGAATGCGAGCTTGGCACACTACCGACTGAGCCACCCCTATCTATATCGGGAATCGGGGAACTAGCCGTGTAGGTTAAGATCGCAATAACTCCAGACGAGACAATGCTCTGTTAGAGGCACTGCCAGAGCCAGGACAGAAGCTAGAAGAAATAATGCGAAAAACAAAACTAGAAGAAATAATGCGAAAAACAAAACTTCGGCGAAAAACAAAAGTGGGGGAGAGGTGGAAGGAATTGGATTTTCATTACAGTGTAACATTTTTCTCTCCTTTTAGCGGTTTTTAAAGAAATAAAATTCATGTAAAAATGCTTCAAATATGCACACGTGTGGTAATTTGTATTTTCCATTACCCTTACCAGGATTCTCAAAAGGAGGGAATCATGAACCTTTCCCCCCTAAATCCGGCCCTGCTATGTTTCAAATTTTAGTCTTCTATCGATCGTAACAAGTTATGTATGACTAGAATCACATGCGGCACCAGGTGAGTCATTGGCATTTCCTTTAATTATTATCACTCATTTGGTCTTGGGGGGGGGGGGGGGGGGGGGCTCTGTCGGTAGGCGCCAGGATCTCAATCTGCAGTTCCCAGGTTCGAGCAAAACCACTTTGAGCAAAAGGAGGGGAAAAAAGGAGAGATATTAATTATGCGTAAATTTTCAAATGATTTACTTTATTTAAAATTTAAGTTAAAGCTACGTAATTTAAAACTGGTTAAAATAAAATAATTTATTCGTGACGGTTTTGTTAAAATATTTGAGAATATTATAAAATTAATTTCAAATTTTTAAAAAGAGGTAACTACCAGTTGGGTTTTTTTGGAAACAGGTTCCATTTAAACTGTTATATTTTTGAAAATTAGTTCTTTTGTTACTGCAGTTTCCATGCTTATTGTATCAAGGTTACTTTGGTTCGAGTCCCAGCTGAGTCTGCTTCGAGATTTATCTCCGCAAAACTCCCTCCCTGCCCTCGATCCAAAGATCGTCTGTCGGATGGGACGTTAATCCGTGTCACTGTGTGTGGGAGAGACCGTACCCTGTGCACGTCAAAATAAAATAAATTTAATACTAATACATTTTTTGAGGTTATTGTATATTGGGTTTTAACAACGATATTTGTTCATTACCGATCCGTGAATTTAATTTCTAAGAAAACGTTTGCCAAAATCAAGTTATATTGTCACATGATCTATTTTTTTTTCTCTATGTACGTTCTGTTAGGATTGCTATAAGAATAAAATTCACCAATGATTATAAATATTTGAAACAGAATTTTGTAATAAATCTAAATGTTGAGATACGATATGAAGCAAATAATGAATACATGTAATCAAAGCATTATAATTCTGAATCTCTTGAAATTTAACTGTTTATCCTACCGTTTTATTTATAGTGAATATAATTTAATAAATGATTTGTTCGCTTTACTGCAAAATATGCGGTAGAATTATCTTTAATCTAGAATGCATCCAAAGGATACTTTATGTACAAAATCTATACTGACTTGCAAGATATCAGTTATATCCAGCCAGGCTCGTAATTTGCCGCTCCCAGATTCGAGTCCCAGCTGGATCAGCTTCGAGATTTATATTCATAAAACTCCCCGTCCTGCTCTCAGTCAGTAGGGGAAAAGAATGCCAGCTTCGCACAAGCGTAAATGGCGCCGCACGGCGGAATTTTGCCGAAGCTGAACGTGGTAAATTCCTGTGCAGGCACAGAAACAACTGTTCTGTGCATGCACAGTGAAATCAGTTTAAACTGCTGTAGCTATGGTTTTCCTTACTCTTGAAATATTTAAATGAGATTTAATTAGTTTTTCAAACTGTCCAACACACATGGCTATTTGTGTACAGTGGTAGCTGACCATAAAGTTATTCAATGAGCATTTTATCCCTTCAGGACCGCATTTTACGATAGCTGGAAGATCATTGTATTTTTTTTAATACTTTTACAGAACTCTTACAATTAATATGTGAATTAATACGTTTAATCATCTTCCGAACATGTAAGTCAATGTATGTTGCAGTTTTGTTCCCTGGGGCATATCGATTTATTTAGGTTCTTTTTAATGGTTGATAAGAGAAGTGCCTGCTGCCATCTGTTGACAGTATATACAAGTAAGAAACTGGATTTGATATTTATTGAAAATATTTATAATTGTATAAAATATAACTGTATAAAACATGTTATCGTGCAGTGAAACATAAATCTGAATTTATCATAATATACCAAATATTGTAGAGTGTTTAAAATATTAAAATTTTCTTGTTGAACACAGCTGCTACCTGGTTTACAAAATAGGATTTTATTAAGAAAATTAATTTTCATTATTCCTTGTTATTTTCTCTTCGAACAAAAAGAAAATATTTTGGAAATGAACAATTTTCAGTCAAAGTATACGTAAAATTAGCCACTTGGTTTATTCAATAGAAACCTTGCTCGGCAGGGGAAAATTAACGCAAGGCGACTCGCTTCTGTCCCTGGTTAGGTGGCTTCACTGCAATACACGAAATTGCCATGTTTAGAGGGCGCTACAATCGAAAAGTTTACATTACGCCTATGGAAGCTGGCTCTCTTCTCCCTTAGACCCTCGTTGAGTAGGGAATACCGATGGACTTGAAAGGTAGCCGTTCAGAGGATGGGGCGTTAAACTGTGGCTCCATGTGCAACTTAAAGAACACTAAATATGGTGTTGATGGGAGGTACCATCTGTCTCCCAACAGCTGTTCCAATGGATCTCCTCCCACAAATTTCTCTGGGCTTTTGGGGTCCCTACGACCTAGCCATTTAGACCATGGTGTGCAAGAAAATGTCATGCAGAGGTAAAACAATCCAACGTTAAAAAACGCACTGGACATCCTTGCCGTGAGGCTAATATCTGTTGAGTGGGTTCCCTCCCCCAACCATCTCTGTGCCTTCGGGATTTTTGCGATCTGGTCATTTAGCCCATGATATGCAAAAAATTGCCGCTCAGAAGTAAAACCTTGCTGTATATCGATCGAAGTTGCGCTTTAACATGCAAAGAGTTTGGCTCTAAATCAAGGCGAAAAAGTAGTAAAATAGGCGGGGGGGGGGGAAGATTTGATTTCATTATGCGACAACACTTCCCCCCCTTCGTTTCAGAAACCTTTAACAAATTTGTAGAAAAATGCAGGAAAAGTTATTAAGATTAATAATATCTTTTGTCTCAATTTCCGTTACCAACATTTTGAACAGAAAGTGGGGCATTGCCCACGTTCAACTTCTGACCTTAAACCTAGGTACCATTGAATTTTTATTCAACTTCGTGCGCGATTTCAATTTAACGAAACAAAGACTAAAATGCTTCTGAAATTTGTTACTAAATAACAAATAACAAATTAACAGTAACAAATTTCAGAAGCATTTTATTCTTCGACACACAAAGGAGTCCAATATCGAAATAAAACGCATGGCCTTAGGAACAAAATCCTCCTTGTTTAAAACGCTCTTTTACTGTCAAGCCGTCGCATGGCAGAGTGGTTAATGTGCTTGGCTAGTGAACAAAGGGGCGTGGGTTGGAGCCCCGGGTAAGGCATGGATGTTTTTTTGCCGAGGTCTCATCATTCTCACAGACTCTATGGCGTATTAAACTGGCCAGGCTCCTGTCACACCTCTGTGGCAAACATCTGCTTGAGGGAATACTTTCCATACAACCACAATATCCAGAAAGCATCCGAAAGATATCTAAGATGGCGAATGGATATCCATTTATCAGCTTAAATATCCATTGGATATTTTTGGGATATTGTGGTAGTGAGGATTATTATGATTATTTAACGCCAAATGAGATTGTGTGGGTTTCAGAGAACGAATCCTAAATTTTTGAAATGAATTCAAATTTTGTACTCGGGTATTTGACAATGGACTATGGCTGATGGAAATCCCTACAAGTAATGGACTATGGCTGTTCGGTGGACTCTGGCAGGTAATAACATCTGCAACGAATGCAGTTATTAAGAAAGTTGCATGCTTTTAGTTTATTAAAACATCTGAGGGAAAACTGGATTATAAAAAGCATCAAAAGTTTTTCCGAGATGCAGATTATCTGAAATCATTTTATTAAAATAATCATTGGTTAAAACGAATAGATTTACCACCCATTACAATTTTTGAAAAGCAAATTGTGTTAAAATTGTTTCCAATTTAAACATTCTGAAATGCAATATTTTTTACCAAATATCAAGGACTGGATGTGAATTGTTCAGAGGTTGAGGAATTCTTTAGCATTTAATTTATTATTGAGTGGTTAGCGCACTTGGATACTGATCAAAGGAACCTGATTTCGATCCCGGGTAAGGTAAGTAATAATCATCGTTTAAACACGGAAGATTATGGTCTCCATGGTTACGAGTTTTGTTTCAATGTTCAGTTTTCCCTTTCGCCCCTAAGAACAAAATGCCCTTAAAAATTTATATTATTTTTTTCCCTGAACTAAAATCAATCATAAACTAAAGCAAAATATCTCATAAGAAGATAGGTAAGTAAGTGTTTAGTCTCCCTCTCCCTGTCCCCCATGTCAGTAGGGGACACTGATGGGCTCAGAAAAGCAAAGCCGTCCGTCGGATGGGACGTTAAGCCGTGGCCTTGTGTGCGAGAGAGCCATACCCTCTGCATGTTAAAGAACACGCTGGATAGTCTTGATCGCAGTCTACCATCTGTCTCCCAACAGTTGTTCCAGTGGGTCCCATCCCCCAACCTTTTCTAAGCCTTCGGGGTCCTTGTGACCTGGCCATTTAGCCCATTGTGTGCAAAAAAAGCGACGCTCCGAGGTAAAATAGTCCAACTCAACCGAGGTTTTAGTATTGGGGAGAGGGGAATCCGAGAATTCAGCTTTGGGGGGGGGGGGTCAGAATTTAATTTCTTGTGTTTCCCAATTACTAGGATATTCCATCGGAGAGGAAAAATTAAAATATTATTCTACATGGAATTAAATTTCATAGTTGATTTTTAATTCTATTTTTAACATCGGACATAATACTATAGGGCTAATATAAAATTATCCCCATAGTATTATGTCAGATATATACCTGTTTTGTATTTCAAAGCAGATACAAGTTTGAGATTTCTAATAATATGACCGGCTTTCGTGGGTGGGGTACAGAAACGTACCCACCGGGGGTACGTTCTTGTACACAGATAAATAGTAATTTCGCATCACATGGTTTCATTGAACGCAATATCCAGCTTTTTTGATTAAAATATTTTTTTAAATATTTTTTACAATTACTGTATAATTTATTAAAATTAACAGTTTTTAAAATTTTCATTAAATTTAATTAAAATTATTTAAAAAATTTTAATTTAACCTCTGGGCGGTAGTTTTGCTCACATAGTGATCTAAATGGCCAGGTCACAAGGACCAAGGGATTAGAGAAAGTTGGGGGAGTGGCGCCACTGAAAACAGCTCTTAGGACACAGATGGTAGTTTCTCGTCAAGGTACTTAAATAAATAAATAAAATAAATATCTCCTCAAGCAGCTGCTTGCCATAGAAGTCTGACAGGAGCTTGTGAGTTTATACGCCATGGTAGAAGGTGTGTGAGGATGGTGGGACCTCAGCAGAAAGACAACAGAAACATCAATGTCTTTTCCGGGGCTTGAACTCAAGTCCCTTAGATCAATAGCCAAGCGTTCTAACCTCTCGGCCACAGGGGATCCTCTTTAACCTGGGCTAAGGTATAAATACCTGTACACGGGGACATGGCTTACGTACCATTCGAATGATGGACTTAGATTTTCCTTTTTTCCATGGGAGCGGGGGTGGCTCAGTCGGTAGCGCGCCAGGCTCGTAATCTGCAGTTCCCAGGTTCGAGTCCCAGCTGGGTCAGCGTTGAGATTTATCTCCGCAAATTCCCCGCCCTGCCCACGATCAGTAGGGGACACCGATGGGCTTGGAAAGGTCGCCGTCCGTCGGATGGGACGTTAAGCCGTGGCCCCGTGTGCGGGAGAGCCATACCCTGTGCACGTTAAAGAACACGCTGGATGGCCTTGACGGGAGGCTACCATCTGTCTCCCAACAGCTGTTCCAGTGGGTCCCCTCACCCAACCTTCTCTGAGCCTTCGGGGTCCATGTGACCTGGCCATTTAGCCCATGGTGTGCAAAAAAGTGCCGCTCAGAGGTAAAGCAACCCAACCCAACCTTTTTTCCATTATCCACCAATTCATTCGCCCTCTCCTGAATTAGACGGCTTAACATCCCGTCCATAAATGTGTGAGAGGCTTTCGAAGCCCATTGATGCTCTTATTGTGACCGAGGGAAGTACGGGGTTAATTGGAGAAAATTTTCAACACAGGCATACACAAGAGGGTGGAACGCGCAAAATTATTTCCATGATTTGGAAAAAGAATTACGGTGTCATGCATTGATGTACCATGCAGCAGCTTTAAATAATTTGTCGGAAAAAAAAATATAGCTCTCCTACTCAGGAAGGGAGGGTGGTGGCTCAGTCCGTAGTGGGCCAGGCTCCTAATCTGACTTTCCCAGGTTCGAGTCTCAGCTGAGTCAGTGTTGAGATTTATGTCCGCAAAATTTCCCGCCCTGACAATGGTCAGTAGGGGACACCGATGAGTTTGGAAATGCCTCCGTTCTTCGGATGGGGCGTTAAGCCGTAGTTCCGTGTGCGAGAGAGCCATACCCGCTGCACCTGAAATAACACGCTGGATGGCCTTGACGGAAGGCTATCATCTGTATCCCAACAGCTGCTCCAGTGGGTCCTCTCCCCCAGCCTTCTCTGAGCCTTTGGGATCCTTGTGACCTGGCTATTTAGTCCCAGCTGGGTCATCGTTGAGATTTATCTCCGAAAAATTTCCCCGCCCTGCCCACGGTCAGTAGGGGACATCGATGGGCTTGAAAAGGCCGCCGTCCATCGGATGGGACGTTAAGCCGTGGCCCCGTGTGCGGGAGAGCCATACCCTGTGCACGTTAAAGAACACACTGGATGGCCTTGACGGGAGACTATCATCTGTCTCCCAACAGCTGTCCCAGTGGGTCCCCTCCCCCAACCTTCTCTGAGTCTTCGGGGTCCTTGTGGCCTGGCCATTTAGCCCATTGTGTGCAAAAAAGTGCCGCTCAGAGGTAAAACAACTCAATGACCTGGCTATTTTGCGAATTATGTGAAAAAACAGTACAACTCAGAGGTAAAAGCAATCCACTGTAGTAACAATAGGTCCTTTCGCAGAAAAAAACAATCAGCCAATAAACAATCATGTCCGTGTGCTTATCGCTATGCTAATCAGGTGATAACAAGTATATTTTTTTTCTATACCGATGCAGAACAGATTTTCCAAAAAACTATTTCGTAAAGGGATTTTGATCTTTTTTTGTTTGCATCTAAATCCATTCCTTTACAATTTCTATCCAGACTCGATCTGGTAGTGGTCATATAGAAATCAAAATTGTCATCTGAATTATTGGAAATATTTTAAAAATAATTTTACAATGATTTTAAATATAGGGTTTTTTTTATAAAGCGCACAATTAATACGGGAAACCCACAGAATAATTTCTTTGGTGTTTTGCAATTAGATGTATATATTTTACTACCGTTCTTATTATAGTTTAGGACATTAAAAAGAAAAGTGTTTCGCTTCAATTCACAAAATCAATAATTAATGTAATAAATTTCTAGCGAGTACTTATTTGGTACTTTCAATCACAAAAAAAAAAGAAATTACGTGACCAAGAATTTAAGGTAGACACAGATGCGTTTTCTGACATGTGAAACCTTTTTCAAATATCACTACCATCTTGGTCTTGTTAAACGAAAAACGAAGGAAAAATATTAGAAACGTCATCTATGGAAGGCTTGTCCTTTGGATTTCTTTGCAGCCGAGGGGTTAACGCACTTGGCTCCTGATCAATGAGACCTATGGGTTCTCCCTGGTTTCGATTTAAAGTAATGGGGATTAGTCGGGCATGGAACTTACAAGGTGCTGGATGCGTTGTGCAAGAATGTTGTACCTTGAGTAAATGACTGTGTCGTGAAGTTGATCCAAATTGGACGACGACACAGTCTCGGTGAGAACAGCCCTTACCACCTCATCCCAAAGATGCTCGATAGAGTTTAGATCTGGAGACTGGGCAGCAAATGAAGCGAGGATAACTCGTCGGCATATTCCTGGAACCATTCGGTGATAGTACGTGCCTCATGTTGCTATCGCCAAATTCTGATCCTCCCATCAGCATGGTGCAAAAGGAACCTTGATTCGTCCAACTAGGCGACATTTTTTCAAGTCCTCAATGGTCCAGTGTTGACAGTCCTGTGCCCACTGGAGATGAGCTCTCGTGTTCTTCGCTGACAACATCGGCACTCGACATGATTACTGGGCGAATTATAGCCCATTCGTCACAAGGTCCGAGAGAGTAAGTATTCGGAGATGACCTTCTGCATAAATAAATAATAAATAAATACCCCCTCAAGCAGCTGCTTGCCACAGAGGTCTGACAGGAGCCTGTCAGTTTATGTGCCACAGTAGGAGATCTGAGAGGATGGCAGGACCTCAGCAGAAAAACGACACACACATCCATGCCTAAATACCGGGGCTCGGACCCAGGTCCCTTAGATCAGTAGCCAAGCGTGCTAACCACTCGGCCACGGGACGGCACCTTCTGCACACCAGTGGGTAATTCTGCTGTGACTTGCCTGATTGTTGCCCGTCTGTTCGCTTGCACGATTCTCACCAATTTCCTTTGATCCGTCTGATCTCAAACTGTCTTCTTCCACAGGGTCACCGATCTCTGGTAGTTTTTTGCTTTTCGCACCATTCTCGGTAAACCCTTAAAACGGTTGTGCGTGAAAATCCCAGAAGGACGATCGTTTGGAAGATGCTACAACAGACTGGCTTAGCACAAACTATCGTACAGTCGCTCAAAAAAATATCCGAACACTATAGTTGATTACAGAATTCAGAAAAAATATCTGGCAACGATTTTTTTAGAAATTAGTGATCTGACAACCTTCGTGTCACGTGACACGAAGGTTGCCAGATCACTAATTTCTAAAATAAATTCGTTGCCAGATATTTTTTCTGAATTCTGTAATCAACCATAGTGTTCGGATATTTTTTAATATATATGATGCTTTTGAATATATGACGCATTTCATTAACATAATCGTTGAGAAATATTCATATTCTAGTGCGTATCCAATGCATATTTTAAATCCAAATCTAAAGAAATGACCTGGGAATAATAAGGTTTAAAGATATCTTGGAATAAAGAGACTCAATCGACTTTGATCCTTTCTCATTCAATTACTCTTTCATTTAAGGGTTCTACCTATTAAGAGAGTAACCAAAATATAAATAAAAAGTGCTGCTGTATCGAACAGTAGTAGCTTCTATGGAAATGAAGTTATCACTTGGGACTAAGGCGTGCTTTACCGAGTCGTTAACCAGTATTGCAGTCCCCCTCCCCACCTTTATTGCGGAGATGATCATTTCTGTAGCAGCAGTAATTTGGTATTTTAAACGTAATTCCTGGTTTGAGATGTGTCTCCTGCAGGAAGACAACATCTATGGATTCATCGACAAGAAAGTTATTAAGTTCAAGTAAATCATTGCTAACACCTTTACCATTCCAGGTAACAAAATTAAATTGAGGTTGAAGGGATGTAGGGCCATGTTGGGTAAAATTATTAAGATGGCTGATTGCATTCAGGAAGAGAGCGCATTTTTCAGAGGTTGTATTTAGAGATTGAAGCTTGGTAAAGAATGAGATAATGGCATTAATGATCTCAGTTAGATTGATGTGGTGAATAAAGGAGAGGAATTCGTTGATGTAATCGGAGAAGGGTTTATGGGATGATTGAGTTTGATAGGATGCGTTTGTGGTATATTGGAGATTATGGGAGTTTGAGATGTGGTTGGAAGTGGAGGCATTATGAGCGTAGGAATCGTGATAGGATTTGTTAAAACAAATTAGAGACTTGAATTTTGTTCACGATTAATATCTCTCCTTTTGTTCAAGTCTGAGACTAAGTATCCGCAGAGCTGACAGAGGGCGCCCCAGGAACGGCGGAGAAGTGAGCTGCCAATCAGCAGGGGAAAACGTCACTCACAGCAGATCTGAGCCTGATCACACACTCCGATCAGCTCTAGCAGCTCCCTGGTTTGTCAGAAATTCTATCATTGCCCGTGATTCACAGACTGAATCAATCACCACTACCATTAACCAAATGGCACATAAATTCTTTCTCGATGCATCAATCCATCCTAATGAGCTTATCCGACATTCTGTTGATTATGAAGTTATTCATAATCAACGCTTCAAAAGAGCGCAAATCTATCTTTTCCTAACTTTCTCTTCTCTTTTCTCTCTCTCTCTTCCTTCTCTTCTCTCTCCTCTTCCTATTTATCACTAAACTCTTAATCCCTTTCCCCATTCTGCTCTCTCTGAGCACAATACGCATCCCTTCTCATCAAAATATACCTCCTCACAATATCAAGGGCAAACTCTTTTGCAGCAACTTACTACAAGTTGCAAATCTATCTAATTCCCTGATGCACAAACCTTAGCTGAAGCGGGGCGGAGGTGTCTCAGTCGGTAGCGCGCCAGGCTCGTAATCTGTAGTTCCCAGGTTCCAGTCCCAGCTGGGTCAGCGTTGAGATTTATCTCCGCAAAAAATCCCCGCCCTGCCCGCGGTCAGTAGGGGACACCGATGGGCTTGGAAAGGCCGCCGTCCGTCGGATGGGACGTTAAGCCGTGGCCCCGTGTGCGGGAGAGCCATACCCTGTGCACGTTAAAGAACACGCTGGATGGCCTTGACGGGAGGCTACCATCTGTCTCCCAACAGCTGTTCCAGTGGGTCCCCTCCCCCAACCTTCTCTGAGCCTTCGGGGTCCATGCGACCTGGCCATTTAGCCCATGGTGTGCAAAAAAGTGCCGCTCAGAGGGAAAACAACCCAACCCAACCCTTAGCTGAAGCAGGTATGGGCCAGGCCTGGCACTGCATATTGTCACTATGATCTATCTATCTATCTCTGAGCCTGATCATCGGCTTAGCGCTCTGAGTGACGGTTCCCCCACAAAGGAGCGCCGGTCGTTTGGAGCCTAAGCTGAAAACAACCGCCGCATAATAACTGAGTTTGCAAATACGAAACTTTAAAAAAAATATCGTCCGTCGTTTGCTCGGCAAGCGGCAACCGATCTAAAACACTAACTTTAAATACGTATAAAGCAATAAATACACAACGGAAAATCAAACAGAAAAAAGGGGTGAATAACAAATTATTCGTGCAAGGACACACACACACACAAAAAAATCGGGCATGCAGGCCACCTAAAAATAAAAAATCGCAATTTCAGACCTTACGCAATTCGCAGGCAACGACTGAAACAAAAAGCACTATTTGACTGTAAATAAAAATCAAACCAGTGGACGTAACACACTTAACAGGACAAGGAGAATGATGTGGGTCCAGAAATGGGCAGAAAGTCCAAAAGTGTGAGCAGGAGAGTCCCTAAAGAAATGAAAAGATGGTCCTCCATTATAATTTACTTTTCGTTTGGAGGGAAAATAACAAGGTATAATTAAAATTATTTTTCTTAATAAAATCTCTGCAATATTTAGTATATTGTAATGAATTGAGATTTATGTGTCACTGCACGATAACATGTTTTATACAGTTATATTTTATTCAATAACAAATATTTTCAAAAAAAAAAATCAAATCGAGTTTCTTACTTGTATGAACTGTCAACAGATGGCAGCATGCACTTCTGGTATCACCATAAAAAAGAACTATAACTAATAGAAGTTGTGTTGGGTTGTTTTACCTCTTAGCGGCACTTTTTTGCACACCATGGGCTAAATGGCCAGGTCACATGGACCCCGAAGGCTCAGAGAAGGTTGGGGGAGGGGACCCAGTGGAACAGCTGTTGGAAGACAGATGGTAGCCTCCCGTCAAGGTCATCCAGCGTGTTCTTTAACGTGCACAGGGTATGGCTCTCCCGCACACGGGGCCACGGCTTAACGTCCCATCCGATGGACGGCGGCCTTTCCAAGCCCATCGGTGTCCCCTAGTGACCGTGGGCAGGGCGGGGAATTTTGCGGAGATAAATCTCAACGCTGACCCAGCTGGGACTCGAACCTGGGAACTACAGATTACGAGCCTGGCGCGCTACCGACTGAGCCACTCCCGCCCCACTAATAGAAGAATGTGCAGACACCTATATGCATCGATATTCTCCAGGGAACAAAACTGCAACATACATTGACTTACATTTTCTCAAGATGATAAAATGTATTAATTTACATATTAATTTTAAAGATTCTGCAAGAGTACTAAAAAAAACATACAACGGCTCCTCCAGGTGTCGTAAAATCCTCATTGAATAACTTTAGGGTCGGCTACCACTGACAGGCCCCTGTTAGATCTCTGTGGCAAGCAGCTGCTTGAGGGGGTATTTATTTATTTTTTTTATAATTGTTTTAAGTTGCCCCTAAACGTCAGCTTTTCTGCAGTAACGTTTGAACCCTCAAATGAATGTTGCCGGAAGTGGGCGTTCTCCCTTTTTGTCTCTTACACATTCTTTGCTCTAGCAGCCGACAGTAATTCTCATTTTGCCAAACTTTAAAAGTGTGTGGACATCTTGCTTTGCAGTCCTGCATCTGACTATTATTGTTTTTCATAAAAAACCTGGAAACAAATTCTCTAATTAAGATTATATAAAAATATTATGTAATAATATAAAACTAACTTCTTGTGTTTAAAGCAATCTACTCTCAGAATTTTAAAAAATAACTTAATATTAAAATCTGGAACAAAGTTAAGTTGAATTCGTCGACCATTTGTCAAAGTCAGCACTCTCCTAATGCACACTTCAACAAAGCTAATGGAGACAAAATTAGATGAAGCATTTGAATATCATTTTGAAAAAAAAAACATCTGGGAAATCCAATCACGGAGAATGATTGAGAATAGGATTTCTCCCTTTAGGAACTTCGGTATCACTAGAAGCAACTAAATTTGCATCACTGGGATCAGAATGGGCTCAACTTTATTAAACGATTCCTTATTTAAAATGGAAAAGGTCAATTCTCCAAACTTCATTGCAATGTGAAAGAAATAGTATCACACGTGTTTCTTAATTGTGAAGAATTCGAAAATCAAAGGGCAGAATTAATAAATACTCTAGAGAGAAGGAATATTACTGAGTTAAGTCTTAAAAGTCTTCCAGGCCAAGAAGAACCTACTTTAAGAAAATTCTGTTTGAAAGAATTTAAGGAAACGTTTTAACTAATGAAAAGACTAGTTTTTAGGTAATTGTCTCATTTTTGCAGATCTTGAAGAGAGGGACGCAAAACCCTAAGTCTCAAGTGATGTAGAAGTTTCTCAGAGTCTGAGACATAGTTAAGTTGCTCTTCAGAAAACAGCATCAAATTTTGTGCTAAACGTTGAAGTGCAAGCTATATATTCCGTGTTCCAAATAATCATCTCTATTCGTATCTTTGGTCAAAAGTCATCACTGATAAAACTCACAAAACGTCTGCCATTGTGGACGCCAAGACTGATACCACCACACATCAAGGTTCACCTTAGGATGGCAGCTTAGAGAGTTGATCTCGGAAGTCTTTATATTTACTGCGAGAATAATCTGTTTATGCTGACTTTCGTTCGTTTGGTAAAGTTTTTCTTTCTTGTATAGTTTTGAAAAATGATTTGTCTCAGGGATTTCGAACGATATGCCGAAACGCATTTAGACAAGAAATCCTGGGAATTTTACAGGTCTGGTGCTGAAATTGAAGCTACTCTGCGGTATAATATTGAGGCCTTTAAAAGGTTAGTGATGACTTATTTGTTATAAATGATATTATAAATAATCACAAGAAATAATGAAGTTGTGTTGAATAAGATACCTATGCGATTCATTTATTAATAAGCTGACCAACATTTGGTGAAGTGTTATAGTAAAATTGAAATTGAAGCTACTCTGCGGTATAATATTGAGGCCTTTAAAAGGTTACTGATGACTTATTTGTTATAAATGATATTATAAATAATCACAAGAAATAATGAAGTTGTGTTTAATAAGATACATATGCGATTCATTTATTAATAAGCTGACCAACATTTGGTGAAGTGTTATAGTAAAATTGAAATTGAAGCTACTCTGCGGTATAATATTGAGGCCTTTAAAAGGTTACTGATGACTTATTTGTTATAAATGATATTATAAATAATCACAAGAAATAATGAAGTTGTGTTTAATAAGATACATATGCGATTCATTTATTAATAAGCTGACCAACATTTGGTGAAGTGTTATAGTAAAATTGAAATTGAAGCTACTCTGCGGTATAATATTGAGGCCTTTAAAAGGTTACTGATGACTTATTTGTTATAAATGATATTATAAATAATCACAAGAAATAATGAAGTTGTGTTTAATAAGATACATATGCGATTCATTTATTAATAAGCTGACCAACATTTGGTGAAGTGTTATAGTAAAATTGAAATTGAAGCTACTCTGCGGTATAATATTGAGGCCTTTAAAAGGTTACTGATGACTTATTTGTTATAAATGATATTATAAATAATCACAAGAAATAATGAAGTTGTGTTTAATAAGATACATATGCGATTCATTTATTAATAAGCTGACCAACATTTGGTGAAGTGTTATAGTAAAATTGAAATTGAAGCTACTCTGCGGTATAATATTGAGGCCTTTAAAAGGTTACTGATGACTTATTTGTTATAAATGATATTATAAATAATCACAAGAAATAATGAAGTTGTGTTTAATAAGATACATATGCGATTCATTTATTAATAAGCTGACCAACATTTGGTGAAGTGTTATAGTAAAATTGAAATTGAAGCTACTCTGCGGTATAATATTGAGGCCTTTAAAAGGTTACTGATGACTTATTTGTTATAAATGATATTATAAATAATCACAAGAAATAATGAAGTTGTGTTTAATAAGATACATATGCGATTCATTTATTAATAAGCTGACCAACATTTGGTGAAGTGTTATAGTAAAATCGTGTTTTATTATAAAATTCATGTTTATCTTTTGTGAACAAATAAATCCAAAAAAAAAAAACAGTTGTAGAAAAACTTCAAGGAAGCACCGTTGGGTTTTGAAAAGGTCACAAATTAAATAGCTGGCAAGTGCATTTGCTACATAAACGCCACTCTTGCGGAGTAGCAGCCAAACTATCCTTTGCCATTAATAAGTACATGAGTGCAATTTAAAATTAAACAATTTAGTATTTCTTTTTTTTTAAATCCAGCAATTAAATTTTAGATTATTCTATATTTTTATTTAAACTTAATAAATAATATTTTCTATTTCATATTTCAGGGCAGGGGTGGCTCAGTTGGCAGCACAGAAGGCTCTTAAAGTGCAGATTATAGGTTCTAGTTCCACCTATGGGCCGGCGTTGAGATTAATCTCCGCAAAACTCCCTGGAATACCTTGGTCAACAGGGCACGCCAATGGGCTTGGAAATGTTGTCGTCCGTCGGGTGGGAATTTAAGCCATGGCCCGTGGGCGATAGAGCACACCCTGTGTAGATTAAAGAACACGCTGGATGGCCTTTACGGGAGGCTACCATCTGTCTCCCAACAGTTGTTCCAGTGTGTCCCGTCCATCAACCTACTCTGAGTCCTCGGGGTCTTTGCGATTAGATCATTTAGAGAATTGTGTGCAAAATAAGCGCCGCTCAGAGGGTAAAACAACCCAACCGAAAAATTTCCTTTTCTTTTTGAAAGGAAATAAACAAAGGAAATAATAGTTAGATACGGAACTGCAAAGCAAGATATTCACAGACTTTGGAAGTTGATGGGGAAAAAATTATAGCCGGCTAGTAAAGGTGGCGCTCTAGGCAATGGTGTTCAGTCGTCCATTTGTACCAACAAGTTATTCTGTGGCAAAAGCCACCGTTCATCGAAAGTTCAGCTGTGGGATCATGTGTAAGAGAACCACCAACACCGAAGAGCCATAACATTATGACCACCTGCCTAATATGAGGTTGGTCCTCCACGTGCTGCCAAAACAGCTCTTACCCGGCGTGACATCGACGCTACAAAATTTCTAAAGGTGTTTTGTAGTATTTGGTAGCAACACGTTACCAGCAGATCCTTTAACGTATCAAAAAATGATTACACTGCGCATGCGCAGATTGCCCCTTACAGTTGTTTTTGTGCCTGCACTTCGATTTGCCACGTTCATCATCATCATCCTCATGTAGCCATGGGCTACGGAGGTCCAAACAGACCGTGCAATTTAGTTCTCCAAGCAAGTCTATCCTGAGCTGCATCTACTGCATCTGACCACTGCACACCAATTCTAACAAGGTCCTGTTTGACATTGTCTGCCCACCGCATCCTAGGTCTCTCCTTCTTTCTGAGGCCTTTAGGCACACTGTTCATAACCCTATTCGGCAATCTATAATTATTCATACGGGCAACATGCCCAAACCAACGGGTTGTTTGGGTTGTTTTACCTCTGAGCGGCACTTTTTTGCACACCATGGGCTAAATGGCCAGGTCACATGGACCCCGAAGGCTCAGAGAAGGTTGGGGGAGGGGACCCACTGGAACAGCTGTTGGGAGACAGATGATAGCCTACCGTCAAGGCCATCCAGAGTGTTCTTTAACGTGCACAGGGTATGGCTCTCCCGCACACGGGGCCACGGCTTAACGTCCCATCCGACGGACGGCGACCTTTCCAAGCCCATCGGTGTCCCCTACTGACCGTGGGCAGGGCGGGGAATTTTGCGGAGATAAATCTCAATGCTGACCCAGCTGGGACTCGAACCTGGGAACTACAGATTACGAGCCTGGCGCGCTACCGACTGAGCCACCCCCGCCCCTCCAAACCAACGGAGTCTCTCTCAGCACAATATGCTACTTAAAGGAGGTTGCAAACTTCTTTGCCTAACCTCATCATTAGTTAAAAAGTTGAACCACCTAATGCCCAAGATACTGCGTAAGCATCTGGGATCAAAAGCATGTAGTTTCCTGTTATCTCGTTTACAAAGTGTCCAAGTTTCACTACCATAACTAACCCTAAAAAGAACCAAACTATTATAGAGTCTAATTTTAGTCTTTAGGTGTATACGCCTATTTCTCCATACTCTCCACGGATTCTTAAAAGTCCTGGCAGCAATCCCTATTCGTCTGTTAATCTCATGACGCACATCACCAGTATCTGTTACATAGCTCCCAAGATAATTAAACTGTGACACCTGCTCAAGACTGCAACCATTCAGATTAACTGAATCACAACCTGCCTGACCAATTTTCATCACTTTAGTTTTCTCTCTGTTTATAACCAAACCTACTCTACTACTAGTCTCATCAACAGCTCGAATGAAAGAGTTCATCTCATCAACATCATTTGCCAAAAGGGCTAAATCATCAGCATAATCTAAATCAGAAATTTTCGTATCTCCAGTCCATTTAACGCCAAAATCTTTCTCTTGAAGTGAATTTCGCATAACATAATCAATAACCAAGCTAAAGAGAAAAGGAGACAAAATGCACCCTTGTCGAACACCAGAAGTAATGCTAAACCAATTGCTACAAGCCTTACCAACTCTCACACACGACTCAGTGTTATTATAGAGAGCTTTCATTATGTTAACTAACTTGTCAGGTATACCATATGATTTCACAATCAACCACAAATTATGACGATCAACAGAGTCGAAAGCCTTTTTGAAATCAACAAAGCTAGCAACCAAAGGTTTCTGAAACTCTAAACATTTTTCAAGAATCTGCCTAAATGAAAATATCTGATCCACACATCCCCTACCACTTCTGAATCCACATTGCTCATCACGCAATTGACTGTCAACCATATTCTTAATTCTATTGAGCACAATCATGGAAAGAACTTTACCTGGAACAGAGAGTAGGCTAATACCCCTATAGTTATCACAAGAACTGCGATCACCTTTTTTGAAAATAGGGATAACAATAGCTCTGGTAAAATCCTTAGGAACCATGCCTTTTTCATAAAAGATATTCAGAATTTCAGTCATCCAAGTGGTAACTGAAACATTCCCAGCTCTAAGCATTTCGGTAGTAATTTCATCTACCCCGGGGGATTTATGAAGTTTAAGTTTAGAAACAGCCAAAATAACTTCAGATTGTGTTATAGGGCCAACATTAAAGCCACCAATGCATCTACCATCATTGCAAACAATTGGAATAGAACTAACCACATTGTTTAGAATATCACTGAAATACTCAGCCCACCTAGCCATGACAGAATCCTCACCTGCTATAACCTTACCTTGTTTATCCTTCAATCCCTGCATACCTGTCCGTTTTCTACCACACAAAACATTAACTATCTGGTACAGCTCTCTGCTGTTGTGCTGTCTAACTGCTTCCTCGGCTTTGTCAGCCAAACCATCAAGCCAAAATTCTTATCAGCAACTAACTGATCTTTTACACGTTTATTAAGTTCTCTGTAATGCTTTCTATTAGGACTAGTAGGTTATTGATTAAGGACATTCCTGCAGTTCTTTCTTTCCGAAATAAGCTCAAGTGCCTTATCACTCAGATAATTCTGACTCTTCTGCTCCTTTTTTCCTAAAAGAGTACTGTTAGTGTCCAAAAAAGCCTGTTTAAAATGATCCTATTCTTCCTCAACTTCAGTAGTAAGCATACCATGACTGTCATAATGACTAAGTAACCTATCATGGTAAGCTTTGGCTATAACTAGGTCTTTCAGAGCTTCAGTATTAAAAGCAAATTTTTTAACCCTAACACAACACTTTTTAAGTTTAAGTTGCAGGACACTTTTAACAAGGTAATGGTCAGATCCAATTTCAGCTCCCCTATATGCCCTGGTATTTCTAACAGAACTAGCCCATTTGCTGTTAATTAATATATAATCAATCATATTCCTATGCAGCCCATCAGGTGAAACCCATGTGTATTTATGTATGTCGTGGTGTTTGTAATATGTGTTAGTTATTCTGAAACCATTGAGTTTACTTAGCTGTAGGAGACGTTGCCCATTGCCATTGCAGCTACCAATACCAAAAGGGCCAATCACCCCTCCCCAAAGGTCAGAGTCAGTACGAAATTTGGCATTGAAGTCACCAAGAACAAGGGTAATATCTTCTTTCTTGACAGAATTCAAAATATCCTGAAGTTGTTCGTAAAACCTATCCTTCTCATCCTCATCGGCATCCTCAGTGAGGGCATAACAGCAGATAACATTCAGGTCTTTAACGCTTGTCTGAAATTTTTTGTAAGAAACCTTTCATTAATGCACTCATATCCTAGAAGAGCATCACTAGCGTGTCTGCTGAGAAGCAGACCCACGCCTTGGTGATGCTTATTGTCGTCCCTCCCTGAAAAGAGGAATTTAAGATTATTTTTAAGAATCTGACCTTTATCTGTCCATCTGGTCTCTTGCAAGCCGAGAATATCTAAATTATAATGGTGGAATTCTTGTGTGAGGACATCAAGAGAAAACGCTCTGTGCAGAGTCCTCACATTCCAACTACCTATGGAGAGAAAATGGTTAGTGGGATGTTTAAAGAAACTATGTTTATTGAGAGAGGGAATGTCGACAATATCAAACAGCCCCCTAATCGCAGACATGGGGCAAAGACCCGTTCCCCCACCAATAAAGGCTGAAGCCATCTACACTGGAAAGCTTCCTCCAATGTAGAATTTGACGATGCCAATAGAAGCAAAGGGTTCAGGTGCCTGCGGTGACCTCTGCTCAGGATTATCCACCAGCTGATAAACATATCCTGTGAATCTATTCACTTGGGGCTGTCAACCCACAAACAAACAGAAAACACAGCGGAAGATTTTCCCTCCACAGAAGCCCACCAGTGCAGCAAAATCAGGATCCATAATCAAGCTCAGAGCCATATATCTGTCCAGTCCAGTGGGTTTATATGGTCAGCACCAGGACCCTGTGTGGTTGACCACTCCTCAGCAGGGTAGAAAAAAAAGAAAAGTAGCCGTAGTTGTCCAGATCAGTAGGCCACACTAATCTGGCAGCCCTCCCCTTCCGTTCACTTCCACAAGAGAGTATCTCTTTTGAAAGGTACTAACGGTCTGCACCACGAGAAGGCGGGGTCGGACATTAGGTGCTAGGCCTGGCCGGTTCTATGCATCATCACAGGGGATTGGTGCATAGCTCTCCTTCCAGTGACTACCTAGCTACCATTTACAGACCAGCCACGTTCAGCTTCTGTAAAATTCCGCAGAACGGCGCCACTTACGCTTCTGCAAAGCTAGCCTTCTTCTCCTTAGCCTTTGCTCCTGCCTGCTGAATATCAAATCTCCGTTTATAATTAAACGACTCATTAGAACATTAATATAATTGGTCTATAATTTAGCTGGTAGACAATATTCAAAAAGAACAAAGAAATGCTTTCTATGCAATGTTCGATTTTAATAGTAAAGAAAATACACTCCGTATCTAATAAAATCGGGCAAAAAATAATTTCAAGATTTTAAAATTTAATATTTGAAAATGAGAAAAAATTAAAATTTTAAGGTTTAAAATTTTATATCATTCTTTAAATTCGCAGAGAATATCAAAGAAATTGAGTTTCGTGAACTATTAACGATTGGAACGGGGATGCCTCAGTCGGTAGTGCGACCCAGGCTCGTAATCTGCATGTCCCAGGTTCGAGTCCCAGCTGGAGTAGCGTTAAGATTTATCTCTGCGAAACCCCTCGCCCTCGGTTAGTCGACGACACCAATGGGTTTGTAAATGCCGCCATCCGTCGGACGGGACGTTAAGCTGTGGTCCTTCTGCGGGAGAGATATACCCAGACACGTTATAGAACATTCTCTGAGCCTTCGGTGTCTTTGTGACCTGGTTATTTAGCACATTGTGTGGAATATATATCCCATAGAGGAACCCAACCCAGCTATTAATGATTGGAATTGTTCCATAAACACTTCAACGTAGAATTTTTAACAATTTTTAAGAAAACCAATGATCAGGATCATCTAGACAGGACTAGAGACTTCCATTTTAGCTACCTTTAAAAATTTCTTTAAAATGATTTTTATAAATTTTTGCTTCTGCTAGCATTTCCTTATGCCTTCTATCATTCCCAAATGGGCGTGGGGAAAACCCCTTTACCCAAACTAGAATGCCTTTCCTCCTAAAGCCTGTTCTTCTTTGGATTAAGTATGTCACAGAATGTCCTGTGACGTTCCATCTCCACGTACGCATGGATCGTAATCAGTTTCAGAATCTTCCCCACTAACCGATTTTCTGTCTTCACTGATAAAGGCAACATCGATGGGATTAGAAAGGCATCCCTGAGTCTAATGTGACGTTAATTCGAGGCTCCATGTGCAGGAGACTCGTGACCTGTTAACTTTAGAGAACACACTGGATGACCTTTACGGGTTTCGGTTGCTTTACCTCTGAACGGCACTATTTTGCACAGAATGGATTAAATGGACAGGTCACAAGGACACCGAGAGCTCAGAGAAGGTTGCGGTAAGGGAACCTTCTAGACCAGGGGTGGGCAAATAGCGGCCCGCGGGCCACATTCGGCCCGCTAAGAGTTTTTTTTGGCCCGCCAAGACAGTCAGAAAAATCCGCCTTGAACCGAGATTTCCTTCCCGTGCGCGATCGAAGATTCGTCTCGTATTTTCCACTAGGACGGCCACGTCAATACGCATGCACAGTGTAGATACGAAAACAATTGTCCACCCCTGCTCTAGACAGCTCTTAGGAGAGTGTTGTTATTCTCTCATAAAGATCATCCAGCGTGTTCTTTAACGTGTACAGGGGATGGCTCTCTCCACGTATAAGTCCAAGGCTCAATGTCTCATCCGACGGACGATGGCCTTTCCAAGCTGATCAGTGTCCCCTACTGGCCAAGAGCAGGTCGAAGAGTTTTGAGGATAAAACTGAGCGGTGGCCCATGTGGGACTCGAACCTGGGAACTGCAGATTACAATCCCGATGTGCTAACTACTGAACCATCGCCGTCCTGCTTTTATGGGATTATAAACAATTGGAATTTACTCATTTTCAATATGCTTTTTCGAAAAAGAATATTACGTTTAATAGACGTGTGTCAAATGCGTCAATTACAATGTCCAATGAGTTGTCAGTAGTATAAATGCCTCTCAAATGGCTGTCAAATGGGCTCTCAGTTGTGTCAACTGGTCTGTCAGTTCTGTCAGTTATGTTGCCCATTGTGTCAATTAGACCAGTGCTGTCCAACTTTTCTAAAACCAAGGGCCATTTTTCTTTTCGCCAATATTTCGTGGTTCAAAAAAAGAATAGGACATGATAGGTAATTGAAAAGTCAGCTCATGTCACCTCAAAAAATTATTTTATTTATACAAAAAATAATAAGTAATAATAAACCAATGTAAATTTTCTAAACCTTATCAAATATTTAATAAATTTAATGGGAGCATTGTGGCCGTAGTTGTTGGGCAATAAGAATAGAATGAGTAAGTTGGAATAATGCAATAATAAATGCAAATATAATGAGTAAGTTGAAGATTGCATATCAAGTAAAACAATATAAGTTGACAAAAAATTATAATGTGGATTACAGATATTTATTTAAAATTTCAAGCAAAAACTTGATTTTGTCCGCGGGCCGCTAGTTGGATAATGCTGAATCAGACTGTCAGTTGGGCTATTAAGCGTGTCAATTGCGTTGTCAGTTGAGTTGTCCATAGTGTCAATTGCATAGTCAGTTGTATTGTCCATAGTGTCAATTGCATAGTCAGTTGTATTGTCCATAGTGTCAATTGCATAGTTAGTTCAGTTGTTCATAGTATCAATTGCACTGTCAGTTGATACTATGAACAACTACTGGCCTACTTGTCTTTAGTGTGAATTGAGTTGTCAGTTGTGTTGTCCATAGTGTGAATTGTATAGTCAGTTGAGTTGTCCATGGTGTCATTTGGGTTTTCAGTTGAGTTCTACATGGTGTCAAGGGCGTTGAGTTCTGTGGTCCGTAGTGTCAATTGTGTTGCCAGTTGAGTTGTCCATAGTGTTAATTGCGTTGGGAGTTGAGTTGTCCATGAAGTTAACTGCGTGTGAGTTGATTTGTCCATAGTGCAAATTGAATTGTCAGTTGAGTTGTTATAGTGTCAATTGCGCTGTCAGTTCAGTTGTCCATAGTGTCAATTGCTTTGTCAGTTTAGTTGTTCACAGTGTCAATTGCGTTGTTGATTTCTCCATAGTGTCAATTGCAGTATCGATTGGGTTTTAAGCTGTGCCTACTCAGTTATTTATTGTGTCAAATGTCAATTGCAATGCAAATTTAGTTCTCAGTTTTGTCAATTGCATTGTTAATTGGGTTGTGAACTGTGTCCATCGCAGTGTCAATTGACTTGTGATTTGTTTCAATAGTAAAGTCGATTAACTTGAACCCTTTGTTAGCAACCCAATCACCCAATCGTGAAAAAATTTAACTTGTCCAGTTTGTTCGCAGCCAATCAGCATTATCGTTTCATTTTATTGTCATCGGCGGGGGAATAATTGAAGCTCCTCCCTTTCAGAAAGCTAGTAATACTAAAGGAGTAAAATGAGTAAAGTCATTTATATGATCGATTTTTTAAGAATTTTTAAAAACCTGTGAAACTGAAGGTTGTGTTGTTTTATCTCTGAGCGGTACTTTTTTTTGTACACAATGAGCTGAATGGCCAGATCACAACGACCCTGAAGGCTCAGAGAAGGTTGGGGGAGGGGACCCACTGGAACAGCTGTTGTGAGACAGATGGTAGCCGCACGTCAAGGCCATACAGCGTGTTGGTTAACGTGCGCAGGATATGGCTCTCCCGCACACGGGCAACGGCTTAGCGTCCCCTCCAAAGGACGGCGGCTCTTCTAACCTCATCGGTGTCCCCTGCTGACCGAGGGTAGGGCGGAGAGTTTATAATTAAAATGAAATGATTTTAGTCTAATAAAATTAAAAAAGTCAACAAATTTTGAGTCATTTTGTTTACAGACAGACAAATGATATCTGAATATCAAAACAGAACACGTAACCATGGAAACAATAAGCTTCCTTGTTTAGAAAGGTGACTATTACTATTATATATCGGTTTAAAAGACTGACCTTCACTAAAAGTTTTCAAAAATAACTTGTCTTCTTTTTTTTAAATTTTGATTTCTCAATTAATAAACCCAGGGTCTTAGGATATCGATATTGAAAAAATATCCGTACGCTGGATATAACCGACACCTTCCCTGCCAATTTTGTATATGAAGTATCCGTTGGGTACATTCCATATTTTTGAACAATATCAAATGCATTTATTGATTAAAGTGAACAATTCTATTAATGCTTTTTTTGCACTATAAATAAAACGAAACGAAACAACACAATAAATTACAAGAGATTCAGAATTATGCTCCTTTGATTACATGTTTTAATTATTTGCTTTATATCGTATCTCAACATTTAGAATTATTACAAAATTCCCTTTCCAATATTTATAACCAATGATGGATTTTATTCTTATAGCAATCCTAACAGAACGGATCTAGGGAAAAAAGAACAGATCGTATGGGAATAAAAGTTGATTTTGGGAAACATTTTCTTGAAATTAAATTCCTCCATCGGTAAATGAAAACATTTCTTTGTTGCAACCCAATATCCTTGAAAAGTGTATTGCTCTTAAAATTTATTGTATTGTAATGGGTAATTCTGTTAACGTACAGAGAATATAGCTCTCACGCACACGGCGCAACGGCTTAACGTCCCATCCGATCCGACGGACGACGGGCTTTAGAAGCTCATCGTTGTCCCCTATTGACCGATGGCAGAGATAAATCTCAAAGCTGACCGTCCTGGGAATCGAACCAACTTACTAGTGAAAAAAATTTTCCGGTGGCTATCTTAGGTACTTTTGAAATTATTAGAATTCAGGAATTAAACAACTAACTAGTAATAAGGGGGCAGGCGCTGTCTCAGTCGGTAGCACGCCACGCTCCTAATTTCCTTTTCTTTTTGAAAGGCAATAAACAAAGGAAATGATAGTTAGATACGGAACTGCAAAACAGGATGTCCACCGACTTTTAAAGGTGGTGGATATGGCCGGTTACTAAAGGTGGCGCTCTAAGCAATGTTGTTCAGTCGTCCATTTGTGCCAACTAGTTATTCTGTGACAAAGGCCACCGTTCGCCGAAAGTTCAGCCGTGGGATCATGTGTAAGAGATCCACCTCTTCTTCCTAATAGTAAACTTTTAGAAGAGTTATATTGATGTAATAAATCTTAAGAAATGCTCACAGAGTAATAAAGACACAGAGAGTGATCTGCCACTTTTTGGTGCGCTAAGAATGATACGATATGAAGCAAAAACCTCCTACACAAAAAGGCCGGTCGGCCAAGTTATGACATCAGCGAACTAAATCTTATCAGCTTGACAATTATTACACATTTATTTCTATTTTTAATACTGGTGTACTTTTATTCTTATCAAATCTTCAAATCTTTATATTAATATTTAGAATATTTGAAGGAAAATTGCCATAATGCTAATAAATATAAATAATTTGCTTCCAAATCAGGAATACTTGTAAATAAACATTAATATGAAGATTACTAGAAAAGTACACCAGTAATAATAATAGAAAACAATGTAAAAGAATTGTCTAGATCAGGGTTATAGACGCGGTAAAATCTTTTTGGGTACGCCGTGAGAGCTAGAAAGTCGCTAGATATATGTTATATACATATATGTTTTATTTTATTCCCATCGTTATACTATAACTATAGTTTTATCTATCTATACAAGGGGTACGCCAGTTACATACACATTTCCAGAGGGTACGTGAAGCATAAAAGTTTGAAAAAACTGGGTCTTAACCTTTTATGCTTCACTAACTCCCTGGAAATGTGTATGTAACTGGCGTACCCTTTATATAGATAGATAAGATTATAGTTATAGTATAACAATGGGAATAAAACTTATATATACACACACACATTAAATTTTGTATTCATAAACTACATATATCGATAAGCACAAAAATGACATAAACATTTTAACAAATCTTATAAAATTATAAACATTTTACTGGGTAATCAATGAAATGGTTGCGCTTGTTTACGCTTGCACAGTTCATCAATGGTTGGGGATATTTTGCTAAGATAGAGTCGCAAGTCATCTTCAACATCCAGCCTGTTTCTTTATTTATATTTTAAAGCAGTTAAAGGTGAAAAACCAGTTTCACATAAATAAGTTGTTGTGAAAGTAACAAATATTTTACCGCAATTCTTGACAAAGTCGGATATTCCTTCTCCACACAAATCCAAAAATTAATCAATGGCTTTTAGGAATGGTTTGGTTGTTTGGTTTGGTTGTTTGGGGTTTAATGGCGCATCGGCAACAAGGCCATAATGCACCAAACAAAAGACAATATAAAAGATAAAAGACATAGAAACCCGCAACCAAAATTAAAAATATATTTTCAACATTATAAATGGGTAGAATAACAAAAAACAGGTGCATATAAACAGAGTAAAACAACTGTAGAAATACTATATAAAATAATCCCAATTGTAAGAGACCTGGGGTAAATAATGCGATTAAAATATCCAGTATAAATAGTATATCAAATTCGATTAAAATATCCAGTAAATCCTAAAAATTGAAAGAGAGAGGTAAAAGTACAATAGTCGGATAAAAGATGTCCGAGTGTAAGGGGCTCGGACGTAAAATCATGAGAGTTAAAAAACATACGTCTTTCAAAGTTAAAACAACGACATTCAATTAAAATATGTTTGATCGTTAAAAAGGTGTCACAAAACTCACACTTGGGTTCGTCGTCCGCCCGTAAAAGAAACGAATGACCCAAGCGGAGCCGAGCAAGTACAACTTCCTCCTTGCGATTCCTGCGGTAACAAGACTGCCATGGTTTGACGATAGGTTTGATCTCAAAGAGCTTGTTTGTAAGCTGTTCTGACCAAGATCTCTGCCACTGTGCCCGGAGCTCGGTGGTAAAACGCTTCCGGAAATCCAGATAGGGAACCGGCAACGGACAGTGGGACAGGGGCGTGGCTGACTTGGCAGCAGCATCTGCCAAGTCGTTGCCCCTAATCCCGACGTCACCGGGCACCCAGCAGAAATGGATGTTGGTGGTGGCTGCCAGACGATGTAGTTGCTGGCGGATCTTAGTAAGAACAGGGTGAGGCCGATGCCTCACCGAGATCAAAGCCTGTAGCGAGCTAAGCGAGTCGGTGTAAAGCACACACCGACGATGATGCTTAGTCGCTACGTGGTCCAAGGCAAGACTGATAGCGTGCAACTCTGCAGTGAAGATGGAACACTGCAGTGGGATCTGGTCTGCAATGATTACATCACAGCAGACCATGGCTGATCCCACTGAAGTGCCGGACTTCGAGCCATCTGTAAAGACAGGCAAGAAGTCCGGGTGCTCAGCACGATGGCTGGCAAAGAGTTGCCGGTACACACAGTCGGGTGTAAAGGCCTTCCCCGTCCTGCACAGGGAAAAATCGCAGGAAGGGGAAACAGCGAGCCATGGTGGAAGTGGCTCAGCTGTCGACTGTGCAACGCTATCAAGACTGGTGTTGATGTCTCTGAGGTAGCCTCGGACTCGCAAACCAAAAGGACGAATGGCAGTCGGCCGATTATTGTAAAGCATTTCCCACTTCGGACTGAAAACGCAGTCCCAAGTGGGATGGCCAGGCAGGGATCGCAATTTAGAAGCATATTGTAGGGACAACTGCTGACGGCGAAGAGATAAACAAGGTTCGTCTGTCTCAACATAAAGACTCTGGACCGGTGAAGTGCGGAAGGCTCCCGTGCAAACACGGACCGCCTGATGATGGAGGGGGTCCAGCACCTTCACCACCGAATCCCGGGCCGAGTCGTACACCTGGGATCCGTAGTCCAGTTTCGATCGGACAAGTGCACGGTACAGGCGGAGCAAAGAACATCGGTCCGCCCCCCAAGAAAGGGAGGAGAGGACCTTAATGATGTTCAATGCCCGCGTGCACTTGGACCTGAGATGACGTATGTGTGGTAAAAAGGTCAATTTCCGATCGAATATGAGACCGAGAAACTTGGTCTCCGCCACAACTGGAATGATGTTACCCCCGAGCCGCAGTTCGGGATCCAGATGAAGATTACGCTTGTGGCAAAAGTGCACACAAGCGGTCTTCTGTGGGGAGAACCGAAACCCGTTTGCCGTCGCCCAAACCGAAAGATTGTTCGGGGCAATTTGCAGTTGTCTTTCAATGACCCTCATGCTGGACGAAGAGCAAAAGATGCTAAAGTCATCAACATAGATGGCATTGCCTACTGATGGAAAAAGTTGTCTAGTTATAGAATTAATCTTGACAGCGAAAAGCGTAACACTCAGAACGCAGCCTTGTGGCACCACCTGTTCTTGGGGGTACGGCCGCGAAAGAGTGTTACCGACACGGACACGAAAAGAGCGTGTTGATAAGAAGTTGGAGATGAAGATCGGCATGTGACCTCTCAATCCGAAGCTGTGGAGGTCACGAAGAATGCCGAATCTCCAAGCCGTGTCGTACGCTTTTTCGATGTCGAAGAAAATTGACACCAGGTGCTCTCTACGTAAAAAAGAATTTCTGATAGCCGATTCGAGGCGTATCAGATGGTCAAAAGTTCACCGTTGCCTGCGAAAGCCACACTGGGTGTTGGAAAGAAGGTTGTGATGTTCTAAATACCAGATGAGTCTGGCATTTACCATTCTTTCCAACACCTTGCACACGCAGCTCGTCAACGCGATGGGACGATAATTGGAAGGAATCTTGGGATCTTTGCCTGGCTTGGGGAAGGCCAAGACGATGGCCTCCCGCCAGGAGGCCGGAAACTGCTCCTCGAGAAAAATGCGATTGAAGAGATGGAGCAGCCGATCCTTACTCGATGGTGAGAGATGTTGGAGCATGGCATAATGGACATTGTCCGGCCCTACAGCAGAAGCATGAGAAGAGTGCAGAGCAAGGCGAAGTTCCTCCACTGTGAATGGCCTGTTGTAAGGCTCCAGGCCATTCGAGTGGAAAGACAGCGGAGAGCGCTCCGCCCTGCCCTTCTGGGCCAGAAACTCGGGGGAGTAAGAGGAAGATGAAGAGATGGAAGAGAATGACTCCCCCAGAGTGTCGGCAATTGCTTTGGGATCAGCAATTGCCTGTCCATTGTGCTCCAGGTTCGATAACGAGTGGGTCGTGTAGTTCCCACTCATCTTCCGGACTTTATCCCACACGACCTTAGAAGTAATCGTGCGGGTGATAGAAGATGTATACTTGATCCAAGATTCCTTCTGGCTCTGGCGTCTGACGAAACGAGATTTCGCCCTGGCGCGTTTGAAATTTTCGAGGTTGGGGGTTGTCGGATATCTCCGAAACACCCCCCAAGCCTTGTTCTGAGCCTTACGAGCTGCGGTGCAATCTGGATTCCACCACGGTTTCGGAAAGCGAGGAAACCATGTAGAAGTTTGAGGAATGGTTGATGTAGCTGCATCTACGATACAGTCCGTTATCTCTGCTACTGCCACATTGATTGGCTCCTGGCTGACAGAATGGTCATCTAGCTCAGAGAGCAGCTCGAAACCACCCCAGTCAGCCCGATCGAGCCTCCACCGCGAGACGCGTGAAGGGCTGCAAGGCCCCCCACGCGAGATGGTGCACACCACGGGGAGGTGATCGCTTCCGTAAGGGTTGTCCTCGACCTCCCATGTAAAGAGTGGAAGGATCGAGGAGGAGCAGATGGTGAGGTCAATGGCAGTAAAAGAGCGGGTTGGGGAGTGAAAGTAAGTACTGACACTGGTGTTCAACAGGGAGAGAGAAGGATCCAGGAGCCACTGCCCTAGGACCCCACCCCTCCCGTTGGTGTCAGCACTGCCCCAAAGTGGACTGTGTCCGTTGAGGTCCCCCATAATGAGGAAGGGGGACGGCAGCTGCGAGACGAGATCATCAAGGTCTTGCTGGAAAACGATGCTCCCAGGTGGAAGATATACAGAGCAGAGAGTCAGCGAGAACCCCACAAAGAGACGGACGGCTACCGCCTCCAAGTTGGTGGTGAGGGGTACGACCTGGAATGGAGAATGGTTGCTCATGAGGATGGCGACACCCCCGCGAGCCGGACCATCTCCATCCCGGTCCCGGCGAACTAGTGAAAAATTCCGGATCGTGGGATCTGTGACTGGCTGCAAGTATGTCTCCTGCAGGCACACACAGATGGGCTGGTGCGCCTGAAGGAGGGCCTTGATGTCGTCAAGATTCCTCTGGAATCCACGACAATTCCATTGTAGGAGTGTGGCCATCTCAGGACTTAGAAGAGTGGGCGGACGACGTGTTTCTATTCAACTTAACCGCCGCAGAGGACGGTTTAGTGAATAGGGGGCGGTCGGTATCCATGTCCTCGGAATCGTCCGAGGGGCATGGATCGGTGACCGCCCTTTGAGGTGCAGTGATTAGTTTCTTTTTAGGCCCCGGTGGGGGCCCCTTAGGTTTGGAAGGTCTTGCTGTCTGAGGTCGGGAAGGAGGAGGCCTTCCGGTGGAGGTGGAAGGCTGAGCTGCAGGAATGGAAACCGGGGTTGATGTCGAAGTCGACACCACCCTCGGTCTCACCTGCGTGAGGAGGTACTTGGCAGCTGGCGAGAAAGACTCAGTAGGTGGTACACTGATGTCAGTCTGCACCGCAACCGAAGTCATTGGAACGATGGGCTTTCCAATGACTGCACTGGCATAGGAAACCTTGCCAGGTGGGGCGGGCGGTGCAGCAAGCTTTCTCGCCTCAGCGTAAGAGATGTTGTTAACTACTTTCAAGCGTTGCACTTCCTTTTCTTCCTTCCACTTCGGACAGTCGCGGGAGTACGCCGGATGTTCGCCATTGCAGTTCACACAGCATGCCTTTTCTGCTGTGCAGTCAGGATCGAGATGATCCTTACTGCCACAGCGAGCACAGATGGGATTGCCCCTGCATGCTGTGCGGGCATGACCGTATATCTGACACTGAAAACAGCGCAGAGGGTTTGGGATATATGGCCGAACCTCACAATGTACGTAACCTGCCTTGATGTAAGAAGGCAGGAGTGGCGAATTAAAGGTGACAATCAGCACTCGGGTGGGTGTCAATTTCCCATCACGGCGTGTCGAAACCCGATGGACCGCTGTTACTCCTTGAGGTGTGAGCTCTGAGAGGATCTCCTCCTCAGTGACTTTGAGGAGGCCCCACTCGGTGATCACATCCCGAGAGGAATTCAAAGTTTTATGGGGAGAGACTTCGACAGCCACCCCACCAATATCTTTTACTTTCAGGAGTAGTTCAGAATGTTTTGAACAAGCGGTCTCAACCTGCAAGTCGCCAGATCGTAAGCGCTTGACGGATTTCAGCTCTCCCGCAAGACCTTGTAAACCTTTGTTAACAAAAAAAGGGGACATGCCTCCGAGCACCTGATCACCCGTGGAGTGGATGATCAGGAACTTCGGGAACGAAGACACAGACACAGAAGACGACGGCAGAGATAACGGAGACAATGAGGAAGATGGGGGCTCATGGCGAGCCCTCTTGGCGGCATTGATCGCATTAATTTCTTCATCTACTCGCATGTTTGTTTTTGTGTGGTTCAGTGCCCGCTGTCCCCACCCTCCACGTAGCCCAACAAGGGGACGCCCAGTCGGGCGCCAGGGCTACGCAGGCACTATACCCACACAGACAGTGAGCCAAGCCCTCACAAATAAATAGAAGGAAAATAAAAAGAGAAATGTGCGGAACAAAAAACGTTCTACACAAATGAAACAAAGCGTAAAATAAGAAAATTGTAAATGGCCAAACTGGCCTCACAAAGAAAGGATAACTACAAAAGGAAAATAATCTGTGAGGAAACTTGTAAACCTGTACCCGGACCGTGGGCAAGGTTACTCACCTCTCTGCACGGTTGACCCTAGCAGGACCTGCCCACCAGCCGGTTGCTCCTGGGGGGGGGGGGCCACCCCAGGCGCGCCCATTTACCGGAAGCAGAGGTCAAAGCAGTGTATAGCAGAGGCCCCGGAATCCGCTGCCCAGCCCCGCGACAGACAGGCTCCCCAATGGCAAGACGGCCAATGAGGACCATGCCAGTCATGAGCTGAGGAGAGAAGACGGGGACCCCCGAGCAACTACCAGGATCCTCCTTTCCCGGGACACAGGTCTCCGTGCACGGCAAACACGCGGGCGAGCGTTTAGGACCCTGCGAAGGTAACCGAGCCAGCAGAACCTTCACAGGGTGGTCCCCCTCACCGCGTACAGGCGCTCACACCGAGGAGGCTTTTAGGAATGAATGCTTTTTTAAACTATTGTCAAAAGATATCTCAAACAACTCTTCTTTGTTGGATTTAGGAATGAATGCTTTTTAAACTATTGTCAAAAGATATCTCAAACAACTCTTCTTTGTTGGATTTAGGAATGAATGCTTTTTTAAACTATTGTCAAAAGATATCTCAAACAACTCTTCTTTGTTGGATTTAGGAATGAATGCTTTTTTAAACTATTGTCAAAAGATATCTCAAACAACTCTTCTTTGTTGGATTTAGGAATGAATGCTTTTTTTTAAACTATTGTCAAAAGATATCTCAAACAACTCTTCTTTGTTGGATTTAGGAATGAATGCTTTTTTTAAACTATTGTCAAAAGATATCTCAAACAACTCTTCTTTGTTGGATTTAGGAATGAATGCTTTTTAAACTATTGTCAAAAGATATCTCAAACAACTCTTCTTTGTTGGATTTAGGAATGAATGCTTTTAAACTATTGTCAAAAGATATCTCAAACAACTCTTCTTTGTTGGATTTAGGAATGAATGCTTTTTAAACTATTGTCAAAAGATATCTCAAACAACTCTTCTTTGTTGGATTTAGGAATGAATGCTTTTTAAACTATTGTCAAAAGATATCTCAAACAACTCTTCTTTGTTGGATTTAGGAATGAATGCTTTTTAAACTATTGTCAAAAGATATCTCAAACAACTCTTCTTTGTTGGATTTAGGAATGAATGCTTTTTAAACTATTGTCAAAAGATATCTCAAACAACTCTTCTTTGTTGGATTTAGGAATGAATGCTTTTTAAACTATTGTCAAAAGATATCTCAAACAACTCTTCTTTGTTGCACAATGGAAGCTTACATTTTCCCAAATCGAATGTAAAGGGGTCTCGAATCCATTCTTGCGTTTCTTCAGGGGGTGGAAAATATTGCCTTATAAGAGTTTTAAGAGTGCTTAAGTGAACGATTATTTGTTGTCTGATGTCTTCAAAGTCTTCAATCGTTTGCTCATTTTCGTTAAGAAATGAATCTAGTCGCTTAAATTGGCCACAGCTGTTCTTTTTATTTCCATTTTCTCAGAGAGAATTTTTTTTTTTATCATGGCCTCTGTTTCTTCTCAACATAGGATATATCAACGTCCTCTCCTTGCAGTGATAAGTTCAAAATATTAAGTTTTTCAAAAACATCAGTTAAATATGCTAACCGTAGAAGCCATTCTAAGCCTTGTAGTCTCAAAGAAAGTCGAAATTCGTGGACCATGAAAAAAAAAATGTACTTCACCGTGGAGTTCAAATAAACAGCAAACAACATTTCCTCGTGACAACCAACGTACTTCTGTGTGAAGCAGCAATCTCTTATGCAGGCTACCTGGAATTTTCCATATGGTACATCCTGGAATTTTCCATTTCTTCACACATAATTGAAAAAAGACGAGACTTCAATGGTCGGATTTTGATGAAATTAACCATTTGTACACTTTCATCCAGGTAGATAGCATCTAAAAGAATGAGAATTGCATAGGAACCCATAACCGGAAACGTCATCGTAAGTTGGCGGCGCTGTTCATCAGTGCGCTAGAGGGGAAATTTCGAATTTCCTCATTCGAGTGATAGTCGACTGACGAAGAGCACGCAAAGGTATTCGAACAGGGAGCTGGCAGACATGCACTTAGTGTATGGAATAGCTGAGGGCAACAGATGAGCCGCTCAACGAATGTATCAAGAACGCTTCCCACACAGACATGTACCGGGCCACCGTTTGTTTGCGCGTGCGCATCAAAATTTGTACGATTATGCGTCATCAAGAGGTAGCAGAAGTGAGGGCAAGACACGATCGACGCGTACTCCCGCCATGGAAGAAAGTGTGTTGGATGCCGTGGAGACTAATCCTAGTACCAGCACACGTGCCGTTGCCTCTGCCGTAGGAGTGTCTCGTTGCAGTGTACAGCGTGTTTCGCAAGGCGAGTCCTTACACCCCTTTCATTTCATTCCCCATTCCAAAGGGTTCAGTTACTTCTCCCCGCAGACACGGATGGGCTTGGAAAGGCCGCCGTCCGTCGGATGGGACGTTAAGCCGTGGCCCCGTGTGCGGGAGAGCCATACCCTGTGCACGTTAAAGAACACGCTGGATGGCCTCGACGGGAGGTTACCATCTGTCTCCCAACAGCTGTTCCAGTGGGTCCCCTCCCCCAACCTTCTCTGAGTCTTCGGGGTCCATGTGACCTGGCCATTTAGCCCATGGTGTGCAAAAAAGTGCCGCTCAGAGGTAAAACAACTCAACCCAACCCAACCTACTTCTCCCCGCAGATCATCCTGCACGTGTGCGTTGTGCGCAGTGGTATCTCCAAGAAAGTGCCCAAGATGTGAATTTCCCAGCTTATGTTTTGTTTATTGATGAGGCCAGTTTCACTCGGGATGACGTATTCAATCAGCACAATGCGCATTTGTGGGCTCACGAGAACCCCCACGGTGTGCCCACCCATGGGGCACAACATCGTTTCTCAGTAAATGTGTGGGCAGGTTTGGTCGGCGACTGCTTAGTCGGGCGATACCTTTTACCATCCCGCATGACCTCCGCGAAGTGTCTGATCTTTCTGGAACAGGTTCTACCAGGCTTACTTGCTTCCAGCATATATGAGACGCAACATGTGGTTTCAACATGATGGGGCGCCTCCCCATTATGGAAGGTGTGTTCGTGCGCATTTGAACATGTCTTTTGGGCAACGATAACGCCAGGGCAACGTGCTGGAGTAGTTGCCTGGCCCCCAAGCTCACCTGATTTAACGAGCGTTGATTTCTTTCTGTGGTGGCCCTCAAAGCTACTGTGTATGAATCGCCTGTGGAGTCTGACATGAACCTCGTGGCAAGGCTCGTCTGCGCTGCTGCTACTATCAAAGAGACTCCAGGTGTGTTCGACCGTGCCGGCAATCAATGCTCCGACGGTGTCACGCATGCATCGCGTCTCATGGTGGAAACTTCGAGCATCTGCTGTAACATTATGAAATGTATCATCTAGTACGCCATTTGTAATAATTATACCCATAAATGCTTTCCCATTAATCACTGTCTTGTATCCTTTCAGATCTTGTACCTCTGCTACCACTTTCCCATGACGTTTCCGGTTATGGGTTCCTATTCAAATCTCATTCCTTTAGATGTTATCTACCTCCCCTAAAAGTTGGTACCTATTTTTTTGAGACACCCTGTATACTAATATTTTATAGTTTTCTTGTGTTACTCCTTCTGCTAAAGAGGGACATTTATCGGTTAGTATTTAGGATCGCTTTTTGTCGCGCTAGATGTCGCGAGTTAATAATAGTCGTGGACAAGAAAATTCCTGACTCACCCCGTTTTGATTGTTACATGTAACAATTTTCTATGATTTATTACTATCATACAGTCATCATCATCATCATCATCATCATCATCATCATCATCAAGCAGCCATGGGCTACGGATGTCCAACCAGACCGTGCAATTTAGTTCTCCAAGCAAGTCTATCCTGAGCTACATCTACTGCATCTGGCCACTGCACACCAATTCTAACAAGGTCTTGTTTGACATTGTCTGCCCACCGCATCCTAGGTCTCCCATTCTTTCTGAGGCCTTTAGGCACACTGTTCATAACCCTATTCGCCAATCTATAATTATTCATACGGGCAACATGGCCAAACCAACGGAGTCTCTCTCTGCACAATATGCTGCTTAAAGGAGGTTGCAAACTCCTTTGCCTAATCTCATCATTAGTTACAAAGTTGAACCACCTAATGCCCAAGATACTGCGCAAGCATCTGAAATCAAAATCATCTAGTTTCCTGTTATCTTGTTTACAAAGTGTCCAAGTTTCACTACCATAACTAACCCTAGAAAGAACCAAACTATTATACAGTCTAATTTTAGTCTTTAGGTGTATACGCCTATTTCTCCACACTCTCCATAGGTTCTTAAAAGTCCCGGCAGCAATCCCTATTCGTCTGTTAATCTCATGCCGCACATCACCATTATCTGTTACATAGCTCCCAAGATAATTAAACTGTGACACCTGCTCAAGACTGCAACCATTCAGATTAACTGAATCACAGCTTGCCTGACCAATTTTCATCACTTTAGTTTTCTCTCTGTTTATAACCAAACCTACTCTACTACCAGTCTCATCAACAGCTCGAATGAAAGAGTTCATCTCATCAACATCATTTGCCAAAAGAGCTAAATCATCAGCATAATCTAAATCAGAAATTTTCATATCTCCAGCCCATTTAAGGCCAAAATCTTTCCCTTGAAGTGAATTTCGCATAACCTAATCAATAACCAAGCTAAAGAGAAAAGGAGACAAAATGCACTCTTGTCGAACACCAGAAGTAATGCTAAACCAATTGCTACAAGCCTTACCAACTCTCACACACGACTCAGTGTTATTATAGAGAGCTTTCATAATGTTAACTAACTTGTCTGGTATACCATATGATCTCACAATCAACCACAAATTATGACGATCAACAGAGTCGAAAGCCTTTTTGAAATCAACAAAGCTAGTAACCAAAGGTTTCTGAAACTCTAAACATTTCTCAAGAATCTGCCTAAGTGAAAATATCTGATCCACACATCCCCTACCACTTCTGAATCCACATTGCTCATCACGCAATTGACTGTCAACCAGATTCTTAATTCTATTAAGCACAATCATGGAAAGAACTTTACCTGGAACAGAGAGTAGGCTGATACCCCTATAGTTATCACAAGAACTGCGATCACCTTTTTTGAAAATAGGTATAACAATAGCTCTGGTAAAATCCTTAGGAACCATGCCTTTATCATAAAAGATATTCAGAATTTCAGTCATCCAAGTGGTAACCGAAACATTCCCAGCTCTAAGCATTTCTGTAGTAATTTCATCTACCCCTGGGGATTTATGAACTTTAAGTTTAGAAACAGCCAAAATAACTTCAGATTGTGTTACAGGTCCAACATTAAAGCCACCAATGCATCTATCATCATTGCAAACAATAAGAGTAGAACTAACTACATTGTTTAGAACATCACTGAAATGCTCAGCCCACCAAGCCATGACAGAATCCTCCCCTTCTATAACCTTACCTTGTTTATCCTTCAATCCTTGTATGCCTGTCCGTTTTCTACCACACAAAACATTAACTATCTGGTACAGCTCTCTGCTGTTGTGCTGTCTAACTGCTTCCTCGGCTTTGTCAGACAAACCATCAAGCCAAAGATTCTTATCAGCAGCTAACTGATCTTTTACACGTTTATTAAGTTCTCTGTAATGCTTTCTATTAGGACTAGTAGGTTATTGATTAAGGGCATTCCTGCAGTTCTTTCTTTCCGAAATAAGCTCAAGTGCCTTATCACTCAGATAATTTTGCCTCTTCTGCTCCTTTTTTTCCTAAAAGAGTACTGTTAGTGTCCAAAAAAGCCTGTTTAAAATGATCCCATTCTTCCTCAACTTCAGTAGTAAGCAAACCATGACTGTCATAATGACTAAGTAACCTATCATGGTAAGCTTTGGCTATAACTGGATCTTTCAGAGCTTCAGTATTAAAAGTAAATTTTTTAACCCTAGCACAACACTTTTTAAGTTTAAGTTGCAAGACACTTTTAACAAGGTAATGGTCAGATCCAATTTCAGCTCCCCTATATGCCCTGGTATTCCTAACAGAACTAGCCCATTTGCTGTTAATTAATATGTAATCAATCATATTCTTATGCAGCCCATCAGGTGAAACCCATGTGTACTTATGTATGTCGCGGTGTTTGTAATAAGTGTTAGTTATTCTGAATCCATTGAGTTTACTTACCTGTAGGAGACGTTGCCCATTGTCATTGCAGCTACCAATACCAAAAGGGCCTATTACTCCTCCCCAAAGGTCAGAATCAGTACCAACATTGGCATTGAAGTCACCAAGAACAAGGGTAATATCTCCTTTCTTGACAGAATTCAAAATATCCTGAAGTTGTTCATAAAACCTATCCTTCTGATCCTCATCGGCATCCTCAGTGGGGGCATAACAGCAGATAACATTCAAGTCTTTAACACTTGTCTGAAATTTTGCTGTAAGAAACCTTTCATTAATGCACTCATATCCTAGAAGAGCATCGCTAGCGTGTCTGCTGAGAAGCAGACCCACGCCTTGGTGATGCTTATTGTCGTCCCTCCCTGAAAAGAGAAATTTAAGATTATTTTTAAGAATCTGACCTTTATCTGTCCATCTGGTCTCTTGCAAGCCGAGAATATCTAAATTATAACGGTGGAATTCTTGTGTGAGGACATCAAGAGAAAAAGCTCTGTGCAGAGTCCTCACATTCCAACTACCTATGGAGAGAAAATGGTTAGTGGGATGTTTAAAGAAACTATGTTTATTGAGAGAGGGAATGCCGACAATATCAAACAGCCCCCTAATCGCAGACATGGGGCAAAGACCCGTTCCCCCACTACTAAAGGCTGAAGCCATCTACACTGGAAGACTTCCTCCAATGTAGAATTTGACGATGCCAATAGAAGCAAAGAGTTCAGGTGCCTGCGATGACTTCTGCTCAGGATTATCCACCAGCTGATAAACATATCCTGTGAATCTATTCACTTTATTTGAGCTATAATTTGCTCTTTTGAAGTGATTTTTACAGATTTCTCAATGCATTTTTATCTGATTTTTATGCTATTTTTCTCTCCTGTCAAAGTTGTTTTGCAGATATTGTGTTGTCCATTCCGTATATTCAAAGAAATTTTCTGATCTATTCCCATGTACTTTGTTGATTTTTCTGACTTACTATCATCCATTCCATCATATTTTGAAGGTATTCTATCACATCCAGTACACTTTGTTTGATTTTTTCAGTTATTACGCCTTCCACCTCTGAAGAATTTTGAAAATATTATCTCATTCACTGCAATATATGCGCATTTAAAGTTATTCCAGCATCCATTTCACTGCATTTTTAGTGTCTTTCGAGCAATTCTGCCAATCATTTTTTGTTTTTTTACTGATGTTTTCTCTTCCATTTGCAATGTATTTTGTGATATTCATCCCTCCATATATAAAAATGAATGCAATGGACCGTGATTTTCTAGAGTGTGACCCTAATATTTTATGGTTTTCCTCTGTTATTCCTACTGCTAAAGAGGGACATTTATCAGTTAGTGTTTAGGATCACTTATTTTCCACACTAGATGGCTCGCATTAACAGTCGTGGAAAAGAAAATTACCGTTTCGCCTTGTTTTTGACTGTTACTGTATCACTTTCTTTGAAATTTCTGTCTTAGAGTATTTGCTCTTTTAAAGCGGTTTTTACAGCCATCCCAGTGCATTTTTATGTGATTTTTACACTTTTTTCTCTCTCGTCACAGTATGTTATGCTCTCCATTTCATATATTCGAAGATATTTCCTGATCTATTCCCATATCACTGTTGATTTTTCCTTTATTTCTCTCATCCATTCCAGCATATTTTGAAGGTATTCTATCATCTCCAGTACACTTTGTTTGATTTTTCTGTTATTGTGCCTTTCACTTCTGAAGAGTTTTGGAAATATTCACCTATCCACTGAAATGTGTTTGCATTTAACAGTTATTTCAAAATCCATTTCACTGCAATTTAATTACCAACCATTGAAATCTGTGCCTATTTACAGATATTCTGGCATTCGTTTTAATGATTTTAAAGCAATTTTTACCAACCATTTCGTTGGTTTTTCAATTCTGAGGGGGACCTTTATGCATTCAGTTTTATTAAACTACCTAGCACATGAACCAAAAGGCACATAGTTGGTTAGAGAAAGGGTACTAGACCACTGTTAAGAGAGAAATCCTCCTGTCAAGGCCATTCAGAGTGCTTTTTCACTCTAATAAAGTAGGACTCTACACGTAAAGTCCCATCTGACGAACAATTGCATTCTTCAAGGCAGTGTCATCTTTCTCACGGAATGCTGGGGATAACAGAAATAAATCTCAATGGCAACACAATGGGGGTTCGAACCTATAACTAACAGTTTATGAACCCAGCGTGCTACCGACTTGGCTATCCCCTGCCTCTGTATTATATGCGATTTTACAGTTATACTATCACACAATGCTAACAACCCTCAAGTCCAGTACTTTACGCTTCACATATATTTTTATCAACCAGATCAGTCCGTACACGGTTTTACCACCATCCCCGAGTCTAAATCAGAGCTTTTTACCAACGTCCCTTTTTCTGTTCCAATTTTAATCACCAATCCTCTTTCTTGTTTAAAGTTTTATTACCATAGTTGTTTCTTGTATAGTAATCACCAATTTTGACACACGTTTGTCATTTTTTTATGTTATCCTATGGGAAATCGCATGCCGTCCCATGGCCGAGTGGTTAGCGCGCTTGGCTACTGATCGAAGGGACCTGTGTTCGAGCACCGGGTAAGGCATGGCTGTTTGTGTCGTTTTTCTGCTGAGGGCCTGCCATCCTCACAGACCTTATACTATGGCATATAAACTGACAGGCTACTGTCAGACCTCTGTGGCAAGCAGCTGCTTGAGGGGGTATTTTTTTTTTTATGGGAAATCAAATCTTAATATTTGTACCCTTTGATTTTCATTTTTTATTTCTGCGTTTTACCAACTAAACCAAAATTTAGTTTAAAATAAGAACACATTTCCAGCTTTGTGTTTATAAAATTATCATCAAACCAATTTTATGTTCAAAATCTTTTTCTATCCGATGCAAAATTTGTACACTAAAACACAAATCACATGTTATCCCTATGGGAAGTAAAATTCCACCTTACACCTTTTCTTGAACGCTGAATATTTCTATCTTGCATAAATTTTTGCCTTTATTTTTGTACACTAAACGAAAGATGTGTGTGAAATAAGAACACGTGTCTTGTTTTGTGTTTATATTTGATAACAAAATAAGGTTTATGTTCGAAACAATTACCTATGGAACGCGCATGAGCCGATGATTGCAAGGTCGTTTATGAGTAAAACGTAAGAATGTGGATGTTTTTCAGTTCGAAGAAATAAGTATAATTTTTTTTTTCTTCGCAAAATGAAATAATGTTTATCACTATGTTTTAAACAAATATATTACGAATACGATTTCCACCCATTTCTAACGATATTTTTAAAACTCTCATGGTATTAAACAGATGTGCGAAGAATGTGATCAGTCCATTTCCAAAGTCCATCCCCAAGTCTTAATCAATGCTTTTTACCAACGTCTGTTTTCTGTTCCAAGTTTTATCACCAATCCACTTTCTTGTTTAAGTTTTACTACCACTCACGCTTGTCATTTTTTCATGTCATCCCTATGGGAAATCAAATATCACCTTTTATTGATCGCTTAATATTTCTATCTTGCATAAATTTTGTTTTTATTTTTGTAGGCTAAACGAAAAATGTGTATGAAATAAGAACACGTGTCTTGTTTTGTGTTTATATTTGATCACAAAATAAATTTTATGTTCGAAACAATTTCCTATTGAACGCGTGTTTTGTCCGCTAAAACGTGAATTCTATGTTATCTCTATGGAAGTGAAATTCGTTCCTTACAGTAATATCAGTTCGTTTTAATTTTGTATCTTACTTAAATTCTGTTCATATTTTTCCAAAGTAAACGCAAATTAAGGTTTTGTTTCAAAATTTTACCCTTCTTCAACAAAATTTTTTTTTTCGTTCATGATAAGTGATTGTCCAACTCAGTCACAGTCCGGATATCTCCTTCCCACAATTGAGTCCATCCTGGAAGAGTCCAATAATAACAGGGGAAGGGTCCCTCTCATGCATGGTGGAGTCATTGACTAATAAGATGTAAGAATGCCCTTCTAGTAGCCATGATGTGACACGTTTTTCTGAAGGGATGGATCACTCATTTTCAGATTCCTGAATCTTGTACACTTTATTCCATGGCATAAATCAACTCTTAGAACTTTGCATATTGGTATAGTGTATTCTTAAAAGTATTATGCGTCGGTAACTATTCAGGCATGTGATTCCACGCTTTCAAATATTTAATTACACCTCTAAATATTATTCGGTGGGTAGTTACCAGATCGTTAATATAATTCTTTTACCATCCACCGTGGTCCATTGCGAGACACGAAAGAAGAGTGAGATTCAAAGTTGCAGTACGAGAATAAAATGTGGGAAGAAGTTATGAATTTCTAAATTTAATATACAAGGATTTAAAAAATTCGCCTTTCCCTATATGATGTTTCAAAACGTTTATTTATGTGATGAAACATGTGAAGAAACTTGAAAAAAACATGTGAAGGATAAAACGTGCGAAGAGGTTATAAATTTATTTTTATTGCGATATACAAGGAATAACAAAAATTGACCGAGCCAGAAATGTAGTTACCTATGCGAATATAAATATGCAAAGAGAGTATAAATTTACTTTTAAATACGATTTACATAGAATAAAAATTAATTAAAATTTAATTCGTAAGTTAAACGTGACTTTTCAGGAATAAAAATATCTCTTATTCCTTTTCTTCGACATCAACCCCTGTAAAGGATGTTAGTCAAACAAGTAAGCACGGCCAAGTGGACAAGAGCGTCGTGCGCTGATAAAGTCGAGGTATCGAGCCTTAGCAGTGGAACGCAGTTTTCTTTAAAAGAATGCAGAATTTGCGATAAGAGGTGGAGAGGGGTGCTCTGAACGTTGCCACCAGAAGTTTAGTTGGTAAATTTCAAAATTAGTTGCCATTGGGTTGGAAACATCAGAATATTGCGAGGGTTGTTTTCGAGGCTGATGAGGTCAGACACCAAGATGTAGGGTTAGCGTAATTTGGGAGTTTTACTGGGGTGATGACGTCATGATTCAAAATGGAGTACTTGGGACTTTGGATGGGTGATGACGTCAGAATTCAAAATGGGGAACGAACGGCTAAATCGTGGGAGTTTGTGGTGATGACGTCTGAATTGAAAACGGGGAACGAATGTCAAAATCGAGGGAATTTGTCGTGATGACGTCAGATTCAAAAATGGCGGAAGAACGCCAAAATCGCGGGAGTTTGTATTGATGACGTCAGAAGGCCACGTAACTGGAAGTGGCTGTAACACGTGAATTTGGGGACTTTCCAAGGTCGAATGCGACAGGTTGCAGCACCAGTACTCATTTTTCCGTGTTTCAAGGCACTTTAGAAACATGTTCATTTAACTTCACAGTAAACTGAAGACTAAAAATAAGTTTAAGCACAGCAAGTGAAACAAATCACAAGAAACACATAGACCAGTAAGAGGCAGATTCACTCTCTTAGAATGGATGTTTTGACTGAGCGATCAGCTGTTCAGGTAGGTTCGGCTCTCAGGTAGGGAAAGGAGGATTGACAAACGTGTACAGACATGAACTACAGCGCCGCGCTTCGTCAATCAGTTCTCAGAAATTAATCAGTAGCAGTATTTCCAATTCAGCGACTGTGTTACTAGATCTAGCGACTTTTGAGCTGTCACGGCGTACTCCAAAAAATTTAAGGCATATCCCAAGGGGTACACGTACCCCACATTGAGAACCCCTAGTCTAGATTATTGGACTACGTGCGTTGACATCACAACTTCGTACACTGTCTTTCTGTTGTACTGAGGTGTTGCATGAAGATAATTTTAAATGTCGTGAAAAGGTCCATGGCCACAAACCTCTACCATGCTTAAGTTTAAAAGGAATGTAAAATAAAATAACTGATTCGTTATGATTACACAAAATTATTATCGAGTATTTAGAAATGAATTGTGAGCGTTTCAAAACAAATAACTTCCATAACCCATTGTATAGGGTTCGGTTTTATTAACCTTAAGTGGCACTTTTTTGCACACAAATAAAATAAATTGCCAGGTCACAAGGACCCCAAGGGCTCAGAGAAAGTTGAGAAAGAAGACCCACTGGAACAGCTATTGGGAGACATATGATAGCCTCCTGTCAAGGCCATCCAATGTGTTCTTTAACGTGCAGAAGGTATGGCTCTCCTGCACACGGGACCACGGCTTAAAGCCCCATCCGAGAGATGGCGGTCTTTCCAAGCCCATTGGGGAGCTGACCAAGCTCCCTACTGACGGAGGGCTGAGCGGGGAGTTTTGTGGAGATAAAAGTCAACGCTGTCCCAGCTGGGACTCGAACCGGGGAAGTACAGATTACGAGTCTGGCGTCCTCCCATTCTACAGGAGAACCATACCCTGGGCAAATAAAGAACACTTAATGGCCTTGATGGGAGGTTACCATCGTTAATGGACAACTGTGAGATGAACAGTGTGGATTCAGAAGTGGTAGGGGATGTATTGATCAAATATTTTCACTTCGGCAGATCCTTGAGAAATATTTAGAGTTCCAGAAACCTATCGTTTCTAGCTTTATAGATTTCAAAAAGGCTTTTGACTCTGTTGATCGACTTAATTTTTGGTTGATTGATAGATCATGTGGAATATCTGATAAGTTAGTAGGTGTAATGAAAGCTCTCTATAATAACACTGAATCGTGTGTGAGAGTTGGTAGGTCTTTCAGCAATTGGTTTAGCATTGCTAGTGGAGTTAGACAAGGGTGCATTTTGTCTGCTTTTCCCTTTAGTTTGGTTATTGATTTGTTATGTGAAATTCTTTGGAAGGGAAAGATTGTGGCCTTAAATGGGCTAGAGATTTCAAAATTTCTAATTTAGATTATGCAGATGATTTAGCCCTGTTGGCTACTGATGTTGATGAGATGAACTGTTTCATTCGAACTGTTGATGAGACTGGTCATAGAGTAGGTTTAGTGATAAACAGATCAAAAACTAAAGTGATGAAAATTAGTCAGACAGATGGTGCTTCAGTTGCTTTGAATGGCTGTACTATTGAGCAAGTGTCTCAGTTTAATTATCTTGGGAGCTATGTAACAGATACCGGTGATGTACGGCATGAGATAAATAGAAAAATAGGGATTGCCTCTGGGACTTTTAAGAATCTATGGAGCCTGTGGAAAATCAGGCCTGTACATGGTAGCAAGACATGGACCATTTGTAAGCAAGATAACAAGAAACTTGATGCATTTGATTTTAGATACTCACTGCAGTACATTGGGCATTAGGTGGTTTCACTTTGTAAGTAATGATGAGGTTAGAAGAAGAAGTCATCAACCTCTTTTGAGCGGCATATTGTGCAGAGAGAGACTGCGTTAGTTTGGCCATGTTGCCCGCACAGATTGGCAAACAGGATTATGAAGAGTATGCGTAAGGCTTTGAGTAAAGGGGGAGACCTAGAATGAGATGGGCAGACAATGTCAAACAGGACCTTGCTTGAATTGGCCAAGAGTGGGCCAAATGCAGCAGCTGTAGCTCAGAAGAGAGGAAAATTACACAGTCGGGCTGGGCCTCCCGTAGCCTATGGCTGCGTGAGAATTTTGTATGTATGTTTGTATGTACTAATGGAGACTGAAAAGTTCGTGATTTTCTCTCTAGATACAAATTGGTGCCTCGAATGCTTCGGAATAAGGAGAGCTGTGATCTTTCTGTGACCATCCTCGGACGAAGGATCTCGATTCCATTTGGTCTGGCTCCTGTGTCTTTACAGAAGTTAGCTCATCCTGAAGGCGAGATGGCTGCTGCCAGAGGTAGGTCCATTTACATTAAAACCTCTATGTCTGGAGTTTGCGACTTTTTGTTGAAGCGGATCACATTAGAACTGTGAAATCTGCAAGCTGGCCTTACCTGGCTATTACTTACAACGCATTTACACAACAAATTGCAAGGGGGTGGCCACGAGATTTCAGACGATATTACATATAAAAGGATGTTACTTTCTGCCAGTGATTTTTCATTCAATTTTTCCCGTTTAATCAAAAACTTATGCATATTAAATCTTAATGTTAAAATTAGAATTAACACAAAGCATGCCCATAACACTTACGGAATAGGGGTGGCTCAGTCGGTAGCGCGTCAGAATCGTAATCTGCAGTTCCCAGGTTCGAGTCCCAGCTGGGTCCGCGTTGAGATTTATCTCTGTCGTGCTCTCGGTCATTACATGATACCAATGGGCTTGAAAAAGCAGCTGTCCATCGGATGGGACGTTAAGCCGTGGCCAGTGTGCGAGTGGGTCATACCCTGTCCACGTTACAGAACACCCAGGAGAGCCTTGAAGGGAAGCCATCAAATGTCTCCTAACATCTGACCAGTGGGTTCCCTCTCCTAATCTTCTCTGAAACTTCGGGGTCCTTGTAACCTGGCCATTTAGCCCATGGTGGGCAAAAAATTGTCAGTCAATGATAAAACAACTCAACCTCGCCCTGCCCACAGTCAGTAGGAGGACACTGACGGAATTTAAAATGCGCCGTCTGTTAAGACGTTAAGCCGTGGCGCCGTATTCAGCAGGGCCATACTCTGTGCATGTTAGAGAACATGCTGGATGGCCGTGACAAGAAGACCATCTGTTTCCCAAAAGCTGTTCAGTGGGTTCCCAACTTTCTCGGGATTCTTGTGACCTGACCATATAGCCCATTGTGTGCAAGAAAAGTGCCGCTCAGAGGTAACTCTAGATAGCACTAACCTCAATAGACACTAGAACAGAATAGCTCTGCATTTATAAATGACGCCAGAGAATTGGCTTCCATTACTGAAGGAAAACTGCGCATGCGCGAATCTCTCGTAGTGTTCCCAACTTACGTTTTAAGTGTGCCGTGGAGAATTCACGGCGAAAAAATAGTGTGCAATATGTACAGAATTTGACTCTTGATTTTTTTAATATGTCGATTTGATTGCATAAATATTTACATATATATATGGGCTGGGTTGATTTAACTCTGAGCGTCAGTTTTTTTCCACACCATGGGCTAAATGGCCAGGTCACACGGACCCCGAGGGTTCAGAGAAGGTTAGGGGAGGGGAACCACTGGAACAGCTATTGGGAGAGAGATCCAGCTTGTCCGTCAAGGCCATCAAGCTTGTTCTTTAAAGTGCACAGGGTATGTCTCTCCTGCACAGGGGACCACGGCTTAAAGTCTCATCCGACGGACGGTGGTCTCTCCAAGCCCATCGGTGTCTCATTTTTGACCGCGGCAGGGTGGGGAGCTTTACGGAGATAAATCTCAATGCTGACTCAGCTGGGACTCGAACGTATACACGCATATCATTAGGATTATTATAACTGAAATAGAAATAATATTTGAATAACTGATGTATAAAATACGAAAAACTCTTACTTATTCTCAACTAAAAAGAAAATTTTATCTAAAAAATATTGTTAATAATTTTTATTTGTATTTTCTTGTTTGACAAGTGTGCGGGAATTCGTAATGAACAACTGACAGTAAATGAACTGATTTTATAATTGAGGGAATAAATTTATATCAATAAAGTACAAAGTTAGTATCAGTCACTTGAAACGCCAATATACTCACTCATCTCTAACTAATTCATCCTGACATTCATCACACAACAATTGATAAAATAATATAACGTTCGTAAACCGAATCACATATCAAATCTTTGCACAATTTTTATCAATCATCTGAACATCATTTTGGACATTTAACAACAGCAGGGCGAAATAAAAGAATTTACTTTTAAAGTTCCTTCAACTGAAAAAAGTAGCTTTATTTCAAACTTTTCATCAATATTTTCGATTTAGAGGTTTTAAAAGTGTGTGCCAATAATTTCTTTAATATTCGTTTGATTTCTTTGATAAAATTTTTAAAACACATTTCTGCTTTTAAATGCTTTAACCAGCAGTACCTGTTTAAATACTGAAAGAATATTGTTGAAAAACGATATTTTATAGATTTAATTGAGATCTTTAATTTGCTTTTTATTTACCCCTAAAACCCTTATTTTAAATGTTATAAAGTTAGCGTCCCATTGACATCACTTGGGGTGAAAATTGCTCATAATTCAATGATCACTCAGTGAAGAACATTGTTCCAACCATTGTCACAACAAGGTGACATATGTCACATGGCTGAAGAACAGTGTTCTAACACATTGTTACAACAATGTCACATATATGTCACATGGTTGAAGAACAGTGTTTCAACCCTTTGTCACAAGAAATGTGACATATATGTCACATGACTGAAGAAAACTGTTTCAACTTTTCGTTACAACAATATGACATATATGTCACATGGTTCAAGAATACTATTTCAAAACATTGTCATAACAATATCACATGTCATATGGTTGAAGAACACTGTTTGAATCCTTTGACACAACAATGTGACATATGTGTCACATGGATGAAGAACACTGTTTCAACCCTTTGTTACAACAATGTGACATATGTGTCACATGGTTGAAAAACACTGTTTCGACCCATTGTCACAATAATATGACATATGACACATAGCTGAAAAATATTGTTCCAATCCTTTGTCACAACAATGCAACATACAAATATACCACATGGTTGAAGAACACTATTTCAACACATTCTCACAACAATCTGACATATGTCACATGGTTGAAGAACACCGTTTCAACATATTGTCACAACAATGTGTACCTATCACATGCAAAATGAAAGAATAAATGTTATTATTGCATTGGAAATCCAGTTTCTTCCCACCCATCCTCTACATTTTTCCAGCTCGATTGTCTTTCTTCCCCGCTATTTCAGGCTCGATTGTCTTTCTCCTCCCTTACATATTTCTGGCTCTATTTCCTCTTTTCCCCTACATCTTTCTGGCTCGATTTCCTCCTTCCCCCCCTACATATTTCCGGCTCGATTTCCTCCTTCCCCCTACATATTTCTGGCTCGATTTCCTTCTTCCCCTTACATATTTCTGGCTGGATTTCCTCCTTTCCCCTACATATTTCTGGCTCGATTTCCTCCTTCCCCCTACATATTTCTGGCTCTATTTCCTCCTTTCCCCTACATCTTTCTGGCTCGATTTCCTCCTTCACCCTACATATTTCTGGCTCGATTTCCTTCTTCCCCTTACATATTTCTGGCTCGATTTCCTCCTTCCCCCTACATACTTCTGGTTCGCTTTCCTCCTTCCCACTACATATTTCAGGCTCGATTTCCTCCTTCCCCTTACATATTTCTGGCTCGATTTCCTTCTTCCAATTACATATTTCTGGCTCGATTTCCTCCTTTCCATTACATATTTCTGGCTCGATTTCCTCCTTCCCCTTACATATTTCTGGCTCGATTTCCTCCTTCCCCCTACATATTTCTGGTTCGATTTCCTCCTTACCCCTACACATTTCTCGCTTGATATCCTCCTTCCCCCTACATATTTCTTGTTCGCTTTCCTCCTTCCCCCTACATATTTCAGGCTCGATTTCCTCCTTCCCCTTTCATATTTCTGATTCGATTTCCTCATTCCCCCCTAAAAATTTCTGGCTCGATTTCCTCCTTCCCCCTACATATTTCTGGCTCGATTTCCTTCTTCCCCTTCCATATTTCTGGCTCGATTTCCTTCTTCCCCCTACGTATTTCTGACTCGATTTCCTCCTTTCCCCTACATATTTCAGGCTCGATTTCCTCCTTCCCGTTAGATATTTCTGGCTCGATTTTCTCCTTCCCCCTACATATTTGTGGCTCGATTTCCTCCTTCCCCCTACACATTTCTGGCTTGATTTCCTCCTTCCCCATACATACTTCTTGTTAGCTCTCCTCCTTCCCCCTACATATTTCAGGCTCGATTTCCTCCTTCCCCTTTCATATTTCTGAATCGATTTCCTCCTTCCCCCTAAATATTTCTGGCTCGATTTCCTCCTTTCCCCCTACATATTTCTGGCTCGATTTCCTTCTTCCCCCTACATATTTCTGGCACGATTACTTCCTTCCCCCTACATAATTCTGGCTCGATTTCCTCCTTCCCCTTACATATTTCTGGATCAATTTCCTCCTTCCCGCTACATATTTCTGGCCCGATTTCATTCTTCCCCCTTCATATTTCTGGCTCGATTTCCTACTTCCTCTTACATATTTCTGGCTCCATTTCCTCCTTCCCCCTACATACTTCTTGATCGCTTTCCACCTTCCCCTACATATTTCAGGCTCGATTTCCTCCTTCCCCTTACAAATTTCTGGTTCGATTTCCTCCTTCCCCCTACATATTTCTGGCTCGATTTCCTCCTACCCCCTACATATTTCAGGCTCGATTTCCTCCTTCCCCTTACATATTTCTGGCTCGATTTCCTCCTTTCCCCTACATTTTTCTGGTTCGATTTCCTTCTTCCCGATACGTATTTCTGACTCGATTTCCTCCTTCCCCCTACATACTTCTGGTTCGCTTTCCACCTTCCCCCTAAATATTTCAGGCTCGATATCCTCCTTCCCCTTACATATTTCTGGCTCGATTTCCTCCTTTCCCCTACATATTTCTGGTTCGATTTCCTTCTTCCCCTTACATATTTCTGGCTCGATTTCCTCCTTCCCCCTACATATTTCTCGCTCGATTTCCTCCTTCCCCCTACATATTTCTCGCTCGATTTCCTTCTTCCCCCTACATATTTCTGGCTCGATTTCATCCTTCCCCCTACATATTTCAGGCTCGATTTCCACCTTCCCTTACATATTTCTGGCTCGATATCCTCCTTCCCCTTACATATTTCTGGCTCAATCTCCTCCTTCCCTGTACATATTTCTGGCTCGATTTCCTCCTTCCCCCTACATATTTCTGGTTCGCTTTCCTCCTTCCCCCTACATATTTCAGGCTCGATTTCCTCCTTCCCCCTACATATTTCAGGCTCGATTTCCTCCTTCCCCCTACATATTTCTGGTTCGATTTCCTCCTCCCCCTACATATTTCTGGCTCGATTTCCTTCTTCCCCTTACATATTTCCGGTTCGATTTCCTCCTTCCCCCTACATACTTCTGGTACGCTTTCCTCCTTTCCCCTACATATTTCTGGCTCGATTTCCTCCTTCCCCTTACATATTTCTGGCTCGATTTCCTTCTTCCCCTTAAATATTTCTGGCTCGATTTCCTCCTTCCCCCTACATATTTCTGGCTCGATTTCCTTCTTCCGCTTACATATTTCTGGTTCGATTTCCTCCTTCCCCTACATATTTCTGGCTCGATTTCCTCCTTCCCCCTATATATTTCTGAATCGATTTCCTTCTTCCCCTACATATTTCTGGCTCGATTTCCTCCTTCCCTTTACATATTTCTGGGTCGATTTCTTCCTTCCCCTACATATTTCAGGCTGGATTTCCTCCTTCCACTTACACATTTCTGGCTCGATTTCCTCCTTTCCCCTACATATTTCAGACTCGATTTCCTCGATATTTGCGGCTCAATTTCCTCCTTCCCCTTACATATTTCTGATTCGATTTCCTCCATTCCCTTACATATTTCAGGCTCGATTTCTTCCTTTCCCCTACATATTTCAGGCTCCATTTCCTCCATCCCCTTACATATTTCTGGCTAGATTTCCTCCTTCCCCTACATATTTCTGGCTCGATTTCCTCCTTCCCCCTACATATTTCAGGCTCGATTTCCTCCTTCCCCTACAAGTTTCAGGCTCGATTTCCTCATTCCCCCTACATGTTTCATGCTCGATTTCCTTCTTCCCCCTACATATTTCTGGCTCGATTTCCTCCTTCCCCTTACATATTTCTGGCTCGATTTCTTCCTTCCCCTACATATTTCAGGCTGGATTTCCTCCTTCCCCTTACACATTTCTGGCTCGATTTCCTCCTTTCCCCTACATATTTCAGGCTCGATTTCCTCGATATTTCTGGCTCAATTTCCTTCTTCCCCCTACATATTTCAGGCTCGATTTCCTCCTTCCCCCTACATATTTCTGGCTCGATTTCTCCCTTCCCCTATATATTTCAGGCTGGATTTCCTCCTTCCCCTTACGTATTTCTGACCCGATTTCCTCCTTCCCCCTTCATATTTCAGGCTCGATTTCTTCCTTCCCCTTACATATTTCAGGCTCAATTTCCTCCTTCCCCTTACATATTTCTGGCTCGATTTCCTCCTTTCCCCTACATATTTCTGGCCCGATTTCCTCCTTTACCTTACATATTTCTGGCTCGATTTCCTCCTTTCCCCTACATATTTCTGGCCCGATTTCCTCCTTCCCCCTACATATTTCAGGCTCGATTTCTTCCTTCACCTTACATGTTTCTGGCTCAATTTCCTCCTTCCCCTTACATATTTCTGGCTCGATTTCCTCCTTTCCCCTTACATATTTCTGGCTCGATTTCCTCCTTCCCCCTACACTTTTCTGGCTTCATTTCCTCCTTCCCCCTACATATTTCTTGTTCGCTTTCCTCCTTCACCCTACATATTTCAGGCTCGATTTCCTCCTTCCCCTTTTATATTTCTGATTCGATTTCCTCCTTCCCCCCTAAATATTTCTGGCTCGATTTCCTCCTTCCACCTATATATTTCTATCTTGATTTCCATCTTCCCCTTACATATTTCTGGCTCGATTTCCTCCTTCCCCCTACATTTTTCTGGTTCGATTTCCTTCTTCCCGATACGTATTTCTGACTCGATTTCCTCCTTCCCCCTACATACTTCTGGTTCGCTTTCCACCTTCCCCCTAAATATTTCAGGCTCGATATCCTCCTTCCCCTTACATATTTCTGGCTCGATTTCCTCCTTTCCCCTACATATTTCTGGTTCGATTTCCTTCTTCCCCTTACATATTTCTGGCTCGATTTCCTCCTTCCCCCTACATATTTCTCGCTCGATTTCCTCCTTCCCACTACATATTTCTCGCTCGATTTCCTTCTTCCCCCTACATATTTCTGGCTCGATTTCATCCTTCCCCCTACACATTTCAGGCTCGATTTCCACCTTCCCTTACATATTTCTAGCTCGATATCCTCCTTCCCCTTACATATTTCTGGCTCAATCTCCTCCTTCCCTGTACATATTTCTGGCTCGATTTCCTCCTTCCCCCTACATATTTCTGGTTCACTTTCCTCCTTCCCCCTACATATTTCAGGCTCGATTTCCTCCTTCCCCCTACATATTTCAGGCTCGATTTCGTCCTTCCCCCTACATATTTCTGGTTCGATTTCCTCCTCCCCCTACATATTTCTGGCTCGATTTCCTTCTTCCCCTTACATATTTCTGGTTCGATTTCCTCCTTCCCCCTACATACTTCTGGTACGCTTTCCTCCTTTCCCCTACATATTTCTGGCTCGATTTCCTCCTTCCCCTTACATATTTCTGGCTCGATTTCCTTCTTCCCCTTAAATATTTCTGGCTCGATTTCCTCCTTCCCCCTACATATTTCTGGCTCGATTTCCTTCTTCCGCTTACATATTTCTGGTTCGATTTCCTCCTTCCCCTACATATTTCTGGCTCGATTTCCTCCTTCCCCCTATATATTTCTGAATCGATTTCCTTCTTCCCCCTACATATTTCTGGCTCGATTTCCTCCTTCCCTTTACATATTTCTGGGTCGATTTCTTCCTTCCCCTACATATTTCAGGCTGGATTTCCTCCTTCCACTTACACATTTCTGGCTCGATTTCCTCCTTTCCCCTACATATTTCAGACTCGATTTCCTCGATATTTGCGGCTCAATTTCCTCCTTCCCCTTACATATTTCTGACTCGATTTCCTCCTTTCCCTTACATATTTCAGGCTCGATTTCTTCCTTTCCCCTACATATTTCAGGCTCCATTTCCTCCATCCCCTACATATTTCAGGCTCCATTTCCTCCATCCCCTTACATATTTCTGGCTAGATTTCCTCCTTCCCCTACATATTTCTGGCTCGATTTCCTCCTTCCCCCTACATATTTCAGGCTCGATTTCCTCCTTCCCCTACAAGTTTCAGGCTCGATTTCCTCATTCCCCCTACATGTTTCATGCTCGATTTCCTTCTTCCCCCTACATATTTCTGGCTCGATTTCCTCCTTCCCCTTACATATTTCTGGCTCGATTTCTTCCTTCCCCTACATATTTCAGGCTGGATTTCCTCCTTCACCTTACACATTTCTGGCTCGATTTCCTCCTTTCCCCTACATATTTCAGGCTCGATTTCCTCCTTCCACCTACATATTTCTGGTTCGATTTCATTTTTCCCTGCTTCATATTTCTGGCTCAATTTCCTTCTTCCCCCTACATATTTCAGGCTCGATTTCCTCCTTTCCCCTACATATTTCTGGCTCGATTTCTTCCTTCTTCTATATATTTCAGGCTGGATTTCCTCCTTCCCCTTACGTATTTCTGACCCGATTTCCTCCTTCCCCTTACGTATTTCTGACCCGATTTCCTCCTTCCCCCTACATATTTCAGGCTCGATTTCCTCCTTCCCCTTTTATATTTCTGATTCGATTTCCTCCTTCCCCCCTAAATATTTCTGGCTCGATTTCCTCCTTCCACCTACATATTTCTATCTTGATTTCCATCTTCCCCTTTCATATTTCTGGCTTGATTTCCTCCTTCCCCCTACATATTTCTGGATCGATTTCCTTCTTCCCCTTATACATTTCTGATTCGAATTCCTCCTTCCCCCTACATACTTCTGGTTCGCTTTCCTCCTTACCCCTATATATTTCAGGCTCGATTTCCTCCTTCCCCCTACATATTTCTGGATCGATTTCCTCCTCCACCCTACGTATTTCTTGCTCGATTTCATCCTTCCCCTACATAATTCTGGCTCGATATCCTCCTTCCCCCTACATATTTCTGGCTCGATTTCCTCCTTCACCCTACGTATTTCTTGCTCGATTTCCTCCTTCACCCTACGTATTTCTTGCTCGATTTCCTCCTTCCCCTACATATTTCTGGCTCGATTTCCTCCTTCCCCCTACATATTTCTGGCTCGATTTCCTCCTTCCCCTTACATATTTATAGCTCGATTTCCTCCATCCCGCTACATAATTCTGGCCCGATTTCATTCTTCCCCCTTCATATTTCTGTTTCGATTTCCTACTTCCTCTTACATATTTCTGGCTCGATTTCCTCCTTCCCCCCTACATACTTCTGGATCGCTTTCCTCCTTCCCCTACATATTTCAGGATCGATTTCCTTCTTCCCCTTACATATTTCTGGCTCGATTACCTCCTTCCTCCTACATATTTCTGGCTCGATTTCCTTCTTCCCCCTACATATTTCTGACTCGATTTCCTCCTTTCCCCTACATATTTCAGGCTCGATTTCCTCCATCCCCTTACATATTTCAGGCTAGATTTCCTCCTTCCCGTTAGATATTTCTGGCTCGATTTCCTCCTTCCCCCTACATATTTGTGGCTCGATTTCCTCCTTCCTCCTACACATTTCTGGCATGATTTCCTCCTTCCCCATACATACTTCTTGTTAGCTCTCCTCCTTCCCCTACATATTTCAGGCTCGATTTCCTCCTTCCCCTTTCATATTTCTGAATCGATTTCCTCCTTCCCCCCTAAATATTTCTGGCTCGATTTCCTCCTTTCCCCTACATATTTCTGGCTCGATTTCCTTCTTCCCCCTACATATTTCTGGCACGATTACTTCCTTCCCCCTACATAATTCTGGCTCGATTTCCTCCTTCCCCTTACATATTTCTGGATCAATTTCCTCCTTCCCGCTGCATATTTCTGGTCCGATTTCATTCTTCCCCCTTCATATTTCTGGCTCGATTTCCTACTTCCTCTTACATATTTCTGGCTCGATTTCCTCCTTACCCCCTACATACTTCTTGATCGCTTTCCTCCTTCCCCTACATATTTCAGGCTCGATTTCCTCCTTCCCCTTACATATTTCTGGTTCGATTTCCTCCTTCCCCCTACATATTTCTGGCTCGATTTCCTCCTACCCCCTACATATTTCAGGCTCGATTTCCTCCTTCCCTTACATATTTCTGGCTCGATTTGCTCCTTCCCCTACATATTTCAGGCTCGATTTCCTCCTTCCCCTTACATATTTCTGGCTCGATTTCCTCCTTCCACCTACATATTTCTGGTTCGATTTCATTTTTCCCTGCTTCATATTTCTGGCTCGATTTCCTACTTCCCCTTACATATTTCTGGCTCCATTTCCTCCTTCCCCCTACATACTTCTGGTTCGCTTTCCTCCTTCCCCCCTACATACTTCTGGTTCGATTTCCTCCTACCCCCTACATATTTCAGGCTCGATTTCCTCCTTCCCTTACACATTTCTGGCTCGATTTCCTCCTTCCCCCTACATATTTCAGGCTCGATTTCCTCCTTCCCCTTACATATTTCTGGCTCGATTTCCTCCTTCCACCTACATATTTCTGGTTCGATTTCATTTTTCCCTGCTTCATATTTCAGGCTCGATTTCCTCCTTCCCCCTACATATTTCTGGCTCGATTTCCTCCTTCAGCCTACGTATTTCTTGCTCGATTTCCTCCTTCACCCTGCATATTTCTGGCTCGATTTCCTACTTCCCCTTACATATTTCTGGCTCAATTTCCTCCTTCCCCCTACATATTTCTGGCTCGATTTCCTCCTTCACCCTACGTATTTCTTGCTCGATTTCCTCCTTCACCCTGCATATTTCTGGCTCGATTTCCTACTTCCCCTTACATATTTCTGGCTCAATTTCCTCCTTCCCCCTACATATTTCTGGCTCGATTTACTCCTTCCCCCTACATATTTCTGGCCCGATTTCAATCTTCCCCCTTCATATTTCTGGCTCGATTTCCTACTTCCCCTTACATATTTCTGGCTCGATTTCCTACTTCCTCTTACATATTTCTGGCTCGATTTCCTCCTTCCCACCTACATACTTCTGGTTCGCTTTCCACCTTCCCCTACATATTTCAGGCTCGATTTCCTCCTTCCCCTTACATATTTCTGGCTCGATTTCTTTCTTCCCCCTACATATTTCAGGCTCGATTTCCTCCTTCCCCTTACATATTTCTGGCTCGATTTCCTCTTTCCCCCTACATATTTCTGGCTCGATTTCCTCCTTCCCCGTACATATTTCTGGCTCGATTTCCTCCTTCCCCCAACATATTTCTGGTTCGCTTTCTTCCTTCCCCCTACATATTTCAGGCCCGATTTCCACCTTCCCCTCCACATTTCAGGCTCGATTTCCTCCTTCCCCCTACATATTTCTGGCTCGATTTCCTCCTTCCCTTACATTTTTCTGGCTCGATTTCCTTCTTCCCCTTACATATCTCTGGTTCGATTTCCTCCTTCCCCCTACACATTTCAGGCTCGATTTCCTTCTTCCCCTTACATATTTCTGGCTCGATTTCTTTCTTCCCCTTACATATTTCTGGCTCGATTTTCTCCTTCCCCCTACATATTTCTGGCTCGATTTCCTTGTTCCCCTTACATATTTCTGGCTCGATTTCCTCCTTCCCCTACATATTTCAGACTCGATTTCCTCCTTCCCCCTACATATTTCTGGCTCGATTTCCTCCTTCCCCCTACATATTTCTGGCTCGATTTCCTCCTTCCCTTACATTTTTCTGGCTCGATTTCCTTCTTCCCCTTACATATCTCTGGTTCGATTTCCTCCTTCCCCCTACACATTTCAGGCTCGATTTCCTTCTTCCCCTTACATATTTCTGGCTAGATTTCCTCCTTCCCGTTAGATATTTCTGGCTCGATTTCCTCCTTCCCCCTACATATTTGTGGCTCGATTTCCTCCTTCCCCTACACATTTCTGGCTTGATTTCCTCCTTCCCCATACATACTTCTTGTTAGCTCTCCTCCTTCCCCTACATATTTCAGGCTCGATTTCCTCCTTCCCCTTTCATATTTCTGAACCGATTTCCTCCTTCCCCCCTAAATATTTCTGTCTCGATTTCCTCCTTTCCCCCTACATATTTCTAGCTCGATTTCCTTCTTCCCCCTACATATTTCTGGCACGATACTTCCTTCCCCCTACATAATTCTGGCTCGATTTCCTCCTTCCCCTTACATATTTTTGGATCAATTTCCTCCTTCCCGCTACATATTTCTTATCCGATTTCATTCTTCCCCCTTCATATTTCTGGCTCGATTTCCTACTTCCTCTTACATATTTCTGGCTCGATTTCCTCCTTCCCCCTACATACTTCTTGATCGCTTTCCTCCTTCCCCTACATATTTCAGGCTCGATTTCCTCCTTCCCCTTACATATTTCTGGTTCGATTTCCTCCTTCCCCTTACATATTTCTGGTTCGATTTCCTCCTTCCCCCTACATATTTCTGGCTCGATTTCCTCCTACCCCCTACATATTTCAGGCTCGATTTCCTCCTTCCCTTACATATTTATGGCTCGATTTCCTCCTTCCCACCTACATACTTCTGGTTCGCTTTCCACCTTCCCCTACATATTTCAGGCTCGATTTCCTCCTTCCCCTTACATATTTCTGGCTCGATTTCCTTCTTCCCCCTACATATTTCTGGCTCGATTACCTCCTTCCTCCTACATATTTCTGGCTCGATTTCCTTCTTCCCCCTACGTATTTCTGACTCGATTTCCTCCTTTCCCCTACATATTTCAGGCTCGATTTCCTCCATCCCCTTACATATTTCAGGCTAGATTTCCTCCTTCCCGTTAGATATTTCTGGCTCGATTTCCTCCTTCCCCCTACATATTTGTGGCTCGATTTCCTCCTTCCCCTACACATTTCTGGCTTGATTTCCTCCTTCCCCATACATACTTCTTGTTAGCTCTCCTCCTTCCCCTACATATTTCAGGCTCGATTTCCTCCTTCCCCTTTCATATTTCTGAATCGATTTCCTCCTTCCCCCCTAAATATTTCTGTCTCGATTTCCTCCTTTCCCCCTACATATTTCTGGCTCGATTTCCTTCTTCCCCCTACATATTTCTGGCACGATTACTTCCTTCCCCCTACATAATTCTGGCTCGATTTCCTCCTTCCCCTTACATATTTTTGGATCAATTTCCTCCTTCCCGCTACATATTTCTGGTCCAATTTCATTCTTCCCCCTTCATATTTCTGGCTCGATTTCCTACTTCCTCTTACATATTTCTGGCTCGATTTCCTCCTTCCCCCTACATACTTCTTGATCGCTTTCCTCCTTCCCCTACATATTTCAGGCTCGATTTCCTCCTTCCCCTTACATATTTCTGGTTCGATTTCCTCCTTCCCACTACATATTTCTGGCTCGATTTCCTCCTACCCCCTACATATTTCAGGCTCGATTTCCTCCTTCCCTTACATATTTCTGGCTCGATTTCCTCCTTCCCCCTACATATTTCAGGCTCGATTTCCTCCTTCCCCTTACATATTTCTGGCTCGATTTCCTCCTTCCACCTACGTATTTCTGGTTCGATTTCATTTTTCCCTGCTTCATATTTCTGGCTCGATTTCCTACTTCCCCTTACATATTTCTGGCTCCATTTCCTCCTTCCCCCTACATACTTCTGGTTCGCTTTCCTCCTTCCCCCCTACATACTTCTGGTTCGCTTTCCTCATTCCCCCTACATATTTCAGGCTCGATTTCCTCCTTCCCCCTACATATTTCTTGCTCGATTTCCTCCTTCAGCCTACGTATTTCTTGCTCGATTTCCTCCTTCACCCTGCATATTTCTGGCTCGATTTCCTACTTCCCCTTACATATTTCTGGCGCAATTTCCTCCTTCCCCCTACATATTTCTGGCTCGATTTCCTCCTTCACCCTACGTATTTCTTGCTCGATTTCCTCCTTCACCCTGCATATTTCTGGCTCGATTTCCTACTTCCCCTTACATATTTCTGGCTCAATTTCCTCCTTCCCCCTACATATTTCTGGCTCGATTTACTCCTTCCCCCTACATATTTCTGGCCCGATTTCAATCTTCCCCCTTCATATTTCTGGCTCGATTTCCTACTTCCCCTTACATATTTCTGGCTCGATTTCCTACTTCCTCTTACATATTTCTGGCTCGATTTCCTCCTTCCCCCTACATACTTCTGGTTCGCTTTCCACCTTCCCCTACATATTTCAGGCTCGATTTCCTCCTTCCCCTTACATATTTCTGGCTCGATTTCCTTCTTCCCCCTAAATATTTTCAGGCTCGATTTCCTCCTTCCCCTTACATATTTCTGGCTCGATTTCCTCTTTCCCCCTACATATTTCTGGCTCGATTTCCTCCTTCCCCGTACATATTTCTGGCTCGATTTCCTCCTTCCCCCAACATATTTCTGGTTCGCTTTCTTCCTTCCCCCTACATATTTTAGGCTCGATTTCCTCCTTCCCCTCCACATTTCAGGCTCGATTTCCTCCTTCCCTTACATTTTTCTGGCTCGATTTCCTTCTTCCCCTTACATATCTCTGGTTCGATTTCCTCCTTCCCCCTACACATTTCAGGCTCGATTTCCTTCTTCCCCTTACATATTTCTGGCTCGATTTCGTTCTTCCCCTTACATATTTCTGGCTCGATTTTCTCCTTCCCCCTACATATTTCTGGCTCGATTTCCTTGTTCCCCTTACATATTTCTGGCTCGATTTCCTCCTTCCCCTACAAATTTCTGGCTCGATTTCCTCCTTCCCCCTACATATTTGTGGCTCGATTTCCTTCTTCCCCCTACATATTTGTGGCTCGATTTCTTCCTTCCCCTTACATATTTGTGGCTCGATTTCTTCCTTCCCCTACATATTTTTGGCTGGATTTCCTCCTTCCGCTTGCACATTTCTGACTCGATTTCCTCCTTTCCCCTACATATTTCTGGCTCGATTTTCTTCTTCCCCTTACATATTTCTGGCTCGATTTCCTCCTTCCCCTACATATTTCAGGCTCGATTTCCTCCTACCCCTTACATATTTCTGGCTCAATTTCCTCCTTCCCCCTACATATTTCTGGCTCGATTTCCTGCTTCCCCTTACATATTTCTGGCTCAATTTCCTCCTTCCCTTTACATATTTCTGGCTCGATTTCCTCCTTTTCCCTACATATTTCTGGCTCGATTTTCTCTTTCCCCCTACATATTTCTGGCTCGATTTCCTCCTTCCCCTTACATATTTCTGGCTCAATTTCCTCCTTCCCCGTACATATTTCTTTCTCGATTTCCTCCTTCCCCCTACATATTTCTTGCTCGATTTCCTCCTTCCCCCTACATATTTCTTGCTCGATTTCCTCCTTCCCCCTACATATTTCTTGCTCGATTTCCTCCTTCCCCTACACTTTCCTGCTCGATTTCCTCCTTCACCCTACGCATTTCTTGCTCGATTTCCTCCTTCCCCCTACATATTTCTGGCTCGATTTCCTCCTTCACCCTACGTATTTCTTTCTCGATTTCCTCCTTCCCCCTACATATTTCTGGCTCGATTTCCTACTTCCCCTTACATATTTCTGGCTCAATTTCCTCCTTCCCCCTACATATTTCTGGCTCGATTTCCTCCTTCCCCCTACATATTTCTGGCTCGATATCCTCCTTCCCCTACATATTTCTGGCTCGATTTCCTCCTTCCCCTTACATATTTCTGGCTCGATTTCCTCCTTCCCCCTACATATTTCTTGCTCGATTTCCTCCTTCCCCTACACTTTCCTGCTCGATTTCCTCCTTCACCCTACGCATTTCTTGCTCGATTTCCTCCTTCCCCCTACATATTTCTGGCTCGATTTCCTCCTTCACCCTACGTATTTCTTTCTCGATTTCCTCCTTCCCCCTACATATTTCTGGCTCGATTTCCTACTTCCCCTTACATATTTCTGGCTCAATTTCCTCCTTCCCCCTACATATTTCTGGCTCGATTTCCTCCTTCCCCCTACATATTTCTGGCTCGATATCCTCCTTCCCCTACATATTTCTGGCTCGATTTCCTCCTTCCCCTTACATATTTCTGGCTCGATTTCCTCCTTCTCCTTACATATTTCTCGCTCGATTTCCTCCTTCCCCCTACATATTTCTGGCTCGATTTCCTCCTTCCCCCTACATATTTCTGGCCCGATTTCATTCTTCCCCCTTCATATTTCTGGCGCGATTTCCTACTTCCCCTTACATATTTCTGGCTCGATTTCCTACTTCCTCTTACATATTTCTGTCTCGATGTCCTGCTTCCCCTTACATATTTCTGGTTCGCTTTCCACCTTCCCCTACATATTTCAGGCTCGATTTTCTCCTTCCCCTTACATATTTCTGGCTCGATTTCCTTCTTCCCCCTACATATTTCTTGCTCGATTTCCTCCTTTTCCCTACATATTTCTGGCTCGATTTCCTCCTTCCCCCTACATATTTCTGGCTCGATTTCCTGCTTCCCCTTACATATTTCTGGCTGAATTTCCTCCTTCCCCGTACATATTTCTGGCTCGATTTCCTGCTTCCCCTTACATATTTCTGGCTCGAATTCCTCCTTCCCCCTACATATTTCTGGCTCGATTTCCTCCTTCCCCTATATATTTCTGGCCCGATTTCATTCTTCCCCTTCATATTTCTGACTCGATTTCCTACTTCCCCTTACATATTTCTGGCTCGATTTCCTACTTCCTCTTACATATTTCTGGCTCGATTTCCTACTTCCTCTTACATATTTCTGGCTCGATTTCCTCTTCCCCCCTACATACTTCTGGTTCGCTTTCCACCTTCCCCTTACATATTTCTGGCTCAATTTCCTCCTTCCCCGTACATATTTCTGGCTCGATTTCCTCCTTCACCCTACGTATTTCTTGCTCGATTTCCTCCTTCCCCCTACATATTTCTGGCTCGATTTCCTCCTTTCCCTTACATATTTCTGGCTCAATTTCCTCCTTCCCCCTACATATTTCTGGCTCGATTTCCTCCTTCCCCCTACATATTTCTGGCCCGATTTCATTCTTCCCCCTTCATATTTCTGGCTCGATTTCCTACTTCCCCATAGATATTTTTGGCTCGATTTCCTACTTCCTCTTACATATGTCTGGCTCGATTTCCTCCTTCCCCCTACATACTTCTGGTTCGCTTTCCACCTTCCGCTACATATTTCAGGCTCGATTTCCTCCTTCCCCTTACATATTTCAGGCTCGATTTCCTCCTTCCCCTACATATTTCTGGCTCGATTTCCTTCTTCCCCCTACACATTTCTGGTTTGATTTCCTCCTTCCCCCTACATATTTCTGGCTCGATTTCCTCCTTCCCCTTACATATTTCTGGCTCAATTTCCTCCTTCCCCGTGCATATTTCTGGGTCGATTTCCTCCTTCCCCCTACATATTTCTGGCTCGATTTCCTCCTTCACCCTACGTATTTCTGGCTCGATTTCCTCCTTCCCCCTACATATTTCTGGCCCGATTTCATTCTTCCCCCTTCATATTTCTGGCTCGATTTCCTACTTCCCCTTACATATTTGTGGCTCGATTTCCTTCTTCCCCCTACATATTTCTGGCTCGATTTCTTCCTTCCCCTTACATATTTCTGGCCCGATTTCATTCTTTCCCCTTCATATTTCTGGCTCGATTTCCTACTTCCCCTTACATATTTCTGGCTCGATTTCCTACTTCCTCTTACATATTTCTGGCTCGATTTCCTCCTTCCCCCCTACAATACTTCTGGTTCGCTTTCCTCCTTCCCCTACATATTTCAGGCTCGATTTCCTCCTTCCCGTTACATATTTCTGGCTCGATTTCCTTCTTCCCCCTACATATTTCTGGCTCGATTTCCTCCTTTTCCCTACATATTTCTGGCTCGATTTCCTCCTTCCCCCTACATATTTCTGGCTCGATTTCCTCCTTCCCCTTACATATTTCTGGCTCAATTTCCTCCTTACCCGTACAGTCGCTCAAAAATGTATCCGAACACTATGGTTGATTACAGAATTCAGAAAAAATATCTGGCAACGACTTTTTTAGAAATTAGTGATCTGGCAACTTTCGTGTCACGTGACACGAAGGCTGCCAGATCACTAATATCTAAAAAAAATCGTTGCCAGATATTTTTCTGAATTCTGTAATCAACCATAGCGTTCGGATACTTTTTTGAGCGACTGTACATATTTCTGGCTCGATTTCCTCCTTCCCCCTACATATTTCTGGCTCGATTTCCTCCTTCACCCTACATATTTCTGGCTCGATTTCCTCCTTCACCCTACGTATTTCTTGCTCGATTTCCTCCTTCCCCTACATATTTCTGGCTCGATTTCCTCCTCCCCCTACATATTTCTGGCTCGATTTCCTCCTTCCCCCTACATATTTCTGGCCCGATTTCATTCTTCCCCCCTTCATATTTCTGGCTCGATTTCCTACTTCCCCTTACATATTTCTGGCTCGATTTCCTCCTTCCCCCTACATATTTCTGGCTCGATTTTCTCCTTCCCCCTACATATTTCTGGCCCGATTTCCTCCTTCCCCCTACATATTTCTGGCCCGATTTCATTCTTCCCCCTTCATATTTCTGGCTCGATTTCCTACTTCCCCTTACTTATTTCTGGCTCGATTTCCTCCTTTCCCCCTACATACTTCTGGTAACATACTTCCCCCTACAACTTCGTGTCACGTGACACGAAGTTACCAGATCTCTAATTTCTAAAAAAAACCTTTGCCAGATATTTTTTCTGAATTCTCTAATCAACCATAGTGTTCAGATACTTTTTTGAGCGACTGTACACCTAAAGACTGAAATTAGACTGTATCATCGTTTGGTTCTCTGTAGGATTAGTTATGGTACTGAAACTTGGAAATTTTTTAAACTTTTTAACTGGAAACTACATGCTTTTGATTTTAGATGTTTACGCAGTAACTTGGCATTAGGAAATTCAAATTTGTAAGTAATAATGAGGTTAGACAAAGGAGTCTTCAACCTCCTTTGAGCAACATATTGTGCAGAGAGAGACTGCGTTGGTTTGGCTATGGGGCCCTTATGCATCACTATAGATTACCGAATAGGATTATGAACAGTGTGCTTAAAGGCCTCAGCAAAGAGAAAGAAGGACTCGTCCTTCTTTCTCTTTCCTGAGGATGCAGTGGGCCGACAATGGCAATTTATATAGGATACAGTGGGCCGACAATGAGAACTAGGAACACCTTAGAATTGGTCTACAGTGGCCAGATGTAGCTCATGACAGATAGGTTTGGAGAACTTAATTGCACAATCTGGTTGGACGTCCGTAGCCCATGGTTGTTTGAGGATGATGATTTTCATTACCACATATCGTGACGATAAGAAATATTCCTGCGTGAAATGGTAATATGGCTCTGACATCCCCCTCCCAACAAAGTTCCCTTCTCTACGTCCCCGGTAACCGCCACAGCCGATTACTTCATCTTTGATGCCATCTTTCCTGATATAATTTTTTTAACTTGCTAAAGTTTATTTTTTCATAACATATGTAGGTAGAGGAACTCCAATATATCTCAGTGTGTTTAGAATTAGGTCTGCGAATCTCTCGACAAGTATGAGTACAACTGAGTACAGTACAATATATATATAGTACCAGTAAAGTATCACTGAGTATGGTACAATGTATATGGTACCACTGAGTATGGTAAAAAATATATATATAGATGTAGCATCACTGACTATGGTACAATATATATATAGTATCACTGACTTTGGTACAATACAGATGCTAGAGGTGAGTATGGTACAATATATATATATAGTATCACTGACTTTGGTACAATACAGATGCTAGAGGTGAGTATGGTACAATATATATGGTAAAGACGAATATGGTAAATATATAGTTGGTACAGTCGCTCAAAAAAGTATCCGAACACTACGGTTGATTACAGAATTCAGAAAAAATATCTGGCAACGATTTTTTTAAAAAATTAGTGATCTGGCAACCTTTGTGTACAGTACACGAAGGTTCCCAGATCATTAATTTCTAAAACAATCGTTGCCAGATATTCTTTTCTGAATTCTGTAATCATCCGTAGCGTTCGGATACTTTTTTGAGCGACTGTACAACCGAGTATGGTAGAATATATGTGGCACCACTGAGCATGGTACAATATATATTGTAAACTAGAATGGCACAATACAAATGGTAGAGACGAGTATGGTACAATACATATGGCACTAGTGAGTATGGTACAATACATATGGCACGACTGAGTATGGTACAATACATATGGCACGACTGAGTATGGTACAATACATATGGTAAAATATGTTTATATATATGTGGTATCACTAAATATGGTACAATAGAGTTGGTAGAAGTGAATATGATACAATATATACGGAACGATTGAGTATGGTACAATATATATGGTACGACTGAGTATGGTACAATACATATATATATATATGGTACGACTGAGTATGGTACGATACATATATATATGGTATCACTGAATATGATACAACATAGATGATACAAGTGAATATGGTACAATATATGGTAGAACTGAGTATGGTATGTACAATAAATATGGTAACACTGAGCAAGGTAAAATATATATGGCATTACTTAATAAGGCCCAATAATATTTTGTATGTAATACCACTGAATATGGTAAAATATATATGGTAGAACTGAGCATGGTACACTATATATGGTAAAACTGAATATGGTACCATATATGTTGTGCAACTGAGTGTGGTATAATAGATATGTTACAACGGCGCATGATAAAAAATATATATGCTACAACTGAGTCTGAGTATTAATTATTTCTATTTATAGAAATTGCATATGAGATATGGCTGAGTCCATAGAACGCCAGGCTCGAAATCTACAGCTTCCAGGTTCGAGTCGCAACTTGGCCAAAGTTGTGATCTATCTCCACAAAACTCTCCTCCCTTCCTCGGTAAATAGGGCACACCGATGGGATTGAAAAGGCCACCGTCCGTCATATGGGACATTAAACCTTGTCTCAGTGTGCGGAAGAGCCTTGCCCTGTTTACGTAAAGTGGTTGCAATGGGTCCCTTCCCCCAACGTTCTCCGAGCCCTTGGTCCTTGAGACCTGGCCAGTTAGTCCATTATGCGCAAAAAGAGTGCCACTCAGAGGTAAAATAACACAAAATCTGAAATAGTTCATTTACCTTGATACACCTGTAGTAAAAATATCAATTTCTTTTGGTTTCATTATATAATTGAAAATATCAAATTCCCTAAACGAACACACAATTTGAACACAGCATTTTACAAAGAGCAAAATCAGTGAAAAATAGTAAAATGAATGCTAAAGTACAAATAGTTGTAGAGTATCTTTTTTCTTAAATGCTCGCAACGATGAATCGCGACACATAGTTGAGAGCCATTGGTGTCTACTGCATTAAAAACTAATTTCTGGACAACCAGAAACTATTCCAGATTTTGGAGATTTTCCGAGGAGTCTAAAATATTGAAGAAAGGAAGATATTAAAAAATATTTTTCTTAAAATATAGGCGGAAGTTTACATATTCGAAAACTAATAAACTCAAATAAAATATATCATATAAATCATTAAGAAGCACGGTGTATCTAGTTATTTCTAAACGTTTCTTGCACTATTTCACCCTTAAATTTGGAAACCTTAACATACGTTGTGTATGTTAAGTATTTGTGTGATTCTATCGATAATACTTTCACCTGTTAGGTTCTATGTTCGCAATTTTCCTACGATGTAGATCGAAAACAGGCGGGGGTGGCTCAGTCGGTAGCTCGCCAGGCTGGTAATCTGCAGTTCTCAAATTCGAGTCCCATCTGGGCCAGGGTTGAGATTTATATCCGCAAAATTCCCCGCTATACCCACGGTCAGTAGGAGACACCGATGGACTTGGAAAGACCGCCGTTCGTCGGATGGGACGTTAAGCTGTGGCCTAGTATGCAGGAGAATCATATCCTGTGCACCTTAAAGAACATGCTGGATGGCCTTGACGGGAGGCTACCACCTGTCTCCCAACAGCTGTTCCAGTGGGTCCTCTACCCCAACCCTCTCTCAGCCTTCGGGTCCATGTGACCCGGCCAAAATGGCCAGGTCACATGGACCCGAAGGGGTCACATGGACCATGGGCTAAATGCCTATGGTGTGCAAAAAAGTGCCGCTCAGAGGTTTTTGACACACAACGGACTAAACGTCTAGGTCACAAGGACTCCGAAGGCTCAGAGAAGGTTGGGGAACTGGGACACTGGAACAGCTATTAGGAGACAGATGGTAGGCTCTAGTCAAGGCCATCCAGACTGATAATCCAACAAGACGAGTGAAAAGCAACAGGAAGAAAAGTAAAAATTAAACGGTAAGTTGATGCTTGCAGGTAAGTTGGATATCTACTACAATGGAAACCTCTACAGAGTCATTAGTTAACTTTCGTGTGTTTGCTTTGTAATTATCAAAGGATAGAGCAATAAAAATAAAAAAATAAATACCCCCTCAAACAGCTGCTTGCCACAGAGGTCTGACAGTTTATATGCCACAGTAAAAGATCTGAGAGGATGGCAGGACCTCAGCAGAAAAACGACACACACATCAACACCTAATCTGGGGCTCGAACCCAGGTCCCTTAGATTAGTAGCCAAGCGTGCTAACCACTCGGCCACGGGACGGCTGGAGCAATAGGTAAGAGAAATAATAAATCAATCTTCACTATTCGTATACGGGGGAAGAAACGATGAAAGACTCGCTGTAAGCAGCATATTGTGCAAAGAGAGATTGCAGAGGTTGGTTGGATTGAGTTATTTTACCTCTGAGTCGTACTTTTTTTGCTCACAGTGGGATAAATGGGCAGGATAAAAGACCCCGAATGTTTAGAGAAGGTTCAGGACTCACTGGAACAGCTGTTGTGAGACGGATGGTAGCCTCCCGTCAAGGCCAGCCAGGGTGTTCTTTAAATTGCACAGGGTATGGCGTTATGCACACGGTTTAACGTCCTATCAGACGGATGGCGCCCTTTGCGAGACAATTAGTACCCCCTATTGACCGAGGGCAGAGTGCGGAATTTTGAGGGGACACAAGTGAGACTGGAACCTAGGAAGTGCGGAGTTTTGAGGGGACACAGGTGAGACTGGAACCTAGGAAGTGCGGAGTTTTGAGGGGACACAGGTGAGACTGGAACCTAGGAAGTGCGGAGTTTTGAGGGGACACAGGTGAGACTGGAACCTAGGAAGTGCGGAGTTTTGAGGGGACACAGGTGAGACTGGAACCTAGGAAGTGCGGAGTTTTGAGGGGACACAGGTGAGACTGGAACCTAGGAAGTGCGGAGTTTTGAGGGGACACAGGTGAGACTGGAACCTAGGAAGTGCGGAGTTTTGAGGGGACACAGGTGAGACTGGAACCTAGGAAGTGCGGAGTTTTGAGGGGACAAAGGTGAGACTGGAACCTAGGAAGTGCGGAGTTTTGAGGGGACACAGGTGAGACTGGAACCTAGGAAGTGCGGAGTTTTGAGGGGACACAGGTGAGACTGGAACCTAGGAAGTGCGGAGTTTTGAGGGGACACAGGTGAGACTGGAACCTAGGAAGTGCGGAGTTTTGAGGGGACACAGGTGAGACTGGAACCTAGAAAGTGCGGAGTTTTGAGGGGACACAGGTGAGACTGGAACCTAGGAAGTGCGGAGTTTTGAGGGGACACAGGTGAGACTGGAGCCTAGGAAGTGCGGAGTTTTGAGGGGACACAGGTGAGACTGGAACCTAGGAAGTGCGGAGTTTTGAGGGGACACAGGTGAGACTGGAACCTAGGAAGTGCGGAGTTTTGAGGGGACACAGGTGAGACTGGAACCTAGGAAGTGCGGAGTTTTGAGGGGACACAGGTGAGACTGGAACCTAGGAAGTGCGGAGTTTTGAGGGGACACAGGTGAGACTGGAACCTAGGAAGTGCGGAGTTTTGAGGGGACACAGGTGAGACTGGAACCTAGGAAGTGCGGAGTTTTGAGGGGACACAGGTGAGACTGGAACCTAGGAAGTGCGGAGTTTTGAGGGGACACAGGTGAGACTGGAACCTAGGAAGTGCGGAGTTTTGAGGGGACACAGGTGAGACTGGAACCTAGGAAGTGCGGAGTTTTGAGGGGACACAGGTGAGACTGGAACCTAGGAAGTGCGGAGTTTTGAGGGGACACAGGTGAGACTGGAACCTAGGAAGTGCGGAGTTTTGAGGGGACACAGGTGAGACTGGAACCTAGGAAGTGCGGATTACGAGCCTGGTTCGCTACTGAGTGAGCCTTCCCCTGCCTCAGTGCTGAAGAAGAGATAATGCCATCGAGATAATATTGCGATGGACAGCTGTCGAAAAAAAGGCGCTAGGAAGGAGGGAGGTTAAAGAGATATAAAATACACTGAACAGCCGAAACATTTTAACTAGCACGTCATTATGCAAATCGAATCAAATGCTGGTAAACGACGGCACATGTGAAGGTCATGAAACGGTATAAATAACACCTGACACTGAGCCCTGTTAATCAGTGTTATTCTTTTCCTTCAGATGGGAAATGTCATGAACCTAAGTGAATTTGACAAAGTCCAAATTGTAATGGCCAAACGACAGGTCAGAGAATTTCCGAGATGCCAAGGCTTGTGGGTGCTCATGGTCAGTCGTGGTTAGTACCTTAAAAAAGTAGTCCGAGGAGAGAAAAACCACGAACTGCCGGCAAGGTGTGGGCCGACTACTGTTCATTGATGATAGAGGTGAGCGATGACTATCCATTATGGTAAGAGCCAACAGAAAGGATGCTGTGGCCAACGCACCCGTAATTTGAATGCTGCTGAGGTGAGTAATATTTCAGAACACATAGCACATCGAACCCTGACAAAAAGGGGTAGTGTAACTGCAGGCCCCCTCGAGTGCCCATGCTAACTTCGGTTCACCTCGAAAGCGCCTAAAATGGGCAAGCGAGGATCAAAACTGGACCTTGAATTCAGTACTAAATTATCACAGGAAAAGTACTGTAGACAAGAAACACTTGAGAAAATGAGTTGAAAAAATTGTTTGTCCTTACCGGGATTGAACCCAGGTCTCCCAGAAGCATGCCTGACGTCTTAACACTAGACCACAGACGATCTTAGCAAGTCTCCCACTAAGTAACAGGAAAGCTCATATGTCACTTAGGTGGAGACTTGGTCAGCCCCTCGGTGGTCTTGTGGTTAAAACACCCGGCAAGCTTCTGGGAGACCTGGGTTCGAATATTAATCAGAACAAGCCATATTTTGGAACTCATTTTTACGTTTTTATTTTTACGTTTTTTTCATTTTTACGTTTCCTGTTGCACCATGTGGACGGCCTGGCACGTACGCATCGTTTATCTGGGGAAGTGTTGGCTGCAGGATGTACCTTGAGACAAAAACAAGCTGGTGGAAGATGTGTAATGCTTTGGGCAATGTTCTGTTGGGAAACCAAGGGTCCAGTCATTCATTTTCACGAAACTATGACGTCTACCACCTACCTAAACATAATTACTACATTCTTTAATGGCAACGGTATTCCCTTTTAGTAAGATCTTCTTTTAACAGGACATGCCACAGTGCCGAATTGTTCAAGAATAGTTCGTGGAACATGAAGGAAACTTCCATATATTGATATATTTATGATATTTCCATATATGATATTTAAAAAATATGTAATCAAATGCTTTATCAGATGATCTGGTCCTTATTATTTTTATAGGCGGAAATTCCTTGCCTAAAGGAGATTCGTTTTATGTTGCGTTTTATCGGTCCCAAATTAATTACGAATAACGGGGATCTCCTACATAATATTTCCCCTCCTTTTAAAAAAGTATTTATGTATTTCTTGAAAGTGCATGAAACATACATTATTTCAATAATTTTTGCCTCCATTGAACTTACTAGAAATTCCAAAGAGGAGGGGAGGGGAAGGAATCCTTCAAACCCCCCTCCACACAGATCTGGGGCTGGAAGTTATCAATAAGAGCTTTGGTATCAATAAGAAAAATAAGTTTGGAGTCAAAGTTGAATGATTGGAAGAAAGTCGTGTGGACCGATCAATGTGGACCGTTTCCTGTTGCACCATGTGGACGGCCTGGCACGTACGCATCGTTTATCTGGGGAAGTGTTGGCTGCAGGATGTATCGTGAGACAAAAACAAGCTGGTGGAAGATGTGTAATGCTTTGGGCAATGTTCTGTTGGGAAACCAAGGGTCCAGTCATTCATTTTCACGAAACTATGACGTCTACCACCTACCTAAACATAATTACTACATTCTTTAATGGCAACGGTATTCCCTTTTAGTAGGGTCTTCTTTTAACAGGACATGCCACAGTGCCGAATTGTTCAAGAATAGCTCGTGGAACATGAAGGAAACTTCCATATATTGCCCTGGCTTCAAATTCCCCAGACATCAATCCAATCGAGCATCTGTGGTTGTGTTGGAATAGGATATCTGATCTGCAGTGGCTCAACCACGTAAATTAGAAGAGTTAAAGGATCTGCTGGTAACGTGTTAGTACCGGATACCAGAAGGCACCATTAGAAATCATGTACTGTCCATGCCTCGCCAGGTAAGAGCAGTTTAGGCGGCACGTCGGGGACCAACATCATATTAGGCAGGTAGTCATAATGTTTAGGCTCTTCGGTATATAGATATATCACATCCAAAATGGAAAGGGAAATGCTATACTGCGTTGGAAATCCAGTCTCTTCCCACACATACCTCTACATATACTCTCTTACGAGCCTGGCTCGCTACCGACTGAGCAACCCCTGCTCCATTAAGTCAAGGTAATTTCTTTAAAAAATATGTAATCAAATGCTTTATCAGATGATCTGGTCCTTATTATTTTTATAGGCGGAAATTCCTTGCCTAAAGGAGATTCGTTTTATGTTGCGTTTTATCGGTCCCAAATTAACTACGAATAACGGGGATCTCCTACATAATATTTCCCCTCCTTTTGAAAAAGTATTTATGTATTTCTTGAAAGTGCATCAAACATACATAATTTCAATAATTTTTGCCTCCATTGAACTTACTAGAAATTCCAAAGAGGAGGGGAGGGGAAGGAATCCTTCAAACCCCCCTCCACACAGATCTGGCGCGGAAGTTATCAATAAGAGCTTTGGTATCAATAAGAAAAATAAGTTTGGAGTCAAAGCTTGGTAATTCTTGACAGAAGTCAAAGCAAAACTTCTATTGGACAGTTTGGAGCTTTGACTTCTATCAAGAATTGTAAATAAAACTTTCTAATTTCTTAGAATAACTGGAAGTGTTCAGTAAATTGCTACTGGACAACAGTAGACGTGGTCAGTGTTGGTACGTGTCAAGGACAGCCTAGGATTTAAGTTCTGTCAAGAACTGTAAGTAAAACTTTCTAATTTGGAAAGCCATTGGACATATTCAGTTACCGCCCACTAGACTATATTCAAATTTTTTTTTTTTTTTCAGAAATTAGAAGGGCAACCTTAGAGTGAGTTTACCCTTAGCATACTTTATAAGGCATGTTTTGGCACAAACTTTGCAAATTTAAGAGTTAACGTGTCAGCGGACCACAATGACCACTGCCCATTTATGTCCAGCAGCAATTTAACTGCAGCTTCAGTTATACTAATTTTATTTTTAGTTTAAATACATACTATGTGTCTATATGATCCTCATTCGTCTTTATTAAAGCACAGATTAATAGTGATTTCTAAACTGAATAGAAAAAGGTTTGTCTTGTTTGAAGCGATTCCTAATGGTGGAAATTCAAATCAATGGAAGATTCTGATTTTCTTCCCCCCCCATCCTGAGCAAGACGGAGCATGTCGCTGATTACAATGTAAAGTTCTTGACCACACAACTCAACTACCGAAATCAAATTTCTAGAATGAATATTCTGTTTGCAATATTTTTTTAAAATTTTACCGTTTTCCAAATTTGACATCATCTAATGGTGCAAATTCAAACTTTAAAGTTTGGAAAATGTACCCATAATCTATAATTACTATCTATCCAAACAATTTCTTTTTCATTTATCTCAAAAAAACAACAACAACAAAAGGTTGGATGTTAACTTACGATTAGTGTGTTGCACATTGGCCCCTTCAGAGCTTTAAATCTCAGTCATCAACTGATGTGGAGGTTTCGGTTGATGCAGAAGTGTTAGCCAAAATGCCTTCGACACTTATAAATGAAGAGTTGGCCGATATTCATTTCGCAAAGATTATTTTGCAAAAGAAATGGTAGGGCCCTTGTAGTCGAATATCATCGATACTTTTCAAATCATAGAGGTCCGGATTGAAATGTTAGTATGGTGGACTTTGCACGATTTCATGATGAAATATGACGATGATGGTATCTAGCCTCTACCACATTCGATAGGGGCAGGAACTTTTACCGGAAGATCATTCTGCCCACGCACAGTTTAACAGATTCGAAGCAGAACCACATTTTATGAATTGCTTCTTGTCCACAGATGACGCTCAATTTATCAGTGATGGTACAAAAAAAATACAAGAAATTCTCATTCTTGCTCTCCAAACAATCCACAAGAGATAACGGCCTTTTTAACAGAGATTTCGATAAACGTGTGGAAAAGTGAACAATCACCTTATTGGATTGCATTTCTTCGAGGAACGATTAACAGCTGCTATTTTGTAAGACATTTGCTGGAGAATGAATTACAGCTTCTGTTAGATGTTATTCTTCATATAATGTGGTTGCAGCACAATGAGTTCCTCTGCATTTCAAAAGAGAGGGAGCAGGGTACTTGAATGAAAATTATCAGGGAAGGTGAAAAAACCAGGTGAACCTTTAATAACCAGCTACATCGTCTGACCTGACACCGTTCGAACCTTTTCTATCTGTTTATTACAGTCTAAGTTGCCCCCATAACGGCATGCTGCAAGGAAGGCATCAACTGTTAAAGCGCATAAAATTATTAATTAATTAGTCTATGCATTTGGGCCGAAGGTGTTCATCTCGAAAATGTAATATATTGTAAACCTTTTTGCTAAAAATAAATTTACTCAGTTTCGTCATATTTGATATCGTTTCCAGGAAAAGCGAGTTAATGTGTTCACTTTATCGTCTGCCGTCCGTTTGTAGACATCGAACTTTTTTGTTTTAGAGATAAGTTAGAAATTCTTTCTCGATTGGATAAGTACTGATGAAATGTTACGATTCGCACTTTCCGAAACTGTAGGCTATAATTGCGCCCTCCACCGGAGGAAATTTTTTAAAATGGCAATATTTTAAACGAATATTGCAAACGATGTATTTATGCTAGAAATTCGAAATTTTGGTGGTAGAGTGTGAAGTTTATGACGTTGTCAGTTGCAACAATGAGTCGACCCTTTACTCTGAGGGTGGGTGGGAAAAGAAATTGTTTTGTTTAAATAGAAAACTGGAAAAACTCTCTCACTTCATTGTGGTACTGATGAACTGTTATAATTCGCATTTTCCAAATCCTTAAATAGTTTTAATTTACATCGTTATAGGTTATTTTTTCTCAAATATTCTTGATGTATACCAAAATAGAAAAAGACAATTGTTGAAAATTCAATTCTTGAAAATCATGTAAATTCTGATTTTGTCCTGGTAGCAGCAGTGAAAAAAAATAATCAGCTGAAGTAATTGAGAATCTCTTCATTCAAGTGTACAGAACACGATTCATTTTAAAAAAGTTGTTTGATTAATATTTGTTTCATTATTTTTCATATTAGAAGCCGAGTGGTTAGCGCGCTTGGCTAGTGATCTAAGGGACCTGGGTTCGAGCCCCGGGTAAGGCATGGCTGTGTCATTTTTCTGCTGAGGTCCTGATATCCTCACAGACCTTCTACTATGACATATAAACTGACAGGCTCCTGTCAGACCTCTGTGGCAAGCAGCTGCTTGAAGGGGTATTTATTATTTTATTATTTTTAACAGCAAATTTAGAGAAAAAAATGTAGCATACTTGTGCAAAGTTTCTGAATCTTTGTCATCCTACTTCTTTAGACACAGCGATTTAAGTTGAATGTATTAAGGTTTTCATATTAGGGTTATTATTAACATTATTAGAAGCAAAATAAATCACTTGAGATCGGAGAATGTGTGATTGTTGGAATCAGAACTGCGACATTGCATAGAGAGCTTCAGATGTGATTTCGGCAGACCTCTATTCTCATAGGATATAGAGCATAGTGCGGGACTAGTGGCGCCACCTTTTGACACAGCAAATAAACTAATATTCACAAGTAAATATCCGAGGTTAATTCAATCGAGGTCTTGAAGAGAAGTCCTAATAAATTTCAAGATAAAAAAAATATAAATTAAAAAATTTAAAAAATACCTATCTTCCTACAGTGCTCTAAAAAGTAGAAAATAATCGTAAAACATATCGATGATGCAATCAGTCAATGAGTTCGTATTCGCTTCAAAGGAAGATAGGGCGCCTGCAATCTTGTCGAGTAGGTAAATCGGCTCTCTTTCTGCCTTCGAAGTGAATACGAACTCATTGATTGATTGCACCAACTATGTGCTTTAGGATTATTTTCTACTTTTTAGAGCACTGTAGGAAGATAGGTATTTTTTAAATTTTTTAATTTATATTTTTTTTGTCACTAAAAAGACCTACCTTCCGGAACTTTGATGTGCGACCCATAAACATCGAACAGATTTACCGCCCTTTTCTAGTCATGTTTGAGGTAGACCACGACATTGTTGACATCAGAAGCTTTAATTTGAGATATGACTCATTAAAGTCGACACCCGCAAAAATACGCCCCCCCCCCCCACTTTTATCATGGGGGATTAGTGGGGGCGAAATTCCAAACAATTTACCACCGTCATTATACGAGCTTTCATTTGACACCTAACTCCTAACTGTAGTCCCTGGCGTTCCGATGATATGACAGAACGATTATTTCCCATTTTTTAGTGGGGGAGGTGAGCATAAGGGGTCTTTTTTTTATAGCCTGCGACACTTCCCACGTCACAAACTTTCATTCTGCATATAGCTCGTTACTTTCCGCATTCGCGTTCAGGAGATACAGAAAAACAATCATTTTCATATTGTCCCCCTTTTACAGGAGGGAAGAAAGCACGGGTCAATATTTCATAGCCTATAACGTTCCTAGGGTTACAAGCTTTCATTTGACCTATAGCTTGTTACTTTCTGCATTCGCGTTCTAGATATCGCATTTTCCCTTTTTTAAATGGGAAGAAAGCATTGGGGGTCAAGTTTTTCTACTCTACGACACTCCCTATCTCACAAAATTTCATTGAACACACAGCTCGTTTCTTACCGCACTCGTATTCAGGATATATAGGAGAACAATCATTTTCACGTTGTCCCCCTTTTTTTAGGGTGGAGGAAAGCACGGAGGGTCAATTTTTCGTAGCCTACGACATTCCCCGCATCAGCAGTTTTAATTCGACGTATAGCTTGTTAATTTCTGCCTTCGCGTTCCAGAGATGTAGCTTAAGAACAGTTTTCATATTTTTCCTTTTTTAGGGAAGAAGAATGCACGGGGGTTAATTTTTTCTTTTATAGCCTATGACACTTCCCGCGTCCCAATCTTTGATTTGGCACATAAGTTTTTCCATCACGTTCGAAAGATCTACAAAATGCCTTCAAATCTACAAATCCTTCAAATCTACAAAAAATGCCTTCAAATCTACAAATCCACCGAACGACCAACCGATAAATGTCAAAGCCAAAAACAATAGGAAAACAGGTAAGAAATAAATTATCACTCAAGCAGCTGCTTGCCACAATACTCTGACAGGAGATTTCGAGTATAATGCGCCACAAAGGAGATCTATGAAGAAGGCGAGATCACGGCTATTCAAGGTAATTATTATTGAATTTTTCTACATGGAGCAACTCTTGGCACAGGGAGAAAAACAACTTTGACTTTGATTAAATGGGTTGGATTGTTTTACCTCTGAGCGGCACTTTTTTGCACACCATGGGCTAAATGGCCAGGTCACATGAACCCCGAAGGCTCAGAGAAGGTTGGGGGAGGGGACCCACTGGAACAGCTGTTGGGAGACAGATGGTAGCCTCCCGTCAAGGCCATCCAGCGTGTTCTTTAACGTGCACAGGGTATGGCTCTCCCGCACACGGGGCCACGGCTTAACGTCCCATCCGACGGACGGCGGCCTTTCCAAGCAGATCGGTGTCCCCTACTGACCGTGGGCAAGGCGGGGAATGTTTGCGGAGATAAATCTCAACGCTGACCCAGCTGGGACTCAAACCTGGGAACTACAGATTACGAGCCTGGCGCGCTACCGACTGAGCCACCCCCGCCCCATGATTAAATGGAAATCAGATGTTTGATTATCATAAAAAGATGACATTTTTTCCTGTTTGCACTGTATACTCTTGCGCTCTCTTATCAGATCTTGAATTGGAAAAGAGTGTTTCTATTCACCTCAATTATATCGCAGAAAACAATTCATGAAGCAAAAGAATATGTGGCCTAAATAAGATTGGAAATTAATAGCTGTAGCAATTAATAGCAAGAGTATACAGTGCTGTGACACTTGTGGAATAATTAAGAATTAATTGTAAATGCATAATTTGGAAAGGAATGTATATCAAACACAGTTATATCGCATTGGACATACACATTAAATCTGAAACAGAATTCAGAATTTCAAGAATGTAAGAAAGTATTTAGTTAAATGTATGTTATGAAGAATTCCTATTTCTGCGATTGTAACTGGTGACGTGAGAAGGGAAATAAATTTGGGTATTCGTTTTATGAATGGCAAATGTTGTGTTTGGTATTGCCGCAAGTTTATGATTTAATATCATTTAGTTAAGGTGCTCAGTCTTGTCAAATTCTGTATTTTTTTAACTAAGTGTTCCGCTTTTTGATTTATGTGAATGACATTTCAATCACTAATGCTACATCTTTATACCGCAAAATAACACGGAGATAGAAAATTGAAAGAAAAAAATATATCTTTCATGAACTCTTCGGAAAGAAATAGGATTGGATTGTTTTACCTCTGAGCGGCACTTTTTTGCACAACATGGGCTAAATGGCCAGGTCACATGGACCCCGAAGGCTCAGAGAAGGTTGGGGGAGGGGACCCACTGGAACAGCTGTTGGGAGACAGATGGTAGCCTCCCGTCAAGGCCATCCAGCGTGTTCTTTAACGTGCACAGGGTATGGCTCTCCCGCACACGGGGCCACGGCTTAACGTCCCATCCGACGGACGGCGGCCTTTCCAAGCCCATCGGTGTCCCCTACTGACCGTGGGCAGGGCGGGGGAGTTTTGCGGAGATAAATCTCAACGCTGACCCAGCTGGGACTCGAACCTGGGAACTACAGATTACGAGCCTGGCGCGCTACCGACTGAGCCATCCCCGCCCCCGAAAGAAATAGGGTGCGATGATAGACATCATAACAAAATTTAATATTCTCATCCACTATGTAGAACATGTCAAGATTGATTTCGGTTTTAGCGAATGCAATCTTTTTTCTTCGGTTCATTGATAGGATGGGAATTTGGATCTTTGATGAACCCACAGAAAGAAATACAGTGGGATTATTGATATGGGAACAATACTTTATTTTCACACCCACTCTGGAAGATGCCAGGAGTTACTTGGCTGATAGCGGCAGCCTTACAATACCTATACAAATACGCATTTGTATTTGAAATAATTAGTTGAAAAAAAATGATGGTTTTGAATGAGTCTCAAACCCACGCCTCCCAGAAGCATACCGAGCGTCCTAATCGCTGGACCATCAGAAGCTGCAAATATTTCAACAAAGTAACATTATATGCATTCCCTCAATTTCTAATGATTCGCCAGTGTCATTTTCTCGAAAAAATTTCAGCTTCTGGGTTCGAGTCCCACTCAGAAAAAAAAAATTTTTTTCAACTATTTACATTGACATTTTATGATGCGCGGCGCATCCCTGCTCAAAGGTCAGGAGGATCAGTACCAACTTCAGCACTGAAATCACCCAACACAAGAGAAATGTCTCTTTTCTTTACAGAATTTGAAAAATTTGTCAGAATGATGCGCGGAGAAATCTGTGTAGTGCGAGGCAACACTTCATGAGCAGCACGGCTGTGAAGCTTCCATTTTCCGGAAACCGTCGTAAATTTTAACAATCGGTTTCCGGAAACCGGAGGAAACCCCACTGTTTACACCCTGCAAGTAGAGCCAACAGCCATCTATGATCATTACTAGGGACATGGGAATCTGACTCCTGCATACCACATGAATAACTCGCACTAAACACAGGAACTAACCCTATCCACAAAGATTCCAAAAAAGTCATCTATCACCTATCCAGATGTAATGATTTAGTTTTTACCCTTCATTCACTTGTGAGGAAATAAACCAAACACACAAATTTCATTAAAAAGTATTAACGTGATTTGAAATCTCTACCACCTTATCCTTTGACCAATCTCCAGCATTTGAGCATCCCTTGCAGCAAATAGCACAGATAAATGAAGTTTTTTCCCCTCTCATCACGTTTTTCCCCCCTCCCCCCAAAAAAAGAAATATATAAAAATAAATAAAACACACTAAGAGCTATACCTATAAAGTTTAAAAATTCACCTATAACAATCAAATACAAATCTCCTCCCCCTCCCACGAAAAAAAAAACTTGCAAAACTTCTTCACAAGTCACCAGCTTTCATTTACCTTCCTACTTGAAAGATATCGATCTTTCATTTTTCACTCACATATTAATTCCAAACAACTCAAACTCGCACCTAACATCCTCTGCATAGGCAGTTCATTCCCTACATTACAAAGCCATTTGCTTCCAGGCAGATAATTGAATTTGCAACAAAAAAGAAAGAATAAAAAGCTTTTAGAATATTATCATTTCTTCAACACACATACCACAACAAAAAAGACCTTTTAGGACTCGCGCCTAAAAGTTCTTCTCAGGACTAAACTATATCCACGAAGCCTCCATAACATTCTTTCAACGCGACACCAAAAGAGGCCTTCTCAGGACTGAAACATTTACACCATATCAGACTTTACATCACGAACACCAACACTCTCTTTACCTGTCGACATTTCTTCACTCTTTCTGGGCCTCGTATTTTTAAACTTCACCAGCACAACGAGGCAACGGCATTATCATCAAAGTGAAGCAAGGTTATCCAATATCACAACAGCATTAAAGACGAACTAATCACCATCAAACCATAGAAACATCTCTCATCTCTCCTTCACAGGAAAATCGAAGCAGATGGCCTGAAAAGGACTAACAGCTGAAATTATTTTGGGGATGAAAAACAAAGCCTAATGAACGTTTTCCATCGAATTCTATATACTAATTTTTCCTTCAAATTAAATCATCGAGGATTTTAATACTGTAATTGTTCCTACAGTGGTTAAAAAATTCACAGCTGAATATCATCCAATAATAATTGTTTTTCATTTCATGATGATTCAAAAAGCTTTGGCGCATGCGGTGATTGCTTTGACAAAAACACTAAGTCACGTGATGAGAGGGAAACAAAAATGGCAATAGGTTGGCCAGGTAAGAGGGCTCCAATATATTCCACGGCTGTCGGCGATGTCACTGCTACCTGCTGTTGGACACGTCCACTCATGGAGACAGAGGTGGTCATTATGATGTGACCCATGAGTTTATATGTTTTTGAAACTCAGGAAAATAGTTGTGATAACAAAAATACACTTGCGGTTTGTAGATGATATATCTGTTTTAAACTTACGAAAAGAGTTGTTGATATCAAAAATACACTTGTGGATCGCCATTGATATACACTGAAAGCACAATTTATTATACCCACTGGACTCAGTACACCGACCTGCCCACTCTGACACAATAATGAGGCCAGCCAAAATCCCTTGTGCTATAAATATGTCAAATACCTACCTGTTGTACAGCATACTGTGGGGCTGTTATGATGGGTTAACATACGAATTTAATCGTGGGCAGATAATCAGTGGCAGATTTTAAATCGTGGCAGATTTTAATCGTGGGCAGATCAATAATTTAATCGTGGGAAGATGGGGCGTCCCATATCTGTGACTAGAGAATGTTTGGGATTCCCATGTGCGATCATTGCACGTGTGTACAGTCGCTCAAAGAAGTATCCGAACACTATGGTTGACTACAGAATTCAGAAAAAATATCTGGCAACGATTTTTTTTAGAAATTAGTGATCTGGCAACTTCGTGTCACGTGACACGTGACACGAAGTTGCCAGATCACTAATTTCTAAAACTTCGTGTCACGTGACACGTGACACGAAGTTGCCAGATCACTAATTTCTAAAAAAAATCGTTGCCAGATATTTTTTCTGAATTCTGTAGTCAACCATAGTGTTCGGATACTTCTTTGAGCGACTGTACCAGGAATAAATCAAGACTGACAAAACTTGCAGCCACCGGGATAAACGTGGCCATACCTGGGCTGTTGATATTAAAGGTGAGCGTTGCCTCTCCCATATTGTAACATCGAAAATGAGGGCCACAGTGCAGATGGTAATATCGGCATTCAACAACGGGGATCTGGGAAGGTTTGGGCAAAGACCATTCAACTTACGGTGACACGACTGAACTATGACAGCTGATGCCCACATCGAGTACCCTTGTTAACAACACGTCACTGGGTTATGAGGCTGCAGTGGGTGAAGGAACATCGCTAATGGACTGTAGAAGACTATAAACAGGTAGCTTGGTCCGACGAATTGATTTTCCAACTAAAACACACCAACAGGAGGTTGCATGTATGGCGTAGACCACACAAGACCATAGATCCCAAATGTCACGTTACAGGCCAACGGAGGCATTCTGGGGCATGTTCACTTGGCTACCTTGGAGCCCCTTGTACCTACTGAGACCACCATCACCACACAAGGCTATGTTGACACACTCGCTGACCACCTACACCCTTTCATGGCTATCCATTCACCACAGCAGGATGCCTTCTTTGAACAAGGTGCAATGTCATCGCTCAAGTTTGCAAAAGGACTGACTGGAGGAATATTCCATTGCGTTCACAACCTCGAATGGCGCTCTCTCTCTCTTCAGATTTCAGCCTATTTGAGTTTCTGTTGGACGAAGTGGAGTGATGCATTCGAGTCTTAAACTCACCACCGGCAATTCTCTGCGCTTTACAGAGAGCTGTCTTGTAATCATGGGCCGCAATACCACCCGAAAATTTTTAACGTCTGGTAGAGTCCATGCCACAACGTGTTACTGCTGTTATGAATATGAACGGTGGACCCACATACTATAAGGCGTGTGTGTGTATAATTGTTCTTTCAGTGTAAATGTTTTGCCTACATTCCTATTGCTTTGATTTTGACATTTGTCGGTTTGTCAGCTTGTGGATATGTTGAAACAGTTGTTCCCCCATATCTTTCAAACACGATGGAGAAACGAAAAAGTAGAAAACAAACTTAAAACATATCGAAAGTGCAATTAGTTACTGAGTTCGTATTCACTCATAGGAAGATATCGCGCCGATTTACCTACTTAACAAAATTGCCGGCGCTCTATCTTCCTCTGACGTGAATACGAACTCAATAACTGATTGCACCATCGATATCCTTTAGGTTATTTTCTTCTTTTATATTTTACTACTATTACTTTACTATTATTATTTACTACTACATATAAGTGCTGACTTTTTCTCTCATTAAATCATCAAGTTAGAATTGAGAGTTTATATTAAAATAAAAGTTGCATCGCTTTTTAAATACTACTTATGATTTTGAACTTGATGTGAACAATTTATATTAAGTAATTAGGCAAGTGTGCGAAAACCAACCATCCCCTTCGCGGACTCAGGATCTCCTGGTTATTTGCCAGTTGCTCTACCATTTGAGCTAAGGCGAGGTGATTCTTTTTCACACTTGCCTAATTACTACAAATGAATTGTACTGTAGTGAGATTCATTCCTATCAGATTGGTTGCCGGCTTATGGCATAGAGGTTATTTCCATCCAGAGCTTCGATGCTGAGCATCTGAATAACCGAAAGTATATTAATTGCAATGTGGTTCAAAAAGTTCGATTCTCGTCGATATAAATAGCGCATGAGCGCCAGGACACTTAGAATCACATGGTAAAGCTTCTCATGAAAACCTTTCTTAAGCAAGTGTGAATTTCCTCCAGCCTTAGCTCAAATACTAAAGAACTGGTTTGTGGCAACTGGAGCGTAGCCAGGAGATCCCGAATCCAGGAGGTGGATGGGAGGGTTTTCTCACACTTGCCAAAATAATACAAATGAATAGCACTGTAGGTGAGCTTCATTCCTTCGTAAGTTATATGAACACTAACGGCCACTACACCAGAATAAAACAACTCTGAAGGAAAAACAGATTTCGTTCAAATATACTAAAAAGGAAATATCGAAACAGATAAAAAATTCGAGACCAACCAATTGAGACTCACTATAGAACGTCAAATAGAAACACACACATATATGTGAGCCGTTTATTTGAAAGTGGGGCAAGTCCATTTTTTGTTATTGCGAGAAATTTTAAGGGTTTGCGTTTCAATAGATTTAAAAATATTGGTAAGCACTAATAGACAACTATTTATGCATTTTATGGTGTTAGAAATGTAAATGCATTATCCAATAGTGGGGTGGCTGACTCGGTAGCGCGCCAGGCTCGTAATCTGTAGTTCCCAGTTTCGAGTCCCATCTGAGTCAGCGTTAAGATTTATCTCCGCAAAACTCCCCGCCCTGCCTACGGTCAGTAGGGGACACGGATGGCCTTAGAAAGGCCGTCGTCCGTCGGATGGGACGTTCAGCCGTGGCACCGTGTGCGGAGAGCTGTGCCCGTTAAAGAACACACTAGATGGCCTTAACGGGATGCTACCATCTGTCTCCCAACATCTCTTCCAGTGGGTCCCCTCTCCCAACCTTCCCTGAGCCTTTGGGGCTCATTTGACCTGGTCATTTAGCCCATGGTGTGCAAAAAAGTGCCACTCAGAGGTGAAACAACCCAACTATCCAATAGTGTTAGATAGAACTTAATATTATTAAGTTCTTTGTTTTAATTTTTTTCACAAATGGACTACTCACTTTCAAAATAAACGACTCATATATATTTAGATAAAAAGAAACACCTTTCGCCCAATCAACAGAAGGAATTGCATTGTAACTTAACTAAAATTCGTTCTCAAAATATATTAACTCCCGATACTCACCATACAGAAACAATCTCAGCTGAAGCAATCTAACAAACTAACATCCCCCAAAAAATATTTACATATTTTTGAAACCTCTACTTGCAAATATATATATGGCTCAAACTCTGAGACAATAGACTAGAAATATTCTCATCCACTTTAATACTATAGATGCTTAGTAATTTATTTCCATATACTTTTTACATGATTGAACTTCAACCCAAATGTTTCTTCAACCCAATTTGAAACCCAATTTTTTCTTCAACCGAATTTGAAACCTCAGAAATCAGGCAGCCATATATACCCCTGTTATGGAATCTCGCTTTCTAATATAACCTGCAAAATATTCTATTTGCACATCAAAATAAATAAAAAAAATTACATTCGCAACCCTCCACAAACACACAAAAAAGAATCCTGCTTACATCCAATTCTTTCAGTCTTACCCACCAAAATAACAAAAAAAAAACCGTCTTTCTAAGAACTATATTGTAAAAAAAATCTTTTTGAGGGCTGAATAGAAACACATTGCCCCCAAACTATAAACCAGCATTTGTTCAGAAACACTCAAAAAGTCCTTTTAATGACTGAAAATATGCAAACTCTATCACAACAGAAACACGTCCATTTCTTTGCACTCTTTTCTTGTCACTATCCTGGTTTACTACTAAGTCATTCCTGGCCTAGTGGTTAGCGTAATTGCCTACATACCAGCAGGCTTGTCTACGCGTTGTATGAAAAGCTAGGACAAGTCCAATAGACCTTCTAGGTTACCTTTGTGTAATGTCTTTTTACTGCTTCTGGACCTGCTCTGCTTCGAAACTACGAAACCTTGGCCGCTTCAGCGTGCTATCTGCGATCTGATCTGCATCTGAGCGGCAAAAAATTACAAGAGGACAGGAGTCTTCAAATTTCTAGCATCATTCGTATCATTTCTTCATGGTCTACTGACTGACAAATCAACTCAAAAAATTTCACACCAACTGGGAAGAAAAGAATACCCCCGCAAAACGCAACGTCGATTTTTAGGCAAATGATTACAGAGGCAAAATTTGCTGATTTCAAGTTGATGATGATAAGAAGAAATTGCACATGATTTGAAACTCCATAAAGTATAAAATAGATGGCAGTCCCCATGACACAAGCTTTCATTTGGCATAAAATTCATTATGATCAACATCCTCTTCCCCGGTATTTATTTAAAATCTATTGATACAGTACGTTTCTTTGTTCGTTTTATATTATTGGTAATGTTAATCTAATATCCCTTTTCTTCCCATTTTTAATTCAAAGCAAAGTAGGAAAAGCAAATTGAATGTGATAGAAGTTGCAGCAAATATTACGAAAATAATAAAAATCCCCTCAAGCAGCTGCTTGCCACAGAGGTATGACAGGAGTCTGTCAGTTCATATGCCATAGTAGAAGGCCTGAGAGGACGGTAGGACCTCAGCAGAAAAACGAACACATACATCCATGCCTTAAACGGGGCTCGAACCCAGGTCCCTTAGATCAGTAGCCAAGCGTGCTAACCACTCGGCCACGGGACGACCTTTAGGACTAGTAGGGTATTGATTATTTCAGAAAGAAAAAACTGCAGGAATGTCTTTACATTCCTGCAGTTTTTTCTTTCTGAAATAAGTTCAAGTACCTTATGACTCAAACAATTCTGCTTCCTCTGCTCCTTTTTTCCTAAAATAGTACTGTTAGTTTCTAAAAAAGCCTGTTTAAAATAGTCCCATTCTTCCTCAACTTCAGTAGTAAGCAAACCATGACTGTCATAATGACTACGTAACCTATCATGGCCTATCATGGCCCGTGACTTATCATGGTTAGCTTTAGCTATAACTGGGTCTTTCAGAACTTCAGAATTAAAAGTAAATTTTTTAACCTTAACACCAATCTTCTTAAGTTTAAGTTGCAAGACACTTTTAACAAAGTAATGGTCAGATCCAATTTCAGCTCCCCTATATGACGTGGTATTTCTAACAGAATTAGTCCATTTGCTGTTAATTAAAATGCACTGGTTTCCATAAATTCAGGAAAATCCATATGTTAAGTCAATGTAAAGTTAACGTCAAAGCTTTTTTTGTTTTGAAAAATGTGTTTGCAGATAAAGATCTTAATCATATAAATCAATATCTAGATTTTCAAGAATATTCGTTCAGTATTTAATGAGTTATGGAAATTTGAATATTTAGCGATAACAGTGACGGCCACAAAAATTGATTTCAGAAGTTAATTAAAATTTAGTAATAATATTGTATCAAAGTGTTTAATAAAATAAGTTTGTGTTTTAGAACTTTGTGTAAAGAGTTGTTTCACTAGTCTTCAGTCTTTTATAAGTTTCTTAAGACTGACATTACTGTTGTTAAACATTCAAATTTACATAACTCATTAAATACTGAACGAATATTTTTTAAAATCGAGATATTGATTTATTTGATTGAGATCTTTATCTGCAATCACATTTTTCAAAACAAAAAAAACTTGTTTTAGAAGTTATAGATCTTTGACGTTAGCTTCCCATTGGCTTAACATATGGATTTTCCTTAATTTATGGAAACCAATGTATAATCAATCAAATTCTTATACATCCCATCAGGTGAAACCCATGTGTATTTATGTATGTTGCGGTGTTTGCAATATGTGTTAGTTATTCTGAAACCATTGAGTTTATTTACCTGTAGGAGACGTTGCCCATTGCCATTGCAGCTACCAATACCAAAAGGGCCTATCACCCCTCCCCAAAGATCAGAGTCAGTACCAACTTTGACATTGAAGTCACCTCGAACAAGAGTAATATTCCCTTTCTTGAGAGAATTAAAAATATTCTGAAGTTGTCCGTAAAACCTATTCTTCTCATCCTCATCGGCATCCTCAATAGGGGCATAAGAGCGGATAACATTCAAGTCTTTAATGCTAATCTGAAATTTTGCTGTAAGAAACCTTTCATTAATACACTCATATCCCCGAAGAGCATCATTAACTACTGTGAACAAACTTACGCCTTGAGATGCTTTTTAAGCATCTCCAAGGCGTAGGTATTCAATATTTTAGGTATCCCTGAAAAGAGAAATTTAAGATTACTTTTAAGAATCTGACCTTTATCTGTTCATCTGGTCTCTTGCAAGCCAAGAATATCTAAATTATAATGGTGGAATTCTTGTGTGAGGACATCAAGAGAAAAAGATCTGTGCAGAGTTCTCACATTCCCATTACCTATGGAGAGAAAATGGTTAGTGGGATGTTTAAAGAAACTTTGTTTATTGAGAGAGGGAATGCCGACAATATCAAACAGCCTCCTAATCGCAGACATGGAGCAAAGACCCGTCCCCCCACTACTAAAGGCTGAAGCGATCTACATTGGAAGGCTTCCTCCAATGTAGAATTTGACGATGCCAATAGAAGCAAAGAGTTCAGGTGCCTGCGATGACCTCTGCTCAGGATTAGCCACCAGCTGATAAACATATCCTGTGAATCTATTCACTCTTGGCTGTCAACCCACAAACAAACAGCAAACACAGCGGAAGATTTTCCCTCCACAGAAGTCCACCAGTGCAGCAAATTCAGGATCCATAATCAAGCTCAGAGCCATATATCTGTCCAGTGGGTTTATATGGTCAGCACCAGGACCCTGTGTAGTTGACCACTCCTCATCAGGGTAGAAAAAAAAAGAAAAATAACCATAATTGTCCAGAACAGTAGGCCACACTGATCTGTCAGCCCTCTACTTCCATTCCCTTCCACAAAGAGAGTATCTCTTTTGAAAGGTACTAACAGCCTGCAACACGAGAAGGCGTGGTCAAACATTAGGTGCTAGGCCTTGTCGGTTCTATGCATCATCACAGGGGATTGGTGCATAGCTCTCCTTCGAGTGACTACTTTGCAACCATATGTTACTAAAATTACACATTCTGTTACAGGAAACTATGAAACTGGTGTGGTGCATTTTAGTTTGATAACGAAAAAGATGGATTTTCACCATATTAAAATTGTTCAATCAGCAGTGAATGATTCAACATATCAACCTATTTTCACTCCGAAGCATTCAGAGGAAAATTCACGTGAAAATAAATAAATTGAAAGTTTACAAAATGTAATATATGTACTATGACATAAAAAAGATGTCTGCCGGATTATTTAGTGAAAAGCTCTGACGCCACGTCAAGGCATCATCGATGTCAGAGTGTTTTGCTCTAACCTGGAGAAAACCCCTCCACACATAGGCAGCTAATGTGGAAGGAAAAAGAGGGCTTAAGATACCACAAAACCTCCATTAAAGCATCAATCAGAATTCTCTGTTGAGCGAATTAAATGGAAATATTATGGAATCTTCCTGAAGATCAAATTATGAAAAGATTAGACCTTGCGCTCATCAGCAGAAACCTCCATAATGCACCTTCGCTTCTCGACCAGCGACCGGCTACTAGAGCTTTCCCTACTAGTTGCTGGTGATCAGGAAGGTCTGCTGATTCACTAGAATGAATGGTCCCGAACTGAGCATTTGTTCACTTTGAAAATGGAAAAAGATAAACGTGAACCTCAGCCCTTTACCTGGAAATAACAGGTAGCAGTTGATGTAGGAGGCAATCTACCCATTCACTTAATCAGGCATCTGAGCCAGGGGACCACTTAACCCTGTAAATCATACGTCCTTCCGATCCAACGACATCCAGTAAGCCATTGGAGAGTGTGTGTTAGGAAACATTTCCTTAAACATTTATTATTTTCTTTTTCTACGGGACCTGGGTTCGAGCCCCGGGTAAGGCATGGATGTATGTGTCGTTTTTCTGCTGAGGTCCTGCCATCCTCTCAGACCTTCTACTTTGGCATATAAACTGACAGGCTCTTGTCAGACCTCTGTGGCAAGCAGCTGCTTGAGGGGGTGTTTATTTTATTATTTATTTAGATAATATTCGTTTTTTTTTAGATGACTGTATTCTTTCATTTCATTTTCTGTATTCTTTCATTTTCTAACTGTAATGTATTAAAATGAGTTTATGATTTTATGATACCAGTAAGGGCATTGTGATTCTACGGTCCCAAGCAGCCACCTTTTGATAGCTTTACTGAATCAACAAATGGAGAGAATGGATTACTGATTTCCCACTTGATGCAATACACTGAAATAGCACTCTCGAAACACTTAACTGATAGTTAAGTAAATATTATTCGCAAATATTTAGTTTGAAAATTAGTTATTAACAATGGTGTTCTTTATGGTCTTCAGGCGGTTAACTGTGGTATTAGACATATCTCCGCTATTCAACGGATAAAGGATCCCCAAGAGGATATCCCCTATGCATCGGAAATATTCAAAATTAGAATATTTCTGTATACAAAACTAGAGAGACCATGCAGTATAAAAGATCATAATCTCAAAAATACGCAATTTAACATACCATTCAACGAGAAAAGCTCTATGTGAAAGCAATACTCAAAACTCGCGAAATTATGGCTACCCACACAAATTTAAGAGCATAAAATTAAAATATTGAATTTGTTCATTTTTATAAAACCATTTTATCAATGTTTCACAGACGTGGCCCGAAACAAAATTCTGTTCTGTGTTCTCAGAACACGACAAAGCAGCAAGTCTAATTTACTTGAGAAAGATAGACCTGAAACAGCAATTTCAACAGAAAATGAAGATTTACACTTTTAATCAAGCAATTGAGATAATGAATGAGAAAAGACTACCTTCGTTAGGCGGTACTTGAGCTTGTGCTTCATTGACATCAGCCTCTTTGGAGGCTCGTACGGGTGCAACTTTATATCTGGTAAAAAGACAAAATTTCGTATGAAAAATCAATTCACAAAATGGACATGTACACGCACTTATAGAGAACAATATTTCTAAACTAAATTCAGCAAGGAAAATTTGAATTTATGATTGAATATGAAATATTTAAATAAGTTCCGTTATTGTCACCCGTTTTCGCCTTCTTTCCTTCACGGGGTACATCTGTAAGAGTACTTCTGTCCAGGTCTTCATGGGGTGCATCTGTCCAGGCCCAGGTCTTCATGGGGTACATCTGTCCAGGCCCAGGTCTTCATGGGGTGCATCTGTCCAGGCCCAGGTCTTCATGGGGTACATCTGTCCAGGCCCAGGTCTTCATGGGGTACATCTGTCCAGGCCCAGGTCTTCATGGGGTACATCTGTCCAGGTCCAGGTCTTCATGGGGTACATCTGTCCAGGCCCAGGTCTTCATGGGGTACATCTGTCCATGCCCAGGTCTTCATGGGGTACATCTGTCCAGGCCCAGGTCTTCATGGGGTACATCTGTCCAAGCCCAGGTCTTCATGGGGTACATCTGTCCAGGCCCAGGTCTTCATGGGGTACATCTGTCCAGGCCCAGGTCTTCATGGGATCATCTCTGCTCTCATCACTGCCTTCATGTTCATGATATCAACACTGCCCTCAAGACTTGGACAGATGTCCAGGTCTTGAGGGTAGTGATGATATCTGAATAAAAAGAAAAACATAAAATAATAAGAAATGTGAGATATACTGGACTCTTTTGGAACTTTAGAATTAAGTTCTCATTTTTTAAATAAAAACAAACATTAAAATATACATGCTTCATGAATTTGATTCTACTGTTCGAAAATTAAGAGAATGAGAAGTTCTTATTAATAAAGTGTGATAAGCGATTTAGGTATTTGATAGAGCTGGTTAACTATTATTTATTATTTTCAATTGATATTAGATATCCATCAAGTTAATGCAGAAATAACGGTAATCGAAAAATCTCCGAATTGATTTTACCTTTTCGATTAATAATGAGAGACGGTGATGGAAACTAAATTTTAATATATCATCGGTTGTTAAAGCAGTTCGAATTTAGATGTAATGGCGTTTTTTTCTACATTTGAGTAAATTTTGCCGACAATTGGCTAAATGGCATTATCGCAGAATCAGGGGATATTATGAAACCAAGACTCCCAAAGGATAATTGGCTACAATAATTAAGTTAACGAGCTTTATTTTTATTAGTAATAATGTATTACAATATTGAAAGAAACATTGCTCATATAAGACAAATTACATTGGCATGTTTTCACTGAAATCGTCTTCTTCAGTGTATAATACCCTTCTCTCCCAACATATAGGGGCGGGGGTGGCTCAGTCGGTAGCGCGCCAGGCTCGTAATCTGTAGTTCCCAGGTTCGAGTCCCAGCTGGGTCAGCGTTGAGATTTATCTCCGCAAAATTCCCCGCCCTGCCCAGGGTCAGTAGGGGACACCGATGGGCTTGGAAAGGCCGCCGTCCGTCGGATGGGACGTTAAGCTGTGGCCCCGTGTGCGGGAGAGCCATACCCTGTGCACGTTAAAGAACACGCTGGATGGCCTTGACGGGAGGCTACCATCTGTCTCCCAACAGCTGTTCCAGTGGGTCCCCTCCCCCAACCTTCTCTGAGCCTTCGGGGTCCATGTGACCTGGCCATTTAGCCCATGGTGTGCAAAAAAGTGCCGCTCAGAGGTAAAACAACCCAACCCAACTCCCAACATATTAACAAACTAACAATGTCTAGGATACACAAACGTTTTTGGCATTCAGCAAAAAGAGAAATATTACGTTTGCTATGAGCCAATATTTGGGGTGGTACTAAAAGAACAAAAAATGTTTAGTTATGTTTATTGCATTTTATGTCATATATACACAAGTACAATATGATAAATGAAAATAAACATCAATACAAAATTCGTTTCAACATGAAAACTGAAGTAGATTTGTCGAAACAGTATGTGAAGAATGGGACTGGATCCCAGAAAGGAACTGCTGAATAGTCGGTTCCAATGATGTTGTAGCTGATTTTATAATGTTATGAAAATTTTCTTCTTTCGTGTTATTAAAACATTATTCAATCTTTCTTTGATTCCTGTTAACCATCTGTTATTCGGTTAAACCATCTGTTAAACCATCTGTAACATTCAATCTAACTGTGCCAGATGAAGGAAAATTAACCATCTGTTATTCGGTTAAACCATCGGTTAAACCATCTGTAACATTCAATCTAACTGTGCCAGATGAAGGAAAATAAATTCGATATTTATCGCGCGGACAGAATAAAAACTGTTTAAAGGCACGGAAAAGACCAATGCGCGCCATCTAACGTAGCAAAAGAATTTGCCTGTGGCAGGTTGTCTCCTCAACTTTGAAACCCATTCAGAGCCACTGCTAAATGACCAGTCGAAAGGATTCCATGGACTGAGAATAGAGCCGAGACAAGGGACCCCTTTAAGGCTCTCCAGCATGTTCTGCAACGTGCATGAGTATGGCTATCCTACACACGGGGCTACAACACGACGCCCCATCCAACGGACGACAGCATCTCCAGTCCATTGGTGTCCACTTTCTCATTGAGGGCTGGGTGGGGATTAACAGAGATAAATCTCAAAGCGCGACATTTAGATTAAGGAAGAGTACTTAATATAATCTAATAGCAAATGGGGCTGTACATAAAAGGCTAGAAGGACAGCTGTGTATCAATCCCCCTGTAATGAAAATAGAATAGTGAATTTCTAATTAAATTTTTACCAATTTTTACAGACGTGGACCGAAACCCGATTCCTGTTCTGTGTTCTAAGAACACGACAAATCAACAAGGATAATTAGCTTGAGAAAAAGAAACATGAAACAGCAATTTCAATACAAACTCAAAAATTGCAATTCTAATCAAGTAATTGAGATATTGAATGAGAAAAGCCTACCTTCATCAGGGGAAGTACGTTCATGTGCTTCAGCTTGATTTACATCAGCCTCTTTGGAGGCTCGTACGGGTACAACTTTATATCTGGTAAAAAGGTAAAAGTTCGTATGAGAAATCAGTTCGCAAAATGCACGTATATGAACACATGTACATGCACATATAGAGAAAGATATTTCTAAACTAGATTCAGCGAAGAAAATTTGAATTTCTGATTGAATATAGAAATATTTAAATAAGTATCGTTGTTGTCACCCGTTTTCGCCTTCTTCCCTTCACGGGGCACATCTGTCCAGGTCTTGAGGGCAGTGACGAGTTACTGACGTGAGGGTAGTGATGACGTACTGACGTGAGGGTAGTGATGACGAACTGATGTGAGGGTAGTGATGACGTACTGATGTGAGGGTAGTGATGACGTACTGACGTGAGGGTAGTGATGACGTACTGACGTGAGGGTAGTGATGACGTACTGATGTGAGGGTAGTGATGACGTACAGTCCCTCAAAAAACTATCCGAACGCTTTGTGTCAAAAGTTTCTTAATCAAAAGTTTCTTAATCACGAGCACACTTGACCTCGTGTGCCAAAGGAGTAATTCACCGTTGAAAATCGCCATTTAATACGGATAAAAAATATTGTCTCGGATAAAAAAATATTGTCTCGGATAAAAAAATATTGTCTCGGATAAAAAAATATTGTCTCGGATAAAAAAATATTGTCTCGGATAAAAAAATATTTGTCTCGGATAAAAAAATATTTGTCTCGGATAAAAAAATATTGTCTCGGATAAAAAAATATTGTCTCGGATAAAAAAATATTTGTCTCGGATAAAAAAATATTTGTCTCGGATAAAAAAATATTTGTCTCGGATAAAAAAATATTTGTCTCGGATAAAAAATATTTGTCTCGGATAAAAAATATTGTCTCGGATAAAATATTTGTCTTGGATAAAATATTTGTCTCGGATAAAATATTTGTCTCGGATAAAATATTTGTCTCGGATAAAATATTTGTCTCGGATAAAAAAAAGTCTCGGATAAAATATTTGTCTCGGATAAAATATTTGTCTCGGATAAAATATTTGTCTCGGATAAAATATTTGTCTCGGATAAAATATTTGTCTCGGATAAAATATTTGTCTCGGATAAAAAAAAGTCTCGGATAAAAAAAAGTCTCGGATAAAATATACTGCTTGAGCAATCTGTCATCGGCTAATATTAGCCTCACGGTTGCACTCGATAGTGAAGGCCGTCCTTCGGTCTGAAGCCAGCCATAGTAGCTTGACCTCTAAGCACGGGTCAAAAGAGCTCGAGGTGCTGCCTCTTTCAGACCCTCAAAAAAAAAAAAACCAAGTTGTCAGAGGAATTGCCTCCACAGCATGCAGGAGGTAGCCTCGGCAGCACAGGGTCTCCGACACCCACCAGCGGCACAAGCAGCTGCAAACGGCACTCCTGCGGTTCTCGCGCACCAGCCTCCCGTCAAGGTCATACGTGCACCCACGGCCCCGTGTGCACTGTGGAGGATCGTAATGGATGGCCTTGACAGCACTGGACGCAGTATCTCAGACTTGTTATTAATCGGCAGTCAGTGGGCATTAGGTGGTGTAAGCACCTGCGTGCCCATTTGGATCGAAAAAATTATCGAAAAAATTATCGAATTATCGAAATAAGTCTTTCGAAAGACGTCTGCCATCGTTACCTACAGGAACCCGGGACTCAATTAGTTATAAGAGCATCTTTATACCATTGGGGAAACCACCTGTCGTATGTGCTTTCTATAGGAGCTGCCCCAACTTTGGCCGAAGTGCACGCTACTGATCTAAGGGACCTTGGGTTCGAGCCCCGGAATTAGGCGTGGATGTCGGTTGCCTCAGATCTCCTACTGTGGCAACCGACACTACTGGCAAGCAGTTGCTTGAAGGGGGTATTCAAACCGACTAGGAGTTCCCCCCCCCCCAACACTTCCTAGGGTACCCACTCTGTTATTGTGCGGCCTGGTTGGTCCCTCAAAAAAAGACCTACAACCACATTGACTTCAATCAGAGTGCGTGATTCACGGATGCCGAGCGCTGCGGCTGACCTTTTGGCGCAGGCCCTCCTTCCGTATGCTGCCGCTCGTCGCCCTGAGACTCTCAAAGATGGCCGGCGCCCGTGACACACAACGCTCCCAAACTGTGAGGAAGGGCGTTTAGACAGTATTCAAAGAGTTTAACCTTTAGAGGGTAGTTGTGTATGGAAAAGTAGCAGGCTTAGTTAAAATATTTATTATTTTCCTTGTTACACTAAAGTATATTCCATTTCTCAATAATATTACAGCTGTGTAGAGGTAAAAATTGAAAATACGTCTCTTCTTGGTAATCATAATATACGTGTTTAAAACATATATTTAAATTGTAATATTTAATATATTTTTCTGCATATGCTTCCATAACTTGCATATTAAAACCAATAATTTGGAGATGTGTTAAATGCGGCAAGTTTAATACGTCCACTAGACATTTCTTTTTAATGTTACATTGTAGTGTTATATTTTTTAATGTGGAAAATATTTCTGTTATTTGAGTAATTTTGTAACCAACGTATTTTAACGTATGAGTGTTTTTCGTTATACTCTGTAACTGATTTAAATGATACTCTGAATCCCTATTTAAATTATAGTACACTAAATATTCTAAATTATATGATTTTTTAGCTTCACCATAAAAGGCAATATTTTTAATGCATAATTTTTTTATTGCCGGACAACATTTTAATATGTCTGATAATGTAATTAGCGAAATATTAATGATATTGCTACAATCATTACAGAATTGTAACACTTTAAGGTTATGCTTTTTTCGCGATAAATATTGTAAATAAAAGTTTTTTAAATTATTTTCGGTATAAATTAATAATTGTAATTCTTCTAGGTTTTCTGGTAATAAATGGTAAACGTCAATTGCTAAATTAAATTTCAATATTTTTAAATCTGGTAAGTATTTATCTATTTGAGAAAATGTATGAATATCAAAAAACGAAAGCTCTAAATTAATCAAAGCTACAGTTTGATCCAATAACTTTATCAAGTTATACATTCCATAATGTTTAATATATATAGGTTTGCCGTTTTTCAATAAAGAAAAAATACCTCGACTCGATATTTTTGTATTATTCAGGTCTATATACAACAAGTTTTTAGGTAAATATAAAATTATATCGTCATTGATGAACCGATTATTAGAAAGAATTAAAACTTTTAAATTAGGACAATTAAAATGCGTTAAATCACTCACGTTCGTACGACTAAGATCTACAAAGACTAAATTGTTGTGATTGAGTTGAATTTTACCGTAAGGAATATAACAATTAAATTGTAGACCTCGTAAATTCTGTAAAAAGAAAAAAAATTATAATTTTTAAATAAATTTAGAAATTTTAAAAATTATAAAAATTAAGAACTTACTCGACACGTTTCCAAGTTTTTGATATGTGTTTGGTAATTCTCTAAACATTTCAAACATTTATTAAAACACCCGCAAAGTTTATCTTCGATTATGAAATGTGTTAAATAATTATTGAAAATTAAATCGGGAGCACAATCTCTTTGATCCAACAGTTGAAAATAAACTTCATCGCTATATAATTCTGTAAAAAAATATAACTGTTACAAAAAGTCCAACAGTACAGTCCCTCAAAAAACTTTAAACCCATTTTATAACCTACTACCATCAACACCCAAAATAAAAATTTTCCCAATTAAGGCCCCTTTCGCAAGCTAAAAGAAGAGACAAAATGCACCCTTGTCCAACACTAGAACACACCTTACCACACATAGATTACTTGCCGAGGTGCGTATGACAGAGTCGAAAGCTGTCATCTGCGTAAGTGAAAAAATTCACACATTAGTTCAAACCCATTAGGTATTGAAAAAGTTTCTTACGTAATATTGAATAATCAATTGGATTCTTTTTATAATTTTCATTATGAAAATTTATATTTTGTATGATATTAACAAGACAAGTATTTACTAATTTTAAAACGGGACTCATTTAATTTCTTTATTATACATTCGTATTTATACCGAATGAGTACAATCATCGGAGCCATTATTGGACCAATTTAGCGAGCTCCATGTGATACAGCCCGCTGACTCACATGGATGGGGAGGGTCTTTTTTAAAGGTTAGCACCTAGTGACGGTGCTAATACGGCTCGAGGCCACTCGACAGTGAGAATTACTAGGTGGAAGAAACACAACGCCCTTCCTCACAGTTTGGGAGCGTTGTGTGTCACGGGCGCCGGCCATCTTTGAGAGTCTCAGGGCGACGAGCGGCAGCATACGGAAGGAGGGCCTGCGCCAAAAGGTCAGCCGCAGCGCTCGGCATCCGTGAATCACGCACTCTGATTGAAGTCAATGTGGTTGTAGGTCTTTTTTTGAGGGACCAACCAGGCCGCACAATAACAGAGTGGGTACCCTAGGAAGTGTTGGGGGGGGGGGAACTCCTAGTCGGTTTGAATACCCCCTTCAAGCAACTGCTTGCCAGTAGTGTCGGTTGCCACAGTAGGAGATCTGAGGCAACCGACATCCACGCCTAATTCCGGGGCTCGAACCCAAGGTCCCTTAGATCAGTAGCGTGCACTTCGGCCAAAGTTGGGGCAGCTCCTATAGAAAGCACATACGACAGGTGGTTTCCCCAATGGTATAAAGATGCTCTTATAACTAATTGAGTCCCGGGTTCCTGTAGGTAACGATGGCAGACGTCTTTCGAAAGACTTATTTCGATAATTCGATAATTTTTTCGATAATTTTTTCGATCCAAATGGGCACGCAGGTGCTTACACCACCTAATGCCCACTGACTGCCGATTAATAACAAGTCTGAGATACTGCGTCCAGTGCTGTCAAGGCCATCCATTACGATCCTCCACAGTGCACACGGGGCCGTGGGTGCACGTATGACCTTGACGGGAGGCTGGTGCGCGAGAACCGCAGGAGTGCCGTTTGCAGCTGCTTGTGCCGCTGGTGGGTGTCGGAGACCCTGTGCTGCCGAGGCTACCTCCTGCATGCTGTGGAGGCAATTCCTCTGACAACTTGGTTTTTTTTTTTTTGAGGGTCTGAAAGAGGCAGCACCTCGAGCTCTTTTGACCCGTGCTTAGAGGTCAAGCTACTATGGCTGGCTTCAGACCGAAGGACGGCCTTCACTATCGAGTGCAACCGTGAGGCTAATATTAGCCGATGACAGATTGCTCAAGCAGTATATTTTATCCGAGACTTTTTTTTATCCGAGACTTTTTTTTATCCGAGACAAATATTTTATCCGAGACAAATATTTTATCCGAGACAAATATTTTATCCGAGACAAATATTTTATCCGAGACAAATATTTTATCCGAGACAAATATTTTATCCGAGACTTTTTTTTATCCGAGACAAATATTTTATCCGAGACAAATATTTTATCCGAGACAAATATTTTATCCGAGACAAATATTTTATCCAAGACAAATATTTTATCCGAGACAATATTTTTTATCCGAGACAAATATTTTTTATCCGAGACAAATATTTTTTTATCCGAGACAAATATTTTTTTATCCGAGACAAATATTTTTTTATCCGAGACAAATATTTTTTTATCCGAGACAATATTTTTTTATCCGAGACAATATTTTTTTATCCGAGACAAATATTTTTTTATCCGAGACAAATATTTTTTTATCCGAGACAATATTTTTTTATCCGAGACAATATTTTTTTATCCGAGACAATATTTTTTTATCCGAGACAATATTTTTTTATCCGAGACAATATTTTTTATCCGTATTAAATGGCGATTTTCAACGGTGAATTACTCCTTTGGCACACGAGGTCAAGTGTGCTCGTGATTAAGAAACTTTTGATTAAGAAACTTTTGACACAAAGCGTTCGGATAGTTTTTTGAGGGACTGTACTTTTTTATAGTTGACTGGTTGTTTTTTTTTAGCAAGCTCTACTCTTTAACTCGGAACTAAAAAATTATTCCTCTAAAGTGTTCGGAATTTTTTTAAAGTATTGTAGATGACGGGATTGGAGCTAAAAATTATTCCTCTAAAGTGTTCGAATAATAGAAAAACAAGCTCTTTCCCTAACACCCATCAGGCCTTCTCCCCCATTCGAGTGAGTCAGGATTCTTAGAAAGAGACGGGAGAAAGTGGCGCGCACTACCCCGGGGGCAGAGAAGGGAGGAGGAAACTCGTGGCCCGGTGTCTGGTGAGTCTCCCAAACTGGTTTTTGAAATGGAGCAAGTTCGTTACAAGTTCAATGTTTCAAATTCAACGGATGCTAAAAATTCCTTCCTAGGGAAACACACAACGAATAATTTTTCGAGAGACTGTATTTAAAGTATTCGGATATTTTTTTGTTTTAAACTTTAAGGGAACCAACGTTTTTTCGAGACACGAGAGAGTCACGTGACCGCATTCCTGAGAAGGAGGGGTGGGAGGGGGATTGAAAGTGCGGGAAGAACCGTTGGTGAGGGACCAGTACGCGTTGGAAGGCGGTTGTGAGCAGTTGAGATTTTTGAAGCGCGGCAACGAAATGTGCCCTTTGTGATAGCAACGAATGGACAAAACTTTTATAGTATCAACGAATTTATGGAAAAGCCGAGTGCAAAAGCTGAGTTTGGATATTTTTTTGTTTTAAACTTTGAGGGAACCAACGTTTTTTCGAGACACGAGAGAGTCACCGCATTCCTGAGAAGGAGGGGTGGGAGGGGGGATTGAAAGTGCGGGAAGAACCGTTGGTGAGGGACCAGTAAGCGTTGGAAGGCGGTTGTGAACAGTTGAGATTTTTGAAGCGCGGCAACGAAATGTGCCCTTTGTGATAGCAACGAATGGACAAAACTTTTATAGTATCAACGAATTTATGGAAAAGCCGAGTGAAAAAAAACTGTAACAGAGGACGACTGCTACAAGTGCAAAAAAACTGTAACAGAGGACGACTGCTACAAGTGGACGACTGCTACAAGTGGACGACTGTTACAAGTGAAAAAATTGTAACAAGTGAAAAAAACTAACAGTGGACGACGGTGGACGACGGCAGCAGTGGACGACGGCAGCAGTGGACGACAGTGGACGACGGTGGACGACTGCATCAGAGGACAATTGTAACAGAGGACGACGGCAGCAGTGGACGACGGTGGACGACTGCATCAGAGGACGACTGCATCAGAGGACAATTTTAACAGAGGACGACTGCATCAGAGGACAATTTTAACAGAGGACGACTGCATCAGAGGACAATTTTAACAGAGGACGACTGCATCAGAGGACAATTTTAACAGAGGACGACTGCATCAGAGGACAATTTTAACAGAGGACGACTGCATCAGAGGACAATTTTAACAGAGGACGACTGCATCAGAGGACAATTTTAACAGAGGACGACTGCATCAGAGGACAATTTTAACAGAGGACGACTGCATCAGAGGACAATTTTAACAGAGGACAATTTTAACAGAGGACGACTGCATCAGAGGACAATTTTAACAGAGGACGACTGCATCAGAGGACAATTTTAACAGAGGACGACTGCATCAGAGGACGACGGTGGACGACTGCATCAGAGGACAATTTTAACAGAGGACAATTTTAACAGAGGACAATTTTAACAGAGGACAATTGTAACAGAGGACAATTGTAACAGAGGACAATTGTAACAGAGGACGACTGCAGCGGCAGCATTTTGTGAAGAATGGGTAAGTTCCTAGTTGCTTTTAAATAGTTGATGCTTGAAAAAAATTTCCATAGTATGTGAAAAAAGTGCGGCCTTGCTGTGAACACGAGCGGACCCAATAAGATGGGGGGGAGATGCTATGTGTCCCAATCGGTTCCAACCGGCCATATTTAATGTTAGGAGGTCTACCACTTTGGTCCTCAATTGGTAAAAAAGACCACGGTAGTAGCGCGTTTTTTTTTATAAGGACCGTTAATTGACCCATGTGAAGCTCGAACCGTTACTGGTTACTGAAAACTAAAATTCTGCACGCGTTATAATTTTGCGCACGCGTTATAATTTTGCGCACTCGTTATAATTTTGCGCACTCGTTATAATTTACAAAGGCGCCACATTCCAAAGGTGTGGGTTCTTCCATTCTACCTTTGAAGGGAGGGCCACACGTGCAATATCCGGTCCTACCATTTTACTCTAAGGGCCTTAGGACGTGGACTAAGACCACCCAAGCCCATATATACCACTTAAAAACCTCTCACTAGGAAGCTACCGAGTGGTTAGTGTGCTACTGATCTACGGGACCTGGGTTCGAGCCCCCGGTAAGGCATTCGTGTTTTCTACTGAGGTCCTCCTTTCAAATATTTTACTGTGGCATATAAACCGACACTGTCAGACCTCTGTGGCAAGCAGTTGCGGGTATTTATTAGCACACGGTCAAACGCGCTCCTATAGAGTTATAAATGAGCCATTGGGAATAAAAAGAATCTCCCCGGGAGACGGTTTGGCCCAACAACAATCTGTGATAAGATAAAAATTCTAGTTCATTCTAGTTCATTTTTCTGTGGTTTTAAAATTCTAGTTCATTTTTTCTGTGATTTTAAAATAGTTTATTTTTCTGTGATTTTAAAATGGTTTATTTTTCTGTGATTTTAAAATGGTTTATTTTTCTGTGATTTTAAAATGGTTTATTTTTCTGTGATTTTAAAATGGTTTATTTTTCTGTGATTTTAAAATGGTTTATTTTTCTGTGATTTTAAAATGGTTTATTTTTCTGTGATTTTAAAATGGTTTATTTTTCTGTGATTTTAAAATAGTTTATTTTTCTGTGATTCTTTTATTTTTCTGTGATTCTTTTATTTTTCTGTGATTTTAAAATAGTTTATTTTTCTGTAATTTTAAAATGTACTGTGTCTAAGATTTTTCTGTGATTTTAAAATGTACTGGTTTATTTTTCTATAATTTAAAATGTACTTTTGGTCAGTTAGAAGCTCTGTGAAAATTTTGAAAAAAAATAATTATAACTATATACTATATAATAACTATAAAATTAATTAGCATAGCCCTCAGAAAAATTAGAACCGTCGAGGAAGCGGTTCATCTCATAATGAGCAAATTTTAAAAAGTGTATATATTTAAGGGAGCTAAATGATTACGTCACAAGCACTTTGCAATTTAATTGGTCGAAAATGTAAAATTTTACTATTAATTTAATTAAGTATTAATAAGTATTAATTTAATTAAGTATTTTAGTTATTAATAAGTATTATTAACGTTATTAAGGTTACCAATAAGTTATTAAGGTTTCATTAACAGAAATGTCCGTAAAACCTTTTCAGTAAGGAGAATCTAACATCCTTCTTTAAAAACTGGACCATTTGGAACCCCCTTTATCATCTGGTCCACGAGAAAAAGTTTTGCGTCAAAAAGTAGGGTACAATGAAGTGACCCTACATGTTGGCGATAAGCTTTGGGTCGCCTAATAATGAAGGAGGTGGTTGAAATTTGGTGCCAAGGAAGTGCTGGCAAGGAGGGAGAGATTTGGAGTAAAATTCTTCTGGGAGTTTGGTGTGATCACTGTGTGGCTCATGTTGGCCGGGAGTTGATAAGAAGGGTACAAGGAAAATAAACGCCCCAAATTTCTTGTAATTAAGGCAAGCCTAAAATGGTCTGCAGATCTTAAAATTTTTGATTTACAATATGCTGATGATTTAGCTCTTTTAGCAAATGATGTTCATGAACTCTTTTCATTTGAGCTGTTGATAAAACTGGTAGTAGGTTATAAACAGAAAGTGGTGAAAATTGGTCAGGCAGATGGTTTGCCACCACTAGTTTTTTGAAAAAAAGGTACTTTGGGAGTTCTATTGTTACAGAGTATAATTTTTTTGAAAACACAATTGCACTAGGAAAATAAGGTGGTGCAGTGTCCAAAATGCTTCTTTTTTGCATTTGGATCTTTTGATGTCCAATGGATCTTTTGAGTAGGAGGTGTCTGCAGGGAGTAGTATTTCACATATTGAGATGGAGAGTCTGCGGGAAGTTGGAAGGTTAAAGGATTTTGCCTTTGTATGAAATGAGCCCCGAAATGTGGCCTTTGTATGGGATGGTCTGTAAGGTGGGGACTCCAAATGTGTTTGTGATAGAGGGTGTGTCTTGTATTTGACAGTAGGTAGTGGGAGATATCCTCTATCACTTGGCAGTTTGGGCAGAGAATGTATTTTTCTAATCATAAATAAGTCTTTGTTGCGCTCTGCCAGTTCGGAGTCTGTGCTGTTTGGGCCCTTCTGGATGGGTAGTTTGGAGAGGGTGCTATTGTTACTCTGAATGTGTTTTTATCTGTACCCAATTCTGGGTCCATGTGTGATAATTTTGTATGTGATGTGACAATGTGGTGGGGTTGCCTTGTTTTAGCAAGTGAGTCAACCGTCTCATTATGGATGATGTTGCAATGGGGGGGAGAATCCAGTAAAATGATATTTCCCTTGTCTATAATGTTGTGTGCTTATGGAAAGGGGTTCTGTGATGGATCTACTGTTAATGAGTTGTAGGCCTTGAATCTGTGATTATTGTGTTGTTGAGTGGCCTAGCCTAATGCCATATGTATTGCTGCTAGCTCTGAAGAGGTGCTCATGAGATTTTATAAGAGAATTTGGTGGAGGGGATGTAAAAAGCAGCAGAGGTGGTGTGTGGAATATGAGATCCATCAGTGTAAATTGTCAGTATCTGATAGTTGTGTCTGCAGCAATGGGGAGTTTTGGGGTGTGGTAGAATGAGGTTTTTTAAGTAACCAATAGGAAAGTGTTTGTGTGGGTTTAATTTGTTGCCAAGTGGGGTGTTTTATTATTTGTGCTGTGGTAGTAGAGTTAGTGGTGGATTTTAAGTATGGCTGGGTGAGTGTCTTTTAATTGTTAGAGGTGGCAGCTTCTGCCCAAGTGGCTAGGTTTGGGCAGCCAGCTTTAAGACCCAGGGCAAGTCTGATGGCTTGCAGAGTTTTATTGTGTGTTTGAAGCAGTGCTGGGAGGCCATAGTCTAGAGTTGATCTTTAAGTAAGCATTACTTTATCGCTGGCCTCCCCATGACAGTGATATGCTCCAATGCATGAGGATGTTGTTTCCAAGTAAGCTTACGGTCTATAGTTAGCCATAAATAATGGGTGACAGTGGGTGCAATTGTTTGGTGGTAGTAATGGACCGCAGATTTAGGTGCTGGCCCCATTTTGTAGTCAAGAACCTGGTTGACTGCATTTTGTGGTTGTTGTTCCAAAGGCCCAGGGTACTATTTGTAAAGATGGAGCATTTGTTGAAAATGGTTGGGAGGTCATGTAGTGTTGAATGGGAAAAACCACACTGTGGTAATCCTCTGTTGAGTTTATATGGGGGTAGTCCCCAACTTGACTGTGTGTGAGGAAATGTTTCCTGTGATGCCTATGTAATTTGTAGAGTATGCAGGTGTGTGAGGCAGTATCAAAAGGTCTAGAAAGACACAGAATTCCTTTTTAAGGGATGTGTCAAAGAAATTATCTGTGGTTGACCTGTGCTCTCTAAAGCCCGTTTGGCAAGTGGGTATTTGTTTGTTGGAGGAAGAATTTTAGTCTGGAGAGCACCATTCCTAGAACTTTGAGTATAGCAATTGGTCGATAAGAAGAAAGGTTTTTGTGGTTTCAAAATTGTCCCATTCAGTGGGGAAGGTGTTCCAACATTCATTGCAATATGTTAAGCAATGTGGTGTGTGCCAAAATTTTTTATAGTGTTATAGGTGATGTTGTCAGGGCCAGGTGTGCTTTTTTTGGCCTGGTGTATGGCTGTGATAAATTCGTTGAGTGCGGGTAGTTTGCATGCAGCTGGTAGGTAGGTGTGTTGGCATGGATGGAGGGTGGTGGTTAGCTGTTAGCCCCTAGCATATTTCCATGAGTGCCAAGGGAATAAAGATTGAGCCTGGGTCCTGAGTGTTCTTATTGTTGACCAAATTAGGGGAGAGTCTGGGCTGATGTTGTTACAGAAGTTTGGGGCTGTTACAGAAGTTTCTCCTTTCTTTTGACATCTTATTCTTCTTAGCATTGGCTTTGTTGAATGGGGGACAGTGGAGTGTCTCTTGGCTGTGTCCTCTGTTCCTTATTTGCAGTTGGGTGATGATTTTGGGGGTTTGGTGTATCCAGTCATGTGTTTGCTTGTAAGCTTTGCTTGTAAGCTTTGCTTGTAAGCTTTGTTTATAAGCTTTGCTTGTAAGCTTTGCTTGTAAGCTTTGCTTGTAAGCTTTATACATGTATAAAGGGAGGTGGTGTTTGAGTATTAATGAAGGTTTCACAAATGGTAGATGTGCCAGGTGTTTTGTATGCTGAGGGTTTGATTCCTTGTGATGAATATGAGGTAATGGTCACTATTCCATACCTGCCATGTAATGATGGAGGATATATCAGGAGGTTAAGACTCATAGAGGATTCTGATAAAGATGGGTGAACCATCATTATGTATAGCCAAGTTGAAATATTGTCAAGTGCCCCTGAAGTTGTTTGCTACCCCAGAGGATGTTGTGGGCAATCTCCCAGAACAATGTCCTGGGGAGAGGATGTGATCAATTAGTGTGTTAAATTTTTTCATGTTGGTAAAAGTATGTATAAATATAGTGTTTGGGATTTTAATCTCCAACTATGTTGTGTGGAAATTTTTTGTGTACTAGTGTGGTAGAGTTTGAATAGGTTTTGTCTGTAATGGCTTTGTGTATTATGTAGGATCTAAATTGAATCTGTTGGCCTCATTAATTGCCAGAATGGGAACAAATGTGTTGGTCAGTGATTACAGTAAGGAGAGGCTCATGATCTTTTAAAATGACGTCATTTTTGCCCCTATCAAAAGGGTCTGTAATTGGCTAGAATCTTTCATATGATTAATCAGATTCTTGCCTGTGATTGGTTTTAAAATGTATTTGTGATCAGTGTTAGAAGGTCTATGAGAATCTGACTTGAGAGAAAAAAAATATATACTTTATACTTATAAATAATTAATTAATTAGCATAGCCCCCTAAGAAAAATTGAACCGATTCGGTAAGCGGTTCACCCCACAATGAGCCAACTGTAAAAAATAAGCTCTTTTTATAGTTGGCTAAATGATGAAGCAATTCGCAATTTGATTGGCCAATTAAATTAGCAAATCAAAATCTGATTAGTTGAAAATTTAAGTAAAATTTTAGCATTAAAAAATTATTAAGAATTTAACAAGAAATAAGTTATTAAGACTCTAAGTTATTAAGACTCTAAGTTATTAAGACTCTAAGTTATTAAGACTCTAAGTTATTAAGACTCTAAGTTATTAAGACTCTAAGTTATTAAGACTCTAAGTTATTAAGACTCTAAGTTATTAAGACTCTAAGTTATTAAGACTCTAAGTTATTAAGACTCTAAGTTATTAAGACTCTAAGTTATTAAGACTCTAAGTTATTAAGACTCTAAGTTATTAAGACTCTAAGTTATTAAGACTCTAAGTTATTAAGACTCTAAGTTATTAAGACTCTAAGTTATTAAGACTCTAAGTTATTAAGACTCTAAGTTATTAAGACTCTAAGTTATTAAGACTCTAAGTTATTAAGACTCTAAGTTATTAAGACTCTAAGTTATTAAGACTCTAAGTTATTAAGACTCTAAGTTATTAAGACTCTAAGTTATTAAGACTCTAAGTTATTAAGACTCTAAGTTATTAAGACTCTAAGTTATTAAGACTCTAAGTTATTAAGACTCTAAGTTATTAAGACTCTAAGTTATTAAGACTCTAAGTTATTAAGACTCTAAGTTATTAAGACTCTAAGTTATTAAGACTCTAAGTTATTAAGACTCTAAGTTATTAAGACTCTAAGTTATTAAGACTCTAAGTTATTAAGACTCTAAGTTATTAAGACTCTAAGTTATTAAGACTCTAAGTTATTAAGACTCTAAGTTATTAAGACTCTAAGTTATTAAGACTCTAAGTTATTAAGACTCTAAGTTATTAAGACTCTAAGTTATTAAGACTCTAAGTTATTAAGACTCTAAGTTATTAAGACTCTAAGTTATTAAGACTCTAAGTTATTAAGACTCTAAGTTATTAAGACTCTAAGTTATTAAGACTCTAAGTTATTAAGACTCTAAGTTATTAAGACTCTAAGTTATTAAGACTCTAAGTTATTAAGACTCTAAGTTATTAAGACTCTAAGTTATTAAGACTCTAAGTTATTAAGACTCTAAGTTATTAAGACTCTAAGTTATTAAGACTCTAAGTTATTAAGACTCTAAGTTATTAAGACTCTAAGTTATTAAGACTCTAAGTTATTAAGACTCTAAGTTATTAAGACTCTAAGTTATTAAGACTCTAAGTTATTAAGACTCTAAGTTATTAAGACTCTAAGTTATTAAGACTCTAAGTTATTAAGACTCTAAGTTATTAAGACTCTAAGTTATTAAGACTCTAAGTTATTAAGACTCTAAGTTATTAAGACAATAGGCGGGAATGACTCAGTTGGTAGCGCGCCAGGCTCGTAACAGCTGAATCAGTATTGAGATTCCGCAAAAATTCCCCGCCCACGGTTAGTAGGGGATGGTTTTGCCGTCGGACATTAAGCCGTGTGCTGGGGGGACCATCTGTCTCCCAATAACTGTTCCAGTTTGGTTCCCCAACCTTCGGAGCCCATGGTGTGTAAAGTGCCGCTCAGAGGTAAAACAACAATAACCCTTCCCCATAAGTTGAGAATTCCTCATAAGTTGAGAGTTCCCCATAAGTTCCCCATAAGTTGAGAATTCCTCATAAGTTGAGAGTTCCCCATAAGTTGAGAGTTCCTCATAAGTTCCCCATAAGTTGAGAGTTCCCCATAAGTTGAGAGTTCCCCATAAGTTGAGAGTTCCCCATAAGTTGAGAGTTCCCCATAAGTTGAGAGTTCCCCATAAGTTGAGAGTTCCTCATAAGTTGATAGTTCCCCATAAGTTGATAGTTCCCCATAAGTTCCCCATAAGTTGATAGTTCCCCATAAGTTCCCCATAAGTTGAGAGTTCCTCATAAGTTCCCCATAAGTTGAGAGTTCCTCATAAGTTCCCCATAAGTTGAGAGTTCCCCATAAGTTGAGAGTTCCTCATAAGTTGAGAGTTTCTCATAAGTTCCCCATAAGTTGAGAGTTCCTCATAAGTTCCCCATAAGTTGAGAGTTCCCCATAAGTTCCCCATAAGTTGAGAGTTCCCCATAAGTTCCCCATAAGTTGAGAGTTCCCCATAAGTTCCCCATAAGTTCCCCATAAGTTGAGAGTTCCCCATAAGTTCCCCATAAGTTCCCCATAAGTTCCCCATAAGTTGAGAGTTCCCAATGGCTTAAATTTTTATATGGGAGCTGATTAATAAGAATCACTCTGTTAAAACCTATAGATTGGGGAGTTCTCATACAAAGATTAAAACTATAGCAAGCCTCCCCCCTCCCCAACACTCCAAGCATTGGAAAGAGGCTATCATAGATAAAAAAATAGTTCTTAGGTCGTGCTCCAACTCTCATTTACCACTGAGAGGAGGAATTTATTTTCAGAATATTTTCTATCAGTCATCAAGGCACGCTTAAAACGCTCCTTGGCTCTTTACAGTAAAAAAAAGTAGGCAAAGTTCTCCCTGTTTAAGCTCCGTCTACTTGTTATATAGAGCACCGTCATCCCCAGCAAGCGTGTTCCGCAGACGGTGACTAAGCAAGCCTCGGGGCCAACGGAAAGTATGACCTTAAACTACAAAGGTTGTCGGGGTCGTAAATCTCGACACGCGCGCCATGAGTCCCCCATATACTTGTGGCTACTTGAGCGTCATCTGACAAGTTTCTCCGGAGCAGCGTCTACCTCCCCCCCCTCTCCACTTGTTACCACGTCGCCCGCTCATCTGAGTGCTTTGAACAGGTTTCAACCCCGGCCAGACTTTGCTAAAAGCTTGATAAAAAAATAGTTGCAAAATTAAAACTTGGTGGTTTTACAATAGTAATTACTTGGTGATAATATTTTACAATTAAAATATAAGGTATTTTTAGCAATAGTGATTAAAATATAAGGTATTTTTTGCAATAGTGATTATAGGTTATTTTTTGAAATAGTGATTAAAGTATAGGTTATTTTTTGCAAAGTGTTTGGTAGATATTTTTACTTTCAAATAGGTGAAGAATTTCTGGAACTGGTCTTTTAGAACCAGCAACACATGAATTCCTTTTTTATGAGTTAGGGTAGTTAATTTTTTCTAACAAGTGTCACTAAGAGGACATTGTTGGTTAAAAAAACTAGGAGAATTTAAACTGTCAGCATTATCACTAAAGCAAAATTTTATAAACAAGTAATGCAAATTTTTTCAAGAGGCCTTAATCCGTACAAGTTTATTAGTGTGTATGGCACGAAATAACTACCTGATGTCAGTCGAGGTAGATGAAGTATGCTTTTCTAAGATTTTTTTGAGTTACAAATATAGCTAATAAGATTTCAGTGAAGCTGTTAGTTCGACCTCATAAATGTTGTTTCTCTTAAATGTAATGTTTCTCTTAAATAATAGCAAGGAAAAAAAATTATGGTTTATTTCAAGGAGGCTTACAAAAGTTACACATTTGCTAAATTCCCTCCCAAAACGTTTCCCTGAACAGAGTTGAGTTTTACCACTGAGCAGCACTTTTTTGCACACCATAGGCTAAATGACCACCCTGAAGCTCAGAGAAGATTGGGGGGGGAGAACCACAGCTATTGGTACCATCAAACCAGCATTTAACATGCGCAGGGCTCTCCCGCACACACGGCTGCCCATCGGTGTCCCCTACTGACCATGGGTAGCACTTTTGCGTCAATGCTGACCCAGCTGGGAACCTGTAAACTACAGAGCCTGGCCACCTCCTCCTCTGAATAGAGTTATTATTGATGAGGAAGTAATGAAACCCACCATAAGAAGTAGGCATCTTGCAATTTGTCTGTTCCTTACTATTTAGTTTCCTTTACACAGAGTCCCCAAGTTACCATAACTAACCCTAGAAAGAACCAAACTATGTCTAATTTTAGTCTTTAGGTGTATACACGCCTATTTCTCCACACTCTCAATAGATTCTTAAAAGTCCCTGCAGCCTATTCGTCTGGCCACACCAGTAATCTGTTACTCCCAAGGTAATTAAACTGCTCTGCAACCATTCAGATTAACTACAGCCTGCCTGACCAATTTTCATAGTTTATAACCAAATCTACTACCAGTCTCATCAACATCATTTGCCAAAAGGGCTAAATCATCAGTCTAAATCAGAAATTTTCGTATCTCCAGCCCATTTAAGGCCAAAATCTTTCCCTTGAAATGAATTTTGCATAATCAATAACCAAAATAAATAGAAAAGGAGACGGTGCAGCCTAGTGACACTTAATGGTGGAAAAATTTGTACCCATGTCTCATGCCACTGGAAACTTTCACACTTTTGCTGAGCATTACTTGAAGAAATATCCCTAGTCTATTTGCAAAAGAACAGAATCTTGTTTTTATAGTCACATGCTGTGATTTAGATGATGCTTGTACTTTTTATGAGACAAAATGCACCCTTGTCGAACACCAGAAGTAATGCTAAACCAATTGCTACAAGCCAACTCTCACACACGACTCAGTGTTATTATAGAGAGCTTTCATTATGTAACTTGTCTGATATACCATTATTATGATCTCATGATCAACAGAGTCAAAAGCATTTCTGAAATAAGCTAGCTAAAACTCTAAACATGTCCATTGTGTGCAAAATAAAGCTCAGAGGTAAAACCCAACTGCAAAATTCATGGGAAAAATGGGAACAAATGATAAATTTGCTATTTTATTATTGGGCATTATGATTTTAGAAACAGTCCAAAGGTTTCCAACAGGTGTGACACAGAATACTCAGTGAATGACCTATTGCCTGCAATTTTTAGCATTCACTTGTCAGAAACTTCTTTTATAGTTTTAATGAATAGAAATGTGCAGAGTGAATTAGAGAATTCACCCCTTTATTCCCTTGACCTGACTTTAGCAGACTTTTTTCTGTTTTCCTAGTTGAAATGTGCACTGATTTGGCCACCATGGCAAACTTGGCTGCAATTCCAAAGTTTACATGAGCACTGTAATAAGTGTATTTAGTCCCTTGGGGACTGAAGGGTTAAAAACAACAGTGCACAGAGCAATTTTGTTTCAGTCTTGCCACATGCCTATTATTAGTGTGTGTAACTGTGCAGCCCTTCAATTTATTTACAAATTAGAAAAATCCTGTGAATATTGAAACTAAAGGAATATGGTGAAAATTTGATTCCTAGTTCATTTATGATAAAATAAGATTAGTGGCTCCCAAGATAAAACATAATTTTTGCTAAATTTTTATCTTGACCATTTATACTTGGGGGAGAAGATTATTTCTTTTGTTATTAAACATTTCCAAGGTTGGGGAACTTGGCAATGATGAATGAGTTTCCTGGTGTGGCTCTTTTAAAACTAATTACAGAGCGTCAACTTTCACTTCTGAATGCATTATCATTGTTGCATGAGCCAATCTGATTAGTTGATTAATATTAGTGCAGTCTTTTTAAATCAATGAACTAATTTTTCTAATGCATATAAAGGTAGGAATTTTTTTCGCCTCACATGAAGGTGATAAATGCCTTTGCTCGTGCTAAAAACTGCTGGCTGGTAGGATTAATTTCTCAACCCCCTTCCCTGGACATTGTACCCGCTTTAAACATTAGTAAAACACATGAAAAAGGAAAAATGCTTACAGAAAGATATAACGAATTAAGCAGAACCTTTAAAAGATGTGTAACAAAGTGTGTGCAGGATTTTTAAAAGCTAAAAGTGTCAGGTATTTTTTGCTTTTAAAGTGTCAGGTATTTTTTGCAGGCTAAAAGTGTAAGGTATTTTTTGCAGGCTAAAAGTGTCAGGTATTTTTTGCTTTGTTAAAAATGGGGAGGGCCCCCAAAAATAAACTAGGATGTTGAAAGGGTTTAAACGGGAGGAAGGCTCTGAAGAGTCGGTCGTTTAAGAATAGTCGACTTATGGCAGTAGGTAAGTTTTTGCCATAGTGGAGAAGCAATGGAGAAGTCGGTCGTTTAAGAATAGTCGACTTATGGCAGTAGGTAAGTTTTTGCCATAGTGGAGAAGCGGCGGAGAAGCAATGGAGAAGTCGGTCGTTTAAGAATAGTCGACTTATGGCAGTAGGTAAGTTTTTGCCATAGTGGAGAAGCGGCGAAGCAATGGAGAATCAGTGGGTAAGTAGCAGTGGGTAAGTTTATGCTTAGTTGCCTAAAGAACTGGCCATTAATCCTCATGTGTCTTTATTCCTAAAATGTTTGTCTTAAACTGAAAAATTTGAGTGACCTTATGTTTTATGACAAAGGGCCTTAGTTAATATTATAGTAGCTGCAAAAAAGTGTAGTAGCTGCAAAAAAGTGTAGTAGCTGCAAAAAAAGTGTAGTAGCTGCTGCAAAAAAGTGTAGTAGCTGCTGCAAAAAAGTGTAGTAGCTGCAAAAAAGTGTAGTAGCTGCAAAAAAGTGTAGTAGCTGCAAAAAAGTGTAGTAGCTGCAGTAGCTGCAAAAAAAGTGTAGTAGCTGCAGTAGCTGCAAAAAAAGTGTAGTAGCTGCAAAAAGTGTAGTAGCTGCAGTAGCTGCAAAAAAGTGTAGTAGCTGCAGTAGCTGCAAAAAAAGTAGCTGCAGTAGCTGCAAAAAGTCATTGGACTCCCCATAATGAAGTTTTTGCAAATATAGCACGTTGTCATAGTTTTAATAACGTATTGAGGGGACTATAAAGAACACCGGTGCCTCTGGAGGATTATTCGAGAGCTCCTATGGATTACGTAAAACAATTTCGACATTTTTTCTGGAAACATTACTGGGAACACTATCAAGAAACTAAAGGCATTAACCACACTTGGTCTTGGCATAAAATCGAGAACGAACAATTTAAAAAAATTAGAAGAGAAATGAAATTTAAAGATAAGCAATCTAAACGCGAGTATCTTGGGAAATTATTCTACGATCTCAAAGAATTGGGTAAACTAGCGAGTGTACTGAGTGACAATATAGATAGAAGTTATTATGTAATGAGGAAAATTTATTGTAATGGGTCCAGAGAAAGTATAATTCGAGACCTGATTGTAAAATTCTACCGCGACTACACGAATCGATCGTCAGAGTTTTTCGTTTTTGCAATAAGAGACGTTTACCTGTTTAAATTCGGAAGAGATCAGGAAATCATACTAGATTTCCTAAAAAATGGGAGAGGAGATGAGATTTCCAAATACGTGTGTCTATATTTGGATAAATGGACAATATACGATAAAAAATGGAAAATATGGAGTGTATTGGAAACACTGGCGAGCAATTTTCGAGTGCATAAAATCGATATTCTTTTAAAAATTATGAGAGACACGGTGTTTCACAACTGCCACACCGAAAATTGTATTCGAATAATTTCTATCTTAATGCATAAATGTATACTTATATTACCGAAAAAGAGAAATAAAAAGATTACGGGTTACATAGATATCATACTCGAAAAATTAAACGATGTTTACTGCTTAAAGGAATTTAATAAGAATGTAAATTTACAGTGTCTGGCCGCACTAAGAGTGAATAACAATTGTCAAAATTTACCAAACACTATTCGAAAATTTATATCCTTTCACACTATATTGTACTAGGTAAGAGCTGCCGAAAGCCGCGCGCAGTCAGCCGTGCGCAGTAGCCGTGCGCAGTCAGCCGCGCGCGCTTTGAGAAGCTCTTGTGGCATCTGGAGGCCCGACAGTCCTCGGGCGCATTAGCAGCGTATGCTCTTTGAGGGGGGGGAAAGACATAAGGGGAGGCTGAGCCATGGAAGCTTCTTAGAGGAGACGCTCCTTTTTGGGAGGAAGGTCAAATGTCGTCAAGCGACGCGGGAACACGTTTTTCCCGTTGGGAGAGAAGGAGGGGGAGGAGGAAAAGACGACCGTTGGAAGAGTCCCGGCCTGAAGAAACGGGGCGGCCTGAAGAAGCGGGTCTCTTCCCCCCCCCCCCTTTCATAGTATGTGCTTCTCCTTTTTGTGCTTAGAATTTTAAGTGACGACTCAAGCAAAGGCCGTGTAATTTTCTAGCTACCTATATCCATTTAATTAGGTAGGAAAAATGGTGGACCAACGAAGTTATTAGCGCCACCGAAGTTACTAGTGCCAACAAAGTTACTAGCGCCAACAAAAGTTACTAGCGCCAACAAAGTTACTAGCGCCAACAAAGTTACTAGCGCAAGTTACTAGCGCCACCGAACCTCGTATGGATCACCGACAGCGTCTGTGAGCACGCGTCTATCGACACTCCCCCCCCTTTTTTTAGTGGAGGAAAAGGCGGGAGAACAACTGGTTGTAACGGAAAGAAGGTCTCAAAGTTTTGAAGGAGAGATTTTTTCGTACGACCGGTGTGTTTGGCCGTTATTATGAGTGACGTAGTTTCCCCTCAAAGTGGTATATCCCGAGATTACGCAATTAAGAGTACCGCAAAAAAACTTACCCAACACTAATTCGGTGATAATTCCCAAGAGCCTAATGGAGGCTATTTTTTAGCGTCCACACGGGTACATTTATAAGCTGTTTACGAGGAATCCTAAATACCCACTTTAAAATCAGAGTTATTGTGACCAATAGTGCAGCTTAAGAAATGGGCACGTGCCTAGGACGCATATTGGTCAGTTGGGGCGTGCTCTCAAGATCGCTTATAACCCTTTATGGGACTTGAGAGGGCACTGACTCTCGGCCATCCTGGTTTCTAAAAAAAAGAGTCTCTGATGACACTCTTTATTCCTTCTAAGTCGGCCAGCGGTCACACATCCTTAGGGAGACCCAATCGGCCAGCGGTCACACTTCCTTAGGGAGACACGAGGCTTTCGTCTCACATGTTCGGGTAAGAGGTGACTCCATTTATCAAACGAGTGGAGCAATGGCCAAAGGGCCTGCTCTTTTAGATGTCGGTCTTGCCCTCCTACGGGGCTCTTGGCCCTTATGAATGGTGCGCACGGGTTAGAATTTATGTAATTTAATAAAATCTCGAATGATACACGGTAAATTATCATCACAATTTACTATTTTAAAAGCCGCCAGACACTGTAATTTTAACACACCTCCAGTCATACATTTATTCAAAAAGTCATTTTTCTTGAGTATGTATTTTAAGTCGGGCTCCAATGCGTGCATGCATCTGTGAATTATAATACATAACGTGGTTTTACTGCGATCGTCAGTAGCCCTCAATAAATTTAAAATATGCAAGAGCACAGTCATCTTTGATTCGGGTACACTGTCGCTCAAATTACGAGCCAGCACGTCCAACACTTTCCATATTCTCCACTTGTAGCGACCCAATTCTTCGTATATCGACCATTTCTCCAGATATAACCAGACGTATGCTAAAATGTCTTCTTTATCACCTTCTCCCATCTTCAAAAAGTCCATGATGAGTTTCTGATCTCTGCTCCTCCACGGCCGTTCTTGAAACAGATAAAGATCTCTAATCGCAAAAACGAAAAAACTCAGCGATCTGTTTGTGTGCACAACGTAATACTGTTCAATCAGATTGCGAATTTGTCGTTCGGCAAATTTATTACCGCATAGTTCATACAGCACGTAGTCACATTTTTCGTCGAAAAAATCGCACAAGATAATATTGAGTTTCAATTCGTCTTCCCAATTATTCCAAACAAAACTTTTTTTTTCCTCGTCGAGTTTGAAATTTTCCCAGAAAAATGTTTGAAAATGTTTTACGGTCCACATCTATAAACAAACAACAAAACTGTTAAGCTACTTGGGTTTAAAAAAGAGCTACTGGGTTTTGAAAAAAAACTTAGTTGTTCTAATGTCATTGAGCCTGCAATTGGGAGTCTTTAGTCCCTAAATTATAAGAGACTCTAGAAACTTATAGAGTAACTTCTCTCTAGGGGGGGGGAGCTCTCTAGGGGGGGGGGAGCTCTCTAGGGGGAGGAGCTCTCTAGGGGGGGGAGCTCTCTAGGGGGGGAGGAGCCCTCTAGGGTGGGGAGCCTAGAGGAGCTTTCTGGCAAATCTCAAGGTTCTAAAGCTGTCGAACCTTGGGACCTTTAGCTCAGCCTTGAGATATTTTTCTCTGTGGCAGCTGTGGTTCGAAGGACGCTCTGTCGGGGAAGTCCCGTTGGTCCTCATAGAAGGACGCACGCACATACCTTCGGCTGCTGCCGAATTGCTCGAAGAAGAGGGCTAGCGCCGAGTTGCGGGGGGAGGTCTAACACAAGCGAGAGGCCTCAATATGACTTAGGAGGTCTCACACAGTCATAAGTTACGGAGCAACCAACCGCCAGGCTCGTAATCTGTAGTTCCCAGGTTCGAGTCCCAGCTGGGTCAGCGTTGAGATTTATCTCCGCAAAATTCCCCGCCCACGGTCAGTAGGGGACACCGATGGGCTTGGCCATCGGATGGGACGCCGTGTGCGGGAGAGCCCTGTGCACGTTAAAGAACACGCTGGACGGGACCATCTGTCTCCCAACAGCTAGTGGGTCCCCCAACCTTCTCTGAGCCTTCGGGGTCCTTGTGACCTGGCCGCCCATGGTGTGCAAAAAAAGTGCCGCTCAGAGGTAAAACAACCAACCCGTTGCCCATTCTTAGGCCGCCACGGGCACAATGTCCCTACCAGTCTCGAATAAAAAAAGGGCTTCAGGCCCTTGCCTCACTGACGTAATTGCTATAAGCCATCACACTCGGTGTTAGAGAGCCTCTTATGCACCACACTCGGTGTTAGAGAGCCTCTTATGCACCACACTCGGTGTTAGGGTGCCTCTTATGCACCACAATCAGCATCAAAAGTTTCTGCCTAAGTGAAAATTACGCTAATAGAACAAAAAAAGTAGGCTCAAATACCACCTGAATACTCCTTTTCCAAGTCCCCAAAGCCTGTTTGATCCCTCCACAACTAGTAACCATGACCAAGTAACCATGACCAAGTCTTGGCTGAGCAGTTCAATGTGGTTAGTTCTACTCCCATTGTTTGCAATGAGATGCATTGGTGGCTGTTGGCCCCATAACACAATGTTGGCTAAACTTTATAAATCCCCAGGGGTAGATTACTACGGAACTGCTTAAAGCTGGTTACCACTTGGATGACTTCTGAATAATAAAAGCACCTAAGGATTTTACCAGAGCTAGTCCCCATTTTCAAAAAAATCGCAGTTCTTGTGATAACTATAGGGGTATCAGCTCTTTTCCAAGTTTTTTTCCATGATTGTGCTTAATAGAATTAAGAATCTGATTGCGTGATGAGCAATGTGGATTCAGAAGTGGTAGGGGATGTGTGTTTAGGCAGATTCTTGAGAGTTTCAGATGGTTGATTTCAAAAAGGCTTTAAGACTTTCGACTCTATTGATCGTGGTTGATTGTGAAATCCCAGACAAGTTGCTCTCTATAATAACACGTGTGTGAGAGAAATCCCAGACAAGTTGCTCTCTATAATAACACGTGTGTGAGAGAGTTGCTTGTAGCTGAGAGAGTTGCTTGTAGCATCTGGTGTTCGACAAGGATGCATTTTTGTCTCCTCTTTAGTTATTCACTTCGAGGGACTCTAAATGGACTGGAGATACGAAAATTTCTGATTTAGCCCCCTTTTGGCATGTTTCGTTCGAGGTTGAGACTGGTAGTAGGTTATAAACAGCGAGAAAATTGGTCAGGCAGGCTGTGATTCAGTGTCTTGAGCTCACAGTTTAATTGGGAGCTACGTCACAGGTGCAGCATTAGAGACGAATAGGGATTGCAGGGACTTTTAAGAACCTATGGAGAGTGTGGGGGGCGTATATACCTAAAGACTAGACTTCTTTTTAGGGTTAGTGGTTCAACTTTGTAAACAGCTTACGCAGTGGGCATTAGGTGGTTCAACTAACTAATGGTGAGGCAAAGGCAACCTCCTTTGGGCAGTATGCAGACTCGGTTGGCCATGTTGCCCGTATAAATAATTAGTGGGTGTGCCTAAAGGCCTCAGAAAGAAGGGGAGACCTAGGACGCGGTGGGCAGTCTTGTTTAGAATTGGCCAGATGCAGTAGCTCAGGATAGCTTGGAGAACTACGGTTGGACCTCCCGATTAAGTAACCCATCATGTCTTTCAGAGCTTCGCTTTTAGCACACTAACTAGGTCAAGGTCCCCTATATACCTTGGTAACTAACCCCATGCATGCACTCGCAGCTATCAAAAGAGCCTCCCAAAGTAACCGGCAGTCACCAAGCTGACATATCCTTCATCGGTTAGAGGGGCAGCAGGGTATACGCACTCCTCGCCTAAGAAGCCACCCCCTTCCCCAGAGACCTCATCTAGTGCAAACGTATGTGAGGACATCTAGAGTGCCTCTACGTATAGTAGGCCAATATCCCCCCCCCATCTGGAAGATTTCCTCCATGCCAATAGAAGCAGGATCTGATATCCTGTGACTTGGAGGGGAGATTCCCCTTCACAGAAACAGAGCCATGTGGTCAGCTGTGTGGCATTCCTCAACGGGGTAGAAATTAGCCGTCCAAATTAATAGGTCGGCAGTCCTTCTGTGTATATCACGGGGGGATGCTCTCCTTTCAAGACTTAGAACGTTAGAAGTTCATTTGTAAGGAGGAGCTAAGTAAGTTTTTAAGATAACGTCATTCTTACCAGGTTCGTTTACACTTCCGGTCTATTTCTTACTCGTGATTGGATAAAAATTTGAAACTCATTTCCGGTCTATTTCCTGGCCTGTGATTGGACAGATTCTGGAAATGTACTTTGGGCCGGTGTTGAAAGCTTTTTGAGAATCTGGAGTTGAGAGAAAAAATTGTTGATACTTATAAATAAATAAAATAAAAAAATAATAATAATATATCCCCCTAATTAAAGAGAACCGACTGGAGCGGTTGATCCACGCTGAATGAAATTAATTTGCAAATTAACGCCTTTATATACTCAGCCAAATGATGACGTCACAAGAAACTCGCAATCTCATTGGTTGATTAAATTCTCGCAATCTCATTGGTTAAAAATTTAACATTAGTTTAAATTTAACAAGAAATTAGTGTTAAGTATTAATTTAACAAGAAATTAGTGTTAAGTATTGTTTTTTCTTTTAGATGGGTTGTTAATTTTTAAATAATTTCTTTTCTCTCTGGGATGCTCTCCTTTCAAGACTTAGAACGTTAGAAGTTCATTTGTAAGGAGGAGCTAAGTAAGTTTTTAAGATAACGTCATTCTTACCAGGTTCGTTTACACTTCCGGTCTATTTCTTACTCGTGATTGGATAAAAATTTGAAACTCATTTCCGGTCTATTTCCTGGCCTGTGATTGGACAGATTCTGGAAATGTACTTTGGGCCGGTGTTGAAAGCTTTTTGAGAATCTGGAGTTGAGAGAAAAAATTGTTGATACTTATAAATAAATAAAATAAAAAAATAATAATAATATATCCCCCTAATTAAAGAGAACCGACTGGAGCGGTTGATCCACGCTGAATGAAATTAATTTGCAAATTAACGCCTTTATATACTCAGCCAAATGATGACGTCACAAGAAACTCGCAATCTCATTGGTTGATTAAATTCTCGCAATCTCATTGGTTAAAAATTTAACATTAGTTTAAATTTAACAAGAAATTAGTGTTAAGTATTAATTTAACAAGAAATTAGTGTTAAGTATTGTTTTTTCTTTTAGATGGGTTGTTAATTTTTAAATAATTTCTTTTCTCTCTGGGATGCTCTCCTTTCAAGACTTAGAACGTTAGAAGTTCATTTGTAAGGAGGAGCTAAGTAAGTTTTTAAGATAACGTCATTCTTACCAGGTTCGTTTACACTTCCGGTCTATTTCTTACTCGTGATTGGATAAAAATTTGAAACTCATTTCCGGTCTATTTCCTGGCCTGTGATTGGACAGATTCTGGAAATGTACTTTGGGCCGGTGTTGAAAGCTTTTTGAGAATCTGGAGTTGAGAGAAAAAATTGTTGATACTTATAAATAAATAAAATAAAAAAATAATAATAATATATCCCCCTAATTAAAGAGAACCGACTGGAGCGGTTGATCCACGCTGAATGAAATTAATTTGCAAATTAACGCCTTTATATACTCAGCCAAATGATGACGTCACAAGAAACTCGCAATCTCATTGGTTGATTAAATTCTCGCAATCTCATTGGTTAAAAATTTAACATTAGTTTAAATTTAACAAGAAATTAGTGTTAAGTATTAATTTAACAAGAAATTAGTGTTAAGTATTGTTTTTTCTTTTAGATGGGTTGTTAATTTTTAAATAATTTCTTTTCTCTCTTATAAGTAATTAAGACTCTTTGACAATTTCTTTTCTCTATTTGATAAGTAATTAAATGATAATTTCTTTTTTCTTTGATAAGTAATTAAATGATAATTTATTTTCTCTCTAATAAGTAATTAGTCTCTTTGCTAATTTATTTTCTCTCTCTAATAAGTAATTAGTTTCTTTTTTATTTTCTCTCTAATAAGTAATTAGTCTCTTTGCTAATTTATTTTCTTTCTAATAAGTAATTAGACAGATAATTTCTCTTTGCTAAGTAATTAAACACTCTCTGCTAAGTAATTAGTTTCTCTTTGCTAAGTAATTAGTCTCTATCTGCTAATTTCTTTTCTCTCTTTGCTAAGTAATTAAACACTCTCTGCTAAGTAATTAGTCTCTTTGCTAATTTCTTTTTGCTAAGTAATTAGTCTTTCAGCTAAGTAATTAATCTTTCAGCTAAGTAATTAGTCTTTCAGCTAAATAATTAGTCTCTTTGCTAATTTCTTTTCTCTCTAATAAGTAATTAAAGAGATAATTTCTTTTTACTAAGTAATTAAACACTCTCTGCTAAGTAATTGGTCTTTTTGCTAATTTCTTTTCTCTCTAATAAGTAATTAGACACATAATTTCTTTTCTCTCTTTGCTAAGTAATTAAACTCTCTGCTTAGTCTCTCTCTGCTAAGTAATTAGTCTCTTTGCTAATTTTTTTCTCTTTATAATAAGTAATTATACAGATAATTTCTTTTCTCTCTTTGCTAAGTAATTAAACACTCTTTGCTAAGTAATTAGTCTCTCTTTGTTAAGTAAGAGTGTTTAATTACTTATCAAAGAGAGAAAATAAATTATCAGTCTAATTATTTATTAAAAAGAGAAAAAAATTAGCAGAGAGTGTTTAATTACTTAGCAGAGAGAGTTTAATTACTTAGCAGAGAGAGTTTAATTACTTAGCAGAGAGAGTTTAATTACTTAGCAGAGAGAGTTTAATTACTTAGCAGAGAGAGTTTAATTACTTAGCAGAGAGAGTTTAATTACTTAGCAGAGAGAGTTTAATTACTTAGCAGAGAGAGTTTAATTACTTAGCAGAGAGAGTTTAATTACTTAGCAGAGAGAGTTTAATTACTTAGCAGAGAGAGTTTAATTACTTAGCAGAGAGAGTTTAATTACTTAGCAGAGAGAGTTTAATTACTTAGCAGAGAGAGTTTAATTACTTAGCAGAGAGAGTTTAATTACTTAGCAGAGAGAGTTTAATTACTTAGCAGAGAGAGTTTAATTACTTAGCAGAGAGAGTTTAATTACTTAGCAGAGAGAGTTTAATTACTTAGCAGAGAGAGTTTAATTACTTAGCAGAGAGAGTTTAATTACTTAGCAGAGAGAGTTTAATTACTTAGCAGAGAGAGTTTAATTACTTAGCAGAGAGAGTTTAATTACTTAGCAGAGAGAGTTTAATTACTTAGCAGAGAGAGTTTAATTACTTAGCAGAGAGAGTTTAATTACTTAGCAGAGAGAGTTTTTAATTACTTAGCAGAGAGAGTTTTTAATTACTTAGCAGAGAGTGTTTAATTACTTAGCAGAGAGTGTTTAATTACTTAGCAGAGAGTGTTTAATTACTTAGCAGAGAGTGTTTAATTACTTAGCAGAGAGTGTTTAATTACTTAGCAGAGAGTGTTTAATTACTTAGCAGAGAGTGTTTAATTACTTAGCAGAGAGTGTTTAATTACTTAGCAGAGAGTGTTTAATTACTTAGCAGAGAGTGTTTAATTACTTAGCAGAGAGTGTTTAATTACTTAGCAGAGAGTGTTTAATTACTTAGCAGAGAGTGTTTAATTACTTAGCAGAGAGTGTTTAATTACTTAGCAGAGAGTGTTTAATTACTTAGCAGAGAGTGTTTAATTACTTAGCAGAGAGTGTTTAATTACTTAGCAGAGAGTGTTTAATTACTTAGCAGAGAGTGTTTAATTACTTAGCAGAGAGTGTTTAATTACTTAGCAGAGAGTGTTTAATTACTTAGCAGAGAGTGTTTAATTACTTAGCAGAGAGTGTTTAATTACTTAGCAGAGAGTGTTTAATTACTTAGCAGAGAGTGTTTAATTACTTAGCAGAGAGTGTTTAATTACTTAGCAGAGAGTGTTTAATTGAATCCATGTGACCATTTAACCTCATGCAAAATAGTCTCACTCTCTTTGAAACACAATAGAGACTTCCCTATAGCAATGGGGTTAAGTGAGAGACTCTATTGGTCACTTGTGCGACAAATGAAGTACCTAAAGGCCTTAAAAAATGGTGGCTCAAACTTTAGTGAATAATGGAGCTTGGAAAAATGATGCTAAACCTACCTAGTAAATATATAAATACCTCCTGGAAAAGAACACCTTTAAAATGAAATCACTACAAAACATTTGTCTTGATAGCATTGCAAAAAATTTATCTAGACATGTGAAAGGAGAAACTAAATGGTATTCCAGATTTAGTAAGTGTTTTCTTGGGTTTTTTTACAATGCTCATTTTTTGTATTTCTCAAATAACCTATTTTTTACTTTTTTTAGAAATGACATTTTCGGATAAATTAATGAAACGAGTAGCGAAAAAAAACATTGATTTAACGGATATTAATGTACGGAAATTTGTGTTGAACCGATACTTGAAAAAGATAATAATCACGAGATCAATTGCACAAAACTCGTGGCTACCCATCGAAGATTCTGCCTTGACTCACATACTATCTACAAATCACACAGTCTATTCAAATACAGAATCAGATACAGAATCAGATTCAAATACAGATTCAGAATCAGATTCAAATACAGATTCAAATACAGATTCAGAATCAGATTCAGATTCAGATATAGATTTAGATATTTATTATAAAATTATTACGAAAAATATTACGGTATTGAACTTACGATATTCAAAATGCGACGGTGAAATTTTAAAACATATTTTTTTAAACTGTGAGCTGTTAACAGAGTTGGATGTAAGTATGAGTTGTATATGTTTGAGGGATTTTGAACAGTTGTGTAACGAAAAAATATGTAGGGAAATTGTCATTGTTGACAAAGTAAAACTTCCCAACTTATTAAAATTAATTTTAGAGGTGCGATATATTGTAGAAGATGGTATATGCTATTATAATGAATTATACGAGGATGGATATACAACTATTCCTAAAATATTGCGCCATTTACCTTTACTATTAACATTTGTAGCATTAATTTATGACTCATCATGCTATCGTAATTTATACAAAATTATAAACGAAACGATATTAGCATATGATATTAAAAATTTAAATCTTACTTATTTAAAAATATCGGAACACTTAAAACAGAATGTAAAAATGACACGAGAAATGGAAGAACAGATTCTTTCCGTTTTTACAAAATTAAAAATTTTAGAAATAAGTCATTTTCAAAGCTGGAATTATCTAAACGAATATTGTCCTTTAACACTAGAAAAAATAATACTTAAAAGAGCCCTATCTAGTTACAATATAGAAGAGGTAGAGAAATTCTTTAGAGATAGAGGCCCACAAATTAGTTTAATCTTTATAGACATCTGTGATGATTTAAAAAAATTGTCTATAATCTTAAGTAAATGTCACTTGACGCACCTGTACCTCAATATACATAAACTTGTTAAGGAAGGGGACGAGGCAACACTCGATCCATTACCTCATGTTGTTAATCTTAAAATGGGTATATGCGGTGAAGATTACGGTTTAATTGTGTTGGAAAAAATACTGGTAGCTATTCCTAATGTAGTTACAATAGAATTAAATTATAAAACTGCAGAAACAATTAAAGATAAAATAGACATATCATTCAATAATGCTTTGAAACTGCACGGTTTTAAGAAATTGCGTGAATTATACATCTTTAATAATGATATGTACGATTCTAAACAATTTATAAACAAAGTGCCTAATCTACAAATATTTAAAAGTTGCCCTAAACTTTTTGGTGGAGGATTGATTTTTACATTTGTTGTTTTTGAGTAAGTTCCTATAGACCTTCTACTCTGGCAGGCTCCCAATTTCAGCGGCTGCGACTACTGGAAACGAGTGGGAGGAGAGAGTAGCATCCTCTAGCTACGACCATAATAGAATGTGCTAAGGCAAGTAACCCCCAAAAGTTTTAGAGTCATGTGTAAAAAAATTATACCATTTTTAAGCACGTTCTCCTTTAGTTGTATGTGATAGCACATTCAAAACGTATCTCCAACTTTAAGGCTAAATCCCTTGAAGTGCGCATAACTAAGCTAAAGAGAAAATGCCGGGAAATGCACTACCAACTCTCACACCAGTGTTATTTTAGAGACTTGTCTTCACTATAAATTATGACAAGCAACCAAAGGTTTCTCAGCCTAAGTGCTCATCACGCAATGTCAATCCCTAAATTAATCGTGGAAAGAACCCGGAACAGTGTAAGCCCCTATCACATGCCTTTTATAACAATAGGTCTAAACATTTCCCTGGTAAACTCTAAACATTTACATAAGTTCTCTATTAGTGGGGAACATTTCCTGTAGTCCGAAATAAGCCCAAGTGCCTTATCGATAATTCTGACTGTGCCGCACATTACCAGTGTTACGCGGCTCAGATGAATTTTTGCTCACCATTCTCATCAATAACTCATTCACACACGACTCAGTGTTAGAGAGCTACCATTATTTTTCAAAAGTGTTGAGAAAGTTTAGGTGCTTGATTTCCAAGAACTGTTACAGAAAAAGTCCTTTACCTTTAAAATATTTTGGATGCAATTACTATCTGGAGAATTCGCTGAACTTCTTGCAATAAGCTTTTGAAAGCAGTAAACGGGGTTACAATGTCTCATCACACCCCCGGCATTTCAACGTATTTCTGATATCGTAAGTTGTGGGTAATTCACGTACCGCTGGTTGTAAGTGTACAGTGTGAAACAATAGTAGAGATATTATCATGAAAGAGAAACTTCTGCTAAATGACATTGGATACATCCAGCCTATATTCCTCATACAGTTACACCACCATCATCCTCAAGCAGCCAACTAGACCGTGTAGTCCTCAGCACCAATTCTAACACTGTCTGACCGCATCTTGAGTTTCCCCTCTTTCTGAGACCTTTAGGCATTCGACAGGGCCTAGGAAGTGTTGGGGAAAGTCCTAAAAATGTTGAATTCATTTGGAAGAATAGTGAGAATCAGTGAATTATCCTCGCTAGCAAAAACTGCTCCTATAGAAAGTACATTAGCCAACAAGTATCTATATAGATCAGAAATTCTGAACCCAAATCTTTCCCTTACAAAGAATTTTGCATAAATAGAAAAGGAGACAAATGCAGAATGCTACAAACCTTACCAATTCTCACATGTTATCATAGAGAGCTTTCTGGTATGCCATATCTACCATATTTTCCTGCTGCACATTTACTAGTGTTACGTAGATGAATTCTGCCTTTTTCACCAGTCTCATCAACAGCTTACACGACTCAGTGAGAACTTTCATGTTTGGTATGATTGCAATAATTGAAAGCAGTAAACGGGGTTACAATGAAAACACTAATGTCTCACCCCCGGCATTGCAACTAACTCTAATTTCTGATATCGTAAGTTGTGAGGTAACTCTGTTCATGTACCACTAGTTGTGAGTCTTCTAAACTTTTTAGTAGTGTACAGTGTGAAACAATAGTAGAGATATTATCAATTACACTTCTGCTAAATATTCCTTGAAGCATTATTTGTTATCACCACCATCATTCTCAAGCTACAAAAGTCCAACTAGTTCCAAACTGTCCTCAGTTACATCTGCTGCAGGTTTGCCCACAGCGTCTTCTGAAACCTTTAGGCATTCGACATTAGCAGAGAGTGTTTAATTACTTAGCAGAGAGTGTTTAATTACTTAGCAGAGAGTGTTTAATTACTTAGCAGAGAGTGTTTAATTACTTAGCAGAGAGTGTTTAATTACTTAGCAGAGAGTGTTTAATTACTTAGCAGAGAGAGAAAAGAAATTATCTGTCTAATTACTTATTAGAAAGAGAAAAGAAATTAGAATTAGCAGAGAGAAACTAAATTACTTAGTAAAGAGTGTTTAATTACTTAGCAAAGAGAGAAAAGAAATTATCAGTCTAATTGCTAACTCTCTTAAGTAATTAGTCTCTTTGCTAATTTTTTGCTAAGTAACTAGTTTCTCTAAACGAATAGTTCCTTATAGCCCTTAGATTAATGAAGTTTCTAATAGCTTTTAGATGGATCTTCTTAAATGAATAGTTTCTAATAACCTTGAGTAAATTTTCTTTTACATGAATAAAGTTCCCAATAGCCTTTAGATTTAAAAAGTTCCCAATAACCTTTAAATAAAAAAGTTTCAATAACTCTTAAAGAATATTTCCCATAGCTTTTAGATGTTTGATTTAATAAGCCTTGTCACTGCAAATGTTGGGACTGATTACTATAAGAAATAATTAATGTGTGGAGCTGAAATTTACTGAGTAAGGAGTGGGGTTGTAAGAACAAGGCCGACCTTGAGTGAGAGGCCTTCAACGTAGGCCTTGAGAGAGAGAGCCTTGAGAACTTGTGGCCTTTAGAGCCTCTGAGAGAATTTTACTGTGCGACGACAGTCATAGATGAATAATTAATAGCTCTTAAATTCTCTTAGATTCTCTCTGATAGCTTGGATTACTATAGCTCACTTGGTGGCAACTTGAGACTGGGAGCGAAATCGGTAAGGAGTGTGAAGCTGGTAGGGGGGGCACGAATTTGGCCGACGCTCTAAAACCTTGGGTTTTTTAAGGGGATCTGTTGGCCTTGAAAGTTCTGGAGGGCCTTGAGAGACTAGCCTTGAGAGACATCTCTGTAGGGAGAGCCCTGAGAGACATCTCTAGAGGGAGGGCCTTGAGAGACTAGCCTTGAGAGAGACATCTCTGTAGGGAGAGCCTTGAGAGACTGGCCTTCAGAGTTTCTTTGTTGCGACCGAGAACTTGTGCCTCACAAGTAAAGAAAATGAACGATACATACGAAAAAATATTAGTTCGTGATCCTTGGATTAAATATAAAATAAAATTTATAAATCAATACATCATATTAGAATATCCCGATTGTTTAATATTTACTATTCAATTAATAACTTTACGTTTAAAACAACTGAATGAAATTTATAAGAAATATCCATATGCTAAAACTTATGATTTCCAGGAACTGAATACCGTAGACTGGGAAGATACCATTATCGGGTTTGATACTAATTATGATTTTATAAAAATACCCGAACCATTAAAAAAATTTGAAAAACTATATAAAGTATTCGATCACGAGAAATCTTTTAATTATATATTTGGAATACATCCGTTTCCCTACATAAAAATAAATAGCTTTCTGGTCATTTTATTAATACTGGCGAGTTTTTTTGCGATATGGAACGGGAAACTCAACTCGAAGTAATTAATTTTTTTGTTAGGATTTTATTCGAATTTAAAAATCACAAGGACTTTATATTACGGTGGTTGGTCATCTTAAATGATTACGCTAAACTGCCTCACTTTAGGGGATTCATTCCCAAAGTGCCCGTCGTAGAATTAATGAGAAGAGGAGCCAAGTCCGTACTAATAGTCAACATAGTAGATAAAAAATTAAATGTCGGAAATAAAAAAATTACGGTTTTTCCGCTCTGCCCTTTTAGAATATACGTTTCGGACAGGACGATAAAAGTACCGCAAGAGAAAATTATAGACATTTTATTCAAGTATCTAGAACTCACGGGTATAAGAATTGTGGGCTTTTATGGTATAACGAAATATAAGGAACTACAGAGCGCCTTAAAGTCAAAGAATATAATCTGCTACCCCCCTAGGCTTTATTCTTTTTTCTTAAAAATGTCCCAGTGAAAAAGCTGTTCCCGGCAGGTCTAAAAAAGTAGGTCCCTGGCATGGTTCCTGGCAGTTCTAAAAAAGCACTGGCAGGTTTAAAAAAAGCACCGGCAGGTTTAAAAAAAGCACCGGCTAAAAGGCGCTTTGGAGTAGGTCTCTTTTGAATGTCTCCAAACTATTGTTCTTAAGCCAGAGCGGTCCCCGTGAGGCGTTTTGGAGTAGGTCTCTTTTGAATGTCTCCAAACTATTGTTCTTAAGCCAGTGTTTCCAGTGAATTTTTCTAAAGCCAGTGAATTTCTAAAGTTGCTTCTTGTGCTTTTTGTGCTTAGTGAATAAGTTTTTCTAACTGCTATCTTCTTAAGCTCTCTTAAAAAGCCCCGGCAGTTCTAAAAAAGCCTCGGTAGTTCTAAAAAAGCCCCGGCAGTTCTAAAAAAGCCTCGGTAGTTCTAAAAAAGCCCCAGCAGTTCTAAAAAAGCCTCGGCAGTTCTAAAAAAGCTGTCCCTGTGAAAAAAAGCACTTTGGGTCTTTTTTGAATGTCTCCAAACTATTGTTCTTAAGTCAGTGAAAAGCAAGCAGGTCCCTGGCAGGTCTGAAAAGCTGTTCTCCAGTGAAAAAGCTGTTCCCCAGTGAAAAAGCTGTTCCCCAGTGAAAAAGCTGTTTCCCCAGTGAAAAAGCTGTTCCCCAGTGAAAAAGCTGTTCCCCAGTGAAGTGTTTTAGGGTAGGTCTAAAAAAGCACTTTGGGTCTCTTTGAATGTTCCCTGTTGTTCTTAAGCTCTTTTTAAACTAGTGCATTTTCTAAAGCTAGTGATAAACAAAAGTTCCAGTTCTAAACAAAAGTTCCAGTGGCTCTTTCTAAAGCCAGTACATAAACAAAAGTTCCAGTGGCTCTTTCTAGTACATTTTCTAAACAAAAGTTCCAGTGGCTCTTTCTAGTACATTTTCTAAACAAAAGTTCCAGTGAATAAGTTCTTTCTAAAGCTAGAGTGCTCTTTCTAAAGCTAGAGTGATTCTTTCTAAAGCTAGAGTGATTCTTTCTAAAGCTAGAGTGATTCTTTCTAAAGTTCTAGTGACTCTTTCTAAAGTTCTAGTGACTCTTTTTAAAGTTCTAGTGACTCTTTTTAAAGTTATTGCTAAATAAAAGTTTCAGTGATTCTTTCTAAAGTTAGTGCTTTTTCTGAATGAAAGTTTTAGTGGCTTTTTTAAGCCAGTGAATTTCTAAAGCCGGTGGCTCTTTCTAAAGCAAGTTTTCTAAAGCCATTTTTAAACAAAAGTTCCAGTGAATTTTCTAAACAAAAGTTCCAGTGAATTTTTAAAGCTAGTGAATTTTTAAATGAAAGTTCCAGTGGCTCTTTCTAAAGCCACTTTTTAAAAACCAGTGAATAAGTTTTAAAGTCAGTGCAAACAAAAGTTCCAGTGCCTAAAGCCAATGAAGCCAAAAGTTCCAGTGCTTAAAGTCAGTCTGCTTTTTTTTCTAAAGCTAGTGGTTTTTTCTGCTTGTAAAGTTCCAGTGTGAATTTCTAAAGTTTCAGCCAGTCTGCTTCTGTTCCTAAGTTGTTCCTCTTTACCTTCCTAATATCCCAGTGAATTCTGGTTATGTATTGTTTCTTTTCTTCGTTTAAGAGGTAAGGTTCTACGATTTTTAAGATCGTGGGGTTAAACACTTGAATCTTTGCGGGTGGTAGAGTGGGAGGGGTTTGGTCCTTAATCGAGTAATATTCTTTACTGGCTATTCGAAAGGCGTCCCTTAAACTCTCTAAACTAGAAGCGAGAAATGCATTACGTTCGTAAGCCGAATAAAAATGATTGTGGATAAACTTTTGCGGGAAATTAGAGCGCGAATAATAATCCGAGATCCACAGGCAATTTTTCCAGAAGGAAACCAGAATGAACGAGTTTCCCCCATTGTTATTTTTGTACCTAATTTTATTAGTTTCTTGTAACACCCTAATTAAATTATAGATAATTTCAACCATGTTATTTTTTTCCGTTTTTGTCAAATAATTTGAAATGGTTCTTACGTTACTTTCCGTTAAATTAATGATGGGAGGAATAAAGTCGTTTCCAAATAAAAAGGACGTGTAGACTAATTTTTGTTGGATAGAGTGTGATAAATTATTTAGGGCATAAAAATCTTTACCCGTCTTACTAATTTCTAAGCTTTCGAAATGTTTTGCTCGAACGCAAGAAATAATAAATACGTCATTATCCACACTAATTATTAGTAACTTATTACATTGATATTTTACGGCGTAATCGAATAACTTTTGTTCTCCCTCTCCTCCGTTATCGCTTCCACTGATGTAATAGGTAATTTTATTGGGGAATGTTCGTACTAGAGATAAATAATTATTTTTAAACCATTGACTATTTTTGTTTAGGATTTGTATCAGATGGTCCGCTACCGTTTGGGAAACCACGTTATTTTCGAATAACGAAGCTAACAATATTTCTTTTTCGGTCTGTACGGGTGTGTTGTTTTTCAATCTTCTCTCTTTTTGAGTAGGTAATTTCATGGGAACGCAACTTCCATCAAAGGATATAATTACTTTTAAATGATTTACGGTATGCTTGTCGTGATCCAAGATTGATTGGAGTATTTTACCTATGCATTTGGTCACGCTGCATTTTACAAAATCCAGAGTGTCTGAAATTTGAGAATCGATTTTTGAAATTTCAGAATATAAAATGCTCTGAATGTCTATTAATATACTATCGAATTCATTTGTAATATAAGGTTCTGGTTTACAGTTTAGAGCTTTCAATAATAGAGTGAAATTGGTAATGCCCATTTTTTCTTCCTATATAATACGAAAAGGAAAAAAGATTTTTTATTTAAATGGCGCTTGTTTCTGCTATCGTTCACACGCAAGGAGTCGTATTATATAGAGATGAAAAGACTAGATATTACATCTTAGAAGTTGGATACTACGATATTGAAGGAAAATCTGTTAAATTTTGCTTAAGGAGTTATTTAAATTATAGTACAGCTCTTCGATTATTTAATCCCTGTGTAGTAAAGAAGTCAATAGACACACAAATGTGTACCCATCTTCAATATCGGGGTAATAAGATGTACGAATTCGAACAAGTCATTTGGTTTTTGAAAACGAGATATGCCAAATTAAAAATTAAATTTCCCGCTCGTGTGTTTGGAATTAAGGGTAATAGTTTCCAATCTAACATTTTGAAGAGAGCTGGTATTCCTTATCTCAACTTGGAAGACGTGGGTTGTCCCAACTTAAAAACCTTGCAAAATATTTATCCTAATATTATCAGAGACTGTAATTTTCATTTTGGTAACAAGTGTTGCGCATTTCAAAAGGTCTTACTGATTAGAGAGTGGTTGTTAAGCCATTCTTTTTAAATTGATGTAATTCATTTTTTATGGTTAAATATTTATAAAATAATTTTAATAATGCAGTCGTGTTGTTATTTTCAGCGATGATTGTAGTGACTGGTATATCTTGCCACAAATTTTCCTTGTTAACGTAAGCTAATAATCGTATAAATACGTCAATGACTTTGGGTGGGATCTTATTGGATAGGACTTGGGGGATATAAATATCTACATTTAAAACATTTTTGATAAATTTAGAAATATATCTTGCAGTGTTTTCTTCTAGTAATGTGGAAGAGTCGCATTCTGACGCATTCAAGAAGGAATTGAAGAGTTTTGTGAATAATTGTTTAACTGTGAGAGTTAATTGATGATTGGGATATTCTTTTAAGAAGTGGAGAAACGTGTCTGGATTAGACCAATGAATGCTTTCTAAGTATTCCTCGTCGACCACCAAGTCTAAAGCGAATGGCGGGATGATTTTACCTAGAGAGTTGCACTTTATCTGATATAATATCTGTATATCTCTCAAGTACTGATTAGGAGTGTTCCTAATTATCTTTAAACGTTCGTCGTTCGATAATGTTTTCAATATGGTGTTTCGAGCGATGCTACCCCAAAAATGAGCGTCTGTAAACTCGTAAACACTATCGGTGTCTCCATTCATTATACTCGCCAAGATTGAATAATTATCATTCTTCTTGGGGGCAGAGAGTTTAAAGGGAGAATGGTCACGATTCATTAAATCGTGAACGTATTGATTAGACGATATACCCCTGTTTAAATCACCTTTGCAAGCGACTTGTAACTGGTCGTAAAAGCGATTTACCATTGGGGTATGAAATTGAGGCCTTTCGGATGTTTTATTGTTGTCGTTGTAGAAATTAGCATTACACTCAGATACGTGATTAATAAAACTCTGCAGATCTGCATTCACATCCTGTTGGCATTTTAACAGACCACCCCTAGCCATGACATCTTTCACATTAAAATATTTTTCTAAAATTTGTTTAGTTTCGTTTATCAGTAATTGTGTAACGGGATCACTACTAGAACATGAATTTTCGCCGCCCAATATTATGCTTTTAAAGAAATTAATTATTTCTTTTCCCATTAGAACATCTGTGTAAGCCATTCTTTATTAGATAAAGACAGATTCTCGTTTTAATTTTAACAAGTTAAATGTTTTTATGTTATTTACTCCAGTGAAATAACTTATATAATTTTGATACATTTTGCAATACATTAAAAATAATAAGAGTAACATTAAAATGTTAAAATAAAGCATTATTCTTGGTTAGTGTGGCTTTGGAAGCGTGTCTTAGAGCGCTTGGAAGCGTGTCTTAGAGCGCTTGGAAGCGTATCTTAAAGCGCTTGGAATAGCTAGTTTGAGAAGCCTTGGAATACTTAGTCTTGGAAGCTTATGCGAGCTTGGGAAGCGAACCTAGGAATACTTATTCTTGGAAGCTTATGCGAGCTTGGAAAGCGAACCTAGGAATACTTATTCTTGGAAGCTTATGCGAGCTTGGGAAGCGAACCTTGGAATACTTATTCTTGGAAGCTTATGCGAGCTTGGGAAGCGAACCTTGGAATATTTTTTGGTATACTAGGAAGCTTGGAATAGAAATGGGTAGGCGAGCTTAGTGTGTTTAGAAGTTTGGGAGTCTTGTTTTTTTATAACTACGAATCGTTTAATACATACTTGTTATACAAGATTGTAAAATATAAAAAACAAATGGAAAAAAGGGCTACTTTTTTTACAAATAAGAATGCAAATATTATAATGATTGAAGTAATTAACAAATGACCAGCTAAAAAATAAACGTGTGAATTCTTTTTCTTTTCGACGTGGTAGAGTTGGGGAACTTTTAATTTTTTAGCTTGGCCATAAAAATTATTATCTAACGCATCGATATATTCATTCATTTTTTCAATTAATAATTTAAGATAGTTTTCGTCTTCTGGAAGATTCATTTCGAGATATTCCCATATAAACATAGGAGTAATTTCGGGATATTCGTATACCCCTAGATAATGAAACAATTTATTGTTAAATTCTAAACTAATGGCGTCTAATGCCTTTTGATTTAAAACTGTATTGTAATCGAGAGGATCTATCATATCTGCGATTGAGAAAGATATCGTTGCTAGTATATATATAATTCCTATTACGGTCATTGCTGTAGATAATTTGACAGCGAGTGAAATGGCAAAACTAACGTTTTTCTTTACTATAATATGAGTGATAGCACCCAGTAAAACTTTAGAGTTAACTTTTGATAATAAATTAGCCGTGGATTTTGTTAACATTTTTGGTAGTGATTTGCCAATGAACCTTTTCAACTGGGCGTATGTAAGATCTACTCCTAAATCTATGGAAATATCTCTGGCCATATTTAAAACTACACTTTCAGTATCTTTGAATATTGCCGATAAGGGGTGATTAGCTTCATTCACTTCTCTTTTCATACGTGGTTTGGGCCAGTGATAACTTATCCATTCTGGTAATTTAGTGGGAGGAGGGGGAGGAATTTCCTCTTTAGTGATTTTACTAGCGGTCCATCTATATGTCGTTGTTCCGATAAAAAATTCGGCAATTTCTTGTCCCTTGTTTAAATAACAATCATCTTTGTCGAAAAATAAGCCGTAAGATTTACAATACAGTTTGTTTATTTTCAGTCGATGGTTCTCATCTACGTTTAATCCGGTGTGTTTGATGGGTCTCTTGTTATTTTGGTCTATAGCAAATTTTTTAGTTATAAAGTTATTCATTTTACATATGCCATTTTGAAAATTAACGTCGAATGGAGAAGGTTTATCGCTTTGAGGGTTTAATTTAAAACACGCTGGCTGACATGCTAATGTGTATTCTTCTCCCAAGTGAATGTATCTAGGTTGCGAATCTTTGGTACATTCTCCCTCATTGGGTAAATATGGAAAACAACTGATCAAATTGCAGCCAATTTCGTTAAATTTGTAAGTAATGATCTTACACTTGTCTGCAATTTTGGGCGGAATGTAAAAATCATCTGCGGTAGCTGCTCTTTCACTCACATGTGCATAAGTAAATAAGTAGTGATATTTCTTGCATTTTTCGTATTTGTATTTCGTTACGTAATATTCGGCATAAGCTAGAGCGTGCTTAATGTCATAATCGATAACCTCCATCTTAGATTATATTGTTTACAGTTAGTCCAATCATTTCGCGAAACACGATTTGTTCTGGTGTGAAAAAACAAGGGATACCTTCGATTTGAAATCGTTTACATCCGCAGCACTGTATGCATTTTAGTTTAAAGTATTCATTCGACAATTTGAAATTTTGAAATTTAGGCGTGCTGTAATTGGATTTTAAGATCCAAGCGAGAGCCGTCTCAAATTCCGAGAACGAGCAATATTGAATACGATAATACATTGACCCCGAGAGTAGGTGTTTGTCGTCAGCTACATAAATAGTGTTGTTTGAGACTGAAATGTCATCTATGGTGTTGCAAGCACACGGCTTGTCATTTTCTATTGTCACATATTTCAGTGGTTTTTCGTCAGTAAATTCTATAACGTGCCTATAGTTATTTATTGTGGGGTCAATGCGATCGAAATATAACCTTACCATATTCGTATATTACCAAATTTGCGTAATAAAAGGAATTTTTGTGATATACTTTTGAAAGCGATATGATTTTAAATTTGATTTTTTTGTTCTCTAACAAGTAATGGGATGCTAGCCAATATATAAACAATTTTTTATTTAAGAATAAAATTAAATTTTTACTTTTAACTTTATAATGTTTGATCATTCTATGTACTTGATAGGATTAACTTCGATTATGGGATAAGGCAATTCTTTTAAATTATTTAAGACTAAAGCTAATTTTGCTATGTTTCTAAGTGAATATTCAATTATTGAATTGTCATCTTCATCCTCGTCGGGGTAATAATCGTCACTGTAAAAATCAAAGTTTAAAATGGGTTTTATATCTGTGGATGATCTTAAGAATTCTACTATGTTAAATTCCGTTTGTTTTTTCACACCCGGTGATATGTTGGGGTTAAAGAATTCTCGTTTTTTTACGTCATAAATATTTTTTATGGGAAAACAATAATCTTGTTGCTTTGATAACATGGGGTGTTCGGGTCTCACAGAATGTAGCAACTGCAGTAAATCTTTGTTGGGATGTGTTTGTGTTAAGGCTTGTTCTGCTTCCAATTTTTCTTCGTCTGTGGGAATGAAATTATCTGAAAAAATTCGCTTAAATATGCTGTTTTTTTTAATTAGCTCACAAACAATTTCTAAATCCGACAGGAGAGTAGTTTCCTGTTCTTCGGCACAAGTGTCTTTAAAGAAATCTGGGGTGACTGTATTACACCTCTGCATGACTTTATTTTTGGATACTATCGCAAGTATAATAAATAAGGGCATTAAACCATTAAAAAAGGTATCTACTCAAATTATTAATAAAAACAAAATAATTTTATTAATTAAATTTCAAGATAATACAATATACAGAGTACAATTAAATGCTAATCTTCGAATATTTTTAAGTACATTTAAAGATATATCGATTAGGCCTTATTTTGGTGATGATTGTATAAGGGAAAAACTGAATTATTTTGCCATTTTCGGCTGTTCTGTTGGCGATAAACTCACTTTAATTAATGAAGATGATACGTATTTTAATGTCGAGTTAATCTAGCTGGTTTTCATTTTGTTTATCAAGTCGTTAATTTTGTGATTGGCATATGTTTTGATTAAATATTTATTTAACAATATCAGGAATAGAGACATGGTTAAAATGAGTGTCAAAATTACTACCGACACATTAATTTCCCTAAAGAGGTTTAGAATGCCGTATAATATCCCTATTCCTATAGAGTACAGTGCAGTAACTTCCAAGTTAGTCATTTTAAATTAATTTATTAATTTAGAGTTTCTTTATTTATAATGGATTTATTTAAAATTTTCTGTTGAAAATTTATACTAAAAGTTCTAAATTTAAACTGGATTGTGCCTTTCTTAAATTTTCAAAAAATACTTTCCAATAGTCTGGGTAGGAATTTATTGAATAAATGATGATGGGTTTTAAATCTTTAAATTCTGGAATGTTGAATATTTGGGGTAATGGGTCTGAGAGGTTAGTTTTCATCAGCCACAGTTTTAATTTTTCCTCCCAAAATGTGTTCCATTCTTTGAATAAATTATTAAAGTGTTGCTTTAAAATAACTTTTTGATCTTCATTTAACATGTCCATCGAGAGCACTTCCATAAATTCGTATAAGCTTAAAAATATTTTATATGTAATGTCTTTTGCACTCATTATGATTTTGTCTTTTTTTATTGGCTGCGGTAACTGTTCACGTCAGATTTTTGTGGTAAATAGCTACTTGAGAGGGGTATTTAAGGTTTAGTGGTAATTTAGTGGTAATTTAGTTTATTAATTTCGTGATAATTTTTATAGCAATTTCTTTTTTTGTTGTAACAGAAATGTAAATTGCATTTGCTACATTTCCAATGTGATCTGAAAGTGCAGACATTACATTTGATCAGGTGACTTTTATCATAAGTTAAAACACACAATGCTGGTGATTTATTTTCTACCACTAAAAGATTATCTTCTAGGAAAGAGCTTTCTTGGAAAGAGTTTGTTATAAAATCTCCAATTTGATTAGTTATAAATTCTCCTAATTTTATTAATAAATTCATTTTCTCTTATTTTTTACTTGAAAAGTAATTAGATTAGCGTTTTGCAGCTGGTAAATACTATAAATTCTCGACCGTATAGTAAAGCAGAACATGGACGAAAATGAAATTTATAGGAATGCTATTAAACCCTTGTACAATTACGAGAATGACAAGGCTAGTTTATACGCCACAAAGGAAGTAATTAATTATAGGGTACTTAATGGTGTAGCTAAGGCATTGAACATTTCCCTATATCAACATAGCAATTCTCACGATAAAATATACGTTCATCCAGATATCTTTAAACTCATAGAAAATGAGTGGAATCAAAAAATTATTCCATCTTCTAGTTCCAATGCAAACCACGACGAACTTACCAGGTTTGAAAAATTGAAATCGTGTGATTTTTTGAGCAACGGAGATTGTCAAAAGCTAATCATGTCTCTCATTAAGAGAAATCAAGGTAATAGGAAGCTCGAGAGCAAAGAGAAAATCTTATTGAACACGACTATCAATGTAATTTTAGCTATTGATGGTCTCTTGGGCACTCAGATCAATGATTATAAAAATTACATATCTAATTTAAGTATAGGGAATACTCCTACGAGCATTGAGGAACAACACGTTTTTGCAGTTAGAGCCATGTATGATGAAATTCCCGCAAATATATTGGGTACTGACGCTTGTCACCTGGTTAAGATCGCCTTGCTAGAACTTTACAAATCTAACTTGATAGATTCCGATTGTCAAATAATTGTAGAAGACATCTTAAAAGATTCGAATCTATATTTGCAAAATAATGCTTCCTATTACAAAGAAATCAACAACTGTCTTAACTATGACTTTAACGAGAAACTACAGGGTGTTTACATGAAATATGTCAAAGATTTAGAAACGATAACAGATGCCAAACTTAATTTAATCAAATTGCATTTGAAGAAAATTACTTCGAATAAACAAGTATCAAAAAAACGCAAAGTATCTTTAGATAAGTAAGAAATGTTTGACAAATGTTTATTACAAGTATGTCCCGAAGCTATATGTCATCCAGAAATAGAAATTGTAAATAGAACAATCTCTTGTGTGGTGTGTAATAAAAAGCTATTCGAAATTAATGATTTATTGGCTCAATTAGACCCCTTTCGTTCTTGCGTTGTTGCAAAATGTTTTGCGGAGACTACGGGTAATGTTGATATAATATGCAAAGTTTATCTGGATGGAATACCTGGAATACAGCCTACGCAATTATTAGTTTCATACAAGACACTTATAATGGTCATTCATCTATTAGGGGTATTAACTTCAGAATTTGTAAATTATCATACTAATTTATTCTTAAAAAATAATACGCTAAACTCAAAATTTATACAGAATTTTTTAAAACAATACGTGGACATAGTTGAAAAAACCAATTATGAACAGGACAAAGATATCAATGCCATACTTTTGACCGTTTTACAGTACATTAAAGAATTTGTTAAAGATGATATTAATATTATAAATCATTATTTTGAAACTATATGTCCCTATGTGAAAATGTTAGTGTCTGATTATGAAATTATTCAAAATCCCATAGACCAAATATCATTACAGTCTCCGGGTCACTTATTACAAAATTTGAATGCTTTAGCTTCTCACGTTAGACAAAAGTTTTCTCCCTATTGTATACAATTTGATATTATTTATGTTATGGTCTATAGTTTTCTCTGTGGCGATTCAATAGATACTTTGGCTAATTTTGTTCTTGATTTTCTCAACAAATTATGCAATGGGTATTTTGAAAGACAGCATTTTTTAATCGAAAGAAGTAAGAAAATTGTTGAAAATGAATTTTCGCGCAGAAAGAATATTAATTTTCATTATGCAAAAAAATGTATTCAAAATGGGGAGTGTAAAATGCATTTGAGCTTAGACTTTTTCGAAAAAATTTCAAAAATGAACGGTATAGTTAATAAGGAATTTGGGAAACAAATCTCCTTTCCTAATGAAAAAATTCTTAATTTTGCTTGCGTGCAATTATTTCCTTACGTTTTATTTCCAAATATACATAACTATTATGGATACGTTTCGGCTTTTAGCATATTAGCTAGTACTTTTGATAAACAGACGAAAACATGTAAAAAAAATACCTTTTGTAATGCTAAATTGCTTTTTGAATTCATTGAATATTATAGTAATAAGTTTAAAACTTTTAATGAGGGTATTAACGTTCCTTATTTTAATTTAGAAATGTTAAAGCTTTTTATCAGTTCTGACGAAAACATTACTGCGAATTTAACTAAAATGTTGGATATACTATCTATATATACTGTTAATTCTAAATCAAATGATTAGAAAATGATTTTCTTAATACTTTTGATATTGGGAGGATTTGTATCGGCAGATATAACAGGAATACGTTTTAAAATAATTAATTATGGTTATGATTCGAAAATTAAAGAAGCTACTTATTTGATTAATGAGTGTGGTAGGGCAAGACCCTTTTCGTTTATAACTAACGAAGTTTTACCCCTTAATGATGAATTAATTGATCCCATAATGGGAAAAAAAAAAAGAGGTGATATTGAAATTTTTGACGACAATTCTACTGACTTTAATTTCACAGTTACAGAGCCTGTTGGGTCAATTTCTACAGAGTCTGTGGGGTCAATTTTAACAGAGTCCACTACAGAGCCTGTCGGGTCAATTTCTACAGAGTCTGTGGGGTCAATTTCTACAGAGTCCACTACAGAGCCTGTCGGGTCAATTTCTACAGAGTCCACTACAGAGCTTGTGGGGTCAATTTCTGCAGAGTCCACTACAATTACAGAGCCTGTGGGGTCAATTTCTGCAGAGTCCACTACAGAGCCTACAATTACAGAGCCTGTGGGGTCAATTTCTGCAGAGTCCACTACAGAGTCTACAATTACAGAGCCTGTGGGGTCAATTTCTGCAGAGCCTGTGGGGTCAATTTCTGCAGAGCCTGTGGGGTCAATTTTTGCAGAGTCCACTACAGAGACTACAATTACAGAGACTGTGGGGTCAATTTCTGCAGAGCCTGTGGGGTCAATTTCTATAGAGCCTGTGGGGTTAATTTCTGCAGAGCCTGTGGGGTCAATTTCTACAGAGCCTGTGGGGTTAATTTCTGCAGAGCCTGTGGGGTCAATTTCTACAGAGCCTGTGGGGTTAATTTCTACAGAGCCTACAATTACAGAGCCTATGGGGTCAATTTCTGCAGAGCCTGTGGGGTCAATTTCTGCAGAGTCCACTACGGAGTCTACAATTACAGAGCCTGTGGGGTCAATTTCTACAGAGCCCACTAAAAAACGTTCTACCCTTAAAGTTTTATTTTCTACTTTTAAACTAATACCCAGTATGACAGAAAATTTAACTGAAAAATTTTTTTTTGCTTCTAAACCCGTTCAAGAATCAACGATTGGGTTGCTTATAGACGAAAATGCCACTGTGCTGCATATGATTTCATCGTTTTCGTCTAGTTCGACGGCCGCTTTTACATCAGATATTGATAGGTTCATAAATCACAGTAAAAGGATAATCAGAGGAATGTTTAATGATGCAGATACCCACTATGAAAACTCTATTGTTTTGCACTATTGTTTTATTTTATTTTATTTTACAGTTATACTAATTTTGATTCATTAAAGATGATTAATAGATGAGTAGTTGTTGTGACTAATATTTTCAAGTTGTACGCGTGATTAAAAACTATATATAAGCTGATAATATCGGGGTTGGTTTAAAAATGGATAAGGTTTATTCCATACCTTTGGGTGAATGTTCCATACGTGAAAAAAATGCAAAGTATTATGTGGACATTATGTCTTATTTAGATCACATTAAATTATCTGTGGAAGAGTGGTTTAAATTTGGTAGGTTATTGAAAACATTAAGGTTTTCTAGTTATGATGAACACGTCATTTCTTGTAAAATGATGGTTATAGTTTTACCTGTAGGTTTGGTCATTAAAAGAAATAAAATTATACCATTTTCCATTTACCTAAGTGTAGATCAGGTGAACTCTTTGAAAGATATTTACGAACCTGTCTCGTATGATATATTGATTTTAAAATATGAAGAGTTGCCCAGTTTACTTCTTGAGGCCGACATTATTTGGGAGGAAGAAAGTGTGAAAGAAAGTGTGAAAAACTTAAAGGAATACAAAAACGTTCTTTACATTTGCTCCGAGGTCAAGTGTTCCGCAAATATTACAGCTGGAATGAATATTGAAGAAAAACTGTGGACTATTCTTAGACAGTGCTTTATAATTAACGCGTCACGTGACATCACACCGTTTTTAAAAGCGGCGTGTTATGGCTGCGAAATTAATGATCCTAGCCAATTGAATCACCCCTGTTTGATGGTCGACGAAAACGATATCAACAATTATTATTTTGATGTAATGTATAATATCGATCTAGAGATTTTTAAGAATTTTTTTCTCTCAAGCATTAATGATGATTGGTTTTCTCATCTCTCTATGTTTATAAATAATTTAAATTTGCGAGTTTTGTTGACTCAATTGTATAAAGATTTAATTTATACTTTTGAAGATATTTATAAAGTGTGCAATTAAATATGTTGAGGGCTATATAAGTGCTCTTTTTGATTTCTTTGTTCCATTCATAACTCAGCCTCAGCTCTGTTTTCCCATCATAATGGAATATCACATACCCAACGATGGTTTAATTTCAATTCAGAAGGATGACGATGAATATTATTGGGAAATTATGGTTTGTGAGAGAGACGAACGTAGTAAAATCAATTTATCAATGAAAGAATGGCTCGAGTTTCTAGGGTTATTGAAATCTTTTGATATATGCACCCAATATACGGAATTTGATATTTCTATTCACGTATTAGTCATTGTTTTACCCTTTAAACGGGGCTTGCTCATCAGGAAAAGTAGACGTCCATTAGGAATTACAAATGCCGTTTACTTAAATGAGGAACAATTAAAGACTTTGAATGAGGGTTATGAAATTATATTGTATGATATAATGCTTTTAAAATTTAAAGAGTTTCCAAATTTAGTTACTAGATCTGATATTATTTGTGATGAATTAAAAAATAGTGTCGAGCCTTTAAATGAATTTAAATATTCTTTATTTATTCGTTATGCAAAAAATTGTCCCGCTGTAATTGATGACAAAATGTCTCCCGAAACAAAATTATGGACAATATTTAGGCAATGCTTAATAATTAATGTATTACGTGATATGGAATTGTTCTTTAAGCATGAATCTAATGTACGAGATATTGATCTTCCTAACGATAATTATTTGAATGTTTACTATTTGAATGTTCCGTTATATGCTAAAATAATGTACGATCTAGAATTGAAAACGTTTGCCGATTGGGTTTATACTCTTGTGGTGGATATAAATTGTCTTCCCTATCTTTTTGAATTTATAAGTAATAAAAATTGGAAAGCTTTGTTAGAGGAAGTTTATGAAGATATATTTTGTACTCTATATGATAAATAAAGTAGTACACGAACATTTGATTTGTGGTCTCTTGGTTTGAAGGATTTAGCACCGTACATTACGGACAGAATTAGGTTGGAGGATTACTGGAAGTAGAATCAGCTGGGATTCTTGATCAAAGAGGGAGAAACGGTTGGGGTGCTATATACACCGTTTTTTAATGTAGCTCTACTGATTGTGGGTAGAGATTGGGAACTACACGAGCCTGGTGCAAACATTCTTCAAGCAGCCATGGGAGGTTCAACCGTGCAGTTTTTCAAGCATTTTGAGCTACATTTGGCCACTGCACATTAATTCTAACAATGTTTGACATTGCTCATCGAGGTCTTCTTTTTCTGAGGCCTTTAGGAAATTCATAACTCCATTTGCCAATTGATAAATTATCCGTATGGACAATATGGCTAACAGTGTTCAATGTGTAAGCATCTGCAATTAAAAGCATCAAGTTTTACTACCATAAATAACCTTAGAAGGAACCAAACTACAGTCTAAATTTAGTCTTTAGGTGTATATGCCAATTTCTCTACACTCTCCATCTTAAAAGTCTCGAAATTCGTCTGTTAATGTTGCACTAGTATTAGCTAAATAGCTCCCAAGGTAATTAAACACTTGAATTACAATCTGCTTGACCAATTTTCAGCTTGAGACTAACTATATTCATACAATCTGCTTGACCAATTTTCATCACTTATAACCAAACATACTACTAGTTTCATTAACAGCCTAGATGAAAGAGTTTATCATTTACCAAAAAGGTTAAATGCATAGTTGTATTTTTAGCTCATTTAAGGACAAAATCTTTCCTCTCCCAGGTGAATTTTACATAATCAAAGAGAAGACAAAATGCATTCTTGTCGAACATCAGAAGTAATGCTAATTGCTATAAGCCCTACCAACTTTCACATACGACTCTGTGATAGAGAGCTTTTATTATGTCACTTGTTAGGAATAGCCGTCCCATGGCCGAGCGGTTAGCGCGCTTGGCTACTGATCTAAGGGATCTGGGTTCGAGCCCCCCGGTAAGGCATGGATGTGTGTCATTTTTTACTGTTGAGGTCCCGCCATCCTCTCAGATCTTCTACTATGGCATATAAACTGACACTGTCAGACTTACTATGGCAAACAGCTGCTTGAGGGGGGTATTTATTTTTTATTTGTTAGGAATGCGATAATCTTACAATCAACTACATGACAATTAACAGAGTTAAAAGCCTTATCACTAGCAAGGTTCGCTAGCAAAGTTCTGAAACTTTAAATATAAAACATAAATGAATAAAACTCTACGGATTGCTTAGAATCTTTAAAAGTTACAGATTAGTATCGAGTTTGGGTACATTGATGAGCTATGGAAGCACGTATAACGGGAAGCATTTGGAAGCGTGTCCTTTCTATTGTTCAAGACAAAGTGGAACATTTGAGTACTAGAAGACAATTTATCTACTAAAAAGTAGGTTAGAGACTTCGTCATATTCGATTAAGCATCGGTACTATCAGATCTTTCGTCAATATATTTTTCTAATAATTTTCTTCTTTTTATCACGAAAAAAACAGCCATTGCTCTAGTCCATTGATTGCTTTCTTTAAATTGTTCCTCAAATTGTTTACTTTCGGGAAATTCTTTTAAAATGCACTTAACTGAACTTAAATTTCTGTAAAAACTTAAAGTCCTAATAGTCGATAATTCTAACCATCTGGAAAAAGATTCAGAATTTTCATAAATACGATTTAGGAAATTTGCAGACGGTGTGGCAAAGGTGGAATATGTCCAAAACACGATTCTTAGTGCAGTAAACATTATGAGGGTAAAATAAAAAATGTCTTTTTCTGTATGATTTGTTAATTTGAGATAAGCAAAAATTACAATTCCAACTAAAAATCCCTCAAGTGCAATAATTAAATATTTTAGCAGAGGCTTTAAGATATTTTGAAAAATTTTGTTTGAGTATTTTTCCTCTTCGAGCTGAAAGAGGGACAAAATCCTTTTTAGAGTGGATTGTGAGACGTTTTTAGTAATGAATAAAGTGTGTTTTATTCTAATCTTAATTGTATTCAAGTTTTCTTTGGGAATATTTGCGATTATCGATTCGATATTTTCCATAAACATAAAATCGTAAATTATTATGAAAAAATATAAACATAAAATTAATTGTTCGTAAATATTACTTGATGATGCTTTTAAAAAATACATAATATTAAGAAACGCAAACATGATCACTTTTGCGACATAGTTTAAATTATCCCACATTTTAATTGTTTTATTTAGTAATTGAATATTTTCTTTAGTTTTATTGTTTATGTATTTGTATGTCAGTAGAAAATCGTTTATTTCTCTTGTGTTTATATAAATTTCCTCGATAATATTTTTAAATGTTTTTAGTGTTGAATCCATCTGTTTTAAACAGATTTTACTGTATGTATATATAGATTTATCCCGTATAAAGGGGAACTATAAGAGGGCAAGCATGTATGGTGACAGTAGTAGCATGGGAGAGATAATATCATCCAGTGATTCTGAAGAAGAGTTATATTTGGATGATAAAAAGGAATATATATTTCCCATGATGTGTGGAATTCAATGTAAAATATGTAATGATGTGGTAGAGTTTGAAATATCTGAAAATAACTTTAGAATGCACGTTAATGATTATTTTAAATTAAATAAAATACTATTAAATTACGATTCAATTGAAAGTTGTTTTAGTTATCAAAAATTTGTAATAATTAATGTATCTGGTATGTTGTTATACGGGGATGGATTTAATCAGTTTATTTGCTTCGGTGTAGAGCAGTTTAAAGCTTTGAAAAAAATGTGCAATGAACTTTCTTATTTCATACTTGGTAAAAGATTTGAAAACTTATTTCCTCTATATGTTGAAAATTATATAAAGGTTATGAAATATCGTTCTATGGATGTAAACTTGGATAATTTAGAAATTTTATTCATATTAAAGGAGTTGCTTAAATTTAAAATATATGGGCAAATGGCAATTGATATGAAAAAGGAATGCGAGGGGTGTATTGAGAATAAATATGAGCAAGATATGCACACTTGTCTGTCATTTTCCTCATGTGACATTACTAAATATTATAGGGCTGTTTATAATTTTAATTTAGCTGATCTCGCACGGAAATTTTATGAAGAGGTGTCAAAAGGATGTATTAATCAACTTTTGAAATTTATTGCTACTATAAACTATAAACTTTTATTACAAGAAATATATGAAGAATTGAGTAATGTTTGTGAAACAGAGGTGTAAATTGTTGGTACAATTGTCTCGGGTTTGAGCTAAGGCAGAGTTTAAGCCAAGTTTTGAGCTAAGGTAAAGTATGGTGCATTTTCAGTAAAGTTGAGTGCAGTGTTGGTAAATAAAGTGCAGTGTTGGTAAATAAAGTGCAGTGTTGGTAAATAAAGTGCATTGTTGGTAAATAAAGTGCAGTGTTGGTAAAATATGAATTTCTTGGTAAATAAAGTGCAGTGTTTGTAAAATATAAGGAATTTTGGGTAGTTAAGAGAATTTCTTGGAAAATGATGTTTTTTGAGTTTGTATGTAAATGTTTATATAAAGGGGTGATATATGGGATTTTAGCTAAAAAACATGTCCATTTCTCTAGGTTTTAATATATATTGTAAATTTTGCGATAAAATTACATTAAGTAATGGGGAAAAATTGTCAATTGAGGGAGGAGAATATGTTCAATTGTTAAATGAAGAGAATGAATATGTTAAATTGACAATTGATGAATGGTTTAAATTATATAGACTATTGTGTTTTGATTTAATTGACAACAATCATTATCAAGAATACAATATTAGCTCTCAAATTATTGCATTTATATTTAAAGGGGGTATTTTGATAAGGGACAATGTACCAAAACAAGGTATTTTTTTAACAAGTGATATTTTAATAGATAAAATTCTTTTGAAACAAAATTGCAATCGCATTTCCAGAAATATTGGAATTTTTAATTTTAAGAAATTATGTTTACTCATAAAATCTGGATGTTCCAAATATTATAAATATTGGGAGAATTATAAACAGTGTTTTTTATTTTGTCACAGCGAATTGTTTCCAGAGACTTATAAGGATGGAGATAAAGTATGGAATTTATTAAAACAATGCATAATTTTTCAAGTTACGTATTATATTTTAAATAGAGGTTCAGCAAAAGTTTGCACTTCTTGTGGAATTGTTCATCCTGGAGGTGTTTTAAATGTTTGTTTGTTTATGAATACGAATGATCTTGATCGATATTATTATGATGCAATTAATGCATTGGACTTGGAGTTATTAGCTAAATGGTTTAATTATCGACTTGAAATTGATGAAAATGAAATTGACGAAATTGATTGTGAAATTTTAATTGATCAAATGTATAATGATTTAGTATACATGTGTAATAAATACTTGAAATAATGGTGCGTTCTGAGTTGTATTTTATGGATTAAACTAGAATTGAGAGGGATCTACTAGTGGAAATTGATGGGCAGTAAACGGTTCTTTTTACACGTGGGAGCTTAAGTGGTCTAGGGGGAGCTTAATATCTTATGGTGTACTATGGGGGTATTCACAGAGCTTCTAATGGGTGGAGCAACACGGGGCTGCACACGAATTAATATCTAATGGATGAGCAAGTAATGGGCCTATAAATGGTAGCTAGGCGTAAACTGGAAGGAGAGCTGTGTACCAATCCCTAGTGATGATGCACAGAACCGGCCAGGTCTAGCACCTAATGTCCGACCCCGCCTTCTCCTGGTGCAGGCCGTTAGTACTTTTCAAAAGAGATATTCTCTTTTGGAAGGGGAGGGCTACCAGTTCAGTATGGCTTGCTGATCTGGTCATTTATGGCCATTTTTTTTTCAACCCTGCTGACGAGTGGTGAACTTCACAGGGTCCTGGTGCTGACCATTTATACCTACTAGACTGGACTTGTTTATGGATTTGAGCTTGATTATGGATCCTGGACTTGCTGCACTGCCTCTGTTGAGGGAGAGTCTGCCGCTGTGTTTTCTGTTTGCTTCTGGGTTGCTAACCCTAAGTGAACAGAGGCATGGGATACCTTATATCAGCTGGTGGATAATCCTAATCAGAGGCCATCGCAGGTACCTGAACCTTACTTAGCTAGTTGGGCATCGTCAAGCCTAAACTGGAGTAATGTGTCTCAGGCAGGCCATATGGCTCTTGCAAAAGTCCACTTGAAAAGGTGGTGCCTGAAGTTCTTACCAGCATCGGTGACTTCAGCCTTTAGCGGAGGAGGAACAGGTCTTTGCCCCATGCCTGCGATCAGGGGGCTGTTTGATATTGTTGGCCCTACCAATCTCAATAAACCTAATTTCTTTAAAAATCCTACTAATCATTTTCTCTCTGCAGGAACGTGGAACGTGAGGACATTACATAGAGATTATTCTCTTGATGTCCTCATGCAGGAATTCCAGCGCTATAACCTAGATATTCTAGGCTTGCAAGAGACCAGATGGACAGGTAAAGGTGAGATACATAAAAATAATTTAAATTTCTCTTTACAGGGAGGGAGGATGGAAAGCATCACCAAGGCGTGGGTCTGCTACTCAGCAGACATATATGAGTGCATTAATGAAAGGTTTCTTACAGCAAAATTTCAGACAAGCATTAAAGACTTGAATGTTATCTGCTGTTATGCCCCCACTGAGGATGCTGATGAGGATGAGAAGGATAGGTTTTACGGACAACTTCAGGACATTTTGAATTCTGTCAAGAAAGGAGATATTACCCTTGTTCTTGGTGACTTCAATGCCAAAGTTGGTACCGACTCTGACCTTTGGGGAGGAGTAATAGGCCCTTTTGGTATTGGTAGCTGCAATGGGCAACGTCTCCTACAGGTAAGTAAACTCAATGGTTTCAGAATAACTAACACATATTACAAACACCGCGACATACATAAGTACACATGGGTTTCACCTGATGGGCTGCATAAGAATAACATTGATTAATTAACAGCAAATGGACTAGTTCTGTTAGAAATACCAGGGCATATAGGGCAGTTGAAATTGGATCTGACCATTACCTTGTTAAAAGTGTCTTGCAACTTAAACTTAAAAAGTGCTGTGCTAGGATTAAAAAATTTACCTTTAATACTGAAGCTCTGAAAGACCCAGTTATTGCCAAAGCTTACCATGATAGGTTACTTAGTCATTATGACGGTCATGGTTTAATACTTAAGTTGAGGAAAAATGGGGCCGTTTGAAACAGGCTTTTTGGAAACTGATAGTACTCTTTTAGGAAAAAAGGAGCAGAAGAGGCAAAATTATCTGAGTGATAAGGCACTTGAGCTTATTTCGGAAAGAAAGAACTGCAGGAATGCCCTTAATCAGTACCCTACTAGTCCTAATAGAAAGCATTACAGAGAGCTTAATAAACTTGTAAAGGATCAGTTAGCTGCTAATAAGAATCTTTGGCTTGATGGTTTGGCTGACAAAGCAGAGGAAGCAGTTAGACAGCACGACAGCAGAGAGCTGTACCAGATAGTTAATGTTTTGTGTGGTAGAAAACGGACAGGGGATAAACAAGGTAAGGTTATAGAAGGTAAGGCTTCTGTCATGGTTAGGTGGGCTGAGCATTTCAGTGATGTTCTAAACAATGTGGTTAGTTCTATTGCCATTGTTTGCAATGATGATAGATGCATTACTGTCTTTAATGTTGGCCCTATAACACAATCTGAAGTTAGTTTGGCTATTTCTAAACTTAAACTACATAAATCCCCAGGGGTAGATGAAATTACTATCGAAATGCTTAGAGCTGGGAATGTTTCAGTTACCACTTGGATGACTGAATTTCTGAATTTCTTTTATGATAAAGGCATGGTTCCTAAGGATTTTACCAGAGCTATTGTTATCCCTATTTTCAAAAAAAGGTGATCGCAGTTCTTGTGATAACTATAGGGGTATCAGCCTACTCTCTGTTCCAGGTAAAGTTCTTTCCATGATTGTGCTTAATAGAATTAAGAATCTGGTTGATAGGAAATTGCGTGATGAGCAATGTGGATTCAGAAGTGGTAGGGGATGTGTGGATCAGATATTTTCATTTAGGCAGATTCTTGAGAAATGTTTAGGGTTTCAGAAACCTTTGGTTGCTAGCTTTGTTGATTTCAAAAAAGGCTTCAGACTCTGTTAATCTTCATAATTTGTGGTTGATTGGGAAAACATATGTATACCTGACAATTAACATAATGAAAGCTCTCTATAATAACACTGAGTCGTGTGTGAGAGTTGGTAAGTCTTGTAGCAATTGGTTTAGCATTACGTCTGGTGTTCGACAAGGGTGCATTTTGTCTCCTTTTCTCTTTAGCTTAGTTATTGATTATGTTATGCGAAATTCACTTCAAGGGAAAGATTTTGGCCTTAAATGGGCTGGAGATACGAAAATTTCTGATTTAGATTATGCTGATGATTTAGCCCTTTTGGCAAATGATGTTGATGAGATGAACTCTTTCACTCGAGCTGTTGATGAGACTGGTAGTAGAGTAGGTTTGGTTATAAACAGAGAGAAAACTAAAGTGATGAAAATTGGTCAGGCAGGCTGTGATTCAGTTAATCTGAATGGTTGCAGTCTTGAGCAGGTGTCACAGTTTAATTATCTTGGGAGCTATGTAATAGATAATGGTGATGTGCGGCATGAAATTAACAGACGAATAGGCTGCCGGGACTTTTAAGAATCTATGGAGAGTGTGGAGAAATAGGCGTATGCACCTAAAGACTAAAATTAGGCTATATAATAGTTTGGTTCTTTCTAGGGTTAGTTATGGTAGTGAAACTTGCGATGCTGTGTAAACAAGATAACAGGAAACTAGATGCTTTTGATTCTAGATGCTTACACAGTATCTTGGGTATTAGGTAGTTTAACTTTGTAACTAATGATGAGGTTAGGCAAAGGAGTCTGCAACCTCCTTTAAACAGGTGCAGAGAGAGACTCTGCTGGTTTGGCCATGTTGCCTGTATGGATAATTATAGATTGGCGAATAGAGTTATGAACAGTGTGCCTAAAGGCCTCAGAAAGAAGGGGTAGACCTAAGATGTGGTGGGCAGACAATGTCAAACAGGACCTTGTTAGAATTGGTGTACAGTGGCTGGATGCAGCAGATGTAGCTCAGGACAGACTTGGTTGGAGAACTAAATTACACGGTCTGGTTGGATCTTCGTAGTCCATGGCTGCTTGAGGATGATGATGACGGATGAGCAACATGGAGTATGGCGCCCTTTTTATACATGGCTTAATGAGTGGTGCGGGACCACAGTTGACGACAGGACTCAAATGGCACGGGTGGTTTCAAGTGGGACTGGTGGCTTCCTCTCTTTGAGCATCACTACTTAATGGGCCAAGCATCACGGAACTGCACATGGTAATGAACCGATGCCTCCACACTGACTGTAGTAACTAGCGCGGAATAGGTGCCTTCACATTGACTGTAGGAACCAGTGCCTCCACACTGGTAACCAGTGCGGAATAAGTGCCCCCTTCATACTGACTGTAGGAACCGGTGCCTCCACACTGACTAGAAACTGATGCCCCTCCCACACTGACTGTAGGAATTACTTTGGGCAGCTAAAAATTGAGCCAAGACCGCGAATGCTAAAAGTTTTATTTAGCTTAGAAAAATAAAGGACATGGATTCTATCGATAAGCTTTTCAAGTTTTTATTGCAACAAAAAATATCGGTAGTATTTGGAAATTTAGCAAGAAACCCCTTACTATTATATAGATATTTGATAGAAAATTATCCCACACTAGAAATAGTTATAAAATCGGATTATATTACTTTTCCCGAAAGTGGTAATATACACGTCAACACCGCTTTTGATAAATGCGACCTTTTAATTTATCTGGAACCACCAGCCGATAGCATCATATTGAGTTCTTCCCATATAGCTAGAATAATTATATTTAGCAGTCATTTGCTGTTTCAAGTTCCAGATGACGAAACCACTTACGTCTGTTACTACCATGGCCAAGATTTACAGAAAGATGTAGAAACATCGATGGATTTAATTAAACGCCAAGATAATTCGGTTACTCATAGAAATACGCATATCTGGAAAACTTTTGCTCAAACTCACGTGATAAAAACAATCTCCACTAAACCCGATGCGGATTATTTGGCCCTATACAACAGAGAATTACCAGATTTTTACGAAAATAAAGCGTACATAGTTGTTGATTTGTCACATACAATTACCAGTTTCGAGGCATTCATTCATTTATTATACATCTTTGAGGTTTTAAAGCATAATAACCTGAGTATTACGAATTGGGTTATATGTTTTCCCGACAGAATGCTGGAGGCATTTGAGAGTTTGGTTCAACGGCACGTGGATAAAATTTGTTGCGTAGACTTTTCTCTAGGAAATGTAAAAAATAAATGGGACATAATTCGAGCGTCACCCTTTCAAACAGTTAATGTTAACGAGGTCAGGTCACAAAGTAATATTAGTGTGGTGAATGGATTTTGTATTTTCAATCCCAAGACCGATGTTGAAAAATACAATATTAACATGTCTGAAAATTTAATTAAAATTACTAATCAATTGTGGGCAAAATGCTAATGTTGGAGCTAAATTATTGCTGGGGCTAAATTATTAAATTATTGCTGGGGGGAGTTATTGTTAAGTAAGACTATTGTTTTTTTTGCTTTATTTTTTCGTATTTGTCCGGTTTTAATTTTCTCTTGAGATCATCAATTTCTATTTCTACATCAACAAATTCTTCTTCAATGGGATTAATGGGTTCTGGGATCATTATTTCTAAATAAAGCACGTTTGAATAGTCCAAGTTTGTATAATCTTTATAGTTTAAATTTGTAATTTCAAAAGTATTCCTGTTAATATTAACATTTTGTCCATAATAGGGTCTGTTAAAAGCAGATGTTTCAAAGTTATATTCATTGCTAATGATATTTGCGGCTAATCGATTCACGCAAAATGAACCCTTTTCTCTACGTTTAATAATATTCTTAATTGGTAAAACGTTTGTTCGTTTCAGTCCGTAAAAAAACTTATCATATAAGTGATTTAACTTATTTTTTGTCACTAAATCAATATGTATTAAAAATGTGTATAGTTCGTCGTATTCGGATTCTCGTAACAGATAATAAATGAATGACATTTGCATGCTTCTGATAATCTCACTGGTGGCAATGTAATATTCTAAATCCGATTCCATTATCTTATTTTAATAACCTAATTGATAATTGGGATCCGCGTCGTTTGATTTTATCACGGTTGAATTTATATCTGGAGGAGGGACTATTTTGAGAGGTGCTAATTGACGTATTAAATCGTAATTTTGTATGAGTGTAGAAATGTGTAAGTTAGAGAAATCGTATTGGAAAGGAATAATTTTTTTTAACATCATTGGATAATATATTTTAGAATATTCGTCTCTGTAAATGGATTTAAATATGCGAGACATGTCTTCTACTTTTAATTTTTCACTAATCGCATTTAATGTGAAATCGACTCGATGTATTCCAGGATAATAACGTTGAGTATAAAGGTCAGGAATAGGTCTGATTTTTTTATCAAAACGTAGTTTATGCATATTTCTAAACTTATCATTAAGTATGATATTGTTAGTTTTTTGAATTAACCTTAGATGTGGAATTTCATCATATTCGTGTTTAACCAATAAATAATAAGTGAATGCCATTGCAGTTTGACATATTATTTCGCTCATAGCAATATAATATTCCATGATCTTAATTATTCCAAGTTCCTTATTCCCAATATTTGATCGCACGATTTTACTCTACTGAGAGCAGTATAAATCAAATGGAAATCGCATTTTTTATCGAAATCTATAAATATGTTTCCATTGATTGTTTCCCCCTGATAACGATGTATGGTAACTGCAAATCCTAATTTTACAGGAAACTGACCATAACATCTGGACAATTTGAAAAAAAGGCCGCATTCGTCTTTGACCACTAGCTTGTCATTGTGTTGATCAAAGCTTTCGTAAACCACCTTGGTACCATTGGCGAGTTCGCAGGTTTTAGTGGTGATTAATAAGCAGTTGGGTTTAACTTTTAAAGCGCCATTAATATAGGCCACGTCTTTTAATATTTTAGGAATGGTTAGTTTTTTACCTGGAAAGTTTTTTAGATACCTTTTATTGTATCTGTCCACTGTACAATTTCTATAAGCTAAGATGGCGCTACAATTTTTTAACATTTCATCGCTTAACTCATTAACCATTTTATAATTCTGTTTAATCAATTGTATCAGTTTGGGGCTATTTTTATCTACTACGCACTTTTTTATCTGGATTATTAATTCGTTGTATTCTCTGGTGAAACGATTATTTGTTCCCAATTCTATCAAAAGAGTTTTTATGGGATAATATACATCGAATGCATTATATTTACAGCGAATGGGCTGTAATTGAAACTTGTCTCCGCTAAAGATAAATAGAGTATTAGGTTTCAGTGTTATAAAATAGTGGATTATCTGATGTGTAAACCAAAAGGGTATCATTCCGATTTCATCAATGTAGACGATATCTGTGACCCCGGGGTTAAATGAATTTGTATAAAATGTCTTGTGTAAGTCTTTGCTCAATTCCTGGCAGAATTCGACATATTCTTCATTGTTTTCAATCGTTTCTGATTCTGTATAGATTTTCTCTAAGGCGGACCCCTTATCGTAAGGAATTGTGAATGCGCTGTGTAAAGTTTTGCCTCCGATGCTGTTGGCTACCTTTTTCGTAGGTGCCAATTTGAGACACTCGCATTTGACGAGATCCAGAGTGTTCAATACAGCATAAGTTTTACCAGTACCGGGGGCTCCGCTCAATAAACAAATAGCGTTACATTTATCTTTGAACCAGCCGTTAATTAAAGCGACAATTTGCTTTTGGTCTTCGTTTAATTTCTCAAAATGTTTGTTGAACCGAACTGTATCGAATATAGGAATAAATTCATACATGTCAATGATACACGACTTTGCACTTGTATTAGCGGTCATCTCGTTTCAATATTCTTTAGAATGAATAATACTAAAGAGGATGTCCCTTTTATAACTCTATTAATTTGTGAAAACACATCTTTGAACTATTTTATAGATTGCTACAAATTATACACCGAAAATGAAGTTGTTTCTGTCGAAGTGCGCTATAAGCCCAGTAACAAGATAGTAACCAACGGTCCGGTGTTTAAATCTAAAGAAAAAATTTACTTGACAATGCACGTGGAAGGGGAAATGCCTCCTCTAACAGATTGGCTGATTCCCTGTTTTAAACCGATCAAGTGTTACAATTACAGACGGATCGGGGATCACGAGAGTTTAGAAATGTACGTGGAAAGCAGTCAAAGAAAAGCTCAGTATTATTACATAGTGGGTAACCAAGATCAGCTATTAACCATCTCCTCGATAGACAATCGAGTTTTTACGTTATCTAGAGATACTGTGGAACAATTAATTAAATCATCCACTACCTATTGCTGGAGACCTTTCATATTAGAAATAGTTACTTCTGGACTCGAATAATTTTACCTGTTTCATTTCTGAAATCATTTGTTTAGTGACCAAACATTTAGTACTGTTAACACACAGAGATAAATCACCTATACAGGGACCACTGGACTTCCACCAAACTATAATGCAGTCTTTAGTGAGGTAGTCATAAACGAATGGATATTTAGTATTCATTAGTAAAGATAGTTGATCTTTAAAGAATAGACCTCCGTATTCACCTTCCCACATCTGGTTTTCTATGAGAGCGAAATTTGCTTGGTCTCTGCAAGCTTTTTCGTAATTGCCATTCTGAAATTGTGAGACGAGACTAGTCAAGTCTAAAAAATTTATTTTTACAAACGTCATTTTTCCCTTGCTCCTTTAAGTCCTTCTTATAGTTTTACCCTTCGATCATTACTATTTTATCTCCTTCAATTATTATGTTTTCTTCTGCGGTTGTATTAGCCGCTAACATCTTTTTTAATTGGGGTAACAAGAAAGGATCGATTCTGTCTGGAAAAATGATCTCAAAATAAACTATTAAATCACCACTTGTTTCTGGGTTGAATCGAGTAGGTAACCCTTCATTTTTTATGCAATAAAAATATCCCGGTTTTATGACTTTTTCCGATATTATGATTAAATTTCGATAATCTAAAGTTTTAATTGTTTTTTTAAAACCACAAAGAGCGTCTTTTAGAGAAATGTCTATTGTTATAGATAAATTATCTTCTCCACTTACCTTGAAACGTTGGTGGGGTATCTGAAGAATGGTTATTTCTACATTTTGAATAATAATTCTATCTCCAGATCTCATCCCCCTTTTAATATCTACGATCAGTTTATTAAACGCTATTTCTTTGCGGCAACCATTGTAGAGTTCTTCTAAAGTAACAAGAATTTGATCTTTACACGTTTCATTAAAAGCAAAAAATGCTTCGAAGGAATGTGTTCTAAATAATGGGTTAAAGACGTGTTCAAAATATGTTTTAAACTGTGCTTTAAACGATGAATCATCAAAGGGTTGAAAATTAAACGTTGAATCATTAAAGGGTTGAAATTTAAGAATGTCACGAGAACTATTGTCATATTTTTTTCTTTTTTGTGGATCGCGTAAAGTTTCGTAAGCTTTAGTAATCTGTTTAAATTTTTCACCCCCATCAGTAATATTCTTATCGGGATGATATTTCAATATTAATTTAAAATATGCCTTTTTAATTTCATCCTGATTAGCGTTTTTTTCTACTCCTAATATATTATAAAACGATTCAGCCATAAATGTATTAATATTGGTGGAATTAATATTATTTGAATTAATAACTGTGTCATTGACATATTTATAGAGGGTAATGCGAATATAAAAAATAATAACATGTAGTAAAAGGGAATAGTTCTTATTAAAAAGTCCAAGTGCGTACTTGATACCCACAACGCGATTAAAATAAATGGAAATAAATATATTAAATATCTAGATAAAAAAGGAGGTAATGTTTTAAAAAGAATGGGAATTATTAATAAGCGCCAAATAAACAAAATTATCATAAATTGTTTCATATCTTAAATTTTCTAAAGTCTCGGTTATAAATATGAAAGGGTAATCTTCCTTTTAAGCATAAAAGGGTTCTTAAATATAAACAGGTAATTCTTTAAACGGGGCTCTCTTCAAACAGGGCTCTTTTCAAAACGGGGCTCTCTTCAAACATGCAAACAGGGCTCTCTTCAAACATGCAAACAGAGCTCTCTTCAAACATGCAAAACGAGCAAGATGAACCGCTATTAAAGGAAAAACGATTTGTTTTATTTCCAATCAAATATGAGGATGTATGGGAAATGTATAAAAAAGCTGAATTATCATTTTGGACGGTCGAAGAGGTTAATTTAGAGAGAGACTTGATTGATTGGAATGAAAAGCTGAATCGAGAAGAAAAATATTTCATTTCTCACATTCTAGCGTTTTTTGCCATTTCTGATGGGGTGGTTGGCGATAATTTAATTCAAAATCTCTGTTTTAAGATTGAAGTACCCGAAGTTAGATCATTTTATGGTTTTCAAATAGCTATGGAGAATATTCATTCTGAAATGTATTCTGTCTTGATAGATACGTACATTTCGGATAAGGAGGAGAAAGAATTATTGTTTAATGCAGTAGAACATTTTCCTTGTGTTAATAAAAAAGTACAGTGGGCGCTAAATTGGACAGAAGGGAAAAGCTTTACAGAGTCCATGGTGGCCTTTGCCATTGTAGAAGGTATATTTTTCTCGGGATCCTTTGCTGCCATATTTTGGTTAAAAAAACGTAATTTACTCCCAGGCTTAGCATTTGCAAATCAATTAATATCCAGAGACGAAGCTTTGCACACAAAATTTGCATGTTTATTATACAATAAATACATAACAAATAAATTGCCAGAATCAAAAATTAAACAAATGGTACGAGAAGCTGTTGAAATTGAACAGGAATTTTTAACAGAAGCTATGCCGATTAATCTCTTGGGATTAAATGCTACATTGATGAAAGAATATATTCAATTCATTGCAGACATCCTGTTGACTCAATTAAAATGTTCCAAAATGTACAATACGAAAAATCCACTGGATTTCATGGAAAATATTTCTTTAGAATCCGTCTCCAATTTCTTTGAACGTCCAGTGAGTGAATATCACAGAGCTGGATTTAAAAGTAAAACATTCACTTTAGATGCAGACTTCTAGATGCAAACTTCTAATTTTTTCTTGTAAGCTTGAAACACTTTCATTTTTTCTCGATCCTCTTCACTGTAACCCAAGTTTTTCCTATTAAAATATTCATCATCCATACTTATTCCGTTGTTAATCAGTGATAGGAGTAGCAAATGAACACAATCTTGATATTTTTGATATTTTATGTGGTAATAACCCAGCAAAGTGCGATGAAAAGTGGCAGTGATCTTATGATCGGGAAATTGCTCCATGACGTAGCTGATGGTGTCTGGATTTGCAGACATGAGACCGAGGTCATACGTGTCCACAATGACGCTAAATGCTTTTTCTGCATCGTGTTCCTTAGTTTGCCCATTATTTTTGCGAATTAGTCTGGCCACGTGAAACTTTCCAAAATTATACTGGCACATCAACACTATGGTTTGCTTTGAAGGCAAGTTTCCCTTGATTTTCTCGTGCTTGCCTTCAAGTAAACACTTGCTATTAAAATTTAAATGCAGTTCACAACTGGTTAATTTTAAATCGTCGATATTTAGATAGGTCCAAGCATTTATCTTATTTAACCAATAAAATTTCCAGTAATCCATTGCGTTTAGATGTGCGCGTTTAGATGTTCGTGTGTGCGAACTTGTTTATATAATACAGTTGAGGTGGGGGGAAGAGGAAATAAGGTTGTTCTTCCCCCAAGCCGAACTTTCTAAAGGATTTCCTTTGAGTGGAAAGGGGATGTGAGTTCAGCTCTCAAAGGATGTGAGTTCATTTCCTCTAAGCAATTGGACATCCTCTCAAATGAGCTCTCATGCGAGTTCCTCTAAGCTTTGGACCCCAAATGAGCTCTCAAAAGGATGTGGGTTTATTTTCTCCAAGCAAAAATGAACTTAGAGGGGAAACTATTGTGTTAGAATTTACAAAAGTTATATATAAGCGGTACAAGACATAGCACCAAAATATAGCTGGTAATAAAATTATAAGACCCGTACAAAAACTGAATATTAATAATGTATCTATATATTTCTTATACGTTTGTGGTTTAAGTATATTTTCGTGCTTTTTAATTAACAAATCGAATCCCTTATGTTCTAAAATCCACTTTTCCAATTTATCCTTATAATATAAATGAATCATTAACAGAATGGCATCTTCAAGTGTAGCACATCTTCTAGCTAAATTAATGGAAAATATTAAAAAATACACTATTGAATTACAGTTTATTCCAAAATGACGAAATATGCCATTCGAGACATTATTAAATTCAATATTTAATTTTATTATGTCGCGATTCGTGTGATTTACAATATCTATACTTTGATTTATGTAAAATTTAGCGTCTTCACTCGTTTTTTTAGTTTCAATTAATTTTTTTAGTATTTCAAATATTTGAATGTCTTGGTTATTTTTAAGGTTATGCTTTAAACCTTTCAAATGATAATTATATATTGCATCTATTATTTCTTCTTTCATTACTTATTTACTACTTCATTTATAAATTGTCGGGTAATAGATAAACAAAGGTTGAAAGGAAGAGGCAAAAGTGCATTGTGCTGTGAACTAGAAAGAAAGGGACCTGTAGGTAGAATCCTGTGTGCATGCGGTTGGTCTGTGGCGGGTATAAAGGGGACACTACAGACGTAATGTATTACCTTAAAAATGCCCATTTTTAAAACAAATATTTATCATGATGGAGTATATTTGTTAAGAGATGTTGGCAAGAATATTACAAGACTATCGGATGAAACTGATTGGAATGATATTAATCAAGCCATAAAAGGTTTACAAAATGTAATTAAAATTACAGAATCGGCATTTGAATTTTCAAGAGTGTGTCATGATCAGCTTGAACAAGAAAATGTCGTAAATGCCATTATAGATGATACAGTAAATGTCATTATAGATGATACAGTAAATGTCATTATAGATGATACAGTAAATGTTATTATAGATGAACTAGCAGAAAATGCCATTATAGATGAACTAGCAGAAAATGCCATTATGGATGAACTAGCAGAAAATGCCATTATGGATAAACCAATAGCCATTATGGATGAACCAATAGCCATTATGGATGAACCAATAGCCACTATGGATGAACCAATAGCCATTATGGATGAACCAATAGCCATTATGGATGAACCAATAGCCACTATGAATGAACCAATAGCCACTATGAATGATAAACAATTGATACAAACTACAGAAGTTATAGGTAATTTGGCAAAAGTTACTGAAAATTTAATAAATGAATTAATAGAAAAAATAACCACTGATGAGGAAATCTTGCACATGAATATTTAACATAATGGTTGTATATATAATTGATTGTATAATTGACTAATAATTTAAAAAATGGATTTTGATTATAATTTTAGTACAGACGAATTGGTCAGTTCAGACGAAGGCGACGAATGGGAAACTTTTAGTTCTGTTTACCAAAGTAGATATAAAAATTACATTTTAAATAAATATTTAAAACCTCATTCGTATGGTAAAAATTTAATTTCTCAATACGAAGTAGATTTAGAATGTCAAAATTATTTTAAAGACATTATGGTATCAACTTCAGTTTCATATAGGGGATTAATTATTCAAAGAAAATTCTTTTCGGCAAACAATAAAAATTTATTCATGTACAAGTGCATAATTGAAGAACACGAAAATTGGACTGAATCACTAAAACTACTAGCTGGTTTACCTGAATATTTTAAAGAAAAAACTCTTTCTGTTAACATCTGTGCTGTTATTTTTAACCAAGTCTTGAAACGATCTAATAACGTACTGGAATTGGTTTACATGGACGATTTAATTTCGGTGTTTATTAGATTCGTTGGACTAATGGCTCTAAGACCAGATGCTTTTAGATTAAAAGATATTTTTAATAAATTTATAATTTACAAGCGAAAAACCTTTTTACACATTCTCTGCGATTTAATCGCTTCTAAAAAGGGTGAAAAGAAAATGCTGCATTTTGCATTGCTTCAAACACTTTGTTGCCTTCGTGAATTTATTACTCCACTACAAGCAAACATGCAAGATTTGGATGGAAATATTCCCATTCAATCTTTTGGTCGGGATACAGACGAAGAATTTTATTTTTTGTTACATTTAATGGGCGGCTCGGATCGAGTTTTTAAAAATGTGCTCGACAGACAATTGACAGAGAAAAAATTTTATTGTACTTTAAAATACAAGGAATAACAATGCGCTCGATAAACAATGTGCTCGAGCTCGACAAACAATACGCTCGACAGACAATTGATGAAGTTATTGTACTTCAAAATACAAGGAATAACAATCTATAGACAGTTTTTTCAACATTCTGCCTAGTGCACTTTTAAAGTTTTTGCGTGAATATATTGAACTACAGAGAATTAATTTTCTGGCATTTTCATCTTCGTAATTAGCAATCAGCTGAAAACTTTTCTTCACCTGGAGTTGGTTGATGATTAATTCTATGTAATTATCCAGATTTGGTTCCCAGCAATGTTCGATAAAATGCGTGTAAGGGTCGTATTTCGTATCTTCTTGGCACATCACACACAATTGAGGCATTAAAAACTTTTCGTATCTATACTGTATCAACATTGCATCGTAAACGTTGCCCCTAAAGTTTTTTAAAGCATATAAAGCATTGTTTTTTTCTTCTTCGTTTGGAGAAGCCACTCGACGACGTTGATACGGAGGCTTATTTGAGGGCAGATAGTTGTTAGATAAAGTCATGCATATAATTTTCATTTCCTTGGACAGTAGCGAAAGTCTTTTAGCAGTTAATTCCAAAATTTTAGGTATCTCCTTAAATGATCCAATTATCACTAATTTTAAATAATACTTATTACCGATTTTTTCAATGCTAATATTATCAAAATAATTATACTTAATGAGCAAATCTTTGCTTTCTGGGAAAGTGGCCCAGATACTTATTTCATTTTTTAAGTCAGTCCCCAAATCATTCATTAATTGTCTCATTTTAAGATTTACAAATTTGCTAAAGTCAAAAATCACAGAATGTTGGCTGAGATGAACTGAATCTTCCATGTATTCATTGCAGAGATGACAGTTCCCTTCAATCCTAAAGCAACGACATAATTCCAGCATTTTGTTTTAAAATATGATGCAACTAGTTTTCTTTTTCTTCTTGAGTAACTCACTCGAATGATCTATAACCCACTGTTCCAAATATTTATCATAAAATGCATAAAAATGTTCAAGAACTTTTACAGTTTCACCTGTAGTTTTGGCCAATTGTTCTACAAAAAGAAATATAGTAGAAATTTTACTCCAATTAATGCCACCTTCGACAATGATCTCGTTTGTTATACACTTGAAACACTCTTCTAAATGGTCCTTTTTCTCTTTAATGTAAGCGTCACAAATCAGAGTAATAACGTGCGTTTCTTCTTTCTCTTGAAGAAAAATTTCCAATCGTTCAATATCTCGTATTATTTCAAGACATAGTTTATATTCTTTATAGGTTAATGCATCTCTCTGATCTCTTCCAGTTAATCTATAATAATAAATATATTCAACTACTTTTGACATTTGGGAATGCAGTCATACTCGTTCCTTTATATAGAGATTGTGATGTTGCAATATGGCCCTGAACAATGCAAACGGCAATGAGTCATAACCTTGAACATTCATTAAACGGTAATGAGTCATAACCTTGAGTTTTATTTGCATGTGTCATTTCCTTATTGCGTGGGATGTATTTCCACACAGGATGTTCTTAGAATTTTGCTTAAATTTTACTATATAAACAGCAACCATTTGACTTGCTGCTTATGTTCTCCAAAAGTTTTGAACATTTCAGTAACAGTTATGTGTAGAATTATTGAAGAACCTATAACTTCAGTGGAAGGAGATGAGTGGCTGCCCGGAGTTGATGAGGATTTTTTTGATGGGGATTTGTTTGAAGAGGATTTGTTTGTAGAAGATTATTTGGAAGAGCCAGAATGGAAATTGTCATATCTATCGACTCATCCAAATTGGTGGCTGTCTCCCCTCCCAATTGATAAAAATTGGTTTATCAGTTTAAAAAATGACATTGAAAAACTTTCTCAAATAGATGAAGAACTAGATTTGATTCGATTAGAAGAAGAACTTGATAAAATCATTTATCAATTGGGAGTAATAGATATACCCTCTTTAGATATAGAGGAAAAATTAAATATGGTATATTTATTAGTGGAAACAGCCATAGAAAATTTTGATTAATTTTTTATCAACCACAAGAGATGACATTAACCATGAGAGATGACATTAACCATGAGAGGTGCCATTAGCCACAAGAGGTGCCATTAGCCACAAGAGATGCCATTAGCCATGAGAAGTGCCATTAGCCATGAGAGGTGCCATTTGCCACAAGGTGCCATCAGTCATGTGATGAAGTGTTCATTTGCCACGAGGTGCCATTTGTCACGAGAGGTACCATTTGCCACGAGGTGCCATTTGTCACGAGAGGTACCATTTGCCACGAGAGGTGCCATCAGTCATGTGATGAAGTGTCCATTAGCCATGAGAGGTGCCATTAGCCATGAGAAATGCCATTAGCCATGAGAAATGACATTAACCATGAGAAGTGCCATTTGCCACAAGGTGCCATTTGCCACAAGGTGCCATTTGCCACAAGGTGCCATTTGCCACAAGGTGCCATTTGCCACAAGGTGCCATCAGTCATGTGATGAAGTGTTCATTTGCCACGAGGTGCCATTTGTCACGAGAGGTACCATTTGCCACGAGAGGGCCATCAGTCACGAGAGGTACCATTTGCCACGAGGTGCCATTTGTCACGAGAGGTACCATTAGCCATGAGAGGTGCCATCAGTCATGTGATGAAGTGTCCATTAGCCATGAGAGGTGCCATTAGCCATGAGAGGTGCCATTAGCCATGAGAAATGCCATTAGCCATGAGAAATGCCATTAACCATGAGAGGTGCCATTTGCCACAAGAGATGCCATTAGCCATGAGAAGTGCCATTAGCCATGAGAGGTGCCATTTGCCACAAGGTGCCATCAGTCATGTGATGAAGTGTTCATTTGCCACGAGGTACCATTTGTCACGAGAGGTACCATTTGCCACGAGAGGGCCATCAGTCATGTGATGAAGTGTCCATTAGCCATGAGAGGTGCCATTAGCCATGAGAAATGCCATTAGCCATGAGAAATGCCATTAGCCATGAGAAATGCCATTAACCATGAGAGGTGCCATTAGCCATGAGAAGTGCCATTAGCCATGAGAAGTGCCATTAGCCATGAGAGGTGCCATTTGCCACAAGGTGTCATCAGTCATGTGATGAAGTGTTCATTTGCCACGAGGTGCCATTTGCCACGAGGTACCATTTGTCACGAGAGGTACCATTTGCTACAAGAAGTACCATTTGTCACGAGAAGTACCATCAGTCATTTGATGAAGTGTCCATTAGCCATGAGAGGTGCCATTAGCCATGAGAAATACCATTAGCCATGAGAGGTGCCATTTGCCATCTGTGATAAAGTGTCCATCAGCCATGTTATGTTTATTAGCCATGTGATAAAGTGTCCATTAGCAATGTTATGTTTATCGGCTGTGATGAAGTATCCATTAGCCATGTGATGTCTTTTAACTTAAAATAAATATATTTTACTAAATTGTTTTTTAATTATTTTTACATAGCCAATTAATGTTCAATTAATGTTTAATTAATGTAACTTTTAATTAATGTTTAAAAAAGAGAGAATTTAAAATGGTTAGATATGCTAAATTTAGGTTAGAACTTATTAATGACATGAGACAAGATATTTGGCATTTAAAAACGCGAGTTTTAAAGAATTTTATTTTTAATTTAAGAAGACTTCAGCGAGAAGGAAGATTAAATCCTCTAATAAATCCATTAATGCGTAATTTATTAACTCTTAACTTGGGCCTAAAGAGAATTAAAACAAATCTGTCAAGGTTTTTAGTAGTAAATGAAGAAAATGACGAGGGGGATGACGGATATGCAGATGAGGAAATTGAAATATCTGACGTCTCTGACGTCTCAGAAGAAGAAATTGATTTTGAAGAACATGAAGAGGCAGCCGATGACGATGAAATTGAAAGTTTTATCCTGAATAGGGATTGCATCCAAGATCAAAATGTTTCCACTACTTTTCCTTAAGGGTATTCTCTTAAGACGGTTTTACAGTAATTACTCTAGAAATAGAATTACGAGAAGAACAAGTTAGAGTTTTAAGGATGGATGGTCTACTCAAACCATAGTTTTAAATAAATTAGCAGCGGCTGGATTTTTAAAGGATGGGGTTAAATGTGCCTTTTGTAACGGAGTACTTGGACAATGATCCTGGAAAAGAACAAGCCAAGTATTTCCCACACTGTCCTCTCTTATCGAACCGAGGAGGTAATATCCCAATGGATCCCCCTCAAAGATTGAAAAAGTTAGTTTTCTTAAAAAGTAAAGTAGAGTACAGACATGAATTGCGAAAAGAACCGATTAGATAGTTTTAAGAATGGGTGGTCTTCCCAATTTATAGCTCCAAATAAATTAGCAGCGGCTGGATTTTTTAATTTAGGGGATAAAGATAGGGTTAAATGTGCCTTTTGTTGGGGAGTACTTAGCCATTGGACTATGGAAGATGATCCGTGGAAAAAACACGCCAAGCATTTCCCACACTGTCCTTTCTTATCAAACCGGGGAGGCAATATCCCAATGGGTCCCCTCAAAGATTGGAGTTTTCCTCCGAATAATCTTTCCCAAAGTAATTATTTATTGGAAAGATTGTGTGAGATTTGCAAAAATTATGAGAGTGAAAGTATTTCGTGTAAACACATAACCATTTGTTATAAATGTGTCATTAAAAAATGTTGTCCTCAATGTTATAATAAATGTGAGTGACTTTCAAGATCTGCACTTGGTAAACCATTTTACTGGCCTCAAGTGAGTCTAAAAAATTGTTACGTGGGCCTTTCAAAAATAACCGTGACACATTTTGTATGCCTGTTTATTATAAATGCATGTCTCCAATGTGCAAAGTGAAATTAAAAACAAGATGAAAACTTTGCATTCATTAGCTTGGAAAAATATATATTCTAATTTACTAAGATATGCGATAAGGGATGAAGAATCTTATCTCGCTTTTAGTAAGTTATTTTTAATATTTATATAAGGAAAAAGGGGGGGTGATATTTTAAATTCTCATGTTTTTTCTTTTTTTACAGAAAAGAGGTATTCGAATAAAATAATGAAAAAAATAATAATGGGAAACTTAAATATTAATGTTATTTTGGGGAAATTCTTATTAAGTCCATATTTAAAAATTATGGTTATTACAGAAAATTTTGCTCAAGTCATAAATGAATATGCGAGGGATGATTTATCACCGACACAAATTCTTTCTCACATGTCGCAACCAGCAATAGACATTTGCACTTATTATAAAATTATTACAAAATGTGTTACTATTTTAGATTTGAAATATTCAAATGCGGATAATAACCTCTTGAGTTATATAGTAGAAAAATGTCCTCTTCTGATAGAACTAGACGTAAGCAATACACGTATCAACTTAAAAATGTTTAAACAGATTCTATGTGATAAAAAACAATGCAAAGGAATTATTCCTTGCAAAGAACCCAGCAAGTTGCTCTTTCTGAAAAAGTTAATCATTAATCGTTATAGAAATGCGGATAGTAGTGATTTTATTGTTTGTATATTAAGGCATATACCCTCTTTAGAATATTTTTCTATATACAAACACGATGATTTATTATATAAAGCTATTTTTTATCACTTGAAGGATATTAAATCTTTAAATCTAACAAAACTAATTATAAGAAAAGAATTAACAGATGATACTTCTCAAATAAAATTATTAATAAAAGCATTTCCTAATTTGAAATGTTTACACATCGACCCGTTTTTTGATGGATGGCAATATTTAAATTGTCCCCTAGAAGAAATGGTATTAGATTGTTATGATATACTGACATATTGGTTTTTAAGAGATAATGCTAAAAATTATTTTTCCAATGGAGGAGGTGAAAAAGTTACCTCTTTAACTGTAATAAATGGTTTCGATTTACATAGGCTTTTAAATGATGTTCTATTAACTTTTAATAATTTAAAAAGTTTAAAATTAATTATAAACCTTAATTTTCTTAGAAAAAATATTAATTTATATTACTCCTTATATTACTATAATGATTTAGTTAATATTGATAATTTATGCACTTATATGGATCGAGCTGATGTATTTAGCGAAGCAATATTACCTCATATTACAGATTTAAACTTAAATATATGTGAATATGGCGATAATTGTATTGATAATCATAGTAATTGGCTATTGATTAAAATATTGTTAGGCGTTCCCAATGTAATTCGATTGGAAATTGATTATGGTGATAGGGTTTTCCCTAAATTAGAATGTGAGTTTAAAATGATATTGGGTTATGTTTGGAAACAACACGGTTTTAAAAAATTAAAATATTTAAAAATTAAATATTTAATAGCTTCTAAAAGGAAAAATTTTCAAACATTTTTTAATAAAGTGATTACACTCAAACAATTTACTATATTTTATTACCGAGAAGACGACCAATATGACACAGTTACTTATGAACGCTAGTTTTTTTACAAGGAAGGTAGCGTGTTCGAGCAAAATTCTCTGCAACAGTTAGAGGGAGGCATTTTAACTCATAACTGATATGGCGGGATCAGAGCTTTTTCATAGTTTATCGGGGTTAATGTTTATCGAGGTTAATGAGACAGTAGATCTTCTAAGCTTTTGGGAGGGGATTCCTGTGACCTGCTAAAACAAGCCGTTGCAAAAAAACTATATAAAGAGAAATGACAAATCGATACGAGATATTTTTAAAATCTCTCTGGGGTCCTAATTATAAACATTACATAAAAATATTAAATAATATTCATATTTATTGCGTTTTTGTGATAATTATTGTCATTGTTTTGTGCACACAGTTTGTTTATCAATTCGATTTAGATTGCGAAAACTCATTTGCGGAAAAAGTTAGATTACTGAGATTAAAAACTTAAATGGATATTAAAAAAATTACAGAAAATATAATTAGTAATTACGATCATTATACTGAACAATTGATTCGTATTCTAAATTCTTTAAACTGTCAATTGACCATTACTCTAAAAAGTTTTGAAGAGTGTCTCTTACATAAAAAGACTTACTCATGCAATGTAGTTTTGCAAATGAAAAAGAAACATTCTTTAAGTGATATTTGGCCCATAATGATCGGTTCGAAATTAGATATGGGATTTAGAAAATACGGAATGAGATCCTTTTTAACTCTGGGTGGAATCGAGAATATATTACATCACGAATACGAATGGTCTATGGCGGACATTGCAATTACCTGTTTTGTAATCACCGGCTCAGTTAAACAAATTCCTTGCTTTGTTCTTAACGATGTCAGTAACATTCACGTGGTTAAAAATTCAATCATAAGAGTCTATAGTTACGATGGTGAGGAAAGAGGTACAGAACTCAATTTTTATAGGGAGCCAGATGAAACTTATAGACGTGGAACTATGGTTTTACGTGAGTCCGATGGAAACAATATAGTTAATCCAGATTTGCAAGCCTTGCAAAAATTCTTGGACTCCACTTATCCATTATCTATGGAACCTCTGTTTAATTTCATATATGATCGCTTTCAAATAGATCATTTAGGAAATAAGATTGCAGTAACTCCCGCTTACCTCTTTTTTAAATTATTTCGCAAAAATCTTTATATTATTTTAAAGAAAATGGATGGCGATTTAAAAGACTTGTTGAAGCTAATTAAAAAGAAACACAAAATCATTTCCAAGTCCGTTGAAACTGGTGATTTGCTTCACGTCTTGTCTAAAAAGACCCTGTTCTACAAGGAGATATACGATAAGTACAAAATGGTTTCTTCTAATCAGGAATTGAGTAGGGAAATTGGAATTAATAACCAGGTTTTCACAGAAAAGAAAACTACTTGTTACAGAGATGTCAAATTTCAAAATTATCAATTAATTCCGTACCTAAGTCAAATGGTCTATTTACAAATTTCGTCTAAAGTTAAAAGTTTTAATGTGTTGACTTATAAGGAAGCTTATCCAGGATTCTTTTGCTTATTTGGGACGTCAGAGTCTAAAAATGTGGGAAGACAGATGATGCTGGCTAGAGAGGTTCACATTTCAAATTCCGATGACACAAAGTCGATATACGAAGCGCTAGACATAGAATGTGATCCCACCTCTGTATATTATGTTGTAATCAATAATGCTTGTATCCCCGTGACTAAAAAATATTGGTGTAATCTTGACGTGATGGTCCTAAAGCAGAAATTCGTGTTCGTAGAATGTTTCCGTCTAGAAAGCTTTTTATTCATTAACTTTAAGATTGGAATATTGTACAAATATTTAAACCACGGAGTATGGGTCACACCCAATGATATAAATTTTTGGACAGAAATCTTGGGTCATTGGAATACAAACTTAAAGGTCGGATTCGCCTTCGTTACGAGCCACTACATAGACTTAATTCCTTATTTTAATCATAATGCTTTCCCCAAGAATGTTTTAGCTTTGAATGCATTAAAAAACGCCATACTATCAAATACTAGCGAATACAGTCATTATTTTAGAGAGACGGTTTCCGCTTACACGCCCCTTTCTTCCCATCACAAGATGCTCCTATCACCAACGAATAAATTTTCGGAGAAATGGGTCATAAAACTTCCCAAACTAAAAGTATGGTTCACGTCTTTTCGAGGTTTAACCCAAGAAGACTGCATAGTGTGTAATGCACAGACTCGGTCTACATTCGACTGCCACAAGATTTACACCATCAAGTTTAAGTTGGAAAACAAATTTCCCAAGTATTTCACTCCATTTTATTGCGACAATCGTATTGACGAAGACAGTTTCTTAGGGACGTTAGTCTGTCCAGAAGCCCCCCTAATCGTATTACTTCAGACCATGCATTCTCGCGTGGAAAAAATCAATAATTTTGTTTGCAAATTATACAGTACGAAATCCAATTTCAAAGTGGTGAGATACGATTTATCGTACGATTATTTATTTATAGTTATGGAAAGTTTTCATCCCTGTTGTAACGGAGATAAATTGTGTTCCCTGCACGGTCAAAAGGGAGTAGTCTACGTTAGTAACGAAATGCCATACGTTTTAAGCGAAAATGAAGAAAAAATCGTTCCTGATTTATTGTTGAATCCAGTGAGTATCACTTCGAGACAGACTATGGGCCAAATCTTCGAAATGTGGGAATCCGGTTCGGATTACACCAAAATTTACAACCCCAATGACGTTGCTCTTCGGGGAAGAGCCCTAGTGGGATCTGCATTCTATTTCCTGATTAATTATTTGAGCAGCGAACACATTTATGTCGCCGTGAATTGCATCAAGGATAAAATAACTGGACAACCTGTGAAGGGGCGTTCTAGGAAGGGAGGGATGCGGGCGGGAAATATGGAAGTAATAAATGGATATCAAGGAAACGGAAATTCAGAATGTTACGAAAATCAATTACTTGATAATAGTGACCGATTAATTCAAGCGGGAAGAATTAAGCAAAAATCTGAAATTTTGTGTTTCGAAGATGCTAAAATATTTAAGTGTAATTATGTCATAGAGACTGAGAAATTAATAACTCGTTTGAAACGTCCTCTTGAAGCCTTTAATGAAGTCCCCAATGTAGAGTCCACTTTGTTCCCTGAGGCATTCCCCCTTGAAGCCTCTAATAAAGTCCCCAATATAGCGTCCACTTTGTTCCCTGAGGCATTCCCCCTTGAAGCCTCTAAAGAAGTCCCCAATGTAGCGTTCCCTTCAAATGAGGCAGTCTCCTCAAGTGAACCTCTCTCCAAAACACGCAAAGAATAAAACAAGTCAATTTTCAAGTCAAATAATGTTTATTTTTTCAAAAATAATTTATAATCTATATGCGATGGTAAACTCTTTGTACAATAAGCATTTTTCAATGTTTGAAGCAGACTTTTTTCGTGTTGAATTATGGCATTTGCATATGGATGTTTTATGATCCATTCGTGCAATTCTTCTTTAGAACTAAAGGGGAGAGATTGAGGGGATGGGGTGGATTGGGAAGTGTTTATCGGAGGAAAGGAAGATGTGTCTAGGGGAGAATTGTCGCTTAATGGAGGAGTGCTCTCACAAACACATCCGAACAATAGTTTTTCGATGATATCATTTTTCACACAACGTATACATTTGTAAATTATCAGCAATTCACATAAAATGCACACCATTTTTTCGCATAAAGTACTAGAATTCAATAAATGCAATAATATTTTAACTAAAATCCTTTGACTGTTTATAAAGTCCAGAAATAACAAGTAACGTACATTTTTTAACCAAATGTCCTTATTTGTATATAGAGGAAACCATACATTGCATATTTTCTTACTATAGTCTGTAAATTCAATAATGCTGCCAGTTTTTTTTGCGTTTACAATATCCTTGTAAAACTCGAATGAGATTATCATTGTTGACACATAAGTGACTTGATTATTTTCCATATTACACATGATACCGAAACAATCATTATTTCCTAGTTCTTCAATTTTTTTAAATGATAACTCGCACTGTAAATAATTTGATTCGTAATAAAAATACGAGTCATTGTTAATTGGGGGTTTATGAGACATGCATTCATAAATTTCAAACTCGTGATCTCGAACGTATAATTCCACGCTGTATTCAAATCTCCTCATTGTGTCAATCCGAATTGTTTTTTCCATTGTGTCCAGGATTAATTCGACAACATCGGTCCACATGTTACATCTGTTATGTTTCACCAAATGTTTATAATTTTTACAAATTCTTAAAAAGTTATCAAGATTTACATTTTTGTTATAAACGTCTGTGGCTATCTCTTCCCAAATGGTAGAAAATACCGCTTTTTTCTTATCTATCCACAAATGTCGTTTAAGTAAATTCTTTTTCCTTTGAATCAAAAATAACCAACAACGCCGATAGTTATAGTAGACGGGAACGCATGTAGTATTCCTCTTAATTTTGAATATAGATAGTAGAATGGCATCTTTTATGCATCTGTCAACGATATGTATATTAATTTCTTTAAAAATATACATTCCAAATTTCATAAATATCGTGGGTCTATACTTGTTAAATTTGTTACTGCACAATATTATGGGGACTGGTGAGGTCCATTTTTCATCTTCACTCCCCTTGTCGTAAAGCACAGTTTGTTCGGTTTCGTAAACGATGATCGTATCTTTACAAACTGGACTTATAAGATTTTTTAAACTTTTCACAATAGATTGACCATCGTCTCGAAGTCTGTTTACATAAGTAAACGTAACGTTAGGTTTAAAACGACAAGCGACAAAAGCAAAACTCTTAGATTCGTGTCCGTAAGCTTCGATATATGGAGTAAACATTATGGCTATACCTTCAATGCAAATTCTATCAGGCTATCGTACCTTTTTATATGTACTCGAATGTCGTAACCGCGATAAATTTTTAACATCAAGTGTGGCAAATTACTAGAAATGCTTTTTATGCTGGTAGTGTCAACATCCTTAAATGAATCATAAAATTCTAGTGAAACAGTTAATTCTTTCGGTAATTCCTCATTATCAGCTACTTGAGTTATTGGAACCTGACAGGTGATTAGTTTTAATGACTTAATATCATTTTCTATTGCATAAATAAACTCGGGAAGTAATAAATTAATCTCTATATTTTTTAACTTATTAATTTCTAAAGTTCCTCTTAAATTTATCATTGTTCTTAATTTACGTTATAAAATTAGATTTTGAAAAAAGGGGGGTGTAAAAAATATATAAAGGCTTGCTTTTCAGTTAAAAAACTAAGAAACATGACAGAAGAAGAACCTCCAATATTAATTAATAGCGACGATGACGATTGGGTGCCCCCCTCACCTCCCCCCCATTTGAAACCGTATCATTCATCTTTTCCTTTGGAACATGAAGAAATTGAATATTTTAATCAACGGGGAGAAATTCCACAGGTGGATGGAGAAATTCCACAGGTGAGTGGAGAAATTCCACAGGTGAGTGGAGAAATTCCACAGGTGAGTGGAGAAATTCCACAGATGAGTGGAGAAATTCCACAGGGTAGCGGGGATCAGTGGGACGACGGTAATCAACAATGGGGAGATGATAATCAACAGTGGATCAGCAGCGAGGATCAGCAGCGAGGAGCCAGTGGTGAGAATCAACAAGGAGTTAATGGTGGTGAGAATCAACAAGGAATCAGCAATCAGCAATGGGCAGATAGTAAGTGGGAAGACAATATTGAATCTTATACTGAAAAAAAGGAAGATTTTGTCTGCCCCCCCGTTAGAAGGAAAAGAAAAACGGCCATTTGGGGAATTAAGTATACTGAAGAAACTCCCAATTATACCATATACAATATTACTTTTAATAATAGGGGTAATAGGAATAAGTTGAGAGGTAAATTTTATTTATATTCAAAAGACTGTACACCCTATTATGTAATTTACACTCTGAATGGTAAACGGGTCGAAGAAGAAAGCTATTTTACAAGTGGTAAATTTCATAACGTTATAGAGTTGAGCGACGAATTTACTCGTTATCTAAGTGAGAATCACTTTCATAATTCCAAGGACCCCTATACTTTGGCACAGGAAATTATTACATATTGCTACAATAAAATGTTATTTAAAAGGAAGAGAGCGTTCGATTCGGCATTCAAATATCTGAATAAGTTGGTTCCAACCACCTTTTCGTCACTGATTCAAGATAATAATTCGAAGCTTATAGGAAAATTTCCGTTCAAGTCATATAGAGCATGATGATTAAACTGTTGTCTCCACGTTTCTTTCCCGGTAAAATGGAAATTGATTCTTTTACTTTTCCAATAATTATTCGTGTACCTGAACTTCTCGACTCTTTGGAGCAAGAAATGTTAAACCTTGATGCCGAACTGCCTCGTGTCATGGTTCCCATACAATCTAACATCATAGTAAAAGTACCTTCGGAAATTAAATTTCAAGTTAATTTCAAGATTAATGAGGAGTCGTATCCCAAAATAATTTTGAATTTAATCATTCCCCAATCGATATCTATAAATACTGTACCAACACTTGACGGTACAATTTATCATTTATCAGTTAAATTAGCAATTGTTGTAGAAAGTGTTTTAACCTATACAGTTATAAATAATCTTCACATACCAACTTTTAATACGAAATATAAATTTTGTAAGCAATGCAATCGGAAATGTTCGACCATGTGTGAAAGTTGTATGTTACCTATGTGTTTTATCAGGAAAAGAAACTGTTTTTCATTATATCATAAAATAAATAATTAAACAAATAACTTGTAATTTATTTTGTCATTATTTTTAAGACACATTTGCAGGGGGTTCATTGTACACTTGTGTACACTGGAGCATTTTGTACATCGGGGGTTGCTAGCTATTTAGAAAACTATATACTTTGTTTGCTGCCATAGGGGTTTTCAAAGCCATTTAAAACTTAGTATGCAGAACGTTTTTACCAAAATATCATTTAGGACAAAGTAAAATGATACAGCTTGGGAAGGAATGATACAGCTTGGGAAGGAATGATACAGCTTGGGAAGGAATGATACAGCTTGGGAAGGAATGATACAGCTTGGGTTGGTACTACATTATTAGGACTCTTTAAAATTACGTGTAAAAAAGCTAACCAGATGGCATTAATATTTAGAGCGCAGTGTTCCAGGAGGATCTTGGACAGCGCGGAGACCTTTGTTCAGTTGCTTGAAGGTCTCCTCAGCTCATGATTGGTCCCCCTTTGGTCGCTTTGTCATTAGGGAGCCCGTCATTGCGGGGTAGTGGGGCCACTGACCTTCCGAAGGATGGCTCCCCCCCCTCCTAGGAGCAATTAACTGAGCGGAACCCACGTCCGAGTTTGCACAAATTTCTTTGTGAGACCAGTTTATAGTTCTGATGTATAATGCACACTTTTTCCTTTGTGAGTGTTTACTGTCTGTGGGTATAATGCTCGCATAGCCCCAGTGCCTGACTGGAGCGTTGTTGGGCTTCGTAAAGGGTGAAGAGCTGAACCACACATGAGAGTTGGGTTGTTTTACCTCTGCGCGGTACTTGCACACCATGGGCTAAACGGCTACATAGACCTCAAAGGCTCAGAGAAGATTGGGGGACCCACTAGCTGTTGGGAGATAGATGGCCTCCCGTCAAGGCCATACAGCGTGTTCTTTAACGTTGGGTTACTTCTAAGCGGCACTTTTTTGTACACCATGGGCTAAATGGCCAGGTCACAAGGACCCCGAAGGCTCAGAGAAGGTTGGGGGACCAACTGGAACAGCTGTTGGGAGACAGATGGTAGCCTCCCGTCAAGGTCATCCAGTGTGTTATTTAACGTGCACAGGGTATGGCTCTCTCCAAAACACGGGGCCACGACTTAACGTCCCATCCGACGGACGGCAGCCTTTCCAAGTCCATCGGTGTCCCCTATCTGACCGTGGGCGGGGGAAATTTTGCGGAGATAAATCTCAAAGCTGAAACTCGAACCTAGGAACTACAGAGTACGAGCGTGGTGCGCTACCGACTGAGCCACTCTCGCCCCTGAAGGAAGTGTATGTCACATGAGAGTTGGATTGTTTTACCTCTGCGCGGTACTTGCATACCATGGGCTAAACGGCCACATGGACCCCGAAAGCTCAGAGAAGATTGGGGTTACCCACTAGCTGTTGGGAGACAGATGGTCCCGTCAAGGTCATACAGCGTGTTCCGTGCACAGGGCTTTCTCTCCCGCACAGGGGCCCACGGCTTAATGTCCGAGGCGGCCAAGCCCATCGGTGTCCCCTACTGACCCAGGTGGGAACTACAGATTACGAGCCTAGCGCGCTACCGACTGAGCCACACATGAAAGACGATCAATGCAGAGGACATGAACTCATCCATAAAGTAAAAGGTACTTGGAAACTAAATGTTTAATGCGTGGAAACTTGGCACTCACGAAAATTCCGTGTACCCACATTAATAGAGAGCGTAATTAATGGCACCACTATTCACTAGCTTATTAATATAAATAATGTTTAGAACCCAAGTAATTAACTATATCCAAAACTTTTACTAAATGATTAGGATAATATATAATTTGAGGAAACTGATTGCCCCAATTAATTAAATATTGATAATTAACGATTTCGTTTAAAACCTTTTGTCCATCTCTGTTAATTTTTAAACTTTGAAGGTAGTCGTTTGAAGAATTCTTTTCCAAGTAGATATATATATTATTTTTATTAACCATGACGATCTCATTTTGGGGAAAAATATGAATGATATATTTTTTTCGTTTGTATTCCCAAATTAAAGCTAAATTATCATTACTGTAAAATAAGATATTTACCGAATAAAAATTGTATAGCAGTAATAAAAGCACTAAAATTATAAATATTAATTTCATCCTTCATCAACAAAGATGAAAAAGGATACCTTCTTCTTAATTTTATTACTCATTTTTTTCGTTACTTTAATAAATATTTATTACAAACCCGTAGTTAGAAAAATATTAATCGAATACGAAAAACGAAAACCTAAAGATGTAGAAAATTTATTTGCTCAAAATACATATTTCGATAGAATTCTATGCCCAGTCACAGGTTACAAATGCGAAGAGTTTAGCGACTGTCAGGAGATTTGTGGTCGAGATTTTGTAAAAATATTAGTAGGGGAAAATGAGTCTATTTACGTTTCCACAGTTAAATTGAATCAAGGTTACTATTGCGTTCCCACGGGGATAGACAGATGCAATTTGAAAACCACCATTCCCGTGTACGGAATCAATGGTTGGTCTTGCGTTCTGCGGTTTCCGCAGATGTGGGGTGGATTACAAGGTAACGACAAAGTCGGTTGCACCAGTCCTTGGGCAAAGAATAATCATTTAAATTATCTTTGGGATAATAAATTAGAAGAAAGGTCCGATTTTGTAGAGAATGACTTATTCGAGCAATACAATGGGAAGAGACGATACGTCTGCAAGTGTGATTCTCTAGATTACATGAATAATAAAATGTATGAACTGGAAGATCTTCCATTTGTCTGTCTAAGCGATTACTGTTTGAGAAATGTTTACAATGCGGATGCGAAGGGATATGAGAACGGGAAATGCGAATGCGGAGATCGTTTAGTTCACGAAATAGAGAATGATCCTCGTACGGCCTGTTCTCCTTACACTAAACAATTTGTCAATAATCAAGTTTTGAGTTGGTTCGTCGACTGTGCAACTACACAGAGTCTTGTAGGTGACCAAATATTTCTGTGTCCCGACAATTTTAACAATTATTTAACTAATAAAATACATTTCCAAAAGGCCATGTCTTTCGATAACGATCCAGTGGAATTTGCAAAGAGAGCTTCGTACTTTCATAAAATAAGGATAGGATGAATGCTCAACTCTACGCCCATTTATACTCTAAATTTCACGGAGCTAATTATTTCGAAAACAAAGAGAATAACATATGTATTCCTCTTATTTGTTTGACTAATATGAAGTTAAGTGTCTTAAAAATGAAACAATTATCGGATAATGTGTGGACGGACTGTGATAGACCTCTGGCAAAAAGTTTAAAATGTTTTTACAAGACCCAAACCATTCTAACCGTGTTCCACAGACAAGACACCTGGGCGTTACTACTCGGTTCCAATAAATTAATTTATCCACAGAGCGAGGGTACCGCCTTCTTGAATGCCACGACTTATTTTGTAAACAAAAGTAACCTAGATAATTTTAAAAAATACATGATCTCGCTAGAGGCAGTTCCAACTTACGAAAACATTTACTATTACAAGAACAGCGTTCTATTTTTAGACCCATATGACATAATATACCCTGGCGGATATTACTTTTCAAATTCCAACGTGAAAAACGACTGGTTTCGAATCTGTTTCGTGGGGGGAGATCGCAATTTAATGCAACGAATTGTTCCAGAAAAAACTCTTATTTTGGATATTCCCTTTAAACACAGATCGGTGAGGACCGAGATAACTAGTCTGTTAAAACTTCACGACTGGGACGTACCTCTCCGTAATGAATACTACAGAAGTCAAAATTTTATACAAAAGAAAAAGTGTTTTGTTAATCCAGCCTACATCCTACAAGATATTTTGGATACCGCCGTCGAATTTGACAATGTGGGAATCTTGATCGAAGCCCCCTTAGAAATTTCGTACGAATCTGATAATTTCGTTTCTGAACAGCGAAAATTCAACTGTTTTGCAGTCAATTGTGTTAATCCCACTAGAATTTTATACGTTCCTAAGCCTTACGACAGATATTATGAATACGATTATTCTCCCATGAATATCAAGTGGATTACCATTTCGTACGACCACCAATCGAGTAACCTTAATGACCAGTTTAGTACCGTGGTGTGGGATGGTGTTATTATCGGGTACACTTACAAAGAAACCTTTTTCTGTCTGTCCAATATTAAACTAAATTACTGCGGTATCGTAAAATTTAAAAATACAGAAACCATGTTTAATAAGCTCAAATTTAATTTACATCAGGATCCAGATATAGTGGTTTTACAAGTTTTTGCCTTTGATCACAGGCACATGTTATACAACGTGAAACACAAATTAATGAAAAACGAATTATGGTGCCTTAGCGAACAAGAAATTTATCCCCAAAGCACCATGGATAAACAAATGATTCCACATTTACCCTATGACTTGGCAACACTAACCCTAAATATACGAAACTATAATCTCAAGAAATGTAACATTAACCTTTTAAAAATTATCTATATTTTTATAAAACATTCCGTGTGCTTTGGAATGAACAAGACGAGTATAGAGGAGGAATACGTTGATTTCGAGGGTGAAAAAATAATGTTTTACATCTGTGATGTTATGAGAAAATATGTCAATAATTTACGCCTTCAATCGGTCCCCATAACCTACAAAGAAGAAAATGAAGAACAGTGCATAATTCTTTAAATTAGTTTTAAAACTTAATGCATAATTAAGTATGCATTATCCAACTATCGGCGTTATCATAACCTTGATTACTATTTTTATTACGTTTATATTAACGAGCATTGTGGCGTATAAATCTGCAAATAATCTTTTATTTGCTGATATAGCAATTAAACTCATTCTTCTCGTATTAATTATGGGTTTTGCAGGATTCAATTCTTATAAATAGAAAAAAACCATGTAATGTTTTAAAATGGCCAAACAGCAAATTGCATTGCACGTTTCTAAACGTATGTTTCAACACGTGAAAGATAATTATCCAAAAATATGGACCGAAATGAAAAATATAATCAGACCCCATAAAATGTCTTCGGTTTTAAAAATATTTAAAAATCATCTATTAAACGTAGATGATATAGGAATATTCTTAAAGAAACCGGATTTTATTCCTCATTTCCTATTGCATTTTTTTAAAACAATACGCAGGAATTTCTTGCAACCTGGTGACCCCCTGGGTATATTGTTAACTTGTAGAATCACCATGAAATTCACTCAGCAATCTTTAGACAGTAAGCATTTAAAACAATTAAATAAAAATGCCAAGATAAGTAGCCAAAGAGCATTATACAATGAAATATACATTTTTACTAATCTCACTCAAATATCTGAAATATTACAAAGTAAAATATTTAATCAAATTTTAGTCCAAGGCTATTCTGTAAAACGATTGCTGAAAATCATAGAGAATGCATGCGTTCCCAAGATTTGCGATAATTATAAAGATTACAGAACTAATTATGCAGAAACTAGCACAGGTTCTCAAGTCTATTATAATTTAAAACCCTTTTTAATAATAAAATCTTTTGTAGAAGATACTTATCGCATCTTTTACAAGAAAAAAATTAATCTAAACTACTTATTTAAAATATTAAATTTATGCAAAATAGTTGCCATTTCTGATGTAAAGTACGTGTATAAAAAATGTGGAATCAGTTGTTATTTTTTTAATTTTATAACAATGATAAAGTATCAATTTTTTAAAGATCCGAAGGTAAATAGTATAACGTTTACCGATATTGTTGCTATCGTTAGATATCAGTGTTGTAGCGGTGTTCCTTTGCCCCTAAATCGTAACGGATTAAAAAAGAATCCAAATAAATCGGGCTTACAGAGGATATGCTTCGAGGCAGTGAGACAAAATCTGACCGATGAAGTTATTTTAGGAAAAAAATATAAAGTCAAAGATTCTGTGAGCAAAATGTTTTTTGGAGAAAATTTTAATGAAGGAACGGGTTTTACATTTACTCCTATAATTAAACCTTTTGTACTTTAAGGTCAATAATTAGAAAATAACCAAGGGAAATGAAGTAACAAGGAAAATGAAGTAAACATCTATAGGTACTTTCATTATAGACATTTAATTAGCTATAATAAGAGTACTTGTAGATGTTTACCTCGTTCCCTCTTAATTATTTCCTTGTAATGACCTTACAAAGAGTCAAGTATAAGAACATTAATGATTGTAATTAATATGGTGTAATATTCAAGTGATAATGTTTGATGACGTCATAAGTAGTGACGTAATAAGTAGTGACGTAATAAGTAGTGACGTCATTATTTGGGAAAAACCCAGAAACTAAATGAGAGTGTTCTTGATAAACAAAACTAAATGATTATGTATATATTAATAATAAAAATATAGTGTAGTCTCCCCCATTTAAACCGAGCCTGGAGCGGCTATCCACTCGAATGACTGAATTTTTAAAATCATTTATTTATATAGTTTCAAATTTTAAAATTTTAAAATTTTAAAATTTTAATTAATACTTATCATTTACTTCTTATTTAATTGATTATAAAATAAGAATTAGTAATTATGAAATAAGAAATAATATCCTTATTTGATTAATTATTAAATATATTCTTATACTATCTTAATTATAAAAATAAGAAAAATGAATCATTAACACATTCTTATAAAATATATCTTAAATTAAAATATATTTAAGTTATATGTTATAAGAATGTGTTAATGATTCATTTTTCTTATTTAAATTACTTAATCAATAAGAAATAAAATTTATGATGTCACTGCTTATTTAGTTTAATAATTAATCATTAATTTCTTGAGTGTATTTAATGCTCAGCCTCTCATAATCATTCAAGACCATGTATGTTGGTTTTTCTGTATACGTTCTCTTAATGCAGGAAAGCTATAGTCTAGTAATAGAAACCATTGACTCTTAATTGATGGTGTCTACCAGTTCTCAGCACTATGATTTAATCCCTCATATTAGTTAAAGAGTTAAAAGAAATAACACGTAAAACAAGAATGAATTTATTTGCTTACGAATCATTAAAGCTGGCTTTAGAAAATAAACATAATTTAAGTGATGATGTTAGGAATAATTTAAAAAGCATAATATCTACAAGTAATCCAATTATAGCTAATTACATTCAGTCATTATTAGATGAACCAGAAAAGATATATAGTGACACTTACATTTGCGATAGATTTAAAGTGCTAGAAGACAGAGAGGATTATGTAAATGAGGTGGTGGTGACATTCTTTCAATTTATTGGTAAAGACATGATACACGAATGGTTGTCTAAAACTTTTATCACGCCTTACAGCGAAAAGCTTTATTTCTTTAGAACTATTTTCAAGTCTATAGTTCTATCTGTGGTTTCTTTAATCTACGGGAAACGAGAGTGGACACCAAATGATATTTTAAGCTTGGATCAAATGATTTACAGACTAACCGAGGGTCGCCCAGAGTCTGTCAGAATATTTTTGAAAGACGTTGGTGCAGTGACTCGAGTCCTTCCAGTGTTTATTTACGAACAAACTTTCTTTAATCCCATCGTTATAACTCCACAGAATTGGGGACCGTTGATTTGGAGAATGATTCACTTGGTTGCCTTATGCGTGCAAGAGATGGGAAACGACACACAGGTTATAGAAATGTGGCAAAATTTCACCATACATTCTCTCTACAGATTTTTATTCTGTTCCTTCTGTGCTCACCACTACAAGAATTTAATTCCCAAGTTTGAAGACGAAATGAAAACCGTTTCGAATTACTCAAAGTTGTGGTTTCAGATACACAATGAAGTAACTGCCAACGTGAACCCCAACAAGACGTTTTCGGAAAACGAATTCGAGAACGAACAAACACTAATGAGAAAAATGCTGGAAGAAATAAGATGACCGCCATTTCCATTGTTCATTTATTAAAATCAATTAAAAATCTACAGACTAAACAAAAATTTATCGAGAGATTAAAAAAATTAAACCTGAATGGTAAAGAGATGGGATTAGTGTACTCTGAAACGAGACAAGTCTTTGAATTTAAATCAATCTGGTAAATTCTCTCTTTATTAGATCGTTGCAAAAGGGCTTGAGAAAATGTTCTTCGGAAACGCCACTCAATAGTTCGAAAAAGGTTTTTGTCTTGCAGATAGTGGTGTGTGTAAAATCATCTGTAACTATACTCAATAAACATTTTTTCTTGTCACTTCTCTTGTTAAAATATTGGGGATAAATGTTGCGCATATAATTTACTATTAAAATCGTCTTTGTTCTGCGTAAGAAATTTGTCCACTTGGATTGCGTGATTTTACTCTTCAAAGAACAATTTCTTTTACCTATGTCAGTCAGGATGGGAATTCGGTCGTCGTAAACAAATTTCATACTGTTTATCTGAGGTAATTTCCCTCCATAAGAAAAACTAATTTCGGAAACGTAAGCCACTAATGCTATGAAAGTGTCGGCCAATTGGCACGGAGATTGCATTCTATTGTAATAATTACGTTTCATTTCAAAGAGACAAAAAGTGCCGCCGTAAGGGTCGCGGAAATGAGTGGAGAACTGTAAAGTCAAGTCTCTATACTTTTTTCCAAATTCTAATAACCGGTAGCAGTGTATGGGTATGTCACAAGACATGCTATTATTGTAAGAACACCACAGGTCGGATCGGATCGTGTAGAGACAGTGATATTGAGCCTGTTCGTAATTAGAATACATGAGAAAACATAATTTGTGCCGGTGATAGGTGCATTTCGAAGCTCTAAAGTGGACCAATTTTTTGTTGATGTAATTTAAAACTATATCCAAGGACACTAATTTATTAGACATTAAAAAAGCTAATGAAATTTGTCGCGGTACTTGATTTAGATTCGTCTCTGGGATTTAATAGCGATAAAAACGTGTTTATAATCAGACCCCATGCCCATTTGTTATTACAAGTTCTGTACTGTTCGCGAGTAGATCTTATCTTGTGGAGTCTGGGTTCGGATCGATACGTGAAACGAGTCATCAATAAAGATTTCCCTCTTTTGAAAAAGCTAGGAACTAAAATTTTTGCAAGGAGCGTTTGTCAACATTCTCTAGAGAAATACGGCAAGATCAAGCATTCAGAGATAATCAGACAGATTTATAGTGGGGAAGAAATATTTTTAATAGCACTAGATGACTCGGTTAATACAAATATGGACGATAATTATAATTTACGCATTAATTTAAAACCCTTTACCGTTTGGGATCCAGATGATGTCGAAATGGTAAAAGCTATAGAATACATATTTGAATACTTGTTGTTAGACCTATTGCGCGACTAATTTATCCTTACGGGCACATTCGAACCGAGTACTATGTAACTTGAACCTAGTACTCGGTAAGAGCATATTTGAATACCTGTTAGACCTATTGCGCGACTAATTTATCCTTACGGGAAATTATTTCCACATTATTTTCGAACCTAGTTACATTACTCGGTAAGAGCATTATTTCCTCTTCGTCTTCCGTTACTTTGGGCTTTTTAATTTCCCTCTCCTCCTCTTCATCTTCGATTTTGCGCTTGACTGCGGCTAAATCTATTATGTCATCTTCGGTAATGGTTTTAATGGTTTTGAACGAATATTCGGGTGCAAATATAATGTGTTCGCACCTTCCACTAAATTTGAAAAAATTTCCAAAAGTTATAATTTTCCCGACATTAATCACCATGACGCACGGCGTCATATTTCCGAAATCGGACAGTAAGCTGGAAGGTAAAAATTTAGCCTTAGTTCCGTCGTACATTTTAAGAGAAGTCGTACAAAATTCGTTATTATCGCTAATGAATTTCTGCTTTACCAGCATCTTACATTGAATACACTTATTCATGCATTTCGCCAGATACAAGTTAGTCATTCCAAAATATTCTCCGTAATTCGAAGGTAATTGTTTACCTAGCAAGTCGAGTACTGGCGTGTCGAAACAGTGTAGTACGCTCTCCTTAAATCTTACAAAACCCACGAGTAAAATGTTAGTTTTAAAACTATTCGGAATGGTGTATACTTCGAATTGCTGTTTGTTTTCGGTTTTGTTTTTAATCAGTTTGGCATTTTTCAAATCTTTATAGGCATCGGTAATGATTTCTTCCCACTCTGGACAAACGGCATTCAGTAAATTAATATAAATTTGTTGTATGCTTTTTAACTCTTCGGAAAGAATATTATTGAATCTGTTTATCCAGTGTATATAGTCCATTTTTATGTGTGTCCTTAATCTTTATGGTGTGTTATATATATACTAGAGGACGTTTAACTCTTGAGTCAAAATTTTGTAGGATCCATTTTTATATATAAGAATACTTTTTTCTTCTCAATAAAGATGGAACAATATTTTCATCGCACAAAAAGTCAGGACACCGCTCCTATCGACAGTTATTTTATATACGATATTACAGGAGGAATTTATTACGTCAATAAATTGGATTATGACAGTTTTAATTACGTTTATTTAAAACTAGCGCCTCATCCCAATTACTTCACTCTGAATCTAAGTAGTGCCGCCAGTCACAATATAGTATTAGATTTAGATATCAAAGAAAAACCTTACTCTCACGAGACGTTTCGAGATTACCTGTACACCTTTGTCATTCCTATATTTAGGGAGTATCTATTGTGCGAATTGGATTATTTTACCCTCATAATAACCCACAGAGAAAATGGGGGTATACATTTACATTTTCCAGAAATCGTTATAAATAACGAAGATTACATTTTGTTTTGTCAAAACATGCAGAGACATTTGAATCAGAGAATGGAAGATGGCACGGTATACGTTTTAGACATTCCTATAAATTTTTCCTTAGCCAAATCTAATAAGGTACAAGAGTCGCGTTACGAACCAATGACTATAATTTACGTGAATAGCAAGTTACACGTTCATTTTGAATGCGGAGAAAAATACGATTTTGCTACGGAGAAGAAGAGAGCCGAGAAACAGTTTAGGAGAAACAAAAAAAATATGTGTTCCGCTTTTAATATTCTGTTGACGAAACCGCAATTGACTTTCTTGGAACAGGTTTATTTTTTTATGATGCCCGTTGTTGCAACCTGCGGCCTGAAACCTCACATGATTGGTTACAAGACGTCTTTCGTGGAGATTTCCACAGATAACATAGAGATTGCTCGTTATCTGTGTTACAAGGGACGAAATTTCGTCTCCGAGTACATTTACAAAGATAAAACTTTATCTACTAAAATAAAGCAGAATGGTATCTACGATTACTTAAAATTAAATTGTTCTAGGATTACTGAATTTAAAACTAGCAGTAGTTGTCTCAAGTTTTGGTGGGATTTTTTAACTGCAAAAATTGCGTGTAGGGAAGATGATGATTATTTTTTTTCAACCGTAAACAGAGAATTGCTCATAAACAATACTACATTTACAAATTCAGAATGTCCCTTAAAGATAGTTATGGAATATAACGACTGCTATTATTTCTTGCCCGTGTTTTACGCTCTCTGCAATAGTTTACCTCACAGCATAGAAGAAATTATCACTAATCTCTTTGCTATTCTGGAAGCGCCGCTGTGTCACGAGTTATTGAAAAAGTTACAGCGTATCTCCACTAACCTAATCAGGGCCGTTTCGAGTACTTTTACCAAGGAAACCATAACTTATTGCGCTCTCAATATGAACATTGATATCACTGATCAGACGGATAAGTTTAATCACATTTTTAGACAGTCTCACCTACTCATAGCTAGTTGCAAGTCTAACGAAGAGGTTAAAGAATTATTAGTTAACTTGATATGTCTTTATTATCCGATAGTTAAACGTCACGAGAAGGAAGATTACGTGTGGAATTGCACCTATGGCTATTGGCATTTGGGCAGTGGTAACGTAAAAAGTTTACTCAGTTCTATATTTTTAGCTTATAAGGCCTACATCAAATCTCACCTATCCACCTATAAATTTGACATCAAAGATACAGACTTAAATATTAGGCATCAAGCAATTCTGAACAAATCTCTTTTCAATAATAAAAATATATCGATGAACGATAATAAATGGTTGGTCAATACTAATTGCGGAGTATTAGATCTTTTAGTTCAACACATCAGTGGTCCAGTGCCGGAACATTACTTGTTCGGAACCAAGATAGGAGTGAATTTTTCGAGATCGGAATTTCATTCGGTGATTTGCGACCCTCAGCTTTTAAAGTTAAACAATTTATTGTGGAATGAGGAATTTTTTAATCAGTACAAGAATAGACTCCAAACGTGCTCGATGAACCGCTACCTACAAGATTTAAATTTGACTCTGGAAGATTACGAGTGTTGTTGTATAGGTAGAGAGATTGGTGCTTTGGCCATTGAAATGAAAAAGTTTTACATCCACTTGTGCAAATTTCTCTCCTTTAACTTTAAAGAGATGGATTTTATGATGTTTGCAATAGCTAGCATTCTAATTGCCACAAATTATTACAAATTCATATTCATATTGCAGGGGGAGAAGAACAATGGAAAAACGAAACTGGCCAAAATGTTAGAAAGGGTTATGGGGAGTTATTATGCACCCGTTTCTCCTAATGTTCTGATAGGTGCGGAGAGGAGAGATTGCATGCCCGAATTGGCAGATGCGATTTTTTGCAGGCGAATATTAGTCATTGAAGAGATGATCGGTCCCCTATCCGAAAATTTTATGAAACTGATATCGGGTAATAATATGATGCCTAGTCGCAATATTTTCCAGAAGAGTAAATACGGTATTCCCACCGCAAAGCTGTGGGCCACTACGAACAGGGCTCCCGGATGCGTCGCAACTACTGCTTTTGTGGAACGCATCATACCTTTTCACTTTAAGTCAAAGTTTGTGACAGACGCGCCCGAGGCCATCTGCGACCAGATTGAGCAAGGAACTTACAGGGCAAAGTCTGACGATAGTATCATATCCAATTGCATCAATGGTATATTTTATTTAATGATTTTCAGACTCATGCGATTCATGAACCTAAAAGATGGATACTTACACGTTCCCCCCATACCCCAAAGCATAATCGATTTTAAGATGGTTTATTTAGAAATTACGGACATTTACACTCAATTCAAATATTTTGCCGATATTCAACTGGATCCAAATGATTTGACACTGGAAAGTGATTTAAAATCGGCAGTTAGAAATTTTTTAACAGTCAAGAGATTCTCTTCTACTTCTGAAAATGTACTAATCGATCGTTTTGACCAAGAGTTTCAAAAGTATAAGGAACTAACAGAATATTTAAACTTGAACGATGACGAAGGGGAAACGATAGATAGTGATTTGGAAGGATTAATAGATATTAATAAGTTAAAATCCAAGAGAAGAAAATTGAATAATATCACCACAATAGGTTATCGCGGTGTCAGTATAAAAAACAAGAAGAAGTAAAAACATGTGCAATTCGGCATGTACAGTCACAGATTACGATTTATCTAAACTAAAAAATTCAAATATTCACGCGGACAAGTTAATCAAGGCTGCTAGAAACAATATCGGTGACGGTTTGCTCTCTAGATTTTCAAAGAAAAAAATTCAGATATTACCCTTTAATGCTGTGACTAAAGATTTAGTGTTGAATTACACTATACAGAAATTTGCTATAGATTATATAAAAACAATATTGTCTAATGGTATTCTTTTTGATCTCATTAAAAGGTTTAAAATGTTTAACATTTACATTGATTTAGAATCTTTTCCTCTCTTTGATTACGAATATAGAGATGACATAATTAAAGCTATTAGAGATATAGCCAACCAATTTTTCGGAGAGGATAATATTCAATTCAGCGTTACCTGTTTAGAACTCTATTATTTCTTTGCTCTCCTGATCAATCCCGAATATAATTGGATTACGTTAGACTATTTAAGTCAGGGTAATAAGAATCACCAGTATTTAGTGGCCACTAGAAAAAATTTTGATAAGAAATGCTCTTTGAATGGAGATGTCCCTCCCTTTTGAATGGAGATGCTCCACTCTTCTTGAGTTGCCTCCTGAAAGAAATTGCTTCTTTCCCCTTTGAAAGGCTCCTCCCCTTTTGAAAGGCTTCTCCCCTCTTGAAAGGCTTCTCTCCTCTTGAAAAGAGTTGCCCTACCCTCTTGAAAGGCTCCTCCCACTTGAAAATAGTTGCCCTACCTTCTTGAAAGGAGTTGCCCTACCTTCTTGAAAGGAGTTGCTCCTCCCACTTGAAAAGAGTTGCTCCCTCCTGAAAAGAGTTGCTCCTCCTTCTTGAAAAGAGTTGCTCCACCCTCTTAAAAAGAGTTGCTTCATTTTCCTGAAGGAAATTGCTCCACCCCCCTTGAAAGGAGACGACAAAATCCCTTGAAAGGAGATACTCCTCCTACCTAAAAGGAGACGACCCCCTCCCCGAAAAGGAATGCTTCCTTTTAAATGGAGCCATTTAGTGGCAATAAAATAAAGCATGATTCAATTCTCTAAGCCTACAGTAAAAAATCGTTTCTTTACAATTAAAATAGACTTGTCTTATTTTCACATAATTCCCGAAATTGATATAGCTATACACGTTTACGAACAAAGTTTAATAGTGCGCATACAAGATAAGCTTCACACTTATGAATTTCCCCAAAATGTAGATTTAAGTGTGGTATCCTATTCCTTTAGATCTAATACGTTATACATATCTAATTTATCGCTAAAAAAATACGTTTTAAATACTTTATTTTTCATTTTAGTGGCTCTATTGATACAATTTTTTTACACCTAAATTAAAGACGCATGAATAAATACCTGCCTTATAAAACTCTTGTTTTGAACTTGTTGGAAAAAAACCAATATTGTAAATTACAAGATCACGTGATTATTAGCATTCATTATAGGGAAATTGTTCCTCAAAATATTCATGGAAAGCCTTATTCTCGCGATCAAGAAGAAGAAATATTTTCGGCCGAAAACGAACCTTTTAAGTATGTTTATTTAACGGAGGATACAAATTACGGTTACTTGTACAAAGTAGAGAATCTAGACTTAAAAAATATAGAAATTAAATGTTTAAATTTAAAAATTGATAGGAATATTATTAATCAGTGCCTGAATATTAATTTATTCACTTTCGAAGAAGAGATTTATACTCTAATCACTAATCTCAATTTTGATATTCATAAAATACGTAGAATCTTAGGAATGTCTTTTGCAAAATGCACTAGATTCATACCTATTAATTTTGTTATGTACGCGAGATATTACACTTGCGAATATTTACAGAAACAGTCTGCAATAAAGGCGTATTTCGGACCGAACGACAACGAATTATTATTTCAGCCTCGCTTGATAGAGGGTAAAATATCAGAAGCTAAGGAATGCAATACTATACTTTCTTTGCGAAATGCAAAAGCGTTTTTCTCGAGGGAAAAATTACCAGCTTACGTGTTAAAATACTTACCTTACACCATATATTTTGCTAATGATTCGTACATACATTTAGCTTATAACCCTTTAGAAAATCCCATAATTGTTTAAATAAAGAATGTCTGATAATAATGCGGATGAAGATACGAGCACGCAGTCTTTAGGGGGAACCGATAATAATGCGGATGAAGATACGAGCACGCAGTCTTTAGGGGGAAAAATAGATATTTTGCAATTATACAACGCGGACGATTTAAATGATATAGTTTATCCTAAATCATCAACGGGTGAATATTATTACAGACACGTGGTATATTCCAACGGTTCCACTAAACAGATCTACGCACAAAGAAGTGGAGGTGACGAATTTTATTTATACAGGGATGATAATCCAGTGTTTGCGTTAAACGAAAATGGGAAACCTTATTATGCCAAAGACTCTTTAGGAAGTGATATTTTACCGCGAAATGCTTTGGGAAATCAGCTGTACATTGTCGGAAATTACCCTAAACGCGATGGAATGGAGTATTACCCCAAGAATTCGCAAGGTCGAGACGTGATATTGAACAACGTGTATGCCACTGACGAAATAATGGATATTTATCCCAAAGACGAGACGGGTAAAGAATTTTATTTAACTGTTAACGACGTCGAAATTTACGGAACGCTCGCTGATGGAACACCCTATTTCGTCACCCCATCCCGTTATGCAATAAACGTGGGAACCAAAGAGGAAATATATCCTCGAACGCGCGATGGCGATGAGTTTTACATGCGATCTACTAACGGAGTCGAAATTTACGCAAATAATTCTTATGCAAAGACTGCCCAGGGGTATCAATTTTATGCTAGAAAATATACCGTAAACAGGAGTGGATACGAAGTGTCCAAAGAATATTATTTGCGGAATGGGGAAAGGGAAGAATACATCGTTAATGGTGATGGATCTTATCAATTTGCATTAGACGAGAATGGGAATGAATATTATGCTTTAGATTCTTTCGATAACGAATATGCAGATAAAATATATTGTAAAGACGAACATTCCAAAGAAATCTATCCTCGTCAGGAAACGGGTGCAGAATACTATCTAAAAAACAACTCTAATTTAGAATTTTATGCCCTACAAGATCAATACATGGAATATTACGCTAAGGACGTGGTAAAGTGCGAATTTCCAATCAATGTTTCTAATGAGGATGGGTTTTCTTATGCAAAGCATTACGGAATCTCTTATTATCCACGTGACATAATGGGAAACGAAATTTATTTCAAAGACGCTTATGTATCGATCAAGGGAGCCGAACGATACCCTAGAACTTTCGAAATGAAGGAAATTTACATCACGGACACTCAAACTGGCTCACAGCGTTACGCGCGCGATGGATTTGGTGAATATTATGCCAAAACGCAATACTTGAACGAATATTATGCTATAAACGACGAGGAAAAAGAGTATTATTGCATTAATAATTCCGGAGATCAGCATTACGTAGTAGATACGAACAAGAACGAAAAAGCGGCTCAGATCGGAAATGAAGAATATATCTATGCCCAGATAAATGTGCTCACATCTTCCAAGATACTAAAGAGAGAAATTTACCCATTAGCATATAAAAACGAATATTATCTCACAAATTCTAAAAAGTGTCAGATTTATTGCCTAGACGAATATAACAATCAATATTATGCTTACAAAAAGAATAAAGAGCCCATATTTGCTAAGGACTGTGTGGGAGAGACTTTTTACGCTTTAAATTCTAAAGGATTACCCCACTATCCCATTTACGAAATGGCAGAAATTTATAGGACCGATAAATACAAGACTGTGCAGATTTATGCAAAAAACCAGGCTGGAGACGATCTCTTGGCAATGCGCGGGAAAGCGCCTTATTATGCGCTAAAATTTCCCAATACGATCGTATACCCTAAAAATCACAAAGGTGAAATCTGCTACAGTAAAGTAATAGAGCATAGCAGCAATTGGAGCAGCAATAACTGGACTTTAATAATCTTGACCGTTCTTTTGTCTATATTAATAACCAAATTATTTACTTAAAATTCTTTGGTCAGGTGTAATTCCATGATGTTGGGAGGGAAATCTCTGACCGAAACTAGCAGACGATTAGTCCTGTGAAATTGTATGTCAAATCCTCTTTCTGACACGTGTGCCTTTATGCTCTTGACTATTCCATTAATATTTTCGTGTAAAGTTAAAGTAACTGTAACTTCTGGCATGACACAATCTGGACGCCACCAAGAGTTACGTGATTCAATTTTTAATCCCGAAGAGGTGTCACAAATTAATAATTTCATTTGTCCTTGAACGCTAATATTTTGCTTGGGAGGTCCCACTATGTATATTTTATCTGGAAGTTCTATCACTACTGGCTGATTTTCTTTATCGTGTTGTAACAAGTTTGCAGTTACAGTAACCATCTTAATTTAACCCCTTACATTAAAAGGAGAAACTGTACCCCTTATATTAATAATTATCATCATTTTCAATATCGCCAACCAGTATTGTGTTAAGTATGAAATTATTACCTTCTATTTTGTTATAGAAAAAAATGTCACTATAAGGCAGGTAAATTGGTGGGATTTCCATCACGAAACCCTTACGTTCAAAGAAATAATCGTAAGACGAAGTATCTCCAAAAGTAATGTGATATTTGTTATGGTCTATTAGTTTTAAAATAATTCCAGTACTCTTGTTTAAACCCAAAACGTTGGGAACATTGACGTTATTCGGATTTATAATAAATCTATCTTCGTAATGTTCCTCTCCAGATTGAGGGTTTATGCCCTGTTTATACAAACACACCGGTGTAGAAAAGCATAAATTATATTCTTTGGGTCTTCGCCCAGCTTGTCCAGTCGTGTCTTCGTCTAAATTAACACGGTTGCAATTATCCACTACAAATGGATTTACAAATAAATTTTCATTGCACTCGTAAGTAAAAAAAAGGTGATAGTAACATTTTTTCGTGAGTGCAGAAAAAGTATTATTCTTATCTTCGAATATTTGTTGAAAGTAATTATTGGGCCACGCCTCGTCTCCGATTATAATGCTTTTGTGCGCTCTTACCAGTTCTTCGAATTCTGGTAAGACTTGATCGGGATTCACATTGCTGTATTGTATAAAACAAATGGGATAGTAATCCTTGTAAAAAAAGTAGCAGTGTACCCTTAACGAATTACAATATCTTTCTTCTTTAAAAATATTACCGCAAGCATTGTAATAATTGTTGCCTAGTAAATAATTTTGAGCTTCCAAATGTACTCCGAAATTTCCATATTTAGCATTGCAAAAACATTCGTTCTTTTCGAAAGAAACCGCAGTTAATAGTCGTCCGTCGTAAACGTTAAAGTGACAGGGTTTTTGAAGGCATCTTTGCATTCCCGAGAATTGTGCCAGATAGTCGCTGGAAAATGTTCTTCTTGCCTCCTTAGAATTGCTGTCGATATGATAATCGGGGCACTTGCAATCACCTTTCATCAGAAAACCCGGGTAACAGGGCCACACGTCTTTCTGAATTTTCGGAGTACAGTAAGGACCTAAAATATCATCTTTGACTGGAGCGTGGTTGCTATGACAAATGCATTCCCCCTTTAATAATGGGTCGACATTAACGGAATCTTTTAGATGGCCGTATGGAGCACACGCAATATCTACGTCGCAATTTCCACCCGTTACTCTTTGGGTGACTAAATTTGGATACTTGCATTTGCAAGACAAGTGAAAAGCATCGCCCTTGTGAACTAAAACCCATTCCCCAGTGTTTGGATTGCATTCGCCGTTTTGAAGCAAAGGCAAACATATGCCTTCTTTCAATTTATTATACTTGGGAAAATGATAAGCCCAAACGCACTTATAACCGGGCCACTCTTTGCAGCTTTGAGGGTCTCTAACATCGCATTCTTGTGGTAAATCAAAATCATATTTTGTCATGGGGGCAGCCTTTAATTCAAAATCTATCCAATTCGAAGTGGCCGGCACAGTTAAAAAACTCAAGAGGACAATAAAATAAAACACTAGCAAAATATACAAGTAGAAAATTATCATAAACTTTATTTAAATACTTCGTTATAAGAAATTTCTTCCGTTACGCCAGTCAACATATTTTTTTTATTTGTGAGAAACGTCCAAGTGTAATTATTACGTCTAACCTTATATTCTTTTCCGCAATTGTCTGTGTCTATTATCTGAAGAATGTATTTTTTAAATTTCTCGTTATATTCTTTCATGCCCACTAGGCAAACGTTTAAAAATTCGTAATCCTCTTCTACTTTGTTCGTGAATGAGTTAAATAAATTTTTTATGCTATACTTACAATTTGCGTGACACAATTTGCAAATAAAAGTGTGAAATTTCGAACCTAGTAGAACGTATAAATTACATGCATTACACGTTTTTTTCTTACACCACAAACAATTGGCAAAACCCTGAAAAGTTCGGAAATCTAGCCTTCCTATGTCCGTTTCCGTAAAACAATTAATGTCGGAAATTAACGCATCCACATTCAATAGATAAATTAAATTATTTTTGCAATTGTTAATTAGAGCTTTGGGATGCGAACACAATCTGACAGAACATCTCTTGCATTTATATTCGTGACGAATATTATTTTGCTTGTTGTTGTATCCGCATTCGGGACAGGGTAGAGACTTATTATTCATGCAACACTTGTCGCATTTAGGAAATTTTAAAGTGTTTAAGTAGACACAGATGTAATATTTGTAACCTCTCATGAATGCCAACCGTAATTTTTCGTAATTGGTGTCAGATTTAATTACCGTAAACTTTTTACAAGATAAGCAATATTCTTGCCCCCATAAGGGTTTTTTAAAGTCACATTCTGTTATTATAGAGTCGTACTTTAATTTAGCTATAACTTCGACCATTGATGCTTATTGTGTGATCCTTGTCCCTTTAACGGTCTCCTTTTTATAATGTTGGTTCTCCCCCAATGCGCGTATTGCAGCTTAAGGGTAGTGCTGCATAGTGGTGCCATCTGGTGACAAAGGGTTTCACTAATGTGTCTACTGTCGCATTTGGTAAAGAGGTTGCGAACATGTTAGAAACTTAAAAAGGAACTTAAAAAATCATTAAGAACTTAAAAAATCATTAAGAACTTAAAAAATCATTAAGAACTTAAAAATCATTAAGAACTTAAAAGTTGAACTATTGATTTTAAAAGCAAACGAGATTCATATATAAATGGGGGGGATTTCACTTAGATAAATAAACTTTTGTATTAAAAGGATACTTTTGGCATGCCTAAATTTCAAAATCCTCAAAGCCTTAAGGATTTAACTTTAAGTATCATTAAAAAATATTTAAATACATTTGCCCATGTGGTTCCTCAAACTACTTATCAAAATAGCTGTGTATTATTATTTCGTAAGTTTTTTATTTATGGGGGGGGGATATAATAAAAACACTTGATTCTTGGTGAATTTTTGCTTGATTCTTGTTGAATTTTTGATAATGAATTTTATTTTTTTTCAGAAAAAAAATATGCAGTTGAATATTTACAATATTTAAATGATAAATCCAATAAAGCTATACAATTTTTAATTACCAAGTATTTCACAAAACTTGACTATATGATTCTATCTATAAAAATTTTAAAAGCAATAGAATCAACTTGTAAGGTATGTTCTTTTAAAAGTTTTTAGAATCAACTTGTAAGGTATGTTCTTTTAAAAGTTTTAAAGTTTTTAAATTGTTATTTCTCTTTTTTAATGTCTCTTTTTTCCAGAATATGACAAGTATCATGTGTTTTTTACGAAAAAAAAACGTAAAAATTTATAAATCTATAATTATAAATTCTAATTATTATACTTTAACTAAAATAACAATACATTGTCACGATAATTACAAAAATATATACAGTAATAATTTAATAATTGAGATATTGGAAAAATGTATCAATTTAAAAATATTAGATATAACGTATACAAATGTCAATGATTCAACATTTGCCCAAGTAAAGACTAATACATCTTTAAATGAACTTAAAATAGATGTTATAAAAGATAAAATAACAAATATAGGTTTGCAATATATCTTGTGTAAATTTAAGCATTTAAAAAAAATAGATGTGTGGTTTAATACGATTTTTTATGAAAGCATTCCTTTGGTACAAATTGCGTTAAAACTTTATAGATGTAAACTTATAAATCAATTGGAACTAGAACATTTGAAATTAAGCGAAAATTATAATTTAAGTATTGAGGATTTAATTGATGTAACAAAAATTTTTAAAAATCTTAAAACAATTAAAATAATAGGTTACATACCCATTGTTCCTTCTAATTGTTCGATTGAAATAATTATTGATTTAAAAAAAAATTATAATATTGAAGAATGGAAAACTTTTTTTACTAATTATGGTTCACAAGTAAAAATAATGTATCTAGGTATAAAACGCAAATTTTCCTCATTAATATCCTACATATTTAAAAAAACTATTAATCTCGAAAATTTAACTTTGCATTATAAATATAGATCATATTGTTTATTTAATATTTCACCCCAAATAATTAAACTTCGTATAGAATTATATGATTTATATAAATCTCAAGCTAGCGAAGTTTTATTAGACTTGTTGTTTCAAGCAAGAAATGTAAATGAATTACATATCAACTATAATAATTGCATGTTTATAGATACGATTTTAAAAGTTGTATCTGATAAATTGAATTGTTTAAAATTACTATATTTAGTAAAACATATAAAATTAACTGATAAATACATAAAATCAATAATTGATAATAATAATAATCAATATAAAAATTTGGAATATATATATTTTGATAAATTGGATAAGAATTCAATGATATTTAATTATGCGATTAGCAAAAATTTTATTTTGCGCACTATTCCCTTGTATAAACTACTAGAGCAATAGTGAACAACGCTTGAAGATGAAAGTAGGGATACAAACCAAGTCCTATAGAGAAATAGCTTGTACAGTGTGGCTATAACTTTTAGGGGAAATTTTTAACCCGTCTTTGTACCCGTCTAAAAAACATTTTCTTATTGTATAAATTCACCTGAAATCCACTGAGAAAAAAGATTGCCAAATTATGAATGGTAACATTTTCAGGTGCAGTGTAAAGCACTGAAAGGTGGCATTTAAGCCTTAATTATCATGTTAAGGAGCTAGCTACTGTTCCCACGGGTTCGTGTGTTAACTCTGAGGCAGTAATCAATATGTCTTCGAGGGTCGGTAGCGCACCAGGCTCGTGCAGTTCCCAGCTGTGTTGATATTTTTCCCCGCAAAACTGCCCGCCATGCCCACGGTCACTCCTTCCCTCCTATGTAAAACCATATATTTTATTGGTTTGACTTATCCACTCTTCCCCCTGCTCGTAATCTGCCAAGGTTCCAGTTCCCAGCTGGATCAGCATTGAGATTTATCTCCGCAAAACTCACCGCCCAGCCCACGGTCAGTAGCGGACACCGATGGTCGCCGTCCATCGGATGGGACATTAAGCCGTGGCCCCGTGTGCGGGAGAGCCCTGTGCACGTTAAAGAACAAGCTGGATGGCCTGACCATCTGTCTCAACAGCTGTTCCAGTGGGTCCCCCAATCTTCTCTGAGCCTTGTGACCTGGCCTTGTGACCTGGCAGCACATTGTGTACAAAAAAGTGCCGCTCAGAGGTAAAACAATTTGTCTTCGGCTTAGTGGGCTATGCTGTTGTATGAGCAATCCCTTATAAGTTATGAATAAATGATGCCAGTAACAAATACACAGATTACCTGTTGACAAAGAATTCAAGAAATACTTTTGCGGTTTTGCCCCGCAGCAAAAAGTATTCCTTGAGGATAAAGTTGCCTCTTCTAATCATAGATGGGCTATAAGCGACAATGTCTGGAAGATTTATGTATCACATTAACGGATAAATCGCTGGTGCTAGTTTAGTTAGAATACTCGTCATGTAACTGGGAGATGTAGGTTCGCGCCCCACGCTTCAGCACCTCATTTTTTCCTGCATTTCGTAATAATTATTCTGAAGTTCTTTCCTTTATGGTTGATTAAAAGGCTTCATTACTCATTATTTGACTTTTCGCCTTTTTTCTAGCTTGTTAGGGAAATGCATTTTTCAAAAGCCTAGCACCCCCTTTTTCTAATCTTCCACGTTCTATGATGAGTTAGGAAGGAAGACAATAAAATGAGCGTCGGAATATGACTATCTGTTATTACTCGGCTTCCTTTTATTTTCCCTAACCTCGTTTTCATGAAATAACAGAGTCATTCGAAGAGCAACAAAAGTTTCCCTTCTCCCCCCCCTAAAAGCAAGCAGCAACAAAAGTTTCCCCTCCAAAGCAAGTGTGTTGTAGTGCTATTTGTAAAACTTATTGTGAACTTTCATAAGCATTAAATCGAAGAAATTTGTTAAACACCTAAGGGGGAAATATTTCTACAATTGGCTTAAAACTTCAAGGTTATAAGGCTATATATACCAATCAAAAGCATCTAATGAAAAATGTCGGTAACGAGCTACAAATTAAAATTATTGACACTTAAAGACATAAAACGTGTATTTAATATACCAGATGCAATAATTTTAATAAAAATATGGCGTAATCATAATAGTGTACAGAGAGAATGTATCACGTGTAAGGTTAAACTAAAATTCTCTAGAAATTTTGTAACTTGTTGTAATAAATTTTATTTTAAAAAATGTAAAAATTATTTGGTTGAATCTATAGCTGTAAAAACTGAAGGCATTCATTTTATTCCTCCCTATCTTCGGGCCAAGTTAAAGAGGTGTGGAATAATGAGCGATCAGTCCTTTTTAGTTTTACCAGATCCCATATATTGGCAGATACAATCTACGTTGATTTACGAACAGGTTTTAACTTTTTTCTTGACAAAGAGAACTGTGAATATTCACAGTATAATTCCTTCCGCGGCAAAGAAGGTTCGTAAACAGTTGGGTAGTTATTACGACTGTCCTTGGGAAAGCACAGAGAGATTGAATACAATTAATGATAAATTGTGCCAGTATTATTTACAAGTGCAGAATGCGCCTCTGAATCACTGCAGCGTGTTTCACCGGTCGCAGGGAAAACATTCGCTGTATAGAATGTTCGCCATTGCTAAAAGAGCGGAACACACTGCTAGGGCAATGATAATTCCCGCCCCCCACTTAAAACCCAATGAAATATCCATCCCAGAAAAAATATGTAGCGAATTAAACATTAAGATCGGAGACTGGGTCATCATTAACAGAATGCCGTCACTTTTACCCGAAAATTTTAGCGCACATAGAGTGGCTGAAATTTGTAAAGGGGGGCACTGTATTGCCATCCCCCACGAAATTCTTTTTTCCTCGGGCGCGGACTTCGATGGCGATGAATTAAACCTGTTTCCAGTGCGTTCTATACCCGAAACCGCTGAATGTCAAGTGCTTTTGAACAGTAAGTCAAATATGAAAAGTTTCGCGAATAAGTTAAAATTACATCCGAGTCAAGATATGCTTATAACCTTTTATTTAAAGCGTCAAGAATTAGAACACATATTCCCCATAGATATTAGAAACGATTCTACTCTCTGTGAACTTTTAATCACAGTGTATGAACTTTATGGATCCGAGAGATGCTTCGAGTGTTTCGATCAATTGAGAGAATACTATTTGTACGCGACCGAGAACCTCTTTTCTTATTCGATTAATTTTGAGGAATTTTTAAATTTAAAATCTATTAGCAACGTCTCTTTTGAAAAATTCGAAGCCAACTTAAGTAAGATACCCCAAGATTGTCTTCAGATACAAGTAAAATCCGGAGCCAAGGGGACAAATTTTCACCTCTATCAGTTGGTGGGCTCGCTCGGAGAACAATACATGGAACACACTCAACCCGACGAAATCATTGGAGAAACGTACATCAAATCCTCCTTCTTTGACGGATTGAATGTGAGGGAATACATGGTTCACGCACAGAGCGGTTTCGATTGTCTCATTAATTCCAGTAAAGCCATTTTTTCTCCCGGTTATCGATTTTTCAAACTGGGCAGTAATTTACAAAGTTTGATTGTTGATTATCAGTCAAGAGTGATGGATAACGATCAGGTCATCTGTGACGATGTGTTAAACATGCTACATCACGAAGATTTAATCAGTAAGCATACATTTAAAGAATTATTGAATCAATATTTTACATAAATCTCCATTTTTCAATGTTTAAAAACCCCCATCAATGCCCACTGCAACACTTATAGTTCTGCTACTTAGTTACACATTTGCACCTCAAAAAATGTCAAAGATAAAAAATTCTCTTCATTGTCAACCACATAAAGTAATTTTTAAATATGAAAAAATTAAAAGACATGAAAATTATAAAATAATTTTTTTATTGATAAGTCATCTCGTTATTAGGATCATCTCGTTATTAGAATCATCTCGTTATTAGGATCATCTAGTTATTAGGATCATCTCGTTATTAGAATCATCTCGTTATTAGGATCATCTCGTTATTAGACATCTCGTTATTAGGATCATCTCGTTATTAGGATCATCTCGTTATTAGGATCATCTCGTTATTAGGATCATCTCGTTATTAGGATCATCTCGTTATTAGGAAAATAGTCTGGTCAAAACTTATGGTGAGAATCCCATAACCTAAAAAATAAAATATTTACTTTAATTTATACTTGCTAATGGTTTATACTTGCTAGTGGACGTACCTTTTTCTCTTCATATAAGGTCCGCACTCCGGCAAATGACTCAAAAATGCATTTGAGAAAAATCATTGATAATCCCGTCAATTTAGACTTAAATACACCCTTTAAGGTACTTCACTTGCGTATAAATCTTTAGAAAAAAGTACGTCTTATAATAGGAACAATTTTTGTTTTACATTTTAAGTAACCACATATCTTATTTGTAACTGGTATGATCTACCAAACCCCAGCACCTAATAATTGTATCAGTTAGGAGTTCTGTAGATCTTCTATTGCTAATTACACTACTTTCTAAGATACTACATTGTATTTTTTCTAAAATAATACTTAAACATGCAAAATAAGTAAGAACTGATAGTTTCAGTGCGGCATATAGGCTGATATTTTAAACCCTAACCTTAGTTGAGTCCTTATTCAGCTAAGACTTGTATAAAACGTATAGGCCTTTAAGGTTCCAACGATAAAGGTCACTAGCTGTACAGCTAAATGGGTAACGACTTGTGATGGGAGCAGCTGTTTGCCACCGATATTGCTGCTCTTGAGGCCTCTATTCTATGGGGGATGTCGCTACCACGGATTGCAAGGACCTCTTTAAACCTAATTACTTTAAATATCCAATTACTTTAAATTAGGAACCGTTTCTAACGGCGTTAAGATTTAAAAGCAGTTAACCATTTACATCATCTTAGTAAAAAATATACATGTAAAAGGTCATTCTCGATTCATGATATACAAAAAATTATAGCTTAGATGTAATCCTAAAAATGCCTTCCTACTCATTACCATAAGAGCATAAATTAAAAACATACCCTTTTTCTTTTCTCCGTTCCAAAAGTTATTTGAAGTTTTCCATCGGGCCGTTGAATGGTTCGATGAGCTTCTGATGAAGTACTTGGAAAAACTTCCAACTTATTTCCTTCACGAGAAGGAGTTTCCGATGAACGAGCTTCAGATGGGCAAGAAGGAGTTTCCGATGGGCAAGCTTCTGAAAGATGGCGTGCCTGTCTTATTTGATTCATTATTTGTGCTTCCGATGGACGTTGAAATCGAGGCTGCGCACTCTTCAGTTTTTCAATGAAATTTCGAATCTCCTTCTCGTTATGGTTAACGATGTGTATATCCGAATAACATTTTAACTCTTCATGAATTAAATTAAGGCCGAATAAAATTTCCATCACAGATTCGTGGTCCGTTTTCGGGGTTTTTAACGCATAATGTTTGAATACATTTTTTATATATTCTATATTTTCTTTTACTCCTACAATCTTAGTGCAATAATAATTGCAACGTATGCATCGATCCATGGTGACTGTTGTCTATTTCACTACAACTGTGCCTCTTTTATAGTAACAGAAGAGGAATTCATTTTTGCACTCAACACTCCATACCTGGCAATCTGCCATACCTGATTACTTGGTAACCCGCTACAGTGGTAACCTTCCATCTAACATTTGGCAATTTGCCATACTTGATACACCTTTAGCGTACCATCTGGCAACCTACATTTAACCTTCACTTCTTGGCAACCTACATCTAACCTTCTTGGCAAGCCACATTTAACCTTCACTTTTTGGCAACCCACACCTAACCTTCACTTCTTGGCAAGCCACATCTAACCTTCACTTCTTGGCAAGCCACATCTAACCTTCTTGGCAAGTCACATCTAACCTTCATGGCAACCCACACCTAACCTTCATGGCAACCTACACCTAACCTTCATGGCAACCCACATCTAACCTTCATGGCAACCCACATCTAACCTTCATGGCAACCCACATCTAACCTTCATGGCAACCCACATCTAACCTTCATGGCAACCTACACCTAACCTTCATGGCAACCTACACCTAACCTTCACTTCTTCGCAATCTGTCATATCTAATGTCACATTTAACGTGCTACTAAACTTCGACATTGAGCAAACCGCCAGACGCTTTGTTATGACATTCGATATAAAATGAGTAAGCTGGCCCGATAGGTGTGCATCAATAATGTTTACTTCATATATTGAAACTTGTGGGTATGAATCGAAAAGCTTTGCTTTTGTCACTTGTCGTTTTAAAACTAATGTTACGTTTACTTATGTAAAAAGATTGAATAGTTCCGAGTCTATTGTGACAAGTCTAAAAAATTTGATCAATCTGGCCTGTCAGGATATCATCATTTACGAAACTGAACAAACAGTGCTTTACGACAAGGGAGAAGATTGGATTTCACCAGTTCCTATAATTGTATGTAGCAACAAGCTCAACGGGTATAAACCCGCAACATTTTTGAAATTTGGAATGTGTGTTCTTGAAGAAACTTTTGTATATTTCGACGATATAAAAGATGCCATTCTGCTATCTATATTTAAGATTAAGAAAAATGCTACGCGCGTTCCAATCTACTATAATCACCAAAGTTGGTTATTTTTAATTATAAAAAAAACGAATTTCCCTAAACATCATTTGTTGATAAAACTAGAACCATTGTTTATTATCTATTGGGAAGATATAGCCCTATCCATTTACGACGAGAATGTAAATCTGGATAATTTTTCAAATATTTGTGAACTTTATAGACTCTTGATTGAATATAAAAAAAGTTTAGTGAAATATAACAGAGGTATCGTGTGGAATGATATTATTGATTTAATCCTAGAATCAATGGAAAAAGTAATTCATGAGGATACAATGAAGAGATTTGAATTTAACAAATGTGTTTATAGTAACAGATTGTTTTTTCCTAGCGAGATCTCTATAATTTCAAAAAACTTGTTTTGTGATCAAGAAAATAATCCATCTTTTGATTACGAATCAAATTATTTACAGTGCGAGTTGTCATTTAAAGGGTTGGAAGAACTGGGAAATGGTGATTGTTTCGGTATCATGTGCAATATGAAAAATAATCAAGTGACTTATGTATCTACAATGATAATCACGTTTGAATTTTACAAAGAAATTATAAAAGCAAGGAAATCTGGCAGCATTATTGAATTTATAGACTATAGTAAGAAAGTGTGTAATGTTTGGCTTCCCATATATACAAATAAGGACATTTGGTTAAAAAACGGACGTTACTTGTTCTTTCTTGATTATATGACCAATCAAAATAATTTAGTTAAGATAATATTGTATTTATTGAATTCTAATACTTTATGCGAAAAAATGGTGTACATTTTATGTGAATTATTGTTAATTTACAAGTATATTGGATGTGTGAAACATAATGACATTGAAAAAGTATTGTATGGATATAATTGGGAAGAAGCTCTTTCCTCCTCTGAATCCTTACCTTATACTTTTAAAGAAAAACTACACAAATGGATCATCAATCATCCATATATAAATTTTTTAATACGCAACAAACCTCAAAATTATCAAGAAAAAAGTATTTTTGAAAAATTAAAAAATGCTTATTGTACAAAAAGTTTACCACCATATATAAATTATGATTTATTTTTGAAAAGTCCTGAAGTGTAAATAGCTGGAAGGGGCAATAATGGACTTGGCAGGTCTAATGAGATGGGGGCCCTGTGCAGGAAAGTTGTACGCTGGATGGTTCTTGTTTCAGTAGGTATCTCCTCCTCCCAAGTCCATTTGGTCATTTATGGTGTACAGAGATAACCTAACATAATTATATTAGTTTTATGTGCATTAAATTTAAAAAAAAGTTAAGCCTGTATAAAAAACTGGATGTGCCTAATGTAAACGCTTGTGACAATTGTATATATTAAAAATATGAAAGGTGTAACTCAGATGGTACTTATTTAGTACAAATGCTTAATTCAGAAATTTATTGTTTCAATGTTATGGGGACACACTTCATGGGGAAACGCCCATCTTTATTGCTTTACTTATTCCAAACTATTATCTAGTAACTTTACTGAGGTCTGTAAACTAGGTAGTCACTAGAAGGAGAGCTATGCTTGTGATGATGCATATGCACCAATCCCTTGTGATGATGCACGGAACCGGCCTAGCACCTAATGTCCTACCTTCTCGTGGTACAAACCGTTATTACCTTTCGAAAGAGATATTCTCTTGTGAAAGTGAAGGGTTGCCAGTGTGGCCTACTGATCTGGACAACTATGGCTACTTCTACCCAGCTGAGGTCAACCACACAGGGTCCTGACCAACCCACTGGACGGCTCTGAGCTTGATTAAGGCTGCACTGGTGGGCTTCTGTGGAGGGAAAATCTTCCGCTGTGTGACAGCCCCAAGTGAACACAGGATGTTTGAGCAGGCACCTCTTTGCTTTTATTGGCATCAAGATTCTACATTTGGAGGAAGTCTTTCAGTAGCTTCAACCTTTAGTAGTGAGGGGAACGGAGTCTGCAATTAGGGAGGCTGTTTAATATTGTCGGCCTCTCTCAATAAACAATCTTTAAACCATTTTCTCTATAGGTAGTTGTGAGGATACAGAACGTTTTTCTCTTGATGTCCTCACACAAGAATTTCACAGATATTCTCAGCTTGCAAGAAACCAGATGAACAGATTCTTAAAAAATAATCTTGTTCTCTATTCGGGGAGGGAGGTTCTCTTTACAGGGAGAGAGGATGGAAAGCATCACCAAGGTGTGCTTCTCAACAGCTAGCGATGCTCTTCTAGGATATGAGTACATTAATGTTTCTTATAGCAAAATTTTAGACAAGTGTTAAAGACTTGAATGTGCTGCCCCTCACTGAGGATGAGAAGGATAGGAACTTTAGGATATTTTGAATTCTGTCAAGAAAGAAGATATCACCCTTGTTCTTGGTGACTGCCAAAGTTAGTACTGACCTTTGGGGAGGAGTGATTGCGAAAGAACTGCAGGAATGTTTAATATCTTAATAGAATGCATTACAGAGAACTTACTAAACGTGTAAAGGATCAGTTAACTGGCAGCTGAGGAAGCAGTTAGACAATAGCAAAGAGCTGTACCAAGTGTGGTACGGACAGATATACAAGGATTGAAGGATAAACTAGGTTATAGAAGGATTCTGTCATGACGGGGGTGGGCTGAGCAGTGATAAACAATGTGGTTATTCCTGTTTGCATTGGTGGCTTTAGTATTAGCTCACAATCCGAAATTGGCTAAACTTTATAAATTCCCAGGGGGTGGATGACTATAGAAATGCTTAAAGCCGGGAAATGAAATCATTACAAAAGCTTTGTCTTGACAACATTGCAACGAATTTACCTAGACTTGTGAGGGGAGAAAAAACTAAGTGGTATTTTAGATTCAGTAAGTGTTTCTTGGATTTTTTTACTTTTCTTGGATTTTTTTACTTTTGTTATTTTTTGTATTTCTCGAATAACCTATTTTTTACTCCTTAGAAATGACATTTTCAGATAAATTAATGAAACGAGTAGCTAAAAGAAACATCGATTTAAGCGATATTAATGTACGAAAATTTGTGTTAAACAAATACTTGAAAAAAATAATAATCACAGAATCAATTGCACAAAACTCGTGGCTACCTATCGAAGATTCTGCCTTGACTCACATTCTATCTGCAAATTACACAGCCTATATATATTCAGATATATATTCAGTTATAGATTCAAATATTTATTATAAAATTATTACGAAAAACATTACTGTATTGAACTTACGAAATTCAAAATGCGATGGTGAAATTTTAAAACACATTATTTTAAACTGTGAGCTTTTAACTGAGTTGGATGTAAGTGAGACTCGTATATGTTTAAAAGATTTCGAACAGTTATGTAATGAAAAAATATGTAAGGAAATTGTCATTGCTGACAAAGTAAAACTTCCCAACTTATTAAAATTAATTTTAGAGGTTGCATATATTGAAGACGATGATATATGCGAGTATAATGAATTGTACGAGGATGGATATACAACTATTCCTAAAATATTGCGTCATTTACCTTCACTATTAACACTTGTAGTATTAATTTATGACTCATTATGCTATCGTAATTTATTCAAGATTATAAACGAAACGATATTAGCCTATGATATTAAGAATTTAAATCTTAATTATTTAAAAATATCGACACACTTAAAACGAAATGTAAAAATGACACGAGAAATGGAAGAACAGATTCTTTCTGCTTTTACAAAATTGAAAATTTTAGAAATAAGTCATTTTCAAAGCTGGCAATATCTAAACGAACATTGTCCTTTAACACTAGAAAAAATAATACTTAAAAGGGCTTTATCTAGTTACAATATAGAAGAGGTAGAGAGATTCTTTAGTGATAGAGGCTCACAAATTAGTTTAGTTTTTATAGACAACTGTGATGATTTTAAGAAATTGTCTATAATCCTAAGTAAATGTCACTTGACGCACCTGTACCTCAATATAAATCTACATAAACTTGTTAAGAAAGGGAACGAGGCAAGAGGGACACTCGATTCACATTACCTCGATATAGTCACATTACCTCATGTCGTTAATCTTAAAATGGGTATATGCGGCAATTTCAAGTTTGAAGATTACGGTTTAATTGTGTTGGAAAAAATACTGGTAGCTATTCCTAATGTAGTTACAATAGAATTAAATTATAAACCCTTTACTATAGAAACAATTAAGGATAAAATAGACATATCATTCAATAATGCTTTGAAACGGCACGGTTTTAAGAAATTGCGTGAATTATACATCTTTAATAACAATATGTACAATTCTAAACAATTTATAAACAAAGTGCCTAATCTACAAATATTTAAAAGCTGCTCTAAAATTGGTCATGATGGATTAATTTTTACATTTATTGTTTATGAGTAAGTTCCTATAGACCTTCTACTCTGGCAGGCTCCTAATTTTAGACCTCTGTAGTAAGCGGCTGCTTAGGGTGGGAATATTTGTTTTTTGCACATTTATGGTATAAGCTATATTCGTAAGATGAGGGGATGCTGGTTTAGTAAACTCAATTAACAGGGTCCAACTGTCTATAAGACTCGTCCTACTTGTGTCAAGGACATGGGTCTTCAGCGACTGATCGAAAGCACTAGAAACGAGCGGGGGAGAGTAGCATATCCCTCTAGCTACGATTATATAGAACCAGAATGAGCTAAAGCTTCTCTGCGCTTTCAAGTAACCAGCACCCCCAAAAGTTTTTTCTTTAGTTGCTGAGTCATGTGTAAAAATTATACAGATGAATTTTTAGGCACGTTCTCCTTTAGTTGTATGTGAGTTGTATACATCAATAAAAACTTTATAGCACATTTTCTTTTTAGTCGCTAAGTCATGTGTGGGAGAGCATACATGTGAATCAGTATGCCTAAAGGCCTAGAGAGGAAACGAATACTGCACATGTAGACTTAAATTTATACGTTTCCCATAACTGCTATTTGTATCATCCTCAAGCAGCCATGGGCTACAGAGGTCCAACCAGTCGATTCTTCAAGCAAGTCTGTCCTGAGCTACTGCACACCAATTCTAACAAGGTCCTGTTTGTCTGCCCACCAGCATCTTAAGTTTCCCCCTTCTTTCTAAGGCCTTTAGGCACACTGTTCATAACCCGCTAATCTTATTCATACAGGCAACATGGCTAAACCAGCGGAGTCTCTCTCTCTGCACAATCTGCTACTTGGGGTTGCAAACTGCCTCATCATTAGTTACAAAACCACCCAATGCCCACTGCGTAAGTATCTAAAAGCATCTCCTATTGTTTACAAAGTGTCCAAGTTTTACTACCATAACTAACCCTAGAAAAGAACCAAATTTAATACAGTCTAATTTTAGTCTTTAGGCCCTCCACAATCACCATAGATTCCTAAAAGTCCCAGTAGCCTATTTGTCTGTTAATGCTGCACATCACTATTATCAGTTACTCTTAAAATAATTAAACTGTAACACCAAGACTGCCAACCATTCAAATTAACTGAATCACAATCTGATCAATTTTCATCAGTTTTCTCTCTGCAACCATTACCAGTCTCATCAAAAGTTCGAAGAGCATCATTTGCCCCAAAGGGCTAAATCAGAACGTATCTCCAGCTTTAAGGCCCAAATCTTTCCCTTGCATTTTGCATAACCAAGCTAAAAACCGAAACATTTCCCACTCTAAACATTTCCATAGTAATTTACCCCTGGGGATTTATGTAAAAACAGATTGTGTTATGGGGACCCAACGTTAAAGCTACCAATGCAAACAATGAAAGTAGAACTAATCGCGTTGTTTATCACTGCTTAGCCCACCTAGCCATGACAAAATCCTCACCTATAACTTCGTTTATCCTTCAATCCCCATATCTGGTACAGCTCACTGCTGTTGTCTAACTACTTCCTCGACTTTGTCAGCCATCAAGCCAAAGCAGATCTTTTACACGTTACTATTAGAACTAGTAGGGTATTGAACATTTCCTGTAGTTCTTTCCGAAATAAGCCCAAGTGCCTTATCACGCATTCTAACTGCTCCTTTTGTTTCCTAAAAGAGTAGTGTCCCCAAAAGCCTGATGATCCCTCCTCAACTACAGTAGTAACCATGACTGTTATAATGAACAAGTAACCTATCATGGTAAGCTTTGGCTATAACTGGTCAGTGCTTCAGTATTAAAATTAACCCTAGCACTGTTGCACTTTTAACGGGATAATGGTTCGGTCCAATTTCAGCTCCTCCCTATATGCCTTGGTATTTCTAAACTAGCCCATTTGCCGTTAATTAATCATATTTTTATACAGCCCATCAAGTAAAACCTATGTGTACTTATGTATGTCGCGGTGTTTAATAAAGTTATTCTAAATATATTGGGTTTGTACGTTGCTCAGCTACCAAAAAAGCCAATCACCCCCCCCCAAAAAAGGTTAGAGTCAAACTTTGGCAGTCACCAAGAACAAGGATCTCCTAACAGAATTCAAAATATCCTGAAGTTATTCACCTATCCTCAATGGGGGGCAGCAGATAACATTCAAGTCTTTAGCATTAAATTTTGCTGTAAGAAATCGCACTCGTATCCTAGAAGAGCATCGCTAATTGCTAAGAAGCACATCTTGGTGATGCTTATTATTGTCCCTCCCTGAAATTCAAGATTTTTTAAGAATTTGTCCATCTGGTCTCTTGCAAGCCGAGAATATCTAAATTATAACGGTGGAATTCTTGTGTGAGGACATTAAGAGAAAAAAGCCTCTACCTTTAAAATATTTAATATCTTGGACGAATAAGCATTTTTATTACGCATCTGGAGAATATAAGATGCTCATTCGCTGACATGGAAAAGAACTTCTTGCAGTAAGAAGATTCTTTTGAAAAACAGTAAACGGGGTTACAATGAAAACACTAATATATGGAATGAGAATGTCTCATTTCATCGCACCCTGGCATTGCAACTAATTCTACGTACATCATTTCATATATATAATTTTAATTTCTGATATCGTAGGTTGTGTTAAAAAAGGTAATTAAATTCATGTACCACTGGTTATAGGTCTAGAATTTCTAAACTTCTTAGTAGTGTACAGTGTGATAGTAGAGATATTATCATCAAAGAGAAATTACACGACATCGGATATTCCTTGAAGCATCTAGCTTAGGGTATGATTATTTGTTATTTCCATTTTTTCTCTAATTACAATTATCATCCTCAAGCAGCCATGGGCTACGGAGATCCAACTAAACCGTGTAGTTTAATTCTCCAAACTGTCCTCAACTACATCTGCTGCACACCAATTCTAACAAGGTCCTGTTTGTCTGCCCACCGCATCCTGTCTCCCCCTCCTTCTGAGGCCTTTAGGCACACTGTTCATAACCCTATTCGACAATCTATAATTATCCATACGGGCAACATGGCCAAACCAGCGGAGTCTCTCTCTGCACCTGCTTAAAGGAGGTTTCAAACTCCTTTGCCTAATCATTAGTTAAAGTTAAACCACCTAATACCCAAGATACTACGTGAGCATCTGAAATCAAAAGCATCTAGTTTCCTGTTGTTTGCAAAATGTCCAAGTTTCACTACCATAATTAACTCTAGAAAGAACCTAGGTCTCCCCCTCTTTCTGAGACCTTTAAGCACACTGTTCATTCGATGGGGTGGAGGAACGGGCCTAGGAAGTGTTGGGGGAAGTTTACTCCTAAGAATGTAGTTATGAAGTAAATTCTTAGTCATTTGGGGTTTAATTATGAATCAGTAAATTATCCTTGCTATAATAGCAAAAACTGCTCCTATAGAAAGCACATGGAAGTGAGTTACGACATAATAGGCATCGTGTAGAACAATATCAATTGATGAGTTTGCTAGAATTTCTGTTAGGCTACCAATGGTAAACAGAAAGATAAAACCAATGGATCATATTAAAGATGCTCTTATAACTAATTGAGTCCCATGAAGGGTACTTAATCATCTGAAAATTTCCTGTAGGAATAGCAATAATTATTGTGGCTTAATGGTTCCATTCCGGATGATATGCTGGCAGACATAGAAAAGAACTTCTTGTAGTAAAATTCTTTCGAAAGCAGTAAACATTATTACAATGATATATTCGATAATCTATAATTATCCAAATGGGTGGTCAAAAAAGTCTCTTTCTGCACAATATGTTGCTTAAAGTAGGTTAACAACTCTGCTTAACCATTACTTAAAATTTGAACCACCTAATGCCCAAGATACTGACTGCATAAACATTTATTTTCTGTTATCTTTTTTACATAGCATCCAAGTTTCACTAATCCTAGAAAAAAACCAAACTATTATACAGTCTAATTTTAGTCTTTAGGTGTACACGCCTATTTCTCTACACTCTCCATAGATCCTTAAAAGTTTTAAAAGCAGTCCATGTTTGTCTGTTTATTTCATGCTGCATATCACCAGTATCTGTTACATAATTCCCAAGATAATTGAGACACTTGCTCAAGGGTGCAACCATTCAGGACGATTGAAGCACCAACCGCCTAACATCACTTTATTAAAAATTTTATATAGTTTTATTACCAACTTTATTACCAACTCTATTACCAGTCTCATCCCTTAATGAATTTATCAACATTAGCCAACAAGTATCTACATAATTTAGATTAGAAATTCAGAATTTCTATACCATTTAAAGCCAAAATTTTTCCTTACAAAGAATTTAGCATAATCAATAACCAAATAGAAAAGGAGACAAATGCACCTTGTTAAACAACAATGCTAAACCTACAAGCCTTACCAACTCCCACACACGACTCAGTGTAATCATAGAGAGCTTAACTTGTCTGGTATGCCATACAATATCTACCATATATTATTTTTTGTTTTTTCAAAAAAGAAGTTTGGGGGGGGAGCTCTGTATTGCTTGATAAATAGATATTAAGAGGAATATTATAAACTATAAACAGGTAAGGAACCAACGCTTTAAGGTTAGTGAGACATTTCCAAGAACTAAAAACAGAGTCCCCTGCCTTTAAAATACTTGGACAAATAAACATTCTTATTACGTATAAGGCATTCAGGTGAACTGCATTTATTCCAGGTAAACACTAGTGCATTCAGGTGAATTTAATCATGAATTGGAACAGAGGCTGATACCCCTATAGTTATCACAAAAACTGCATCTTTTTTCAAAAATAGGTCCTTAGGTGCCTTTCTCATAAACGTTATTCAGAATCAGTTATCCAAGTGGTAACCTAACATTATCAGCTCTTAGCATTTCTGTAGTAAAGATTTTATAGAGTCAATAGTCACCAATGCATCTATTTGCAAACAATGGGAGGGTTAATAACTATTAATGCATCTATTTGCAAATAATAGAAGCTATTGTTTAGACTGTTTACCTAACTATGACAGAATCCTCCCCTAATCTCTGTATACCTGTTCGTTTTCACTAACTGGTACAACTGTTGTGCTGCTGGCAAAGACCCGTTTCACTAAAGTCACCGATGCTGGTAAAAACTTTAGGCACCACCGTGAACTTTTTTTCAAAAGCGGTTTACTTGCATTACTTCAGGCGACCAGCTAAAGTATGTTCATTTAGAGCTTGCAACCTCCCCTCAACAGAGGCCCACTAGTGCAGCAAGTCCACGTTCCAAATCTAGTAGGCGGACCCTGTGAAATTTCCTCAGCAGGATTGGCCAGTGAGCTGGCAACCAAAAGAACTCTTTTGAAAAGACGGCCTGCACCACTAGAAGGTGGGGTCGGATATGCCTAACCGATGCATCACCACTAAACCAGCACACTAGCTAAAAAAGTTGCTAAGTTATGTGTGAATACAACTTTGATACGTTTTTCCTTTAGTCGTATATGTTATCAATTTGGCCTTCTTTAAGTCATGTGTGGAAAATGACACCTAAAGGCTAAGAGGGGAGAGACGATGAACATGTAATTCAAGATAGACACGTCACTCATAGATGCTTGGGGAATCGTAATAAATACCCTTGGAAAGAACACTCTTTAAAAATGAAATCACTGCAAAAGCTTTGTCTTAATAACATTGCATCAAATTTACCTAAACTTGTGAGGGGAGAAGAAACTAAGTGGTATTTTAGATTCAGTAAGTGTTTCTTGGGTTTTTTACTTTTGCTATTTTTTTTGCATTTCTTAAATAACCTATTTTTTACTCCTTAGAAATGACATTTTCGGATAAATTAATGAAACGAATAGCGAAAAGAAACATCGATCTAAGCGATATTAACGTAAGAAGATTTGTGTTGAACCGATACTTGAAAAAGATAATAATTACAGAATCAATTGCTGAAAACTCGTGGCTACCCATTGAAGATTTTGCCTTGACTCACATTCTATCTGCAAAACACACAGTCCATATAGAACCAGATATTTATTATAAGATTATTACGAAAAACATTACTGTATTGAACTTACGAAATTCAAAATGTGATGGTGAAATTCTAAAATACATTATTTTAAATTGTGAATTTTTAATTGAGCTGGATGTAAGTGAAACTCGTATAGGTTTTAAAGACTTTAATCAGTTGTGTAACGAAACAGAATGTATAGAACTTATTACAAACAACAAAGTGAAGCTTCCTAATTTACAAACATTAATTTTAAACGCTTCGTACAATGAATTAAACGCTTCGTACAATGAATTGGATGGATATTCCATTATGCTTAAAATATTGCGTCATATACCTTCGCTATTAACCCTTGTGGCATTAGAGGATAACTTATCACATTATCGTTATTTATACCGGAATATAATTAAAATGATATTATACGATGATATTAAAAATTTAAATCTTAACCTTTTAATGATAGCTGCATATTGGAATTTTAAACCTACACGAAAAACGGAAGCAAAAATTCTTTCTGCTTTTACACAATTGAAAGTTTTAGAAGTAAAAGAATATTTTAAAAGTTGGCAATATTTAAGCGACCATTGTCCGTTAACACTAGAAAAAATAGTATTTAAAAACGCCTTGTCTGCTTACAATATCGAAGAAGCAGAAAAATTCTTTATCAATAGAGGCTCACAGATTAATTTAGTCTTTATGCGTATCTGTGACGATTTTAAACTATTGTCTACAATCTTATCTAAATGCCATTTAACGCACCTATATTTAAATATAAATCTATACACATTTATTTGGACAGACACGATGCACAAGTTAAAGGCATTCGATAGTAATATAGTCACATTACCTCATGTCGTTAATCTTAAAATAGATATATGCAGCGATTCTAGAATTAAAGACTATGATTTAAAAGTGTTGGAGAAAATACTGGTAGCCACTCCTAATGTGGTTAAAATAGAAGTAAATTATAAAAAATGGCATAAAACTTCTTTTATTAATCTACTTGAGATGACGTTTCCTACATTAATTAAGGAACCGTTAGACGCACCATTCAATTATGCCTTAAAAATACACGGTTTTAAAAAATTGCGTGAATTATATATTTTCAATACAGAGTTGAATGACCAATTTATGAATAAAGTGCCCAGTCTAAAAATATTTAAGTGCAACTATCAACTTGATTATTGTGGACTAGACTATTCAGATATTTCTCCAATATTTATTACTCGATGAGGAGTTTGTTCCAGCTGCTTAGTAAGTTTCAACTGTAGTTTTACACAGAAACACTTGAAGGAAGCAGCATCTTCTCACATGTTGGTTTTTCCGTATACGTTTCCTTAATGCAGGAAAAGTAGTATCTGTTTAACCTCATAACTGATAGAGTCTATCAGACTTTAGTACTATGATTTTTTCTTGATAAGAAAAAAAGTAATTCTTATGATATTGAGTAATGACTATGTTTTCATCAATACATTGTACATTTCTTAGACTGGTAAATTGTGTGTTTAATAAATTGTTGATGGGGAGATTTTAATCAGTGAAAGCGCTGGCGAGGAAGAGTAGGTTATTAAATATTGCCTTGACACACGGACTCTAAAAACTCAGTGGATCCACTGAGCCATTCAGCGTGTTCGGCCTGCACCTCAGGGTCAAAGTGCTCATCGGTGTACTGAGGGTAACTTAGTGCGCTACCGATACCCCCCAGTGAGTATCGGATGATAAGGCAAACATTCTTAAGCTGATGCTAAACTTGCGGTGCCCATAGTGACAGTATAAATACCTGTGGGAAAAAAACACTCAAGCTTTTGAAATGAAAACATTACAGAAACTTTGTCTTGACAACATTGCAACGAATTTATCTAGACACGTGACAGGAAAATCAAAATGGTATCTTAGATTCAGTAAGTATTTTCTCGTTTTGGGGTAAGGGAAGTGCATTTTTCTCAAATAACCAATTCTCAAATAACCAATATTTTTTTACTTCTTATAGAAATGACATTTTCGGATAAATTAATGAAACGAATAGCGAAAAGAAACATTGATCTATCTGATATTAATGTAAGACAATTTGTGTTGAACAAGTACTTAAAAACAATAATAATTATAGAATCGATCGCTCAAAACTCGTGGCTACCCATTGAAAATTCCGCCTTAACACACATACTATCTGCAAATCACAAAGAATATATAGAACCAGATATTTATTATGAAATTATCACGAAAAACATTACAGTATTGGATTTAAAAAGATCGACATCCAATGGTAAAATTTTAAAACACATTATTTTAAACTGTGAATTTTTAACTGTATTAGACGTAAGTTATACCCATATAAGTTTAAATAACTTTAAAAAAACTTTATGTAATGAAACAAAATGTAAGGAAATTATTACTACCGATCACGTAAAACTTCCCCACTTATTAAGATTGATTTTAAAAGCTTCCTATATTGATACAAGGAATTGTGATTACGACGAATTGGAAGACAACGGTCCCACCGCAATACCTCCAATATTACGTCATTTGCCTTCACTTGAAACACTCGTAGTGATAAGATTAGGAGAACCAAACCATAAATTTTTATATTCTATTATAAGAGAATCGATATTAACCTACGATATTAAAAACTTAAATCTTAATTATTTAATAATATCATCAAAAATACGAGATAAAGAAGAAAAGATCCTTTCTACTTTTACAAAATTAAAAATTTTAGAAGTAAAACACCATTTTCAAAGTTGGCAATACCTAAACGATCATTGTCCTTTAACCTTAGAAAAAATAATTTTTAAGAGAGCCCTGTCTCGTTACAATATAAAGAAGATAGAAAAATTCCTTAATGATAGAGGTTCACAAATTCATTCAGTCTTTATAGATGATTGTGACGATTTTAGGAAATTGGCTATAATCCTATCTAAATGCCACTTGACACATCTATATTTAAATATAAATCTATACGAATTTGTTAAGAAAGGAGTGATGCACAAGGCAAAAGAAGCATTCGATGGAAATATAGCCACATTATCCCACGTTGTTAATCTCCAAATAGGTATACTCAGCGAATGGAATTTTAAAGACTATGATTTAAACGTATTGGAGAGAATACTGATAGCTATACCTAACGTAATCACAATAAAATTAAAGTACAAAAAATGGCATAAAATTCCTTATGAGAATCTACCTAGGGCAACGTCTCTAAGATTAATTAATGAAGAAATGAACACTCCATTCTATAATGCTTTAAAAGTACACGGTTTTAAAAACTTGCGTGAATTATATATTTTCAATGCAGAAATGAATAAGCAATTTAAGAATAAAGTACCAAGCCTACAAATATTTGAAAGCTACCCCGATGATGGAAGATTTAGCTCCAAGATTGACTCCGATATTCTTATTAAGTTTTAACATGGCCCATCCATCAATAGCCTAATGTAGGTCATCAATCACTCGTGTAGACAATTAAAAAAGTTCGCTCTAACTGAGAAGCCTATTGTATGCTTTAACTGAGAAGTAAGGCACATCATGGGCTAAATGTCCAATGGACTCCCGAGTTTGTGTATGTCTGTGAAGCTTTGTACAACCAATTTTTGAGAACCAAGACTGATTTATTATGTTTAACTAGTTTTATCTATACAAGGGGTACACCAGTTACATTTCCAGGGTGTACGTAAAACAATTGAGAACCACTTCATTTCATTCCCATTGTTATACTATAGTTTTATCTATACAAGGGGTACACCCATTTCCAGGGTGTACGTAAAGCAGTTGAGAACCACTGACTTATGTTTCCATTGTTATAACTATAGTTTTATCTATACAAAGGGTACGCCAGTTACATTTCCAGGCGTGAAGCAGGTTGGGAACCACTGATATATGTTTCCATTGTTATACTATAGTTTTATCTATACAAAGGGGTACGCCAGTTACATTTACAAGGGGTACGTGAAGCAGGTTGAGAACCACTTTTAAAATGGATAGGCACTGAGCGTGAGTATTAATAACCATATTTTCAAACTAATTACAGTGCAAATTGTTACAATGGATGAAGTGTCTTATAAACAAATTAACTACTATCATACATAAGTCATTACCCTTTTGTACAAAGCTTACAACTCTGTCTCTACTACCTCTTCACTTTGTTTACCATGTCACTTGAATACCTTCAAACTCTCGTCCTGTGCTAGTTCACTTTTGTTACTAACAACAGAAAACAAACACCTGCGAACACACTAATTATTTTCACGCTCACTGACTCATACTATCTGAACGTCTTTTCAGATCTCACAACTTTAACACACTGCTATCTTTTTCATTCTTCCGAATCGTTCTCAGTTCTAATTCGTTGGCTAAATTGAATCTCACGTAGAAGTACATACGAGTGTTCACATTAAGTCATGAAGTCACTGTTGCTCGTTCATCTGTCGTAACAATACGTTTTATTCCTATTGTTATAACTATAGTTTTATCTATCTATACAAGGGGTACGCCAGTTACATTTCCAGGGGGTACGTGAATCATAAAAAGTTGAGAACCAAGACTGATTTATTATGTTCCCATTGTTATACTATAACTATAGTTTTATCTATACAAGGGGTACGCCAGTTACATACACATTTCCAGGGTATACGTGAAGCATTATGTTTCCATTGTTATAACTATAGTTTTATCTATCTATACAAGGGGTACACCAGTTACATACACATTTTCAGGGTATACGTAAAGCATTATGTTTCATTCCCATTGTTATACTATACAAGAGGTACGCCAGTTACATTTCCAGGGTGTACGTGAAGCAGTTGAGAACCATTTTATTCCCATTGTTATACTATACAAGAGGTACGCCAGTTACATACACATTTCCAGGGGAGAAGCCCAGTGTATGCTTGAGAATGAACTAACGCTTTAACTAAAGTCCAGTGTACACCATAGGCTAAATGACTAATGGATTCGTGTTTAACAGCTCAGTGTATAAACTGAAAATCAGTGTATGCTTTAACTGAGAAGCCTAGAACCTCGTGTATTCCTGAGAAGCGTGTATGCCTGAGCAACACTGCACACCATAGGCTAAATGACCCTCGAAAGCTCAGAGGGGGGAAGAACTCACAACCTCCATCCAGCGTGTCGCACACGAGGCCACGGTATCCAACGGACGACCATACTGTCCGTGAGCGTAAACCTCGCTAGACGAACCTGGTGTGCTTCCTATGCTCTGCTTTAGAATGCACTAACTGCTCTATTACCTTGCGCTCCGAGAACCCTTTAAAGGAAAAATAGTAAAAAAGAAATACTTATCTCCAAATTACTCATTCTTTAACAAGTTTTACAATGAAAAATGTCTTTTATACTAGTTTAGTTGCTTTATTTCGCATAACTGTGTTCTTTTACTACAAAATGCTTCATTTTAACTAAAACGTCCATTTTTCGTGATTTTTTAAACTAATTCTCCCCTAAATTCCACAATTAGTTTAAAATAAATGAAATTAATTTGAAAATTAATTTCACTTATTTAAACTAATTACGTTATTCTCAAAAACTTAAATTATTTAGCCCCTTTTTTGGACCAATTCAATTTTTTCAAATTCTTTCCACTAATGAGGAATATTAGTTTGTGTTCGGAAAAAAAGTGTAATTAGTCGAGGTTTTTTGCTAAAAAAGTGAAATTGTTTGGACTAGGAAAAATCTTATCCCAAACAATTTCACTTTTTGGGCGAAAAACCCCGACTAATTTCACTTTTTTTCCGAACACAAACTAATTGAGCGATTAGTGGAAAGAATTTGACCTTTTTAGTTACCGAACACCCAAATCTTTAAACTAATGAGGCTAAAAATAGCCGAACAGACCTCAAAAAGAATCCGAAACGTTAAATTAGTCTCCCGTTCGGTTTCAGAGAGGCCAAATAATTTCACTTTTTGCCTCATTAATTTCTAGAAAACAATTAAAAAAAAAATGAAATTATTCGCGTTCGGTATCTTTTAATTGCAAATAATTTAAGGTTTTGGGCACACATTAGTTTAAGAAATTCGGGTGTTCGGTAAATGGAAGGCCCACTAATTTAAGTATTTGAGAATTGGTTGTTGGTATTTGGGATAAAAATTATCGAACACCTCAAATCCTTCCACTAATTAGGTTTCGATTTTCCACTAATGAGCTGAAAAAGTTAAATTTATTTTTCGTTCGGTATTCCGCACCATGAACCAATGAGGGTCAAAACCAAATTGATTTCACCCCCAAATTGGTGGAAACGACTTGAAACCGAACAGCGGAAAACTTTCACCTAATTTCTCTAATTAATTTCAACTAATTTCACTTTTTTTCCTAAACACAAACTAATTGGGTGATTAGTGGAAAGAATTTGACCTTTTTAGTTACCGAACACCCAAATCTTTCAACTAATGACCTCAAAAAGAATCCGAAACGTTAAATTAGTCTCCCGTTCGGTTTCAGAGAGGCCAAATAATTTCACTTTTTGCCTCATTAATTTCTAGAAATCAATTAAAAAAAAAATGAAATTATTCGCGTTCGGTATCTTTTAATTGCAAATAATTTAAGGTTTTGGGCACACATTAGTTTAAGAAATTCGGGTGTTCGGTAAATGGAAGGCCCACTAATTTAAGTATTTGAGAATTGGTTGTTGGTATTTGGGATAAAAATTATCGAACACCTCAAATCCTTCCACTAATTAGGTTTCGATTTTCCACTAATGAGCTGAAAAAGTTAAATTTATTTTTCGTTCGGTATTCCGCACCATGAACCAATGAGGGTCAAAACCAAATTGATTTCACCCCCAAATTGGTGGAAACGACTTGAAACCGAACAGCGGAAAACTTTCACCTAATTTGATTTTAAAAAGTTAAATTAGTCGAGGTGTTTTAGCGTTCCGAACAAAAATACCCCACACCAATTTGTTACAATTAGTTGTAAAAAATTAATATGTAAGATTTCGTTCAAATTAATGAGGTTTTAGAAACCAATGCGTTTTTTCCTAATAATGTTTCAACTAATTAATAATTAGTTAAAAAATTAATGTGAAAGATTTCGTTTAAACTAATTAAAGTTTTAGAAACCAATGCGTTTTTCCCTAAAAAATTGTTTTTTCCCTAAATTAATTTTAAATTAATTTGAATATGTAATTAGTTCATTTTAAATTGTTTTAAAAAAGTTAAAATTAATTTTTAATTTTAGAAATTAATTTTTAATTTTTAATAGTTAAACTCGACAAGTATTTAAATAAGTAAAATTACAGTCAAGTTATAAATAAATGAGTAAAAATCATCTCGCAATAAGTTAAAAGTAAGGGTTTAAAAGGCATTTTTTACACGATAGGAGTCACGTGCCCCCTAATGATTTATAAGAGGGAGGGGGAGAGGAACACACGAGACTGTGGCCATCCATTATCCTCAAGTAGCCATGGATTATGGACCGCGCAGTCTCCCAAGCATCCTGAGCTGCTGCATCCGGCAACAAGGTTTGACTCACCGAACCCCCCTTTCCTTCTAAAGCCTCTAGGCACACGCTATATTCATAATGGGCTGTATTCATAATGGGCAACATGGTCAGCTCTTTCTATGCTTAAAGGATCCTCTACCTTTTTTAACCTAATGTCCAAGATACGGTCATCTAAAATCAGTCATCATTGTGGCGAGGGGTTTCTCAATCGGTAGCGCGCTCGTAATCTATAGTTCCCAGGTTCGAGTCCCATCTGAATCAGCTTCCGTAAAAATTCCCAGTACACCGATAGCCGCCGTCCATCGGATGCCGTGGTCCCGTGTGCAACTTAAACGCTGGATGATCTTGACGGAAGGCTACCATCTGTCTCTCAACAGCTGTTCCAGTGGGTCTCCCAACCTTCTCTGAACCTTCGGAGGTCCGTGTGACCTGACCATTTAGCCCATGGTATGCAAAAAAGTGCCGCTCAAAGGTAAAACAACCTAAACAACAGCACTACCATAACTATTCTTAAAAAGAACCAGTCTAATTTTAGTTTTTAATTCCACACTTTCCATAGATAAAAGTCCCGGTAGCAATACCGTTTGTCTCGCTTTTATTAGTTACTCAAGACTACAACCATATTCAGATTAACCCCGCCTAACCACTCTCTGTTTTTATAACCTACTGCCAGTCTCATCAACAGCTCGAATGTTCATGCCAAAAGGTCTAAAAACATAATTCGTCAACCCCAAACTTGAATAATTAAGCAAGAGACGCACAATTATCGAACACCAGAAGTAATTGCTACAAGCCTTAGCACGACTCAGTGATAGAGAGCATCACCCACAAATTATTGATACAGAAAGCCAGCTAGCAACCCTTACCTCTTTCCACATTGCACAATGTCTAATTAAACATGGAAAGAACTAGGCTGATACCCTCTATAGTTATCACTGTCCGAAAATAAGGAAATTCAAATAGAACCCGATGCCTACTCAAAATTCACCCCCTTCAAAAATTCACTCCCTTTAAAAACTCACTCCCTTCAAAAATTCACTTCATTGTAAAGGGAGAAGAGTGAATCTTGTTAAACACTCACATTAGTTGTGCGTAATTAAGTAAGAGACAATGTCAGAAGAAAATCTCGCAGAGGGTGTTTTATTATTATCTTCGATAACTACAAGTTTTATCATTATATTGGCAACATTAATCCTGGGAAAACCTTCGCTATTATTTCTTATATTAATAGTAATGTTGTGTACATTTGTGCAGTTATACTTGGTAATGGGAGAATACACTATTTTAAATACTCTGGGTAAATTTACAAATAATACTTTTCAAGGAATAATGGGTGGAAAATAATGGGTAATGGAAAATAATGGGTAATGGAAAATTACCTTAGTCTTTTGAATGTATCGTAATAAACTCCGTTTTGAATTAAAATCAACATATTTTTTCCATACTTTGATTTAAACCGAATTTCGGCATTTACCATTCGTTTCCAGCGTATGGTAAAAACAATCTTTGAATATTCTTTTATCAATTCTTTATAGGTTTCAAGCTTAAAAAAAGCAATGTTCAAGAGTATTAAAATATTTTTTTTCTGATTAGTAATTAATTTCTCAAAATCTATACAATGATTCGCACAGTCCTCGACGAAAATGGGATTAATTTCTCTGCTGATTTTAGTGGAGACATCAGTCAAGACGTAAATAAAATGAATGACCTCGTTGGCATAAAACTTCCGATTAGATTTCTTCATGAGTTTAACGTGAGGACTAGTGCACTTTTCGGCATATTCGCTCAAATTTTTAATTTTTCTACTGATGCAATTTTCGGAAATTTTACGGCTAGTCAAGAACGCTTCGACTAAAACGTCTACTAAAGTACACCAACCAGTGGAGACGTCCACGATTTGATTTTCCAAGTGGTGAAACACGATCTGTAGAACTCGAGCCAAAAGCGATTTAGTGAGAGGGTTAGATTTCACTTCGAAACCTTTTCGCTTGATGACATTACCATCTCTGAAGCAATACTTTTTGCGAGTCAAATATAACATGTTCGCATAACTTTTTTCGAATTGGAGATTAATATGCTGCAGATTTAACCAAAGGTTTATCTCTGAATTTGTGGTCTTACAACCAGAAACGAATAGGCTGTCTGTGTCGCAATAGGGGACGTTTTCGCCGCGAGACACTAAATAATGATAGGAGCCCAGTAGAATGTAACGAGCGATGCAGGTCACAGACATACCCAACGCCAGACTCCCCAGTAGCGTGTCGGCGGATCCCAAGACCCCATAAAAACTATTGACTAGAATTTTTACGTCCAATTGCTTGTTGTAATGATAAACGCTACCTTTCATGAGTTTTTTGTACTTGCGACGTTTCTCTATGAAATTGTGTAAGATGGTGGGTACGAAACCTTTCTCCTCCCTAAAAGAAATCATGAGCAAATTATCTTTTGGGGTAGGTTCTGGATATCTAAAGTGTTCTCCGATGACGATAGTAGAGTCTTGAAAATCAGAGTTATCATGAACCCTGTAGGGGACGACACTGCATCGTCTAGTTATCGCCAGAGGCAGTGTGGCGTAATGACTCTCGTGTACGACGGCAAAAGTTTCGTAACTGAGGTTGGCATTCATTATAACCGTGGGATACAGCGATTCGAAATCGTAACACGTCACATTTGTGTGAAAACTCTTCTCGTGGCAATAATTCAATGCTCCTTGATAAATTTTTTTATTTTTACCACCTCCTTCGCTGAGCAGAGAAATTGACCTACCGTCGCTAGTTTCGCAAGTGGTCCTGTTACAGAAGTAGTTGGCATTCACGAAATAACCTAGCAGCGTTCCGTACGATTTTACCAATTGGAAAATGTACCTCGAATTGCCATAGTAGAGAGATTCTTCTATATCGAATGTGGTATTGTTGGATCGCGTCACCAGAAAAGGTATAACCGTTTCCACATCAATGAGTTTTAAGACGAGCAGTGAATCCACTACGCAATAATGCATGCATTCTGGGAAAGTTCCAAATTCAGATAAGGTCAAGTGACTAGGATTCAGAGTTTGATGACAACGCTCCCTGTCGTTACATTTCATCAAGTCCAACAAATGGGGAAAATCTCTCGCCTGATACCAAACGTGAATGGAGGTGGGTTTGAGTGGTACTTTAGCCTCCTTCAATTTCTTTTGAGCTACATCGTTCAGCTTAAAACTGGGGAGACCGCCGGGAGTGAAAGTCAAAGTAAAATTGTACATGTCTAGAACGAATACATCTCCCAGGGTCGTCACGATGTGTTTTCCCACCATCTTAGATTCGAATGCACTGCATAACACTTTTTTCTTGTAAAAACAGCGAGCAAACAGGCAGGGAAAATCGAATCTATTCACATTATAACCAGTCAAAATCACTATAGAGCGATTAAATTTGACAGTTTTCAAGAAATCTAGGATAACTTCGATTTCTGTGAAATGTTCCCTATACTCCACATCGTCGTCCACTTCCATACTGGTTAATAAACTAGTGGTTAGGGGATTGAGATAAAATAGGTATTTTTTGAAAATGTCTCCTATTTTCCCATTGGAAGCTAGACGACTTAAAATGAGACTAATCATAACAATTACATCGTGAGGGTCATGTCCCGTGGGAATTCTGCTCCTGCCAATTTCCCAAGGCACAGTTTCCAAATCGAAAGAGGCCACTACAAAGGGGGGGAAAATTTTTCTCTTGCTGTGCTTCCCTTCCAACGCATCTAATAACACAGAATATTTATCATTAATCGTGTACCAGCCATAGTAAAACTTTTTAGTATTAAACTTGGTGCACACATCGAGGTATAAACGAGTGATCCAGTCGCTCTCCTCGTAATAGGCAATGCACTTGTCACTTAAAAATTCACCCACCGCATAAGTGCAAGCGTTCTCCAGATATATCTTGTAAAAACTACATTCCGAAGGATCAATGTTTCCCTCCCTCAGTCTATCGTAAAAGAATGGAATCAGTTCTTTAAATTTTCTATCGGAGAGTTTTTCAAAGGTGAAGGAAATATCCAACAGCAATGTTTTCATACGTTTCAATACTCGATTCAAATCATTAGTGGCCACACCTATCCATTCTCGAAACGTTTTAGTAAAATAGCAAATTTCGCCATTTATATCGCAAGTCTTAATTGAAATATTTATTACATTATTTAATGTGGGTTTAGTGTTTAATTTAGTCCATTTCAATGTATAGACTTGCATTTGAAAAATAAGGAGATGTTTTTTCTTATCACGTTACTTTTAATCTTTCTAAATTGGAACCATCACATTTATAGAACTTGGCGTAAATTAATATTAGTTAATTTATACCATCGCTTAAAACCTACAGAATGGAGAGATTACTTGATAAACGAAAATTTATTGAAAACACGACCAGAATTTTGATTTTTTCTTACGCAGATATATTTCGTTGTCGATATACTTTGTTTCTGATTTACATGTAGAATGACAAGGACACAAGAAATTCCTCAATTGTTCTAAATATTTATGCATCTTTATTAATATATTGTCAGAGTATGCATCCTTTAATTCTAGAGTATGCATTCTTTACCCCTTTAACTCTAGAGTATGATCCTTTAACACTAGAGTATGCATTCTTCAACTCCAAAATATGCATCCTTTAACCCTTTAACTCTAGAGTATGCATCCTTTCCTTCAACTCCAAAATATGCATCCTTTAACCCTTTAACTCCAAAATATGCATCCTTTAACTCTAGAGTATGCATCCTTTAACTCTTTAACTCTAGAGTATGCATCCTTTACCCCTTTAACACTAGAGTATGCATCCTTTAACTCCCAAATATGCATCCTTTAACTCCAAAGTATGCATCCTTTACCCCTTTAACTCCAAAATATGCATCCTTTACCCCTTTAACTTCAAAGTATGCATCCTTTACCCCTTTAACTCCTCAATATGCATCCCTTACCCCCTTTAACTCTCCAATATGCATCCCTTACCCCCTTTAACTCTCCAATATGCATCCCTTACCCCCTTTAACTCCCCAATATGCATCCCTTACCCTTTTAACTTCAAATATGCATCCTTTACCTCAAGTATGCATCCTTTACCCCTTTAACACTACCTTTTAACTCTAGAATATGCATCCCTTACCCCTTTAACTCTAGAATATGCATCCCTTACCCCTTTAACTCTAGAATATGCATTCCTCACCCCCTTTAACTTCAGAGTATGCATCCTTCACCCCTTTAACTTTTATTTTTAACCTTTATAATCAACATATTTAATAGTTTTTCGAGTGAAGGTCTTTTTCGCCAATTGTAATTTAAACAGAGCTTGAGTATTTTTGTGTAAGGATTATTATTTTTGAAATTTATAGGAGCACATCTTTGAACTTCATATTCATTTGCAAATGGACTAATACGAAAGAGTAATCTATACAATAAAAGTCCTAAAGCCCACACACTAGCTGCCTCAGCTTGATAGAATCCATTTATTATGTATTCGGGCGGAGTATATTTCCTCGTACCTTCAAATTCGTAATACTGGTCTTGAACGAAACGAGCGGCACCAAAATCTATCAGCGTAATGTCCAACGTTTTTACGTTTAATAAAATATTGGAGTCTTTAATGTCCCGATGAACCACATTTAAGTCAAAACAATTTTTTATAGTGCTAACGACTTGAGTAAATACGTGATGCACGTCTTGGGGTCGAACGGTTATCCAATCGAGAGGATAATTATCCTTATTAAATTCCATTATGATGACATAAGAGTCGGGCCATTCGTAATGTTTCAAAATTCGAACAACTTTGGGTACGTTTTCCAAGACTTTTAAAATATCAATTTCTATCGGTTTCTTGTCATAAACTTCCTTAATGATTACTGGAACTTCTCGTATATTATCATAGCCACTATACACGTACCCAAAACCACCCCGCGCTATTCTTTTGATTATTTGGTAATTAATGTGATAATCTTTTATGTCGTCCGTAATTATTCGAGGGATAAAGTTAAAAAGCACATCCTCTGGATATAATTTTACGTGTTGCTTGATGTGTCTTTTAATTTCTTCGCGTGCTATATTAAATTTTTCATCTAAAAAATAGTTATTAGTAACCATTATTGTCTTTGTATAAAACCAATCTGTTGTAAATTTATAATCTAAACGAACAAATATTCTAAATCTAAAATAAGACATCTTAATTATGAAATGTAAAAATATATCCAAAGGTAAAAAGCTTACTAAGAAACAACGACAGCAACTCTTACAAGAAGGTAAAGAGGAATTAAGCGAAATTGTTGATTTCGTAATGAACAAAGACGATTTTAGCAATGATTTTAAGAATGAATTTACAACTGCTGCATCAAACGATGCATTCCCATTAATTACAGAAATACCTTATCCTTACTTTAAAGAAATTGTGAAAAAAGAAAATATCAAAGAACTCGATCATTTTGTGAAACATATGACAAACAAAGATATGATCGGAATATCCATCTTTGAATATTTATACGACAACAGACAGAGGGATAAAATACATAGGGATTATTTAGAAACAGACAAGATTCCATTCAAATATTTAAAAGTATTATTTCCTGAAATTTATCTACCAGAAATAAGCATGACAACTCGTTCTAAACTCAACGACAGAGACGAAGCTATAATTGTAGGTGCTTCCAGTAAAACGAAAAATTCAAAGAAGAAACCCTCAAAGAATAACGGAAAACAACCATACGTAGATGACAGTATTTACTGGCCAAACCAACAAGATTATTCTAATCAAATGTATTCTTCCCCCTCCTCATCTTCCTCCTCCACCAATTCTAGAGTAACACGGCGGCGCACAAGGTGCACAAGGTCCTCCACACGTGCAAATGAACAAGCTGCCATATTAACGGCAGTTAATGCATTACTCGATTTATCGTCATCTTCATCGTATAATGGCGGCGCTAGGCCCCAAAGAGGTCGACCCCCAACTACAGTAAAACCTCCACCACCACACCCACCGCGCAAAAGGGGAAGGCCGGTCAATCCCAATGCAAAGTGTCACAAGAATCCCAAAGTTAACGTAGAAACTTTTCTGAACGCAAAAATTCATAAAAGGGCATTGCTACCAAATCACGCAACCCTATCCATCAGAGATCTCCAGAAAAAAGATCTATTGAGAATACCAAATCAGGTTTGCAGGGTTTTACAAAATCATTGTCTGTATAGAACCGAAAAGGGAAAAATAATGAAAAAAATCCCCGACAATTCAGAAGGTATTCCATACAACATTGAGGTTATAATGAGAGAAGCCTAGCCTATTAATTGAAAGAAGCCTAGCCTATTAATTGAAAGAAGCCTATTAATTGAAAGGAGCCTATTAATTGAAAGGAGCCTATTAATTGAAGGGAGGCTATTAATTGAAAGGAGCCTATTAATCGAAAGGAGCCTATTAATTGAAGGAAACTTATTAATTGAAAGGAGCCTATTAATTGAAAGGAGCCTATCAATTGGGAAAGGAGCCTATTAATTGTTTATCAATGTTTTGTCAATGTGTGCCAATGTGTTCCTCCATTAATATTTTATCCAATAACCATCGGAATCAATCACTTTAGTCAAGCGACCTGGAACAGACTCGATTAATTTATTTACATAATCCATATTTACTACATCGATCCACAGTCTCTGAACGAGCTGCCACAATTCTTCGGCGTTCTGTGGATTTCTGTTAGCACTTCTCTTTTCCATTTCTGCCCACACATTTTCAATGGGATTAATATCGGGACTCTTGGGAGGCCACGATAAGACATTGATGTTTCGTTCGTTCAACCACTCATTAACTAATCTACTGGTATGTACAGAGCTTCTATCGTGCATAAAAGTAACGTCATTCACATCGTAATATCTCGTGAATTCTGGTAAAATGACGTCACAATAGTACTGAGAATTTAAATTTCCTAATATTCTGTGCAAGTGACAAGGACCGTCAGATTTTATAGACCCCCAAACACTGATGGAAAAACGACCCGAACGAGCCAAAGCTGAGACATATTTAGCTTCGTATCTCGTGTTTACTGGCCTCCACACGTATATATTCCCATTCCCAACTGAAGTGAATATTTTTTCGTCGCTAAACACCACTTTCTTCCAATCTTGGATGGTCCAGTCGTGGTGATTGATTGCAAATTCTAACCTTTCGTTTCTGTGTCTCTGTGTCAATGCTTCTTTCTTAGCGGGTCTTCTACCGTGTAAGCCAAAAGAGTATAACCTATTTCTCACGGTCTGAGTGGTCACGTTCAGATTCAAATCCAGTTTAATCTGAGGAGGTAACTTGAAGGGATCGTTTACGGCAGACTCTAATATCTGAAGATTAGAACGTTCGTCAGTTGCTAGGGGTCTCCCAGACTTGGGCATATCTGTTAAGTCTAAATCTGCCTCTCCTCGTTTTACCCACATATTAACGGTAGCAAGACCCACTCCCAATCTTCTGGCAATTTCCCTCTGACTCAGCCCTTCATTATGTAATCGAACGATTTGCATTCGCGTTCTTAAATCTGTGTGTCGCATTGCTTTATTAAGAATGTTCAAGCAACTGGTAGATACAATAATACAATACGAAAAAAATAAATCTTGTACTACCTTCACAGTAATAGAATCACTTTGTAATAATCTACAAAATGATTTATGTGCGGCATACGAAAGTAGTCATCCACTAATCATTAATAATTGGGATGAATTTTACAATAGTAAATCATTTCTCGATTTTTTATTAAAAATTTGCAAAATTCCCGATAGACCATTAATAGAATGTCCCAAACTATCTAATGAGTTGATCAATAGAGATAATGGAGAGGTCAATGGGGACAATTGGAACAACGAAGGGGACAATTTGGAAAAGTGTAAGAATGAGTTATTTAGATGCAACAGAGATTTAGAAAAGTGTAAGAATGAATTATTTAGATGCAACAGAGATTTAGAAAAGTGTAAGAATGAATTATTTAGATGCAACATAGATTTAGAAAGGTGTAAACACGATTTAACACAACGTGACAGGGACTGGGAACAATGCAAAGGAGAACTAGACACATGTCGCAGTACAGGAGATCAAAACGAATTAGAACAACAATTAACAGAAACAATTTGTCAGTTATCTCAATTAAAAGAGGAATTATTGCAAACAAGTAGCGAAATTACTCAAAAAGATGAAATAATCAAAGAAAAAAATTGTCGTTTAGCCCAAAAGGACGCAGAATTAGATCGAAAAAATGAAACAATTTCTATGATGAATAAAAATAATGTACTTATCGAAGAGCAAAAAAATAAATGGGAATATGAAGTTGATGCCAAGTTAAAAGAAAAAGATAACCGATTATTAGAATTTGAAACTAAATTAACAAGAATAAATGCCGAAATAACTCAGAAAGACATAGTGATTTTTCAAAAGGGGGAACTCATCAGGGAAAAAGACCGTCTTTTATCCGAAAAAAATGCAGAACTAACACTCAAAACAGATGAAATTTGTCAGAAAACAACCGAACTAGGCGAAATGCTTATTTCTTTATCAAAGAAAGATGCAGAATTGAACGATCTCATTTCCCAAAATAAACTATTACTAAACGAAAAAGATGTCGAAACTCTAAGGAGAGAAACCAAACAGAAAAATGAAATCGAAAAAGCAAATTCTCTCTTGACACAATTGCGTATCAATAATAAAAAATTAATAGAAATGTTGGAAAAATTGTTTTATGTATTTAGAGATGAAATGTTTTATAAGAGAAGAGATGATGATGACGATGATTCAGCCATAATTGCAATGAAACAAGCAGTTAATGATTATCAAGTTATAGTTGATGATTACGTGGATAAAAGAAAACAGAGCGAGACTAAAGAGAAATTTTCAGTAGAAAAAATAACTAATCTTTCTAATGAAATTGAAATTTTGGAACGTACAGCAAAAAATTCCAAACGGGAAATTCAACAATTGAAAGATTCCATCGCTACTCTTAATGAAGAATATAAAAAAGAAATAAAGAAAATTAGTGACAATGACAAAGGTAAAGAAAACATTCTGACAATTAAAAGTCTCAAGAAAGATATCGATAAATGTAAAATGGAATTTATTAAAAAATGCGACGAAATCGAGGAAATAAATGAAAAGTACAGAAAACAGGAAGACACTTTCAATAAAAGAATAAAACTTTTAAATGAAGATATTGACAGTCTTAAAGCCCAAAATAAAAATATCGCTGAAAAAAATGAAAAAGAGATACGTCGCATAGAAAGAGAGCACGAGGACAATCTTAAAAATGAAAAGAAAAAACTAACAGAGCATTATGATTTTCTGCTTAAAGATGTGCAAAATGAAAAAAACATCTTGGAAAAACAACTCAAAGACGCACAAAATACACACGAAGAAGTTAAAGAACGAATAAATAAAAATTTATTTGACACTGCCCACGAATTAAAAAATAGTAAGTTAGACATCAAAGACAAAACGGAAAAAATTGAAAGTTTAAACAAACAAATTAACAATCTGAATAACGAAATAGTAAATCTGTTGAAAAATACGGATGAAAGAGAAACTGTAAACCAGGTAATGGAAACTCTAAAGGATAATTCGACCCAAAAAGATAAGGAAATTGATTCATTAAAAACAGAGCTTAGGGAAAAGAGAAACGAGATATCTTCTCTAGGAAGAGAAATTACTTTAGAAAGAGATAGTGGTGCCGCTAAACTAAAAGAAAAAGAAATAGCTTGGAATGCCGAAAATATGCAATTGAAAAATGATGTTTCGAGTTTAAATAAACTCTACCAACAATCTCAACAAGAATCAAATCAAACCAGAGAGAGTGTGACTAATTACAAAAAATTATACAATCAAGAGAAAGAAAAAGTCATTGATCTACAGAGGCAACTAGAAAGGGGAAAAACACATATCGAACAATATTTGCTAGATTCGAAAACAAACGACACCAAGTTTAAGATCGAACTCGGTCATTTTAAATCCCAAATATCGTTGTTAAACGAAACCGTTGAATTGGAGAAAAAACAAAAGACCGACATATTAATCAAATTAGAACAGAGTCAACGTGACATTGTCGCTCTAACTAAAAAATACGAAGACTCGTTTCAAAAACACGAGAAACAAAGAATCGAATGTACAAATCACACAAATATTATAAACGCTCAACTATACGAAATTGAAAATTTAAAACAAAAAATTCAAGAAGACAGTTTACAAATAAAATCTTTGATGGAAACAATTTCCGAGCTAAAATGTAAATTAAACGAGTCGCTTCAAACTCAACATCAGAGCGATGTAGTGATGCTGGGTGAAGAAACGGATTATAAACACTTGTTTAATGTGTTTAAAACCTACACGGAAATGCTAAGTTTAAAATACTTGGAATTAAAATTTGAAATATTTGGGAAATCCATATTTCCCACAGAGCAATTAAGTCGAACCGTTTCTTCAATTAATCTATTGCACGATGCTCTACTACAAAAAGTTGGTAGAACGAGTGAAATTACAACTTTTTTACAAAATTTTGTAATGGGAGAACTGAAACTAGTACGATCTCTATTAAGTCAAAACCAATACGTTTTTATTGATTTAATTAAGCAATCGAAACAGGCATTAAAATCTCAAGTTACCGAAAAAGAATACGATTTTCTTAATAACATTATCGACAAAATTTTTAATCAGGTGATGCTTTTAGCACAGGACATAACTAATAACTTAAACAGCACGTGGGAGAAAAAAAATAAGATATTAACCAACGATTTGGTAAGGGCTCAGAGGGAATTAAAAGAATCACACGACCAATACATCGAAAACATAAACTCTACGACAGAAGAATGTACCAAGATTACGGCCCAGCTCAAACAGAGTAACCTAGAAAAGGATGAAATTCACCAAAAATTTGAACAAGAACTCCTAAAAATTAACAATAGTAAGGCAGAAAGTGATATCAACTTGTCGCTGATGAAAGCGACAGAATCGCAACTTAAAGATCAAATAACCGCTTGCCGTAAGGACAACGAAGAATTGAAAATTGATAATTTACAGTTGCAAGGTGAATTACAAAAGGAAATAGAGCAACGAAGATTTATAATTGAAAGAATATTTGCGATATTCGAGTCTCTCAGTATGCAATTCAAGTCTCTCAGTAAGCACTCCGAAGGTCAAAATATTGAAGATTTATTCAACCAACTGGACGAAATAAAAATATTTTACGAAAACTGTACCACCTACCTCTCAAAAAAATTATCGATAGAACCAACTATAGCCAATTTAAAAACTTACGTTTCTGAAAGAGACAAGGTCATAAAAGTTTTATGGGAAGAAACACTCCCTCCTTTCAATCTAAAAGAAGTAAAAACTTTCTTTTCAGAAATAAAAGATGTTTATTCCTATCTAAAAACCGAATTACTTATAAAAAATTTAACAGAATTAAAAACGTTTATTACTCAGAAAAGCTTAAAGAGGAAATGTGACGACGTAACGGTTTTAAATAGAGAAATTAAAAAATTGAAAGAGACGAATGTTAAGCTCAAAAAATACAACAAAAGCTTACTTAGAAAGGACCTTTCAGACTCGGACACCGAAACTGAAGAAAATATGGATATTTCTTACGAATTTATTGACGAACTCTCTGACAGGTTAAAAATGCCGAAATCAGACAATGTGGATATACAAAAAGTAAAAATACACACTTTTCAAATTATAGACATTTGTTATCACTTGAAACAAAAACTAAATATGCCACACATTAATTTAATAGTGCCCAGTATACAAGAAATAATCGATTTCGTATATAAATTAATGAAACACTTTCACGTGAAAGTTGAAGAGAAAAAAGAATTCACATTCAATGTCAGAAAGTTAAATGTGGAAATGTTTTAAGTGAAAAAAATATCGTGAGGAATAAACTCGCGCTTGAATTTAATTAGTTTGTACACAAAGGCGTGTGTGACAACAGTTATGTGCCGAGGTGATAAAAATTCCTTTAATAAAACTGCACAGATATTTTGAGAAGTGTCTTTAGCTATGGGCCCCAATGCTACCAACTCATCATTCGTGAATAAGGTGAAATAAAGAACACACATTTCCTTCTGTCTGCACAAGTGCTGAAAACTCGGCAGATTCGTTTTAGTATTGTCCACATAATATTTCAAATCTTGTAAGAGATCGAAACTCACGGTATTGGGAATCAAAACCACGTATTTAATATCCAGAGGAGTTTTGAATATAGAACAATTAAAATTTATAACGTGTTTCCACTCTTTAACGGTCGTCAGTTTTTCAAACATTGGCAATCCCCCAGGAAGAGAAGCTAGTTCAAGAGTTAAATAAAGTAATTAATGGTCAAGGCAACTACACAAAAGACTTATAACGATTATATCAATTGTTACGATAAATGGTGTCAGAGAAATCAGTTTCTCCCCAAAGACGTCTCCAGTCTAGTGACTTTTCGAAATTATTTAATAAATAACGACCGCGCAAAGTCTTATATAAAATATTGTATCAATATCGTAAGTAAACATTACTCTTTAGTCTTACCCCCATTGGTCGAAGAAAAAAGGGGAAATGTTAATTCATTCACTAACGAGGAAATATTATTACTATTTGAAACTGCCAATGGTACTTATCAACACAATGACATATCTTTAATTATTTTAATTATTTTAGTGACGGGCCTAAATTTCAAATATGTTCAGAAACTGAGAAAGAATCACATACAAAGCATAATAAAAACTAAAAAAATAACCCCTACAGCTAAAAGGGTGATTCACGTTCTAGATAATCACATGCCCATTTTTAATTACTTGAGTAGTACTCTCTTGAGCGACGACAACATATTCCCCAAAACCTACCACACGTATTTAAACCACTTGAAAAAGAGATTATATCAAATATTACCTAACAATAAATGCAATAATTTTAATTCTCTCAGAAAATTTAACCGCGATATTTTAAAAGATAAAAAAATAAATGTTTAAGAAATTGCACAATGGCCCCATGCAAACCTCTTTGTGCCTCATCGCAAGCAAACCAGTTATAACTCGTAGAAATAACCATAACTAAGTAGATGAGGTAATATCTACAAGTGTTCTCATTATAGACAATTATTAATGAGCTATAATGAAGAATACTTGTAGATATTACCTCATCTACTTAGTTATTTTTTGTTAAATGGTTCAAATATAATCAAGCAGCCATTAAAGTTGTTCTACAGCAACAAGGTCCCATTACCATAGATCTCCCCCCCCTTTTTTTCTTTCTGAGGACTCTAGGCACAATCTATCCATACGGGCAACCAGCAATGTGGGTCTTTTATCATCGCCACGAGCTACAAAGGTCCAACTGCATCTGGCCGCACCAAAGTGTAACAAGGTCCTGTTTACCGCATCTTTAATCTCCTCTTCTTACTAAAACGACACACCCTCTATTCATACTAGTAACGTGACCAACAGAGTCTCTGTACGCTGCTTTAAAAGAGGTTGTCCTTTTGCCTCATCTAATATCTTCCATGTGTAAGCATCTAGAATTTATCTATTATTGTTTACAGTTTCCATAACTAACCCTTGAAAGAACCAAAAGTCTAATCTTTAGGTTTTCTCCACACTCTCCATCTTAAAAGTCTCGGTTTCTCATGCTGCACCCCGTTACATTAGCTCCCCAAGACAACTGAATAGGGTAGAACAACTGATGCACTAACTGCCAATCACTTTTTATTACTCATCAACAGTTCGAATGAAAGAGTTTTAACATCATTTACCCAAAGGGCTAAATCAACATTTTCGCCAGGCCAAACTTTTTCCCTCGAAGTTCGCATAACCAAAGAGGAGATAAAATGCACCCTTGTCGAACATCAGAAGCTGATTGCTACAAGCCTTACCACACACGACTCTGTGATAGGGAGCTTGTCTAGTATGCCACAAATTATGATGATCAATAGAGTCAAAAACCCCCTTTTGAAATCACTAGCAACCAAAGGTTTCTGAATCAAGAATCTATCTAATTTACACACCCTCTACCACTTTTAAATCTACACCGTTCAAGCAATGTCAACCAGGTTCTTAATTCACACAATCAAGAACCCGGAATGATACCCTTAAACTGATACCCCTTATAGTTATCACAAGAACTGCAATCACCCCCTTTTTGAAAATAGTGACTGGTAGAAATCGTTAGGTGCCTTTAACTTCAATCATCCAAGTGGTAACCTGCTCCAAGCATTTCTGTAGTTATCTATCCCTGGGAAATTTATGTTAGGGGAGGCCAACAGCCGCCAAAGAGCACATTGTTTAGGACTGCTCAGCCTATCATGCCCTCACCTATAACTTTTTTCCCCTCAATCCCAGCTAACTGATCCAACCAAAGCGGCTAACTGATCTCTGTATGCTTTTTATTAAAACTAGTTAGGTATTAATTGCAGTTGCTCAAGTGCCACTTAAATGCTCCTTCTTAAAAGAGTACTGTTCCCCACAAAACGCCTGTTTAAAATGTCCCCATTCTTCCTCAACACTCAGTACAAATCATGACTGTCATAATAATTAAAGTAATCCATCACTGTAAACTTTGGCCACAAAAGTAATTACAGCCCATCGGGTAAAACCTACGTGTAACTTATGTATGTCGCTCGTTAATAAGTGTCCATTTACTTACCTGTAGGAAACGTTGCCCATTGCATCTGTCAAAAGGACTCCCAAAGTCATTACCTGGCAATTCACCCAAGGGTCTCCTTTCTTAACATATCCTTGTTCACCTCAGCAGTGAGGCAGTAGATCCCTATAACTTTCATTAATGCACTCCTAAAAAAAGCATCGCTAGCGACTGAGAACCCACGCCTTGGTGATGCTTATTATCGTTCTTCCCTAAGAAATTTAAGGTCCATCTGGTCTCGCCGATCTAAATTGTTGGGTGTGATTCCACTATAGTATTGAAAAAGGCCGACAAACAGCTCCCCCCCCTCTAATCACAGACATGAAGCCCCTTCCAATACTATTGAAAGAGGCCGACAAACAGCTCCCCTCTCTAATCACAGACATGAAGCAAATCCCAATACTAAAGACTCATCTACACTGGAAGACCCCCATATATGCCAATAGAAGTAAAGAGGTGCCAGCAATGTGCTCAAAATTATCCACCAGCCGATAAACATATCCCGTGAGTTGCCACAGTGGTTTCCCCTCTACAGAAGCCCACCAGTGCAACTAATCAGACTTAAAGCCATGTTCAGTAGATGGGTCAGGACCTTGTTGATCTCAACGGGGGTAGAAAAAAAAGTAGCCAGTAGATCACAATAGTAACTCTCTCCTTCCACAAGAGTTACTAACTGTACGCAACACGAAAAGGTCGAATATTAGATGCTAGGTCTGGCCAGTTCCATCATCAGCGAAATTGATACTTCCAGATCTAGCTACCATTTTACAGACTCCTTTGTGAACTCCTTTCTAAAATAATGCATAAGCAACTAGATTCCATATCACTACCAGTTTCTATTAAGCATAAATCCCAGAGAATGGGCTGCAATTAAAAACTATCTCCCTTTTGAAAATGTGGTAAATTTTTAGGAACCATAAAAACAAGTGTGGTAATCGAAACCACTACTAAGCATCTCCCCAGTTAATCCACCAATAGAATACATTGTTTATCACTGGTGCAGCTGTCTGCTTTTGTAAGTCAAAAATTCTCAATAGCTGCTAATTTATAAGTTTAAGCCCATAGATCTTCTTCTGTTTCCCAAGTCTAAATCCTCTCAGTAGTAACCTGTAAACTATCAGCTTTATAACAGAGACTTTTAAAGCTTCAGTATTAAAAGTAACACCCCTTTGTAAGACACTCAAAGCCTTCCCGATATTTATAACCATTTCGCACCCCGGCAAGAAAAGTGACATAACTCAAAAAATGCGTATTTTGAGGTTATGTCAGTGATAAATAGGTATTGTGTTCCTCTACGTGAACGAAAAAGTCACATCTCTAACTCGCAAATTAACCGTAGGGAGCAGTTGTGTCAGTTTTACTTTTAGGCTACTTCACATTCATCATGATTTCTTTAATTTGTTATTTCTCAAATACTGCATTTTTGAGTTATGTCACTTTTCTTGCCGGGGTGCGATTTATTATTAATGTAACCCATTGGGTGAATCGTGTAATAATTATGTATTCGTTATTTTTATTAACTGGTACCCATTGCAGTTATCAGAGGTGCTTATTTCTCTTTCCCAAAGATCAGTACTAAGCATTACTTAGAACAAAGGTCTTCTTAACAGAAATGTCAGTAAAACCTTTTCAGTAGGGGTTAACGAACACTCATAATCTTTTAAAATGACGTCATTTTTGCCCCTATCAAAAGGGCCTGTGATTGGCTAGAATCTTTCATGTGATTAGTCAGATTCTTGCCAGTAATTGGACAAATTTTAAAATGTATTTTTGATCAGTGTTAGAAGGTCTATGAGAATCTGACTTGAGAGAAAAAAAATATATACTTTATACTTATAAATAAATAATTAATTAGCATAGCCCCCTAAGAAAAATTGAACCGACTCGGAAAGCGGTTCGCCCCACAATGAGCCAACTAAAAAATAATCTCTTTTTATAGTTGGCTAAATGATGACGTAATTAGCAATTCGCAATTTGATTGGTCAATTAAATTAGCAAATCAAAATCTGATTGGTTGAAAATTTAAGTAAAATTTTACAAATTTTATCATTAAAAATTATCATTAAACAAGAAATTAGTGTTAATAAATAATTAACAAGAAATTAGTATTAATTAATAATTAACAAGAAATAATTTAATCTTTTTCGTTTAGAATAGAAGCTAATCCTCTTTCTTTTAGATGAATATTATAGAAGCGAATACTCTTTCTCTTAATGTTACCACTTCTTAATGAATTGATTAATGTTACCACTTCTTAATGACTTGATTAATGTTACCACTTCTTAATGACTTGATTAATGTTACCACTTCTTAATGACTTGATTAATGTTACCACTTCTTAATGACTTGATTAATGTTACCACTTCTTAATGACTTGATTAATGTTACCACTTCTTAATGACTTGATTAATGTTACCACTTCTTAATGACTTGATTAATGTTACCACTTCTTAATGACTTGATTAATGTTACCACTTCTTAATGACTTGATTAATGTTACCACTTCTTAATGACTTGATTAATGTTACCACTTCTTAATGACTTAATTAATGTTACCACTTCTTAATGACTTGATTAATGTTACCACTTCTTAATGACTTGATTAATGTTACCACTTCTTAATGACTTGATTAATGTTACCACTTCTTAATGACTTGATTAATGTTACCACTTCTTAATGACTTAATTAATGTTACCACTTCTTAATGACTTGATTAATGTTACCACTTCTTAATGACTTGATTAATGTTACCACTTCTTAATGACTTGATTAATGTTACCACTTCTTAATGACTTGATTAATGTTACCACTTCTTAATGACTTGATTAATGTTACCACTTCTTAATGAGTATGTTACTAATCAAGTTATTAAGAAGTGGTAATTAAGAAGTGGTTAACATTTAATCAAGTTAACATTTAAGAAGTGATTAATATTTAATCAAGTCATTAAGAAGTGGTTAACATTTAATCAAGTTATTAAGAAGTGGTTAACATTTAATCAAGTCATTGATTAACATTTAATCAAGTCATTGATTAACATTTAATCAAGTCATTAAGAAGTGATTAACATTTAATCAAGTCATTAAGAAGTGATTAATATTTAATCAAGTCATTAAGAAGTGATTAACATTTAATCAAGTCATTAAGAAGTGATTAACATTTAATCAAGTCATTTATCATCATCATCATTATCCTCAAGCAGCCATGGGATATGAAGGTCCAACCAGATCGCGCAGTTTAATTCTCCAAGCATATCTGCTGCATCTTTCCACTGCACACCAATTCTAACAAGGTCCTGTTTGTCTGCTCACCGCATCCTAGGGCTCCCCCCTCTTTCTAAGGCCTTTAGGCACACTGTTCATAACCCTATTCGACAATCTATAATTATCCATACGGGCAACATGGCCAAACCAGCGGAGTCTCTCTCTGCACCTGCTTAAAGGAGGTTGCAAACTCCTTTGCCTAATCATTAGTTACAAAGTTGAACCACCTAATGCCCAAGATACTGCATAAGTATCTAGAATCAAAAGCATCTAGTTTCCTGTTGCTTACACAGCGTCCAAGTTTCACTACCATAACTAACCCTAGAAAGACCCAAACTATTATACAGTCTAATTTTAGTCTTTAGGTATATACGCATATTTCTCCACAATCTCCATAGATTCTTAAAAGTTCCGGCAGCCTATTCGTCTATTAATCTCATGCTGCACATTACCATTATCTCTTACATAGCTCCCAAGATAATTAAACTAAGACACTTGCTCAAGAGTCCAGAATAACCACAGCCTGACCAATTTTCATCACTTTAGTTTCTGTTTATAACCTACTACCAGTCTCATCAACATCATTTGCCAAAAGGACTAAATCATCAGCATAATCTAAATCAGAACGTATCTCCAGTCCATTTAAGGCCAAAATCTTTCCCTTGAAGTGAATTTCGCATAATCAATAACCAAGCTAAAGGGAAAAGGAGATAAAAATGCACCCTTGTCGAACACCAGAAGCTAAACCAATTGCTACAAGCCAACTCTCACACAGGACTCGGTGTTATTATAGAGAGCTTTCATTATGTAACTTGTCTTGTATACCATTATGATTTCACAATCAGCCACAAATTATGACGATCAACAGAGTCGAAAGCCTTTTTGAAATCAACAAAGCTAGCAACCAAAGGTTTCTGAAACTCTAAACATTTCTCAAGAATCTGCCTAAGTGAAAATATCTGATCCACACATCCCCTACCACTTTTGAATCCACATTGCTCATCACGCAATCATGCAAAGAACCTGGAATAGAGAGTAAGCTAATACCCCTATAGTTATCACAAGAATTGCGATCACCTTTTTTGAAAATGGGGATAACAATAGCTCTGGTAAAATCTTTAGGTGCCTTTATCATAAAAGATATTCAGAATTTCAGTCATCCAAGTGGTAACCGAAACATTCCCAGCTCTAAGCATTTCAGTATTAATTTCATCTACCCCTGGGGATTTATGAAGAAACAGCCGAAATAACTTCAGATTGTGTTATAAAGTCAACATTAAAGCCAACAATGCATCTTTGTAAATAATGGGAGTAGAACTAATTGTTTAGAACATAATTGAAATGCTCAGCCCACCTAGCCATTACAGAATCCTCACCTTCTATAACCTTAATTACTTTATCCTTCAATTTTTGTATACCTGTTCGTTTTCTACCACCTATCTAGTACAGCTCTCTGCTGTTGTGCTGTCTAAATGCTTCCTCAGATTTGTTAGTCAAAGATTCTTATCAGTAGCTAACTGATCATTTACACGTTTATTAAGTTCTTTGTAATACTTTCTATTAAGACTAGTAAGGTACTGATTAAGGACATTCCTGCAGTTCTTTCTTTCTGAAATAAGCTCAAGTGCCTTATCACTTAAATAATTCTGCCTTTTCTTCTCCTTTTTCCATAAAAGAGTACTGTTAGTTTCCCCAAAAGCCTGTTTAAAATGGCTCCTCCTCAACATCAGTATTAAGCAAACCATGACTGTCGTAATGACTAAGTAACCTATCATGGTAAGCTTTAGCTATAACAGATCAGAGCTTCAGTAGGTAATTTTTTAACCCTAGCACAACACTGGTTGCAAGACACTTTTAACAAGGTAATGGTCAGATCCAATTTCAGCTCCCCTATATGCCCTGGTATTTCTAACAGAACTAGCCCATTTGCTGTTAAACAATTATATTCCTATGTAGCCCGTCAGGTGAAACCCATGTGTATTTATGTATGTTGCTGTGTTTGTAAACCTGTAGGAGACGTTGCCCATTGCAGCTACCAATACCAAAAGGACCTATTACTCCTCCCCAAAGGTCAGTACCAACTTTGACATTGAGGTCACCAAGAACAAGGGTAATGTCTCCTTTCTTAACAGAATTCAAAATATCCTGAAGTTGTCCGTAAAACCTATCCTTCTCATCCTCAGTGAGAGCATAACAGCAGATAATAGTCTTTAATGCTTGTCTGAAACTTTGCTGTAAGAAACCTTTCATTAATGCACTCATATCCTAGAAGAGCATCACTAACACGTCTGCTGAGCAGCAGACCCACGCCTTGGTGATGCTTCCTCCCTCCCTGTAAAGAGAAATTTAAAGTTATTTTTAAGCACCTTTACCTGTCCATCTGGTCTCTTGCAAGCCTAAAATATTTAGGTTATAGCGCTGAAATTCCTGCACGAAAACATCAAGAGAATAATCTCTATGTAATGTCCTCACGTTCCTGCAGAGAGAAAATGATTAGTAAGAATTTTAAAAGGTTTATTGAGATTAGTAGGGCCAACAATATCAAACAGCCCCCCATGATCGCAGGCATGGGGCACTATTCCTCCTCCGCTAAAGTCACCGATGCTGGTAGGAACTTCAGGCGGTAGGAACTTCAGGCACCACTTTTTCAAGTGGATTTTTTCAAGTATGGCCTGCCTGAGACACATTACTCCAGTTTAGGCTTGACGATGCCTAACTAGTAAGATTCAGGTACCCGCGATGGCCTCTGATTATCCACCAACTGATATAAGGTATCCCATGCCTCTGTTCACTTAGAGCTGGCAACCCAGAAGCAAACGGAAAACGGCAGATTCTCCCTAAACAGAGGCCCACCAGTGCAGCAAGTCCAGGATCCATAATCAAGCTCAAATCTATAAAAAAGTCTAGTAGGTATAAATGGTCAGCACCAGGACCCTGTTGACCACTCCTTAGCGGGGTTGAAAAAAAAGCGGCTATAGATGACCAGTAGGTCAAACTGAACTAGCAGCCCTTCCCAAAGAGCTCTTTTGAAAAGTACTAACGGCCTGCACCACGAGAAGGCGGGACATTAGGTGCTAGGCCGGTTCTGTGCATCATCACTGGGGATTGGTACACAGTTCTCCTTCCAGTTTACATCTAGCTACCATTTACAAACCATCAAGTCATTAAGAAGTGGTTAACATTAATTAGTATTTAAATATTGTAATAAGTTACGCCTACGCTAACTTAAAATTTGAACTGCGCATGTTGGTTTTTCCTTATACGTTTTTTTAATGCAGAGAAAACTATAAAACACTAGTGATACTCATTTCCCCAAAGTCAAATCTTTCAACAGTTGTTACAAGGCATTTAAAAGTAAAATTGCTCATATTATTTGTGACAAAAGACATAATGTTAATATCAGTAGATTTTATAAATGAAACTAAATTTTTAGTTATACAATTGGAAATATTAATGGAGCAAATAGAATATTTTATAATTGAATTGGAAAAATTACTAGAACATCAAAATAAAATGCAAGGAGTGGAAATTGTCTTAGATTAGGGTTATATAAATGATTATAAAAAGCTGGTTATAAAAATGTCTAATTTAACTAATAATTTTACTGGTAATTATACTAGTAGTTCTACTACCGAAACAAATAATATATTTATAATTTTATTAATTGTGGGAATTATTTTAGTGATATGTATTGGATTTGTGGAATTATTTAATGCTATATTACGGGAAAGGAGGAAATGATGCAAAAGGATGTAGATGATGCAAAAGGATGTACATGACCTTGATCACGCACATAAAGGGGGGATGAGCTCTGGGATTGTTTGTCACAACTGCTTACACTCTAGTACAAGCTCCTTTGTGTATCCATTACGGGGAATATAGACTGTTTCAACTGGACTAACTGTAGTTCCTGTGCTTCCCCCATTGTGAATTTACTACGCACCAATGTTTGCAGTTAGGAAAAACGACGATGATATTATAATTCTTTTTTATTGTCGCTTTTGTAAATCGCACGTGAAAACCAGCAATGCAAAAAGTTTAGTGGATCATTTAAATCACGGTTTAAAATGGTCTACTGCCATGCAAATATTAGGTCTTTATGCTACAAAATTTGGTGTTTATGAAGATTTTGTTTATGTTTTACATTATATTTATAATTATTATAACTGTAAAGAAAACAGTCCTACATGTACTGGAACATGTAAGTACTTATTTAAAAAATTTTTAGAATTTCCCATGGACAAAATTTTAAAATATGAGATGTATTTTAATATAATACATTACTTCATCTTACATAAAAAATGTTGCAAGATATATATGGATACTGAACACGTTGAAGATGTTTCTAAGATTAATTTCATAAATTTTTTAAAAATGTATGCTGCTAGATAATGTTGGTTGTGTGCTACAAGAGTGCTGTGCTACAAGACTGCTGTGCTACAAGAGTTAGCTACATTGTGTGCTAGAGTCAGCTGCTGCGTTACAAGAGTCAGCTACATTGTGTGCTACAAGAGTCAGCTGCTGCGTTACAAGAGTCAGCTGCTGCGTTACAAGAGTCAGCTGCTGCGTTACAAGAGTCAGCTGCTGCGTTACAAGAGTCAGCTGCTGCGTTACAAGAGTCAGCTGCTGTGCTACAAGAGACAGCTGCTGTGCTACAAGAGACAGCTGCTGTGCTACAAGAGACAGCTGCTGTGCTACAAGAGTCAGCTGCTGTGCTACAATGTTATTTGCTGTGCTACAAGAGACAGCTGCTGTGCTACAAGAGTTAGCTGCTGCGCTACAAGAGTTATTGTTTTTAGTTGCATGCTAAAATGTTATTTGCTCTCAAGTTAAAAATGTATTAAAAATGTATAATAAAAAGCCTTTTAAACTATACTATGTCTTAGTAACATAACTGCTTGTCACAGAGGTCTAACAGGAGCCAGTTGCTACAGTAGCTGAGAGGATGGTAGGACTTTAGCAGAATAAAGCCCCCGGGGTTCGAACCCAGCATTCCTTAGATCAGTGCTAACCATTCAGCCATGGGAGGGTCTTAATAGTGCCGGGGTTAATTTAATAGTGCCGGGGTTGATTGTGTGCTAAATAAGAAATGAATCTAGTCTCTTGCACCTCTATCATTTGCGTTTTTTTTCAAAGATGTATCTGCATTTTTAAACAGATAATATTATGGATCTTTGCTTACATAGGAAATTTGGGTTTAACCGTTCCCCCCATCCCGCCGCCACCCGTTGCTACACCAAACGATCGGGTGTAACGATTAAATATTGATGGTTCTTATTGCATTGTAACAGGTAATCTACAGTTACCCAATTTAGATTGGGATTAGCTAAAAGTATCAAAAAATATAAAATTTCCAAGAATGTTATCTCGTAATAAGTGGGTTTAGTTAGATGATTGAAAAAATTCTTAGCCATGGACTGAATTTTAAACACGATCTCGTTGTAATGAGCTGGATCGATCAGCAATAAATTAGAAGTGCAGATGGATAATCTATTAATCACCTTATTATCTGCTAAATCGTATAACACGCCGTATCTTTTCTTGTTTCGAATCAGAATGCTAATGTATTTTTGCACCAATTGTTGAATTTCGTAATCGTACACTAATTGTTTAGTCAAGTAATTGGCAAATGGTATATTGGGTATTTTCTGGTCGTCTAAAACGATCGAACCTCGAATTTCTCTAATCAGAAGATCGGTGAGTGTGTAGCTCTCCAAAGTCGTAGTAATATCGAAATATTTTTTTAAGTGAAAAGTTTGATTATTACAACACATTACTTTATTAATATTAAGATTGCGATTGAAACGAAAAATGCAATTACAAAAGTAATGAAGCCTTTTCCCAGTAAACCACTTAAAAAATTGGATCCCACATTAAATATTTCGTGTCCCACGGTATTTGCTAAATTGCTCAAAGCTTCTCCCACAGTTGCTCTGTCACACTCGAGGTTTTGTTTATCGGATATTTTATTACCTAAAAATTCGCGAGTACAATTTCTACAACAGGATTCCTCCTTAGATTCGTCGTAACCCAGACAAATGTTTTCGCCAAAATTAAATGCACATCTATTGTTTCTGGTCGTTGCTTTGTTGCAACAACTCAAATCGGATATCTTACATTTAACATTATCGGTTATTAGGAAACAGCCAGTGTTTTTATCGAGATATTTCAAGATATAATCCGAGAGAAAGCCTGCAACTCCACCAGCCACCAAAACTTGAGGAGCGTATTTCATTACGTTCTTCGCAATGCCTCTGAACTTGGGGTTGGTTCGAATTAAAGTATTATAATCACTTACATTTTTTATGGGAAAATTAAAATCGTCCATAGTTTTAACTACCCTCGAATCTAGTTTTCCAACCGCCTTTTTTAAAAAGTCTTGAGCCTTAATATTATTAATAAACGTCTTATCACCAATTTTTGTTATCTTAAAGGCTTTTTTCGGAAAAAGTATCTTTAAATATCTCGAAAGTTGAACGTTATTTACAACTTTTAACAAACGGGTTGGAAATTTAGCCATCTTGTTTTGTATATAAAAATAAGGATGTCTTCATACAATTGTATATTTCAATGCGGAAACGTTCAATGTCCCAAAGATGGTAATTTAATATTAAATCGTATCATATGCAGGGAACATTTAGAAAAAATATTTGGCTTGAACGTTAAATTACAAATATTTAAGCCCCCTTCCGAGGATGGTGTTTGTGGCCCATATTTCATAGTGGCCCCCAATGTTCACTTTGCAATGAACACTGTAATTTTACCCACCAAAGAATTCCTAGACGACTATTATTCTTCAACTCCTCAAAATTCAGATTACATATTAAATCCCGAGATGGACACTTATATAAAACACTTGATAAATATGCGAAGTAAAGACAATTTAACATTTAACTATCAATTCGAAATTTTAAGAAATCTAACGGTGGCTAAAACCGATAAGATTAGTATGTATCAGAATACAGATTCAGTTAAAGTAGCACTTAAGAATTTGGTACAAAACAATCTTAGTGAATTAAGAACATTTATCATAAACGAACCCTATTATGAATACATGACAACTAAAATGCGAATCATTACGACAGACGCGAAGGAGCCAGAACTGAGCGTTGCCCAACTTTCTCCGTTTGAACAGTTTTTCACGTTTACCTGTTTCCCCGATTTTAGCACAATATCGAAATTTTCAAACTCGAATCCTAAAACATTAAACTTTAACTTAATTTACGTTCCCAATGTTGGTTTCGTGACCACCCACATGCTCATAAACCCTCTGCATTTAGTCATTGCGGGAGAATACATAATAGATAGACACTATCTTTCCTTTAAAATTTCTAAAGAACCAAAGAAGGCAACGAGCAATCAATTTACGTCAAAAACTCTGCCAGATAACTTTAGAATAACTAATCTCATCAGTGACACCAACGTTTGTTCAGATTCACGCAAAAATTTACGCAAAAAAATATATTTGTGAGATACAAGTACCCCCCTTTCAAACCCTAAGTAAAAAAGCAAGGTACCCTCAAGCTTAAAAGCAAGCCCCCCCTCAAGCTTAAAAGCAAGCCCCCTCAAGTAAAAAGCCCAAGGTACCCTTAAGCTTAAAAGCCTCCTCAAGGAGACTTTCCTTGAGGCTCTCTCTTGCTCCTCCCCAAGCAAAGTAAAAAAAACACCCCTTCAAGTAGCTACCACAAGAGATGGAAGCTTAGAGAACTTTAGGGATGAAAGCTCGAACCTAGGTCCTTTAGATTGTAAAACATACACAAACAATAGTATGTATACAAGTTATTTATTTTTTCACACAAACATTTTAAATCAACAAATGCTTCTTGTCGTATTTTATCAATTGTTGCTTGGTTAGAAATTCTTTTGCCTTGTTTCTATTAATTCTTACAGTCTTGTAACCCTTTTCCATTTGAATACCAAATCTTAAATAAACGTGTTTCACTATAAAATACATTTGACAATATTTATATCCATCACTGCCGATGAATTTAACTTTCACAAGAGGAGCTCTATACATTTCACTCCAGGTGTAATTGAAATCTAGGCCCGTTTCTTCTTTAAACTCTCTGTAAGCACTGTCAAATAAAACTTTTCGATGTTGTCTTTGAAATGCGTTTCTCTCATTAATGTACCTATACTTGTTTTCTATTTGGCCGTGAGGAAAATCTAAGTAGTCTTCGAAAATTTTACCCTTTTGATAATTACAATAATCCATCAACTCTTTTCTGTTGGGGAAAGTATATTTCTTTTCGAATTCACTTTGGTATTTCACACGATTTTCAATATTTAAGGGGATTTTTCTTTTTATCAGATAATTTTCGTAGCAGTATGGTAACAGTCTCTTAATTAACACTATGTCGTCATTTTCATCACTGACGATCAAACCAACAGAAAAATAAAACTTATTTATCTTTGTGCCAGTCATTTCAGAACAAAGAGTAACAGTTTGAAACCGTTTCTCTTCGGATAGCATTTTTATACCTTCACTAATCACGTGTTCGGTATGAGTCATTTATAAATGCTTTATTTTAAATGACCTACTTCCTGTTAATAGCCACGCGGCTGTGATTAAAATCCGCGTGATTAAAATAACTTATTAGATTTTATTTCTCCAAAGAAATAAAACTTTGAAAAAGTACTGCTCCTGATATAATCGTGTGTTTTGTAATTACAGGTATTGTATTTTTCAAAGCATTCAATATGGGCCATTAAATGACAAGTTGCCAAAAATAGCAGATACCACATGTTTGAACTTTTAAATAGTTCAGAGGTGTCTATTTGTAAATTAGCGTTAATCTGTAAATTAACAGTTCCACGATCCATATCCGCCAGGAACGAGTTACTGTTATTTTTAAACATGGTGCAATACCTATCGAATATTTTTTTGAACAGATGAATGTTAAAAACAATATGTAGGGGTATAAGTCCGTCATTAACTGTAGTCATGTCAAAAAATGCTTGCAAAATTTCTGTACTTTTTGTATTTTCCTGGGAATAATAAAATTGAGTGTGATATCTTTTTAAGTTTAATATTCTGCCGTGAGCTCTGTCTATGGCGGGAATCCATTGTTCTAAGATGCAGTGAAATTGTTCAAGTTCTGAAACGTTGGACAGAACGTGACAGCAATACATCCAGGCGTTTTTCCACGTGACCACATCTAAGGCACCTCTTTTTCTTCTCTTGGGAGTAGCAACTATTTTTTTTTCGTAAATATTATCAATTTCCCTTTCCATTTATTATACTAAAGGATTAATGTATGTAATCTTGTTTTTATGTTTTTTACTAGGATTATTGTTTTTGTACTTTCCCAAAGAAGAGAAGGCCTTTCATAATTATGATGTGGAAAGACAAATGAAAAAGGACTGCGCTACCGAAATGGTTCTGTGTTTAAACGATTGTAAAAAGCTGTGCACAGACAAATATTACATTTGCACTAATAACGTCTGTTCTAAACACGAACCAAATATTGATTGTCACAAGGAAAACGGAGGTGCCATCATGTTGACTCATTTCCAGGACATTCCCTATTGGTCCTGTGTCTGCGCGTTACCACAATATTTTAGCGGAAAATATTGTAACGAAAAAAACCCAAGCATTTGCGAATCGGGAACACTAAAAATTATTAATTTAACAGAAATTAATTGCCAATGTCCTCCAGATAAAATTCCTTACATTATGGAGAACATTCCCCGATGTTTAACTCAACATCAATACGATTTCTTTTACAATTTTATTGAACAGAAAAATCTCAAAAAGTACAATGCACTTTTACAATTACGTCGCAAGATAAATTCTAAGCGTTTCCCCCAGTATCTACTACGTTTGTTAAATATGATAACCATAAAACGTTATATAGGTATTAAATTTTTCATACCAAATTACCAAATAATACCCAAAATCTAATTGTGCCCAGCGTCCAATAAGTTCGCAGGAAACAGTAGAGAGCAAAGGTAAACAGGCATTAAACTTTAACAGTAGAGAGTGTTGAGGCATTAAACTTTAACAGTAGAGAGTTGAGGCTAATTGCTAGTGTTGAGGCTAATTGCGAGCGTCCAAGAGGCACTTTAACAGCAGAGAGTGTCCATTTCGAGTCTCAAGAAGCTAGGTTCCATATTCTGATACGAAATTTTAATCATATCTTTACTTATTTGATTCACTAAAAATTCTGGTCTTAGATTATAATATTTGTTCATAATAAAAAATGATAGCAATCTTAATTTTATCAGTTCCCTATTCGGGGAACTGACACATACTTTAGTAGTCATTTCATCTTTACTTGTGTAAAAAACATCTTCGTTATTGGTGACAAGATTGGATCTGATCATACCCCGTAAAGAACTTTTAGTTGCATAAGTATCAGCACAACTTTGTCTTAAATCCTTGTTCTCATCAAACACGCAACAAAATGGATTAGCGAGTACACCGCCAACGAGTAATAATAAAAAGTATAACATGATTGTGTTATTCCCCCAATTATATCGGACCCTTATATACAAATCGGCAGCTATTTTCCTCATTTTGGTACAAATTGTTGCGGTACAAATTGTTGTTTTTTAATACCGCAAGAAACACAGTTTCCTGCTATTAATATTCTACTATTTTTATTATAAGTGTAATAAACATTTTTTGTACCCGTTTTGGTTTTACATCTAATACAATACATGTCTCCTCTCTTATTTCATCCCCTTTCTCCATACCCCTCAAAAGGATCCATACCCTCCAACAAAAACAAATGAAACAAAATGAAAGTTAAAAAATTTATTTACACATAAGCCAATATTAACGTAACAATATTTTTTCTGGAGAAAAAAACATCAATCTTATATATTCATTCAATGATAGCAATCGCACTCAATGATTCTAAATACATCAATCTCTCATTCGTGTAATCATTGTCTTTATCAATAAAGAACTCCGTTAAACATATTAAACATTTCTCTGGATCACCCAAAGAACTTTTAGGTGTGTTAGTAACAAAATGCAAATAGTTAGCTCAGTGAATAATTAAAATGCTCATTACTCTTATGTAATTCACATAAATTATCACTAGCAGTTTGAAACTTATTCAACATTTGAAAGGGATACACGTATTCTATTATTTAAATTATTCACTTGAATAAACATTTTACAATCATTGGAAATTTTAAATTGTACAGTGTCTCTACGTACTTTAACAACAATAATTGCAGGTAATAATATATTAAAAATTTGAGCGAAAGAATAGAAATCAAATGGCTCATGATACTTTTCTCCTGTAACACTCACTTCTGCCTGCAAAAGTTTATTATTTTCATCAGTAATTGTAATATTTGCCTTGTAGTTCTCATTTTCATTAACAATTGGATTGGTAACTGTGATATTTGCAGGATGAGAGGTAATTATATCTACTAAGTGAATAGTATTGTACTTGGAAGGATGAGAAAGAGATATTTTTAAGGGAATAGAACCCGTTTGACAAACAAAACTTTTACCTGACAAATCTAGTGGTTCTTCAATATGGGTGTAATCTGTAGTTTCAGATATTGTAGTAATTGGGGTAAAAAGTTTTGTAGTAAGTTCATTACTTGTTAAAGGTACAAAACTTGTCAAGGGCACATTGTTTTCAGTAGAGGCACTTATCAGGGGCTCATGAGGATTTATCAGGGGCTCACTGAAGCTTGTCAGGGGCTCACTGAAGCTTGTCAGGGGCTCAATGATTTCAGTAGAGGCACTTGTCAGGGGCTCACTGGAGCTTGTCAGGGGCTCATGAGAACTTATCAGGGGCTCACTGAAGCTTGTCAGGGGCTCACTGAAGCTTGTCAGGGGCTCACTGAAGCTTGTCAGGGGCTCACTGAAGCTTGTCAGGGGCTCACTGAAGCTTGTCAGGGGCTCACTGAAGCTTGTCAGGGGCTCACTGAAGCTTGTCAGGGGCTCAATGATTTCAGTAGAGGCACTTGTCAGAGGCTCACTGGAGCTTGTCAGGGGCTCACTGAAGCTTGTTAGGGGCTCACTGGAGCTTGTCAGGGGCTCACTGGAGCTTGTCAGGGGCTCACTGAAGCTTGTCAGGGGCTCACTGGAGCTTGTCAGGGGCTCACTGGAGCTTGTCAGGGGCACATTGTTTTTTGCACTTGTCAGGAGCTCATTAGGGTTTGTCAGAGGCTCACTAGGGCTTGTCAAAGGCACATTGTTTTCTGCACTTGTCGAGGGTAAAAGTTCGTCATCACTGTAAAAACTAAGGCGTTCAAAACTTTCTTCCGAACAATTGGAAGAGTCAAACGTTTCATCTTCTGACTCAGAACTTCCACTATACCTGTTACTCGATAAATAATGGATTACCTTTTCCTCTTCATCTGAACTACTTTCTTTCAAGAGCGTTTTTGCAATTTTTTTATTCTTATAATTACACCTCATTGCTGCTAATCGCTTTCTCTTCACCATGCTTGCTTAACTCGTGAACAGAGTACCAATCTCTTTTTTCGTAAGGCGTGTAAAATATTACGTTTTTGTCATCAAATGTGACCCTTTTTGTCTTGAAAGACGTCACTTGTTGTAAAGTCACGGGATGAGCAATCTTTTCAATAATCAGTTGCGCTATTCTCTGTCCCTTTGTCACCACAAATGATTCACTTCCAAAGTTAAAAAGTAAAATTTGGATGTTTCCGGTATAATTACTGTCTATCACGCCAGCTCCAATGTGTATAAAATATTTCGTGGCCAGAGAAGGTGCGATGCGACCATAGTAACCAGTTGGTATTAACAATGCAATATCGGTGGGAATGAGTGCTTTACCATTGGCTAATATTTCAACATCTTCTTCCGAAGCACTGTAAAGATCATAGCCCACTGCATGTTTACTCAATTTCTTGGGTGGAATAGCATTTTTAGAAAGTAGTATAAATTTTAAAATCATCCAAAGTAATAAAGTAATATGAAACGTGAACTTAAAAATAATTCAAGGTCTAACAAGAGAGCAAAATTACTTAAACAATGGCCAGACACTACACCATTATATACGTTTAAGAATTACGTAACAACTGATTACAAGAAAAGTGATGATGATGAATCAAGCTGTGATGATCAAAATTATGATGAAAAAGTTAAATGGGAAATTGAACAAAATAGTACAGGAATTGAGGAAATTGAACAAGGCCAGCATGTTACACAAGGCCAACATGTTACACAAGGCCAACACGTTGAACTGGGCCCACAAGGCCAGCATGTTACACAAGGCCAGCATGTTACACAAGGCCAACACGTTGAACCAGGTCCACAAGGCCAATATATTAAACCAAACCCACAAGGCCAACAGCAAGGCCAACACATTGACCATGACCAACAGCAAAAACAAATTGAAGAACAAAATAAAATTCAAAGCTATGAAGGCCATGAGAGCAGATATGAAGGCCATGAGAGCAAAATCTATGAAATACAAGGCCATGAGAGCAAAAGCTATGAAGGCCATGAGAACAAAAACTATGAAGGCCATGAAAGCAGAAGCTATGAAGGCCACGAGAATGATGAAAGCCTAAACCGAGGCCATGAAAGCAGAAGCTATGAAGGCCAGAACCAAGGCCATGAGAACGTATTTGGAATAATACACCCAGAAGAAAGCAAATTTGGAATAATACACCCAGAGGAAAGCAAACATACAGATATTCAACTGTTAAAGGAAATTACAAACAAGTGTAATCAATCGAATGCAAATTTACAACAGGACTTGGAAGAAACAAAACTGAAATATTATTGTTGTTACTTCAAAAAAGTTTTGGAGCAATTGCCACTCAGTAAGAAGATAATTAGCGACATAAACATTCCCGACAATAGAGAGGGATTTTTAAAAGCTTATAGCATAGTGAAAACTTGCGTTCATTGCGAACTACAAAAGAAATCATACTTGGCCTTTAATTCCGTTTTCAACATGATAAGTAGTGTGATTGGTAAACTCTTGCATTCCACGATAGTATCTCCTTATCTCTTAAAATTAATATCGGACGAATCTTTACAAAGGGCATTTGCAGTTTACCAGTCTAATTTAGATTCTGGACCCGACGAATTACAATGCATAGCCTATCTGGTTCAAGAAGAAATTAATAAACAGAGTCCTTTACAAATTCCCAATCCCATGTATTATTCAATGACTAACCAAATGACCGCGGTGAGTAAGTATGTCACTCACATATTGAATGCTCTAGCTCAAGAACACTTTAAAATTTGATTTTTTGTACGACTTTATCTGTAATGAAATCGGGAACATATTCTTCGATTCCGTAGGAATACACTTCCACATCTTTATCAGTTATACCCGCTAATTTATGCAAATAACTTCTACCCTTACTAGTAAATTTGGGCCTACCCCCTTCGATGTAATGCGACAGTGGATTTGAAACAAAATTTTCCTTGTACACGGTAAAGGGTCTATCTGCCTTAATCTTATTCAATATGCCCCTTTCACCCCACTTACTACTCAGTAGATTAGCTTGAGTAAATTTCGTATCTGTAAGTAATTTGCTTTTCTTATCATTATTAGCATACACGGTCGTATCCTTAGTCATTTCAAAATGACCCAAGTCACTGAGATAATAAGTGTACTCGGTGTCCGGAGGTATATTTAAAGGATAAATATCGTCGACCTTATTGCACATCCACGAATGACCGTGTTTTTCTATGGAAGTCGTAGAACTGGACGGACAAAAAACAAAAGGTTGTTCTTTTTCACAAGTGGTGAAAATCGTAGAATCTAACAGAGTGATTCCTGAAAATATTTTACTGCCTGGAACGCAAGGAATGGGTTTTATTCTAAACGATTGCGAATAATAATCCAGAGTGTAGGGTTTCGATTTCCCAACGTACTTTCTACGCTTGATTTTTCCCTCGTGATAATGACACTCAAACTCTTCATCTATTTTAATTACTCCAAACTTAATTTCTTTTAGAAAAGGATACTTGAGACATTCGTTTTCCACACAAACGTTGTAATTATTTTTGAGAGTCTCTGTCTGGGGATTACATTGTGGTACGCTGGCAGAGAGATAAGATCTAGGAATGTACCAATTTTCCAATAAGTTATTAAACTTAAATACCGGTAAATTATTTATTTCGTGGCCCCATTTCATCTTGGGTAAACATTCGCGTTTCATTATGTCAAAATATTCATTTGCGCCTTGACAACTCTTTGTAACTCGATCTCTACAATCGTAATATTTTGTAATGTCACGAACTGGAGCAACTTTCACTCCCGTTTGACATTGATTGATGACTTTCAACGTATTTTCGTCTACGATTTCGTCATTTTTTAATTCGTATTCGACGATATTCCGCTGATCACCGCAAGTGTAGGCTTCCAATCTATCTCTGATTTCGGCCTGTATGGAATGTGGCGCTCTCCTTCGCCAAGAACTTCCGGCAAGAGTTACCTGAGTAATGGGCAATAAAGTTTTGCAAAATACTGGATCTACGCAAACGCCATTTTCAAACACTTGTTGCCTGAAAAAACTTAAATTTACAGGGGGTCGAAAATCGTAATGGTCCCATTCTTTCGGACATTTAATTTTTACAACTGCTATTCCATCTTTACATTCCCTATAGCCGTAAATGTAACGCAAATTCTTGTATGTTTTAGTAAAGGAAATTCGAAGCCCGTCTTTTGCATTCTTGCAAGTGGATTCTACACAAGTTTTTAACTTTATATTAAAATATTCAAATTTGTCGCACTCCCTGTACTCTTTAATTTTTTGTTCTTCACAAATAACGTATTGGGCGCCGCCGCCTATTGATACGGCCTCTTTATCCGATTTTCCCGTGCAAGGGCCCAAAGTCACGCATCTATTAACACTGAAAATTTTACCTTTTTCGCATTCTTTCAAAACGCTTTTTTTATTTACGCATTCGTAATATTGAGTTTGAGAAGCATTAGATTTATATCTGTAAAAATCGGGTTTATCCAGGCAAATATCTTTGGGCATGCAACTTTTCAAGTTAAATATTTGCCCCGGGGAACACTGCAACAGTTTAAAAACCCGGTCGTTCTTGCATTGAAAATAGAAAAGATTATCGGTGACTGTCAGAGGTAAAATATCACTAACGTCATCGGCAATAATTAATTCGTCATCTGGCATTCCTCGACAGGGATTCACTTTGCTGATTTTATCTTCGTTCCAAAAATATCCTTCGGGTATAGAAACTCGCCAAGCGTCTACATTCAACGACAGACCATTTTCTGTAATGTCGTAAGATGTGATAGACGACTCTCCCGTCTCTTCATTATAATATTCCCCGGGATCTAAATTCCTTATAAAATTAAAATTTTTATCGAATAGCTTGTGATTTAAATCTACTAAATTGTGAAGTGGCGCATTTGGTCGATAGAGGGTAACATTAGAATAAACTAGAATAAAATAATATAATAACAAGAGAACTATGACCGAAAAAAATAATAACATAAAGACTTTATTTGATTCGGAATTATGCAACATCTGGAAGGAAGAAACGGAAAAGGAAGCTCAGCCCTGTTGTAAGAATCCTCAGATTAAAAGATTCACCATACAGACTAGAAAAAGCGACGAAATGCCCACAGTTTTCGAACAATGCGTCAATTGCAAGAGATACCTGCGGCATTCATGATATTGGCGATCTGTTTACTCGTATTACTCATAAACCTGTCTTCTCTTCGTTTTAAGACCTTAAATTCTGTCGAAGAAATAATTTCGCATTCGTACACTTTACCATTTTCTAAAGTTTCTCCGCCACGATGGAGATATTTGCATTTTTCCGTTATGAAATAACCATTTTGATACAATAAATCGATGGTGATCTTTGACTTATACTTGTATATTTTATCATTTAGCGTGTGAAATATCATTTCGTCTCGAGGAGGAAGAAAAGTGTTGTATTTTTGAACTTTAAAGGATGTTTTCAAACTAGGTAAAAAGTCTAGGAGAATGTGACTCATGTTTTGTCTGTACACTGGCGAACCGTGAGCCTGATAAACGTCTAACAGAACAATCGAACCGTTTCCTAGTTTTTCTGCTGCAAATACTAAACCGTAATGGGGTAGTAAATCATTCGTCGTAGTTATAGTGGTTATTTGATCTTCCCACTCTTGTATCACGTAATTTTCGTGACAAGTGACAAACCCAAACACCCCGTCGTGCTTGATCGCTTTCAGGGCGTGGGGAATTTCGCGCAAACTCGTGTTAATCACCTGTTTTCGGCGATTGGGCAAAAATTTAAATGGAGGCACTTTCCCGGCGGAGAAAACGTCCTTCAATAAAAAAGTATAGGGCAATAACATATCAAAATTCACGGGCAAAATGATTTTTCTAGTTTTTGTCGTGGCCATTTCCAATTCGAATAATATCCCACAGGTTCTATCACTCCTATTAAATATCGCTAATTTAGCGTCGTAAGGAGGTAAGATAATTTCGCATCGGTATTCAATCACTAAACACTTTTTATCGAAACCCACGAGATAAACAAATTCTTCGTGCTGTTGCTTTGACCACTGATAGTGCGGTATTTCCACAGACTCTACGAATTTAAACCAAAAATCGTTGCAATATACTGCAAAATGATTTTTTTTCTTTTTAATTTCGCAAATGTCATCTCTCTGCCTGAAATATTTAAAATAATAAACGCTATAATGACGATATTGGGGTTTTAAGAATGCTAATATATCCATAGCCTCTACAACAGAACCAAAGAGTTTAATTTTTCGAAATTCGTATTCATACATGATACTTTTCTCTAATGTAACTCTCTATATTAAATAAAAAGTCTATCTTTTGGTCGACAATCACATAGAGATATATGGCATAACAAATGACAAATACCACAATATATAGAGAACTTATATTTAATATCGAAATTAATAGCGATAAAAGAGTAATGGGGAATGTAGTTAAAAGCAACATGAGTTTTGAAACATGCTTTTCCTTCAAATAAGAAATGACATTTTCGCCGTTAGATACTGATTTTTCTTCGTTTTGTAATAAATTCTCGAGTTCCTTCTGTAATGCATTCATATTGTTTTAATTCTGCGCTTTCTTGTTTAAACCCAAATTGAGCAACTACGTGCTTATAATTTTGTGGATCTAGGTTTTTTTTCAATAGGCTAAACACGAATAAATTTCCCATGTTTTCGTTCCTGTGAATGTATAGTTCAAATAGGCGATAAACCAAGAGAAGACTAGAAATCAGAGCGAGAAAAATGAACCAAAACCATAAAAAGATGTAAATTTTTTCGTTGATTATGTTAATGGGAAGAATACACAAAGTATCGTAACGTTGAATCGAACCAGATGAACCCAGATTATAAAAATTACATTTAGTTATTCTAGGAAATACCTTTACCATGGGGTCATATCTTATAGACGGATCCCACTCTGTAAAGCTAACAACTTCTAGTCCATAAGTCGAAAATTCTCCACCCAAAAAATTATTAGTCAAGATCATTTGAACGATCACAATGACCAAGTTTAAAATTTCAGAGAAAAAATAATACAAATAATATAAATTATGATTTTTTACATTAGTTATTAAGTAATTTACTAATAGCTTGCTGTTGGTTTCTACTTCTTTGGAGATGGGGAGATGAAGACCGAGAATGATATTTTTAATTTTTCCTCCTTCCATATTTTTCCAAAAATATCTAGGAATATAAAAACTTATTGCCTGAAGGAATAGGACAAAGCATACCCACTGGTAATAAGCGTGATACACGACTTTTTCTTTCCCTGTAAAAGTGTCTATTCCAGGATAAGGAACTTGAACACTCACATTTTTTTTCCACGAATCGGGTAAACTAAACGTAGTGTGTATCCAACAATAAGTATCCAAGAACTTCGTGGGAATTTTATTATGGGGAAGGCAATCGATGGGATCTCCGATATATTGCTTGCTGCTCACTAGAATGCTGCAGGCCAAGAGAATCGAACAAGTGACTCTATAATACAATCGAAAAATACCATTATCGATTATCGTTCCATCTGTTTTTAAAAAAGTTTTTAGTTTCGTAAATAAATCCATTTTAGTAATTTAAGAGAATGAGAGTAGCATTTAGTGATTTAAGAGGATGAGAGTGAAGGGGGTTTATATATCCTAAAAGATAAAAATTTGAGGAGATTTTTTATATATATAGCGAACTATACTTTGAGTTAAAACACTAAAAAATGGAAGTGGATGCTGTTTATAAGAGCGAGTTGGAAAATTTTAGTTTTTGTAAGAATGATAACGGGGACAAGATTGATCCTTACAAGAGTTACTTAAAAGAACCACCATTTAATAATAAAGTTGAATTCAACTTGAGTTCTTTGCGATCCGAAGAACTTTCGAAACCCGAGGAACTTCTCAATTTAAAACCCGAGGAAGAAAATCTAGATGAAGCCATGCAATATTCTCCGTCATATAAATCTTCCCGATCACCTAGTCCCCGTTCTAGTGTATCTGAAAAAAGGAGTCGCAAAAAATATTACGATTCTCATAGAAGAAGTGATGAAAGAGGCGTTAACAGAAGAACTTTTAAAAGAAATTATATCCAACTTAACAGAAGAGGCATTAATGCAGCTGATAGACCTTTTAACAAGAGGCATGAGTTAATGCGGTCACCCCAAAAGAGTGTTATTTGGTCACCTCAAAAGAATGTTATTTGGGCATTTAGGAAAGACTTTTCTGATGACGATCGATATTACATAACTAGGAACAATATTTTTAAAACGGATAACGAAATAACTGGAACTTTTACCCTAAAGTCAAATAACAACATCCCCCCTCAAGTATGTTACACCATCTGGAAAAATCTCAAGATTACGGAAAAAACTTTTTTCCCTAATGGTAGCGTTAAAATTACAAAGTTTCAGATTTATAGAGATTTTATGGATTTGCTATTGTCATACAATAACGAAAACCTTATCGCCGAAAACATTGTACATTACTGTTATGTGATTTCTACTTTAAAATGTAAAAAAATGTATCAACAGATGAAAAGATATGTGAGACATTTGGTACCTAGTACTTATGCTTGTATAAATCAAGACTGTTATTCAACATTTATTGGAAATTTCCCTAGTGAATATTATACACCCAGTGTAAATCTTCAAACGAAAGATTATTATAAACTCATTAAAAATTAAGTTAAAATTTTTTTCTGTACCTCCATATTTCTTTGGGAAGAAGCAAGCAAGGGGTTGAAAGCCCAAAGGGATAGTTGAAGGGGTTGAAAGCAAAGGGATATTTGTAGTACTAGTTGGGTTAGCACAAGGTTAATAAATGGGCCGTCGGTTGAACCGTGGTTTCACATGTGAGTAACGCCATCCCTTTCAGATCTCTTCAACAGCCTTTTCGAATCATTTAGTCTATAGTGTGCACTCAAAAATTTTGAAAACTTTATCAAGAACAGACAAAAGTTAATTTCTCACTTTCAAACACTCAAGTCCTTTTGGCTACCCAATAGTGCTTTTAGCTAGTCCTTTTGGCTACCCAATAGCACTTTTGGCTACCCAATAGTGCTTGGGTAGCCAATAGTGCTTGAGTAGCCAAAAGTGCTATTGGGTAGCCAATAGCACTTTTGGCTACCCAAGCACTTTTGACCAGCACTTTGGGACTAAAACTCCCTTTTGGCCAACACTTTTGACCATAGTCCTTTTGGCCAGCACTTTTGACCATTGACTACCCAATAGCACTTTTGACTAGCCCTTTTGGCTACCCAATAGCCCTTTTGACCAGCCAGCCACTACACTGCTTTTACGAAGATGGTCAACCCATAGCTCAAAAGAACTTTTGTGTATGCTGTCCCCACCTTACCATTAACAAAAATTAACCCAACAGCCAACCAATAGCCAGCCATGACTTTTACGGAGATGGTTAACTCATGATGTGAACCCATGATGTGTACTCAAAAGATGTGGCTGTTCCCACCTCATTTTTTACCATTAAGAACTGACAAAAGTTAATATCTCACTTTTATTTAAAACTTGATGAATTCAACAATAATAATTTTACATTTAGGACATTTTTCTTGTACGCAGTTTTGACAGAAAGATATGTGATTACATGGCAAAACTAAAATTTCCATCTTTTGAATTCGGCATTTGATACACAATCTATCTCCATTACTGTTTCTCAGAATCTTTTTCTTTTTTCTATCTATTGGAAATAGACACTCATTGATTCTGAAAGTTTGTTCCGTAGATATTTGTTGCATGTTTCAAAGAATTTTTTATCAGTTTCTGGATACACTAAAAATGGTCTATCAATTTCTATGACATAAATCCACGGACCATCAATATCTTCTACCAGTTGTAGAGAATCTCTGAAAACTTGACAGGTTTCAATTATCTTGTCTTTATTTTTAGAAATGACTATAAAACTTGAAAAGCTTTTTTCATAAACTAAAAACTCATCTTTTAAAGTTTCATAAAAACTTACAGTTCTGGGATAAACAATTTTTGTTAAATAAACATTCATCATTAACCTTCTCCAAGCCGTCTCTTTCTTTTATATAGGTTTCAGTCAATTACGTATTTCCTAACACGTGCACGCATAGGAAATATTCCAAGAACATTGCAGATTTTCACTCAAATACGTATTTCCTAACACGTGCATACGATATTCCAATTGTACCTTACTCTTTGATATAATGGATAATTTTATCCTCAATTCTTCCCAAAAATTTCCTTTTCCCATAACCTTGCAATTTTTTACAAGGACATAGACTTATCCTTGGTCCCACATGCCTACACATGCTTCTCATAACCTTGTAGTGTTAACTTATGCCCTCCCTTAACATAATAATTCATCCACACAATTTTCCAAGCTCCATAACCTTGAAATTAAGGACCTTCATTTCACCTTCATCCTTTAATATTTCATTGGTTCCACACAAGGTTACACACAACTTTCCAAGCCACACAACCTTGCAATATAAGGACCTTCATTTCACCTTCATCCTTTAACGTAATTTTCCAAGAATTTCCTCTTCCCATAACCTTGCATTATTGATACATTCTTTAACACCCCTAACAAATCCCTCATTGGTCACTTCAAACTCAACTCCCATTTCCTATTAAATTTCACCCTGATAGTAACTCTCATTGGCCACCAACACTTATGAGTGCAGCCAATAAACGAATCCTCTCGAGTATACGTAATTTATCTAGTAAAATTTTGTGCGTATATATAGAAGAGGAAAAATATTTGTCATTAGTCTCTCAACATTTAGTGAAATGGAAAATTTTCAAGCTAGAGCAAAGGCTATATTCGAAAATGAGCACAAGACATTCAACATAGTTTCTGTAAGTGACCACACTTTTATATTTAAAGAAGATAACTGCATTCATCCAACTAGTGGCAAGAAATTTAGTAAAAACAAAAAGAAAAATTACTTTTTAAGTCAATTGTTTAAAAAAGCTTCTATTCCCCAAAGATATTCCTACGAACTTTTTCTAAAGAATCTAAAAAGTTCGGCAAATACCATATCAGGAATTCAATCAAAAAATAAAAAATGGTGGTTGACAAATAAATATTTTTCAACTGGAGTTGAAGATCTCAAACCCAATGAGATGTTAAGAATAATAACTTGTTCAGTTCCGTTGTATTTTTACAGCGGTAAGTTAGAATATGCATCCTTTTTACAAGAATTCATAGGTAAAGAAAAAAGGGAAAGAACTGAAAATTTTACCCTGATTCCAAAAGATATTACAAGTTATTTTGACATGATGCTATTTGAAGCTAACAAAGAATATACACTATGTGGTCCTCAGGCTTATCTTTTTATTGCTCCTACACACTGCCTATTTTTTATTGAAAAGGTTAAAATTGTTAAACCCGTTGATGAAGCAGAAACATCTAGTGCAGTTTTGTTTTTAGAATCTGAAGAGCCGATGGAACCAACCGAAATAATGGAAACTCAGCCGATGGAAACTCAGCCGATGGAAACTCAGCCAATGGAAACTCAGCCGATGGAACAATTGGTAATTCCAGACCAACCACCAGAACGACCACCGAAAATTTGTAAAAGGAGAAAAGTAGCAAGCGAAGAAGCTATTAAATCGTATATAGAAACAATAGAAAATGTAATTTCAATGTCAGAAGCTCCATCCCCCATTACTGGAATGCTCCACTCATCCCAGCAGTCGGAAGCTTCACCCGTGATGCTCCACTCATCCCAGCAGTTGGGAACCAATGTTTCACCCGTGATGTGTCACTCATCCCAGCAGTTGGAAGCTAATGTTTCACCTATGATGTGTCACTCATCCCAGCAGTTGGAAGCTAATGTTTCACCTATGATGTGTCACTCATCCCAGCAGTTGGAAGCTAATGTTTCACCTATGATGTGCCACTCATCCCAGCAATTGGGAACCAATGTTTCACCCGTGATGTCTCATTCATCCCAGCAGTTGGAAACCAATGTTTCACCCGTGATGCTTCACTCATCCCAGCAGTTGGGAACCAATGTTTCACCTATGATGTGCCACTCATCACAGCAGTTGGGAACTAATGTTTCACCCGTGATGCTCCACTCATCCCAGCAATTGGGAACCAATGTTTCACCTATGATGTCTCATTCATCCCAGCAGTTGGGAACCAATGTTTCACCTATGATGTCTCATTCATCCCAGCAGTTGGGAACCAATATAGAAGCACCCATTACTTATAAGGAACCCGAAACTATAGTGCCGGAAACCAATATGGAACCTCAAACTTTAGTGCAGCAGTTCAATATAGAATCCCAAATGCCTTCCTCATCGCAGATTTACTTCTCATCGCCTCAAAGACCTGCTGCTGTTAAAAATATGAACCTTTTAAAAAAAATTATGAAGAAAGAAAAATTCAAGTTACCTCAACCCCTTCCACAACCAAATGTGCAATTAAGAATAGAATCGCCGTTAAACTTATCGCCCCTAAGAAAAGTTGAATCACCACCTCAACAGTTATTTATAAATACACCCAGATGCTCTGAAAGAATTCCGAATTTTGAACTCTCTGACGACACATTTAATTTTTTTCCCTTAACACCCTCTACAGAACAATTCTTATATAATGAATTAATATCTAATGTATACTCACCTATAGGAAGTTGGAAATAGTAAGTATTTATTGAAATTTGGAAATACTTAAGTTTGGTTCTATTTTTAAGATTGAAATACTCAAGTTTGGTTTTATTTTTAAGATTGAGTACGTTTCTAAAATATTCTAAAATAATTTAGCTCTTTAGGTATTCTTTAAGCTGTACTAATTAGACCGATTATGTCTAAATGCACAGTTAAATAGCCACTAACAACTGAAAAATCAGTCATTAGACATTTCTCCATAAAGTTTTACTTGTTCAGACTTTATTTTCTAATTAAGATACAAGCATCTCGTATTGGTATCATACTTGAGTGCACATTAACGTAAGTTCTAGGGGGACAAAAATATAAGGCATTATGTCTATAAATGGAATGCTAGTTCTTTAATTGTGCAAACTAGATAACCTAAATGCTTTCTGAATTAGGTTGATTGTTATTACTAATCAAAAATAAATTTTTTATACTACAATTGCACCCGTGTCTATTTGATAAAAGTAAAATAGACACAGGGGAAAAGCTACTACTCTAATGATTTTATTCTCTCCGCAAAGAGTAAAAGAATTTCTCAGTGTGTGATATTGTGTAAATTTTATACAGTAACCAAAGAAATTTTGATAATTTTCACTTATGATTGTCCTCGAAACTCTAATGTAAAAAATTGTAAAAAATTGAGGAACTATCCATCAGTTACTGCTTAAATGCATAAATGATTAAGGTTAATTTTATTCATCTCTTATTAAGTATCTATGTTATTTATAGAATGTAAAAGTATTCATCTCTTATTAAGTATCTATGTTGTTTATAGAATGTAAAAGTATTCATTTGTACAAATATGTAAACCACTGTGGTAACACTGTACAATTGTAAAAAGCTATGTCAATATAACACTAAAATTTTGAAAAATAAAAAATATATCTATCAATATCGTGTGTATCTAGTGACTAAAGGCCCATATTTGAAAATGTTTATATATTGATTATAAGAGCTACTTTATCACAGGGGGGCGTAGCTCAAATGGTAGAGCGCTCGCTTAGCATGCGAGAGGTACCGGGATCGATACCCAGCGCTTCCAAATGATTTTTTTCAAAAAAGTATACGTTTTGAAAATGTATAAGAATTGGACTAATTCATGATTTTAGAAGCCAAATTAAAGCCACAATTATGGCTACAAAAGTTTTAAATCACTATGGCTACAAGAGTTTTTAAAACTCCATAGCTACAAGAATTTTTTAAAACTCCATGGCTACAAGAATTTTTTTAAAACTCCATGGCTACAAGAATTTTTAAAGCCTTATGGCTACAAGAATTTTTAAAGCCAATTATGGCTAGAGTTTTTAAAACTCCATAGCTACAAGAATTTTTAAAGCCAATTATGGCTACAAGAATTTTTAAAAACTACATGGCTACAAGAATTTTTTAAAACTCCATGGCTACAAGAATTTTTTAAAACTCCATGGCTACAAGAATTTTTAAAGCCAATTATGGCTACAAGAATTTTAAAGCCAATTATGACTACAAGAATTTAAAACTCCATGGCTACAAGAATTTTTAAAACTCCATGGCTACAAGAATTTTTTAAAACTCCATGGCTACAAGAATTTTTTAAAACTCCATGGCTACAAGAATTTTAAACCTCCATGACTACAAGAATTTTAAACCTCCATGGCTACAAGAATTTTAAACCTTCATGGCTACAAGAATTTTAAACCTCCATGGCTACAAGAATTTTAAACCTCCATGGCTAGAAGAATTTTAAACCTCCATGGCTACAAGAATTTTTTAAAACTCCATAGCTACAAGAATTTTTTAAAACTCCATAGCTACAAGAGTTTTTTAAAACCTCCAGAGTTTTAAACCTCCATAACTACAAGAGTTTTAAAACACACATGAGGTTTTAAAACTCCATGGCTACAAAAACACCTACAAGAGTTTTAAAACACACATGAGGTTTTAAAACTCCATGGCTACAAGAGTTTTTAAAACTCCATGGCTACAAGAGTTTTTAAAACTCCATGGCTACAAGAGTTTTTAAAACTCCATGGCTACAAGAGTTTTTAAACTCCACAGCTACAAGAATTTTTTAAACCTCATGACTACAAGAGTTTTTAAAACTCCATGGCTACCAGAGTTTTTAAACTTTCATAGCTACAAGAGTTTTTAACCCCCATAGCAAGAATTTTTAAAAACTCCATAGCTACAAGGGTTTTAAACTCCCATAGCTACAAGAATTTTTAAACTTTCATAGCTACTTTTTAAACTCCCATAGCTACCAAAATTTTTAAACCCTCATAGCTACTTTTTAAACCCCCATACTACAAGAGTTTTAAAACTACTTTTTAAACCTCCATAGCTACAAGAAGTTTTAAACCCTTATAGCTACAAGAGTTTTAAGCCTTCATAGCTACGTTTTAAACCCTTATAGCTACAAGAGTTTTTAAACCTTCATAGCTACCAGAAACCCTCATGGTTTAAACCTCATGGCTACAAGTATGGCTTGAAAAGTTAAAAAGTAGTAACCTCATGGCTACAAGTATGGCTTGAAAAGTTAAAAAGTAGTAATTTTGCACCTGTTCTCCTCCTATATATGATCCTTCTGTCGAGTGGGTTAACAAGTGTGTTTAAAAATGTTTGTTTACAAAAGAAATGGGGAAATAGAGCCCTTCTATTACCATCAAATGCTCGAATCGATCGAAAAAGCCAGCAAAGATTTAAAACATGTAAATGCAAGATTGATAGCAGATAGAGTAAAACGAGGATTGTATTACAAATACAATTATACCACGGAAATTATAAATTTAATAGCTGATGTTGCTGCTAGTTTAATTACTAAGCATTTCGAATACGATACTCTGGCAGCCAGATTTTTTCTCTCAAATATTTACAAAACTACCCAAGAAAAATTTAGCAATGTCATGTGGAAGTGCTTCACTGCTAAATTAATAACTCTGAAATTTTACAATCTCGTGGAAAGTTTGGATTTAGATAATGAAATATCCTACGACTATAACGATTACACCTTCATGGGATTAAAAACTATGGTTGCCAGTACGTTATTAAAAATTAATGGAGTCGTAGTAGAACGTCCCCAACATTCTTTGATGAGAGTAGCTGTGCAGATTCACGGTAACGATAGAAAATCTGTACTTGAAACGTACGCGTTAATGAGAGATAAAATATTCATTCACGCGTGCCCGACTCTCATGAATGCGGGAACAAAGGTACCTCAATTGTCCAGTTGTTTCTTGTTTCCCGCGGGAAAAGAAGAAACACTAGACGTTGCTAAAAAATGCGCGATAATTTCTGAATGTGCTGGAGGTATAGGGTTAAACATAAACTCTTTAAAAAACCCAGTCAAATCCTCTAAATTATTAAATTCGGTTATAAATTACGTGGATGGGGAGAGAAGAAGCAGTGCAATGGCCGTCTATATCGAGCCTTGGCACCCACAAATATTTGAATATCTCAATTTAAAAAAGAATACAACCACCAGTGCAACACGAGACTTATTTTATGCTCTGTGGGTCTGCGACTTATTTATGCGGAGAGTGAAAAACGACAAAAAGTGGTCGTTGATGTGGCCACGAGATTGTCCCGATCTCTCCACCAGTTGGGGGATTAGGTTCGAATCTCTGTATCAGGGCTACGAAAGCAATAAGCGAATAGTGACAGATCGCATCAGGGCTAGGGACTTGTGGCAACGCATCTTGGAAACGCAAATCGAAACGGGCGTTCCTTACATTCTGTACAAGGACACCATCAATCGCAAGAGTAATCAGAAACATTTGGGTACGATTCCCTGTGGAAATTTATGTGCAGAAGTGACGTTATACAGTTCTGAAAAAGAAATTGCCGTGTGTAACTTGGCTTCCATTGCTCTTAACAAATTCGTCGTAAACAATAAGAGTTTCGATTTTGATAAGCTACACGAAATTACGAAAATCGTGACTAAAAATTTAAATAAAGTAATTGACGTTAATCACTACCCCCTACAGGAAGCTAAACTCTCTAACGAGAAACACAGACCCATCGGAATTGGAGTTCAAGGTCTGGCCGATACTTTTTTATTACTTCGTTTCCCATTCGATTCACCCAAAGCTCAAAGACTCAATAAAAAAATATTCGAAACCATCTATCACGGAGCATTGGAAGCAAGTTGCGAACTGGCTAAAAAATATGGTTGCTACGAATCTTACCCGAATTCTCCCACTTCCCAAGATCTATTTCAATTCGACTTGTGGAACGAGAAACACGAAACTTTTTATTGGTCCTCTCTAAAATGCGAAATATCCAAGTATGGACTATTTAATTCTGTGTTGATATGTCTCATGCCCACTGCAACGACCAGTCAAATATTGGGAAATAACGAATCTTTTGAACCATACATCAGCAACATTTACGTGAAACGTGTATTTTCGGGAGAATTTCAAATGGTCAATCGCCATTTGGTCAGAGATTTAGAGGCTTTAAACCTGTGGACCGAAGATGTCAGACAACAAATAATTGCCCAAAACGGTTCTATACAAGATTTGGAACAGATTCCCACAGAAATTAAACTCTTGTACAGAACAGTTTGGGAAATTCCTCAGAAACACTTGATTCAGATGGCGGCAGATCGCGGAATCTATGTAGATCAAAGCCAATCCATGAACATTTACATGTCGGATCCCAACTACGAAAAGTTAACGAGCATGCATTTTTACGGTTGGCAAAAGGGATTAAAGACTGGTTTGTACTATCTCAGAACAAAACCATTAGCTCAACCCACAAAATTTACATGTACTGCATGTAATTAAAGATACAATTAAAAACATTTAAAACATTTATTTTGTCTCTATTTTACATTCACTTACCATTGCAGAGTCAAACATTGTAAAAAAGAATCACTTAGAGTCACTTTGCAGAGTCAAAGAGTCACTTTGCAGGCTTACTTTGCAGAGTCAAAGAATCACTTTACAGGCTTACTTTGCAGGCTCACTTTGTGGGCTTACTTTGCAGGCTTTGCGGGCTTACTTTGCAGGCTCCAATGCAGGCTTACTTTGCAGGCTCCAATGCGGGCTCCTCCAACCTTGCAGGCTTACTTTGCAGGCTCCAATGTGAGCTCCAATGCGGGCTCCTCTAACCTTGCAGGCTTACTTTGCGGGCTCCAATGCAGGCTTACTTTGCAGGCTCCAATGCGGGCTCCAATGCAGGCTCCAATGCAGGCTTACTTTGCGGGCTCCAATGCTGGCTCCAATGCAGGCTTGCAAGCTCCAATGCGGGTTCCTCCAACACGAACTCCCCCAACGTTGCGAGCTCCTCCAACGCGAAATCCTCCAACGTTGCGAGCTCCCCCAATGCGAACTCCTCCAACGTTGCGAGCTCTTCCAACGTTATGGACTCGTTCAACGTTATGGGATTATCCAACATTATGAACTCATCCAACATTTCGAGCTCATCCAACGTGGGGGAATTTAAAATTCCCGTTAATGCGGGATAAATGTCACTAGCATCTAGTGAATAATCGTCCTCCGAATCAATATTCACTATTATGGAATCGTCAGAAGAATAATTATCTTCTGGCATCGGGATAAAATCAGCCCCCAAACCAATAGCTACAAAATCTAAATCAAATTGCATAGTTGAATAGTTTTTCAGACTGTTAAAATTTAAACTCAACGCAAAGCTTTTATATAGTTTACAAGATGCGTCCAAGATGCGCACTTGTGTTAAAATATGCATACTTCTTTGTGTTAAAATATGCATTTATACAAAATCTTGACAATTTTACAAAGTACTTAAAATGTCAATTGGCTTTGTGCCAATACGCCATCTGTTGAGCCTTGATAAATGCGCAGTATTTAAAATTACATTTGCAAGGAATATACTTTGAAATGTTCTCACTCCAAGGATATTTCTTTTCTATTCTCTCCACGTTCAAAAGGGGGAAATAATACTGTAGAAATATTTTTTCGTATTTGCCAAGACAATAAAGTCTTATCACGTTGTATTTCTCTATATGATGAGTCAATAAATCAAACCAGTTTTGGTTCTCAGAAACTGGTTGTACATAAAAGTTGTCATAGTTTAGAAAAATACAAAATTTTCTAACTCTGAAATTAAACATATTTCGGTTAAAGTTAAAGGCCACATAAGCGTCATTTTTCGCTATTTGAGCCATTATTTATTATGTCCTTAATGGCTTTGGGTTGCTCTTTATATACACTTGAATTGAAAAACTTTCAACTTGGGTTTAAAAATTACAGCTTAAGTTTTAAACGTTTGATTAGTGTTTATATGTTTACTTTATGCTTTAAAGTATTTAAATATCGCGCATTGCTACTTGATTTATCTAAATATCTTGCAAAGTCACAAACCTCAATGTGCTTCCCCCCATGACATCACAGACCAATTCTATCAGATACTCCCCTTCGTAAAACTTATTTTTCTCTCTAAAAAATAATTATCCCATATCTCAAATCATCTACGTATGACAAAAATAACTTGGCACATGTTTAAGTACATACTCAATGAGTATCTTTAAATGTGAGCGACACTGTACGAGTCAAATGGACCCCCCACACCCCAAACGTTTAGAGATTGGAACAGTTGTTGGGACACTCCAGTAAGACTATCCAGCATGTTCTTTATGCATATTATTTATTTATAATATTCTCTCTATTCCCCCTACCACAAACAAGGCAACCACAAACGAACGACACTTTCTTTTAGGAGCATCTTAGTTGGTGCTAAATTCTAGCTAAGTTCTCCGTAAAAATGTATACAGTTAGTGGGGTGACACCATTGACAAAGATCACCTTTTTACATCTGTAGCAATATGAAAACCCACAACTCACTGGCTAATTTAGGCAGAAGCTAAAGCAATTCGAAATGATTTACCCCCAAATTAACAAAATAACTTAATAAAAAAACACCAAAATTGTTGTAAGTAAAAAAACCAGTGACACTCATATTTTCCTGAGACGGAGGGTAATTCAATTAATGCAAATTAGCATTGAAATATTTGCAAAGTGCCCACAGTCAAAAACACCGATAGATGTGTGTATAATGTCACATACAAGTTAAACACACTGAGTGGTCTTGACTGAAATCTGTTCTAATAAGTCTCCCACCTTCTATAAGCATTTAGGGGGTGACCTAGCCATTTAGTCCACACACTTAAAAAGAAAATTACTCCAGCCAGGAATTTTCTCCGACTAATAATTTGCTTCTAAAGTAAATAACAGTTTCCTGTTAACAGTTTCCTGTTAATTATTTCCAGTAAAGCTGACTCAAATTTTTAGATGATGAGTCATCTCATTTTGAGTATATATAGTTCTCTTTTCAATGTTAGCTAAAGAGTTGCTACAGTCCTACAAAATGAGATCATTAATAAGCCTTTGTTTAAGCAACATTGCTGAAAATATACGAAGGCATGATATATTATATAAACGTATGAATAGTGAAGAAAAAATTGCCTATCTATTATTACGTGAGTATATACTTTTTAAGTGAGTTATGAATGAGTTTAAAAATTGCCTTACTTTTGATGCTTATAATTTTTATTTTTTATTTTTTAGAAAGAATATATACAAATGCATTGTATAATTACATTAGCTTCCAGAATCATTTTGATGAGAAGAAATATATTAACTACATACCCGAGTTAATTTTGAACAAATTTCTAACAACATTGGATGCATTTAATTTTCGTCGCAGGTTTTTTGAAAAAATTCCCAAGTATACTATTAACAATTTAAAACGCAAATGCAAGGTAGGTTATCAAATATATTTTTCCAAATGTATGCATGTTATTAAATGTATGCATGTTTTATTAAATGTATGCATGTTTTATTAAATGTATGCATGTTTTACTAAATGTATGCATGTTTTATTAAATGTATGCATGTTTTACCAAATGTATGCATGTTTTACTAAATGTATGCATGTTTTAAGCCGTCCCATGGCCGAGTGATTAGCGCGCATGGCTACTGATCTAAGGGACCTGGGTTCGAGCCCGGGGTAAGGCATGGCTGTTTGTGTCGTTTTTCTGCTGAGGTCCTGCCATCCTCTCAGACCATCTACTGTGGCATATAAACTGACAGGCTCCTGTCAGACCTCTGTGGCAAGCAGCTGCTTGAGGGGATATTTATTATTATTATATGCATGTTTTACCAAATGTATGCATAATTTACTAAATGTATGCAAGTTTTACCAAATATATGCATGTTTTACCAAATGTATGCATGTTTTACCAAATGTATGCATGTTTTACTAAATGTATGCATGTTTTACTAAATGTATGCATGTTTTACTAAATGTATGCATGTTGTATGCATGTTTTACTAAATGTATGCATGTTAATTTTATGTTTTTTATACTTATTCTAATTTTTTCTCCCTATAGGTATTGAAATATAAATGGGAATTGTTAACGGTAAGTTTCTTAATGTATTTCTTCATGTAAGTGAATTTCAGTGGGTTACCTCCAAGTGGCAGTGCATATCGTGAGATAAATGACTAGGTCATAGGGGGACCACCTCAAAGGTTACCCACCGAAACAGCTATTGGGAAATATAGCCTCCCGTCAAAGCCACATGTGCACAGAGTATGAATGCACAAAAGTACCACGACGTTTCATCCAACGGACATACTCATTAGTGTCCCCACCCCCCACTGAATGTGGGCAAAATCCTCAACCCAGCTGAGACTCGAACCTAAGAGCCGTAGATTACAAACCTAATGCATTACCGACTGAGCCACCCTTATGAATTTCACAATTTTCTTATGTAGCTTCTAGTTTTTATGTAGTTTCTAATTTTCTTATGTAGCTTCTAGTTTTTATGTAGTTTCTACAATTCTAAAGATTTCAATTTTTCTTACAGGGATTGAAAAAGTTGAAATTAGAATGCTGGACGTTTCAAGATAGAAGCATATATAATTATAGTATTGTTCATTTAAATGTAGGATACTCTAATTTTAATGACTCTCTCTTGATGAACATGAAATGTCCTAATTTACAAGAACTAATAGCAAATTGGACTTTAATCACGGATAATGGTGTAAAATTTCTACCTAAAACGTTAACATATTTAGACTTAACACAAACTGAAATTACTACAATGGGGATAATATACATATTGTCGAATTTAACGTTACAATATTTTCAGTACCGCAAAAGTACAAATATTGAACTTAGTGAAGTAATAATTAAAGCGGGTAAAACCCTTAAATTACAACAATTGACATTTAATTCAGATGAATCAACTTTGCCCCAAGTATTAAAATTTTGTCCCAATTTAAAAAATCTATATTTAAAACGTGTAATCAATGATTATACTCAGTTGATTCCAAATTTGGAAAGAATACATTTGTGTATTTCCGATTTAAATAGTTTAAAGAACTTTTATACTTTTTATTCTTGTCAGAACCTGAAAAAAATTAAATTATATGGAATTACAAACCAATACTTACATATCAATACATTATGCGACTTATTGGAACAATGTTCCCAATTAGAATCACTATCTTTACGTTATTTTTATTTTTATGGATCAAGCAAAAAATCTTTCGCAATTAAAAACTTAAAATATGTAGTATTAGATGAAACCAACGCCGGGGAAACTGAACACAGCATTCATCAAGTACTCAACATAACTAAAAATTTGTATAATTTAAAATTATTCATGCCATTCTGTCAATTGAGAACGTTATCATTGCCTTCAACTATTGAAAAATTACGATTAAAAAATTGTAATGTTAATTCCAAATTTTTAACAGATATTGTTAAAAAATATAATTTAACTTTAACAGTTATTCCCACTTAATGTCCCTAAAAAACATCCGAGTGGAGCCACTTTTAAACCCCTCATTCAGTCTAGCCCTAAAAAGTGTCTTCTAAAGCTTGTATAGCTGTCATCCAGATGGTTGTAAATATGTAAATGGAACAATGCAGCGACATTTGTCAACGTGTCAACTGTAAATTCCATCCAGTAGACAATTGCCTTTTACTGCTTATTTGTTGCCTTTTACTGCTTATATTGTTTGTTACCTTTTACTGCTTATATTGTTATAATTGTAATTTGTACTCACAATTTGTACTTATTAAAATAAAAAATTAAATGCCTGCTATTGATCATTTATAAAAAGTACAAGCATCATCTAAATCACAGCATGTGACTATAAAAACAAGATTCTGTTCTTTTGCAAATAGACTAGGGATATTTCTTCAAGTAATACTCAGCAAAGGTGTGAAAGTTTCCAGTGGCATGAGACATGGGTACAAATTTTTCCTTTTAAGAATACCATTAAGGATTGTCACTAGGCTGCACCGTTTAAACATGGACTTTGAAGGGACCCAGAGTGCAAACTACTGATAGCTAACACTTGTCACACATGCTAATTATTTCAGTGCCCACTGTTTAGACAGACTCCCATTGGTATGCCTCACTTCCCACGGTCAGTAAGGCAGCTAGCTTAAAAATGCCATTTAATTTGAAAGATCAGTAAACTGCAAAATCTAAATGGTCACATTTGAAGGCTTAGAGGCAAAATAAAAACCACCTGTCAGAGCACGAATATCACACATTCATAACGGTGCCTATGCATCTGACAGACGATGGCCTAACAACTATTTCAACATGGAAAATAGTTTTTATTTATGCTAGTTTCTAGAGAAGAGTACGTGGGTTGAAAACTACTAATTCTGCTATTTAAAAGTACACTAGTTACAGGAAGTAAAAAACCTTAATTTTTTCGTAATGAACAATAAGCCAAACGTAGGTAGCGCGCCAATTCTCAACTGGCGTTCCGAAAATTATTTCCCCGCCCACAGTTAGTAGGGAACACCGATAAGCTTAATCGCCGACCGTCGGATTGTGCCTCCGTGTATACGGAGAGAGTCATACCCTATGAGCGTTAAAGAACACGCTTGACTAGAGGCTACCATCTGTCTCCCAACAGCTGTTCCAATAGGTCCCCTCCTAAACCTTCTCTAATTGGAGTTCTTGTGGCCTGGCCATTTAGCCCATGGTGTGCCAAAAAGTGCCGCTTAAAGGTAACCCAAAATCTATAGAACAAAAGTGTTTCTGAGCTGAATCAGAACTTTTATTAAACAAATACATATATAAAATTATGTCATAATTCAAATTTATTGATCATTAAACAATGGAAGGCAAATGACTCGAAAATGTACTTAAAAACTGTGAAATAAATTGTTCCTTCTTAAAGTTTAAGCAAGTGTAGAAACTTTTCTAAATGCTTTATTAAATGAAGCGTCTAATATAATCTTCTCACAGCATTTCACATATTTTAATACTGGGAAGAGCCTTCAAGATGTTTTCAAGTAATACATAGCTCTTGTTCTTATCAGCATTTGAAATCAAAACTAGCTGTTTGGCCGCCCTTTTAAATACAACACAAACATGTTTCCATTTACATACAAATGTATATTATGACACTTGAAACTTACTTTTTTTTACTGAGCATTAAACTTTACTGTGGAGGGCAAATGACTCAAAAATGTACTTAAAAACTGTGGACTAAATTGTTCCTTTATAACATAAAGTTCACGTAAATGGAGAAACTTATGCTCTTCCAATGCTTTATTAAATGGATCATCTAATATAATATTAATTTTATCATACTTTTTTGAACATTTCACGTAAAGTATTTTAATGTCGGGAAGAGCCTTCAATATGTTTTCAAGCAATAATAATGAATATTTATAATTCTCATCAACTCTTAATTCGACACTACAGCACTCGATATTGGGAAAAGATTCACTGATAATATAATTTTCATTCAAATCTTCTTTTCTATCCCACACTTTAAAGTTTAAAGTTTTTAAAGCCCGACAACATAATAAAATATTTTCGAACAAAAATTTAATCTCATCACAATAACCTATAGTCAATGTTTGAATTTGAGATCCTCTATGGGTGAAGAAAAAATTTAAAGCGTTGATTAAATACTTTTTATCAAAAACAGTCATCAATCCAATGTCTGTTACCGTTAATGGCATAAACTCTTTCAAAGCTTCCCAAAACATAGAATTGTTACTTCCAATTATACCATTAGCTTGAATATTGACACTCGTCAAAGATGTTAAAGTAGAAAAGCATTTTTTTATCATGTCGGCATCATCAAAAAAATAAGAATATCCTATATCTATATGCTTTAAATTTATCGAGGGTCCAATTAAATCCAAGTGAATGGCTCGTACTATAGCCTCTCCAATCAAGAAAGTATCTAATGACTGCGAACTTATACTAACCAGCGAAGGAAAATGACGCAATATGGAAACTAAGTGTTCTAATTGAAACCAGTCCTCATGAGATTTTGCATATTCATCATAACCTGTCATAATTAATTCCTTAAGGAGAGGTAATTTTACAGCTGTAAGTTCGTCCAGTACGATTTTAAAGTCACTAAAAGTTATTTGCGTTCCCGAAACGTTCAATCTAACTAAATCAGAACAATTAGAAAGTATTTTTCTCAAAACTTCTCCACCAGCTTTGGAATAACCCAGTTCCAGGTCTTGGAGTTTAGAAGTAAAAACGTGTGGAAACTCGATCCAATTTATCCATTTGCGATCGTAAATATCGGTCTTATTAATGATTCGAGTTACAAGAGACAAATTCTCATCTCCTTCCCGTGGCAAGTCTATTTTATTACTAATTATCAAATCCATGGCTGTTGCATAAACTCTCTCTTCTTTCCTTATATAGAGTTCTTTTGCAAATAGACTAGGGATATTTTTCAAGTTTTATGGTAACTATCAATAAAAATAATAGCGCTTGGTTCGCCATACTAATTACGAGTTAAATATCATTAGTCAAATGTAATGCTCATCAAATGTAATGCTCAGCATATCAATAGGCCTTGTAAACATCGTAAAAATTTTCCGGTGAAACTAGCAGTGAATGAGACATGGGTTTTTAAGGTACTTGCCAAATTTGAAAGATCAGTAAAAAAAATTGTCTCTAAGATACATAACTAATTAACTACATAAAAGGAAAGTAGAAACTATGCTGTCACACCTACTGACCGTGAGTAGAAAGGTAACTAGCTGAGATGAAAATTGTTGTATTAATCAGATAGTGGCATTCAGTGGGGATACATACGGAGCATGTCTCTGAATCCTAGTAACTAACGTGAAAGTACGCAATTGAGGACCATAATTTCCCACTTAGAAATGTTTCGGTTACTAGCTATTGTTATCCCTATTTTTCAAAAAGGAGGTGATCGCAGTGATGACTATAGAGGTATCAGCCTACTCTTTGTTCAAAGGTAACAGGTATCAGCCTACTCTTTGTTCAAAGGTTCTTTCCACGATTGTGCTTAATGGTTAACAGCCAATTGCATAATAAGTAATTCAAAAGTGGTAAGGAGATGTGTGAATTCTTAAGAAGTTTCAGAAACTTCGACTCTGTTGATCGTCTGATTGTCTCACCCCGGCTATTAACATCTCTATAATGACACTGAGTCATATTGCACCCTGGCAAGAAAAAATGTAGTACTTGAGAAATAGTACTTAAGAAATAACAAATTAAACTTATATTGAAATAGTACAGGATTCTTTTAAGATAAATATTTTTGAAAGTTAAATTTTATCATATTCTATAGAATAACTATGGGTCTGTAGTTCTTGTAAAATATTTGGCACTACTAGGTAAGGTCACTATGTGCTTTTCTATTATTTTTTCTGTTGTAACCCCTCAAATAATTTTTCAAGCCTAAATTATATATTTTTACTTAGACTTTTGACCTCTGTTAAAGTCACTACTTAGAATAAAAATGGAAAAAAGTTTGAATTAGGTAACCCCGTAACAAACACGCCGAATAGCCACTAAAAGTTTCACCACCCACGAGCTTTACAACCACTGGCTGCTTCTAAAGTCTGCTATTTCCGATTAAAGATGACTCATCATTTGAGTCATCTCATTTTAAGTATATATATTGTCACTTTTTTCAATGTTAACTAAAGAGCTGCTACAGTTCTGCTACAGTCCTACAAAAATGAAAACGTTAATAAACCTTTGTTTGCGTAACATTGCAAAAAACATAAAAAGGCACGATAAATTATATAAACATATGAATCGTGAAGAAAAAATTGCCTATCTATTATTGCGTAAGTATTTTTAAATGAGTTATGCCTTACTTTTGATTGGTCTTACTTTTGATTCTTGTAATTTCCTTATTTTTAATTCTTATAATTTTTATTTTTTATAGAAAGAATATATACAAATGAATTGCATCAACACATTATCGTACATAATCAGTTTGAAGATAAAACATATATTGACTACATACCCGACTTAATTTTAAACAAATTCTTAACAACGTTAAATGTGTGTGAATTTCGTAGCGAGTTTTTTGACAGAATTTCCAAGTGTACTATCAACAATTTAAAACGCAAATGCGAGGTAAGTTTTACCATGTTTCACTAATGCATGTCAGATTTTACCGTGTTTCAATGCATTTTTTACCGTGTTTTACCATGTTTTACCGTGTTTCAATGCATGTTTTACCATGTTTCAATTTATAAATAATTTATTTTAATTTTTTCCCTATAGGTATTGAAATATAAATGGGAATTATTATCGGTAAGTTTCTTGTATTTCTTCATTCAGTCAAGTATGCATTGGTGACTAGGTCACGAGGCCATCGAAGGTATCGAGACAGCTGTTGGGAGGGGAACCGTTCAACAGTCCTACTAAATGTGGACCCAACTCGAACCTACGAGCCTAATGCATTACTGACTGAGCTCACCCCTATTTAAAACCTTATTTTTCTTAATTATGTAATTTTTAAAAAAAATTTATTTCTTCTTACAGGGATTGAAAACGCTGAAATTAGAATGCTGGACCTTTCAAGATAGAAGCATATATAATTATAGTATTGTTCATTTAAATGTAGGATATTCTAATTTTAATGACTCCCTCTTGATGAACATGAAATGTCCTAATTTAAAAGAACTAATAGTAAATTTGACTTTAATCACCGATGAATGTGTAAAATTTCTACCTGAAAAATTAACGTATTTAGATATAAACCTGACTGAAATTACCACAATGGGGATAAGATACATATTGTCGAATTTAACTGAGTTACAATATTTTTACTGTGAAAATTGGTACCGCAAAAGTGTAAATATTGAACTTAGTGACATAATAATTAGAATGGGTAAGACCCTTACATTACAACACTTGACATTTAATAGTTCAGATGAGTCAACATTGCCTCAAGTATTAAAATTTTGTCCTAAATTAAAAAAACTATATTTTGAACGTGTATTCAATGATTATACTCAGTTGATTCCCACTCAGTTGATTCCCAATTTGGAAAGAATAAATTTGTACATCCCCGATTTAAATAGTTTAAAGAACTTTTATACCTTTTATTCTTGTCAGAACCTGAAAAAAATTACATTACACGGAACTACAAATCTACACCTACATATCAATACATTGTGCGACTTACTGGAACAATGTCCTCAACTAGAATCATTATCTTTACATGATTTTTATTTTTATGGATCAAGCAAAAACTCTTTTGCAATTAAAAAATTAAAATATGTAGTATTTAATGAAACAATCAACGGGGAAACTGAATACAGCATTCACCAAGTACTTAATATGACTAAAAGCTTGTATAGTTTAAAATTATTCATGCCCTTCTGCCAATTGAGAATGTTATCATTACCCTCTACTATTAAAAGCTTACGATTAAGAAATTGTAATGTTAATACTGAATTTGTAACAAATATCGTTAAAAAATATAATTTAACTTTAACAGTTAATCCCATTTAATGTTTCAAGCACATCAATTAGTTCAGTGGAGCTACCCCCCTCATTCAAACCAAAGTCTGGCCCTAAAAATTAAAAGCTTGGATAGCTGTCATCCAGATGGTTGTAAATATGTAAATGGAACAGCGGACTTGCGCCATTATGCTTGTCAACTTTGGTCAACTGTAAATTCCAACAATTGCCTACTTATATTGTTATAATTGTTGATTAAGTATTTGTACTCGTAACTACTTGCTAAAATAAAAAATTATTTATAAATTATTGCCTACTATTAGTCATTTATAAAACGCACAAACATCAATACACTGCATGTGACTAATACAAGATTCTTTGTACTATGTAATTCTCGACCGGGTAAAAATGGTCAGGTCTCTACAAGCTTCTATATGTGACTATTATGTTCTAAGCATACTATTACTCAAAGTATTAAAAGTACCTAAAAATAAGATGAAGGAAATTGATAAAAGACTTTATCCATTAAGTAAATATAAAAAGCAATAGTGATAAAATGTCTAAAGAAATTTTTAAACTTATAAGAGAACCTGAAAATGTAAAATCGTTTGAATATATATGATTTAAATAATTTAAATATGCTAAGTTGTACGCTTTTAAAGAGACGACTTAAACGTAATTCCTCCGAAGACAGCACTTAACCTCAATATTGTGGCAGCATGCTAAGTCCCACACCTTTCACTTTCTCGCACAACGTCCTCCCATAGTGCTCAGCAATAAAAAACATACAAATATTTCAATCATTTATTTCTCAAAGAACATTTTACAATAGAAGGTAAATGATTCGAAAATGTGTTTATGAGAACTAAATTGCTCCTTTATAACATAAAGTTCACGCAAGTGAAGGAATCTATGTTTCTTTAAAGCTTCGTAAAATGGCACGTCTAATTTAACATCACTATAAATATTTTTGAAAGTTAAATTTTATCATATTCTATAGAATAACTATGGGTCTGTAGTTCTTGTAAAATATTTGGCACTACTAGGTAAGGTCACTATGTGCTTTTCTATTATTTTTTCTGTTGTAACCCCTCAAATAATTTTTCAAGCCTAAATTATATATGTTTACTTAGACTTTTGACCTCTGTTAAAATCACTACTTAGAATAAAAATGGAAAAAAGTTTGAATTAGGTAACTGTTTTATTAGCTTATTGACAAAAATGAAAATTAAGTGTACAATTTACATAGATTCATAAATGTGCTTATACAATTAAATGTGCTTATACAATGTGGGAATACTTTTTGCAACTCCGGGATTATTCTTTTGTGCTTTAATTACTTTTATGTCGCTGGTTGTTGAAAATTCGGGAATACATTGTGAGATTTGCAAAAGGAACATTTTTTTCAACACAGTCATTTTTGTAATCGCGGTATAAATCAGCTAAACTTTTCCCACCTTCTATAAACTCCTGAATAGTTTGCGCACTATCAATTTTCGCATTAATATGAGCAACAACACCATTTTTTATTGCGGGATCTATTTTATTGTGGTGTCCGTGTTTTCCTCTTAGATCTTCTTGTCTTTCCTTTAATTTGGCTATGACAGTCCTAATGGGTCGATCATTAATGTCCAGAGTTGCCTTAAAGAAAAATTTGCAAACACGTACATTTACCTCGTTAATTACAAAATGAAATGCATGGTTACATTGGCGCCTACTTCCTTTTATTTTGTACTGATACCGAGGTCTAACAACAGTTATACTTTTAGAGATAAATTCTCGCTGAGATTTCAAACTGTCCAGTGACCAGTACTTGTCAAATATTTCGAGCCTATTGCTTTCTTCTATTTTGCTTGAGCATTTTAGTCTACATTTTTCATTACACGCTGGACGTAACTTTCTGGCCCGCATTTCTGTTCTGCGAATCGACGATGATGTATAGGGTTTCCCATTATTTCGAAGAAGTTTTGCTTTAGTTTTTTTCCACTCAAACGGATTTGCTACCCTTCTTTTGTTACCTTTTCTTTTGTTATCCGCTTTAGTATTTTCCACACCCTTTGTATTTTCCACACCCTTTGTCTCGTTACTCTCTTCTAATCCTAATGAATCCGGCACTAATGATGACATGATAAAATATAAATTAAGGTTTAGATCATCTATGGTTTCTTATGCTTGAATAACCGAACACATGCACACACCCTCTTGTACCAAATAGTGAAACTGTTCTTGCCATGACCTTAAATACTGACTGTGGTAGTTGCGCAACGTAGAGGAAATCGATAATAACCTCAATAAGTAAACCTAATAATATTAAAAGAGAAAATAAACCATATGGAAAATATTATGAGGGAATAAAGAACCACAGTTTGAAAAGTCCCCTAAATTCAAGTGCCTATCTCAGAGTTTTTATACATTAAGACACTCCCCAAAAGTTTATTTGCCAACCAACATACACAAGCCAATCAACCACATTCGAAAACCCAATGTAACTATCGGGCAACCTTTAAGCATTTTTATACTTTTAAACAGTATTAGTTTAAACTAATAATGTTTAAACAGTATTAGTTTAAACAGTATTAGTTTAAACAGTATTAGTTTAAACAGTATTAGTTTAAACAGTATTAGTTTAAACAGTATTAGTTTAAACAAAATACTTAAAATAAGATGAATAAAATAGAAAAAAGTAATGTAATAGATAAAAGAGTTTTTCATTTATATAAAAATATAAAATTTATACAAAGCAAAGGTGATAAAATGTTTGTAAAAATTTATCAATTTATGCACAATCCTGAACATGTAGAAATTCTTGAAGATATATATGAATTAAATAATTTAATTCTATTAACTTGTGCGTCTTTAAAAAGACGACTTAAACATGTACATACTTATCCCGAAGACAGCACGTAAATTTCAATTCACACACGTTTGCTCAATAATCATCACATGGGAAAACCTCTTGGGGGCAAAAGTTAATTGGTAGCGCGCTAAGTCAACATTGAGACTCCCCCCACCCACAATCAGCCGCCGCTGTCAACACCCCCAAGTGTAAAGAATCCTCATTAAAGAACATCCTCTCCATAGAAATCCTCGTTAAAGAACACCCTCTCCCTATGGAATCCTTTCTACTCCTTCAGAGTCCATGTAGCCATCCATAGTGCTCAAAGGTAAAATAAAACATTCAAATAAAACTTTTTAAATCTTTATTTTTCTCAAAGAGCATTAAACTTTACAATAGAAGGCAAATTACTCGAAAATGTGTTTAAGAAGTGTGAACTAAATTGCTCCTTTATAACATAAAGTTCACGCAATTGAAGGAATTTATGTTTCTTAAAAGCTTCGTAAAATGGCATGTCTAATTTAATATCATTTACATTATCCATAAATTTTAAACATTTCACGTAGAGTGTTTTAACGCCAGGAAGAGCCTTCAAGATGTTTTCAAGTATTAAAAATAAATACTTGTAGTTCTCATAAACCTTTAATTCGACACTACACCATTCAATATTGGGTAAACTCTCGTTGATAACATATCTTTCAATGTCAAGCATACCATGCTCACTCACAAACATCTTAACTTTCAGATTCTTCAACGTCCGACAGCAGAATAAAATCTTTTCGAATAAAAATTTCATATCGTAGCAATCTTCAGCAGTTAAAGTTTTTATTTGCGACCCTCTATGTATAAAGAAATAATTTAAAGCATCACTTAAATGTGTTCGAATCTTATTATCTAAAAACCCATCCAGTCCTAAATCTTTTACAGATGTGGGCATATTTTTTTTTAAAAAATTCCAGAACTTGGAATTACTATTTTCAATCGTGGCATTAATTTCCACGTTAATACTCGTCAGGGGTGCGGTAGAAAAGCATTTTTTTAACATTTCGGCATCGAGGCGAGTCCAACCCAAATCTATATGCTTCAATTTTATCTCATGTCCTATTAAATCCAAGTAAATGGCTTCTAAAATAGCTTCTCCTATTAAGAAATTATCGCGGCAATCATGGGGGACTGTACTTATACGAGTCAGCGAAGGAAAATGACGCAATATGGAAACTAAGTCTTCCAACTGAAACCAGTCCTCGTATGACCTTGCATATTCACCATAATTAACCATAATTAATTCCTTAAGGAGAGGTAATTTCACAGCTGTAAATTCGTCCAGTACAGTTTTAAAGTCTCTAAAGGTTATTTGCGTTCTAGAAACGTTTAACTTAATCAGATTAGGGCAATTAGAAATAATTTTTCTTAAAACTTCTACACCCGCTTCCGAATCACCCAGTTCCAGCTCTTGAAGTTTAGGGGTAAAAACGTGTGGAAACGCGTTCCAATTTATCCATTTTGTGTAATTATTGGTCTTATTAATTACTCTAGTCACAAGAGACAAATCTCCCTCCTGCGGCAATTCCCTTTCGTCACCACTAATTATCAAATCCATGGCTGTTGCATGTCCTCTCTCTTCTTTCCTTATATAAGATTCTTTTACGAATAAAAATATTTCTTCTTCAAATAATGCTCAGCAAAGGTGTGAAAGTTTCCAGTGGCGATGAATGAGACATGGGTTTGTGTATCCTTTTAAGAATACCATGTATTATCACTAGACTGCATCATTTAAACATGAACTTTGAAGGAAAGGGGACCCAGAGTGTACTGATAGCTGTTAGAAGAGTGTACTGATAGCTGTTAAAGTACTTGCCACACATGCTATACTAGATCTAACAGACGATGATTCCCATAGGTATGTCTTACTGCCCACAGTCAGTAGGGTAGCTAGATGGATATTACAGATAAAAATTGTAAGTCTTAATTGGGGGAGAGGCAGTCAAAAGATACAAGGCATGTATCAAAATCTCAGCAACTTTTCAACATAGGAGTACGCAATTTGGAGAGTAACATGGAAGAAGTACGAGTTCTACTAATTTTCATTGTTATCTATGCAAAGGGGTACACTAGTTACAGGGAGGATTGAGGACCATTAGTTTAGGCAATCTTTCCCATAATGAACAAGTTCACTATCTGTTGAGCAAAAGTACAACAAAAGTACTTAATCATTCACACTTAATCAAAACCAGCTGTTTAGCCACCATTTTAAATGTACATGTAACACAAACTGTTCAAATGGTGACCCTCATCGGTATACTCTACTAACCGTAGGCAGAGAGGTAACTAGCAGAAAATAATCAAATTAATTTTTAGCTTGAAGCAGTCAGAAGATACATACGGAGTTTTTATTTATACAAGTGCCAGTTTCTAGGAAAAAAGTACACTGGTTACAGGTAGTAAAAGATTGAGAACCACTAACCTCAATTTTTTCTGTAATGGACAATATTTCAAACTATGTAGAATCAATAGTGCACTAGCACTATAGTTCCCAAGTTCGACTGAAATTCTCCACCCATGGTCAGTAAGGAACATCGATGAGCTCGAGCCACCATCCGTCGGATTAGACGTTAAGCCGTGACCCTGTATGCGGGAGAGCCCTGTGCACGGAACACGCTGAATAGCCTTAATGAGAGGCCACCATCTATCTCCCAACAGTTGTTATAATAGGTTCCCCCCCCAACCTTCTCTGAGCCTTCTTCGGAGTCCTTGTGGCCTAGCCCATGGAAAAGTACAAAGGTCAAAGTCTGGTAGAAATAGGCTTACATCGTAAAAAGTTTCCAGTGAAACTAGCAGTGAATAAGACATAGGTATTTACTTTTAAGAATAAATTGCCATTTCTAATTTAAAAGATCAGTAACGTTAAATGTCTCTATCGTAATTTAAATGACTACATAAACTTTAAAGGCTAAATGGGAAGTAGAGTGGAAACTACTGATAGCTGTCACACAATAATTATTCTGTCTACCGTTAAACATTAACCCCCAGCATACAATAATCCATCGGTATCCCCTTACTGACCGTGAGCAGAGAGGTAGCTAGCTAAAAATTAGGATGAAAATAACACTAAAGTTATTTTAGCTATTCTTAAATTATTTTGGCTATTCTTCATTTGGCTAATTCTTCATGAATTACCCGGAATAAACTATAAAACTTAAAACTAGAATTTGGTTACCGTTTGAATGACTGAAATTCTGAATAATTATGATAAAGGCACCTAAAGATTTTACCTATTGTTATCCCCAAGCCGTCCCATAGCCGATTGGTTAGCGCGCTTAACTACTGATCTAAGGGACCTGGGTTCAAGCCCCAGATAAGGTGTTGTATGTGTTGTTTTTCTGCTAAGGTCCTGCCATCAGATCTTCTACTTGAGCATATAAACGGCTCCTGTCAGAACTCTGTGGCAAACAGCTGCTTGAAAGGGTATTTACCTATTGTTATTCCCATTTTCAAAAAAGGATAATCACAGTGATAACTATGGGGGGGTATCAGCCTACTCTTTGTTCAGAGTTCTTTCCATAATTGTGCAGAATGGTTGAAAGTCAATTGCCCAATAAGTAACGCAAATTCAAAAGTGGTAAGAAGATGTGTAAATAAAATATTTGAGAAATGTATTTCTTTTGATTTCGGCTTTCGACCCTATTAATCTTTATAGTTGATTGTCATACACCTCCCCCGACGAATTACATAAATGAAAACTCTCTATAACACTGAATCGTGTGTGAGAATTGGTAACTTGTATTTAGCATCTAGTTTGAGACAGGGATGCATTTTGTCTCCTTTTCTCTTTAAATTATTCTAAGTGCAAGGGAAAAATTTTTGACCTTAAATGGGCTAGAGATATTTATAATGATAATTTAGCCCTTTAAACAAATGATGTTAAACTCTTCAAGCTGTTAATGAAACTAGTAGTAGGTTTAGTTATAAACAAATAGTGAAAAGTTAAGCGAGTTGTAATTTAATTGTTACAGTCTTGAGCAAGTGTCACAGTTTAATTACCTTGGGAGCTACTGGTGATGTGCGGCATGATATTAACAGACGAATGGATATTGTTACCGAAACTTTTAAAAATCTATGAAGTGTGTGTGAAGAAATGACTAAAATTAGACTGTAGTTTGATTCTTTTAGGGTTAGTTATGGTGGTGAAACTTGGACACTGTATAAGCTAAATGACAAGAAGCTAGATGCTTTTGAGTCCAGATGCTTACGCAATATCTTGAGTATTAGATGATTCAATATAATGATGAAGTTTAGGCAAAGGACCTCTTTTAAATACAAAAAGAGACTCCCTTAGCCATGTTGCCCGTATGAGTAAGATTGGCGAATAGGGTTATAAACAATGTGCTTAAGGGCATGAGAAAAAGAGGGAAACCTAGGATGCAGTGAGCACGTTAGAATTAGGTGTGCAATGGCCAGCCTCAAAATGCTTGAAGAATTGCACAGTTGAACCTCTATAGCATGACTGTGTGCTTCCGTTTATTTACTCCAAACGGCCACACCAGCTCTAAATAATTTTAGCACTAGTCTCGTATACAGTTAGGTCCCCCCCGTTCACAGTCAGTAGGAGACACCAATGAATTTAACCCATCAAATAGAACGCTGTAGTGTCTAATACACGTACAGCATTTATCTCTCAACAGCTATTTCCCAACAACTTTCAAAGTTCATGTGACCTAGTCATTTAGCTCTTAAGTATACAATTAAAAGACCCCACAAAAATTAAAAAATTCTCTGTCATTGAGCAATTTCAGAGCCTTTAAACTATTTAAATGTTGAAAATTCTTAGGAAAAAACTCTCAGAAGCTTTTCGGAGCAAAGACAGCGTCTTCAGTGACGTACTGACGCTGAGCCCGTTTAGACAAAGAGCTTCACATGTCGTGTAGGGTGATTTCAGTATCTCGGTTGCAGGTGGGGACGGACGAGGTCATCAATAGCCTCGCGGACTATGGTTCCGTAGAAAGTGGATGCGCGCGCAAGAAGTGTGGCACGCTCCCAGTCTATTGTTGCCGTGCACTGCTAGCTCAGAGGCGGCCGGCTTCTTTTGGCTGACATCATGCTCCGCGAACTTGCAAAGAGCGCCGATGTAGTACACGACGGATAACTGTAGGGGAAATCGGTATACGCCCGATTTTTGAAGAAGGCTTTGTCCCTGTTGACTAATTTCTTCAAATTTGGAGCTGAAAATAATTTTTATGGGCTCTGAGTAATTTGTGATTCAAATTTGGAGCTGAAAATAATTTTTATGGGCTCTGAGTAATTTGTGATTCACATAGAACAGGGACGTATGGGTCCGGCAAAAATAGTACGCTCAGGGTCGGTGATTGGAGGACGGCTTTCTATTTGCTAATAATTTATTGCTGTTAAGTTATAGCAATGGGAAGCAGCGATGGATGTTTAAAATTTTCAAGCAGTTGCTCATTTGAAAACACGGTAAATGCCCTATGTGTGAGGGGAAGGCTTTGTACGCCCACGGGGGCACATGAGTCTGCACGCATGACAGAAGGGACGTAACTTCCTGTATACCAACGTCGTCAAGGCTCCTGTGTCATCTTTGGGGATATCACGTGGAATATAAAATATATCGTCGAGGTAGCAACAACAGAAGAGGGGTAAAACTGCAGCTAAGTTTCTTGAAGGACAATTTCAGATACCGGAAAGGGATGAGCCCATAGGGGCCCCTAAGTCCTACCTATTGGTTACCGAACTGATTGTTTTCGGTGACGAACGTCCGAAACAATAGCATCAAAAAATGGAGTGGATAAAAATATGTCAAGTGTGACAAATTTACTATCGGGAGGAATGAACAGATCCTTGAGTCTATTGAGAAATTCCGCTGTCAACTTTACAGAAACGGAAGTTAGATAGAAATTTGGACAAACTCTTTTCAAAAAGTTAGAGAAGTTCTTTTGCACACGAGCGGCCGGATAATTTTTTTATGCACCTTGCACTAAGCAACGCAATTCTTGGCAATTTGGTACTGAACTCTTCTTCCTAGGAACTTTCAACATCCAAAAATAGTTTGAAGGATAAACTCCTTGGCAGTTTGATGGTACTGAGCTCTTCTTCCTAAGAACTTTCAACATCCTAGTTTAAGGATAAACTTTAAACTTTTACTGCTCAATGACAGAGAATTTTTAAAATTATGTAGCCCTTGAGATAAAAAAGTGCAACTCAGCGGTTAACTACTCCTCAATTTATAAGCAGTCTGTGTATGTAAATAATAACCTGGCCAAATATTTTTTTCCACACACACAAGTTCCACCTAATAAGATTAACAGAAATATTTTATTTGCAACCATGACATATTTTTTTCTTTACAATATTACACATTCTTTTAGGCTGCAGCCTTCTGGGTGAAGTTAAATGGGAAATTATTTTTTTTTTCACAGCAAATGGCAATTTTTGAATTTTACAACATAACTCATTTACAAGATTCTCTTTTTTTAAAACATTTGCATTATGGGAACAAATATCATTACAGGAAAATATATCATAATGAAAATCATCAAAAATTTCATCAAACAGTTTTTCATCAAACATTTCATCATGAAAATCGTCAAAAATATCACTTGACCCATTACTTGATACATCTGACATTGAAATCCCTGGGACCCCCGGAACTTCAGGGACCCCCGGAACTTCAGGGACCCCGGAAACTTCAGGGACCCAAGGAACTTCAGGGACCCAAGGAACTTTAGGGACCCAAGGAACTTCGGGGACCCCAGGAACTTCAGAAACCCCTGAGTCTTCTTGAGTCCTTGATAATGGATCATCATTGTCAATAGAAATGTTCAGCCACACGTTATCACTTTGACGCATATGACAAATTTCACCACGATAAAGTTTATCTTTGTCAAATTTAATATTTGTTAAATATATAAAATCATCATCAGATCCAATTGATTTACTTGAATCACAAGGATCATAGTCTAGAAAAGAACATTTTAGCCACATGAAATTTTGACGCATATAGCATGTCTCACCACGATAAAGTTTATTATCTCCATAAAGAGTTTTTGTTAAGTCTATAAAACCAGATTCCATATTTGATACAAACTAATTAAAAAAACACGGAACCTTTTATAGTTTTGCACGTCCTCATAGATTGCGTCAACTTCCTTAACAAAATTGGCTTTGTGCCAAACCATCATCCGCTAAGCTTTGAACATTTTACACCTGCAAGGACATTACTTCTAATAATCAAGAAGGGGAAAAAATAATACAATTTTATCACCTTATAAACCAGCTTTAACCTTCAGAAACTTGATAATTAAATTTTAGAAACTCTAAAATTAAACACGTTTTCTGTTAAGGTTGAAAGCTACATTAAGAATTTCACCATTTAAACCATTATTCCTTAATTTTTGGTTCTAGGATTGAAAACTTTCAAAAGATAAGTGACCCATTATAAAAATTTATAGCTGCATAACATATAAATAAGAATAAAATTGCATAATAAACAATAAAGAATGAATCAAAAACCAGTTTTAAAACTGGTAGATACTTGTCTTGTTAATATCATTCAAAATATCAAAGAAAATATAGATTTCCATAATGAAAATTATAAAAAGAACCCACTTGATTATTTAATATTACGTAAGAAACTTTTCATACTACACATAGGTTCCCCTAATAGTATTATAAACTCAGTTAACTTGCAATAATAGCATCACTCCAAAGATGCTGTCCTTCTTTAGTCCCTCCCATAATTAGCTTCCCTCCCATAATGATTTAGCTTCCCTCCCATAATGATTTAGCTTCCCTCCTATAATGATTTAGCTTCCCTCCTATAATGATTTAGCTTCCCTCCTATAATGATTTAGCTTCCCTCCTATAATGATTTAGCTTCCCTCCTATAATGATTTAGCTTCCCTCCTATAATGATTTAGCTTCCCCCCTATAATCAATTCTCAAACAGACTAGTAATAAGTACAAGTACAGTATCATAGTTTAGTACAGTATCATAATTTATTGAGAATTATGTAACTAATACACTAATAAAGCCTTTTAAGAATATATGGATAATTCTTTCTAGGATTAATTATGATGGTTTAATGAACAAAAACACTAAGTAGCCCTATAATATAAAGCCTTAAAACCCAAAATAGTCAATTTATTCTTAAAAAATTTCTAACTCATGTTTTCTTTTTTTACAGAATTATATAGCAATGAAATTTATCGTCAACTGCGAAAACAAGTAGATTATACTCCCGATTTAATTTTCAATAACCAATTAACACATTTCTCAATTAAAGATTTAACAAATAAATGTAAAACTTGCAAAAGTTTTAATATGGAGAAATGTTTAAAATGTTTCGAGAATTACCAAACATTTATCAAAAAATTAGAAACATTTCAAGTAAGTTCTTAATTTTTATACTTAAAAATAATTTTTTATAACCTATTCCCCTTATAATTTCTTTTTTCCCTCTTACAGAATCTACAAATTCTAAAATTTAATTATTATAATCCTTATGGTAAACTTCAATTCAATCACAACAATTTAATCTTTATGGATCTTAGTTTTATGAAAATACATAATTTAATACTTAATTGTCCCAATTTAAAAGTTTTAGTTCTTTATTGTAGTTTGAACATCACTGACGATATGATTTTACATTTGCCTAAAAACTTATTGTTTATAAATCTGCATAATACAAGTGTATCACAAGAAGGAATTTTTTCTTTATTAAAAAATAAACTTCCAAACAGCAACCCTATTTATATTGCACATGATATGAATTACTTTACCGAATTCTTAAACCAAAGTGTAGCTTTAAAAAATTTAAAACTTACATCGTTTAATATTCATACAGTCTCTCAAACATTATCTCAAATAAATAATTACCTACCAGATCTAACAATATTAAAATGTAGTGTAGCAATTGATGTTTACCATTTATTACCAGAAAATCTGGAAGAATTACAATTAATAATTTGTTCCGAAGATGATTTAAAAAAATTTTATTTACAATATTTATCAAGCAAAAAGCATAACCTTAAGGTGTTATACTTCCGCAATACTAGTGGCTATACTAGTGACATCATTAATATTTCATTAGCTGTGTTATCAGACATATTAAAATGTTGTCCGGCAATAAAAAAATTAAGCATTAAAAATATTGCCTTTTATGGTGAAGCTAAAAAGTCATACAATTTAGAAACTTTAGTGTACTATAATAAAAATAAAAATTCAGTGTATCATTTAAATCAATTACAGAGTATAACTAAAAACATTCATAATTTAATATTTGTTGGTTACAGAATTACTAAAGTAGCAGAAATATTTTCTTCAATTAAAAATTTAACATTAGAATGTAGTATTAAAAAGAAATGTCTAGTGAACATATTAAAATTACAGCATTTGACGTCTTTCATAATTATTGGCTCTAATATGCATCATAGAGAAACATATGTAAAAAAATATATTAAATATCACAATTTAAATATATATTTTAAACATACATATTACAGTTATAAAGAGGAGGCATATTTCCAGTTTTTGCCTCAACATATTTGTAATATTATTAAGACATGGTATAAATAAATTTGTCTCGAATCTTATTAGTCAATCATACTTTTAAGGTGATTAGCATACCAAGCACCTTAAATAGTGTGCAAAAACGTTAGTAACAAAGAGAAGAAATAACCCAACACACAAAAACCTCTCAAAATTAACCGATAACAATCACACCCTTGTGCCCACTGAAAGTTAAATCTGCTTAATCTCTCAAGACTATATGCAAACTTCATTGTTTAAAAAACCACACATCATCCAAAGAAATAAACAAGTCAACCTCTAAACTATTAACAGTTACAACAAGGTTATATTTAAACGTTGATTATCTTCACACACGCCCCCTAACGTCCCAAAGATGAAACACACAAGGTTTGATAAATTTAAATCAGTATCCTTAAGAAAAACGCTCAAACTCGTTTTGAAACTTCAAAGAGATCCACCTATCCCAAAGAACAAAAGAGATCCACCTATCCCAAAGAACAATCCCTTCTAACCACACACTTCTTTCAGAGTTAAAAAAGTTGAAAGATACCAAGTATCCTATATAAATAAGAATACCAATTAAAAAAGATAAAATATGCTCATTAAAACATTGCATAAATTAGCATTTGAAAATATAACATTAAACCTCCCAAGACATGCCAGAGCAGAATCTACTCTGTATATACCATTTAGTAAGTATCTTTACATTTAGTTTATTTAGCTCAATAGTTCATCAATTTAGCTCATAAACCTCCTTCCTTTCTTATAGAAAAACGATATTCGGATAAATTAATGAAAAATATTGTTAAAAAGAGTATAGATATAACGGATACAAAGTCAAAAGAATTTATATTAAATGAATTTCTAAAAATCGTATATCTCACAGACTATATAATTTCATACAAAGGAACATTTCCATCTCTATTAACACAAATCTTACAACATATCTTACAAATAATAAAACTTAAGCCCAATACACATATAGAAATCACACCAAATGTATATAATATTATATCTAATAATTTAAATATTCTAGACTTGAGATGCACCAATGCAGATCTTAATCTTTTAAAACATGTAGCTAATTACTGTAATGAATTAACTAAATTAGACGTTAGAGGAACACTTATTAGTACAGAAACTTTTGAAAGTATTTTGTTAAAAGATAAATTTATTAAATTAAAAAAATTATTCATTGATTATAGCGAAGGACAACGAATACAATCCATATTAAAAAACATTCCCTCCCTAGAACATTTTTCAACGGAAAATTTTTTTGAAATTAGTTTATCTGATGAAAACAGTTTAAGTAACAAAATATGTGACTATATTGTTAATAATAATAATATAAAATTAAACCTCAAATATTTTTTATATTATGATGGCGATTTCGATTTAATTCTACCCGCTTTACCTAATCTAGAATTCTTGGAAATTAGAAATAATTACTATTTTAATTATTGGCAATATCTAAATCAAAATTTTCCAATAAACTTAAAGCATTTATTTGTGAATTGCTTAGAAAACGACGATACGTTTTTTGATAATAGAGGCGACCAAATAATTAGTTTAACTTTACTAAATCTAAGTGTATTAAATAAATGTAAAAACGTAGAACATTTAATTTTAACTTTAAATGGTCTCTATTCCTTTAACGTTACTCTATCAAAAGTTTCCACTCTTATAATAATTACTTTATCAAATGATAAAGACATATTAATCAGCCTAGAAAATATATTATCAAATACTCCCAATATTATTACTTTAATAATATTTAATACAAACGAAACTCCTTTCGAAATAGAAATTCCACTTACAACAAGTTTAAAACGGCACTCGTTTAAACGATTACGTGAAATACACCCCTTATTAAATTGTACAGTGAGTGAACCATTTTTTCATGATTTCATATCAAAAGTACCCACTTTAAAAAGATTTATTCAACCCTACAACACAAACCGAGTTAAAAATTATCCTAAAATAAATTTTCTTGACCAACTAAATGTTTTTTTCACGCCACAATAGATGTATTTCACTAGTTTATCAGTGAGGTTATAACCCCCCCCCTCAAGCAGCTATTTATCACAGAGGTTTGACAGGAACCTATCAGTTTATATGCCATAGTAGAAAGTCTGAGAGGATGGCGAGACCTCAGCAGTAAAAAATGACAACATCCATGCCTTACCCGAAGGCTCGAACCCAAATCCCTTAAATCAATAGCCAAACGCACTAACCACTCGACCATGAAACAGCTATAAGTATACTATAGCATATAAATTACTATTTGTAAAATTCCTCTATTTCATAGTAGTACGTTCTTTGAAATTATCTATAATTTAATTAGGGTGTTACAAGAAACTAATAAAATTAGGTACAAAAATAACAATGGGGGAAACTCGTTCATTCTGGTTTCCTTCTGGAAAAATTGCCTGTGGATCTCGGATTATTATTCGCGCTCTAATTTCCCGCAAAAGTTTATCCACAATCATTTTTATTCGGCTTACGAACGTAATGCATTTCTCGCTTCTAGTTTAGAGAGTTTAAGGGACGCCTTTCGAATAGCCAGTAAAGAATATTACTCGATTAAGGACCAAACCCCTCCCACTCTACCACCCGCAAAGATTCAAGTGTTTAACCCCACGATCTTAAAAATCGTAGAACCTTACCTCTTAAACGAAGAAAAGAAACAATACATAACCAGAATTCACTGGGATATTAGGAAGGTAAAGAGGAACAACTTAGGAACAGAAGCAGACTGGCTGAAACTTTAGAAATTCACACTGGAACTTTACAAGCAGAAAAAACCACTAGCTTTAGAAAAAAAAGCAGACTGACTTTAAGCACTGGAACTTTTGGCTTCATTGGCTTTAGGCACTGGAACTTTTGTTTGCACTGACTTTAAAACTTATTCACTGGTTTTTAAAAAGTGGCTTTAGAAAGAGCCACTGGAACTTTCATTTAAAAATTCACTAGCTTTAAAAATTCACTGGAACTTTTGTTTAGAAAATTCACTGGAACTTTTGTTTAAAAATGGCTTTAGAAAACTTGCTTTAGAAAGAGCCACCGGCTTTAGAAATTCACTGGCTTAAAAAAGCCACTAAAACTTTCATTCAGAAAAAGCACTAACTTTAGAAAGAATCACTGAAACTTTTATTTAGCAATAACTTTAAAAAGAGTCACTAGAACTTTAAAAAGAGTCACTAGAACTTTAGAAAGAGTCACTAGAACTTTAGAAAGAATCACTCTAGCTTTAGAAAGAATCACTCTAGCTTTAGAAAGAATCACTCTAGCTTTAGAAAGAGCACTCTAGCTTTAGAAAGAACTTATTCACTGGAACTTTTGTTTAGAAAATGTACTAGAAAGAGCCACTGGAACTTTTGTTTAGAAAATGTACTAGAAAGAGCCACTGGAACTTTTGTTTATGTACTGGCTTTAGAAAGAGCCACTGGAACTTTTGTTTAGAACTGGAACTTTTGTTTATCACTAGCTTTAGAAAATGCACTAGTTTAAAAAGAGCTTAAGAACAACAGGGAACATTCAAAGAGACCCAAAGTGCTTTTTTAGACCTACCCTAAAACACTTCACTGGGGAACAGCTTTTTCACTGGGGAACAGCTTTTTCACTGGGGAAACAGCTTTTTCACTGGGGAACAGCTTTTTCACTGGGGAACAGCTTTTTCACTGGAGAACAGCTTTTCAGACCTGCCAGGGACCTGCTTGCTTTTCACTGACTTAAGAACAATAGTTTGGAGACATTCAAAAAAGACCCAAAGTGCTTTTTTTCACAGGGACAGCTTTTTTAGAACTGCCGAGGCTTTTTTAGAACTGCTGGGGCTTTTTTAGAACTACCGAGGCTTTTTTAGAACTGCCGGGGCTTTTTTAGAACTACCGAGGCTTTTTTAGAACTGCCGGGGCTTTTTAAGAGAGCTTAAGAAGATAGCAGTTAGAAAAACTTATTCACTAAGCACAAAAAGCACAAGAAGCAACTTTAGAAATTCACTGGCTTTAGAAAAATTCACTGGAAACACTGGCTTAAGAACAATAGTTTGGAGACATTCAAAAGAGACCTACTCCAAAACGCCTCACGGGGACCGCTCTGGCTTAAGAACAATAGTTTGGAGACATTCAAAAGAGACCTACTCCAAAGCGCCTTTTAGCCGGTGCTTTTTTTAAACCTGCCGGTGCTTTTTTTAAACCTGCCAGTGCTTTTTTAGAACTGCCAGGAACCATGCCAGGGACCTACTTTTTTAGACCTGCCGGGAACAGCTTTTTCACTGGGACATTTTTAAGAAAAAAGAATAAAGCCTAGGGGGGTAGCAGATTATATTCTTTGACTTTAAGGCGCTCTGTAGTTCCTTATATTTCGTTATACCATAAAAGCCCACAATTCTTATACCCGTGAGTTCTAGATACTTGAATAAAATGTCTATAATTTTCTCTTGCGGTACTTTTATCGTCCTGTCCGAAACGTATATTCTAAAAGGGCAGAGCGGAAAAACCGTAATTTTTTTATTTCCGACATTTAATTTTTTATCTACTATGTTGACTATTAGTACGGACTTGGCTCCTCTTCTCATTAATTCTACGACGGGCACTTTGGGAATGAATCCCCTAAAGTGAGGCAGTTTAGCGTAATCATTTAAGATGACCAACCACCGTAATATAAAGTCCTTGTGATTTTTAAATTCGAATAAAATCCTAACAAAAAAATTAATTACTTCGAGTTGAGTTTCCCGTTCCATATCGCAAAAAAACTCGCCAGTATTAATAAAATGACCAGAAAGCTATTTATTTTTATGTAGGGAAACGGATGTATTCCAAATATATAATTAAAAGATTTCTCGTGATCGAATACTTTATATAGTTTTTCAAATTTTTTTAATGGTTCGGGTATTTTTATAAAATCATAATTAGTATCAAACCCGATAATGGTATCTTCCCAGTCTACGGTATTCAGTTCCTGGAAATCATAAGTTTTAGCATATGGATATTTCTTATAAATTTCATTCAGTTGTTTTAAACGTAAAGTTATTAATTGAATAGTAAATATTAAACAATCGGGATATTCTAATATGATGTATTGATTTATAAATTTTATTTTATATTTAATCCAAGGATCACGAACTAATATTTTTTCGTATGTATCGTTCATTTTCTTTACTTGTGAGGCACAAGTTCTCGGTCGCAACAAAGAAACTCTGAAGGCCAGTCTCTCAAGGCTCTCCCTACAGAGATGTCTCTCTCAAGGCTAGTCTCTCAAGGCCCTCCCTCTAGAGATGTCTCTCAGGGCTCTCCCTACAGAGATGTCTCTCAAGGCTAGTCTCTCAAGGCCCTCCAGAACTTTCAAGGCCAACAGATCCCCTTAAAAAACCCAAGGTTTTAGAGCGTCGGCCAAATTCGTGCCCCCCCTACCAGCTTCACACTCCTTACCGATTTCGCTCCCAGTCTCAAGTTGCCACCAAGTGAGCTATAGTAATCCAAGCTATCAGAGAGAATCTAAGAGAATTTAAGAGCTATTAATTATTCATCTATGACTGTCGTCGCACAGTAAAATTCTCTCAGAGGCTCTAAAGGCCACAAGTTCTCAAGGCTCTCTCTCTCAAGGCCTACGTTGAAGGCCTCTCACTCAAGGTCGGCCTTGTTCTTACAACCCCACTCCTTACTCAGTAAATTTCAGCTCCACACATTAATTTTTTCTTATAGTAATCAGTCCCAACATTTGCAGTGACAAGGCTTATTAAATCAAACATCTAAAAGCTATGGGAAATATTCTTTAAGAGTTATTGAAACTTTTTTATTTAAAGGTTATTGGGAACTTTTTAAATCTAAAGGCTATTGGGAACTTTATTCATGTAAAAGAAAATTTACTCAAGGTTATTAGAAACTATTCATTTAAGAAGATCCATCTAAAAGCTATTAGAAACTTCATTAATCTAAGGGCTATAAGGAACTATTCGTTTAGAGAAACTAGTTACTTAGCAAAAAATTAGCAAAGAGACTAATTACTTAAGAGAGTTAGCAATTAGACTGATAATTTCTTTTCTCTCTTTGCTAAGTAATTAAACACTCTTTACTAAGTAATTTAGTTTCTCTCTGCTAATTCTAATTTCTTTTCTCTTTCTAATAAGTAATTAGACAGATAATTTCTTTTCTCTCTCTGCTAAGTAATTAAACACTCTCTGCTAAGTAATTAAACACTCTCTGCTAAGTAATTAAACACTCTCTGCTAAGTAATTAAACACTCTCTGCTAAGTAATTAAACACTCTCTGCTAAGTAATTAAACACTCTCTGCTAATGTCGAATGCCTAAAGGTTTCAGAAGACGCTGTGGGCAAACCTGCAGCAGATGTAACTGAGGACAGTTTGGAACTAGTTGGACTTTTGTAGCTTGAGAATGATGGTGGTGATAACAAATAATGCTTCAAGGAATATTTAGCAGAAGTGTAATTGATAATATCTCTACTATTGTTTCACACTGTACACTACTAAAAAGTTTAGAAGACTCACAACTAGTGGTACATGAACAGAGTTACCTCACAACTTACGATATCAGAAATTAGAGTTAGTTGCAATGCCGGGGGTGAGACATTAGTGTTTTCATTGTAACCCCGTTTACTGCTTTCAATTATTGCAATCATACCAAACATGAAAGTTCTCACTGAGTCGTGTAAGCTGTTGATGAGACTGGTGAAAAAGGCAGAATTCATCTACGTAACACTAGTAAATGTGCAGCAGGAAAATATGGTAGATATGGCATACCAGAAAGCTCTCTATGATAACATGTGAGAATTGGTAAGGTTTGTAGCATTCTGCATTTGTCTCCTTTTCTATTTATGCAAAATTCTTTGTAAGGGAAAGATTTGGGTTCAGAATTTCTGATCTATATAGATACTTGTTGGCTAATGTACTTTCTATAGGAGCAGTTTTTGCTAGCGAGGATAATTCACTGATTCTCACTATTCTTCCAAATGAATTCAACATTTTTAGGACTTTCCCCAACACTTCCTAGGCCCTGTCGAATGCCTAAAGGTCTCAGAAAGAGGGGAAACTCAAGATGCGGTCAGACAGTGTTAGAATTGGTGCTGAGGACTACACGGTCTAGTTGGCTGCTTGAGGATGATGGTGGTGTAACTGTATGAGGAATATAGGCTGGATGTATCCAATGTCATTTAGCAGAAGTTTCTCTTTCATGATAATATCTCTACTATTGTTTCACACTGTACACTTACAACCAGCGGTACGTGAATTACCCACAACTTACGATATCAGAAATACGTTGAAATGCCGGGGGTGTGATGAGACATTGTAACCCCGTTTACTGCTTTCAAAAGCTTATTGCAAGAAGTTCAGCGAATTCTCCAGATAGTAATTGCATCCAAAATATTTTAAAGGTAAAGGACTTTTTCTGTAACAGTTCTTGGAAATCAAGCACCTAAACTTTCTCAACACTTTTGAAAAATAATGGTAGCTCTCTAACACTGAGTCGTGTGTGAATGAGTTATTGATGAGAATGGTGAGCAAAAATTCATCTGAGCCGCGTAACACTGGTAATGTGCGGCACAGTCAGAATTATCGATAAGGCACTTGGGCTTATTTCGGACTACAGGAAATGTTCCCCACTAATAGAGAACTTATGTAAATGTTTAGAGTTTACCAGGGAAATGTTTAGACCTATTGTTATAAAAGGCATGTGATAGGGGCTTACACTGTTCCGGGTTCTTTCCACGATTAATTTAGGGATTGACATTGCGTGATGAGCACTTAGGCTGAGAAACCTTTGGTTGCTTGTCATAATTTATAGTGAAGACAAGTCTCTAAAATAACACTGGTGTGAGAGTTGGTAGTGCATTTCCCGGCATTTTCTCTTTAGCTTAGTTATGCGCACTTCAAGGGATTTAGCCTTAAAGTTGGAGATACGTTTTGAATGTGCTATCACATACAACTAAAGGAGAACGTGCTTAAAAATGGTATAATTTTTTTACACATGACTCTAAAACTTTTGGGGGTTACTTGCCTTAGCACATTCTATTATGGTCGTAGCTAGAGGATGCTACTCTCTCCTCCCACTCGTTTCCAGTAGTCGCAGCCGCTGAAATTGGGAGCCTGCCAGAGTAGAAGGTCTATAGGAACTTACTCAAAAACAACAAATGTAAAAATCAATCCTCCACCAAAAAGTTTAGGGCAACTTTTAAATATTTGTAGATTAGGCACTTTGTTTATAAATTGTTTAGAATCGTACATATCATTATTAAAGATGTATAATTCACGCAATTTCTTAAAACCGTGCAGTTTCAAAGCATTATTGAATGATATGTCTATTTTATCTTTAATTGTTTCTGCAGTTTTATAATTTAATTCTATTGTAACTACATTAGGAATAGCTACCAGTATTTTTTCCAACACAATTAAACCGTAATCTTCACCGCATATACCCATTTTAAGATTAACAACATGAGGTAATGGATCGAGTGTTGCCTCGTCCCCTTCCTTAACAAGTTTATGTATATTGAGGTACAGGTGCGTCAAGTGACATTTACTTAAGATTATAGACAATTTTTTTAAATCATCACAGATGTCTATAAAGATTAAACTAATTTGTGGGCCTCTATCTCTAAAGAATTTCTCTACCTCTTCTATATTGTAACTAGATAGGGCTCTTTTAAGTATTATTTTTTCTAGTGTTAAAGGACAATATTCGTTTAGATAATTCCAGCTTTGAAAATGACTTATTTCTAAAATTTTTAATTTTGTAAAAACGGAAAGAATCTGTTCTTCCATTTCTCGTGTCATTTTTACATTCTGTTTTAAGTGTTCCGATATTTTTAAATAAGTAAGATTTAAATTTTTAATATCATATGCTAATATCGTTTCGTTTATAATTTTGTATAAATTACGATAGCATGATGAGTCATAAATTAATGCTACAAATGTTAATAGTAAAGGTAAATGGCGCAATATTTTAGGAATAGTTGTATATCCATCCTCGTATAATTCATTATAATAGCATATACCATCTTCTACAATATATCGCACCTCTAAAATTAATTTTAATAAGTTGGGAAGTTTTACTTTGTCAACAATGACAATTTCCCTACATATTTTTTCGTTACACAACTGTTCAAAATCCCTCAAACATATACAACTCATACTTACATCCAACTCTGTTAACAGCTCACAGTTTAAAAAAATATGTTTTAAAATTTCACCGTCGCATTTTGAATATCGTAAGTTCAATACCGTAATATTTTTCGTAATAATTTTATAATAAATATCTAAATCTATATCTGAATCTGAATCTGATTCTGAATCTGTATTTGAATCTGTATTTGAATCTGATTCTGAATCTGTATTTGAATCTGATTCTGTATCTGATTCTGTATTTGAATAGACTGTGTGATTTGTAGATAGTATGTGAGTCAAGGCAGAATCTTCGATGGGTAGCCACGAGTTTTGTGCAATTGATCTCGTGATTATTATCTTTTTCAAGTATCGGTTCAACACAAATTTCCGTACATTAATATCCGTTAAATCAATGTTTTTTTTCGCTACTCGTTTCATTAATTTATCCGAAAATGTCATTTCTAAAAAAAGTAAAAAATAGGTTATTTGAGAAATACAAAAAATGAGCATTGTAAAAAAACCCAAGAAAACACTTACTAAATCTGGAATACCATTTAGTTTCTCCTTTCACATGTCTAGATAAATTTTTTGCAATGCTATCAAGACAAATGTTTTGTAGTGATTTCATTTTAAAGGTGTTCTTTTCCAGGAGGTATTTATATATTTACTAGGTAGGTTTAGCATCATTTTTCCAAGCTCCATTATTCACTAAAGTTTGAGCCACCATTTTTTAAGGCCTTTAGGTACTTCATTTGTCGCACAAGTGACCAATAGAGTCTCTCACTTAACCCCATTGCTATAGGGAAGTCTCTATTGTGTTTCAAAGAGAGTGAGACTATTTTGCATGAGGTTAAATGGTCACATGGATTCAATTAAACACTCTCTGCTAAGTAATTAAACACTCTCTGCTAAGTAATTAAACACTCTCTGCTAAGTAATTAAACACTCTCTGCTAAGTAATTAAACACTCTCTGCTAAGTAATTAAACACTCTCTGCTAAGTAATTAAACACTCTCTGCTAAGTAATTAAACACTCTCTGCTAAGTAATTAAACACTCTCTGCTAAGTAATTAAACACTCTCTGCTAAGTAATTAAACACTCTCTGCTAAGTAATTAAACACTCTCTGCTAAGTAATTAAACACTCTCTGCTAAGTAATTAAACACTCTCTGCTAAGTAATTAAACACTCTCTGCTAAGTAATTAAACACTCTCTGCTAAGTAATTAAACACTCTCTGCTAAGTAATTAAACACTCTCTGCTAAGTAATTAAACACTCTCTGCTAAGTAATTAAACACTCTCTGCTAAGTAATTAAACACTCTCTGCTAAGTAATTAAACACTCTCTGCTAAGTAATTAAACACTCTCTGCTAAGTAATTAAACACTCTCTGCTAAGTAATTAAACACTCTCTGCTAAGTAATTAAACACTCTCTGCTAAGTAATTAAACACTCTCTGCTAAGTAATTAAAAACTCTCTCTGCTAAGTAATTAAAAACTCTCTCTGCTAAGTAATTAAACTCTCTCTGCTAAGTAATTAAACTCTCTCTGCTAAGTAATTAAACTCTCTCTGCTAAGTAATTAAACTCTCTCTGCTAAGTAATTAAACTCTCTCTGCTAAGTAATTAAACTCTCTCTGCTAAGTAATTAAACTCTCTCTGCTAAGTAATTAAACTCTCTCTGCTAAGTAATTAAACTCTCTCTGCTAAGTAATTAAACTCTCTCTGCTAAGTAATTAAACTCTCTCTGCTAAGTAATTAAACTCTCTCTGCTAAGTAATTAAACTCTCTCTGCTAAGTAATTAAACTCTCTCTGCTAAGTAATTAAACTCTCTCTGCTAAGTAATTAAACTCTCTCTGCTAAGTAATTAAACTCTCTCTGCTAAGTAATTAAACTCTCTCTGCTAAGTAATTAAACTCTCTCTGCTAAGTAATTAAACTCTCTCTGCTAAGTAATTAAACTCTCTCTGCTAAGTAATTAAACTCTCTCTGCTAAGTAATTAAACTCTCTCTGCTAAGTAATTAAACTCTCTCTGCTAAGTAATTAAACTCTCTCTGCTAAGTAATTAAACTCTCTCTGCTAAGTAATTAAACTCTCTCTGCTAAGTAATTAAACACTCTCTGCTAATTTTTTTCTCTTTTTAATAAATAATTAGACTGATAATTTATTTTCTCTCTTTGATAAGTAATTAAACACTCTTACTTAACAAAGAGAGACTAATTACTTAGCAAAGAGTGTTTAATTACTTAGCAAAGAGAGAAAAGAAATTATCTGTATAATTACTTATTATAAAGAGAAAAAAATTAGCAAAGAGACTAATTACTTAGCAGAGAGAGACTAAGCAGAGAGTTTAATTACTTAGCAAAGAGAGAAAAGAAATTATGTGTCTAATTACTTATTAGAGAGAAAAGAAATTAGCAAAAAGACCAATTACTTAGCAGAGAGTGTTTAATTACTTAGTAAAAAGAAATTATCTCTTTAATTACTTATTAGAGAGAAAAGAAATTAGCAAAGAGACTAATTATTTAGCTGAAAGACTAATTACTTAGCTGAAAGATTAATTACTTAGCTGAAAGACTAATTACTTAGCAAAAAGAAATTAGCAAAGAGACTAATTACTTAGCAGAGAGTGTTTAATTACTTAGCAAAGAGAGAAAAGAAATTAGCAGATAGAGACTAATTACTTAGCAAAGAGAAACTAATTACTTAGCAGAGAGTGTTTAATTACTTAGCAAAGAGAAATTATCTGTCTAATTACTTATTAGAAAGAAAATAAATTAGCAAAGAGACTAATTACTTATTAGAGAGAAAATAAAAAAGAAACTAATTACTTATTAGAGAGAGAAAATAAATTAGCAAAGAGACTAATTACTTATTAGAGAGAAAATAAATTATCATTTAATTACTTATCAAAGAAAAAAGAAATTATCATTTAATTACTTATCAAATAGAGAAAAGAAATTGTCAAAGAGTCTTAATTACTTATAAGAGAGAAAAGAAATTATTTAAAAATTAACAACCCATCTAAAAGAAAAAACAATACTTAACACTAATTTCTTGTTAAATTAATACTTAACACTAATTTCTTGTTAAATTTAAACTAATGTTAAATTTTTAACCAATGAGATTGCGAGAATTTAATCAACCAATGAGATTGCGAGTTTCTTGTGACGTCATCATTTGGCTGAGTATATAAAGGCGTTAATTTGCAAATTAATTTCATTCAGCGTGGATCAACCGCTCCAGTCGGTTCTCTTTAATTAGGGGGATATATTATTATTATTTTTTTATTTTATTTATTTATAAGTATCAACAATTTTTTCTCTCAACTCCAGATTCTCAAAAAGCTTTCAACACCGGCCCAAAGTACATTTCCAGAATCTGTCCAATCACAGGCCAGGAAATAGACCGGAAATGAGTTTCAAATTTTTATCCAATCACGAGTAAGAAATAGACCGGAAGTGTAAACGAACCTGGTAAGAATGACGTTATCTTAAAAACTTACTTAGCTCCTCCTTACAAATGAACTTCTAACGTTCTAAGTCTTGAAAGGAGAGCATCCCAGAGAGAAAAGAAATTATTTAAAAATTAACAACCCATCTAAAAGAAAAAACAATACTTAACACTAATTTCTTGTTAAATTAATACTTAACACTAATTTCTTGTTAAATTTAAACTAATGTTAAATTTTTAACCAATGAGATTGCGAGAATTTAATCAACCAATGAGATTGCGAGTTTCTTGTGACGTCATCATTTGGCTGAGTATATAAAGGCGTTAATTTGCAAATTAATTTCATTCAGCGTGGATCAACCGCTCCAGTCGGTTCTCTTTAATTAGGGGGATATATTATTATTATTTTTTTATTTTATTTATTTATAAGTATCAACAATTTTTTCTCTCAACTCCAGATTCTCAAAAAGCTTTCAACACCGGCCCAAAGTACATTTCCAGAATCTGTCCAATCACAGGCCAGGAAATAGACCGGAAATGAGTTTCAAATTTTTATCCAATCACGAGTAAGAAATAGACCGGAAGTGTAAACGAACCTGGTAAGAATGACGTTATCTTAAAAACTTACTTAGCTCCTCCTTACAAATGAACTTCTAACGTTCTAAGTCTTGAAAGGAGAGCATCCCCCCGTGATATACACAGAAGGACTGCCGACCTATTAATTTGGACGGCTAATTTCTACCCCGTTGAGGAATGCCACACAGCTGACCACATGGCTCTGTTTCTGTGAAGGGGAATCTCCCCTCCAAGTCACAGGATATCAGATCCTGCTTCTATTGGCATGGAGGAAATCTTCCAGATGGGGGGGGGATATTGGCCTACTATACGTAGAGGCACTCTAGATGTCCTCACATACGTTTGCACTAGATGAGGTCTCTGGGGAAGGGGGTGGCTTCTTAGGCGAGGAGTGCGTATACCCTGCTGCCCCTCTAACCGATGAAGGATATGTCAGCTTGGTGACTGCCGGTTACTTTGGGAGGCTCTTTTGATAGCTGCGAGTGCATGCATGGGGTTAGTTACCAAGGTATATAGGGGACCTTGACCTAGTTAGTGTGCTAAAAGCGAAGCTCTGAAAGACATGATGGGTTACTTAATCGGGAGGTCCAACCGTAGTTCTCCAAGCTATCCTGAGCTACTGCATCTGGCCAATTCTAAACAAGACTGCCCACCGCGTCCTAGGTCTCCCCTTCTTTCTGAGGCCTTTAGGCACACCCACTAATTATTTATACGGGCAACATGGCCAACCGAGTCTGCATACTGCCCAAAGGAGGTTGCCTTTGCCTCACCATTAGTTAGTTGAACCACCTAATGCCCACTGCGTAAGCTGTTTACAAAGTTGAACCACTAACCCTAAAAAGAAGTCTAGTCTTTAGGTATATACGCCCCCCACACTCTCCATAGGTTCTTAAAAGTCCCTGCAATCCCTATTCGTCTCTAATGCTGCACCTGTGACGTAGCTCCCAATTAAACTGTGAGCTCAAGACACTGAATCACAGCCTGCCTGACCAATTTTCTCGCTGTTTATAACCTACTACCAGTCTCAACCTCGAACGAAACATGCCAAAAGGGGGCTAAATCAGAAATTTTCGTATCTCCAGTCCATTTAGAGTCCCTCGAAGTGAATAACTAAAGAGGAGACAAAAATGCATCCTTGTCGAACACCAGATGCTACAAGCAACTCTCTCAGCTACAAGCAACTCTCTCACACACGTGTTATTATAGAGAGCAACTTGTCTGGGATTTCTCTCACACACGTGTTATTATAGAGAGCAACTTGTCTGGGATTTCACAATCAACCACGATCAATAGAGTCGAAAGTCTTAAAGCCTTTTTGAAATCAACCATCTGAAACTCTCAAGAATCTGCCTAAACACACATCCCCTACCACTTCTGAATCCACATTGCTCATCACGCAATCAGATTCTTAATTCTATTAAGCACAATCATGGAAAAAAACTTGGAAAAGAGCTGATACCCCTATAGTTATCACAAGAACTGCGATTTTTTTGAAAATGGGGACTAGCTCTGGTAAAATCCTTAGGTGCTTTTATTATTCAGAAGTCATCCAAGTGGTAACCAGCTTTAAGCAGTTCCGTAGTAATCTACCCCTGGGGATTTATAAAGTTTAGCCAACATTGTGTTATGGGGCCAACAGCCACCAATGCATCTCATTGCAAACAATGGGAGTAGAACTAACCACATTGAACTGCTCAGCCAAGACTTGGTCATGGTTACTTGGTCATGGTTACTAGTTGTGGAGGGATCAAACAGGCTTTGGGGACTTGGAAAAGGAGTATTCAGGTGGTATTTGAGCCTACTTTTTTTGTTCTATTAGCGTAATTTTCACTTAGGCAGAAACTTTTGATGCTGATTGTGGTGCATAAGAGGCACCCTAACACCGAGTGTGGTGCATAAGAGGCTCTCTAACACCGAGTGTGGTGCATAAGAGGCTCTCTAACACCGAGTGTGATGGCTTATAGCAATTACGTCAGTGAGGCAAGGGCCTGAAGCCCTTTTTTTATTCGAGACTGGTAGGGACATTGTGCCCGTGGCGGCCTAAGAATGGGCAACGGGTTGGTTGTTTTACCTCTGAGCGGCACTTTTTTTGCACACCATGGGCGGCCAGGTCACAAGGACCCCGAAGGCTCAGAGAAGGTTGGGGGACCCACTAGCTGTTGGGAGACAGATGGTCCCGTCCAGCGTGTTCTTTAACGTGCACAGGGCTCTCCCGCACACGGCGTCCCATCCGATGGCCAAGCCCATCGGTGTCCCCTACTGACCGTGGGCGGGGAATTTTGCGGAGATAAATCTCAACGCTGACCCAGCTGGGACTCGAACCTGGGAACTACAGATTACGAGCCTGGCGGTTGGTTGCTCCGTAACTTATGACTGTGTGAGACCTCCTAAGTCATATTGAGGCCTCTCGCTTGTGTTAGACCTCCCCCCGCAACTCGGCGCTAGCCCTCTTCTTCGAGCAATTCGGCAGCAGCCGAAGGTATGTGCGTGCGTCCTTCTATGAGGACCAACGGGACTTCCCCGACAGAGCGTCCTTCGAACCACAGCTGCCACAGAGAAAAATATCTCAAGGCTGAGCTAAAGGTCCCAAGGTTCGACAGCTTTAGAACCTTGAGATTTGCCAGAAAGCTCCTCTAGGCTCCCCACCCTAGAGGGCTCCTCCCCCCCTAGAGAGCTCCCCCCCCTAGAGAGCTCCTCCCCCTAGAGAGCTCCCCCCCCCCTAGAGAGCTCCCCCCCCCTAGAGAGAAGTTACTCTATAAGTTTCTAGAGTCTCTTATAATTTAGGGACTAAAGACTCCCAATTGCAGGCTCAATGACATTAGAACAACTAAGTTTTTTTTCAAAACCCAGTAGCTCTTTTTTAAACCCAAGTAGCTTAACAGTTTTGTTGTTTGTTTATAGATGTGGACCGTAAAACATTTTCAAACATTTTTCTGGGAAAATTTCAAACTCGACGAGGAAAAAAAAAGTTTTGTTTGGAATAATTGGGAAGACGAATTGAAACTCAATATTATCTTGTGCGATTTTTTCGACGAAAAATGTGACTACGTGCTGTATGAACTATGCGGTAATAAATTTGCCGAACGACAAATTCGCAATCTGATTGAACAGTATTACGTTGTGCACACAAACAGATCGCTGAGTTTTTTCGTTTTTGCGATTAGAGATCTTTATCTGTTTCAAGAACGGCCGTGGAGGAGCAGAGATCAGAAACTCATCATGGACTTTTTGAAGATGGGAGAAGGTGATAAAGAAGACATTTTAGCATACGTCTGGTTATATCTGGAGAAATGGTCGATATACGAAGAATTGGGTCGCTACAAGTGGAGAATATGGAAAGTGTTGGACGTGCTGGCTCGTAATTTGAGCGACAGTGTACCCGAATCAAAGATGACTGTGCTCTTGCATATTTTAAATTTATTGAGGGCTACTGACGATCGCAGTAAAACCACGTTATGTATTATAATTCACAGATGCATGCACGCATTGGAGCCCGACTTAAAATACATACTCAAGAAAAATGACTTTTTGAATAAATGTATGACTGGAGGTGTGTTAAAATTACAGTGTCTGGCGGCTTTTAAAATAGTAAATTGTGATGATAATTTACCGTGTATCATTCGAGATTTTATTAAATTACATAAATTCTAACCCGTGCGCACCATTCATAAGGGCCAAGAGCCCCGTAGGAGGGCAAGACCGACATCTAAAAGAGCAGGCCCTTTGGCCATTGCTCCACTCGTTTGATAAATGGAGTCACCTCTTACCCGAACATGTGAGACGAAAGCCTCGTGTCTCCCTAAGGAAGTGTGACCGCTGGCCGATTGGGTCTCCCTAAGGATGTGTGACCGCTGGCCGACTTAGAAGGAATAAAGAGTGTCATCAGAGACTCTTTTTTTTAGAAACCAGGATGGCCGAGAGTCAGTGCCCTCTCAAGTCCCATAAAGGGTTATAAGCGATCTTGAGAGCACGCCCCAACTGACCAATATGCGTCCTAGGCACGTGCCCATTTCTTAAGCTGCACTATTGGTCACAATAACTCTGATTTTAAAGTGGGTATTTAGGATTCCTCGTAAACAGCTTATAAATGTACCCGTGTGGACGCTAAAAAATAGCCTCCATTAGGCTCTTGGGAATTATCACCGAATTAGTGTTGGGTAAGTTTTTTTGCGGTACTCTTAATTGCGTAATCTCGGGATATACCACTTTGAGGGGAAACTACGTCACTCATAATAACGGCCAAACACACCGGTCGTACGAAAAAATCTCTCCTTCAAAACTTTGAGACCTTCTTTCCGTTACAACCAGTTGTTCTCCCGCCTTTTCCTCCACTAAAAAAAGGGGGGGGAGTGTCGATAGACGCGTGCTCACAGACGCTGTCGGTGATCCATACGAGGTTCGGTGGCGCTAGTAACTTGCGCTAGTAACTTTGTTGGCGCTAGTAACTTTGTTGGCGCTAGTAACTTTTGTTGGCGCTAGTAACTTTGTTGGCACTAGTAACTTCGGTGGCGCTAATAACTTCGTTGGTCCACCATTTTTCCTACCTAATTAAATGGATATAGGTAGCTAGAAAATTACACGGCCTTTGCTTGAGTCGTCACTTAAAATTCTAAGCACAAAAAGGAGAAGCACATACTATGAAAGGGGGGGGGGGGAAGAGACCCGCTTCTTCAGGCCGCCCCGTTTCTTCAGGCCGGGACTCTTCCAACGGTCGTCTTTTCCTCCTCCCCCTCCTTCTCTCCCAACGGGAAAAACGTGTTCCCGCGTCGCTTGACGACATTTGACCTTCCTCCCAAAAAGGAGCGTCTCCTCTAAGAAGCTTCCATGGCTCAGCCTCCCCTTATGTCTTTCCCCCCCCTCAAAGAGCATACGCTGCTAATGCGCCCGAGGACTGTCGGGCCTCCAGATGCCACAAGAGCTTCTCAAAGCGCGCGCGGCTGACTGCGCACGGCTACTGCGCACGGCTGACTGCGCGCGGCTTTCGGCAGCTCTTACCTAGTACAATATAGTGTGAAAGGATATAAATTTTCGAATAGTGTTTGGTAAATTTTGACAATTGTTATTCACTCTTAGTGCGGCCAGACACTGTAAATTTACATTCTTATTAAATTCCTTTAAGCAGTAAACATCGTTTAATTTTTCGAGTATGATATCTATGTAACCCGTAATCTTTTTATTTCTCTTTTTCGGTAATATAAGTATACATTTATGCATTAAGATAGAAATTATTCGAATACAATTTTCGGTGTGGCAGTTGTGAAACACCGTGTCTCTCATAATTTTTAAAAGAATATCGATTTTATGCACTCGAAAATTGCTCGCCAGTGTTTCCAATACACTCCATATTTTCCATTTTTTATCGTATATTGTCCATTTATCCAAATATAGACACACGTATTTGGAAATCTCATCTCCTCTCCCATTTTTTAGGAAATCTAGTATGATTTCCTGATCTCTTCCGAATTTAAACAGGTAAACGTCTCTTATTGCAAAAACGAAAAACTCTGACGATCGATTCGTGTAGTCGCGGTAGAATTTTACAATCAGGTCTCGAATTATACTTTCTCTGGACCCATTACAATAAATTTTCCTCATTACATAATAACTTCTATCTATATTGTCACTCAGTACACTCGCTAGTTTACCCAATTCTTTGAGATCGTAGAATAATTTCCCAAGATACTCGCGTTTAGATTGCTTATCTTTAAATTTCATTTCTCTTCTAATTTTTTTAAATTGTTCGTTCTCGATTTTATGCCAAGACCAAGTGTGGTTAATGCCTTTAGTTTCTTGATAGTGTTCCCAGTAATGTTTCCAGAAAAAATGTCGAAATTGTTTTACGTAATCCATAGGAGCTCTCGAATAATCCTCCAGAGGCACCGGTGTTCTTTATAGTCCCCTCAATACGTTATTAAAACTATGACAACGTGCTATATTTGCAAAAACTTCATTATGGGGAGTCCAATGACTTTTTGCAGCTACTGCAGCTACTTTTTTTGCAGCTACTGCAGCTACTACACTTTTTTGCAGCTACTGCAGCTACTACACTTTTTGCAGCTACTACACTTTTTTTGCAGCTACTGCAGCTACTACACTTTTTTTGCAGCTACTGCAGCTACTACACTTTTTTGCAGCTACTACACTTTTTTGCAGCTACTACACTTTTTTGCAGCTACTACACTTTTTTGCAGCAGCTACTACACTTTTTTGCAGCAGCTACTACACTTTTTTTGCAGCTACTACACTTTTTTGCAGCTACTACACTTTTTTGCAGCTACTATAATATTAACTAAGGCCCTTTGTCATAAAACATAAGGTCACTCAAATTTTTCAGTTTAAGACAAACATTTTAGGAATAAAGACACATGAGGATTAATGGCCAGTTCTTTAGGCAACTAAGCATAAACTTACCCACTGCTACTTACCCACTGATTCTCCATTGCTTCGCCGCTTCTCCACTATGGCAAAAACTTACCTACTGCCATAAGTCGACTATTCTTAAACGACCGACTTCTCCATTGCTTCTCCGCCGCTTCTCCACTATGGCAAAAACTTACCTACTGCCATAAGTCGACTATTCTTAAACGACCGACTTCTCCATTGCTTCTCCACTATGGCAAAAACTTACCTACTGCCATAAGTCGACTATTCTTAAACGACCGACTCTTCAGAGCCTTCCTCCCGTTTAAACCCTTTCAACATCCTAGTTTATTTTTGGGGGCCCTCCCCATTTTTAACAAAGCAAAAAATACCTGACACTTTTAGCCTGCAAAAAATACCTTACACTTTTAGCCTGCAAAAAATACCTGACACTTTAAAAGCAAAAAATACCTGACACTTTTAGCTTTTAAAAATCCTGCACACACTTTGTTACACATCTTTTAAAGGTTCTGCTTAATTCGTTATATCTTTCTGTAAGCATTTTTCCTTTTTCATGTGTTTTACTAATGTTTAAAGCGGGTACAATGTCCAGGGAAGGGGGTTGAGAAATTAATCCTACCAGCCAGCAGTTTTTAGCACGAGCAAAGGCATTTATCACCTTCATGTGAGGCGAAAAAAATTCCTACCTTTATATGCATTAGAAAAATTAGTTCATTGATTTAAAAAGACTGCACTAATATTAATCAACTAATCAGATTGGCTCATGCAACAATGATAATGCATTCAGAAGTGAAAGTTGACGCTCTGTAATTAGTTTTAAAAGAGCCACACCAGGAAACTCATTCATCATTGCCAAGTTCCCCAACCTTGGAAATGTTTAATAACAAAAGAAATAATCTTCTCCCCCAAGTATAAATGGTCAAGATAAAAATTTAGCAAAAATTATGTTTTATCTTGGGAGCCACTAATCTTATTTTATCATAAATGAACTAGGAATCAAATTTTCACCATATTCCTTTAGTTTCAATATTCACAGGATTTTTCTAATTTGTAAATAAATTGAAGGGCTGCACAGTTACACACACTAATAATAGGCATGTGGCAAGACTGAAACAAAATTGCTCTGTGCACTGTTGTTTTTAACCCTTCAGTCCCCAAGGGACTAAATACACTTATTACAGTGCTCATGTAAACTTTGGAATTGCAGCCAAGTTTGCCATGGTGGCCAAATCAGTGCACATTTCAACTAGGAAAACAGAAAAAAGTCTGCTAAAGTCAGGTCAAGGGAATAAAGGGGTGAATTCTCTAATTCACTCTGCACATTTCTATTCATTAAAACTATAAAAGAAGTTTCTGACAAGTGAATGCTAAAAATTGCAGGCAATAGGTCATTCACTGAGTATTCTGTGTCACACCTGTTGGAAACCTTTGGACTGTTTCTAAAATCATAATGCCCAATAATAAAATAGCAAATTTATCATTTGTTCCCATTTTTCCCATGAATTTTGCAGTTGGGTTTTACCTCTGAGCTTTATTTTGCACACAATGGACATGTTTAGAGTTTTAGCTAGCTTATTTCAGAAATGCTTTTGACTCTGTTGATCATGAGATCATAATAATGGTATATCAGACAAGTTACATAATGAAAGCTCTCTATAATAACACTGAGTCGTGTGTGAGAGTTGGCTTGTAGCAATTGGTTTAGCATTACTTCTGGTGTTCGACAAGGGTGCATTTTGTCTCATAAAAAGTACAAGCATCATCTAAATCACAGCATGTGACTATAAAAACAAGATTCTGTTCTTTTGCAAATAGACTAGGGATATTTCTTCAAGTAATGCTCAGCAAAAGTGTGAAAGTTTCCAGTGGCATGAGACATGGGTACAAATTTTTCCACCATTAAGTGTCACTAGGCTGCACCGTCTCCTTTTCTATTTATTTTGGTTATTGATTATGCAAAATTCATTTCAAGGGAAAGATTTTGGCCTTAAATGGGCTGGAGATACGAAAATTTCTGATTTAGACTGATGATTTAGCCCTTTTGGCAAATGATGTTGATGAGACTGGTAGTAGATTTGGTTATAAACTATGAAAATTGGTCAGGCAGGCTGTAGTTAATCTGAATGGTTGCAGAGCAGTTTAATTACCTTGGGAGTAACAGATTACTGGTGTGGCCAGACGAATAGGCTGCAGGGACTTTTAAGAATCTATTGAGAGTGTGGAGAAATAGGCGTGTATACACCTAAAGACTAAAATTAGACATAGTTTGGTTCTTTCTAGGGTTAGTTATGGTAACTTGGGGACTCTGTGTAAAGGAAACTAAATAGTAAGGAACAGACAAATTGCAAGATGCCTACTTCTTATGGTGGGTTTCATTACTTCCTCATCAATAATAACTCTATTCAGAGGAGGAGGTGGCCAGGCTCTGTAGTTTACAGGTTCCCAGCTGGGTCAGCATTGACGCAAAAGTGCTACCCATGGTCAGTAGGGGACACCGATGGGCAGCCGTGTGTGCGGGAGAGCCCTGCGCATGTTAAATGCTGGTTTGATGGTACCAATAGCTGTGGTTCTCCCCCCCCAATCTTCTCTGAGCTTCAGGGTGGTCATTTAGCCTATGGTGTGCAAAAAAGTGCTGCTCAGTGGTAAAACTCAACTCTGTTCAGGGAAACGTTTTGGGAGGGAATTTAGCAAATGTGTAACTTTTGTAAGCCTCCTTGAAATAAACCATAATTTTTTTTCCTTGCTATTATTTAAGAGAAACATTACATTTAAGAGAAACAACATTTATGAGGTCGAACTAACAGCTTCACTGAAATCTTATTAGCTATATTTGTAACTCAAAAAAATCTTAGAAAAGCATACTTCATCTACCTCGACTGACATCAGGTAGTTATTTCGTGCCATACACACTAATAAACTTGTACGGATTAAGGCCTCTTGAAAAAATTTGCATTACTTGTTTATAAAATTTTGCTTTAGTGATAATGCTGACAGTTTAAATTCTCCTAGTTTTTTTAACCAACAATGTCCTCTTAGTGACACTTGTTAGAAAAAATTAACTACCCTAACTCATAAAAAAGGAATTCATGTGTTGCTGGTTCTAAAAGACCAGTTCCAGAAATTCTTCACCTATTTGAAAGTAAAAATATCTACCAAACACTTTGCAAAAAATAACCTATACTTTAATCACTATTTCAAAAAATAACCTATAATCACTATTGCAAAAAATACCTTATATTTTAATCACTATTGCTAAAAATACCTTATATTTTAATTGTAAAATATTATCACCAAGTAATTACTATTGTAAAACCACCAAGTTTTAATTTTGCAACTATTTTTTTATCAAGCTTTTAGCAAAGTCTGGCCGGGGTTGAAACCTGTTCAAAGCACTCAGATGAGCGGGCGACGTGGTAACAAGTGGAGAGGGGGGGGAGGTAGACGCTGCTCCGGAGAAACTTGTCAGATGACGCTCAAGTAGCCACAAGTATATGGGGGACTCATGGCGCGCGTGTCGAGATTTACGACCCCGACAACCTTTGTAGTTTAAGGTCATACTTTCCGTTGGCCCCGAGGCTTGCTTAGTCACCGTCTGCGGAACACGCTTGCTGGGGATGACGGTGCTCTATATAACAAGTAGACGGAGCTTAAACAGGGAGAACTTTGCCTACTTTTTTTTACTGTAAAGAGCCAAGGAGCGTTTTAAGCGTGCCTTGATGACTGATAGAAAATATTCTGAAAATAAATTCCTCCTCTCAGTGGTAAATGAGAGTTGGAGCACGACCTAAGAACTATTTTTTTATCTATGATAGCCTCTTTCCAATGCTTGGAGTGTTGGGGAGGGGGGAGGCTTGCTATAGTTTTAATCTTTGTATGAGAACTCCCCAATCTATAGGTTTTAACAGAGTGATTCTTATTAATCAGCTCCCATATAAAAATTTAAGCCATTGGGAACTCTCAACTTATGGGGAACTTATGGGGAACTTATGGGGAACTTATGGGGAACTCTCAACTTATGGGGAACTTATGGGGAACTTATGGGGAACTCTCAACTTATGGGGAACTTATGGGGAACTCTCAACTTATGGGGAACTTATGGGGAACTCTCAACTTATGGGGAACTTATGAGGAACTCTCAACTTATGGGGAACTTATGAGAAACTCTCAACTTATGAGGAACTCTCAACTTATGGGGAACTCTCAACTTATGGGGAACTTATGAGGAACTCTCAACTTATGGGGAACTTATGAGGAACTCTCAACTTATGGGGAACTTATGGGGAACTATCAACTTATGGGGAACTTATGGGGAACTATCAACTTATGGGGAACTATCAACTTATGAGGAACTCTCAACTTATGGGGAACTCTCAACTTATGGGGAACTCTCAACTTATGGGGAACTCTCAACTTATGGGGAACTCTCAACTTATGGGGAACTCTCAACTTATGGGGAACTTATGAGGAACTCTCAACTTATGGGGAACTCTCAACTTATGAGGAATTCTCAACTTATGGGGAACTTATGGGGAACTCTCAACTTATGAGGAATTCTCAACTTATGGGGAAGGGTTATTGTTGTTTTACCTCTGAGCGGCACTTTACACACCATGGGCTCCGAAGGTTGGGGAACCAAACTGGAACAGTTATTGGGAGACAGATGGTCCCCCCAGCACACGGCTTAATGTCCGACGGCAAAACCATCCCCTACTAACCGTGGGCGGGGAATTTTTGCGGAATCTCAATACTGATTCAGCTGTTACGAGCCTGGCGCGCTACCAACTGAGTCATTCCCGCCTATTGTCTTAATAACTTAGAGTCTTAATAACTTAGAGTCTTAATAACTTAGAGTCTTAATAACTTAGAGTCTTAATAACTTAGAGTCTTAATAACTTAGAGTCTTAATAACTTAGAGTCTTAATAACTTAGAGTCTTAATAACTTAGAGTCTTAATAACTTAGAGTCTTAATAACTTAGAGTCTTAATAACTTAGAGTCTTAATAACTTAGAGTCTTAATAACTTAGAGTCTTAATAACTTAGAGTCTTAATAACTTAGAGTCTTAATAACTTAGAGTCTTAATAACTTAGAGTCTTAATAACTTAGAGTCTTAATAACTTAGAGTCTTAATAACTTAGAGTCTTAATAACTTAGAGTCTTAATAACTTAGAGTCTTAATAACTTAGAGTCTTAATAACTTAGAGTCTTAATAACTTAGAGTCTTAATAACTTAGAGTCTTAATAACTTAGAGTCTTAATAACTTAGAGTCTTAATAACTTAGAGTCTTAATAACTTAGAGTCTTAATAACTTAGAGTCTTAATAACTTAGAGTCTTAATAACTTAGAGTCTTAATAACTTAGAGTCTTAATAACTTAGAGTCTTAATAACTTAGAGTCTTAATAACTTAGAGTCTTAATAACTTAGAGTCTTAATAACTTAGAGTCTTAATAACTTAGAGTCTTAATAACTTAGAGTCTTAATAACTTAGAGTCTTAATAACTTAGAGTCTTAATAACTTAGAGTCTTAATAACTTAGAGTCTTAATAACTTAGAGTCTTAATAACTTAGAGTCTTAATAACTTAGAGTCTTAATAACTTAGAGTCTTAATAACTTAGAGTCTTAATAACTTAGAGTCTTAATAACTTAGAGTCTTAATAACTTAGAGTCTTAATAACTTAGAGTCTTAATAACTTAGAGTCTTAATAACTTAGAGTCTTAATAACTTAGAGTCTTAATAACTTAGAGTCTTAATAACTTAGAGTCTTAATAACTTAGAGTCTTAATAACTTAGAGTCTTAATAACTTAGAGTCTTAATAACTTAGAGTCTTAATAACTTAGAGTCTTAATAACTTAGAGTCTTAATAACTTAGAGTCTTAATAACTTAGAGTCTTAATAACTTAGAGTCTTAATAACTTAGAGTCTTAATAACTTAGAGTCTTAATAACTTAGAGTCTTAATAACTTAGAGTCTTAATAACTTAGAGTCTTAATAACTTAGAGTCTTAATAACTTAGAGTCTTAATAACTTAGAGTCTTAATAACTTAGAGTCTTAATAACTTAGAGTCTTAATAACTTAGAGTCTTAATAACTTATTTCTTGTTAAATTCTTAATAATTTTTTAATGCTAAAATTTTACTTAAATTTTCAACTAATCAGATTTTGATTTGCTAATTTAATTGGCCAATCAAATTGCGAATTGCTTCATCATTTAGCCAACTATAAAAAGAGCTTATTTTTTACAGTTGGCTCATTGTGGGGTGAACCGCTTACCGAATCGGTTCAATTTTTCTTAGGGGGCTATGCTAATTAATTAATTATTTATAAGTATAAAGTATATATTTTTTTTCTCTCAAGTCAGATTCTCATAGACCTTCTAACACTGATCACAAATACATTTTAAAACCAATCACAGGCAAGAATCTGATTAATCATATGAAAGATTCTAGCCAATTACAGACCCTTTTGATAGGGGCAAAAATGACGTCATTTTAAAAGATCATGAGCCTCTCCTTACTGTAATCACTGACCAACACATTTGTTCCCATTCTGGCAATTAATGAGGCCAACAGATTCAATTTAGATCCTACATAATACACAAAGCCATTACAGACAAAACCTATTCAAACTCTACCACACTAGTACACAAAAAATTTCCACACAACATAGTTGGAGATTAAAATCCCAAACACTATATTTATACATACTTTTACCAACATGAAAAAATTTAACACACTAATTGATCACATCCTCTCCCCAGGACATTGTTCTGGGAGATTGCCCACAACATCCTCTGGGGTAGCAAACAACTTCAGGGGCACTTGACAATATTTCAACTTGGCTATACATAATGATGGTTCACCCATCTTTATCAGAATCCTCTATGAGTCTTAACCTCCTGATATATCCTCCATCATTACATGGCAGGTATGGAATAGTGACCATTACCTCATATTCATCACAAGGAATCAAACCCTCAGCATACAAAACACCTGGCACATCTACCATTTGTGAAACCTTCATTAATACTCAAACACCACCTCCCTTTATACATGTATAAAGCTTACAAGCAAAGCTTACAAGCAAAGCTTACAAGCAAAGCTTATAAACAAAGCTTACAAGCAAAGCTTACAAGCAAAGCTTACAAGCAAACACATGACTGGATACACCAAACCCCCAAAATCATCACCCAACTGCAAATAAGGAACAGAGGACACAGCCAAGAGACACTCCACTGTCCCCCATTCAACAAAGCCAATGCTAAGAAGAATAAGATGTCAAAAGAAAGGAGAAACTTCTGTAACAGCCCCAAACTTCTGTAACAACATCAGCCCAGACTCTCCCCTAATTTGGTCAACAATAAGAACACTCAGGACCCAGGCTCAATCTTTATTCCCTTGGCACTCATGGAAATATGCTAGGGGCTAACAGCTAACCACCACCCTCCATCCATGCCAACACACCTACCTACCAGCTGCATGCAAACTACCCGCACTCAACGAATTTATCACAGCCATACACCAGGCCAAAAAAAGCACACCTGGCCCTGACAACATCACCTATAACACTATAAAAAATTTTGGCACACACCACATTGCTTAACATATTGCAATGAATGTTGGAACACCTTCCCCACTGAATGGGACAATTTTGAAACCACAAAAACCTTTCTTCTTATCGACCAATTGCTATACTCAAAGTTCTAGGAATGGTGCTCTCCAGACTAAAATTCTTCCTCCAACAAACAAATACCCACTTGCCAAACGGGCTTTAGAGAGCACAGGTCAACCACAGATAATTTCTTTGACACATCCCTTAAAAAGGAATTCTGTGTCTTTCTAGACCTTTTGATACTGCCTCACACACCTGCATACTCTACAAATTACATAGGCATCACAGGAAACATTTCCTCACACACAGTCAAGTTGGGGACTACCCCCATATAAACTCAACAGAGGATTACCACAGTGTGGTTTTTCCCATTCAACACTACATGACCTCCCAACCATTTTCAACAAATGCTCCATCTTTACAAATAGTACCCTGGGCCTTTGGAACAACAACCACAAAATGCAGTCAACCAGGTTCTTGACTACAAAATGGGGCCAGCACCTAAATCTGCGGTCCATTACTACCACCAAACAATTGCACCCACTGTCACCCATTATTTATGGCTAACTATAGACCGTAAGCTTACTTGGAAACAACATCCTCATGCATTGGAGCATATCACTGTCATGGGGAGGCCAGCGATAAAGTAATGCTTACTTAAAGATCAACTCTAGACTATGGCCTCCCAGCACTGCTTCAAACACACAATAAAACTCTGCAAGCCATCAGACTTGCCCTGGGTCTTAAAGCTGGCTGCCCAAACCTAGCCACTTGGGCAGAAGCTGCCACCTCTAACAATTAAAAGACACTCACCCAGCCATACTTAAAATCCACCACTAACTCTACTACCACAGCACAAATAATAAAACACCCCACTTGGCAACAAATTAAACCCACACAAACACTTTCCTATTGGTTACTTAAAAAACCTCATTCTACCACACCCCAAAACTCCCCATTGCTGCAGACACAACTATCAGATACTGACAATTTACACTGATGGATCTCATATTCCACACACCACCTCTGCTGCTTTTTACATCCCCTCCACCAAATTCTCTTATAAAATCTCATGAGCACCTCTTCAGAGCTAGCAGCAATACATATGGCATTAGGCTAGGCCACTCAACAACACAATAATCACAGATTCAAGGCCTACAACTCATTAACAGTAGATCCATCACAGAACCCCTTTCCATAAGCACACAACATTATAGACAAGGGAAATATCATTTTACTGGATTCTCCCCCCCATTGCAACATCATCCATAATGAGACGGTTGACTCACTTGCTAAAACAAGGCAACCCCACCACATTGTCACATCACATACAAAATTATCACACATGGACCCAGAATTGGGTACAGATAAAAACACATTCAGAGTAACAATAGCACCCTCTCCAAACTACCCATCCAGAAGGGCCCAAACAGCACAGACTCCGAACTGGCAGAGCGCAACAAAGACTTATTTATGATTAGAAAAATACATTCTCTGCCCAAACTGCCAAGTGATAGAGGATATCTCCCACTACCTACTGTCAAATACAAGACACACCCTCTATCACAAACACATTTGGAGTCCCCACCTTACAGACCATCCCATACAAAGGCCACATTTCGGGGCTCATTTCATACAAAGGCAAAATCCTTTAACCTTCCAACTTCCCGCAGACTCTCCATCTCAATATGTGAAATACTACTCCCTGCAGACACCTCCTACTCAAAAGATCCATTGGACATCAAAAGATCCAAATGCAAAAAAGAAGCATTTTGGACACTGCACCACCTTATTTTCCTAGTGCAATTGTGTTTTCAAAAAAATTATACTCTGTAACAATAGAACTCCCAAAGTACCTTTTTTTCAAAAAACTAGTGGTGGCAAACCATCTGCCTGACCAATTTTCACCACTTTCTGTTTATAACCTACTACCAGTTTTATCAACAGCTCAAATGAAAAGAGTTCATGAACATCATTTGCTAAAAGAGCTAAATCATCAGCATATTGTAAATCAAAAATTTTAAGATCTGCAGACCATTTTAGGCTTGCCTTAATTACAAGAAATTTGGGGCGTTTATTTTCCTTGTACCCTTCTTATCAACTCCCGGCCAACATGAGCCACACAGTGATCACACCAAACTCCCAGAAGAATTTTACTCCAAATCTCTCCCTCCTTGCCAGCACTTCCTTGGCACCAAATTTCAACCACCTCCTTCATTATTAGGCGACCCAAAGCTTATCGCCAACATGTAGGGTCACTTCATTGTACCCTACTTTTTGACGCAAAACTTTTTCTCGTGGACCAGATGATAAAGGGGGTTCCAAATGGTCCAGTTTTTAAAGAAGGATGTTAGATTCTCCTTACTGAAAAGGTTTTACGGACATTTCTGTTAATGAAACCTTAATAACTTATTGGTAACCTTAATAACGTTAATAATACTTATTAATAACTAAAATACTTAATTAAATTAATACTTATTAATACTTAATTAAATTAATAGTAAAATTTTACATTTTCGACCAATTAAATTGCAAAGTGCTTGTGACGTAATCATTTAGCTCCCTTAAATATATACACTTTTTAAAATTTGCTCATTATGAGATGAACCGCTTCCTCGACGGTTCTAATTTTTCTGAGGGCTATGCTAATTAATTTTATAGTTATTATATAGTATATAGTTATAATTATTTTTTTTCAAAATTTTCACAGAGCTTCTAACTGACCAAAAGTACATTTTAAATTATAGAAAAATAAACCAGTACATTTTAAAATCACAGAAAAATCTTAGACACAGTACATTTTAAAATTACAGAAAAATAAACTATTTTAAAATCACAGAAAAATAAAAGAATCACAGAAAAATAAAAGAATCACAGAAAAATAAACTATTTTAAAATCACAGAAAAATAAACCATTTTAAAATCACAGAAAAATAAACCATTTTAAAATCACAGAAAAATAAACCATTTTAAAATCACAGAAAAATAAACCATTTTAAAATCACAGAAAAATAAACCATTTTAAAATCACAGAAAAATAAACCATTTTAAAATCACAGAAAAATAAACCATTTTAAAATCACAGAAAAATAAACTATTTTAAAATCACAGAAAAAATGAACTAGAATTTTAAAACCACAGAAAAATGAACTAGAATGAACTAGAATTTTTATCTTATCACAGATTGTTGTTGGGCCAAACCGTCTCCCGGGGAGATTCTTTTTATTCCCAATGGCTCATTTATAACTCTATAGGAGCGCGTTTGACCGTGTGCTAATAAATACCCGCAACTGCTTGCCACAGAGGTCTGACAGTGTCGGTTTATATGCCACAGTAAAATATTTGAAAGGAGGACCTCAGTAGAAAACACGAATGCCTTACCGGGGGCTCGAACCCAGGTCCCGTAGATCAGTAGCACACTAACCACTCGGTAGCTTCCTAGTGAGAGGTTTTTAAGTGGTATATATGGGCTTGGGTGGTCTTAGTCCACGTCCTAAGGCCCTTAGAGTAAAATGGTAGGACCGGATATTGCACGTGTGGCCCTCCCTTCAAAGGTAGAATGGAAGAACCCACACCTTTGGAATGTGGCGCCTTTGTAAATTATAACGAGTGCGCAAAATTATAACGAGTGCGCAAAATTATAACGCGTGCGCAAAATTATAACGCGTGCAGAATTTTAGTTTTCAGTAACCAGTAACGGTTCGAGCTTCACATGGGTCAATTAACGGTCCTTATAAAAAAAAACGCGCTACTACCGTGGTCTTTTTTACCAATTGAGGACCAAAGTGGTAGACCTCCTAACATTAAATATGGCCGGTTGGAACCGATTGGGACACATAGCATCTCCCCCCCATCTTATTGGGTCCGCTCGTGTTCACAGCAAGGCCGCACTTTTTTCACATACTATGGAAATTTTTTTCAAGCATCAACTATTTAAAAGCAACTAGGAACTTACCCATTCTTCACAAAATGCTGCCGCTGCAGTCGTCCTCTGTTACAATTGTCCTCTGTTACAATTGTCCTCTGTTACAATTGTCCTCTGTTAAAATTGTCCTCTGTTAAAATTGTCCTCTGTTAAAATTGTCCTCTGATGCAGTCGTCCACCGTCGTCCTCTGATGCAGTCGTCCTCTGTTAAAATTGTCCTCTGATGCAGTCGTCCTCTGTTAAAATTGTCCTCTGATGCAGTCGTCCTCTGTTAAAATTGTCCTCTGTTAAAATTGTCCTCTGATGCAGTCGTCCTCTGTTAAAATTGTCCTCTGATGCAGTCGTCCTCTGTTAAAATTGTCCTCTGATGCAGTCGTCCTCTGTTAAAATTGTCCTCTGATGCAGTCGTCCTCTGTTAAAATTGTCCTCTGATGCAGTCGTCCTCTGTTAAAATTGTCCTCTGATGCAGTCGTCCTCTGTTAAAATTGTCCTCTGATGCAGTCGTCCTCTGTTAAAATTGTCCTCTGATGCAGTCGTCCTCTGTTAAAATTGTCCTCTGATGCAGTCGTCCTCTGATGCAGTCGTCCACCGTCGTCCACTGCTGCCGTCGTCCTCTGTTACAATTGTCCTCTGATGCAGTCGTCCACCGTCGTCCACTGTCGTCCACTGCTGCCGTCGTCCACTGCTGCCGTCGTCCACCGTCGTCCACTGTTAGTTTTTTTCACTTGTTACAATTTTTTCACTTGTAACAGTCGTCCACTTGTAGCAGTCGTCCACTTGTAGCAGTCGTCCTCTGTTACAGTTTTTTTGCACTTGTAGCAGTCGTCCTCTGTTACAGTTTTTTTTCACTCGGCTTTTCCATAAATTCGTTGATACTATAAAAGTTTTGTCCATTCGTTGCTATCACAAAGGGCACATTTCGTTGCCGCGCTTCAAAAATCTCAACTGTTCACAACCGCCTTCCAACGCTTACTGGTCCCTCACCAACGGTTCTTCCCGCACTTTCAATCCCCCCTCCCACCCCTCCTTCTCAGGAATGCGGTGACTCTCTCGTGTCTCGAAAAAACGTTGGTTCCCTCAAAGTTTAAAACAAAAAAATATCCAAACTCAGCTTTTGCACTCGGCTTTTCCATAAATTCGTTGATACTATAAAAGTTTTGTCCATTCGTTGCTATCACAAAGGGCACATTTCGTTGCCGCGCTTCAAAAATCTCAACTGCTCACAACCGCCTTCCAACGCGTACTGGTCCCTCACCAACGGTTCTTCCCGCACTTTCAATCCCCCTCCCACCCCTCCTTCTCAGGAATGCGGTCACGTGACTCTCTCGTGTCTCGAAAAAACGTTGGTTCCCTTAAAGTTTAAAACAAAAAAATATCCGAATACTTTAAATACAGTCTCTCGAAAAATTATTCGTTGTGTGTTTCCCTAGGAAGGAATTTTTAGCATCCGTTGAATTTGAAACATTGAACTTGTAACGAACTTGCTCCATTTCAAAAACCAGTTTGGGAGACTCACCAGACACCGGGCCACGAGTTTCCTCCTCCCTTCTCTGCCCCCGGGGTAGTGCGCGCCACTTTCTCCCGTCTCTTTCTAAGAATCCTGACTCACTCGAATGGGGGAGAAGGCCTGATGGGTGTTAGGGAAAGAGCTTGTTTTTCTATTATTCGAACACTTTAGAGGAATAATTTTTAGCTCCAATCCCGTCATCTACAATACTTTAAAAAAATTCCGAACACTTTAGAGGAATAATTTTTTAGTTCCGAGTTAAAGAGTAGAGCTTGCTAAAAAAAAACAACCAGTCAACTATAAAAAAGTACAGTCCCTCAAAAAACTATCCGAACGCTTTGTGTCAAAAGTTTCTTAATCAAAAGTTTCTTAATCACGAGCACACTTGACCTCGTGTGCCAAAGGAGTAATTCACCGTTGAAAATCGCCATTTAATACGGATAAAAAATATTGTCTCGGATAAAAAAATATTGTCTCGGATAAAAAAATATTGTCTCGGATAAAAAAATATTGTCTCGGATAAAAAAATATTGTCTCGGATAAAAAAATATTTGTCTCGGATAAAAAAATATTTGTCTCGGATAAAAAAATATTGTCTCGGATAAAAAAATATTGTCTCGGATAAAAAAATATTTGTCTCGGATAAAAAAATATTTGTCTCGGATAAAAAAATATTTGTCTCGGATAAAAAAATATTTGTCTCGGATAAAAAATATTTGTCTCGGATAAAAAATATTGTCTCGGATAAAATATTTGTCTTGGATAAAATATTTGTCTCGGATAAAATATTTGTCTCGGATAAAATATTTGTCTCGGATAAAATATTTGTCTCGGATAAAAAAAAGTCTCGGATAAAATATTTGTCTCGGATAAAATATTTGTCTCGGATAAAATATTTGTCTCGGATAAAATATTTGTCTCGGATAAAATATTTGTCTCGGATAAAATATTTGTCTCGGATAAAAAAAAGTCTCGGATAAAAAAAAGTCTCGGATAAAATATACTGCTTGAGCAATCTGTCATCGGCTAATATTAGCCTCACGGTTGCACTCGATAGTGAAGGCCGTCCTTCGGTCTGAAGCCAGCCATAGTAGCTTGACCTCTAAGCACGGGTCAAAAGAGCTCGAGGTGCTGCCTCTTTCAGACCCTCAAAAAAAAAAAAACCAAGTTGTCAGAGGAATTGCCTCCACAGCATGCAGGAGGTAGCCTCGGCAGCACAGGGTCTCCGACACCCACCAGCGGCACAAGCAGCTGCAAACGGCACTCCTGCGGTTCTCGCGCACCAGCCTCCCGTCAAGGTCATACGTGCACCCACGGCCCCGTGTGCACTGTGGAGGATCGTAATGGATGGCCTTGACAGCACTGGACGCAGTATCTCAGACTTGTTATTAATCGGCAGTCAGTGGGCATTAGGTGGTGTAAGCACCTGCGTGCCCATTTGGATCGAAAAAATTATCGAAAAAATTATCGAATTATCGAAATAAGTCTTTCGAAAGACGTCTGCCATCGTTACCTACAGGAACCCGGGACTCAATTAGTTATAAGAGCATCTTTATACCATTGGGGAAACCACCTGTCGTATGTGCTTTCTATAGGAGCTGCCCCAACTTTGGCCGAAGTGCACGCTACTGATCTAAGGGACCTTGGGTTCGAGCCCCGGAATTAGGCGTGGATGTCGGTTGCCTCAGATCTCCTACTGTGGCAACCGACACTACTGGCAAGCAGTTGCTTGAAGGGGGTATTCAAACCGACTAGGAGTTCCCCCCCCCCCAACACTTCCTAGGGTACCCACTCTGTTATTGTGCGGCCTGGTTGGTCCCTCAAAAAAAGACCTACAACCACATTGACTTCAATCAGAGTGCGTGATTCACGGATGCCGAGCGCTGCGGCTGACCTTTTGGCGCAGGCCCTCCTTCCGTATGCTGCCGCTCGTCGCCCTGAGACTCTCAAAGATGGCCGGCGCCCGTGACACACAACGCTCCCAAACTGTGAGGAAGGGCGTTGTGTTTCTTCCACCTAGTAATTCTCACTGTCGAGTGGCCTCGAGCCGTATTAGCACCGTCACTAGGTGCTAACCTTTAAAAAAGACCCTCCCCATCCATGTGAGTCAGCGGGCTGTATCACATGGAGCTCGCTAAATTGGTCCAATAATGGCTCCGATGATTGTACTCATTCGGTATAAATACGAATGTATAATAAAGAAATTAAATGAGTCCCGTTTTAAAATTAGTAAATACTTGTCTTGTTAATATCATACAAAATATAAATTTTCATAATGAAAATTATAAAAAGAATCCAATTGATTATTCAATATTACGTAAGAAACTTTTTCAATACCTAATGGGTTTGAACTAATGTGTGAATTTTTTCACTTACGCAGATGACAGCTTTCGACTCTGTCATACGCACCTCGGCAAGTAATCTATGTGTGGTAAGGTGTGTTCTAGTGTTGGACAAGGGTGCATTTTGTCTCTTCTTTTAGCTTGCGAAAGGGGCCTTAATTGGGAAAATTTTTATTTTGGGTGTTGATGGTAGTAGGTTATAAAATGGGTTTAAAGTTTTTTGAGGGACTGTACTGTTGGACTTTTTGTAACAGTTATATTTTTTTACAGAATTATATAGCGATGAAGTTTATTTTCAACTGTTGGATCAAAGAGATTGTGCTCCCGATTTAATTTTCAATAATTATTTAACACATTTCATAATCGAAGATAAACTTTGCGGGTGTTTTAATAAATGTTTGAAATGTTTAGAGAATTACCAAACACATATCAAAAACTTGGAAACGTGTCGAGTAAGTTCTTAATTTTTATAATTTTTAAAATTTCTAAATTTATTTAAAAATTATAATTTTTTTTCTTTTTACAGAATTTACGAGGTCTACAATTTAATTGTTATATTCCTTACGGTAAAATTCAACTCAATCACAACAATTTAGTCTTTGTAGATCTTAGTCGTACGAACGTGAGTGATTTAACGCATTTTAATTGTCCTAATTTAAAAGTTTTAATTCTTTCTAATAATCGGTTCATCAATGACGATATAATTTTATATTTACCTAAAAACTTGTTGTATATAGACCTGAATAATACAAAAATATCGAGTCGAGGTATTTTTTCTTTATTGAAAAACGGCAAACCTATATATATTAAACATTATGGAATGTATAACTTGATAAAGTTATTGGATCAAACTGTAGCTTTGATTAATTTAGAGCTTTCGTTTTTTGATATTCATACATTTTCTCAAATAGATAAATACTTACCAGATTTAAAAATATTGAAATTTAATTTAGCAATTGACGTTTACCATTTATTACCAGAAAACCTAGAAGAATTACAATTATTAATTTATACCGAAAATAATTTAAAAAACTTTTATTTACAATATTTATCGCGAAAAAAGCATAACCTTAAAGTGTTACAATTCTGTAATGATTGTAGCAATATCATTAATATTTCGCTAATTACATTATCAGACATATTAAAATGTTGTCCGGCAATAAAAAAATTATGCATTAAAAATATTGCCTTTTATGGTGAAGCTAAAAAATCATATAATTTAGAATATTTAGTGTACTATAATTTAAATAGGGATTCAGAGTATCATTTAAATCAGTTACAGAGTATAACGAAAAACACTCATACGTTAAAATACGTTGGTTACAAAATTACTCAAATAACAGAAATATTTTCCACATTAAAAAATATAACACTACAATGTAACATTAAAAAGAAATGTCTAGTGGACGTATTAAACTTGCCGCATTTAACACATCTCCAAATTATTGGTTTTAATATGCAAGTTATGGAAGCATATGCAGAAAAATATATTAAATATTACAATTTAAATATATGTTTTAAACACGTATATTATGATTACCAAGAAGAGACGTATTTTCAATTTTTACCTCTACACAGCTGTAATATTATTGAGAAATGGAATATACTTTAGTGTAACAAGGAAAATAATAAATATTTTAACTAAGCCTGCTACTTTTCCATACACAACTACCCTCTAAAGGTTAAACTCTTTGAATACTGTCTAAACGCCCTTCCTCACAGTTTGGGAGCGTTGTGTGTCACGGGCGCCGGCCATCTTTGAGAGTCTCAGGGCGACGAGCGGCAGCATACGGAAGGAGGGCCTGCGCCAAAAGGTCAGCCGCAGCGCTCGGCATCCGTGAATCACGCACTCTGATTGAAGTCAATGTGGTTGTAGGTCTTTTTTTGAGGGACCAACCAGGCCGCACAATAACAGAGTGGGTACCCTAGGAAGTGTTGGGGGGGGGGGAACTCCTAGTCGGTTTGAATACCCCCTTCAAGCAACTGCTTGCCAGTAGTGTCGGTTGCCACAGTAGGAGATCTGAGGCAACCGACATCCACGCCTAATTCCGGGGCTCGAACCCAAGGTCCCTTAGATCAGTAGCGTGCACTTCGGCCAAAGTTGGGGCAGCTCCTATAGAAAGCACATACGACAGGTGGTTTCCCCAATGGTATAAAGATGCTCTTATAACTAATTGAGTCCCGGGTTCCTGTAGGTAACGATGGCAGACGTCTTTCGAAAGACTTATTTCGATAATTCGATAATTTTTTCGATAATTTTTTCGATCCAAATGGGCACGCAGGTGCTTACACCACCTAATGCCCACTGACTGCCGATTAATAACAAGTCTGAGATACTGCGTCCAGTGCTGTCAAGGCCATCCATTACGATCCTCCACAGTGCACACGGGGCCGTGGGTGCACGTATGACCTTGACGGGAGGCTGGTGCGCGAGAACCGCAGGAGTGCCGTTTGCAGCTGCTTGTGCCGCTGGTGGGTGTCGGAGACCCTGTGCTGCCGAGGCTACCTCCTGCATGCTGTGGAGGCAATTCCTCTGACAACTTGGTTTTTTTTTTTTTGAGGGTCTGAAAGAGGCAGCACCTCGAGCTCTTTTGACCCGTGCTTAGAGGTCAAGCTACTATGGCTGGCTTCAGACCGAAGGACGGCCTTCACTATCGAGTGCAACCGTGAGGCTAATATTAGCCGATGACAGATTGCTCAAGCAGTATATTTTATCCGAGACTTTTTTTTATCCGAGACTTTTTTTTATCCGAGACAAATATTTTATCCGAGACAAATATTTTATCCGAGACAAATATTTTATCCGAGACAAATATTTTATCCGAGACAAATATTTTATCCGAGACAAATATTTTATCCGAGACTTTTTTTTATCCGAGACAAATATTTTATCCGAGACAAATATTTTATCCGAGACAAATATTTTATCCGAGACAAATATTTTATCCAAGACAAATATTTTATCCGAGACAATATTTTTTATCCGAGACAAATATTTTTTATCCGAGACAAATATTTTTTTATCCGAGACAAATATTTTTTTATCCGAGACAAATATTTTTTTATCCGAGACAAATATTTTTTTATCCGAGACAATATTTTTTTATCCGAGACAATATTTTTTTATCCGAGACAAATATTTTTTTATCCGAGACAAATATTTTTTTATCCGAGACAATATTTTTTTATCCGAGACAATATTTTTTTATCCGAGACAATATTTTTTTATCCGAGACAATATTTTTTTATCCGAGACAATATTTTTTATCCGTATTAAATGGCGATTTTCAACGGTGAATTACTCCTTTGGCACACGAGGTCAAGTGTGCTCGTGATTAAGAAACTTTTGATTAAGAAACTTTTGACACAAAGCGTTCGGATAGTTTTTTGAGGGACTGTACTGATGTGAGGGTAGTGATGACGTACTGACGTGAGGGTAGTGATGACGTACTGACGTGAGGGTAGTGATGTCGTACTGATGTGAGGGTAGTGATGACGTACTGATGTGAGGGTAGTGATGACGTACTGATGTGAGGGTAGTGATGACGTACTGATGTGAGGGTAGTGATGACGTACTGATGTGAGGGTAGTGATGACGTACTGACGTGAGGGTAGTGATGACGTACTGACGTGAGGGTAGTGATGACGTACTGACGTGAGGGTAGTGATGTCGTACTGATGTGAGGGTAGTGATGACGTACTGATGTGAGGGTAGTGATGACGTACTGACGTGAGGGTAGTGATGACGTACTGACGTGAGGGTAGTGATGACGTACTGACGTGAGGGTAGTGATGACGTACTGACGTGAGGGTAGTGATGACGTACTGATGTGAGGGTAGTGATGACGTACTGACGTGAGGGTAGTGATGACGTACTGATGTGAGGGTAGTGATGACGTACTGACGTGAGGGTAGTGATGACGTACTGACGTGAGGGTAGTGATGACGTACTGACGTGAAGGTAGTGATGACGTACTGATGTGAGGGTAGTGATGACGTACTGACGTGAGGGTAGTGATGACGTACTGACGTGAGGGTAGTGATGACGTACTGATATGAGGGTAGTGATGACGTACTGACGTGAGGGTAGTGATGACATACTAATGTGAGGGTAGTGATGACGTACTGATGTGAGGGTAGTGATGACGTACTGATGTGAGGGTAGTGATGACGTACTGATGTGAGGGTAGTGATGACGTACTGACGTGAGGGTAGTGATGACGTACTGATGTGAGGGTAGTGATGACGTACTGACGTGAGGGTAGTGATGTCGTACTGATGTGAGGGTAGTGATGACGTACTGATGTGAGGGTAGTGATGACGTACTGACGTGAGGGTAGTGATGACGTACTGATGTGAGGGTAGTGATGACGTACTGATGTGAGGGTAGTGATGACGTACTGATGTGAGGTTAGTGATGACGTACTGATGTGAGGGTAGTGATGACGTACTGACGTGAGGGTAGTGATGACGTACTGATGTGAGGGTAGTGATGACGTACTGACGTGAGGGTAGTGATGACGTACTAATGTGAGGGTAGTGATGGTATCTGAACGAAAAGAGCAACGGAAAGAGGAACAAAAAATATTAAAAATCGGAGGTTTACTCGATTTTCTCATAAACTTAAATTTAGGCTTTCATATTTCCAAAAACCTTGTAGAAAATTTTCAAAATAAACTTTCTCCAAAGAGTTTTACCCTTATCGATTAATGATGAGATATGATGATGATGGAAACTACATTTTAAAGCATCAGCAATTGTTAAATCAGTTCGAAGTTAGAGAATATATTGGCCAAAATTTAAAGAGAACTTTCACTTCGCATTCTATTAAATTTTTCCCACAGTGGGTTAAATAGCGAAGTCACAAGCACTCCTAAGGGAATGTTTGGGGAATGGAATCTGTTATAGAAATGATTGTAGTTGTTTCTGTAAAAGAATGAAAAGAAAAGGCTTTGTTATCATACATTTGAGGTATTTTTCGTAATGAGGTCCTGCAATCTTGTACTTTACCAACTATTGTTTATTTTTAGCTTAATCCATTTCATACTTAACTGTGTCATTAATGTCGTATGCCGTGCAGAATTAAACAATGATTTGTATTATTAAGTAAAATATTGCTATAATGCATACATATATCATGCAGTTATTTTTAGTTGTTAATATTTCTTATTATTTGTAATGTAAATCTGTGATATTTTTGGCATTCTGTTTTTATTCACAATTTTATCACTTTTGCTGTATATCTTGGCACAATTTTCCGGGGATCATTTGACACTAAAAATATGTGCTGTCCATTGATATTGATGTCTCACTTCCATGCTAAACCATTACACAGGTTGCATGGGGAGGATTCTATATATCGGCATTGTGCCTTTAAATGTCGGGAATTGTTTGAAACTATAACTGGACACCATCTATTGAAACTGATATCTTACCTACGCAATATACCATTACACAGGTTGCATGCGAAGGATTTTATATTTAGACACTGTGGCTTTAATTGTCAGAATTGTCAGGGGATTGACTGACCTGAAATTGGACACCTTAAACTGGTATTGATGTCTGACACCTGCTCGAGCACTAGACAGGTGGCACTGGGGGAATTCTCGATATCTGGGAAGTGTGCTTTTAAATTATATATGGATTGTTCGATACGAAAATTTAGCTCGATTCCTTAGTATTGTAATCTGATCTCCATGGTATACGATTAGAGATGTGGCTGGGGGCGTGTGTGGGGAGGGGAATTTTTTCGTAATAAAGATGAACTCCATGCTTTGGTACTGACATCTCACTTTTCCGGGCTATAGCTTTACCCAGCTGGCTTGCTGTAAGTCTATTTCTGAAACTCTACCTCTTAATTTAATATACGATTAGAGATGTGGCTGGGGGCGTGTGTGGGGAGGGGAATTTTTTCGCAATAAAGATGAACTCCATCCTTTGGTACTGACATCTCACTTTTCCGGGCTATAGCTTTACCCAGCTGGCTTGCTGTAAGTCTATTTCTGAAACTCTACCTCTTAATTTATCCGGGAATAGTAAACACTAAAAAAACTCAATCGTTTGGTATTTGATCTCTGACCTTCGTCTTTTTGCTGCGGGGCAGTTTAAGGCAACCCCGTCCAAACCAAATTTAGTGAAGAGCAGTGAAGAGCAGTGAAGAAAAAGGTATATTATTAAAGAGCTGCAGGAAATATTATCTATTAAAAAAAAAGAAATGCAATTCTGACGAATAATGTATTCCCCCCCCCTACCAAAAATTAAGAAATAAAAAAAATATTTTTTTAAAACAAATATATAAATCTTTAATGGATACTGAAAATTGGCACAACATCCCAGGTCACAAGCTTCCATTTGACATACAACTTATTACGTTCAGCCCTCGCATTCCAAGAAATATAGCTCAAGAATCGTTTTAATATTACCCCTTTTTCACGGAGGTAAATGTTTTATAGCCTATCACATTCCTCGCAGCACACCCTTTCGTTTGCACGTAAATCAAGTTTGTCCATCGTGTTCGAAAGCTATGGAGGAACAACTGTTTTGACAAGCACACAATTGATGCATGAAATGCAATAGGAAGATAGGTAAAAATCATGTTTTATAACGTAATCTTTAATCGATGTTAGTTGACACAGCCGCGTTTGGAGGCATAAATTTCTGACGTATAATTTCTGACGTATGACGTATAACTTTTTGTTAAAAAAATTGTTCACTTTAGTAAAGCCAGATACAAAAAAGAAATATTTTCTGTATTTTCGAATTTTTGAATTTTCACATTGCAGGATAAAATTGTTGAAAGAACCAGATATGTTCATGACTGATCTGAACGATGAGCACTAATGATACAATTGTTCCCATAGCAGCAATTCATTTGCTGTTTGCTGCAGGGAAATTATTTGTCACTTTATTATATTTCGTTAGTAATACGCGATATAGTTACGCTTATTACTACAGATAATATTGAATTATATGAAGAACTTTATTTCTTTTAACAATACAACAACCAATAACAATAGTCACAGAATGTCGGAAGTAAGTATTATATCGCTTTCGGCAAAAAAATCATTAATCACTTTCGATTTATGAAGTAATTAAATTTTCACAATGGAATGTGTGTTTATTGCAAAAATAACATAGACACAAAGAAGACAGTGCATAAAAAGGACGTTACGTATAGAATAAAATACAAAAATATTGTTTTGCAAGTAAACATGACATAAAAAACATTGCATAGAAACAGCATACTTCAAATTCTTATATAAAAATCATCTTATAGAGTGAACGAATTCAGTGTTTTACTTATGTACTTTTAAATTAGTATGGTTAGCCATAATTTCTCGTATTTTGAGTGTTGCTTTTACATACACATTTTTAACTTGTGAGACTTGATTATTCACCCTTTCACTGAATAGCCACGCCACATTTCGATACAGAGAGTTGGAATTTTGAATATTCCCCAGAGATAGGAGGATATGCTGTTAGGACTCCTTTATCAGTTGGAGAGCGGAGATTTGTATAATATAAAAGTCAAGATTAGCCTCCACAGGTACTTTTTTAGGCACTTTTTCTGCACACATTGAACAAAATGACCAGGTCACAAGAACCTCAACGTCTCAGAGTTGGGGAGGAGACTCAATGAATAGCTGTTAGGAGACAGATGGGATCCTTCCCTCAAAGCCATCCAGCTGATTCTTTAATGTGCACAGGATATGGGCTCTCCTGTTCACGATGACACAGCTTAATGTCCCATTCAATGGACAGTGGCTTTCCAAGCCAAATGGTGTCCCTATTCCCACTGGGGCAAGGGTAGTGGAGATAAATCTCAATGTCGGCACAACTGGGACTCGAACCTGGAACTAAAGATTATGAACCTAACACACTACTGAAGAAACCAACTCCTCCCCCTTTATGGGGGGAAGGTTCTTTAGGCCCTCTCATATAAGCGAAATAGGCCGACAAATGGGTTCAGGTTTAAAATGAATGTAAAAGTTGAAAAAAATACGAATAAAACAATAAAAACCGAAACTTAGAGCTTTGTTGGTTGTTTGATGGCAACAAGGGCAACTAAAGCCATGGTGCAGTAAACAAAATATACAATAAGAGAAATGAACAGATAAAAGTCATTCACCAACACTTAAGGCAAGAAGAATCATATTTTAAGGTCCTTATATGTACTGCGATTAAAATTATAATGTATTCCCTTTTGCCATTATGTTTGTAAGTACAGGTTAACGTTTGTTAAAGAGGTTTCTTACTTCTTCTTATATTCGACGTGCCAGAATGGCATTTAAAGAAAGGCAGCATAACAGTAATTTTCGATTTTAAAAACATAAATTTTAATAACATTTTTATTTGAAATGGGACGGAAATATCATCTAGCATTTCGCGTAGAAACGTATTCTGATAATTTCGTTCTCTATCTGATCTTTGAACCATTGTTTGGACAGATGTGTGGACGAATCACAGAATAACTCGCTAACACAGATACGCGTCTGATTCTAGAGCACTATTTGCTTGCTGCGCCACCTATAGAAATCGGTCGTATTTCTCGTTTTCCCGCCCTCTTTCGAAATGTAGGGAAGTAATTGTGTTGCAGCCACCGAATCTGACAAATATTTGTTTCCTGTATTGATTTCTTCTTACTTGAACTGCTTTCATCATAAATTTGCATATGCCCGAAGACAGTATTCGTAATTATGAAACAGAATTTTGTGAGATTACTGCACTTACCTGCATTATAATGTTAAGATTTTATTTATCAAAACTAGCAGCTATCACCTAACGAGTGGCTTGAGGACACTCTTCAGAGTAATTCGACTTCAGCCAAAAACGCACTCAACTCTATAAACTACTCAAGTCTGGCCTACCTCTACTATTCAATGAACCCATCCAATCACTGCACATATCATCCTCTGGTTCCTTCCTCCTCTTTTTAACACAAAACACTGAAAAGTTCGAAAAGGAATCGAATCACTGGCGACTACGATGCTTGCCAATGTCTCGACTGTACTATCAAGGGCGCGTCCTTTTGACGCTCCCTCAGGGGCTGGGGAATAGTTCTGGTCGATTTCTATCAGAGATCATGAGATTTCTATCAGAGATTATTTAGACATGCACAGTTTCAAGTTTGCTACATAATAAACTAAAGTAGGGTTTCTCCATGTGGGGTATGCGGTAAAATGTTTTTGGTGTACGCCGTGAGAGCTCAAAAGTCGCTATATCTAGTAACAAAATAAAAATAACCATTTTTATACAATAACTGTAGTTTTATCTATACAAGGGGTACGCTAGTTAAATACACAAATAAGTGGGAGGACATTAAATAACTCATGCTCAGTGAGCTCCAAGAGCTCAACTCACTATAAAATTAGTCAACAAGATCTGCGAATTTCAGTGTTTCTTTTCGAAAAGCAATCACAGATATTTTGGAAATGACGAAGATTTTGCGTCACTTCGTAACTGATGGAAAATCCTCGTGTTTTCAACTGTGATTCCAACAATTGAGGAAATTCCACTTCCCAAATTTCGTGTTATCGCATGGCAACTCCCTGGTTTAAAAAAAAATTCAGTTATTCCAGGGGATACTCAGATTCCGGCGATGGAACACACCATTAAATATTGGGTTAAAAATTCTTTAGACACGCAGCGAAGCATTCGAATCAACTCATCCAGCACACAATTAAACTATGAGATATCCCATGGTATGAAGCACAAACGGTGCAAATCGATCATCGCTTAAAATCTAAATTATGCTTTCTTCTTTCCCTCTACTTTCTTCCCTTGTTATCTAAAGAGTAAATTGTAAACCCAATAACCTCAGATTTCAAATATTGATCAGTCTTGCCTTATAATTGCATATTAGCGGAACGGGTCCGCGACTGACCAGATTCAAGAATCAGCTCAGAGGACGTTCTCCCCCACTTTCCCCCAAATTCTCCGATCAAATATGAGTGTAAAAAAATTACCAGCACCTGCAGTCTCTGCCTCCGTAATTCTAGCTGATTTACTCTCTAGTTCAGTGGTTCTCAGCCTTTTATGCTTCGCGTACCCCCTGGAAATTATTTGTAAAATAATATTACTAGAAATGGAAAGATAATGTTGTACTTACCTCATTCCTTAATGGACTTACCTTATTCCCAGGTGCGGGGGTTGGGTCTGTCGGTAGCGTACTAGGCTCGCAATCTGCAGTTCTCAGGTTCGAAACCAAGCCGTGCCTGCATTAAGGAGTTTCTCCAGTTAACTCCCAGACATCTTTGGGCTCATAAAGGAGGCCCCCAGGCAGATCGGTCGTGACGCCGTTGCAGGAGATCCATGCCCTGTGCAACGTTAAAGAACATGCTGGATTATCTTGATTGGAAGCTACCAACTCTATCTTAATAGCTGTTCAACTGATTATCTTCCTTCCCCCAACCTGCTCCGATCCTTGGGATCTTCGAGACCTAGCCATTTAGCCAAAGTGTCCCTGAAAGGTAAAACAACACATCTTCTCAAAACATTAATCCACTGGCGAAATGTCAGCAGCAACTGGAAAGATTTCAGTCTGTTCTTCGACAAGTTGCAATGATCACCATTGGTCAGTGACGTATTAGTCTACCAATCGACTGATGATCTGTGACTACAGAATTGTCGAAACTTCCACTGCGCAATCTCATAGTCTCTCCAGTTCTTACCAACATTATGCCACTGGCTTTGTTACTTTTTTGCACTCCTCCCTCCCACTTCCCTGGACTGCAAACTGGACAGCAGATTTAGAACAACTCCTAAAAATGTGATTATTTCTTTAACCAATATCACTTCTAACAATCATTTTCATTATAGACTTACAGTACTCTTTCTACTACTTTAATAATTTAAATTTTTAAAATCCAAAATAAAAGGTAAAACCAAAATTATTATACTTTGCCGCATAAAATACAAATGTATGGGCTTTGATTAAAACGCTCTCTTAGTGTTATAATCATACTAAATGGCTAAATAAAAACTTATGCAAAAGCAAAATATATCGCGTTAATTTTATTCCTTAAGGAAAGGCTTTGAGTGCCATGAGTTAAGGAAAGGCTTTGAGTGCCATTGTTTGCCAATGAGTTCTGACCCACAGGCAACAGAGGGAGGGAATTCTAGAATGGTAAAGAAGCTGATTGTTCATGATCCATTATTATTATTTGTTCAAAGCTAAAGAAATAATGCCCAGGCCCCTTAAATAGTCTGTATCGATTTTCCCCATACATTTTGGTAAAACCGCTTTTGCAGAGGCCCTCCTAACCGTGTCCCCACCCCCTATCCCGCAGCGGGGATAGGGGGTGGGGACACGGTTAGGAGGGCCTCTGCAAGTCGTATTATCTCTGAGGTCGAATTACTCTGAAGAGTGTCACACGTCGCACATGCGCAGACGGGAGACTCGCACATACACAGTTTCAGGAATTATGCATTTTAAAAAAACCAGCAAATGCAAACCAGGAATATGATCAGTTCTATCACATTCCTGGTATCTGTTCTTAATCAACACATTTTATCACCAGAATTTCTAGCATAAATATATGGTTTACAATTAATACTTCTACATTTAGCCCCTCTCAGTACGCCTCTGGCAACCTTTCGAATTTTAATCAGTATAATTTAATTAAAGCACGTGTGAATTAAACAGCCTCTACGCCAACAGGAATTGGTTTAGGCATCATGGGGAAGTTTATAGAGTTGAGTGCATTTTTGGTTGAAGTCGAATTACTCTGAAGAGTGTCCCGAAGCCACTCGTTAGGTGATCGCTGCTAGTTTTGATAAATAAAATCTTAACATTATAATGCAGGAAATGCAGTAATCTCACAAAATTCTGTTTCATAATTACGAATTCATTCATGACCCAACAACAAAAAAATCTAAAGATGATGAATTAAGATCAATAAGGTAAAGGGTTGGATAAATCAGAGCCATCCATACCATAGTGTAACCATAGTACTGAACGGTGCCCTAAAGGAAGAATTAATTTTTAAATAAATAAGAGTTTTAAATTACAGCTGTATCTTTTAAAATTCATCTGCTAGCTGTATATTTTTAAAAATTCTTAATTAATTTTAAAATATTCGTAAATATTTCAATTAAATTTATAATTAGCAAATAATTATACTTTATGTTGTTTAAAAGAGTTGCTTCTAATTAAAGTTTAGACAAATTGAATAATTTAAGTGTTCTATGCATATTTAATTTCATTTCTTATGTTCAATGGCTGCCCAGGCCCTGTGTATCTAAGGGACTTTAGATAAAACAGGTTCTCAGTTCTATCACATTCCTGGTATCTGTTCTTAATTAACACATTCTACCACCAGAATTTCTAGCATAAATATATCGTTTACAATGTTACTTCTACATTTAGCGCCCTCTAACGATGTAAATTAAAGTCTTTTGAAGGGTTTGAAAACTATGAATCATCATATTTCGTTAGTACAGTCGGTCAAAAAAGTATCCGAACGCTATGGTTGTATACAAAGTTCAGAAAAAACAACTGGCAACGATTTTTTTTAGAAATTAATGATCTGGCAACCTTCGTGTACCGTATACGAAGGTTGCCAGATCATTAATTTCTAAAAAAAATCGTTGCCAGATTTTTTTCTGAATTTTGTATGCAACCATAGCGTTCGGATACTTTTTTGAGCGACTGTACCTATTCAACTCAAAAAGATTTTTTCATTAATCTCTTAAAGCAAAACGTTGCGTCACATCCAGCCCCCCCCCCCCCTCCTGGGTGAAGGGACAAATTGTTGCTGCAAATGTTATGTCCTTGATCATGATTTTTATCAGTAAAATATCATATCGTCTGCAATATATGTTAAATATTTGGCCGTCAGAGATTGCAATTAAAACTTTTGGGAGATTCGAAAACTATGAATCATCATATTAACCTTTCAACGAAAAAATAATATTTATTTCTAAAAGCAAAGAATTATTTCTAAAAAAAAATTGTACTTGTGCTGCTGATGGTGAAATGTTATCATCAACATTTCAAATTTCTAACATAATTGCATCGATTACAATATTGTAACGTTTGCCATTTTCAACTTTTTTCACTGTTAGAGGGCGCAATTATAGTTATATGAAGATTTCGAAAATACCAATCGTACTGTTTCATCAATACCTAAACAACACAAAATGAATTTTCAATTTATCTCTAAAAACGAAGAATTGAGGTGTTTACAGATGGGCAGGCAGACGACAAAGTGAAACATTCGCTCTTTTGTGTCTGAAAAGAAGCCCCCCCCAAAAAAGCCCCCCAGAGAAAGGCTTTAGCTTGTGCCGCTCAAAAGCAAATTATCCTTTGGACACTATTTGAACCTTTGAGTCAGGTCCAGATGGGTTGGGTTGTTTTACCTCTGAGCGGCACTTTTTTGCACACCATGGGCTAAATGGCCAGGTCACATGGACCCCGAAGGCTCAGAGAAGGTTGGGGGAGGGGACCCACTGGAACAGCTGTTGGGAGACAGATGGTAGCCTCCCGTCAAGGCCATCCAGCGTGTTCTTTAACGTGCACAGGGTATGGCTCTCCCGCACACGGGGCCACGGCTTAACGTCCCATCCGACGGACGGCGGTCTTTCCAAGCCCATCGGTGTCCCCTACTGACCGTGGGCAGGGCGGGGAATTCTTGAGGAGATAAATCTCAACGCTGACCCAGCTGGGACTCGAACCTGGGAACTACAGATTACGAGCCTGGCGCGCTACCGACTGAGCCACCCCCGCCCCTATGGTCTAGGACCTAACGTGTCGTATGACGGGGGTACGCCTGTACTCGTAAACTGATTCTTCATAAACTGATGATTACTCTACATATAATAACAAAATTATGAGATCAAACAGAAATTAATAAATTGAAGAAATTATTTCTTAAATATTTAATTTTTAGAAAGTATTTTTCAGAATTTCAAAGAGTGGAATTCGGGTTACGTGTGATCATCCTAATATAAAGAACAAAAATGTCTAACTTTTTCGATGCTTACTTTCCTCAGCTGCTGCAGCATCAGGCACCATCTTCACCTTGAGTTCTCTATCGAACACAGCCTTGGAAGATGTAGCATCCGCTGCTTCCGGTGCTCCTCATTGGATGCAAGTGTACGTCCTGAAGGAACGCTATTTGACGGAAAGAATGATCCGCGATGCCGAAACCAACGGGTACTCTGCCTTAGTGCTTACCGTCGATGCTCCCCTACCTGGACTCCGATTAAATTCCATGAGACTTGGGGTGCCACACTCACCTCACATCAGGTAGGTTGACATTGTTAGAAAACCAAAAATAATTGAACCTACTGCAGTGTCATCTAGAAAAGATAGACCCCCCCGACAGTTGTGGAACAAAAGAAGTGAAATTCAATATATGCGAAGTTTTTAAATGATTTAATTTGTCTAATATTTAACTACATGCTGTGTAATTTAGAAAAAGATATAAATAAAACAAGTTACTTAAATGCGACTTGATTTATACTCTGGCTTTCATAAATTAAGAATCAATAAATTATCCTATGTTATGTCAATGGGAAGCTATGTCGAAGTTCTCTAACTTCTAAAGTAGGTTTTTTTGTTTATAAAAGTGTGATTATAAATAAAGATCTCAATCAAACATATCAGTATCTCGTTTTTTAACAATATTCGTTCAGTATTTAATGAGTTATGGAAGTTTGAATATTTAACAACAGCAATGCCAGTCGTAAGAAAATTATGCAAAACTGAAGAGTTGGGTTGGGTTGTTTAACCTCGGAGCGGAACTTTTTTGCACACCATGGGCTAATTGGCCAGGTCATAAGGACTCCGAAGGCTCAGAGAATCTTGGGTGAGGGGACGTCATAATGTCCCATTGGAGCAGCTGTTGGGAGACAGATGGTAGCCTCCCGTCAAGGCTATCCAGCATGTTCTTAAATGTGCACAGGGTATGTCTCTCCCGCACACGGGGCAACGGCTTAACGTCCCATCCGACGGACGGCGGCCTTTCCAAGCCTATCGGTGTCGCCTACTGACTGTGTGCAGGTCGGGGAATTGTGCGGAGATAAATCTCAACGCTGACCCACCTGGGACTCGAACCTGGGAACTGCAGATTACGAGCCCTACAAAACTGAAGAATAGTGAAAGAATTATTTACACAAACTTCTATAATAGACATTTATTTTATTAAACACTTTGATACAACACTTATTACTAAGTATTAATTAACTTCTGAAGTCAATTTTTGATTGGCATTGTTATTTGTTAAATATTAAAACTCCCATAACTCATTAAATACTGAACAAATATTGAAAATCGAGATATTGATATATTTGACTCAGATCTTTATCTGGGATCATATTAAAAAAAATATCAGCGATATTATTTTAGAAGTCAGAGAGCTTCAGCATTAATATCCCATTGACATAACATAGAGTTGTTCCTTAATTTATGGAAATCAGTTATATTATCGAATAATTTAGAATGAATGAATAAACTTTCAAAATAATTACCACTAATATTTTGATAAAGAAATAATAATATTTCAAGCAACTATTTGCCAAAGATGTTTGACAACAGTGTGTCAGTTTAATCAACACTTCCATTTACAGAAGGCCATTGTACAAAATTTTTGACGTCACTAAGAAGTCCTATTACATAAACAATTCTTATATTTTTGATTCTAATATTATTACTGGTGAACTCTTGTGCTAATTTTTATACTAATGTTTATCTATTAATACATTTTATTTAGGAAGAAAGTTATTGGTATTTATTATCAAATATAATAATAATAATTAATACGTATAAATTTTCTCCTAATAAAATATATTTATAGATAAACATTAGTATAAATATTAGCACAGAATCCACCAGTAATAATATTAAAATAAAAAATAAGAATGTGTGTGGTAGAAGTACTTAAGTTGACGTCATAAATTTGGTCCTCTGGCTTTCTGTTATAGGAGATGTTGGTTTAATTCGCCATAGAGAAAATAAAATAACTGAATTAAAATATTTATAAATTAATTTTTATTTCTGTTAGTGAGCTGTTCGGGCCCGGTCCTATTCAGGTATCTCTACTTACGCTATATAGGACACTTTCACAACTCCCTAAAAACTGAAGATAAGATTTATAACCAAATAAATAACACGGAAGAAAAACTGAACGTTCCTACTAAGTTTGTCGAAATCTTGAAGTTCGAAAATATATATTTACTATTTAAAGCGCCTAATAAAATGCGGAACATGTTACACCAGATGCCGTTGTTCTGCTCCTCCTGTACACTTGTCTTCAAAGCTGAAAAAAGAGGGAACGCATCATTGCACAAATATCCAGGGCCTTGTTAACATAAAAGCTAATTCTGCCATTGCTGCCTCACTTTTAAGTGAGACCTCCTTGACACAGTGGGCTAAATGGCCAGGTCACAAGGACCTCGAGGGCTTAGAGAAGGTTGGGGGAAGGATATCCAATGGCCACCTGTTCGGAGACAGATGGTAGCCTCACGTCAGAGCCACTCAGAGTAAACATGCACAAGGTACGGTTCTCCCATCTATGGGACCACGGTTTTTTGTCCCGTCACATGGACGTCACGACCACAGCATTTTGTCCCGTCCGAGCCCATTGGTGTCTCCTATTGACCGAGGACAGGACGGGGAGTTTTGCGGAGATAAATCTCAACGCTGGCCCAGGTGGGGCTCAAACCTGACTCTGAAGGAGGGAAATATTTATACTTTTTAATTATGATTCCATTAAAAGAGAGATTGAAGCAGAGATTTTAAAGAATGATAAATTTGTAGGTATGGAAGCCACACCCCCCTCCCACCTCCTCAAGAATCTTTTTAATTTCTGTAAGACATACCAAGTACACGTTTATTGAGTTATGTATTATGATTTTCCCCTGTGCAGAAGCCTCTGTGGATGTTGCATTCAATTGAAAGTTAATTTAATTGCGTTGCATAAATAATAATATAAATAATAATAAATATCTCCCTTAAGCAGCTGCTTGACACAGAAGTCTGACAGGAGCCTGCCAGTTTAATACGTCATAGTAGAAGGTCTGTGAGGATGGCAGGAGCTCAACAGGAAAACAACACAAATATCCATGCCTTACCCGGGACTCGAACCCAGGTCCCTTATATCAGTAGCCTAGAGTGCTAACTACTCGTCTTATACGTAAATAATTTACGTCTGAGTTACCGCCATCCTCTCAGACCTTATTGTGGCGTAAAAACAAGCTTCAATCAGATCTCTGTGACAAGCAGTTGCTCGAGGGAATATTAAACATTTTGTGGTAGTTTCAAAATATGAGAAGTACGGGAAATAAACTTAAGTATGTAATACATATTTAGAGATGCTATTATAAAACCACACGGAAACAGGAGACGGATGAAAGCCTGTCAAGGAAGATCGAGCTTTGTTTTTTCACTGTACATCTCAAGGTCACCTGTACACGAGACCATGATTTAAAGTCGCGTTCAGATGGACGGGCGTTCAGAAGGGGAACAACACCCCGCGACTTTCAGCTCGTCGGGGTGTTGTTCCCCTTCTTATTTGAGATCAAAGTTGGGGTTAACAAAGAATTGGGAATATCACACGTTTACACAATTCCCATCTGCTACACTCTGCTATTTTGTACTAGGAACTTCAGTTTCTGCATATGCAGAAACCTTTTTGGTTGTTAAACTGATATTTCACGGAGTACTTACTAAAAAGGAAATAATATATTATATAACTATTTTCTTAAATTCCCTGCAGGTAGTTTTATAATAATTTGTAAATTTAGATTGATGAAGCTAATCCTAAATACATATTTAGTAATATTACATGTAAATAGGAGTGTTTGTGTGCTTGGGTGTCTGTCCGCCAATGCACACGTCCTAGAAGGGATAGAAGCATCACACTTTGCATGAACCAGGCCTTGCAAATTTCTACTTGAACCAAGAGAAGATATACGACCACCAGATGGTAATTTTGAATGTTTTTTGCAAGCTATGGAAACAACTGTTAATAAATTACAGAAAATGAATTCGAGTTTCATAATTGTAGAAGACTACAACTGAGATCTACTTAATTGTACAGGTAGGAATGTTTTGTATTTTAGGTATTTAATTAATTCGTATTTTACATGATTACCCCGAATGATAAAGCAATTAGATAAACAAATGTGAATAGCACGCTGCTTGATTATTAATATGTCTTGATTGATTATTAATATAGTCAATTACTAATAAATCTTGTAAAAGTAAAATATTACAGTCTGATTTAACTGACCGCTACCTCATGATTTACTTTATTGACGATTCAAGGAAACGCATAGAAAATAATGTAACTTACAGAAAATCCCACATAACTGACCATTACCCCGTAATTTACTTTATTGGCGATTCAAGGAAACGAATAGAAAATGATATAACTTACAGAAAATCACACATAAGTGTGTTTTACATTTTCAGGAAAAAATAAGCAATATTAATTGGCAGGATTTACTACAGATTACGGATGTGAACCAGGTATATGATCACTTTCTTACACTCTTTATGGATATATATAATGTATGCCTTCCTAGAATTCGAAAGAAGAGATCACAACACCCTAGTTATGCTCCTCGGATAAACAATTATATAAAAAATTAGATTAGAAAAAGAAACAGACCAGCTGAAATATACAAGAGTTCCAGTGATGCAATGGACAAGAAAGGCACAGAATTTGCAGAAATTATTTCACTGGAATTATTTCACACTGAACAAAAATACCAGGAAACTAAATTTAGCATATATATGGTGATACTTCATTGAAACAGACATGGAGGCTGATAAATAACCTATTGTCTCGGAAAAAAAACAAAAATATTAGAATTGGGGACATCGAGATGGCTGAAAACGTACTAACAGATGATGCCCAAAAAGCTACAGCTTTCAACAATATTTTAGAAGTATTGCAGAAGTTCTAGTAGCTGGGTAGGGTTGGGTTATTTTACCTCTGAGAGGCACTTTTTCGCACACCATGGGCTAAATGACCAGGTCACAAGGATCCCGAAGGCTCAAAAAAGGTTGGAGGAGGGTACCCACTGGAACAGCTGTTGGGAGACAGCTGGTAGCCTACCGTCAAAGCCATCCAACTATTTCTTTAACGTGCACAGGGTGTGGCTATCTAGCACACGGGGCCACAGCTTAGCGTCCCATCCGACGGACGATCTATTAGCTGATATCAATACAAATAAACAAGTACAACATAAATATTCTGGATAGTTTTCCAGTTAGTTTACATATTGAACCATTTTCTGAAGATGATACATGTCATGCTATAAATATACATACATAAATACCTACCTACATACCTACATACATACATACATACATACCTATATACATACATACATACAAAATCCTCATGCAACCATGGGCTACGGAAGTACAACCAGACGAGTCTGTTCTGAACTACAGCTGCTGCATTTGGCCATTGTAGATCAATTCTAGCAAGATCCTGTTTGCCATTGTCTGCCCATCGCATCCTAGATTTCCCTCTTATTCCGAAACCCTTAGACACACTGCCTATAATCCTGTTTGCCAATCTGCAGCTATGCATACGGAAAACATGACCAAACCAACGCAATCTCTCTCTGCAAAATATGCTGCTCAAAGGAGGTTGATGACTCCTTCTTCTAACCTTATCATTACTTACAAACCACCTAATGCCTAAGATACTGCGTAAACATCTAGAATCAAAGGCATCAAGTTTCTTGCTATACTGGCTACAAAGGGTCCATGTTTCGCTACCATAAATAACCTTAGAAAGAACCAAACTATTATACAACCTAATTTTAGTCTTTAGGTATACACGTCTATTTTTCCACACTCTCCATAGATTCTTAAAAGTCCCAGTGGCAATCCATATCTTTCAATTTATCTTATGCCGCACATCACCAATATCTGTTACATAGCTCCTAAATTAATGAAACTGAAACACTTGATGAACAGTGCAGCAATTCAAAGCAACTGTAGCACTATCTGCCTGACCAATTTTCATAACTTTAGGTTTTTCTCTGTTTATCACCAAACCTACTCTATGACCAGTCTCATCAACAGCCCTAATGAACGAATTCATCTCATCAACATCATTAGCCAACAATGCCAAATCATCTGCATAATCTGAATAAGAAATTTTGAAATCTCTAGCCCATTTAAGGCCAAAATCTTTCCGTTCCAAAGAATTTCACATAACATAATCAATAACCAAACTAATGGAAAAAGGAAACAAAATGCACCCTTGTCTAACTCCACTAGCAATGCTAAACTAATCGCTGAAAGACGTACCAACTCTCACACACGATTCAGTGTTATTATAGAGAACTTTCATTACACCAACTAACTTATCAGGTATTCCATATGATCTAACAATCAACCAAAAATTAAGTCGATCAACAGAGTCAAAAGCCTTTTTGAAATCTATAAAGCTAGAAACCACAGGTTTCTGAAACTAAATATTTCTCAAGAATCTGCCGAAGTGAAAATATTTGATCAATACATCCCCTACCACTTCTGAATCCACACTGTTCATCACGCAGTGTCCATCAACCAAATTCTTAATTGTATTAAGTATAATCATGCAAAGAACTTTAGCTGGAACAGAAAGAAAACTAATTCTCCTATAATTATCACAAGAACTGCGATCACTTTTTTAAAAAATCGGGACAATAATAGCTATAGTAAAATCCTTAGGAACAACACCTTTATCATAAAAATATTCAAACTTTCACTCAGCCATATTACAATGCAAATGTTCCCAGCTCTAAGCATTTCAGTGGTGATTTCATGCGCTCTTGGGGATTTATGCAGTTTTAATTTAGAGATAGCCAGAACGACTTCGGAATGGGGGATAGGGCCGTCTTTAAAGCTAGTAATACATCTATCCTCATTACAAACAATGGGAGTAGAAATAATCACATTATTTAAAACTTCTCTAAAATGTTCAGACCACCTAGCCATCACAGAATCCACACCTTCAAACACCTTGCCATGTTTATCCCTTAATCGCTGTGTACATGTCTGTTTCTTTCCACATAAAAGTTAACAATCTGGTACAACCCCCTGCTGTTGTGCTGTCTAACTGCTTCCTCTGCTTTGTCAGCCAAGCTATCAAGCCAAAGATTCTTATCAACTGTTAACTGATCATTTACCTGTTTATTAAACTCGTTGTAATGCCATCTGTTAGGACTAGTACGGCGTTAACCTAATACTGCTTGAGGACCTGATGGTATCTCAATAAATGAAATAAAAAATGCTATAAATGAAATTAAGGTTCCCCTCACATTTGTTTTCAACTTGTGACTTGAGAAGGAAAATTTTACAAATGAAATGAAACTAGCAAAAATCATACCTATTCATAAGAGTACCTGAAAGACCCAAAGAATTATAAACCTATTTCTTTGTTGTCAGTTTTCGCCAAGATATTTGAGAAATTAATGCATAAATGTATATCAGATTTATATTTATATCAGACAGAAAGCTACTTATACCGGAATAATATGGTTTTCAACATAGTAAATCTACACATAGTGCTCTTATAAGTACTTATGATTATACTGTTAACAATCTTGAGCATCAGCCAGTTTGCGTAGCTGTATAATTAGATTTGTCTAAAGCATTAGATTTTGTAGATCATGAAATTCTATTGGAAAAATGAGACACATGGCTTAAGAGGGAAAATAAATAATTGACTTAAAAGCTGCCTGCTTTAAAGACCAGCGTTTGTATAAGTCAATAAGACTGTAGCTGAGCAAATCGAATTCAATAGGGGAGTGCCACAGGGTTCGGTCCTGGGAACTTTATTATTTCCTTTGTATATAAATGATATTCGATCACAAAAGGGAGCAACTAAACTAGTCATCATCATCATCATCATCATCATCATCATCATCATCATCATCATCATCATCATCATCATCATCATCAAGCAGCCATGGGCTACGGAGGTCCAACCAGTTCTCCAAGCAAGTCTATCCTGAGCTACATCTACTGCATCTGGCCATTGCATACCAATTCTAACAAAGTCCTGTTTGACATTGTCTGCCCACCACATCCTAGGTCTCCCCTTCTTTCTGAGGCCTTTAGGCACACTGTTCATAACCCTATTCGCCAATTTATAATTATTCATACGGGCAACATGGCCAAACCAACGGAGTCTCTCTCTGCACAATATGCTGCTTAAAGGAGGTTGCAAACTCCTTTGCCTAACCTCATCATTAGTTACAAAGTTGAACCACCTAATGCCCAAGATACTGCGTAAGCATCTGGAATCAAAAGCATCTAATTTCCTGTTAGCTTGTTTACAAAGTGTCCAAGTTTCACTACCACAAAAATCCTAGAAAACCCTAGAAACCCTAGAAAACCCCCTAGAAAGAACTAACCCTAGAAAGAACCAAACTATTATACAGCCTAATTTTAGTCTTTAGGTGTATACGCCTATTTCTCCACATTCTCCATAGATTCTTAAAAGTCCCGGCAGCAATCCCTATTCGTCTGTTAATCTCATGCCGCACATCACCCTTATCTGTTACATAGCTCCCAGATAATTAAAATGTGACACCTGCTCAAGACTACAACCATTCAGATTAACTGAATCACAGCCTGCCTGACCAATTTTCATCGCTTTAGTTTTCTTTCTGTTTATAACCAAACCTACTCTACTACCAGTCTCATCAACAGCTCGAATGAAAGAGTTCATCTTATCAACATCATTTGCCAAAAGGGCTAAATCATCAGCACAATCTAAATCAGAAATTTTCGTATCTCCAGCCCATTTAAGAATCTCGCATAACATAGTCAATAACCAAACTAAAGAGAAAAGGAGACAGAATGCACCCTTGTCGAACACCAGAAGTAATGCTAAACCAATTGCTACAAGCCTTACCAACTCTCACACACGACTCAGTGTTATTATAGAGAGCTTTCATTATGTTAACTAACTTGTCTGGTATACCATATGATTTCACAATCAACCACAAATTATGACGATCAACAGAGTCGAAAGCCTTTTTGAAATCAACAAAGCTAGCAACCAAAGGTTTCTGAAACTCTAAACATTTCTCAAGAATCTGCCTAAGTGAAAATATCTGATCCACACATCCCCTACCACTTCTGAATCCACATTGCTCATCACGCAATTGACTGTCAACCAGATTCTTAATTCTATTAAGCACAATCATGGAAAGAACTTTACCTGGAACAGAGAGTAGGCTGATACCCCTATAGTTATCACAAGAACTGCGAACAACTTTTTTGAAAATAGGGATAACAATAGCTCTGGTAAAATCCTTAGGAACCATGCCTTTATCATAAAAGATATTCAGAATTTCAGTCATCCAAGTGGTAACCGAAACATTTCCAGCTCTAAGCCTTTCTGTAATAAATTCATCTACCCCTGGGGATTTATGAAGTTTAAGTTTAGAAACAGCCAAAATAACTTCAGATTGTGTTATAGGGCCAACATTAAAGCCACCAATGCATCTATCATCATTGCAAACAATGGGAATAGAACTAACCTCATTGTTTAGAATATCACTGAAATGCTCAGCCCACCTAGCCATGACAGAATCCTCACCTTCTATAACCTTACCTTGTTTATCCTTCAATCCCTGTATACCTGTCCGTTTTCTACCACACAAAACATTAACTATCTGGTACAGCTCTCTGCTGTTGTGCTGTCTAACTGCTTCCTCGGCTTTGTCAGCCAAATCATCAAGCCAAAGATTCTTATCAGCAGCTAACTGATCTTTTACACGTTTATTAAGTTCTCTGTAATGCTTTCTATTAGTACTAGTAGAATATTGATTAAGGACATTCCTGCAGTTCTTTCTTTCCGAAATAAGCTCAAGTGCCTTATCACTCAGATAATTCTGTCTCTTCTGCTCCTTTTTTCTTAAAAGAGTACTGTTAGTGTCCAAAAAAGCCTGTTTAAAATGATCCCATTCTTCCTCAACTTCAGTAGCAAGCATACCATGACTGTCATAATGACTAAGTAACCTATCATGGTAAGCTTTGGCTATAACTGGGTCTTTCAGAGCTTCAGTATTAAAAGCAAATTTTTTAACCCTAGCACAACACTTTTTAAGTTTAAGTTGCAAGACACTTTTAACAAGGTAATGGTCAGATCCAATTTCAGCTCCCCTATATGCCCTGGTATTTCTAACAGAACTAGCCCAATTGCTGTTAATTAATATATAATCAATCATATTCCTATGCAGCCCATCAGGTGAAACCCATGTGCACTTATGTATGTCGCGGTGTTTGTAATATGTGTTAGTTATTCTGAAACCATTGAGTTTACTTACCTGTAGGAGACGTTGCCCATTGCCATTGCAGCTACCAATACCAAAAGGGCGAATCACCCCTCCCCAAAGGTCAGAGTCAGTACCAACATTGGCATTGAAGTCACCAAGAACAAGGGTAATATCTCCTTTCTTGACAGAATTCAAAATATCCTGAAGTTGTTCGTAAAACCTATCCTTCTCATCCTCATCGGCATCCTCAGTGGGGGCATAACAGCAGATAACATTCAAGTCTTTAATGCTTGTTTGAAATTTTGCTGTAAGAAACCTTTCATTAATGCACTCATATCCTAGAAGAGCATCACTAGCGTGTCTGCTGAAAAGCAGACCCACGCCTTGGTGATGCTTATTGTCGTCCCTCCCTGAAAAGAGAAATTTAAGATTATTTCTAAGAATCTGACCTTTATCTATCCATCTGGTCTCTTGCAAGCCGAGAATATCTAAATTGTAATGGTAGAATTCTTGTGTGAGGACATCAAGAGAAAAAGCTCTGTGCAGAGTCCTCACATTCCAACTACCTATGGAGAGAAAATGGTTAGTGGGATGTTTTAAAGAAACTATGTTTATTGAGAGAGGGAATGCCGACAATATCAAACAGCCCCCTAATCGCAGACATGGGGCAAAGACCCGTTCCCACACCACTAAAGGCTGAAGCCATCTATAATGAAAGACTTCCTCCAATGTAGAATTTGACGATGCCAATAAGAAGCAAAGAGTTCAGGTACCTGCGATGACCTCTGCTCAGGATTATCCACCAGCTGATAAACATATCCTGTGAATCTACTCACTTGGGGCTGTCAACCCACAAACAAACAGAAAACACAGCGGAAGATTTTCCCTCCACAGAAGCCCACCAGTGCAGCAAAATCAGGATCCATAATCAAGCTCAGAGCCATATATCTGACCAGTCCAGTGGGTTTATATGGTGAGCATCAGGACCCTGTGTGGTTGACCACTCCTCAGCAGGGTAGAAAAAAAAAAGAAAAGTAGCCATAGTTGTCCAGATCAGTAGGCCACACTAATCTGGCAGCCCTCCCCTTCCGTTCACTTCCACAAGAGAGTATCTCTTTTGAAAGGTACTAACGGTCTGCACCACGAGAAGACGGGGTCGTACATTAGGTGCTAGGCCTGGCCGGTTCTATGCATCATCACAGGGGATTGGTGCATAGCTCTCCTTCCAGTGACTACCTAGCTACCATTTACAGACTACATACTTTACAACTAGTAGTGTATGCAAATGATATAAATGTTATTTCTTTCCATTCTGATGTAAGAAGTTTAGAAAAGAAACAAATACTCTAATTGGAAATATGCATAAATGAATCACATGTAATAATCTCACTATAAATATTTCTAAATCAAAGTGTATGGTCTTTAAGAACAAGAATGAAAAAATTGAATTATAATGAAATAAGTATTTTGATGAATGATCAAAAGATTGAAATACGTGTATATATAAAATTTCTTAGACTCTGTTTCGATGCTAATTTAACTGGGAATTATCATAGTAACAAGATAAGAATTACTATTTCAAAAAAATATTAGATCGATTGGAAGTATAGGGTGTTTATAAAATAACTATCCATTTTCCTGAAAAGACTGACTGATCATTTTTTGTTTCAGGTTTTGTGAATCATGCTGACTACTAAAGAAAGAATCGCAGTAGTTGAGGCACGTCTGCGAGGTGTGTCCTTCGAAGGGGTGAGACAAGAGTTCACTCGTAAATTCCATAAACCACCGCCAACAAGGGCAGCATTCAGATTCCTGGTAACAAATTTCGGGGGACAGGGAGTGTTCGTGATTAGAAACGTCTAGTCGACCTCCAGTATCACCAGAAACTGTGGAACGCATTGAGGATGCAATCAATCGTAGGCCTCCTGCATCAACAAGAAGATTATGCACGGAGCTTGGTGTAGCGTAAAATGGTTGTTTGGAAAACCCTACGTTTCACATTGAAAAAACGGTGTCATCATCTATAGATGCTTCATACGATACACGAGGTGAACTATGCAATTTGTACAGCCATGTGTAGTGATCTTTTGGAAGCCGTGGAACGAGAAGATCTCATGAATAACATTTTAGTCAGTGATGAGGCGACATTTCACACATGTGGACCTGTCAACAGGCACAATTGCAGGATTTGGGCTGACGAACATCTACATCAAAGTCTGGAGTGGGTCAGGGATACTCCAAAAGTTAATGTTTGGTTGGGCATCACAAAGACACCTTTCTGTTTTTCTGAGAACACAATTACTGGCAACATTTACTGGGATATGGTGGAGATCATTTTAGTGCTGCAACTTGTGTCTCATGGAATTATCGACATTGTTCTCTTCCAACAAGATGGGGAACCACCCCATTTTGCAAAAGATGTCTGTGACTACCTGCAAGAAACCTTTCCAGTAGGTGGATCGGAAGAGGTTTCATTAGATTTAAGGTTCCAAGGTCACCTGACCTCACACTCCCAGTTTTTTTGTGTGGGGTTATATAAAACCAGATTTGTACAAGGTGAAGATTAACAGCATTAATCAACTGAAGGAGCGGATCACAGCTGCAGTGGCTAAGATTACATCTGATATCTGGAAAGGGTTTACCGTGCTACCACTGAACTTTGGAATTTGTGTGTTGACATGCAAGGGAGTCATAATGAATGGTATTAATGTTTTGTTGTTTCCATGTTATTGATTCATTTGTAACACAGAGAGAGTTATTAAAAATCACAGAACGGAATGTTACTTTATACACATCCTGTATAAAAATTATGTAAATCAAAATACTTTGATAAATTTATATTATGCTTTAGTGTAACCACTTTTAAATTATGAAATTAGTGTTTAGGGAGACATCAGTTCAGCCAATTTGAATAGTTTATTTTGTCTGCAAAAGAGAATTATGAGATATATCCTTAGATTAAATTACAGAAATTTGGTACACTTGATGGCAGAAAATGGAATACTAAATATATATATAACATTTACAAGTATGTTATGGGGAATTTTGTGTACAGAGTGAAGAACAAAATGATAGAGTACTTTGAACTTTACTGCTGCTTAGAAAGAATGAAGAGTCAGTTATGGTGTTCGACTTAGGAACAAGGTCATGTTGGCTCATGTTGTCATTGGCATTACGATTTGGAACGACTGATTCCAGAGGATACTGCTGCATTGGAACAATATAGAACTTTTAAGTATAAATATAAACTATACTTAATATCAAGGCAAAGATAGTGAAAAACCGCAAAAATTCCCCTGCTCAAATAAATGTATAAATTAAGGCCACCTAAAATGTTTTAAATTTAAATGTATTTCAGGAAATAAGAATACAAACGCTAAGCCTAATTATGTTCACTTTTTCCTTCTTTGAACTTGTCTGTGTTTTATGTACCAATATATGTATATTTGGTGAAATAAACTTATTCAATTCAATTCAATATGAGCTATGTGTGAACCCGTTGGGGTCAACCAAATTGGGGTGGGCGGGTTTGAAATTTTCAAAATATCCATCGACATTAACGGTTGAAAGTTATTCAAAATAACTGTTGCCACCAATAAGTTTGAAAGAAATAATGCATCAAAGTAATATCTTTCTGATTCGCGTGATAAACTCATTGTTCAATTTACTGGGTCAAGAGCGCGAGTGTCCGTGGATATTGAGTTCGTTCTAATTAAGTACGAGAGGTTCACGAGATTCTTCGTTGAAATAAACAAGCTGTTTTTACTGCAAAATCTCATTTCAGTTCAGTTCAGTTCAACATTCCAATATATGAATAAAACCGTAATAGCAACCGAGATTATAAGGAGCTTCGTCAGTCAAATTCTGCATAATCAGCTAAGAGATTAGCTGAGATTTCGTAATTGTTTTCCTTTTTATAATAGTGCAAGAAGATTTAACCGGCATTGCTCGGGTCCGAAACTCTTTAGAACAAAGAGCAGATGGCACTCTCCACGTCGCAAACTTTCATTTGGCATAAATATCATTACACTCGATCTCCTCCCTCTCCGGATAAATTTTTCCCCTCTCTTCTACGGGAGGAAAGAAATGGACATAATTCGAGGTACCCATAATTCTATCAACGTCACAGGTTTCTAAACTGAAAAACGAAGTTTCCTAGCTGAGATAATAAGCTAGGGAACCAAATTTATGACATTAGCTTAATACTCCTACCATATAGACACTTCTTATATTTTTGATTCTAATATTAATACTGGTGGACTCTGTGATAATCTTTATATTAATATTTATCTATAGTTATATATTATTTAGGAAAAAATTTATTTGTATTAAGTAGCATTACGATATCTGATAATAAATACGAATAAATTTGTTTCTAAATATTCTATACTTATAGAAAAAATAAGTAAAAGATTAGCACAAGGGTCGACCAGTAATAATATTAGAATGAAATATATAAGAAATGTCTATGTGGTAAGAAAACTTCATAAGCTAAAAAATTCGTATCAGAAGTTCAAATCATTAACTTAATGCGTAAAATATGTGAAACTTAATAAATGTATATCTCACAAGATACATCATCATCATCATCATCATCCTCAAGCAGCCATGGGCTACGGAGATCCAACCAGACCGCGCAGTTTAATTCTCCAAGCATATCTGTCCTGAGCTACATCTGCTGCATCCGGCCACTGTACACCAATTCTAACAAGGTCCTGTTTGACATTGTCTGCCCACCGCATCCTAGGTCTCCCCCTCCTTCTGAGGCCTCTAGGCACACTGTTCATAACCATATTCGCCAATCTATAATTATCCATACGGGCAACATGGCCAAACCAGCGTAGTCTCTCCCTGCACAATATGCTGCTTAAAGGAGGTTGCAGACTCCTTTGCCTAACCTCATCATTAGTTACAAAGTTAAACCACCTAATACCCAAGATACTGCGTAAGTATCTAGAATCAAAAGCATCTAGTTTCCTGTTATCTTGCTTACACAGCGTCCAAGTTTCACTACCATAACTAACCCTAGAAAGAACCAAAATATTATAGTCTAATTTTAGTCTTTAGGTGTATACGCCTATTTCTCCACAATCTCCATAATGTTAGTTAATAAATGTTTAAAATATTATGTTCAGAGATAAATATTTTTACTACTAATAATTTTTTTATTACTCTTATATTTTTATGCGCTCCAGATTATAATTAATTTTCTTTTATTCTATAAAGTTACCTATGCCATGAAAACTGATTCGAGCAACCCCCTGCCCAATAACAGAAGACAGTGGACCAAACTTATAACGTCACGTTAAGTAAACGTTTTAGACTTAGACATTTCTTATATATTTCGTTCTAATATTATTACTGGTTGACTTTTGTGCTAATCTTTTACTTAGGTTTTCTATAAATATATTTTATTTAGAAAGAAAATTATTCGTATTTATTATCAAATATCATAATTCTACTTAATACAAATAAAGTTTTTCCTAAATAAAATATAATTATAGATAAATATTAGTAAAAGGATTATCACAGAGTCCACCAGTATTAATATTAGAATCAAAAATATAAGAAATGTCTATATGGTAGGAGTGCTTAAGCTGACGTCATAAATTTGGTTCCCTGGCTTTTCGATATAAGAGTGTTGATCCGAGGACCCCTGGTGGGTACGAAATGATTTGAAAACTTCGATTATCTGAGCGAAGAAACTTGTTTTTTCAGTTTACAAACCTCTGATGTGGAGACGATTATGGGTACCTCGAATTTTGTCCATTTCTTTCCTCCCGTAGAAGAGAGGGAAAAAATTTACACGGGGGGGGAGGGATATCGAATGTAATGATATTTATGCCAAATGAAAGCTTGCGACGTGGAGAGTGCCATCAACTCTATGTTCTAAAGAGTTTCAGACCCGAGCAACGCCGGGTAAATCTACTAGCACTATTATAAAAGCGGAAAAAAATTATGTAAGCTCAGCTAATCTTTTAACTGAGTATACAGAATTGAACTGACGAAGTTACTTTATATCACCGTTGCTGTTACGGTTTGATTCATATATCATTTGAACTGAAATGAGATTTTTCAATGAAAACAGCTTATTTTTGAGAATAGAGGAATTGAATGTGGCCTTTAATTCATACACAAAAGAGATGTTCTGATACATCATTTGGTCATAGACGTATCCATGACAGCTCCGACCCCCCCAGTCGGAGCCCCCCCCCTCCCCCCGAAAATCCTGTCGTCTTATGCGAAATACTCAAACTTATTTACCAACTTTAAATCCAAAACAGTTGTCTTTCTATAATTTTATTTCAGCCCCATATTTTATGTCCGACACTAAAAATGGATTTAAAAAACAACCATAAAATTTTATTTCAATATAGAATATCATTTTAATCTTTCCTGTCCAGTGAAATATTTTAGTAATGAGGAAGCCCTACTCAAGTCTTATTCTCAAATCTCCCCTGTCACCCCCAAATAAATAATGGTACCCCTGAAACGAAATTCTTTTTCCCCCGCATAACATTGAAACTAAATTCCCCCCCGCTTAAACCTCAAATTAAATTCTCTCCCCCGATGCATATCCTTAAAACTAAACCTCGAACCCTCCCTGACACTGAATTCTCACCCCCCCCCGCCCCCGCATACACCTGAAAAATATATTCTCTCACCCGACACAAACCCCTCAAACTAAATTCTCGAACTCTCCCCGATATTAAATTCTTTTCCCCCGCATACCCCTGAAACTAAATTCTTTGCCCCCCACATACCACGAAACTAAATTCTACCCCCCTACATACCCCTCAAATTAAATTCACTCCCCCCACGCATACCCTTAAAACTAAATTCTCTAAACAAATCCTGACACTGAATTCTCACCACCCCACATACACCTGAAACTAAATTCTCTCCCCTCACACATACCACTGAAACTAAATTCTCTCACCCCGCATAACCCTGAAACTAAATTCTCTCCCCCCCCCACATACCCCTGAAACCAAATTCTTTCCTCGCAGCATGCCCCTGAAACAAAATTCTCCCCCACATACCTCTAAAACTAAATTCTTTCCCCCCACATACACCTGAAACTAAATTCTCTCCCCTCACACATACCACTGAAACTAAATTCTCTCACCCCGCATAACCCTGAAACTAAATTCTCTCCCCTCACGCATACCCCTGAAACTAAATTCTCTTCCTCCCCCACATACCCCTGAAACCAAATTCTCTCCTCGCAGCATGCCCCTGAAACAAAATTCTCCCCCACATACCTCTAAAACTAAATTCTTTCCCCCCACATAACACCGAAACTAAATTCTACCTCCTGCTTACCCCTCAAATTAAATTCTTTCCCTCCACGCACACCCTTAAGACTAAATTCTCGAACTCTCCCTGACACTGAATTCTCTCCCCTCACGCATACCCCTGAAACTAAATTCTCTCCCCTCACGCATACCCCTGAAACTAAATTCTCTTCCTCCCCCACATACCCCTGAAACCAAATTCTCTCCTCGCAGCATGCCCCTGAAACAAAATTCTCCCCCACATACCTCTAAAACTAAATTCTTTCCCCCCACATAACACCGAAACTAAATTCTACCTCCTGCTTACCCCTCAAATTAAATTCTTTCCCTCCACGCACACCCTTAAGACTAAATTCTCGAACTCTCCCTGACACTGAATTCTCTCCCCTCACGCATACCCCTGAAACTAAATTCTCTCCCCTCACGCATACCCCTGAAACTAAATTCTCTTCCTCCCCCACATACCCCTGAAACCAAATTCTCTCCTCGCAGCATGCCCCTGAAACAAAATTCTCCCCCACATACCTCTAAAACTAAATTCTTTCCCCCCACATAACACCGAAACTAAATTCTACCTCCTGCTTACCCCTCAAATTAAATTCTTTCCCTCCACGCACACCCTTAAGACTAAATTCTCGAACTCTCCCTGACACTGAATTCTCTCCCCTCACGCATACCCCTGAAACTAAATTCTCTCCCCTCACGCATACCCCTGAAACTAAATTCTCTTCCTCCCCCACATACCCCTGAAACCAAATTCTCTCCTCGCAGCATGCCCCTGAAACAAAATTCTCCCCCACATACCTCTAAAACTAAATTCTTTCCCCCCACATAACACCGAAACTAAATTCTACCTCCTGCTTACCCCTCAAATTAAATTCTTTCCCTCCACGCACACCCTTAAGACTAAATTCTCGAACTCTCCCTGACACTGAATTCTCTCCCCTCACGCATACCCCTGAAACTAAATTCTCTCCCCTCACGCATACTCCTGAAACTAAATTCTCGAAGTCTCCCTGAAACTAAATTCTCTTCCTCCCCCACATACCCTGAAACTAAATTCTCTCCTCGCAGCATACACCTGAAACAAAATTCTCCCCCACATACCTCTAAAACTAAATTCTTTCCCCCATAACACTGAAACTAAATTCTACCCCCTGCTTACCCCTCAAATTAAATTCTTTCCCCCCATGCATACTCTTAAAACTAAATTCTCGAAGTCCCTGACACTGAATTCTCTCCCCCCCACATACACCTGAAACTAAATTTTCTCCCCCACCGCTTACCCCCGAAACTAGATCCTGGTTACGAGCCTGCATTTAACATTATAGTTAAACTTTATTATTTATGTGTTATTTACATTATTGCTCAAAAAGAAATTGTGATTATATAAAAGTGTGTGAACAAATGTGAACATATAAAAGGATAATATGATTACCTCAGTAATAATAGATCTTGTTTCCTATTCCCACAGTTTTCCTAATGTGAACAGAGTAGCTACGCCACTTCCGGTCCGCGATCTTACTACTTTCCGGTCGATGATATGCAGAACTCTAACATGGGATGACGTCACATGGATATGCAACTTAACTCATTTGCCTGTGGTTCTGAAGGGAATCCTCACAGGTCAGTCACAAGAAGACATTACAATATCTTTTTTCTTACTGAAGGGAATCTTTACTGATAAAGAAAGAGTCATTACAGACGAGAATCCATTAAAGATGAGTTCTGGTTCATTTTTCCACCCCGAAGTCATTGATTCCAAATTATTTCCTTAATACTTGAGCACGAGCCTAAAATATTTCGAAAATACCTGAGACTGAATTCTTTCGACAATACTTGAGCCAGATCACGAGCTACCCTGGTGCTCAAAATTAAAGGATAACGTACAAATTTGTACATAACTCGAAGTATTTTTAAGGGAATGCAATTAAATTTGGTAAAGAGGTTTTTTATTACATTACAAATGTAAATCAAGCAGAAGAAATTCGTAATCGTAGAGTGTGCATGCGTTAAGATCATAATGGTGCAATTGACGTGAAGGAGCAGTCCATTGAAAAATGCTTTAAGTGTGTTACGTACGACATGCGGTATATTAATATGGAATATGATCACCCCTGACAGCCATGGAGCTCAAGCAATGACTCCTCATACTGTTTATGAGGGATTAATGAGCACTCCTCCACAAGTGCTGTTCGTGGAGTGTTCCGGGAGGGGGGTTACAAGCTCCAATGCTTCTCCCTAGATCAGTGCTGTCCAACTTCTCTAAGACCGCGGGCCATTTTTTCTTTTGCCAATATTTCGCGGGCCAAAAAAAAATAACATGATAGAATAGATAATTGAAAAGTCAGTTCATGTAACCGGAAAAAATTATTTTATTTGTACAAAAAATAATCAGTAATAATAAATCTCAAAAACCTCAAAAATTATTTATTTATACGAAAATAATAAGTAATAATAAACCTCAAAAACCTCAAGAAATTATTTTATTAATACGAAAAATAATAAGTAACAATAAACCTCAAAAATTATTTTATTTATACAAAAAATAATAAGTAATAATAAACCTAAAAAACCTCAAAAATTATTTTATTTATGCGAAAAATAATAAGTAATAATAAATCTCAAAAACCTCAAAAATTATTTATTTATACGAAAATAATAAGTAATAATAAACCTCAAAAACCTCAAGAAATTATTTTATTAATACGAAAAATAATAAGTAACAATAAACCTCAAAAATTATTTTATTTATACAAAAAATAATCAGTAATAATAAACCTAAAAAACCTCAAAAATTATTTTATTTATACGAAAAATAATAAGTAATAATAAATCTCAAAAACCTCAAAAATTATTTATTTATACGAAAAATAATAAGTAATAATAAACCTCAAAAACCCCAAGAAATTATTTTATTAATACGAAAAATAATAAGTAACAATAAACCTCAAAAATTATTTTATTTATACAAAAAATAATAAGTAATAATAAACCTCAAAAACCTAAAAAAATTATTTTATTTATATGAAAAATAATAAGTAATAATAAACCAATATAAATTTTCTAAATCTTATCAAATATTTAATAAATTTAATGGGAGCATTGTTGCCGTAGTTGTTGGGCAATAAATTCTTTTGCGTCCATATCGATATTAGTTGTTGCGAGCCGAAGTATATGTTCAAGTGTCGAGTCTTTCAAGCAGTTTCTGTATCTTGATTTTATATATTTCATATCAGAAAATGCGCGCTCGCAGATATATGTACTTCCAAACATAGAAATTATTTGGGGTCCGAAATCTTTTATTTTTGGATATTTTTCTTCAGGCAAAAATTTGAACAATTCTATTTCAGTTTCTCTATTAGATGCAATAATTGAGTCGGCCTGAAGGTCACATAATTCCATTTGGTATTTAGGATCTACGGTGCTAATATCAATATTTATTGGCTTACTGAATAAATTTAAACTTTGCTTAAGGTCATCAAATTGAGAAAATCTTCTGTTAAAATCTTCAATTAGGATATCTAATTTAGGAACAAATTTTTCAAAATTAACTGTATTACTAAGTTTCTTCAGTTTTTCGTAGAACCCTTTACAAGTTTCAAAATGATTCAAATTGTTTCCCTGCAAATTTGACTTGAACAATTGTAGTTTGTTTCTAAATCCAGTAAAATGATTATAGGACAGTACACATTTTGATCTTTTCCTTGTAAGGATTTATTCAAGACATTTAAATAATCTGTAATGTCTGTTAGGGAAGCAGGTGAACGTAGAAAATTTTCATCAAAAAAACTTGATATTAAATCTTCATCGGTGCCCTCTTCTGTGAGAAAAAGATGAATTTCTTTTCGAAGTGTAAAAAGTCTCTTGAGACATTTTCAGGCACTTAACTAGCGAATATTACTATGTAAAAGCAGATCGCATACTCAGCATGCAGTTCGTCCAAAAAATCTTTAAATTTTCTTTGTTTAAGAGAACGATTTCTGCCACGAATTAAATTGGTAATTTTGACAACCTTTTCCATTACGACGTTTAGTCTCAGCGAAATGCCACACAATGTCTCCTGGTGCACAATACAGTGCAACATTCGACAATGCATGCCATACGCATGCGCAGTGAGAGCGATTCGTGCTGTCGTTAGATGCTTCTCATTACTGCAGCTTCATAAAAAACATTTGTTTGATGACGCCGCACCGCTCTTAAAAGGTTTCAGAAGTTTGCCGATCGGCTTAAGAATGTTTGGTAAATTTTATAGCATGAGTAAGTTGAAGATCGCATATCAAGTAAAGTAATATAAGTTGACAGAAAATTATAAGATGGATTACAGATATTTATTTCTAATTTCAAGTAAAAGCTTGACTTTGTTCGCTGGCCACAAAAATCCTTGTGCGGGCCGCTAGTTGGACAGCGCGGCCTAGTGCATTCCATACATGCTCAATGGGATTGAGGTCAGGAGATCTGGGTGTCCACCCCACCCCATTCGACGAATATCTTCCTCTTCGATGAAATCGTCGACCACGTGAACTCGATGAATTTCGTCCATCGGAATAACGGGCGGGGGTGGCTCATCGGTAGCGCGCCAGGCTCGTAATCTGTAGTTCCCAGGTTCGAGTCCCAGCTGGGTCAGCGTTGAGATTTATCTCCGCAAAATTTCCCCGCCCTGCCCACGGTCAGTAGGGGACACCGATGGGCTTGAAAAGGCCGCCGTCCGTCGGATGGGACGTTAAGCCGTGGCCCCGTGTGCGGGAGAGCCATACCCTGCGCACGTTAAAGAACACACTGGATGGCCTTGACGGGAGGCTACCATCTGTCTCCCAACAGCTGTTCCAGTGGGTCCCTCCCCCAACCTTCTCTGAGCCTTCGGGGTCCTTGTGACCTGGCCATTTAGCCCATGGTGTGCAAAAAAGTGCCGCTCAGAGGTAACACAATCCGATCCAATCCATCGGAATAAAATCTGGACCGACTGCTATGCGGAATGGCCCGACTTATGGGTTCAGGAACTCGTCTCTCTACTGCAGGGCAGTAACAGAGCCACTTGGAAAGATGTGAAGTTCATCATGATTCCTGCCGCAACCATCACCTCATGGCCACCAGAGTAATTCCTTTCTCTGATGTTCGAGGGGCTGTTGCAGGTCCCTACTTCTGTCTAGTTGCGATTACATCGCGAATCAGTTCTAAAGCTGAATCGCGATTCATCTGTGATCGTAGCATGTGCCCACTGGTCTGTACTCCAAGTGTGGTGTTGGCGATTGCACGTTAAACAAGCTAGCTGGGTGGCGGGACTTAGAGGGATACAAATAACAGGTCTGCTGGCATAAAGGCATTGTTCACGAAGTCTTCTGTAAACATTGTGATTTGAATCCTCGTTTCTGTTGCTGCTGCAAGCTCCAAAGACAGTTGCCTAGCAGTCATCAATGTGTTCTCTCTGGTAGCAAGACTCATATAGCGATTGTCTGCAGCACTTGTAACTCTGGGACGGCCTTCTCCTGGTTGGTGACGAACATCTCTTGTCTGTTGAAACTGTCTTCAGAGCCTTGACAGGACATTTTGTGGAATATTCAATGCTCTGGAAACATCCATCTGGGACTCACCTGCTCCCATCCTTCTAATATCTCTCCATCGCTGAAAATCATCCATGAAACCTTCATATTCTGCTTTTCAGTCTGGTAGTTAGATATCAGTTGCTTCGGGACATAATCCTTCGACGTGCCACTGAAGTGAAAGCAAGAGTTGCCTAGAACAGCTACAAGATGCGAATACACTCGCGCGTCTTTTTAACGCATTCCCAATTTGCATATTTCAACTTGCGTGAGGCACTGTAAATGCAGGATAGTTTTCTGCATAGCGTATTTTCCACGTTCGCCCATTTTCAATGCATTCTTTTACTTATATCGGCAGATACACTGAGAGGCCAAAAGTCATGGGAATAGCAGTTAAAGTAGAAATAGCGCGCTGCACTCATAACCGATGCGTTGGACATCAACCACAGAATGGCGCTGCAGTAGCCTACAAACCCAACATTGATTTCGGGGCAGTTGTTAATTCAGCATGGCTGCACGTTGTGAGTTGTCTGACTTTGAATGTGGCTTGATCATCGGTGCCAGAAGGATGGGTCATGCAAAATCGGAGATCGTGCAGGAATTCGGTTTTCCCAGGTCTACGGTGTCAAGAGTTTATCGTCAGTATTCTATTCATGGTTTGTTATCAAGTAGCTGACTTAAAGAGCGATTTATTATCATTTAGCTAACATGAAGTGCGATTTATTATCAATTTGCTGGCTGAATGAGCGATTTGTTATCAGTTAACTGACTGAATGAGCGATTTATTATCAATTAGCTGACATGAAGTGCGATTTATTATCAATTTGCTGACTGAATGAGCGATTTGTTATCAATTAGCTGACTGAGAGAACGATTTGTTATCAATAACTAACTGAAAGAGCGATTTGTGATCAATTAGCTGACTGAAAGCGGGAGTTACTAATTTGCTGACTGAAAATCGGTTTGTTATTAATTAACTGACTGAAAGAGCGATCTGTTGTTAATTAGCTGACTGAAAGGGTGATCTCTTATAAGTAGATGACTGAATGAAAGATTTTTTTATTAATTAACTGAGTGAAAGGCGATCTGTTATTTTTTGTTAACTGAAAGAGTGATTTGTTTTTAATTAGCTGACTGAAAGAGCGAGTTGTTATAAATTTTCTGAATAAAAGTGCTGTTTATTATTAATTAACTGAATTAAATAACAATTTGTTTTTTAAGTAGATGATTGAAAGAGCGATTTGTTTTCAATTAGCTGACTGGAAGAAAGATTTGTTATTAATTACCTAATTGAAAGAACCATTTGTTATTAAATAGCTGACTAAAAGAGTGATTTGCTACAGCAAATCGCTCTGCTGTCAACTAACAGATTGAAAGTTGCTATTTTCGGCATAACTCGTTACTTCAAAGAGCGAACTGATATTTAACTAACTGGGCAGACATAAAACTGCTTTTCAGTCTGAAATGTGTATGTTTTGTATTCAGACATAAAACTGCTTTTCAGCCTGAAATGTGTATGTTTTGCATTCAGATATAAAACTGCTTTTCAGTCTGAAATGTGTATGTTTTTATTCAGACATAAAACTGCTTTTCAGCCAGAAATGTGTATGTTTTGTATTCAGACATAAAACTGCTTTTCAGTCTGAAATGTGTATGTTTTGTATTCAGATATAAAACAGCTTTTCAGCCTGAAATGTGTATGTTTTGTATTCAGACATAAAACTGCTTTTCAGTTTGAAATGTGTAGTATGTTTTGTATTCAGACATAAAACTGCTTTACAGCCTGAAATGTGTATGTTTTGTATTCAGACATAAAAACTGCTTTCAGTCTGAAATGTGTATGTTTTCTATTCAGACATAAAACTGCTTTTCAGCCTGAAATGTGTGGTTTGTATTCAGACATAAAACTGCTTTTCAGCCTGAAATGTGTATGTTTTGTATTCAGACATAAAACTGCTTTTCAGCCTGAAATGTGTATGTTTTGTATTCAGACATAAAACTGCTTTTCAGTCTGAAATGTGTATGTTTTTTATTCAGACACAAAACTGCTTTTCAGCCTGAAATGTGTATGTTTTGTATTCAGACACAAAACTGCTTTTCAGTCTGAAATGTGTATGTTTTGTATTCAGACATAAAACTGCTTTTCAGTTTGAAATGTGTATGTTTTGTATTCAGATATAAAACTGCTTTTCAGTTTGAAATGTGCATGTTTTGTATTCAGACATAAAACTGCTTTACAGCCTGAAATGTGTATGTTTTGTATTCAGATATAAAACTGCTTTCAGTCTGAAATGTGTATGTTTTGTATTCAGACATAAAACTGCTTTTCAGCCTGAAATGTGTGGTTTGTATTCAGACATAAAACAGCTTTTCAGCCTGAAATGTGTATGTTTTGTATTCAGACATAAAACTGCTTTTCAGCCTGAAATGTGTATGTTTTGTATTCAGATATAAAACTGCTTTTCAGTCTGAAATGTGTATGTTTTGTATTCAGACATAAAACTGCTTTTCAGCCTGAAATGTGTATGTTTTGTATTCAGACATAAAACTGCTTTTCAGTCTGAAATGTGTATGTTTTGTATTCAGACATAAAACTGCTTTTCAGTCTGAAATGTGTATGTTTTGTATTCAGGCATAAAACTGCTTTTCAGTCTGAAATGTGTGTTTTGTATTCAGACATAAAACTGCTTTTCAGCCTGAAATGTGTATGTTTTGTATTCAGACATAAAACTGCTTTTCAGCCTGAAATGTATACGTTTTGTATTCAGGCATAAAACTGCTTTTCAGCCTGAAATGTGTATGTTTTGTATTCAGACATAAAACTGCTTTTCAGTCTGAAATGTGTATGTTTTGTATTCAGACATAAAACTGCTTTTCAGTCTGAAATGTATATGTTTTGTATTCAGGCATAAAACTGCTTTTCAGCCTGAAATGTGTATGTTTTGTATTCAGACATAAAACTGCTTTTCAGACTGAAATGTGTATGTTTTGTATTCAGACATAAAACTGCTTTTCAGTCTGAAATGTGTGTTTTGTATTCAGACATAAAACTGCTTTTCAGCCTGAAATGTGTATGTTTTATATTCAGAAATAAAACTGCTTTTCATTCTGAAATGTATATGTTTCGTATTCAGGCATAAAACTGCTTTTCAGCCTGAAATGTGTATGTTTTGTATTCAGACATAAAACTGCTTTTCAGTCTGAAATGTGTGTTTTGTATTCAGACATAAAACTGCTTTTCAGCCTGAAATGTGTATGTTTTGTATTCAGACATAAAACTGCTTTTCAGCCTGAAATGTGTGGTTTGTATTCAGACATAAAACTGCTTTTCAGCCTGAAATGTGTATGTTTTGTATTCAGACATAAAACTGCTTTTCAGCCTGAAATGTGTATGTTTTGTATTCAGATATAAAACTACTTTTCAGCCTGAAATGTGTATGTTTTGTATTCAGACATAAAACTGCTTTTCAGCCTGAAATGTGTATGTTTTGTATTCAGACATAAAACTGCTTTTCAGTCTGAAATGTGTATGTTTTGTATTCAGACATAAAACTGCTTTTCAGTCTGAAATGTGTATGTTTTGTATTCAGAAATAAAACTGCTTTTCAGTCTGAAATGTGTATGTTTTGTATTCAGACATAAAACTGCTTTTTCAGCCTGAAATGTGTATGTTTTGTATTCAGACATAAAACTGCTTTTCAGTCTGAAATGTGTATGTTTTTTATTCAGACACAAAACTGCTTTTCAGCCTGAAATGTGTATGTTTTGTATTCAGACACAAAACTGCTTTTCAGTCTGAAATGTGTATGTTTTGTATTCAGACACAAAACTGCTTTTCAGTTTGAAATGTGTATGTTTTGTATTCAGATATAAAACTGCTTTTCAGTTTGAAATGTGCATGTTTTGTATTCAGACATAAAACTGCTTTACAGCCTGAAATGTGTATGTTTTGTATTCAGATATAAAACTGCTTTCAGTCTGAAATGTGTATGTTTTGTATTCAGACATAAAACTGCTTTTCAGCCTGAAATGTGTGGTTTGTATTCAGACATAAAACAGCTTTTCAGCCTGAAATGTGTATGTTTTGAATTCAGACATAAAACTGCTTTTCAGCCTGAAATGTGTATGTTTTGTATTCAGATATAAAACTGCTTTTCAGTCTGAAATATGTATGTTTTGTATTCAGACATAAAACTGCTTTTCAGCCTGAAATGTGTATGTTTTGTATTCAGACATAAAACTGCTTTTCAGCCTCAAATGTGTATGTTTTGTATTCAGACATAAAACTGCTTTTCAGTCTGAAATGTGTATGTTTTGTATTCAGACATAAAACTGCTTTTCAGTCTGAAATGTGTATGTTTTGTATTCAGGCATAAAACTGCTTTTCAGCCTGAAATGTGTATGTTTTGTATTCAGACATAAAACTGCTTTTCTGACTGAAATGTGTATGTTTTGTATTCAGACATAAAACTGCTTTTCAGTCTGAAATGTATGTTTTGTATTCAGACATAAAACTGCTTTTCAGACTGAAATGTGTATGTTTTGTATTCAGGCATAAAACTGCTTTCAGCCTGAAATGTGTATGTTTTGTATTCAGACATAAAACTGCTTTTCAGTCTGAAATGTGTATGTTTTGTATTCAGATATAAAACAGCTTTTCAGCCTGAAATGTGTATGTTTTGTATTCAGACATAAAACTGCTTTTCAGTTTGAAATGTGTAGTATGTTTTGTATTCAGACATAAAACTGCTTTTCAGTCTGAAATGTGTATGTTTTGTATTCAGACATAAAACTGCTTTTCAGTCTGAAATGTGTATGTTTTGTATTCAGGCATAAAACTGCTTTTCAGCCTGAAATGTGTATGTTTTGTATTCAGACATAAAACTGCTTTTCTGACTGAAATGTGTATGTTTTGTATTCAGACATAAAACTGCTTTTCAGTCTGAAATGTGTGTTTTGTATTCAGACATAAAACTGCTTTTCAGCCTGAAATGTGTATGTTTTGTATTCAGACATAAAACTGCTTTTCAGACTGAAATGTGTATGTTTTGTATTCAGGCATAAAACTGCTTTCAGCCTGAAATGTGTATGTTTTGTATTCAGACATAAAACTGCTTTTCAGACTGAAATGTGTATGTTTTGTATTCAGACATAAAACTGCTTTTCAGTCTGAAATGTGTGTTTTGTATTCAGACATAAAACTGCTTTTCAGCCTGAAATGTGTATGTTTTGTATTCAGACATAAAACTGCTTTTCTGACTGAAATGTGTATGTTTTGTATTCAGGCATAAAACTGCTTTTCAGCCTGAAATGTGTATGTTTTGTATTCAGACATAAAACTGCTTTACAGACTGAAATGTGTATCTTTTGTATTCAGACATAAAACTGCTTTTCAGTCTGAAATGTGTGTTTTGTATTCAGGCATAAAACTGCTTTTCAGCCTGAAATGTGTATGTTTTGTATTCAGAAATAAAACTGCTTTTCAGTCTGAAATGTATATGTTTTGTATTCAGGCATAAAACTGCTTTTCAGCCTGAAATGTGTATGTTTTGTATTCAGACATAAAACTGCTTTTCAGCCTGAAATGTGTATGTTTTGTATTCAGACATAAAACTGCTTTTCTGACTGAAATGTGTATGTTTTGTATTCAGACATAAAACTGCTTTTCAGTCTGAAATGTGTATGTTTTGTATTCAGACATAAAACTGCTTTTCAGTCTGAAATGTGTATGTTTTGTATTCAGAAATAAAACTGCTTTTCAGCCTGAAATGTGTATGTTTTGTATTCAGACATAAAACTGCTTTTTCAGCCTGAAATGTGTATGTTTTGTATTCAGACATAAAACTGCTTTTCAGTCTGAAATGTGTATGTTTTGTATTCAGACACAAAACTGCTTTTCAGCCTGAAATGTGTATGTTTTGTATTCAGACACAAAACTGCTTTTCAGTCTGAAATGTGTATGTTTTGTATTCAGACATAAAACTGCTTTTCAGTTTGAAATGTGTATGTTTTGTATTCAGACATAAAACTGCTTTTCAGTTTGAAATGTGTATGTTTTGTATTCAGACATAAAACTGCTTTACAGCCTGAAATGTGTATGTTTTGTATTCAGACATAAAACTGCTTTCAGTCTGAAATGTGTATGTTTTGTATTCAGACATAAAACTGCTTTTCACTCTGAAATGTGTATGTTTTGTATTCAGACATAAAACTGCTTTTCAGCCTGAAATGTGTGGTTTGTATTCAGACATAAAACTGCTTTTCAGCCTGAATGTGTATGTTTTGTATTCAGACATAAAACTGCTTTTCAGCCTGAAATGTGTATGTTTTGTATTCAGATATAAAACTGCTTTTCAGTCTGAAATGTGTATGTTTTGTATTCAGACATAAAACTGCTTTTCAGCCTGAAATGTGTATGTTTTGTATTCAGACATAAAACTGCTTTTCAGCCTGAAATGTGTATGTTTTGTATTCAGACATAAAACTGCTTTTCTGACTGAAATGTGTATGTTTTGTATTCAGACATAAAACTGCTTTTCAGTCTGAAATGTGTGTTTTGTATTCAGACATAAAACTGCTTTTCAGCCTGAAATGTGTATGTTTTGTATTCAGACATAAAACTGCTTTTCAGTCTGAAATGTATATGTTTTGTATTCAGGCATAAAACTGCTTTTCAGCCTGAAATGTGTATGTTTTGCATTCAGACATAAAACTGCTTTTCAGCCTGAAATGTGTATGTTTTGTATTCAGACATAAAACTGCTTTTCAGTCTGAAATGTGTATGTTTTGTATTCAGACACAAAACTGCTTTTCAGCCTGAAATGTGTATGTTTTGTATTCAGACACAAAACTGCTTTTCAGTCTGAAATGTGTATGTTTTGTATTTAGACATAAAACTGCTTTTCAGTCTGAAATGTGCATGTTTTGTATTCAGACATAAAACTGCTTTTCAGTTTGAAATGTGTATGTTTTGTATTCAGACATAAAACTGCTTTACAGCCTGAAATGTGTATGTTTTATATTCAGACATAAAACTGCTTTTCAGCCTGAAATGTGTGGTTTGTATTCAGACATAAAACTGCTTTTCAGCCTGAAATGTGTATGTTTTGTATTCAGACATAAAACTGCTTTTCAGCCTGAAATGTGTATGTTTTGTATTCAGACATAAAACTGCTTTTCAGTCTGAAATGTGTATGTTTTGTATTCAGACATAAAACTGCTTTTCAGCCTGAAATGTGTATGTTTTGTATTCAGAAATAAAACTGCTTCTCAGTCTGAAATGTGTATGTTTTGTATTCAGACATAAAACTGCTTTTCAGTCTGAAATGTATATGTTTTGTATTCAGGCATAAAACTGCTTTTCAGCCTGAAATGTGTATGTTTTGTATTCAGACATAAAACTGCTTTTCAGACTGAAATGTGTATGTTTTGTATTCAGACATAAAACTGCTTTTCAGTCTGAAATGTGTGTTTTGTATTCAGACATAAAACTGCTTTTCAGCCTGAAATGTGTATGTTTTGTATTCAGACATAAAACTGCTTTTCAGTCTGAAATGTATATGTTTTGTATTCAGGCATAAAACTGCTTTTCAGTCTGAAATGTGTATGTTTTGTATTCAGACATAAAACTGCTTTTCAGTTTGAAATGTGTATGTTTTGTATTCAGACATAAAACTGCTTTACAGCCTGAAATGTGTATGTTTTGTATTCAGACATAAAACTGCTTTCAGTCTGAAATGTGTATGTTTTGTATTCAGACATAAAACTGCTTTTCAGCCTGAAATGTGTATGTTTTGTATTTAGACATAAAACTGCTTTTCAGCCTGAAATGTGTGGTTTGTATTCAGACATAAAACTGCTTTTCAGCCTGAAATGTGTATGTTTTGTATTCAGACATAAAACTGCTTTTCAGCCTGAAATGTGTATGTTTTGTATTCAGATATAAAACTGCTTTTCAGTCTGAAATGTGTATGTTTTGTATTCAGGCATAAAACTGCTTTTCAGCCTGAAATGTGTATGTTTTGTATTCAGACATAAAACTGCTTTTCTGACTGAAATGTGTATGTTTTGTATTCAGACATAAAACTGCTTTTCAGTCTGAAATGTGTGTTTTGTATTCAGACATAAAACTGCTTTTCAGCCTGAAATGTGTATGTTTTGTATTCAGACATAAAACTGCTTTTCAGTCTGAAATGTATATGTTTTGTATTCAGGCATAAAACTACTTTTCAGCCTGAAATGTGTATGTTTTGTATTCAGACATAAAACTGCTTTTCAGCCTGAAATGTGTATGTTTTGTATTCAGAAATAAAACTGCTTTTCAGTCTGAAATGTATATGTTTTGTATTCAGGCATAAAACTGCTTTTCAGCCTGAAATGTGTATGTTTTGTATTCAGACATAAAACTGCTTTTCAGCCTGAAATGTGTATGTTTTGTATTCAGACATAAAACTGCTTTTCAGCCTGAAATGTGTATGTTTTGTATTCAGACATAAAACTGCTTTTCAGTCTGAAATGTGTATGTTTGGTATTCAGACATAAAACTGCTTTTCACTCTGAAATGTGTATGTTTTGTATTCAGACATAAAACTGCTTTTCACTCTGAAATGTGTATGTTTTGTATTCAGACATAAAACTGCTTTTCAACCTGAAATGTGTATGTTTTGTATTAAGACATAAAACTGCCTTTCATTCTGAAAAGTAGTTTGATGTCTGTCCAGTTGAATGAACAATTGATAGCTCTCTAAAGCTGGCTGCAAGAGCGATTTGAATACAGATGATTGAATAATCGATTTTTAATCTGTTTTAATCTGGACATCCTACCGAAAGAATTTAATGGCTGACACCTAAACAAATCTGTTCAAATAATTGCGTAAAATAGAAAGGTACAGGAAAAAACAAAATAAATACCTTAAGAAATCCTCAATAAATCTGACAAACTTTAAAACAAAATAACTCTTCATTATGGGAACATTTTAAGCAGAAAACTTTCCTTGAATCTTCAAGTGAAAGAGCAGATTAAAACCATTCTGATTACAAAAGGGTCAAAAAACGATTAGAGGAATGCTTTTATGTGAACAACGTTGAGATTGTGAGGTTCTTGAAGTCTCCCTATAAGTACTACTAGCAGAATAATAATCCTGGATAGTTAGAATTCTTGCCGCAAAAGCATACGGGTAAAATACTTCTGAAAAGGATCTCAAAGGATGGCTGCAGCTTACTCAAAGGAAAGCTGCAGTCATCCTTTGGGTAGGAGATGGAGATTGATTCCGTATTTAATCCTTCAGCATCCGAAGCGATAACAGACATCATCCAACCAATCATAAGGAAGAGGATACGTGGCTCATCTTCGCTGGCAAAGTAATATCGATTAGTGATATCTTTAAAGTTGATCGTCTTTCACAGGATATGCTCCTGACATCCATTTGGAATTTTTTTATAAATTTTAATTCAGTTAAGTAATAAAGTATGTTTTGAATTTTTCGAAAGATAAAAGTTGGGTTGTTTTACCTCTAAACGGCACTTTTTCGGTACAAAATGGGATAAATGGCCAAGTCTCTAGGACCCCAAATGTTCAGAGAAGTTTGTAGGAAATGAACCTACTGGACAAGAGAAAGAAGCCTTCCGTCAAAGCCATGCAGTGTGTAAAAGAAAAAAAATATCAATTCTTTTGTTAATGCACTGTCCAGGCCAGATATGATATAGGTCACTCTGTCCAAGCACAGGATATCTCAATGGCTCTGGAAACACCTGTAATAGAATGTCACACAACAAAGTTGTCACGTCACCGTAGATAGGCCTAAACATCCAAACATATATTTATTTTCATTATTATTACTGATGTTTTAATATTTTATATATGTATATATATATACCGATGTTTATTATAAATATACCTTTTTTTAGAAGAATCATCAGTACTTATTAGCCTTATTATAAGACTAATACATACGAATAACATTTTCTAAAAAATATATATTTAAAAATAACATTAATATGTTGATTATTATTAAAAGTCACCAGTAATAATAATAAAAAAAATCTTTAAGTAAGATCTATATTTTTATGTCTACCATTGCTGACGCCATAGCTTAGTTTGTACGGGCTTTGTTTGTAGAAGGTCTTGCTCTGGTGCATCCCATATATCATGATATAATTTGTGCAGATCGTGGAGTTCAAGTGTTTTTGTTCTGTTGTCAAGTTATGTAAAGTAGCTAGATAATTCCTTTTTAATTTAATATATGATGAAACTTAAGACAAATGGATTCACTTACTTGTGAATAATTACACTGATATCTCGACCCCTGACTGGGGTCGTCATCGAGGAGGGTGCAACTTTGTTGGAACTTTTTTCCTTTTGTAGTAGTGGTAGCAAGATTTTGGGTAAAAGATTTCCTTGCATATCGTTCATGGCGCCATCTGTTGATTGTATTGGAAATCCTTCTGCTTTTCTTATGAATGCATTTGTTTTCCCTTTTTCAATTATTGTTGTTGTGTTCCAGTCTATTACAAGTTTAGTTTCACCTGTCTGTACAGTCCTGATTTATTTTGTTTGGCTTTTCTATTGCAGCTTTGTGCTCTTTCATTCTTGTTTCTAATTTTCTCCCTCTTTCTCCAATGTATGTTTTTTTTTGCAGCCACATGTTACTCTATAAATTATCTCATTTTCTCTGCATATATTCTTCTTGCTGTTTTATGTTTGGGGAAATTGGAAACAAGAATAAAAGAACACAAAGCTGCAATAAGAAAAAAAAAACAAAATAAAAGAGGACTGGATTGACACGTAGAAAAAACTAATAATAAAATTGATTGGAATACATCGAAAATAATTAAAAAAGAACAAAAAAATACGTACGTAAGAAAAGTAGCCCAAAATACGCCATCTGTTGACTACTAATGCAGTCAACAGATGGCGTCATGAATGATGTACAAGGAAATCTTTTACCGAAAAACTGATAACCACTACTGCAAAGAAAGAAAGTTCCAACAAAGCTGCAACCTCCTCGAATGACGACCCCACTCAGGGGTCGAAATATCAGGATATTTATTCACAAGTAAGTGAATCTATTCATGAAATAATATCTTAAGTATGAAATAATATCTTACGTTTCAACGTATATTAATCGACCTATTCTAAGACGCCATGAACCCAATTATTATTCCTTTTTAGTTTTTTTGTAATCGACTAGCGAATTACTCACCGCATAAAAAATAAAGCGCTGAGCCAAAAATTATGATTTTATTTCCAGGCGAAGATGCTAAACTGGCCATTCAGTATGGTGCAGCAGCCGTGTGGGTATCCAACCATGGAGGACGTCAGTTGGATGGAGTCAATGCTGCCGTAAGTTGAAAACTGTAAAAAGACTTAAATAAATTTCTGTGGAATAAACTTTTGTTGAACTATCTTGTCGATTTCGCGATTTCCTTTGGTGAACCGTGAGGTCGATCACGGTTTGCTTCCGCATCAAGAAGTAGTTCCGATATTTTGTTATGTATATTGGAAAGTTTGCGTAACAAATACTGTGCAAGCGTTCTCATGCATACTATAAAAATATTATTCATTGACTGTTGCATGAATGAATAGTGATACAATGCTAAAAATAATCGGTAGGGTTTTATGGGCCTCAAAATTATAATAAAGTTCATCGGAAGAAGTTGTACGATTTCTGTTGAGAAAATCTAGCACTATTTTCCACTAAATAACTTGAAATGAATATTTAATATACAGTAACTCATGAAATAATATTTATATTGAAAATATGGAACTCATGAAATAATATCCATATTATAAATATGGAACTCATGAAATAATATTCATATTATAAATATGGATATAATATATAATATATTAAAATTATACTCATGAAATAATACACATATTATAAATATTATTTCATGAGTTCCATCTCTATAGGACACATCCTGTGAGTGACAAATATTAAATTCCATCTCTATGAGGCAACACAGTTGTCCACTTCCCGGATAAATGGCGCCACTTTGCGAATCAAATAAAAATTTGAGAAGGTTTATAAGTCACACCAGTTGAAGAAACTAGGTTTGCCGATGATGGTGTAGTGATTAGCATAACTGGCATATTTCCAGGAGACGTGGTACGAATCCCACTCACGGAAAAACCAGTTTTTTTCAGCTTATTATTTCATGAGTTCCATGTCTACAAGACACTTCCTGTTACTCTTTACTATTGAATTATCAATATATAGTATTTTCATGCAGTTGACAAAACAGTACTTTTTTCTTTTTCTTTCATACGGAGAGAGAACGCTAAAGTTTTGCTTTATATAGAGCAAGAGCATAATAATCTAGATAGGATTGAGCCCAAACAGCTCAAGAGCAGAAAAAAAGAACATTTAATTATAAATACAGTTTTATATGTTCAGTTGAATGTTTTTATTTTAAAAAATAACAAGTAGTTGGTTATTTCCAAAAATTTAAAAACAGTTTTAAATAATCAGTAATATTTAATTAAAGTTGCAATAAATTGTTTTTCGTTATTTCAAATTAGCTCGCATTTGAATTTTAGACAAATCAAATCAGAAAATATTTGCACATTCAATTGTTTCGTTTTCCCCTCCTTTTGTTCCACTGCTGTCCGGGCCCTGATGAGACCTGGCTGTAGAAAAATACTAAAATAAATTCAATATTTTAAGAATAAATTAACTAAATATAAATCATATGACTTTATTAATCAATACAAATTACATATTACTAAAACAGGAACAAAATATTAGAGTGAAAAAGAACAATTAAATAAAAACGTGTATAGAACTAGCTGCAATGTCATTGAAGCCGAAATTGAATTGGTAATTTCTGGGATGCAGTCCAAACCTTCACATACATCTTCGGTTAGACTTCAGTTTTAACTTTAAAATAAACTTTATATTAATATTTACTTTCTTTTATTATTTTTTATCTATAAAATATGAGAAGCAAAATGCAATAAATAAAGTTAAACATTTTTTTCCACTCTTTTTCAAATTATTAGTCCGCAACAAACATTATAATTCTTTATTAGGCTCAATGTAAATCACATATTACACAAATATATAAATAATTGAACACAATCGGGCTTTCGTCATCTCTTGATTTTTAGCCAGTCATTCTCTTCCTGATTTGACCTTGAATGAAACACAGAATCTGAAAATTCATGTTTCTCAGTTCCACTCCTTGAAATAGTCCTGTTCACCAAATTTTAGCTCTCTAGCGGCGGTATATCGAAATTTGACCTTTGACCTCGAAGGAACCTTTGACCTCATCGCGTCCAAAATTTCACACCATTTCCGATATCTACTGCTGAAAATACCCACAGGAATCATTTTTTAACTCTCTAGCACGAGAATCTGGAAATGTGACCTTTGACCTCAATGGACCCTCCGAATCCGAAATTTCATAATTATTGCGAGATCTGCAACCTGAAACACCCCCAGATACTAATTTTCACGTTTTTAGCACTTTTAGATTAAGATTTTACCTCTACTTGCCTCTCTTTAACCTTGAAGTACGTGTCGGAGGTGAAATTTCGGATTTCTCCCGAAATCTATGACCCGGGTTCCCCCTATATGCAACTTTTCAGAGCTCTACTATTTCTGCATCATAGTTAGAAATAGCTTGATCCAATGTTAACTTTTTAATCACTCACAACTGTCTATATATATTAGATATATTCATCATCATCATCATCCTCAAGCAGCCATGGGCTACGGAGGTCCAACTAGACCGTGCAGTTTAATTCTCCAAGCATATCTGTCCTGAGCTACATTTACTGCATCTGGCCACCGCACACCAATTCTAACAAGGTCCTGTTTGACATTGTCTGCCCACCGCATCCTAGGTATACTTCCTTCTGAGGACTCTAGGCACACTGTTCGTAACCCTATTCGCCAATCTATAATTATCCATACGGGCAACATGGCTAAACCAACGGAGTCTCTCCCTGCACAATATGCTGCTTAAAGGAGGTTGCAAACTCCTTTGCCTAACCTCGTCGTTAGTTACAAAGTTGAACCACCTAATACCCAAGATATTGCGTAAGCATCTAGAATCAAAAGCATCTAGTTTCCTGTTATCTTGTCTACACAGCTCCAAGTTTCACTACCATAACTAACCCTAGAACGAACCAAACTATTTTACAGTCTAATTTTAGTCTTTCGGTGTATACGCTTATTTCTCAACAATCACCTTAGATTTTTAAAAGTCCCGGCAACAATCCCTATTCGTCTGTCAATCTCATGCCACACATCACCAGTATCTGTTACATAGCTCCCAGGGTAATTAAACAGTGACACCTGCTCAAGACTGCAACCATTCAGATGAACTGAATCACAACCTGCCTGACCAATTTTCATAGCGTAGAAATAGCCAAAATAACTTCAGATTGTGTTATAGGGCCAACATTAAAGCCACCAATGCATCTATCATTGCAAACAATGGGAGTAGAACTAACTGCATTGTTTAGAACATCACTGAAATGCTCAGCCCACCTAGCCATGACAGAATCCTCCCCTTCTATAACCTTACCTTGTTTATCCTGCAATCCTTGCATGCCTGTCCGTTTTCTACCACATAAAACATTAACTATCTGGTACAGCTCTCTGCTGTTGTGCTGCCTAACTGCTTCCTCAGCTTTGTCAGCCAAATCATCGAGCCAAAGATTCTTATCAGTGGCTAACTAATCCTTTACACGTTTATCAAGTTCTCTGTAATGCTTTCTATTAGGACTAGTAGGGTACTGATTAAGGACATTCCTGCAGTTCCTTCTTTCTGAAATAAGCTCAAGTGCCTTATCACTCATATAATTCTATCTCCTCTGCTCCTTTTTTCCTAAAAGTACTGTTAGTTTCCAAAAGAGCCTGTTTAAAATGATCCCATTCTTCCTCAACTTGAGTAATAAGCAAACCATGACTGTCATAATGACTAAGTAACCTATCATGGTAAGCTTTAGCTATAACTGGATCTTTCAGAGCTTTAGTATTAAAGGTAAATTTTTTAACTTTAGCTCAACACTTTTTAAGTTTAATTTGCAAGACACTTTCAACAAGGTAATGGTCAGATCCAATTTCAGCTCCCCTATATGCCCTGGTATTCCTAACAGAACTAGCCCATTTGCTGTTAATTAATATAAAATCTATCATATTCTTATGCAGCCCATCAGGTGAAACCATGTGTACTTATATATGTCGCGGTGTTTGTAATAAATGTTAGTTATTCTGAATCGATTGAGTTTACTTACCTGTAGGAGACGTTGCCCATTATTGTCATTGCAGCTACCAATACGAAAAGGGCCTATTACTCCTCCCGAAAGGTCAGAGTCAGTACCAACTTTGGCATTGAAATCACCTAGAACAAGGGTAATATCTCCTTTCTTGACAGAATTCAAAATATCCTGAAGTTGTCCGTAAAACCTATCCTTCTCATCCTCATCGGCATCCTCAGTGGGGGCATAACAGCAGATAACATTCAAGTCTTTAATGCTTGTTTGAAATTTTACTGTAAGAAACCTTTCATTAATGCACTCATAGCCTAGAAGAGCATCACTAGCATGTCTGCTGAGCAGCAGACCCACGCCTTGGTGATGCTTTCCATCCTCCCTCCCTGTAAAGAGAAATTTAAAGTTATTTTTAAGTATCTCACCTTTACCTGTCCATCTGGTCTCTTGCAAGACTAGAATATCTAGGTTATAGCGCTGCATGACGATATCAAGAGAATAATCTCTATGTAATGTTCTCACGTTCCACGTTCCTGCAGAGAGAAAATGATTTGTAGGTTTTTTAAAGAAACTAGGTTTATTGAGATAGATAGGGCCAACAATATCAAAGAGCCCCCTGATCTTAGGCATGGGGCAAAGACCTGTTCCTCCTCTGCTAAAGGCTGAAGTCACCGATGCTGATGGGAACTTCAGGCACCACCTTTTCAAGTGGACTTTTTCAAGAGCCATATGGCCTGCCTGAGACACATTACTCCAGTTTAGGCTTGACGATGCCCAACTAGTTAAGTGAGGATCAGGTACCTGCGATGGCCTCTGATTAGAATTATCCACCAGCTGATATAAGGTATCCCATGCCTCTGTTCACTTAGAGCTGGCAACCCAGAAGCAAACAGAAAACACAGCGGCAGACTCTCCCTCAACAGAGGCCCACCAGTGCAGCAAGTCCAGGATCCATAATCAAGGTCAAAGCCATAAACAATTCCAGTCTGGTAGGTATAAATGGTCAGCAGCAGGACCCTGTGAAGTTGACCACTCATCAGCACGGTTGAGAGAAAAGAAAAAAGTGGCCATAGATGACCAGATCAGTAGGCCATACTGAACTGGCAGCCCTCCCCTTACGTTCCCTTCCAAAAGAGAATATCTCTTTTGAAAGGTACTAACGGCTAACGGCCTGCACCACGAGAAGGCGGGGTCGGACATTAGGTGCTAGACCTGGCCGGTTCTGTGCATCATCACTGGGGATTGGTACACAGCTCTCCTTCCAGTTTATGCCTAGCTACCATTTACAGACCATTAGATGCATTAGATATTTTATATGTATTAGATATATTTTATATATATTTCATATTTTATTTTGCATTTATATTTTATATGTATTAGATATATTTTATATATATTTCATATTTTATTTTGTATTTATATTTTATATGTATCAGATATTTTAAATGTATTGGATCACATTAGATATTTTATATGCATTAGATACACATCCTGTTATTCTTTCGTAGATCGTAGATCGTTACATCATAAAATGAAGTACCAGGTACAATAGATATATTCATCATCATCATCTTCTTCATCTGGAGATATGCCTAATTGGCATCAGTTTGAAAAAGCAAACAAAAGTAAATCAGACAATGGTGGGCTCCAAAGGGCAAAAGAACATAAAACAAAGAGTAGTAATGATGCACAAGAGATCTAAAATGGATAACTTTCTTTAGCGAAAGCCATCATCTTAGGCCTCTTATATCTGTTAAGGACTTCATGATCGTAGTCCAGTAGGCAAGATATATTCTCGTGCGGGTTTCTCTGCACTGACTCGTAGAAACCTCGCGAGACAAACTTAAGATATGTGTAAATATGATCAATGCCCAGATCTTTATGCAATTGTCTATTGGTTACAAACCAGGGGGCATTGACCACACATCACATGAATTTATTCTGCAAGACCTGTATCTTGTGAATGTTCGGGGAAGTTGTGTTCGCCCAAATTTGAGCATAGGATATCATAGGTCGAATGACCATGTGATAAATTAGTAATTTATTATCAATGGATAATACTGAGTTTCTTCCTAGAAGAGTCCCCAGTTGACATCTGACAGAGTTAACTTTTGTGATGATCCCGTGTATATGGGGATCCCACTTAAGCTTCTGATGCAGAGTGACTCCCAAATATTTGACAGTCTCCTGCCACTTGAATTGTTCGTCAAAAGAGTGTAAAGTTAGAGGATTTTTAATCCTCTTACCACTGAAGAGGATGGCGTTACTCTTCTCGGTGTTGATCTTTATTTTCCATTTTTCATACCAGGTATCCATTTTATCAAGGCAATTCTGAAGTCTTCTGATTGCAAAATCAACTCCCAAGGAAGGGGAGATGAGAGCAATGTCATCAGCATATTGTGCGATAACGATTCGCTCAAATGAAGGAATATCAGAGAGATATAATGAGAAGGGCCTTAGGAGAGAGCGCTGAGGAACTCCATCGGCCACTACTCTCTTGGAAAAAATGGAAGATTTAATATGAACCTGGAATGTTCGATTTAAGAGATACGATTAAATGATACAGGTGAGTCCCGTAGGCATTCCAATCTTGGAGAGTTTGTAAATGAGGCCGTCCATCCAAATGCGGTCAAAAGCCTTGTCCACGTCTAGAACGACGGCAGCAACTGTTTCCTTCTTGTTCAGTGACTCAGAAATAGTTTCCACAAGTCTGAGGACTTGATGTTCTGTCGATCTTTTACGCCTGAAACCAAATTGGGTTTCTGGTAAGACAGGATGGATTGAGAGGAACTCTTCCAATCTGCTGAGGATAATACGTTCAAACTGTTTTCCTAGACAGGAGAGCAGGCTAATTGGACGATAGCTGTCAGCAAATACAGGGTCCTTTCCTGGTTTGTGTATGTCTGACATAAGCGTTTTTCAAGGCTTCTGGAAAAACATGGTGACGGAGAAGGAAATTAAAAATTCCGCAGAGATGCGTAATGACTTTCTTCGGAAGGTGTTTCAGCATTCTGTTGGAAATATGATCGGGGCTTGAAGCCTTGTTAGGTTTCAATTTCTTGATGGCTTGAGAGAGCTCAAGAGGAGATGTAAAGGGTAGCTCTGATCTTTCTTCCTGTCCGAAACGAAAAAGAATTTCTTCTACCTCTTCACAGGTCTCATGATGAAAAAGATCAAAATTCTCTTGAAACTGTAATTCAAGGGCATCAGCAAATGCTTCGGATTTATCATCCTCGCTGTAACATAAACCTGACTCCCCATGAATGGGGGGAAATTTAGAACGAGGGTTCTTGAAAGATTTCACCATCTTCCAAATAGAATTGTCACTTGTAGAGAGTGAGCTGTTTTTTGTTCCATATACAGCTACGGTGATCCTTGATCTTTTGTCGAACCTCAATCTTGAGGGAGTAATAAACATTTTTATCGTGAGCATCTCTGGATCTTTGCCAATTATGTCTGGCTCTGTTTTTAATTTTAATAAGATCCGATTGATCCTTTGGGAAAATATAAAAGTCTCTATGAGGTTTTCGTAGAGTGCTGGCTTCATTTCTGGAATCAGTCAACAAATCAGTAAATGCTAGTATGGAATCGTTTATCTTTCTGAGAGAAAGAGATTTGCATTATCCTGAAACTTTCTTTGACAATTGTTTTGTAAAGTTCCCAACTGATAACACTAAAAGTGTCTGGAGCAATAGTAACAGACAGATAAAGGGCATGGCAACCGGAAGATGATCGGAATTCAGATCATTATGAACGCTAAGTTCGTAGGTGGGTAAAAAATTCCCAAACATAACCAGGTCTAAAACATCCGGTCTATGCATGGAATTAAACGGGTAAAACGTAGGCTCGCTAGGAGAATTGACAATGATGCCATTTGACGTGGCGTAATCTAAGAGTAGATTACCATTTTTATTGCAAGTTCTGGAATTCCGAGCAATATTTTTGGAATTTAAATCTCCTGCCAAAATTGTAGGAGTGTTAGTGTCAAAAATGACTTTAAAATCATTCAAGACAAGTTCAGAATTAAACAGTTTATATACCGCAAAGACGTTCAAAGTTCCAAAAGTATCATCATGAACTGCAATATCAGTAACTTCCAAAGAATTAAAGTGCTGAGTTTGCAAGAGGTGATGTTTAATGGATCGTTTGACGACTATAGCGGTACTTCCACCGCTGTTGTGCTGTCGATCCGTCCTATAAACTTCAAAGTTTGGAAGTTTGAGGCGATCAGAAGCACGAAGATGGGTTTCGTCCGAAAGGACTATGTCAGCGTGGGAGTCACACAAATAGTTGCTGAACTCCCATAAGTCGGTAAGAATACCGTTTGCATTCTAGGAAAAATCTGGAGGTAATTCTTCTTACTGTTGTGCTCCATCTGAGGACAGCGAAGAGTCGAAAGCTTTCAGCCCAACGGTGAGTTTACCCATCAGGACGTTGGCATTTTGGTATTCATTGATTAATGACTTAGCCATTAATAAAATCTTTGAAACATTAAAGTTTTTAAAGATCAGGTAGATTTCCTTCAGATCGTTCAAAATGGTGGCATCAAACTGCTCACTTGTAGAAGGAGCTTGCTTTGGAGGTAAAGCATTAGGAGACACTCTTTTAGGTAAAGGTTTACCTTTTCCAGTTGACTTGGCAGCTGGTGTGTCTTTAGCAAGAGCACTTGCATATGATAGTTGAGGGGTAACAGGGGTACTAATAGCCTTCTTGGACGGGGCAGTATTAGATTTATCCTTAAGTGGAGTTACCACCTCACGTGTAGGAAAATAAGAGCAGCCTTTATAATTGGCCGTATGGCCAAGGTCACAATTGGCACATTTTGGAGGACTCTCTTCCTTCTTACGAAGGCAGTCCTTCGTCATATGATTTCCAGCGCATTTGACGCAGCGTCCCAAATTAAAACAGCCACTCTGCGCGTGGCCATATTGCTGGCATTTATAGCACTGCGTTGGTGTTTTCTTCGACCTGTAACTCTCCACAAGTATTTTCAAGTGAAAGAGGTCTGTGACATTGTATATCTTTTTATTTGCAGCATCCTTAGGCAATTCTGACAAGAATACAGGGATCGGAGATTTGTCTTTTCCACGTCTCATCTGTGAGAGTTTAATAATTGTAAAGCCCAAGGCGACTCGGACATCATCAGTGGTAATGTCTTTGGGTAGATTTTTGATTACCACTCTGAGGTTTTTCTCCTCTTTTAATTTGTATGTATGAAATTGTTGCTTCGAAGCTTCAAAAAATCTGACAAAGGACCTGTAATCATTGGAGCATTTGGTTTGTAATCTGACCGTTTCTCCAGAGGTCTTTGCAGTGAAAGCTTCCACAGCAATTTTAGTTAATTCTTTGTAAGTGTTCAGTCAGTTCTTAGCAGAACGTAAAATGATGGGAGGTATTTTCCCTTTATTATTGCTATTCCCTTTAGGAGTAGCGGTAGAGTAAGAAGCCTCCATTTCAGAAACTGGAGGGTCCAAGTATTCCTCCTCTAAGACCGAAAATCTGGTCTTAGAGGCATAGGCAGAGTCAGTGATGGGAGACAAGGCTCTCTTGTGTCCTTTCTTTAAGTTTTTGCCAACACCCTTCCTTTTAGGTTTTTTGGCAGCATCAGAAATATCTTGAAATAAATCCATACCATGTTTTGGGGTAGGATCCAATTCCTGAACAACTTCCAAAACAATTTTTTGACTACAGCAAAGTCCAGAGCAAACATGTTCGTTAATATCTTTCTCAAGATAAAACCTTTCCAATATTGCATCATTGAATTTCACGCAATCATCAGGCAAAAGGCTGTGTGATTCCTTCACAGAAGGTAAATTTGCCAAAGTTGAGTTTAAATCGAACAGGAGTTTATTTTTCTCCGATAAAAACGTGCAAATTTGCGCGTTATAAGTCAGTTGTAGAGAGAGTCAGTTGTCCATAGAGACTTGAGCTTCAGAAGTCTCTGAGAGGTTAGGACTAACGTCATTGATGGAGTAGCTCTCCGTCAGGACCGGGATAGAAATTTCATGAATGTCAGATTTTGACATTGCAAATGCTTAAAAGTTTGAACAATTTTCAAACAAAAGCTATTCTAAAATTTCAAATATCAAATTGACAGTTGCAACTGTAAAAGTTGACAGTTTTAACTGTAAGAACCGGCTCAGACCGGATTTGAAAAGGACAGAATTACTGTAAAATAACAGTAATCTGTCCAAAAACAATATTAAAACTAAAAAATAAATATAAAATATCAGAATAAATGTAAAATTACAAATCTAATGAAAGAAAAAATACAAAAAAGCTACTTTTCAGTAGCGACTAGAATCGAATGAAGCGAAAAACTTCAAAAACGCTACTTTTTCAGTACCGACTAAAATCGAATAAAATACGAAAAACTTAGAGCTAGAATACCTCAACGGAGGATTTATAAAGTCGAAATGCTTACTTGTATAGTATGTTTCCAAACCAATAACGGCCAATCGATGAGTCGGCTATCAGCACGTACTCTACCAACGCCAATAACGGTCAACTTAAAGTCGGCTGTTGGCGCGTACTTTTCCTATGCTGATAGCGGCCAACTCACGTCGGCTATTGACTTCTACTTATACTTATCTAATGTAGATTAGTATGTCCAAAGCCGGAGACTTTATTAACACATCATTGTAGAAAATAAACCTGTAAAAACCCTAACTAAGAAACTACAAGTTTAAGAAAAAGATTAGGCTAAACTAGCTACCCTTCCTGCCAAAGGAAGGGTAGTCACTAAGATTTTCACCCAGTCTTGCCTAAGGCTAATAGGAAATTTAAGTAAATAGTTAACTAATCATTAGTACTTGGAGTAATCCAGGAGCGATGCGAAAATACGTCATGACCATTCGAAGTCAGAGCTCCAAGTCCAATCAATCCTGTTATTCTTTACTACTGAATTATTAATATATAGTATTTTCATGCTGTTGAGAAAAACGGTACTTTTTCTTTTTTTTTTTCATACGGAGAAAGAACACAAAAGTTTTGCTTTATGTAGAGCAATGTTTCCCAAAGCGGGCGATACCGCCCTCTGGGGGGCGCTGGAACGATCCAGGGGGTCGGTAGTAGCATCGAGTGCAATTGGGGGGCGGTGGAAGCATAAAGATAGAAGGAAAGATAAGAAAATTTTGAAAAACCGTTCGTACATGTTCCATCTGTTGTGTAACATAGAATTAAAGTCGAATGTTATATGGTTGATTTTAATAAATAATTTTATAATTTCAACCTTCAGGGTGTCTTATTTACAACATCTTTCTTTACTATGTTGTAGGACGTAGAGAGAAATATAGATACATAAAAGAATGCAAAATTACCTCTGAGCGGCGCATTTTTTGCACACCATGGGCTAAATGGCCAGGTCACATGGATCCCGAAGGCTCAGAGAAGGTTGGGGGAGGGGACCCTCTGGAACGGCTGTTCGGAGACAAATGTAGCCTCCAGTCAAGGCCATCCAGTGTGTTCTTTAACGTGCACAGGGTATGGCTCTCCTGCACACGGGGCCACGGCTTAACGTCCCATCCGACAGACATCGATGATGGCCTTTTCAAGCCCATTGGTATCCCCAACTGACCATGGGCAGGGTGGAGTTTTGCGGAGATAAATCTAAACGGTGACCCATCTGGGACTCGAACCTGGGAATACAGATTACGAGCCTGGCGCGCTACCGACTGAGCACCCCGCCCCTAGATTTCCATGGGAGCGCTGAGTAATTTTTTTTCTGAAAAGGGGACATAATCATATAGATAGGATTGAGCCCGAACAGCTGGAAACCTAAAATTCAGAGATGAATTTTGGGCTTCCTCCTACTTTTAGCCGTTCAATCTATTATTATTATATTTTCCTTCCTTAAAACAAAACTGCCAGCTACTTAATTTTAAAATATTCAACAACATTTACTAAACTTGAATAAATTATTTTACAGAGCACTATGATCACAAATTATTTTAAGAGGAATAAAAATCATAAATTATTCCATAGAAGATTTCGCGTTCAAATCCGATTTCCGATTGTGATTTTTTTCATACTTGCCTAGTCTACAAATATGTCAGTTGTCATTATATCAGGGCCAGATCTAGAAAAAAATCGAGGGGAAGGCAGGAAACACAATCGCACCAAAAAATGTAAAGGAAGGGAGGGAGGAGGTGGGGGAAGAGCCTGTTTCCAATGCAGGATAACATTTTCCCCTTCGTTTTACAGGCCTTTAAAAAATTTCTTGAAAAATGCATGAAATATAAATCATCATCATCATCATCCTCAAGTAGCCACGGGCTACGGAAGTCCAACCAGACCGTGCAATTTAGTTCTCCAAGTAAGTCTGTCCTAAGCTACACCTACTCCATCTGGCCACTGCACACCAATTCTAACAAGGTCCTGTTTGACATTGTCTGCAACACCCTTCCTAGGTCTCTCCCTCTTTCTGAGGCCTTTAGGCACCCTATCGCCAATCTATAATTATCCCTACGGACAACATGGCCAAACCAACGGAGTCTCTCTCTGCACAATATGCTGCTTAAAGGAGGTTGCAGACTCCTTTGCCTAACCTCATCAGTAGTTACGAAGTTAAACCACCTGATACCCAAGATACTACGTAAGCATCTAGAATTAAAAGTATCTATTTTCCTGTTATCTTGTTTACAAGGTGTCCAGGTTTCACTACCATAACTAACCCTAGAAAGAACCAAACTATTATACAGTCTAGTTTTAGTCTTTAGGTGTATACGCCTATTTCTCCACACTCTCCATAGATTCTTAAAAGTCCCGGCAGCAATCCCTATTCGTCTGTTAATCTCATGCCGCACATCACCATTATCTGTTACATAGCTCCCAAGGTAATTAAACTGTGACACCTGCTCAAGACTGCAACCATTCAGATTAACTGAATCACAGACTGCCTGACCAATTTTCATCACTTTAGTTTTCTCTTTGTTTATAACCAAACCTACTCTACTACCAGTCTCATCAACAGCTCGAATGAAAGAGTTCATCTCATCAACATCATTTGCCAAAAGGGCTAAATCATCAGCATAATCTAAATCAGAAATTTTCGTATCTTCAGCCCATTTAGGGCCAAAATCTTTCCCTTGAAGTGAATTTCGCATAACATAATCAATAACCAAACTAAAGAGAAAAAGAGACAAAATGCACCCTTGTCGAACACCAGAAGTAATGCTAAACCAATTGCTACAAGCCTTACCAACTCTCACACACGACTCAGTGTTATTATAGAGAGCTTTCATTATGTTAACTAACTTGTCTGGTATACCATATGATTTCACAATCAACCACAAATTATGACGATCAACAGAGTCGAAAGCCTTTTTGAAATCAACAACGCTAGCAAACAAAGGTTTCTGAAACTCTAAACATTTCTCAAGAATGTGCCTAAGTGAAAATATCTGATCCACACATCCCCTACCACTTCTGAATCCACATTGCTCATCACGCAATTCACTGTCACCCAGATTCTTAATTCTATTAAGCACAATCATGGAAAGAACTTTATCTGGAACAGAGAGCAGGCTGATACTCCTATAGTTATCACAAGAACTGCGATCACCTTTTTTGAAAATAGGGATAACAATAGCTCTGGTAAAATCCTTAGGAACCATGCCTTTATCATAAAAGATATTCAGAATTTCTGTCATCCAAGTGGTAACCGAAACATTCCCAGCTCTAAGCATTTCTGTAGTAATTTCTTCTACTCCCTGGGGATTTATGAAGTTTAAGTTTAGAAATAGCCAAAATAACTTCAGATTGTGTTATAGGGCAACATTAAAGCCACCAATGCATCTATCATCATTACAGACAATGGGAGTAGAACTAACTACATTGTTTAGAACATCACTGAAATGCTCATTCATTTAGCCATGACAGAATCCTCCCCTTCTATAACCTTACCTTGTTTATTCTTAAATCCTTGTATGCCTGTCCGCTTTCTACCACATAAAACATTAACTCTCTGGTACAACTCTCTGCTGTTGTGCTGCCAAACTGCTTCCTCAGCTTTGTCAGCCAAGCCATCAAGCCAAAGATTCTTATCAGTACCTAACTGATCCTTTACACGTTTATTAAGCTCTCTGTAATCCTTTCTATTAGGGTGCTGATTAAGGGCATTCCTGCAGTTCTTTCTTTCTGAAATAAGCTCAAGTGCCTTATCACTTAAATAATTCTGTCTCCTCTGCTCCTTTTTTTCCTAAAAGAGTACTGTTAGTTTCCAAAAAAGCCTGTTTAAAATGATCCCATTCTTCCTCAACTTCAATAGTAAGCATACCATGACTGTCATAATGACAAAGTAACCTATCATGGTAAGCTTTAGCTATAACTGGGTCGGTGTTTCAGAGCGTCAGTATTAAAGCAAATTTTTTAACCCTAGCACAACACTTTTTAAGTTTAAGTTGCAACACACTTTTAACAAGGTAATGGTCAGATCCAATTTCAGCTCCCCTATATGCCCTGGTATTCCTAACAGAACTAGCCCATTTGCTGTTAATTAATATCAAATCAATCATATTCTTATGCAGCCCATCAGGTGAAACCCATGTGTACTTTTGTATATCGCGGTGTTTATAATAAGTATTAGTTATTCTGAATCCATTGAGTTTACTTACCTGTAAGAGACTTTGCCCATTGCCATTGCAGCTACCAATACCAAAATGGCCTATTACTCCTCCCCAAAGGTCAGAGTCAGTACCAACTTTGGCATTGAAGTCACCTAGAACAAGGGTAATATCTCCTTTCTTGACAGAATTCAAAACATCTTGATGTTGTCTGTAAAACCTATCCTTCTCATCCTCAACGGCATCGTCAGTGGGGGCATAACAGCAGATAACATTCAGGTCTTTAACGCTTGTCTGAAATTTTGCTGTAAGAAACCTTTCATTAATGCACTCATATCCTAGAAGAGCATCATTAGCGTGTCTGCTGAGAAGCAGACCCACGCCTTGGTGATGCTTATTGTCGTCCCTCCCTGAAAAGAGAAATTTAAGATTATTTTTAAGAATCTGACCTTTATCTGTCCATCTGGTCTCTTGCAAGCTGAGAATATCTAAATTATAATGGTGGAATTCTTGTGTGAGGACATCAAGAGAAAAAGCTCTGTGCAGAGTCCTCACATTCCAACTACCTATGGAGAGAAAATGGTTAGTAGGATGTTTAAAGAAACTATGTTTATTGAGAGAGGGAATGCTGACAATATCAAACAGCCCCCTAATCGCAGACATGGGGCAAAGACCCGTTCCCCCACCACTAAAGGCTGAAGCCATCTACACTGGAAGACTTCCTCCAATGTAGAATTTGACGATGCCAATAGAAGCAAAGATTTCAGGTGCCTGCGATGACCTCTGCTCAGGATTATCCACCAGCTGATAAACATATCCTGCGAATCTATTCACTTGGGGCTGTCAACCCACAAACAAACAGAAAACACAGCGGAAGATTTTCCCTCCACAGAAGCCCACCAGTGCAGCAAAATCAGGATCCATAAACAAGCTCAGAGGCATAATTCCGTTTAGGTTGGTGTATATGGTCAGCACCAGGACCCTGTGTAGTTGACCACTCCTCAACAGGTTGGAAAAAAAAGAAAAGTAGCCATAGCTGTCCAGATCAGTAGGCCACACTGATCAGGCAGCCCTCCCCTTCCGTTCACTTCCACAAGAGAGTATCTCTTTTGAAAGGTACTAATGGTCTGCACCACGAGAAGGCGGAGTCGGACATTAGGTGCTAGGCCTGGCCGGTTCTATGAATCATCACAGGGGATTGGTGCATAGCTCTCCTCCCAGTGACTAATAAGTTTCACATTTTTTTGCCTCTTTTACCATTATTAACATTTTAAAGAGGGGGGCATGGCCTCATCCCTCCCCTAGATCTGACCCTGATCATTATAACGAGTTCTTTTTCCCATTCAGTGTAAAGTTGTTGTTTTATGTAATAGATCGACGTTCTACCAGAAGTGTTAGCTGCAGTGGAGGGAAAATGTGAAGTCTATGTTGATGGAGGATTCCGATGGGGAACTGACATTCTGAAAGCACTCGCTCTCGGAGCTCGGGCCGTTTTCATTGGTCGACCATTGATATGGGGATTGGTGCATAGCGTAAGTTGTTTTTTTTTCCTTTATTGCAATCCTTGAAACAATTAGTGGAAAAGGTATACGTCATGTCAACGTGTATTCTCTTTCAAGGTTGAAATTAGATTTTTTTGTTTACGGAAAAATATTAATGGGGAATCAAGGGGAAATATCCTTAACTTGGGGAATTTTAGTATGTTGTCGTATCCTCCTAATTCATTTTAATTTCTTATTTATTGTTATTGTATATAACTGTGTTATATGTGTATTTTCAGCAGTGTCCTAAATGGGACACCGATGGGCTTGGACATGGGACACGATCCTTCGATGGAACATTAAACCGTGACCCCGTGTGCGGGAGAGCCATACCCTATGCACATTACAGAAAGCTTGAGTGACCTTGAAAGTAGGCTACCATCTTCTCCTAACAGCTGTCTAGTGGATCCCCCCCCCCCCAAAACATCTCTGAGCCATCGGGGTCCTTTTAATCTGGCCATTTAGCCTATTGTGAGGAAAAAAAGTGCCGATTACAGGTAAAACAACTCAACCCAATAATTGGCGGGTGAAATTTATTTTATGCTACAATAAACATATCTGTCACAAAACTCTAAAAGCATTAAAATGTTATATAGTGCATAATTGTTTTTCAACTGGCTTCGTCTTCGGGTGAACGCGACCATATTCTACATGTTATCGTGAGATATGTACGCCACAGTTCGTTACCACGATTACGATAAAACGTATTGATTGAAGGCCGCACAAGATAATTCGGGTGGCGAGTGTTTGCGAAGTCCGTCTTAAAAGGTATTTGGAACATATAATAGACAGACAAACATCTTTCCAAAATGCATGTGATACAGAGGTATTGCTTGGCATAATCACTTTAGGATACGTTAATTTTATGTTTCATTTTTATCTACACTAATTTTAGAACTTTACTCCATTTCAGATAAAGAATAGAGCGGCAGACTCTAAACACCAAAGAAGGAAACAACCATTGAAAAAACGAAGGAGTTTCTAAGGGAAAAGATAGCCAGCTTTCATAGGCGTAATGTAAACTTTTCGATTGCAGCGCCCTCTAAACATGGCAAATTCGTGCATTGCAGTAAAGCCACCTAGTCAGGGAGAGGACCGAGCTCCCTGCGTTATTTTTTCACTGCCGAGCAAGTTTCCATTGTTTACAGCACTTGACTAATTTTACATACACTTTGACTCTGAAAAATGTTCATTTCGAAAATGTATCCTTCATGACATACCATTAAATTTTCTTTTCGTCTAGAGAGAAAACAACAACGAGATTTCAAAATTAATTTTTTTAAACAAAATTCCATTTTGTAAAATAGTAGTAGCTGTACTCAACAGGAAAGTTTAATATTTTGAAACTCTAGAACAGGGGTTCTCAACGTGGGGTACGTGGTAAAATTTTTTGGGGTACGCCGTGAGAGCTCAAAAGTCGCTAAATCTAGTAACAAAGTCACTAAGTTGGCAACACTGCTGTGCAAAAATATCATTTTTTGTGTTTATCTATATATGTAATTTATAAATACAAAATTTAATGTGTGTGTGTGTATGTATGTGTGTGTGTTATTTATTCCCATTGTTATATTATAACTATAGTTTTATCTATCTATTCAAGGAGTACGCCAGTTATATACACATTTCCAGGGGGTACGTGAAGCATAAAAGTTTGAGAACCACTGCTCTAGAATATGTAGTATAATATATCTATTTTAGATTTATGTGTCAATGCACGATAATAATTTTCTATAATTATATATCATGCAATTGTACATATTTCCATAAAAATCATTTCGAATTTCTTAGTTGTATAAACTCTCAACAGATGGCAGCAGGCACTACTCGTGTCAACCATAAAAAATATCTGCACTATTAGAACAAAAGTGCAGAAACATATATTCATAAATATGCTCCACGGAGCACAACATTGTCTTATACATTCGCAAGGTGATTAAATTTACTTACATATTATTAATTACAAAATTCTGAAAAATTATTCAAAATAAACCTACTATTGTTTTGCACTATAGTAAAATCCCATGGCCGAGTGGTTAGCGCGCTTGGCTACTGATCTAAGGGACCTGGGTTCGAGCCCCGGGTAAGGCATGGATGTATGTGTCGTTTTTCTGCTGAGGTCCTGCCATCCTCACAGACCTTCTACTCTGGCATATAAACTGACAGGCTCCTGTCAGACCTCTGTGGCAAGCAGCTGCTTGAGGGGGGGTATTTAATTTATTTTTATTTAAAAATGCACTTGATGGAATAAAATATTCATTGAATAACTTTAGGTTCAGATACACATTGTATGCAATTAGCCATGGGCGTTAGAGAGTTTGAAACATTAATTAAATCACATTAAATATTTGAAGAATAAGACAAACGATAGCTGCAGCGAGCTAAAATGATTGCACTGCGCATATCGCCCATTAGAGTTGTTTCTGCCACTACGCTAGTGCGAAGCTGGCCTATTTCTCCTTTGAATTTCTTTAGAAAAGACACCACACTCACATGAACGGTAGCAAGAACAATTCGCAAATATCATACTCTGCCACAGCAAATAGTTCTTCACAGACAGAAATAAGTCCTTTTTCTAATATACGTTATTATTATAATTAATTTGTGGAAGTGAGCAATTAAAAAAGAATGCTGATTTTTATTCCCGAATGAGTGGTAGCAAGAATAACGTGCAAATGTACCGCCACGGCAAATAGTTCCTCACCTTATGCCAGAAATAAGTTCCTTTTTTTCTAATATACATTATTATTTTGATTAATTTGTGGAAGTGAGCAATTACAAACGCTTTTTTTAAATCCGAAATGAGTGGTAGCATTGCCACAACAAATAGTTCCGCACATTATGCCAGAAATGTCCTTTTTCTAATATATGTTATTATTATGATTAATTTGTGGAAGTGGGCAGTTAAAAAATGTTGAGTTTTATTGCGGAATGAGTGGTAGCAAGAACAACTAGCAGATGTAATACTCCGCCACAGCAAATAGTTCCGCACCTTATGCCAGAAATACTTCCTTTTTCTAATATAGGTTATTATTATGTATAATTTGTGGAAGTGTGCAATTTAAAAAAATGTTGTTTTTTATTTCGGAATATTTTAAAGTGCCCAATTAAGCATAATTTCTTTTACACTGCTATATTGGCGAGTAGAAGAATTCCCCTGTGCTGCTCAGATCGCTGGATGATGTCAGCGCTGACTTTTATAGCCGTTGCTTCTTTTCTACGTAAATTCCGTTTCGACAAAATTTAGTCTCTAGCAATATCCGAAATATTTCACCGAATGGTCCCAAATTTCGTAAGCAGGTTTCCTCCTGTCCAATACCATATTGTGTGAAAAAATCAGAATGGTGCCTCCAATGGGATGTTTAATATAATAATGTCTTTGGGAGTGTGAGGAATCTGTCAATGGCTGGGTGCTTTCGCGATTCGAAATTGCGCACGACGAAAATGAGAATGGAGAACGGAAGAGAAATGTGTTTGTTTTGTTGTGTCGTCTGTCGTTATCGAACTTTTATGTTTATAGAGATAAATTAAATGTTCATTTTGTATTCGATAGGAATTGAAGAAATATTACGATTCGCACTTTCCGAATCTCCAAAATGCTATAATTGCGTCCTCTAACGGTGGAAAAATTGAAAATTTCAAACGAATCTTGCAAGCGATGTAATTATCCTAGAAATTTGAAACTTTGGTGGTGGAAAGTGAAGGTTAAGAAGTTTTCGTTGGCAACAATGATTAATGAGATGATAATGAGATCCCTAACACCCAGAGAGGTGAAAAAATATCCTTTTTTTTAAGAGTTAATAATTTGCTTTTAGAGATTCAAATTCTTTTGAGGTTGGATAGGTATTAATGACATATTACGATTCGTACTTTCCGAATTCCCAAAAAGCTATAATTCCGCCCCCTAACGATGAAAAATTTGAAAATTCTGAGATTTCAAACAAATCTTGCAAGCAATGTAGTTATCCTAGAAATTTGAAATTTTTGTGGTGGAAAGGGAAGATTGCGAAGTTTTTGTTGTCAACAATGAGTTGACCCTTTAGACCCTAGGCGATAGGAAAATGAATTGTTTGTGTTTAAAGAGGTAACTGTCTGTTATTAGAGATAAAAATTATTTTTAGGTTTGATAGATATTGATGAAATATTACGATTTGCACTTTTCGAATATTTTAAACACTACAACTTCTCCCTCTAACATTGGAAAAATGGAAAATTCCAAATATTTTAGCGTATATTGAAAATGACGTATTTATGTTAAAAATCTGAAGTTTCGTGGTGGAATGTGAAAAGTCACGAAGCTTTCATTGGCAGACAAAATGAGTTGACCTCTTATGCCAAAGGTGGGTACGAAACGCAATTGTTTAATTTTAAGAGCTAATTGGAAAACTGTTTTCTTTAGTTAAATTGGTACTAATGAAGTATAATTCGCATTTTGCAAACACTCAGAGAGCTTTCATTTAATGTCTTATAGATCACTAAATATGGAAACGACAAAACTTTTAATGTATGTTGCAAGTCACTTATCTATTGAAGAAATTTAAAATTGCGGTGGTAGATTATCAAGAGATATTTACACAGACCGCAAAAATCAACCCCCAGGGGTGTGATAAGAGCAACTTTCTAAATTTAATAAATTAAAGGCAAATACTTTCTATGTTGTATAATTACAGTAATACCCCGCTTTACGACGTTTCGCATTACGACGATTTTCAATTGCGATCAATGCCTATTTTTACGACGCCGCAATCGCTCATACGACGCTGCCGTGAGGCAACCAAAGCTGGGTAAAAAGGTAAGCGGGACGACTGCTTAGTAAAAATGGCGCCGCGTAAGTGATCGACAGCAGCGCCACCAGCTATATTTCTTCGGGAAATACTTTGCCTTGCTGCCAACATATGTTCAAATCAGGTGGTTTGTTTTGCATAGCACTGCATGCGATGACTGCACGTGACTTCTCTTTGGATAATGTTTTCCATTTACTCAGCTTTGGAATAAACCGAAAGGCAGTTTTCGTGGACTCGGTTTATTTACGTCGTCTTTGCTCTCTGCATCTCAGTTTGTTTTAGTGTTTCCCTGTGAATTATAAACTGTTTATAACTATCATTTTATTTTATTGTTGTTAATAATGGCAGATAAAATTTAAATTAAGGCTATTGTTACTTCCAGTAAAAAGAAGACTAGTAAACCTATTGCGTTAGATATTAAGATTAAAATTAGAAAATTTAGTGACGAGTGAGAGTATTTATTTTAATTGTAAATGCTTTATTTACGTCAGTTACGCGCATATATGACTGCTTAAAAATGTCATCTACAAAGACATATATTACTATTTGCATTTTTTCCCATCGTTCATTAGCTCAAATCAAAACTTTTAAGGAGTGAAAAAAGCAGGTAAAGTAAAAACTTCCCTCTCTTTGATAACGAGATTCCAACATGCGCCAGAAGCAAAATGATTTCTTCCTGTTTTATTATTGAAGCTATGAAGTTAATATGTTGACGGTACAATTTATGATACTCTTAATCTTCTGCTAAAGTTTCAGGTTCGTAGACCCTTTATGTGAAGAGTTATGGTGACCACACACAGAGACAGTTGCGGATTGATAACATTATCAGTTTTCGAATTTTGCTTCTCATTGGCTTTCGTAGTTAAGTGTAATAAGTCATGGTGGATAAAAAAAAGTTTTGAAACAGACTTACTGTTCCATTCGTTTAAGGCTGTTACAATCTCTTTGCCCGCTAATATAACAGCACGGATGCTAAATTAAATGTACATAAAGCATTGTTTGAAATTTAAATGAAATACAAAATTTATTTACTAATCAGTTTTAATGATCTACTGGTTGTTCTTTATGTCTTCAACTATTTCAGTTTGTTTTAGGATGAATGTTTTGCTCATTACTGAATTTTTTACGTAATTTTGGAATAAAATATATATATATATAAAAAGAATAGCGTGATGTATGCAACCATTAGATAATTTCGTAGAACAAACGTTCATAAATAACCGTAGACATCACATTCTGGAAAATTCATCAGAATCAGATACCTTCAACAGTTAAAACATCTGAAAAAAATTATCGCTGACGCGACGGGATTCGAACCCGCTAGATTCATAGCCAGAGCAAACTACCGTTACACCACGCATCAGACGCTCCAATCATTCAGAATAAGACGTGTAAATCTTTCATTGAGATGTGGCGGATCTTGCGCCACCTATACTTCAATAAAAGCAACTTTTTCAATTGTGAATTTATTATGGTCAGATACCTTTTTTCGATGGAAAATTAAATGCCATTGTTTTCCGTAAGCAAAGCAAGTCCCATTTAAAATAGTCTCAATATATAATATATATATATGTATTTTTTTTTCAAAAGAAGTTTTATGAGGAAATGATTAAGTAATGGGAAGGAAAGAAAGGATTCGAGTACTTAATATGTTTTAAATCATTTAAAATAAACCTCTTAGAATGATGTTATTGTAAATATTCTATTTGGAGGTAGAAATTAAATTCTTTTCATCCATAGGGTGAAGAAGGGGTCAAAAAAGTGCTGGAAATCCTCAGAAACGAACTGCACTTAGCCATGAGATTAGCTGGTAAGCAGAAGTTGATGTGAAGTCTCTTTCTCTGAATGTATTCCAGTTAATGGCATTATTGGGGTCTAAATTGTGTAGGATACTAGTAGTATGATAAATGAAAGTTCTGGGACAATGCTAAAGTATCGGAGATTCTATGTTAACCTATGGGAACATTAACATCTGCCCAGAACTCTCATTGATAATACTACTGATACTCTTTTCAATTTTAAATAACATATAATTTGAATTTTTAACATTTATCTTACATTTTTATTTATTCATGTAATCAGGATTAGCAAAAGAGGAATTTTCACCCCAGTCTGGAGAAAATTTTGAGAAACATTTATTCTTAAAAAATTATTTGTTGTTAATTTACATTAAGAACGTGTTTTGAAGAAACCAAATAGTTATCACTACAACATTATGTATAATTATTATATATTAATATAATAAAATTTTGATATATATATATTAATATGCGAAATTGATATGCATATATGAATTAATATGAATGATTTAATAATAATGAACAATTTATATATGCATATCAATTTCGTAGCATTTCCGATAAAAACAAATTTATAAATTTTATTTTAATATTATTTTATTTATTCTAATACATAATTATAATTTATATAGCTGAATTCTATATTAGCATATAATTAATTCATATATCTAAATTATCTATAATACTTCACATATTTCGTGTTAAGTGATCAAACGATGTTTAATTAACTTATAAATTAATTTATTTATTTTGATTACAAATATGTGCTAAATTAATTAATTCATTTCAATTCTAAAGTATTGTTTAATTAATTGCTCCATTTCAATAGTTATTTTGAACATTCAATTATTTTCTGCGATATTCAATTACTTTATAAATTTTAAAATACGTTAAACTTTGAATTTATATAGAAGAGAGTTTGACTACCAGTATATTTATACGGAAAATTTAGTAAATTAACATAAATAAATTTTTGGTATATGTATCATAATGTGATGCAGTTGTTCCTGAAGTGCGCAATAAATCGAAATGTTGATTTCATTCAGATTCAGTAAAAGAGACAAATTGAATCATTTATATTTATTTCCAGGCTGCAACAGTATCGGAGACATTAAATCATCTCTGGTAACGAAAGAACATTCATCTTCATCGAAGTTGTAGCATGGGGAAATAAACAACTCCTACATGCGACCCGTTTAATCCTCTACGAAAGAATTCCTCTAAGCCAGTGATTCCCAACCTTTTCTGGACCATCGCCCCCTTTAGAAGAGAAAAAAAATTTCAACGCCCCCCTAGTCCATAATAGTTAATTTTATATGAAATATTAAAATATTGTTGCATATTATCTGTACCTAATTTATCTGTTTATTTATCTATTAAAAATCATAAAGCAGAAATTAATAAAACGACAACCAAATGTACAATAAAATTGTTTATTAAAATTTTAAAAATAAATACAGAATCAATAAGACATAAAAAATAATGAGATAAACACAAAATTAATAATAAATAAAAAAATTAATGAGATGGGTTGAGGCTGGTGGAGTGTTAACAATTTGTTAATGTCGGGTTCCAATTTCGTTAACATCAATCGCAGATCGCCACGTTCAGTGATGTGTAGTCTGTTCCTCTTCTTTGACAGTAAATTAGCTACTGCACTGAATCCACGCTCAGCCAAATAGGACGTAGGAAATGCGATTAAAAACTTCTGTACTATTGCCCACAATCCAGGGTAGAGAACTGGTATTGATTTTTGGAGCCAGAACTCTTGGTATCCATGTTTGAATTTTACTTTGAGTGCTTCGTTAGTCGTGAGTTCTAAGAGTTCCTTTTTAGAATTTGACGATTCTTCAGTATCTGTGTTTGCGAAAGGATCTAAAACCCAACTCGGTATATTCATGTTTAAAATATCTTGGAAAAGCTCCGTAAAATCAACATGAAGAACTTCCAAGTGTTGGCAGTAAGTAAGTAAATCTTCCGGTTTTGCAGAGACTGCTGATAATGTGGGAAAGTGGTTGTATTCACCTCTACCTAGATTTCGTTTGAATAGAAGACGTTTTCCCGCAAAAGCAGCTATGACGTTTTTTGTTTTAATTAAATTCAACTCATCACCTTGCAATTGTAAATTAACTTGATTAAATATTTTAAACAGGTCTGTCAAATAAGCGATGTCATTTTTTGACGTAATCAGGTTTTCGCGCAATTTTTCGTCTCTGTCTTCAAGAAAGTCCAGTACTGAGTCAAATAGATTGAAAAAACGATTCAGACAAACACCTTTAGAGAGCCAACGTACTTCTGTGTGCAGCAGCAAGCGATTGTAATCTTCATCATTTTCATTACAAAGCTTACCAAATAATCGATCATTCAATGATTGTTTCTAATCTTATTGATTGCTTTAATAACGTAATGGAGCGACGTATGCAGATGTTCATTCAAATGTTTTGCAACCAAATGCTGACAATGAATAAATACAATGTACAGCGAGTACATTTGGTACTGCTTGTTTCAAATGCGCTATGAGACCCTTATGACGCCCTGTCATTGCTGGAGCACCATCAGTAGCAGCAGACAAAATATTGCAAATAGGAATTTCTTTCTTTTGAAAAAACTTTTGCATGGTATTAAATAGAGATTCTCCCTTTGTATCAGATTCCAAATTTTTGCTCATCGTCCAGCATGAGGGTCATTGAAAGACAACTGCAAATTGCCATGAACAATCTTTCGGTTTGGGCGACGGCAAACGGGTTTCGGTTCTCCCCATAGAAGACCGCTTGTGTGCACTTTTGCCACAAGCGTAATCTTCATCTGGATCCCGAGCTGCGGCTCGGGGGTAACATCATTCCAGTTGTGGCGGAGACCAAGTTTCTCGGTCTCATATTCGATCGGAAATTGACCTTTTTACCTCACATACGTCATCTCAGGTCCAAGTGCACGCGGGCTTTGAACATCGTCAAGGTCCTCTCCTCCCTTTCTTGGGGGGCGGATAGATGTTCTTTGCTCCGCCTCTACCATGCACTTGTCCGATCGAAACTGGACTACGGATCTCAGGTGTACGACTCGGCCCGGGATTCGGTGGTGAAGGTGCTGGACCCCCTCCATCACCAGGCCCTCCATGTTTGCACGTGAGCCTTCCGCACCTCACCGGTCCAGAGTCTTTATGTTGAGACTGACGAACCATCTTTATCTCTTCGCCGTCAGCAGTTGTCCCTACAATATGCATCTAAATTGCGATCCCTGCCAGGCCATCCCACTTGGAACTGCGTTTTCAGTCCGAAGTGGGAAATACTTTACAATAATCGGCCGACTGCCATTCGTCCATTTGGTTTGCGAGTCCGAGGCTACCTCAGAGACATCAACACCAGTCTTGATAGCGTTGCACAGTCGACAGCTGAGCCACTTCCACCATGGCTCGCTGTTTCCCCTTCCTGTGATTTTTCCCTGTGCAGGACGGGGAAGGCCTTTATACCCGACTGTGTGTACCGGCAACTCTTTGCCAGCCATCGTGCTGACCACCCGGACTTCTTGCCTGTCTTCACAGATGGCTCGAAGTCCGGCACATCAGTGGGATCGGCCATGGTCATGTAATCATTGCAGACCAGATCCCACTGCAGTGTTCCATCTTCACTGCAGAGTTGCACGCTATCAGCCTCGCCTTGGACCATGTGGCGACTAAGATTCATCGTCGGTGTGTGCTTTACACCGACTCGCTTAACTCGCTACAGGCTTTGATCTCGGTGAGGCATCGGCCTCACCCTGTTCTCTCCAAGATCCGTCAGCAGCTCCATCGTCTGGCAGCCACCACCACGATTTTCTTCTGTTGGGTGCCTGGTCATGTCGGAATCAGGGGCAATGATTTGGCAGATTCTGCTGCCAGGTCAGCCACGCCCCTGTCCGACTCTCCGTTGCCGGTTCCCTATCTGGATTTCCGGCAGCGTTTTACCACCGAGCTCCGGGCACAGTGGCAGAGATCTTGGTCAGAACAGCTTACGAACAAACTCTTTGAGATCAAACCTATCGTCAAACCATGGCAGTCTTGTTACCGCAGGAATCGCAAGGAGGAAGTTGTACTTGCTCGGCTCTGCTTGGGTCATTCGTTTATTACACATTCGTTTCTTTTACGGGCGGATGACGAACCCAAGTGTGAGTTTTGTGACACCTTTTTAACGATCAAACATATTTTAATTGAATGTTGTTGTTTTAACTTTGAAAGACGTATGTTTTTTAACTCTCGTGATTTTCCGTCTGAGCCCCTTACACTCGGACATCTTTTATCCGACCATTCTACTTTTACCTCTCTCTTTCAATTTTTACGATTTACTGGATATTTTACTCGCATATAGTTTTTACTCTTCAGCTTTTTATATATATGATTATACTACCTTATACATAGTTTGTATATCCCAGGTCACTTACACCTGGTACTCTATTGTTTTACTTTGTATTTTTACACTTGTTCTTTGTTGTTTTACCTTTTTACAATTTTGCTAATTTCTTTTAAATGTGGTTGCGGGTAACACGTCTTTTATCTTTTATATTGTCTTTTGTTTGGCGCATTATGGCCTAGTCGCCCATGCGCCATAAAACCCAAAACAACCAACCAACTAGACTTGTGTGTAGTAGTAGTATTATATATTTTATTAAATGCTTGCCACCTGCAATAGGTTAAAACATTGATATCAGACATGTTTGTTTACACAATTATACTTTCAGCCCCGTAGAAACCAATAACTGTTTAATGAGCTCCAACACTTCACTAACAACAGCTACCTACACCTATTCCCTCAACCACCCCTCACAACCTATCATATACAGTGAAATGTACACACGTTGAAAACAAAAGAGAACGAAGAGAGCACAATAGTATGTGAGAACCAATCAAACATACATCATAATTCCCTTCCTTCATTGTACAAATAAATTTCTTTTGAGTTTTAAAGTTATATATTTTTTTCAAAATTGGTAGCAATTAATTCCAATTGAAACTCTAGCATATTTTCATGCTATAATATAAAAAAAAGGTTACTATCTAACAGTTCATGGCCATGGACCACAACATTATAAGTACAATGATTCACAAAACTAAGCCTTCATAACACACCAAAATTACACAGTATGCCAATGTCTGACGCCCTGTACAGTGAGGTTTCTGCAAAACTCATTACCCAGTTCTAACTGTAAATTTCACATCAGTTTATCCACAAAGGTACTGCGAAATAACACTAACTATTTTTTACTCTCCAATATTCATGGAAATCGCCCATGCTCAATTACTAACAAACCATTTTAAAACACTGCTGCCAAGAGAAACATGACACTTCTACTTTCAGAATATCTAAATCCTATCATTTGGAAGATAAAAAAAAATATATTTACTAAGCCAATTTTTCTTTTTTCAACAATATAATCCAAGGCTAAAATAATGAATAACAGTAAGACTCTGTAAGAAAAGCCGTCCCGTGGCCGAGTGCTTAGCGCGCTTCGCTACTGATCTAAGGGATCTGGGTTAGAGTCCCGAGTAAAGCATCGATGTTTGTCTTGTTTTTCTGCCGAGATCCTACCATTCTCTCAGACCTTCTACTATGGCATATAAACTGCCAGGCTCATGTCAGACCTCTGGGGCAAGCAGCTCCTTGACGGGGTATTTATATTTTTTTTCAAGCAGCTGCTTGTCACAGAGGTCTGATAGGAGCCTATCAGTTTATATGCCATAGTAAAAGATCTGAGAAGATGGCAGGCCCTCAGCAGAAAAACGACACAAACAGCCATGCCTTACCCAGGGCTCGGACCCAGGTCCCTTAGATCAGTAGCCAACCGCGCTAACCACTCAGCGAAAGAAATTTAAACATTAATTACTATTTGAAAACATTGCATATATGGTTTAATAATTTGCCTATTTATTATTTCATTGTCTTTAAAAATGTTGAAAATAGACCTCAATATTTTAAAATACACTGATTTCATAAAAAGCACCTTTGAGGAACTTAAAGGTGACTATCCCCATTGACACAATTTGGAAATTCTTTAATATTTCAGCAGGTATGTACAATAAAAGTTAAGATATTTAAATAAAAAAATTCTAAGGACATCTTAATAACTACGATTTTTTAACTTTTCCCTATGAGTAATTTTCATAATAATTTCCCTGTAGTTTTCATTTCTACAATTACACTGTGTAAAAAATTTTAATACAGCTCCAGTAAGTGCAATACCACACACAAAATTTATTTATTAAAAAAGATATTTAAGATAGTAATACTAAAAAGCAACACATGATAATGATGTTGGTTGTTTTGGGTTTTATGGCGCATGGGCGACTAGGCCCATGATAATGATAAATTAACTTTAATATTAATTGCAACACTAACAAATATATTGTAAAATAGCTTTATTTGAAACCCACTTTCATTCAACTTTACACGTTACCTAAGAATATGTTAGCTGTGTAGAACTTATTTTGACTTACCATTTCTTTAGATCTCCATCACTTCACATTTTCTTCTCACTAATATACAAACCTTTTGGTTCAACAGCATGCGATGTTAATTGTAGGCTATTAACTTCTTCAGCAATACAGCATTAACAAAGCAGATACCTCTATATCCATTAACTTGCATCTAAACTTAATATCACTACAAAAAAAAACTAAAATAACTATTTCCTTCACCCCAAAAAATTTATATATATATTATAATTATCTGTAACTAAATATTCATATTTATATACATCTTCATATGGCATATATTTTTAATGCACCACACTAATACAGAAATCATGAAAATTATTCAATGACATCAACACTTTAGTGTACACAACCTTTCCTAAAGCATTATACCAAAATAACCTAAAATTATAACTTATGGAGTTTCGCAGTGTACACCGACTTATACAAAGTGCTCAAACACTTAAAAGTACACTACAATATTGCTCATGCAATGACATAACACTTATTTCAACTGAAACCAAAGAAATAAATTAAACTATTTGAATATAATAAAATCACAGTGTACAATTAATACATTGAAAAAAAAAACTCTGTAACATACTGTATAACAAACAAATAAAACATTGCACAAGTTTGGTAAGTAATACACCACCAATAGAAACAATATCGTAACAGTTTATAGAGCAACAAGACACTACGAGATGTATCCCAAATTGGCATGTACGTTTATATTTCAAAAACTGTAGAGAATTCAATTATATATGGATGATTGATATATTTCGAATTTGTAGGTAAAGCTAAGAACTATGAATTATAAGTTCTTACCTAATTAATGCTTTTACAAGTTTAATAATTAATTTTCAGTGCACATATAGTGTTAACCAAATTAATATGTACCTAACAAGTTAGAATCTCACAGTGCACATTTGGAGGTCTACTTGAACTGACCAAAAAAAAAATTTAAACTTTTAAAGACACCATAAACAAACCCTGACTTTCATAAATGTTTACAACAGTTGGGTTGTTTTACCTCTGAGCAGCACTTTTTTGCACACCATGGGCTAAATGGTTTGGTCACATGGACCCCAAAGACTCAGAGAAGACTGTGGGGAGACAATCCACTGAACCAGCTCTTGAGACACAGATGGTAGGTAGCCTTCCATCAAGGCCATCTAGCATGTTCTTTAACATGTATGGGGTATGGCTGTCCTGCACAAGGGGCCAAGGCTTAACGTCGCATCTGACGGACAGCAGCCTTTCCAAGCCCATCGGTGTCCCCTACCGACCGTGGGCAGGGCGGAGAGTTTTGCGGACGCTCTCAGGGCGGAGAGTTTTGCGCAATCTCAACGCTGACCAAATTGGGTCTCGAACCTGGGAACTACAGATTACGAGCCTTGTGCACTATTCACCAACCCCCCCCCCCCCCATTATCCAAGAGCATACTAGTTACTACACATAACATGTTAGAATACATTACCCCTGATGTTTTGCATTATGTTTCATCCTTTTCTTGATTTCAATGTTTTTTTTAGTATTTTTAACCTACCTAGTTAAAAAAAAATTTCCTGATTGTTTTATCAGCTCTGCTAATAAGTAAGCAGGCATTGATAACTTACTTTTGGTCAAGTAAAGTACACCACTTAATTCGAACAGTCTGCACTCACAATAGAGTATCAAAGCTAGATTCCTCTTTGGTGACAACTATCTGTGCAATTTTAATTTATTAATAAACTTTAAAAGCATACAATATCTAACAACTATCTTTGTGTGGAGTTTAACTTTACAGAATAATATTATCACATATTGTAAACAATTTCATTCTAGAAAGATAGAACTAAAAACATAGAATGAAGATATTTATATATGAAATACAGAAATATTTCACACATTTAGCCATCAAACTTATACATTATCATTAGCTTGTATCACGTGTTGTCATTCATATCATTACTATTGGATTTATTGTTACTCACTTGACATTTTCTCAATATATCACATACAATGTTACGGGCTGCTCAAATTTATTTTAAGTAGTTTTAACATAGGCAAATTAGCCAATACTGCACAGTAATCACATGGTCAAATGTAAGGAATCATTTTTCGAAATATACATGAATAAAAACAATATTTTTATGTTTACTGAGGGAAATATTTCCTCCAGTTTCAGTTAATGACCCTAAGCTTTGCGAAAATGCAACGTTTCGATACAGTGCATTGAAAACAGTTAACTGTTAAAAATGAACCGTTAACTGCAGTGCTGTCTTAGGGTTGGGTTATTTTACCTCTGAGCGGCATTTTTTGGCACACCATGGGCTAAATGGCCAGGTCAAAAGACCCCGAAGACTGAGAGAAGGTTGGGGGAGGGGACCCAGTGAAACAGCTATTGGGAGGGATGATAACTTCCTGTCAAGGCCATCTAGCATGTTCTTTAAGGTTATAAGGCATGACTGTCCTGCACACAGGGCCAAGGCTTAATGTCCCATCTGACGGACGGCGGCCACCTACCAACTGTGGGCAGGACGGTGAGTTTTGCGGAGATAAATCTCAATGCTGACCCAGCTGGGAGCTACAGATTATGAGTCTGGCGCGCTACCGACCGAGCCATCCCCGCCCCACTGTCATAGGGCTTACTGACAAAAAAAATGCTAAAAATTTACATTTTAAATATTTCACCTTTTCACAACACTTCTATGTTAATAAATTAGCAGTCACACCGTCTACACGTACACTGTGTACTCAAAAACATTGAAGACAATTTACACCTCGCATCATTAACAATCAATTTTCATAACTGCATAACTGAGGCAACTAAATATTAACAAGCAGAAACAAATAATTCTTCAATATTTACCAATAAAGTTGCCTTTAAAAAAACCTACCTGTTTTCTCAGGGTAAAGTAAAATGCTTCAGTGGGATATACAGCGGAAGATTTTCCCTCCACAGTAGCCCACCAGTGCAGCAAAATGAGGATCTATAATCAAGCTGAGAGACATAATTCCATTCAGGTTGGTTTATATGGTCAGCACCAGGACCCTGTGTGGTTGACCACTCATCAGCAGGATAGAAAAAAAAAAAAGAAAAGTAGCCATAGTTGTCCAGATCAGTAGGCCACACTAATCTGGCAGCCCTCCCCTTCCTTTCACTTCCACAAGAGAGTATCTCTTTTGAAAGGTACTAACGGTCTACACCAGAAGGCAGGGTCAGACATTAGGTGCTAGGCCTGCCAGTTCTATGCATCATCACACGGGATTGGTGCATAGCTGTCCTTCCATACACATAGTTATAGTTATAACCTAGCCATCATTCATCATTTTTTAAAATATCTACCAATTTCAAAGAAAAACTGTTGCACAGATTATTGGCTTTTCATGTATTCAAACTATTACTCTACTGAAAAAAAAATGGTAATTTTTTTTTATATGATCAAATATTACTATTTAATACCACCTGAATTAAGAATTTCAATATAATTAATACTATTCACAGTAAGATATATTCAATTTAATCACCACAAATAATTACTGTACATAAAAATCTTATCATGTTCACTAGCCACTGAAAACCAGTAGAGTATCCTAAGTCAAAGAACAATCTGCATACATGAACTGCAACAATCTCCAATAACTATTAAAAATAGTATTCTAGATCGCTATACCTCCAGAGATCTATATACAGTTATTCATATGTCCTTCTGGGTGAGGCACTTTCAATGTCGAGCAGTGTATATGTTGCAACATAAGCAACATTTTCAGCCTCTTATGGAGTTGTTCATTTACTTAAAGACATTTTTTAACAACTTGAAAAAGATCCAAATAACTAGTTAAAGGTTGCATATTACCATTAAACCTGGATCTTGTGGCTGGCTCAGATGACTGGTTTGTTTCTTCTGCTATCTGTTGACCAGTTGCACTTGTCTGAAGCTAGAAGATTGTGTAGATGTTTGCAGAACACTGTATATCAGTACTAGTTGGCTTTCTTCACAACACTGGAGTCTGCTATTGAGGTTTCCATTATATTTCCTCATAATACCCATTGTTGACAACTCTGGTTGGTTCAATGTCTTCATACACAACTTTAAATGAACTTAGATGGCAATTTTTAGACATGATTTTGTCTTAACTCCATCAGGAACTACTTGTTGTTTAAAATTCAGACCTTTAACAAACTAATCTTCTAAATACTTGAATTTAAAACGATAAAAGTTTAAAATAATAAAATTAAAAATTCCACAAAATATAAAGTTCAACTCACAACCTGCACTGGCCCATCAAACCATCAAACAAAAAAAAATTGTATGCATAGTTTTCTATATATACACAGTAAAAAAATATGAATATAAAGTACCTATACTATAGCAAATAGTATCAAAAAATTACTTATTAATAACCAAAATAAAATGCCACCAACAGGAGGAATATATGATATTCAGATCCCTGACCCAGATAAGAAATTAAGTGGTAAAAAAATATATAGGAAAAACTTTTAGAACATATGAGCAAAAAATATTGGAACATAGACAGGATATAAAAAAAAACACAGCTTTGGCACAGGCAATAACAGAAAAAAGTTTAAAAATAGAAAATTTAAGTTATAAACCAATAGCTGCACCCCCTATAAAGTTTCAATTACAATATTTGGAAAACATACTTATCAATTTGCATAGAGAGAACATTTGGAACATCCGAGATTCCACCTGTACCAGTTCTGTGGAATCTTCTGTTGCACGAGCAACTTGGCAGAGACCCAAAATAACACTGGAAAACTCCTATTTAAACTTCACGAGCATATCTTAATGTCAGATGAAGCTCTGTGAGAGGACGGAACGAAACATGTTGCGAGTTCCTTTTAAATTCTTTTAAAGTTTTTAGAGGATTAGTTGCTTAAATGTCTGAATTTTAAACAACTTAAGTTGTTTAAAATCCTAATGTAGTTAAGACAAAAAAAAAGTTCCTAATGTAGTTAAGACAAAAATCACATCTAAAAATTTACCATCTAGGTTCATTTAAAGTTGTGTATGAAGACATTGAACCAACTGGAGTTATCAACAATGGATATTACAAGGAAGCATAAGGGAGACCTCAATAGCAAACTCCAATGTTGTGATGAAAGCCAACAACAAGGACTGGTATACAGTGTTGTACAAACATCTACACAATCTTCTAGCTACAACAAGTCCAAATCTAACTCTAACATCAGTAATCATCATGGAAAAGTGCAACTTGTCAACAAGAGAAGAGAAAAAGAACAAAACAACCATCTGAGCCAGCCACAAGATCAAGGTTTAACGGTAATATGCAATCTTTAACTATGCTTTGGAACTTTTTCAACCGTTAAAGTGTCTTAAAGTAAATGAACAGCTTGATAAGAGGCTAAAATTATTGCCCACGTTGCAACATATATGTATCATATATGTCCGTTTACGTGAACAATGCGACCAGTCCAAATTTGTAATTTCTTATCAGTATGGATGACACAAAAAACATTAAGCTTGAACGAATATTATGTTGACATCACAATGTACGTCTTGAATCCAATAGCATGCCTTGCCTCAGGCTGTTGATGACTCTTCCATTATGCTGTTTCCATAATGATGTTGGTTGTCCATCAGTACTTAGATGTTAGATTTATGCTATACAGGATTAGTTTTAGTCATTTAATGTTGCATATACCAGTATACATGTATAAATGTCAACCATCCAATAGCGGCCAATTATAAATATTTAAAAGAATCATTAAAACTTCCTAAAATCAATCGGCCAACGCAAAATCAACATTACAAGTTTATCTGCTCAACAAGATATTCAAAGAGCAGATATTCCAAGAGCAACGCATTTCCCATGCCTTTCTTCATGGCGGCATCTTTGACTTAGGATACTCTACTAGTGTTCAGTGGCTAGCGAACATGATTAGATTTTTATGTACGGTAATTATTCGTGGTGATAAAATTAAAGAATTTCAAAATGGACAAAAAAATTTTACTAGGTTATTAAAAACTACAATTTTCAATACTTCTTAACATTTCTAACCTTCTTTTATAAACATCCCTATATTGATAAGATTAAATTTGGTAGTTATGCAACTTCAGATTTATCACAGTCCTTACGTGATATCTAAATTAAGATGAAGGTACCTCCATTAGTGCACTGAGTCATTACAGCATTACTTTTGAGTATCACAGCTGTGTGAACAGAACAGTTGCCTATGTGGCACTTGGTGTGTCATTTAGCACGCACACATACACACACGGGATATATCTCTCCTCTGCAAGAACCACGCTGCCACTGAAGCCTGCCAATGTAACCTACATCATAAGACATTTTCAGTTGTTCATTCAATGCTGCACACACAAGCACAGTTCTCTTATTACTGTAACAGGTTAAAATACTAGATTTTACAACTAGGAAACAAAGATAAAGAGTTATCAATGTTTATGACATTGCACACAATACAATTGATGAAATATTAGCAAAATTCATTGTGATCACTGTCATAGCACTTATTAAAAACTGCAATAAAATTTTCACACCATTTTAATATTCCAGATCTTATACAACTGTTTTAGCAGAAAGTCACTAGAAACAGCATTCTAGGTTGGGTTATTTTACCTCTGAACAGCAGTTTTTTTTTGCACACTAAGGACTAAATGACCAGGTCACAAGGACCCAGAAGTATCAGAAAAGGTTGTGTGAGGGGACCAGCTGTTAGAAGACAGATGGTAGCCTGCCTTCAAGACCATCCAGTGTGTTCTTTAACTTGCACAGGGTATGGCTATCCTGTACACGGGACCACTTTGTGCATGAAAACAATTCATTACGGCAGACAATGTTATTAGTTAGCCATAGAATTTGCGGCCCTTGTCCTATTTTCAACTTTACAGTTTACATGGAATTTTAAAATTCCAATATAATTTTGACATAACTGTGATTTACACCCATAGGATGCAGACAAAACTTTTGCGGCTTGCTATGCTGTACAATGCATGCAACCAAATGGTTAAAAGTATTATTCAAGCAAGTTGACTACTCCATAACCAAAATTCTAAATTTATAACTGCATTACGAAGAGTTTTAGTTTATCTCACAAACATATTTATTCAGGGTCTTCTCAGAATGGTGGATATGCATCAAACACCATAGATTGGCAATAAGCATACAGACAGGATAATTACAAAACTTATTTATATTTCAACCTTCTTTCAAGGAATGTTCGAAACCACAGTAAAGCTGAACACAAAAGGTTATACTTCATTGGCAAAAATTAATTACAGTATTAGAAACAGTTCTACTCTACTTCAGCAACAGGTTAATCCAGGCCAGATGAAGGAATATATCATACACCACCACCTAATAGCAGTAACGAAGGGGACTAGTCAACTTATTTATATTTAAAGTTTCTTTCATTGAACTTTTTCAAACAGCTGTAAAGCTGAGCACAAAAAGTTATACTACATTGACAGAAACTAATTCCAGTATTAGGAACAGTTTTACTGTTTCTCAGCAACAGGTTATTCCAGGGCCTAGTAAGGGAATACATAAAAAACAATCAAATGTTTTCGGTAAGGAAGGGGGGAGGGGGTAGTAGTAAACTAATTTATATTTAAAGCAAGTTCTTACAAGAAAACTGTTTTAATCATCTGTAGAGTGTAGCGCAAAGGGTTTTACTGCATTGATGGGAAACAATACGAATTACTAAGGGAAAAAATAAACAATATTTAATATACCAATTATCTGTATGGTGTCCTTTTAAATATGGAGGATAAAAAAAATAAAAACAAATGCTGTTTAAATCACAAAAACTAAACAAATGCAACCTAAGCTACACGTCAGGCATGTCCACATTTAAAAAATTAATTATAAAAAGTAATCGTTATTTTTACACCAATTACCGACAAACAGAAACATATTTCTCTAAAAGTAGAACTATATTTAAATCTTCCGGCATTACCTTAACTCTGAATTACATAAGCGAAACTATTTACGAACCGAGGTGTTCCAACAAGTTACTTTAAACCCGAAAAGAATTTCAGTTAACACAATTAATAGCTAAAACTACATAAAAAAATATAATCAACACGATAATCCAAAATGGAAACTTTCTTTTCAACAACTCCTAAACAAACTATCATTACGTCACTAAGTTGATATAAAATAACGTTGCCATTCACTCTTCTGCAACTTCAAAATAAATAATTAATAAATGGATAAAAAATTAATAAATGGATAAATAATTAATAAATGGTTACCATGACAATATGACGAGGATGTCGATATTGTCATGTAAATTTATCGACATGTTCGTGTCATATTAAAGACTCCTTCCATCCAGCTGTACTTTCATATAGTTTAAAAAATATCACCTTTTTTCGTACTACATCCTACTCCACATTAACATTGTAACTTATGCTAATTTCAGTTGGTGTTATTACAAAATTACGTACATTTTACCATGCCACGTTGTTCCATTCGGTTCTTTCACCTATGACCGCCACTTTCTTGCACACAATGAGCTAAATGGCAGTCACGACGACACCGAAGGTTCAGATAAGGATGGAGGTGAAAAGTAAATGCAACAGCCGTCCGGTAACCTACACACAAGACAATCCAGGATGTTCTTCAACATGCTCTGATTGTTTTATCACAGACCAGATACTTTATAAGCTCATCGGTGTTTCACACTGACAGTAGTGGTGCGAGGAGTTTCTAGATTGATAAATATCAACACTCGTTCGGGTGGGAATGAAAGCTGATACGAGCCTTGCGCTTGCGCGGTACCAACTAAGCGACCCCGCAGCTAGCCGTAATACGTACACTGCTAAACAAACGCAAAGAAGCCAAAAAAAAGACCGTTTACCAAACGGGAAAACTTTACTTCACCCATACTAAAAAGTTTTGTTTTGGATTAAAAAAATAATGTTTCTACACGAAACATTCATCTCAGGTAAACAGCGTTCTATCCAATTCTTCGAGTTCCTCCCTATCGTAAACAGTACAGTGTTTAGTATTCCTCAGAAATTCAAACGCCAAGCGATTATGCAAGCCCCCTCGGTGTGAGCGACTGTACGCGGTGACGGGGACCACCCTGTGAAGGTTCCGCTGGCTCGGTCACCTTCGCAGGGTCCTAAACGCTCGCCCGCGTGTTTGCCGTGCGCGGAGACCCGTGTCCCTGGAAAGGAGGATCCTGGCAGTTGCTCAGGGGTCCCCGTCTTCTCTCCCCAGCTCATGACTGGTGGGGTCCCCTTTGGCCGTTTTGCCATTGGGGAGCCTGTCTGTCGCGGAGCTGGGCAGCGACTTCCGGGGCCGCTGCTATACACTGCTTTGGCCTCTGCTTCAGGTAAACGGGAGGTCCTGGAGCGGCCCCCTCAGGATCAATCGGCTGGTGGGCTGGTCCTGCTAGGGTCAACTATGCTGATCAGTAAGTAACCTTGTCCACCGTCCGGACAACGGTTTGCGAGTTTCCCCACACATTTACTAATTTTGTAGTTTTCTTTCTTTTGTGAGGCCAGCTCTTGCCTCATACTTTATTGCTTTGTTGCTTCTTTTCTTTTGTGGGAACTCCGACGAGTTTCCCACCATTTCTCTTTTACTTTTACTTTTTGTTTTGTAGCGAGGGCTTGGCTCACTGGCTGTGTGGGTATGGTGCCCGGGCAGCCCTGGCGCCCAAATGGGCGTCCCCTGGTTGGACTCCATGGTGGGTGGGGACAACGGCACTGAATTTTTTAAAAACAAACATGAGTTCTCCAACTCATAAAAATCAGATCAATGCCGCCAAGAGGGCTCGCCATGAAACCCCTACTTCTCTGTCTTTGCCTTCGTCTTCGTGTGTGTCTCGGTCTCCGAAGTTCCTGATCATCCACTCTACGGGTGATCAGGTTCTTGGGGACATGTCCCCGTTTTTTATACACAAGGGTATTCAAGGTCTTGCGGGAGAACCGAAATCTGTCAAGCGCCTAAGATCTGGTGAGTTGCAGGTGGAGACTGCGTGCTCCAAGCATTCGGAGCTTCTATTAAAGGTTACAGCGATTGGTGGAGTGGCAGTCGAAGTCACTCCACACAAGACGCTCAATTCCTCCCGGGGCGTGATCTCCGAGTGGGGCCTCCTCAAGGTTTCTGAGGAGGAAATCCTCTCGGAGCTTTCGGCCCAGGGAGTGATAGCAATCCACCGGGTTTCGTCACGCCGTAATGGAAAGTTAGAGCCCAGCTGGGTACTCATTCTAACTTTCAACTCACCACACCTGCCTACTTCTATCAAGGCAGGATACTTAAAGTGCGAGGTGCGGCCATTTGTACCAAACCCTCTGCGTTGTTTTTAATGCCAGAGGTTTGGCCATGCCCACACCGCATGCCGGGGCAAGCCCTCCTGTGCTCGTTGTGGCAGTCAGGATCATCTTGAACCTGACTGCACAGCAGAAAAGGCATGCTGTGTCAACTGCCGTGGTGAGCATCCGGCGTACTCCCGCGACTGTCCGAAGTGGCTGGAGGAGAAAAAGGTACAGCGCCTGAAGACCCTCCACAACATCAGCTATCCAGAGGCGAGAAAGCTCGCTGCACCGCCTGCCATACCTGGCAAGGTCTCCTATGCCGGTGCGATCGACGGAAAGCCCGTCGTTACGACGGCTTCCGTGGCAGTGCAGACCGACATCAGCGTTCCACCAGCTGAATCTTTCTCGCCTGCTGCTAGGTACCTCTTGACGCAGGCGAAGCCGACGTCGGTGTCAATCTCGACATCGACACTGGTTTCTATTCCTGTGTCTGTGCCTTCTACTTCCACCTCCGGAAGGCCCCCCCACCCCGCCCACAGACAGCAAGACCTACAAAACCCAAGGGGCCCCGCTGGGGCCCAAAACGAAAATTTTACCTCCTCGTTCGGCGGTCTCTGATCCATGTTGCTCGGACGACTCCGAGGACATGGACACCGACCGCCCTAATTTTCCTAAACCGTCGCTGGTGACGGTTAAAACAAATCGTAAGTCATCCGCCAATTCTTCCGAGACCTGAGATGGCCACACTCCTTCAATGGAACTGTCGTGGATTCCAGAGGAATATTGACGACATCAAGGTCCTCCTGAGGGCACACGAACCCCTCTGCGTGTGCCTTCAGGAGACATTCTTGCAGACAGCCAACAATCCCACTATCCGGCACTTTTCTCTCGTTCGCCGGGACCGGGATGGAGATGGTCCAGCTCACGGAGGTGTTGCCATCCTCGTGAGCAACCATTCTCCATTCCAGGTCATTCCAATCTCCACACACTTAGAGGCGGTAGCCATCCGCCTCTTTGTGGGATTTTCGTTGACTGTCTGTTCTGTCTATCTCCCACCCGGAAACATCGTCTTCCGGGACGACCTTGATGACCTCGTCTCGCAGCTGCCGTCCCCCTTCCTCATCATGGGGGATTTCAACGGACACAGTCCACTGTGGGACAGTGCTGACACCAACGGGAGAGGCCGGGTCCTGGAGCAGTGTCTCCTGGATCCATCGCTCTCCCTGTTGAACACCGGTGTCAGTACCTACTTTCACTCCCAGACCCGCAAATTCACTGCCATTGACCTCACCATCTGCTCCTCCTCGATCCTTCCACTCTTTACATGGGAGGTCGAGGACAATCCCTACGGAAGCGATCACCTCCCCGTGGTGTGTACCATCTCTCGTGGGGGGCCTTGCAGCCCTTCCCGTGTCTCCCGGTGAAGGCTTGATCGGGCTGATTGGAGGCTTCGGGCTCTTGTCTCAGCTCGATGAGCACTCTGTCAGCCAGGAGCCCATCAATGTTGCAGTGGCGGAGTTGACGGACTGCATTGTCCATGCAGCTGCCTCTACTATTCCTCAGACCTCGACTCGGTTTCCACAGTTCCCAAAGCCGTGGTGGAATCCCGACTGCACCGCAGCTCGTAAGGCTCAGAACAAGGCTTGGGGGGTGTTTCGGAGATATCCGACGTCCCCCAACCTAGAAGCATTCAAGCGCGCCAGGGCGAAAGCCCGTTTCGTTCGGCGCCAGAGCCAGAAGGAATCTTGGATGAAATATACATCTTCTATCACCCGCACGACCAGCTCTAAGGTCGTGTGGGATAAGGTCCGGAAGATGGGTGGGAAGTACACGTACCACTCATTGTCGATCCTGGAGCACAATGGACAGGCAATTGCTGATCCTCGTGCAATTGCCGACACTCTGGGGGAGTCATTCTCCTCCATCTCCTCATCTTCCTCGTACTCCCCCGAGTTTCTGGCCCAGAAGAGCAGGGCCGAACGCTCTCCGCTGTCCTTCTATTCGAATGGCCTGGAGTCTTACAACAGGCCATTCACAGTGGAGGAGCTTCGCCTTGCTCTGCACGCTTCTCGTGCATCTGCTGTGGGGCCAGACAATGTCCATTATGCCATGCTCCAACATCTCTCACCATCGAGTAAGGACCGACTACTCCAACTCTTCAACCGTATTTTCATCGAGGAGCAGTTTCCGGACTCCTGGCGGGAGGCCATCGTCTTGGCCTTCCCTAAGCCAGGAAAAGATCCCAAGATTCCTTCGAATTATCGTCCGATTGCGTTGACGAGCTGCGTCTGCAAGGTGTTGGAAAGGATGGTAAATACCAGGCTGGCCTGGTATTTGGAGCATCACGGCCTTCTTTCCAACACCCAGTGTGGCTTTCGCAGGCATCGGTCTACTTTAGACCACCTCATCCGCCTCGAATCGGCGATCAGGAATTCTTTTTTACGTCGAGAACACCTGGTGTCCATTTTCTTCGACATCGAAAAGGCGTACGACACGGCATGGAGATTCGGCATTCTTCGTGACCTTCACAGCTTCAGCTTGCGAGGTCACATGCCGATCTTCATTGCAAACTTTTTATCTTCTCGTATTTTTCGAGATCGTGTCGGCAACACTCTGTCGCGTCCTTTCCCCCAAGAACAGGGGGTGCCACAAGGCTGCGTCCTGAGTGTTACGCTTTTCGCTGTCAAGATAAATTCCATTACCCGGCAACTTACTCCGACTGTAGGCAATGCCCTTTGTGTTGATGACTTTAGCATCTTTTGCTCATCGTCCAGCATGAGGGTCATTGAACGACAACTGCAAACTGCCCTGAACAATCTCTCAGTTTGGGCGATGGCCAATGGGTTCTGGTTCTCCCCACAGAAGACCGCTTGTGTGCACTTTTGCCGCAAGCGTAATCTTCATCTGGACCCCGAGCTGCAGCTCGGGGGTAACATCATTCCAGTTGTGGCGGAGACCAAGTTTCTCGGTCTCATCTTCGACCGGAAATTGACCTTTTTACCTCATATTCGACATCTCAGGTCCAAGTGCACACGGGCATTGAATATCATCAAGGTCCTCTCCTCCCTCTCTTGGGGGGCGGACCGATGTTCTTTGCTCTGCCTGTACCGTGCACTTGTCCAGTCGAAACTGGACTACGGATCCCAGTTGTATGACTCCGCCCGGGATCCGGTGGTGAAGGTGCTGGACCCACTCCATCATCAGGCCCTCCGTGTGTGCACGGGGGCCTTCCACACTTCACCGGTCCAGAGTCTCTACGTTGCGACCGATGAACCATCTTTATCTATTCGCCGTCAGCAGTTGTCCCTACAGTATGCATCAAAATTGCGATCCCTGCCTGGCCATCCCACTTGGGACTGCGTTTTCAGTCCCAGGTGGGAAATGTTATACCAGAATCGGCTGACTGCCATTCGTCCTTTCGGTTTGCGTGTCCGAGGTTACCTGCGAGACATCAATACCAGTCTCGATAGCATCGCACAGTCGACAGCTGAGCCACTTCCACCTTGGCTCGCTGTTTCCCTTTCCTGCGATTTTTCCCTGTGCAGGACGGGGAAGGCCTTTACACCCGACTGTGTGTACCGGCAACTCTTTGCCAGCCATCGTGATGCGCACCCGGACTTCTTGCCTGTCTTCACAGATGGCTCGAAGTCCGGCACTTCTGTGGGATCAGCCATGGTCTGCTGTGATGTAATCATTGCAGACCAGATCCCACAGCAGTGTTCCATCTTCACTGCTGAGTTGCATGCTATCAACATTGCCTTGGACCATATAGCAGCTAAGCATCATCGTCGGTGTGTGCGTTACACCGACTCGCTTAGCTCGCTACAGGCTTTGATCTCAGTGAGGCATCGGCCTCACCCTGTCCTTTCCAAGATCCGCCAGCAGCTCCATCGTCTGGCAGCCACCACCACGATTCTCTTCTGTTGGGTGCCCGGTCATGTCGGAATCAGTGGCAATGATTTGCCAATTCTGCTGCCAGGTCAGCCACGCCCCTGTCTGACTCTCCGTTGACGGTTCCATATGTGGATTTCCGGCAGCGTTTCACCATCGAGCTCCGGGCACAGTGGCAGAGATCTTGGTCTGAACAGGTTGCTAACAAGCTCTTCGAGGTCAAGCCCATTGTCAAACCGTGGTAATCTTGTTTTCGCAGGAATCGTAAGGAGGAAGTTGTCCTTGCTTGGCTCCACTTAGGTCACTCGTTTTTAACACACTCTTTTCTTCTTAAGGCGGACACAGTACCTAAGTGCGAGTTTTGTGATACCGTTTTAACTGTGAAGCATATTTTAATTGACTGTGCTTGTTTTAACCTTGCAAGGCGTATGTTTTTTAACTTTCACGATTTTACCTCCGAGCCCCTTACACTCGGACATCTTTTATCTGATGATTCACTTTTAACTACTGTTTTCGACTTTTTATGCTTTACCGGTTATTTTACTCGTTTATGAATTTTCTCTTTTTTACTGGTTTTTTACCTGTGTTTTACCTGTTGTTTTTTACATGGGTCCTATACACCCATTGTTATTGATGATTTTATACTTGTTGATTTTACACTTGTTGCTCTCTTTTACTCTTTTTCTACATCTCGTTTCTATTATGTGTTATTTGTGTCTCTTTTAAATTTGGTTGTGGGTTTCATGTCTTTTACCCTTTTTATCGTTTGTTTGGCGCAATATAGCCTTAGTTGCTATTGCGCCAACAAACCCCAAACAACCTAACCTAACCTAACCTGCAGAACCAGGGGACCAGTGTTCCAACCACTTCTAAAAATCAGATGTTTCGGTTGCTTTTATACCGACATGACGCCTTCAATTACGGCGTATAGCATAACAGCCTCTATGACAACCAGATGCATCAGTTCATAATTAAAATTTCTTTATATTATTAACCGCCAAACTAAATATTATTTATCGCTTAAAACAAGGGTCATTCGTGTTGTGCCTATTAACCCTTTTCGCCGGGAAACAGGATTTCTATTCTATCATATACTATTTTAATTCTTCTTACTAATACTTCAAATAAGTTGAACTCTAACAAAAAAAATTCACATTTCCCCTCACCCTAAAAAGTGTCCTAAATTTATATTCCAACATACTATATGTGCTAATATTCAAATAGTGTTGATTAAAGTTTTGAAACATGAATGCATAAATAAAATTTATGTACTTAATTAAATTCACACGTACCACAATTATTGCTAAATGAAATAAATTCCTCTAGATGGCGTTAATTTTGTTTCTAATGAAATATTTCCTTGTTACCGCATTCCCAACGGTTTTTGGTTTCCTCTTCTACGATTGGTCAAATATTTTACAATGGCACGTGCAGGTAGATAGCTTCACACGTGTCGCCCTTAGTTACGATAGCAACCATATATTCGCTTTGACTTTAGAGTCAAATTTTACTCTCAATTCATTTCTTCTTTTCCATTATATAATTTATTATTATTTACATTTAGAATAAAGTTCATAGACCACGTAAATTTTACCTACACAAGAATCGAACTACACTTAGCAACGATTAACTAATATTATAATATTTCAGAAACGTTAATATTTAAAATATGCGAATGCAATTTAATATCAAAGCCGGAAATTACATACCATTCCACTATAACGTTTCAGCTTAAATAACTGGGATTAATTAATTTAATTATCAAACTTTACTGGTTTTATTAACAATCTGACACCGTGGAGACATCCAATTCGAGAAATTAATTCATCGCGGAGATGATATCTGTTTCATAGCATTACAAATAGAAACTCAAAACACAGAGAGGGGCGCGCCAGGCTCGTAATCTTTAGTTCCCAGGTTTGAGACCCTGCTGGTTCAGATTTATCTCGGCAAAATTCCCCACTGTCAGTAGAGGACACCGATGGGCTTGGAAAACCGCCGTCCGTCAGATGGGACTTTAAGCCTTTGGTCTGTGTGCAGGACAGCCATACCCTATACACGTTAAAGTATACCCTATACATGTATTCCTCTTAAATTTTTAATAATTTTAATAATCAGAAATTCATAGATGGTAATTCGCGCGTAAGAATCCAAAAGTCCGTAGGCGAAGTCGCGGTAAAGTAGTTAGGGTGTGCGTTAAATCAGTCTGTTCTCCTGAACGGTTAGTCGACTTTACCCGACACAGAGAGCGACATATTTTTTAAGCCTCCATTCCCACCATCGAGCGAACAACACTGGCAGGCTGCGCAGGACGGGGAAGGCCTTTACACCGGACTGTGTGTACCGACAACTCTTTGCCAGCCATCGTGCTGAGCACCCGGACTTCTTGCCTGTCTTTACAGATGGCTCGAAGTCCGGCACTTCGGTGGGATCGGCCATGGTCTGCTGTGATGTAATCATTGCAGACCAGATACCATTGCAGTGTTCCATCTTCACTGCAGAGTTGCACACTATCAGCCTCGCCTTGGACCACATGGCGACTAAGCATCATCGTCTGTGTGTGCTTTACACCGACTCGCTTAGCTCGCTACAGGCTTTGATCTCGGTGAGGCATCGACCTCACCCTGTTCTTACTAAGATCCGCCAGCAGCTACATCGTCTGGCAGCCACAACCACAATCCATTTCTGTTGGGTGCCCGGTCACGTCGGGATTAGGGGCAATGACTTGGCAGATGCTGCTGCCAAGTCAGCCACGCCCCTGTCCGACTCTCCGTTGCTGGTTCCCTATCTGGATTTCCGGCAGCGTTTCCATATGTGGATTTCCGGCAGCGTTTCACCATCGAGCTCCGGGCACAGTGGCAGAGATCTTGGTCTGAACAGGTTGCTAACAAGCTCTTCGAGGTCAAGCCCATTGTCAAACCGTGGTAATCTTGTTTTCGCAGGAATCGTAAGGAGGAAGTTGTCCTTGCTTGGCTCCACTTAGGTCACTCGTTTTTAACACACTCTTTTCTTCTTAAGGCGGACACAGTACCTAAGTGCGAGTTTTGTGATACCGTTTTAACTGTGAAGCATATTTTAATTGACTGTGCTTGTTTTAACCTTCTTGCCTGTCTTCACAGATGGCTCGAAGTCCGGCACTTCTGTGGGATCAGCCATGGTCTGCTGTGATGTAATCATTGCAGACCAGATCCCACAGCAGTGTTCCATCTTCACTGCTGAGTTGCATGCTATCAACATTGCCTTGGACCATATAGCAGCTAAGCATCATCGTCGGTGTGTGCGTTACACCGACTCGCTTAGCTCGCTACAGGCTTTGATCTCAGTGAGGCATCGGCCTCACCCTGTCCTTTCCAAGATCCGCCAGCAGCTCCATCGTCTGGCAGCCACCACCACGATTCTCTTCTGTTGGGTGCCCGGTCATGTCGGAATCAGTGGCAATGATTTGCCAATTCTGCTGCCAGGTCAGCCACGCCCCTGTCTGACTCTCCGTTGACGGTTCCATATGTGGATTTCCGGCAGCGTTTTACCACCGAGCTCCGGGCACAGTGGCAGAGATCTTGGGCAGAACAGCTTATGAACAAGCTCTTTGAGATCAAACCTATCATCAAACCATGGCAGTCTTGTTACCGCAGGAATCGCAAGGAGGAAGTTGTACTTGCTCGGCTCCGCTTAGGTCACTCGTTTATTACTCATTCGTTTCTTTTACGGGCGGACGACGTACCTAAGTGCGAGTTTTGTGACACCGTTTTAACAATCGAACATATTTTAATCTCATGCTCCGCTTTTAACTTTGAACGACGTCTGATTTTTAATTTCCATAATTTTATGTCCGAGCCTCTTACACTCGGACATCTTTTATCTGATCATTGCATTTTATCTTCTGTTTTTACCTTTTTGAAATATTGTGGATATTTTAACCGAATTTGATTTTACCTTAACTTTATGCATTATTTACCCCAGGTCTCTTACACCTGGGATTATTTTATTTCATATTTCTACAGTTGTTTTACTCTGTTCGTATACACTTGTTTTTTGTTATTTTACCACTTTACAATGTTGAAAATATATTTTAACTTTTGGTTACGGGGTTCTATGTCTTTTATCTTTTATATTGTCTTTTGTTTGGCGCATATGGCGTTGTTGCCGATGCGCCATTAAACCCCAAACAACCAACCAACAACCAACGGGCAGGCTGCCCGTCTGTTGTTTCTGCGAGCCGCGTCACTTTCCTGCTTCACCATATATTCACCATATTTTTTCGGAGAAAATAAAGGACAAATCACAAATTGTTTCATAATGAAAAAACAGCAGTTTGCATTTATTATAAAATATAAGCCTATAATAGCATTTTAAGCAATCATAATCTGGATATTTTTCACAAGAATGAACTTTTCTTAACCCTTTCAAGTGTCTAGTCTGAAAAACTGGTTTACATCCAGAGGCCAAATTTAACTTTAGAACTTTTTTGCCAAATAATTAGTGAAAGGAATTATGGCATGTTATATGCCAAATTAATCAACATTTAAGTCTGGATTTTTTCAAAATAAAATATTTAACCAAAAAGACCATATGTTTCATTTTAATAGAACTTTTTTAGAGTCATGTAGTAAAAAAATGCATCTTGCAACACAAATAAAAATTTATAAAAAAAGAACTGATAGAAATGATTTCTAAATAAAAAAAAATTCTTGTTTAAAGAAAACATTTCTACCATTTTTAATTTTTTTTTCTCCATACTATAATTTGAGTAAAAGTCCAGGTTTTTTGCAGTCCAATAAATAAGTCGCATTTGGAATATTTTTAATACATGACTAATCAACAGAAGTAGCTCATGTTTTATACCAAATTAAAAACTTTAATTCTTATTTTTATTAAAGCAAAAAATTCGAACACTGTAATAACATATTATTTTTTATAACAATTTTTACAGTGATATACCAAAAAAAGCTACACATTTCATAATTACTTCCAATTTTAAAAAGTTGCAGTTATTTCTTAATTATCAGGAGATTTTTAAAACTTAAAGGAAAAATTTTTGTTGATAATAGTTCAAATCAAACTTCTGAGCTTAAATTAGGGGATTACTTCAGCACAGAGTTATATTAACAAATTGGCAATACCTTATATAACTTCTAAGAAATGGCAAACAGATGGCTCTAACAAATTATTTATGTCACAGTTCAATAAAATATGCATCAAATAAAAAAAGAAAAATATTATGTAACAAGCTTAAATTACATATTTTTGTAAGATATCTATTAACCAAATTTAAAATGGCAATTTCTAAATTTTTTTAAATCGTTTTCTTTTATTGTAATAAAAACGGATATATACGTTCTGGACACTGAAAGGGTTAATCAATCAGGTTTTTGTTTTAAAATTTCATAAAACTGTATACAATTCATATGAGAGTTGCATTTGGTATTAATGCATGCTTTAAATGTTCCAATTTTTCATTTTGTTTTTTTTCACTGGTCCACATATTGTTCGCAAATCAAAATACTCGTTCAGTGAGGACACCCCCTCGGTGTGAGCGCCTGTACGCGGTGAGGGGGACCACCCTGTGAAGGTTCCGCTGGCTCGGTTACCTTCGCAGGGTCCTAAACACTCGCCCGCGTGTTTGCCGTGCGCGGAGACCCATGTCCCGGGAAAGGAGGATCCTGGTAGTTGCTCGGGGGTCCATTTCTTCTCTCCTCAGCTCATGACTGGCATGGTCCCCATTGGCTGTCTTGCCATTGGGGAGCCTGTCCGTCGCTGGGCTGGGCAGCGGATTCCGGGGCCTCTGCTATACACTGCTTTGGCCTCTGCTTCCGGTAAACGGGAGCTCCTGGTGTAGCCCCCCCAGGAGCAATCGGCTGGTGGGCAGGTCCTGCTAGGGTCAACCGTGCAGAGCGGTGAGTAACCTTGCCCACGGTCCGGGTACAGGTTTACAAGTTTCCTCACAGATTATTATCCCTTTGTAGTTATCCTTTCTTTGTGAGGCCAGTTTGGCCATTCATAATTTTTATTATTATACGCTTTGTTTGATTTGTGTAGAATGTTTTGTTCTGCACATTTCTCTTTTTATTTTCCTTATATTTATTTGTGAGGGCTTGGCTCACTGTCTGTGTGGGTATAGTGCCTGCGTAGCCCTGGCGCCCGACTGGGCGTCCCCTTGTTGGGCTCCGTGGAGGGTGGGGACAATGGATCTCTATGTTGCGATCTTGTGCAACCACGGCAATTCCCGGTTCCGCCTGACAGCACTACCTGGTTAAAGAAAAGCCATGACTATCTAGAGCCGGGGGCAAGGAATACGCCCTATAGGCGCACCTCAACCCCGGCCTCACATGGCAGCAGTCCTATAGAAGGAAAGCTGACCACCGGAAGAAACCTTACTTTAATCTATTCCCCGGTTTGCAAATGTGCAAGGATATAAAGATCCAGGCTCGATCGGCACCCGGGGTGGAGACTCTTAGTAAGACCCAGACTTTTTTAACAGCTCGTGCCTAGAGGCGGGTTCAGACCTTTCGGCAGAGCCGTTGAACAGACCACACAGGTCTCCTGAGAGGTGAGGTCTCCAACGCCGTCACCACCCGACCGGCAATCAAGCCGGCCAGCAGCGTCTTCAACCTCGGGTGGCTTTAGCAATGCTCCAGCCGGGGACCACCCCAGCCGGCAAAACCTTGGAATGCTCCAGCTGAGTACACGACAGCCGGCAAATCCTCTGGCCTGCTCCAGCTAGGGATCATCCCGACCGGCAATGCCTCATCAGCCGGGTTGCTGGGCCCTAGGCCCCCCCACCACGACAAGGTGGTCCCCTATCGGGGGGGGGGAGGGGGGGGACAGTGGGCACTGAACCACACAAAACAAACCATGAGAGAGATTGATGAAAATAATGCGATCGCCGCCAACAAGAGGGCTCGACATGAGCCCCCATCTTCCTCGTTGTCAAAGTTATCTCTGCCGTTGTCTTCTGTGTCTGTGTCTTCGTTCCCAAAGTTCCTGATCATCCACTCCACGGGTGATCAGGTACTTGGGGACATGTCCCCTTTTTTCGTTAATAAAGGTTTGAAAGGTCTTGCGGGAGATCCGAAATCCGTCAAGCGCTTACGATCTGGCGACTTGCAGGTTGAGACCGCCTGTTCGAAACATTCTGAACTGCTCCTGAAAGTCAAAGAAATTGGTGGGGTGGCTGTCGAAGTCACTCCCCATAAAACTTTAAATTCCTCTCGGGGTGTGATCACCGAGTGGGGCCTCCTCAAAGTCACTGAGGAGGAAATCCTCTCGGAGCTCACACCTCAAGGAGTAACAGCGGTCCGCCGGGTTTCGACATGCCGTGATGGGAAATTAACACCCACCCGGGTGTTGATTGTGACATTCAATACGCCACGCCTGCCTTCTTACATCAAGGCAGGTTATTTACATTGTGAGGTTCGGCCGTATATCCCAAACCCTCTGCGCTGTTTTCAGTGTCAGATATACGGTCATGCCCACACAGCATGCAGGGGCAAGCCCACCTGTGCTCGCTGTGGCAGTAGGGATCATCTCGATCCTGACTGCACAGCAGAAAAGGCATGCTGTGTGAACGGTAGTGGCGAACATCCGGCGTACTCCCGCGACTGTCCAAAGTGGAACGAGGAAAAGGAGGTACAACGCCTCAAAATCATCAACAATATCTCATACGCTGAAGCGAGAAAGCTTGTTGCACCGCCCGCCCCACCTGGCAAGGTTTCCTATGCCAGTGCAGTCATTGGAAAGCCCATCGTTCCAATGACTTCGGTTGCGGTGCAGACTGACATCAGTGTACCACCTACTGAGTCTTTCTCGCCGGCTGCGAAGTACCTCCTCACGCAGGCGAGACCGAGGGTTGTGTCGACTTCGACATCAACCCCGGTTTCCATTCCTGCAGCTCAGCCTTCCACCTCCACCGGAAGGCCTCCTCCTCCCCGTCCTCAGAGAGCAAGACCTTCCAAACCTAAGGGGCCCCCGCCGGGTCCTAAAAAGAAAATCACCGCACCTCAAAGGGCGCTCACCGATCCATGTCCCTCGGACGATTCCGAGGACATGGATACCGACCGCCCCCTATTCACTAAACTGTCCTCTGCGGCGGTTAAGCTGAATAGCAATTAGTCGTCCGCAAACTCTTCTAAGTCCTGAGATGGCCACACTCCTACAATGGAATTGTCGTGGATTCCAGAGGAATCTTCACGACATCAAGGCCCTCCTTCAAGCTAACCAGCCCATCTGTGTGTGCCTGCAGGAGATATACTTGCAGCCAGTCACAGATCCCACGATCCGGCACTTTTCACTGGTTCGCCGGGACCGGGATGGTGATGGTCCAGCTCGCGGGGGTGTCGCCATCCTCGTGAGAAACCATTCTCAACCCCTCACCACCAACTTAGAGGCGGTAGCCATCCGTCTCTTCGTGGGGTTCTCGCTGACTGTATGCTCTGTGTATCTCCCACCTGGGAGCATCGTCTTCCAGGAAGACCTTGATGATCTCGTCTCGCAGCTGCCGTCCCCCTTCCTCATTATGGGGGACCTCAACGGACACAGTCCACTTTTGGGCAGTGCTGACACCAACGGGAGGGGCGGGGTCCTGGAGCAGTGGCTCCTGGATCCTTCTCTCTCCCTGTTGAACACCGGTGTCAGTACTTACTTTCACTCCCCAACCCGCACTTTCACTGCCATTGACCTCACCATCTGCTCCTCCTCGATCCTTCCACTCTTTACATGGGAGGTCGAGGACAACCCGTATGGAAGCGATCACCTCCCCATGGTGTGCACCATCTCCCGTGGGGGGCCTTGCAGCCCTTCACGCGTCTCTCGGTGGAGGCTCGATCGGGCTGACTGGGGTGGTTTCGAGCTGCTCTCTGAGCTCGGCGACCACTCTGCCAGCCAGGAGCCCATCAATGTGGCAGTAGCAGAGATAACGGACTGTATCGTAGATGCAGCTGCATCAACGATTCCTCAAACTTCTACACGGTTTCCTCGCTTTCCGAAACCGTGGTGGAATCCAGAATGCACCGCAGCTCGTAAGGCTCAGAACAAGGCTTGGGGGGTGTTTCGGAGATATCCGACGTCCCCCAACCTCGAAACTTTCAAACGAACGAGGGCGAAAGCACGTTTCGTCCGGCGCCAGAGCCAGAAGGAATCTTGGATCAAGTATACGTCTTCCATCACCCACACGACTAGTTCTAAGGTCGTGTGGGATAAAGTCCGGAAGATGAGTGGGAACTACACGTCCCACTCGTTATCGATTCTGGAGCACAATGGACAGGCAATTGCTGATCCCAAAGCAATTTCCGACACTCTGGGGGAATCCTTCTCTTCCATCTCTTCGTCTTCCTCTTACTCCCCCGAGTTTCTGGCCCAGAAGGGCAGGGCGGAGCGCTCTCCGCTGTCTTTCCACTCGAATGGCCTGGAGCCTTACAACAGGCCATTCACAGCGGAGGAGCTTCGCCTTGCTCTGCACTCTTCTCGTGCTTCTGCTGTAGGGCCGGACAATGTCCATTATGCCATTCTCCAACATCTTTCACCATCGAGTAAGGATCGGCTGCTCCATCTCTTCAATCGCATTTTTCTCGAGGAGCAGTTTCCAGACTCCTGGCGGGAGGCCATCGTCTTGGCCTTTCCCAAGCCAGGCAAAGATCCCAAGATTCCTTCCAATTATCGTCCAATCGCATTGACGAGCTGCGTGTGCAAGGTGTTGGAAAGAATGGTAAATGCCAGACTCATCTGGTATTTAGAACATCACAACCTTCTTTCCAACACCCAGTGTGGCTTTCGCAGGCAACGGTCAACTCTTGACCATCTGATACGCCTCGAATCGGCTATCAGAAATTCTTTTTTACGTAGAAAGCACCTGGTGTCAATTTTCTTCGACATCGAAAAAGCGTACGACACGGCTTGGAGATTCGGCATTCTTCGTGACCTCCACAGCTTCGGCTTGAGAGGTCACATGCCAATCTTCATCTCCAACTTCTTATTGACACGCTCTTTTCGTGTCCGTGTCAGTAACACTCTGTCGCGGCAGTACCCCCAAGAACAGGGGGTGCCACAAGGCTGCGTTCTGAGTGTTACGCTTTTCGCTGTCAAGATTAATTCTATAACTAGATAACTTCCTCCATCAGTAGGCAATGCCCTCTATGTTGATGACTTTAGCATCTTTTGCTCATCGCCCAGCATGAGGGTCATTGAAAGACAACTGCAAATTGTCCTGAACAATCTTTCCGTTTGGGTGACGGCAAACGGGTTTCGGTTCTCCCCACAGAAGACCGCTTGTGTGCACTTTTGCCACAAGCGTAATCTTCATCTGGATCCCGAGCTGCGGCTCGGGGGTAACATCATGTCAGTTGTGGCGGAGACCAAGTTTCTCAGTCTCATATTCGATCGGAAATTGACCTTTTTACCACACATACGTCATCTCAGGTCCAAGTGCACGTGGGCATTGAACATCGTCAAGGTCCTCTCCTCCCTCTCTTGCGGGGCGGACTGATGTTCTTTGCTCCGCCTGTACCGTGCACTTGTCCGATCGAAACTGGACTACTGATCCCAATTGTACGACTCGGCCCGGGATTCGGTGGTGAAGGTGCTGGACCCCCTCCATCATCAGGCCCTCCGTGTTTGCACAGGACCCTTCTGCACTTCACCGGTCCAGAGTCTTTACGTTAAGACCGATGAACCTTCTTTATCTCTTCGCCGTCAGCAGTTGTCCCTACAATATATGCTTCTAAATTGCGATCCCTGCCTGGCCATCCCACTTGGGACTGCATTTTCAGTCCGAAGTGGGAAATGCTTTACAATAATCGGCCGACTGCCATTCGTCCTTTTGCTTTGCGAGTCCGAGGCTACCTCAGAGACATCAACACCAGTCTCGATAGCGTTGCACAGTCGACAGCTGAGCCACTTCCACCATGGCTCGCTGTTTACCCTTCCTGTGATTTTTCCTTGTGCAGGACAGGGAAGGCCTTTACACCGGACTGTGTGTACTGACAACTCTTTGCCAGCCATCGTGCTGAGCACCCGGACTTCTTGCCTGTCTTCACAGATGGCTCGAAGTCCGGCACTTCAGTGGGATCAGCCATGGTCTGCTGTGATGTAATCATTGCAGACCAGATCCCACTGCAGTGTTCCATCTTCACTGCAGAGTTGCACGCTATCAGCCTCGCCTTGGACCACGTGGCGACTAAGTATCATCGTCGGTGTGTGCTTTACACCGACTCGCTTAGCTAGCTACAGGCTTTGATCTCGGTGAGGCATCGCCCTCACCCAGTTCTTACTAAGATCCGCCAGCAGCTACATCGTCTGGCAGCCACCACCACCATCATTTCTGTTGGGTGCCCGGTCATGTCGGAATCAGGGGCAATGATTTGGCAGATTCTGCTGCTAGGTCAGCCACGCCCCTGTCCGACTCTCCGTTGCCGGTTCCCTATCTGGATTTCCGGCAGCGTTTTCCCATCAAGCTCCGGGCACAGTGGCAGAGGTCTTGGTCAGAACAGCTTACGAACAAGCTCTTTGAGATCAAACCTATCATCAAACCATGGCAGTCTTGTTACCGCAGGAATCGGAAGGAGGAAGTTGTACTTGCTCGGCTCCTCTTGGGTCATTCGTTTATTACTCATTCGTTTCTTTTACGGGCGGACGACGAACCCAAGTGCGAGTTTTGTGACACCATTTTAACAATCAAACACATTTTAATCTCATGTCCATGTTTTCATTTTGAACGGCGTTTGTTTTTTAATTTTCACGATTTTATGTCCGAGACCCTTACACTCGGACATTTGTTTATGTGATAACTGTTCTTTTACCTCTGTATTTAGATTTTTAAGATTTACTGGATATTTTACTCGCCTATAGTTTTTACTCTTCAGTTTTATATATATATTTAACCCAGATTGCTTTTACCTGGGTTACTTTTATCTCTTTTTATAACATATTTCTACATTTGTTTACTGTTAATCCGAACGTGGCATTTTATTGTTTTACATTTTTCTTGTTATATTTGTAATTTATCTTTTAACATATTGGTTCAGGGTTTCATGATTTTTATCTTTTTACTTTTTGGACTTTCGTTTGGCGCATTATAGCCCTAGATGCTGATGCACCATAAAACCCTAAACAACCAACCAACCAACCATGCTGTGTAAACTGCCGTGGTGAACATCCGGCGTACTCCCGCGACTGTCCGAAGTGGCTGGAGGAGAAAGAGGTACAATGCCTGAAGACCCTCCACAACATCAGCTATCCAGAGGCGAGAAAGCTCGCTGCACCGCCTGCCCCACCTGGCAAGGTCTCCTATGCCGGTGCGGTTGTCGGAAAGCCCATCGTTAAGATGGCTTCCGTGGCGGTGCAGACAGACATCAGCGTTCCACCTGCTGAATCTTTCTCGCCTGCTGCCAAGTACCTCTTGACGCAGGTGAAGCCGACGTCGGTGTCCATCTCGACATCGACACCGGTTTCTATTCCTGCATCTGTGCCTTCCACATCCACCTCTGGAAGGCCCCCTCCACCCCGCCCGCAGACAGCAAGACCTACGAAACCCAAGGGGCCCCCGCCGGGGCCCAAAAAGAAAATTTTACCTCCTCGTTCGGCGGTCTCTGATCCATGTTGCTCAGACGATTCTCAGGACATGGACACCGACCGCCCTAATTTTCCAAAACCGTCGCTGGCGACGGTTAAAATAAATCGCAAGTCGTCCGCCACTTCTTCTAAGACCTGACATGGCCACACTCCTTCAATGGAACTGTCGTGGATTCCAGAGAAATATTGACGACATCAAGGTCCTCCTGAGGGCACACGAACCCCTTTGCATGTGCCTTCAGGAGACATTCTTGCAGACAGCCAACAATCCCACTGTCCGGCACTTTTCTCTCGTTTGCCGGGACCGGGATGGAGATGGTCCAGCTCACGGGGGTGTTGCCATCCTCGTGAGCAACCATTCTCCATTCCAGGTCATTCCCCTCACATCACATTTAGAGGCGGTTGCCATCTGCCTCTTGTGGGATTTTCGTTGACTGTCTGTTCTGTCTATCTCCCACCCGGAGGCATCGTTTTCCGGGATGACCTTGATGACCTCGTCTCCCAGCTGCCGTCTCCCTTCCTCATCATGGGGGACTTCAACGGCCACAGTCTGCTCTGGGGCAGTGCTGACACCAACGGGAGGGGCCGGGTCTTGGAGCAGTGTCTCCTGGATCCATCGCTCTCCCTGTTGAACACCGGTGTCAGTACCTACTTTCACACCCCAACCCGCACATTCACTGCCATTGACCTCACCATCTGCTCCTCCTCGATCCTTCCACTCTTTACATGGGAGGTCGAGGACATCCCTACGGAAGCGATCACCTCCCCGTGGTGTGTACCATCTCTCGTGGGGGGCCTTGCAGCCCTTCGCGTGTCTCCCGGTGGAGGCTTGATCGGGCTGATTGGAGTGGCTTCGAGCTCTTGTCTGAGCTCGATGAGCACTCTGTCAGCCAGGAGCCCATCAATGTTGCAGTGGCGGAGTTGACGGACTGCATCGTCCATGCAGCTGCCTCTACTATTCCTCAGACCTCGACTCGGTTTCGACGGTTCCTAAAACCGAGGTGGAATCCCGACTGCACCGCAGCTCGTAAGGCTCAGAACAAGGCTTGGGGGGTGTTTCGGAGATATCCGACGTCCCCCAACCTCCAAGCATTCAAACGCGCCAGGGCGAAAGCCCGTTTCGTCCGGCGCCAGAGCCAGAAGGAATCTTGGATGAAATATACATCTTCTATCACCCGCACAACCAGTTCTAAGGTCATGTGGGATAAGGTCCGGAAGATGGGTGGGAAATACACGTCCCGCTCATTATCGATCCTGGAGCACAATGGACAGGCAATTGCTGAGCCTCGAGCAATTGCCGACAATCTGGGGGAGTCATTCTCCACCATCTCTTCTCTGTCCTCCTACTCCCCCGAGTTTCTGGCCCAGAAGAGCAGGGCTGAACGCTCTCCACTGTCCATCCATTCGAATGGCCTGGAGTCTTACAACAGGCCATTCACAGCGGAGGAGCTTCGCTGTGCTCTGCACACTTCTCGTGCATCTGCTGTGGGGCCAGACAATGTCCATTATGCCATGCTCCAACATCTCTCACCATCGAGTAAGGATCGACTGCTCCGACTCTTCAACCGTATTTTCATCGAGGAGCAGTTTCCGGACTCCTGGCAGGAGGCCATCGTCTTGGCCTTCCCTAAGCCAGGCAAAGATCCCAAGATTCCTTCCAATTATCGTCCAATTGCGTTGACGAGCTGCGTCTGCTAGGTGTTGGAAAGGATGTTAAATACCAGGCTAGCCTGGTATTTGGAACATCACAGCCTTCTTTCCAACACCCAGTGTGGCTTTTGCAGGCACCGGTCTACTTTAGACCACCTGATCCGCCTCAAATCAGCGATCAGGAATTCTTTTTTACGACGAGAGCACCTGGTGTCAATTTTCTTCGACATCGAAAAGGCGTACGACACGGCATGGAGATTCGGCATTCTTCGTGACCATCACAGCTTCGGCTTGCGAGGTCACATGCCGATCTTCATCGCGAACTTTTTATCTTCTCGTGTTTTTCGAGTCCGTGTCGGCAACACTCTATCGCGGCCTTTCCCCCAAGAACAGGGGGTGCCTCAAGGCTGCGTCCTGAGTGTTACGCTTTTCGCTGTCAAGATAAATTCCATTACACGGCAACTTCCTCCGACTGTAGGCAATGCCCTCTATGTTGATGACTTAAGCATCTTTTGCTCATCGCCCAGCATGAGGGTCATTGAACGACAACTGCAAACTGCCCTGAACAATCTCTCGGTTTGGGCGACGGCCAATGGGTTCCGGTTCTCCCCACAGAAGACCGCTTGTGTGCACTTTTGCCGCAAGCGTAATCTTCATCTGGACCCCGAGCTGCGGCTCGGGGGTAACATCATTCCAGTTGTGGCGGAGACCCAGTTTCTCGGTCTCATCTCCGACCGGAAATTGACCTTTTTACCACATATTCGACATCTCAGGTCCAAGTGCACGCGGGCATTGAACATCATCAAGGTCCTCTCCTCCCTCTCTTGGGGGGCGGACCGATGTTCTTTGGTCCGCCTTTACCGTGCACTTGTCCGGTCGAAACTGGACTACAGATCCCAGGTGTATGACTCCGCCCGGGATTCGGTGGTGAAGGTGCTGGACCCACTGCATCATCAGGCCCTCCGTGTGTGCACGGGGGCCTTCCGCACTTCACCGGTCCAGAGTCTCTACGTTGAGACCGATGAACCATCTTTATCTATTCGCCGTCAGCAGTTGTCCCTGCAGTATGCATCAAAATTGCGATCCCTGCCAGGCCATCACACTTGGGACTGCGTTTTCAGTCCCAGGTGGGAGATGTTATACCAAAATCGGCCGACTGCCATTCGTCCTTTCGGTTTGCATGTCCGAGGTTATCTGCGAAACATCAATACCAGTCTCGATAGCATCGCACAGTCGACAGCTGAGCCACTTCCACCTTGGCTCGCTGTTTCCCCTTCCTGCGATTTTTCCCTGTGCAGGACGGGGAAGACCTTTACACCCGACTGTGTGTACCGGCAACTCTTTGCCAGCCATCGTGCTGTGCACCCGGACTTCTTGCCTGTCTTCACAGATGGCTCGAAGTCCGGCACTTCTGTGGGATCAGCCATGGTCTGCTGTGATGTAATCATTGCAGACCAGATCCCACAGCAGTGTTCCATCTTCACTGCTGAGTTGCATGCTATCAGCATTGCCTTGGACCATATAGCAGCTAAGCATCATCGTCGGTGTGTGCTTTACACCGACTCGCTTAGCTCGCTACAGGCTTTGATCTCGGTGAGGCATCGGCCTCACCCTGTTCTCTCCAAGATCCGCCAGCAGCTCCATCGTCTGGCAGCCACCACCACGATTCTCTTCTGTTGGGTGCCCGGTCATGTCGGCATCAGGGGCAATGATTTGGCAGATTCTGCTGCCAGGTCAGCCACGCCCCTGTCCGACTCTCCGTTGCCGGTTCCATATGTGGATTTCCGGCAGCGTTTCACCATCGAGCTCCGGGCACAGTGGCAGAGATCTTGGTCTGAACAGGTTGCTAACAAGCTCTTCGAGATCAAGCCCATTGTCAAACCGTGGCAGTCTTGTTTTCCCAGGAATCGTAAGGAGGAAGTTGTCCTTGCTCGGCTCCGCTTAGGTCACTCGTTTTTCACCCACTCTTTTCTTCTTCAGGCGGACGCAGTACCTAAGTGCGAGTTTTGTGACACCGTTTTAACAGTTAAACATATTTTAATTCAATGTCCTTGTTTTAACCTTGAACGACGTGTGTTTTTTAACTTCCACGATTTTACGTCCGAGCCCCTTACACTCGGACAACTTTTATCTGATGATTCACTTTTAACTACTGTTTTCGACTTTTTACGCTTTACCGGTTATTTTACTCGTTTATGAATTTTCTCTTTTTTACTGGTTTTTTACCTGTGTTTTACCTGTTGTTTTTTTACATGTGTCCTATACACCCATTGTTATTGTTGATTTTCTACTTGTTGATTTTACACTTGTTGCTTTCTTTTACTCTTTTTATACATCTCGTTTTTATGCTGTGTTATTTGTGTCTCTTTTAAATTTGGTTGTGGGTTCCATGTCTTTTACCCTTTTTATCGTTTGTTTGGCGCAATATAGCCTTAGTTGCTATTGCGCCAAAAACCCCAAACAACCAACTTGCAATGCGAAACTCAAAGTATGCAACTTCCAACTTTTACTACGGCTTCACAATGTTTCGTCTATACTTCTCCGAAACTTTATACAACCATTTTTCTTCTCTGTAGAAAAATAAAAATGCATCTTACGTATCTGAGATGATCGAAACATAATGTTGCGGATCACAAAAACGGATAGCACTGAGCGTGAGTATTAAAAGCTATATTTCAAAACCAAATTCAATACAAGGTAAATTGTTACAAAGGAAATATGGATGAAGTATCTTATTAACAAATCAACTATTAACATGCACAAGTCATCAATCTTCCTGCGTAGAGCACACAATATCAGCTCTGTGTATTTTACTAAATACTACCTTTTACTTGATTTACCAGGTCACCCGAAGATCTTCACTCGTAAACCAATTCTCGTCTGTGCTAATAACTTTTCACACACTAGCCGAACAAAAAGACAGTCCGTGTAGACATTCGAAGTTAGCCATAAAAGTTCCCACTTTTATACTTCCGCGTATACACAACACATCAAGTTACTCTTGATACTTAACGATAAAAGATCCCACTTTTATCCTTCCGCGTATACACAACACATCAAGTTACTTCTTGATACTTACGCGCACTGTCTCAGAACAGCTCACCGTCCATTTTCGAACTCACCGACCGTTACAACACACAACGACCGTTACAATACAACACCGTTAACGCTCCACTCTTCTTCTCCAAATTCTCCCAAAGTTCAATTCGTTGGCTGAAACTTTGCTTTCGGTTGCCAGATTCTTCTGTCGTAACACTGCCCCCTTCCTAGGTCTTGTTCGTCCCGAACAATTCTGGATTCCAAAGCTTCTTCAGTTCTTCGATGAAACGGGGCCAAACGATCCACGTGAACCACCTTGCACTTTGTAGCTGGACATCGACGAATGCGATATACCACGTCTGTGTCAAAATGAAAGCGAATCTCATTATGACGTAGATTTCTTTTCTGACTGAAGCCTCGTCCACAAACATAATACGTGTAAGGCCTATAGCCCTTGTGAACACGTTTATGTCTCTGCAGGGAGAAGAATCGACTAAGAGTTTTCGTGCAAAACCTGTAAAAAGTTTTCTTCTTTGTCGAAAGTTTTCTTCTTTGGATTTTTACTTCTATCAACAGTAACAAGGAATGAAAGTCATTAGTGACATAAAATCTAGGGAGAATTTTCATCCTGCAATCTGACCATTTTGTCAGTTGACTTTCACTTAATTCAGAGCTGTCGTGATGAACCTTCAGCCATATTTCACCTGATTCCATTTGATCCCCAAGGTGCTTCACAAATATAACATCAGCTCCATAATTCTTTTTAGCGCTTCGGTCCATCTCCTCCTTCCATACTCTTGCTAGGACTGCAGCTTCTAATCCGACAACCTTACCTGTTTCTCCTGTATAAGTGAAATCAGTGATGTGTCGGGCTGCTAGCAATATTTTTTCTGTTTTACCTTCACATAGCCAGCTTGCAACATCTTCAGATACTCCTTGTTCTATTAACATGTTACGAAACTTGTTCAAAGCATTGCCGTTATGCAGAACCTTGCAGACACGTGATGCTTCATCTACCCTATTATCCACAATGTTCACCAAACGCAGAAGTTCTCCTCCTAACTCTTCGACGAGCTCTTGCAGTTCCAAGGATCCGTTACCAAGGAAACACTGAACAGCTTCCATCACTTCCAGAGAGTTGTCAACAGAGTTTTCAAGAGGTGAATCCATGTTGCTGATAACAGCTGAACAACTCAAACTCTTCATTCCACGAGCTTGTGATGCTGCAACCATTTTCTTAACTAAATCAACAGCAACATCTTCTGTACTGATGAGATCAATAGCTCCTTTTCCGAATTCAACATCATAAACCAAAGCACACACTCCTTCAGCCAGCTTTTTGGACACAATTGAGCATATCATTAGAGGAACGCTATCTATGGTAGCCATCAGATCCTTGCAGCGGTAAATCTCCTTATCTGTTGGCACCAGCTCCTCTGTCTGTCCTACGATGCAGCATCCGACGTCTTCCATCATCTGCTCGATTTTATCTTTAGTGCAGTCGACTGTGAAGCCAGGGATGGATTCCAATTTGTCCAGAGTATCTCCCGTCAATTGGAGAGCACGACCGGAGATCATAGGGACCTTGAGACCTAAAGCAGCAAGTGCAGGAGCCAAGACAAGACTCACTTTGTTGCCGACACCTCCTGTGCTGTTTTTATCTATCATCCGATGGCGCCACTCGGGTCTCCAGCAAAACACATGACCCGAGGAGGTCATATTTGCTGTTTCTTCCGAATTCACTTTCTTGGAGCTCTCATTGTAATTAGCCAGGGAAATATCAGTCATGATTGCCAAATTGTTCATTCTGGAGATCAGCGACGAGTTCTGTAACATGATATTGTCCACTTTAGAGCTCTTGTAATCGTGATAAAACTTTTCTATATCCTTATAATCTAAATGGTTATAATGTCCAAATCTGCGCATTGACTGTTCAGAAAAGAAATTCAGCATGGTTTCGTTGAGATTGTCTGAGGGCTTTACTTCTCTCTGATCGTAACTCTGAGGCTTAGTTTCATCCAGAAAGTTAGTCTTTGAAGTACCGTCTCTGCCTGAAGCTCTTTTACTAGCATCACCTGTTATGCTTCTAAGCCATTCTTCGGAATTCCTCTTCCTTAAATCCCCACTTTCTATAAACGATTTAAGTGTGGCTATATGCTTCGGAAAAATCCCTCCGACTTCCCCGGTAATGACGAAGGGCACTTTGTATCTATGATGAATGGACGCCTCTTCTTTACTCGGACCACTCTGCGAAACATAAACTCTGTTTCGTTCCCCCTCATTACCACTCGTTACTCTGCGATAATTGTCCATGAGGCATTTTGCTGACGGCGAGGAATAGAATACCTTTCGTGTGGATCTCTCTTCAGATCGTGCCAGACTTGTATACCTAGGTATTTTGAAGTGCAAAGCGTACTGTATAGTCTCACAGCTCTCTGATCTGTGTGATTGTTCTTCACAGTTCCTAGACATGTCACCAGCGACATAGACACTCTGCCATGCATTACCAGTAGTTGCGTGGTCAAAGGCATCATCTGCGCTATCTCTACAATTCTTGATTTCCAGTAGCAGATCCACATTTTTATATGCGTTGCCTTTCTCTTTTTCTTTTCCATGTTTACAATCTAACTTAACACTATCAAGATCATCTTTTTCACTGACAGATTCAACATTTAAACTATTGCATTGTCTATTGAGTTCGGTTTTATGATCCTTGAAGTGATCAATAATCTTACCAACTCGAGAAGCCACTTCAGCTCTCATCTCAGTATTATGTGCGGCCATTTCGGTTTTCAAGTCACCTATTTTATCGCTTTGGGCAGCTATATCACCTTTAATCTCAGTATTTTGTGCGGCCAGGTCACCTATTTTGTTAGCCATATCGGCTTTCATATCAGTCATCAGCGTAGTCATATCGGCTTTCATATCAGTCATCAGCGTAGTCATATCGGCTTTGAAGCTATTTATCAACTTTACTAATTCATCCATACTTCTAGTTAACGGCATTCAAAAAATTATCCCGCTTCTGACACCAAATGTTGCGGATCACAAAAACGGATAGCACTGAGCGTGAGTATTAAAAGCTATATTTCAAAACCAAATTCAATACAAGGTAAATTGTTACAAAGGAAATATGGATGAAGTATCTTATTAACAAATCAACTATTAACATGCACAAGTCATCAATCTTCCTGCGTAGAGCACACAATATCAGCTCTGTGTATTTTACTAAATACTACCTTTTACTTGATTTACCAGGTCACCCGAAGATCTTCACTCGTAAACCAATTCTCGTCTGTGCTAATAACTTTTCACACACTAGCCGAACAAAAAGACAGTCCGTGTAGACATTCGAAGTTAGCCATAAAAGTTCCCACTTTTATACTTCCGCGTATACACAACACATCAAGTTACTCTTGATACTTAACGATAAAAGATCCCACTTTTATCCTTCCGCGTATACACAACACATCAAGTTACTTCTTGATACTTACGCGCACTGTCTCAGAACAGCTCACCGTCCATTTTCGAACTCACCGACCGTTACAACACACAACGACCGTTACAATACAACACCGTTAACGCTCCACTCTTCTTCTCCAAATTCTCCCAAAGTTCAATTCGTTGGCTGAAACTTTGCTTTCGGTTGCCAGATTCTTCTGTCGTAACAATAATATAAAAATATACCTTAAATAGGAACATTGTTACGATTAAGAAAAGCATTTCTAAAACTTCAACGAGGCTGTAATATATTACGCAAAATCTACTGGCAACACAACGAAACAGTACTCCTGACGTCATCTCGGTGTTTTTGCTACTTTATTATTAAACCCGTATTCACAGGCAGCACTAATTTTAGGAGTTCATTTATTTCTCATGCTGCCACTCTATTTTAACTTCCACTTTTCTACGAGATAAGTAACATTTATATAATTAAAAATGCGTTTAAAGTAATAAAAATCAAATGAATACTTAAAGATTTCCATATCTATTTTTTCATATGCACTGTATATTTTTTTAAAGGTTTATTTTTTTACACGGTTTTCTCGGGAATTTGGTGCATTGAATTAGATTATTCCTATTGTTTATTAAGAAGGATTTATTTTTTTTTTTAATTTGAGTGGTTAGCGCGCTTGGCTACTGATCTAAGAGACCTGGGTTCGAGTCCCGGGTACGGCATGGCTGTTTTGTGTCGTTTTTCTGCTGAAGGCGTGCCATCCTCTCAGACCTTCTACTGTGGCATATAAACTGACAGGCTCCTGTCACACCTCTGTGGTAAGCAGCTGCTTGAGGGGGTATTTATTTATTTATTTATTTATTTATTTATTTATTATTAAATGTTGAGAAACATCCTGAAACAATTTTTACAGAATATAATAGCAGGAATACGCTGTGATGCATACGAATAAACCTCTTTGTAAGCTGGATGCTTTTAAATGTAAACAGAATCAATTTGAATATCTGACTGGAATTGCATAGAATAAAATGCATATGATATCATATAGCGCTCAGAGTTGGTAGTTTTACATGTGATCGGCATTTTTTTTTGTAGACAATGGGCTAAACGGCCAGGTCACGAGGACCCCGAAGGCTCAGAGAAGGTTGGGGGAGGGGCCTCACTGGAACAGCTGTTGGGAAACAGATGACTTATTTGCAGAATGACTACAGACTAAACTTATCTGCAGAAATGACTCCTAAGTGTCGTTTCTGCAGATAAGTTTAGAAGAAGAATAAGTGCAGATAAGTAAAGACTCCCGGAAAGATCTTAATAGCACAAATAACCATATCTAAATAACCAATGAAATCTATTTCAGTTGAAAACCTAAGTTTTATATTCACTAGTAAATGTTACATTGTGAGTTTCACGATTAAAGAGAAAGGAAGAAAACAAACTTTATGCTAAATAATCGACGACACAACAATGCTTTTCGAATCGTTAAACCGGATACGCCTTTTGTTTCGTAATGTGCATTTCCGTCACGAATAAGGTTAATTAATTTAATTCCTTGAATCTAATTCCTGCTATTATATTCCCTAAAATTTGTTTCAGGATGTTTCTCAACTTTTAATAATAAATAAATAAATATCCCCTCAAGCAGCTGCTTACCGCAGAGGTCTGACAGGAGCCTGTCAGTTTATATGCCAGAGTAGAAGGTCTGAGAGGATGGCACGCCCTCAGCAGAAAAACGACACAAAACAGCCATGCCGTACCCGGGACTCGAACCCAGGTCTCTTAGATCAGGAGCCAAGCGCGCTAAGCACTCAACTTTTAAAAAAAAATAATTCCTTCTTAATAAACAATAGGAATAATCTAATTCAATGCACCCAATTCTGTTTCTGATAGGTTCCCGAGAAAGGTAGCGCTGCCTGTGAATACGGGTTAATGATAAACTAGCAAAAACACCGAGATGACGTCAGCAGCATTGTTTCATGGTGTTGCCAACAGATTTTGTATAATATATTACACTGACGGTCAAGTTTTAAAAATGAATATTAAAATTGTTTATATATTTATTTTCTTTAAAACCAAACTGGTCGTTTTTAATTTGAAAAAAAAATTAATTTAGTTCTTACGCTGAAAACTTTCCTTAAGTATTTCCATAATAGTTAAAATCAAAAACTATCAGTTAACTTATGGTTCACCTATGCAGGAAATAAAAGCCCCCCCCCCCCCCCCCCCCAAAAAAAAAATAAATAAATAAATAAAAAGTTTATTTCTCTTTCTACATGCGGCTCAGTTTATGTTAAATGTTAGGAATGTGCGGCCCGATTGGAAAAAGTTCCATGTCACATGAAAACTCGTTAAGTAGGTAACGCTGCTGTCCTTAAAACTAACAACCTTCGTTTTCTTTCCCGTCAAAATAGAAGAAATCTACTAGTTACTACATGTTCGGACAGCAAAGAATTACGAATTTCCTTTGAAATGGAAGCTGGTATGAGGATCTGTGTGTAGGAGACAGTGTGGAGTCTGTAAACACCTTTTTTCTCATCCTCAACGGCATTCTCAGTGGGGGCATAACAGTAGATAAGATTGAAGTCCTTAACGCTTGTCTGTAATTTTCCTGTAAACAACCTTTCATTAATGCACTCTTATCCTAGAAGAGCATCACTAGCGTGTCTGCTGAGAAGCAGACCCACGCTTTGGTGATGTTTATTGTCTTTCCACCCCGAGTTGGGTTGTTTTACCTCTGAGCGGCACTTTTTTGCACACCATCGGCTAAATGGCCAGGTCACATGGACCCGAAGTATCAGAGAAGGTTAGGGGAGGGGACCCACTGGAACTGCTGTTGTGAGACAGATGGTAGCCTCCCGTCAAGACCATCCAGCGTGTTCTTTAACGTTGAGTTGTTTTACCTCTGAGCGGTCCGGGGGTGGCTCAGTCGGTAGCGCGCCAGGCTCGTAATCTGTAGTTCCCAGGTTCGAGTCCCAGCTGGGACAGCGTTGAGATTTATCTCCGCAAAATTCCCCGCCCTGCCCACGGTCAGTAGGGGACACCGATGGGCTTGGAAAGGCCGCCGTCCGTCGGATGGGACGTTAAACCGTGGCCCCGTGTGCGGGAGAACCATACCCTGTGCACGTTAAAGAACACGCTGGATGGCCTTGACGGGAGGCTACCATCTGTCTCCCAACAGCTGTTCCAGTGGGTCCCCTCCCCCAACCTTCTCTGAGCCTTTGGGGTCCATGTGACCTGGCCATTTAGCCCATGGTGTGCAAAAAAGTGCCGCTCAGAGGTAAAAACAACCCAAACAACCTCTGAGCGGCACATTCTTACACACCATGGGCTAAATGGCCAGGTCACATGCACCCCGAAGGCTCAGAGAAATTTGGGCGGGGCTAAACAGCTGTTATGAGACAGATGATAGCCTCCCGTCAAGGCCACCCAGCGTGTTCTTTAACGTAAACAGGGTATGGTACTTTTTTGCAAACCATGGGCTAAATTGCCATGCCACATGGACCCCGAAGGCTCAGAGAAGGTTGGAGGAGGGGACCTACTGGAACAGCTGTTGTGAGACAGATGGTAGCCTCCCGTTAAGACCATCCAGCATGTTCTGTAACGTTGAGTTGTTTTACCTCTGAGCGGCACTTTCTTACACACCATGGGCTAAATGGCCAGGTAACACGGACCCCGAAGGCTCAGAGAAATTTGCGGGAGGCTAAACAGCTGTTGTTAGACAGATGATAGCCTCCCGTCAAGACCATCAAGCGTGTTCTTTAACATTGAGTTATTTTACCTCTGAGCGGCACTTTCTTACACACCATGGGCTAAATGGCCAGGTTACATGGACTCCGAAGGCTCAGAGAAGGTTGGGGGAGGGGACCCACTGGAACAGCTGTTGTGAGACAGATGGTAGCCTCCCGTCAAGGCCATCCAGCGGGTTCTTTAACGTACACAGGGTATGGTACTTTTTTGCAAACCATGGGCTAAATGGCCATGCCACATGGATCCCGAGGGCTCAGAGAAGGTTGCGGGAGGGTCCTCACTGGAACAGTTGTTGTGAGACAGATGGTAGCCTCCCGTCAAGGACATCCAGCGTGATCTTTAACGTACACAGGGTATGGTACTTTTTTGCAAACCATGGGCTAAATAGCCATGCCACATGGACCCCGAATGCTCAGAGAAGGTTGGGGGAAGGTCCTCACTGGAACAGCTGTTGGGAGACAGATGATAGCCTCCCGTCAAAACCATGCAACGTGTTCTTTAACGTGTACAGGGTATGGCTTTCCCGCACACGGGGACACGTCCTAAGATCCCATCCGACGGATGGCGGCCTTTCCAAGCTTATCGGTCAGTAGAACTAATGGTTGTCCGAGGAAAAAAAAATCATTGCTTAATTTTTGATTTGTTCATTTTGGTATTTGTCGTTACAGTATGTGTAGAAATATTTCTCTATCGTAAATGATCAAACGGCAGTTTTATTATGTACAGGCTTTCACATCTGTTTGACCAATTACCGCCTGTCTGGATAGCCTTCAACAAAAAGAGCGAAAATAAATATGCCTAAACAAGCAATTCCTTCCATTGGTGTAAGATATGTTAAAGGTAATTTAATTTATTTTAATAACATTCAAGATAATTTACTTATTAAGATTTTGTTTAAATGTTTCCGAATATTATAAAAATATTTACCAAAATTAAAAAAAATAATTACCAGTTAATATTTTAGGATTAGAAATTCTTTTGGATTTATACACTTTGTTTTTGAAAGATATTATAGAAATTATAGTGGCAACACTGGACATTCCACTGATGACGTCACGTCCGTGTTTTCGCGATATCGTTTGTAATCCTTATTTAACCGCTGTATTCTTCTAGTAATTTAACTTTTAATTTATATTCACACCTTATAGTTTTTATTCTGAGGAAGTCATACAATCTGTAGCTGAATTTCTTATCACTGTGGTAAATAATAATTATTGATGACATATTTGAAATTTCGGTAGGAGAATAGATAGTTTCGTCGGTGCAGTGTAAAATTTTACCTTTAGGCCTTTGTAATTACTTTACAAGTTATTCGTGTCGCAGAATTGGCTGGTACAGCTCTCTGCTGTTGTGCTGTCCAACTGCTTCTTCGGCTTTGTCAGCCAAAGATTATTATCAACAGCTAACTGATCCTTTACACGTTTATTAAGCTCTCTATAATGTTTTCTATTAGGATTAGTATTGATTCAGGACATTCCTGTAGTTCTTTCTTTCTAAAATAAACTCAAGTGCCTTGTCACTCGGATAATTATGCGTTCTCTGCTTCATTTTACGTAACAGAGTACTGTTAGTTTCCAAAAAAGTCTATTTTAAGTGGTAACATTTTTCCTGAACTTCAGTAGCAAGCAAACCACGACTGTCATAATGAGTAAGTAACCTATCATGATAAGATGTACTCTAATTAGGTCTTTCACAGCTTCATAATTAAAGGTAAATTTTTTAACCTTAACACAACACTTCTTAAGTTTAAATCGCAAAACGCTTTTAACAAGATAATGGTCAGATCCAATTTCAGCTTCCGAATATGACCTGTTCTTTGTAACAGAACTAGTCCATTTGCTGTTAATTAATATATAATCTATAACGTTCTTATGCAGCCCATGAGATGAAACCCACGTGTACTTATGTATGTCACGGTGTTTGTAATAAGCGTTAGTTATTCTGAAGCCATTGAGTTCAACATTGGCATTGACGTCACGTAGAACAAGGATAACATCTCATTTCTTCACAGAATTCGAAATACCTTGAAGGTGTCTATAAAACCTATTTTCTCATCGTCATCGGCATTCACAGTTGTGGCATAACAGTAGATAATATTGAAGTCCTTAACACTTGTCTGTAATTTTCCTGTAAACAACCTTTCATTAATATCCTAGAAGATCATCACTAGTGTGTCACGCCTTGGTGATGTTCATTGTCTTTCTTCACCGAAAATTTAAGATACTCACGGTGAATCCGAAAAACTTTTGAAAGAGGTACTAGGTTAAAAGGAATGCGTCTTATTTCTGCTCCATAATTTTTAGTAAATTTGGTATAGAAGATACCGAAAAATGTAAGTGCGGAAGAGGAAACAAACCCCTCTGTTGGGAATACGAAACATTGTAAATGTCATTTCCTCCGGACTGTGCAAACAATACATCCTCAATCGTCACTCTCAGATGTCATTCGCCTATTATTGAAAACGTCCAACGCTTTTCTCGCTGTTCCATTTGCCGCGTTAGCTATTAAAATATGGCGAAGAAGTCATCCTATTTTGAGGGTTTGTAGTTATCAGAGCTTTGCCTCTCGCGAACAGATTTGAGTATACGAAGCAGCCATAGGCAAGGCCCGAGCGGTTGATAAATAGCGTCGGCCTGTCCTTCTGCAACCCACAGCTCTGCAGCTCGAAAATTATCAGCTGAATCAAGTTAAATAATATTCGTGAAGTGTTTGTGGTTCTTTTATATTTTCCTTCAGGTAAGTAACTTTGTAGTGAATAATTAGTTTAGAGTAGAGGTAATCTAATTCTACACTTTGTAGGCTAAGAGCTATGAAATTTCGGTCCGTTTCCAACCGACAAATAGTATGCAGCACATTATTCTGATTATGGGATATAAAATTGATAGTTAACCGCTATTTGTCGGTGTCGACCACTTTATTTTGTCTCGTCATACGGACATTATTCATTTCCTATGCTTTTCAAGTACCCTACCGAACGGCTACAGAATTTCCTTGTTATGCCAGTGAGAAACGTTACTTGGAAGCTCTAAAATATGCATTTAATGTAAAAATGTCACTGATGATAAATTAAAGATCATAATCAAATATTTTTTTAAATATAGGTTTTAAAAAATATTGTTTTAGTATTTAAATGGTTGCGGAAACTGGAATGGTTAACAATAATTTTCAGTGGTATGCCAGTGAGAAACTGGATTTATTATTTCAGCAGGTAAATTAGAATTACAAATCCTATCGCGAAAACACGGACATGACGTCATCTCTGGTATGTCCAAGTGTTGCCACCATAATTTCTATAAGATCTTTCAAAACCAAAGTATGTATAAATCAGAAAGAATTTCTAATCCTAAAATATTAACTGGTAGTTATTTCCTTTTTTTAATTTTGGTAAATATTTTTATAATATTCTGAAATATTTAAATAAAATCTTAATAAGTAAATTATTTTGAATGTTATTAAAATAAATTAACTTTAACTTATCTTAAACCAATTAAAGGAATTGCTTGTTTAGGCATATTTATTTTCGCTCTTTTTGTTCCAGGCTGTCCAGACAGGCGGTAACTAGGTGTCTTTCACAAAACGCGTTTCCCTATGGTGTCCAACGAGAAATTCCTAGATCGAGGCTAGGTGTGAATCTCTTACGTATGTCATAGGCAACTTTCTCCTTAGGGGTAAAGAACGCTTTTTCCTGTGTCCCCCCCCCCTCGGTGTGAGCGCCTGTACGCGGTGAGGGGGACCACCCTGTGAAGGTTCCGCTGGCTCGGTTACCTTCGCAGGGTCCTAAACGCTCGCCCGCGTGTTTGCCGTGCGCGGAGACCCGTGTCCCGGGAAAGGAGGATCCTGGTAGTTGCTCGGGGATCCCCGTCTTCTCTCCTCAGCTCATGACTGGTGGGGTCCCCTTTGGCCGTTTTGCCATTGGGGAGCCTGTCCGTCGCGGGGCTGGGCAGCGGATTCCGGGGCCTCTGCTATACACTGCTTTGGCCTCTGCTTCCGGTAAACGGGAGCTCCTGGGGTGGCCCCCCAAGGAGCAATCGGCTGGTGGGCAGGTCCTGCTAGGGTCAACAGTGCAGAGCGGTGAGTAACCTTGCCCACGGTCCGGGTACAGGTTTACAAGTTTCCTCACAACTTATTTTCCTTTTGTCGTTATCTTTTCTTTGTGAGGCCAGGTTGGCCATTCACAATTTTGTTATTTTAAGCTTTGTTTCATTTGTGCAGAACGTTTTTGTTCTGCACATTTCTCTTTTCATTTTCCTTCTATTTATTTGTGAGGGCTTGGCTCACTGTCTGTGTGGGTATAGTGCCTGCGTAGCCCTGGCGCCCGACTGGGCGTCCCCTTGGGCTCCGTGGAGGGTGGGGACAGCGGGCACTGAACCACACAATAAAAAACATGAGAGAGAATGATGAAAATAATGCGATCGCCGCCAACAAGAGGGCAAGACATGAGCCCCCATCTTCCTCGTTGTCAAAGCTCTGCCGTTGTCTTCCGTGTCTGTGTCTTCGTTCCCAAAGTTCCTGATCATCCACTCCACGGGTGATCAGGTACTTGGGGACATGTCCCCTTTTTTCGTTAATAAAGGTTTGAAAGGTCTTGCGGGAGAGCCGAAATCCGTCAAGCGCTTACGATCTGGCGACTTGCAGGTTGAGACCGCTTGTTCGAAACATTCTGAACTGCTCCTGAAAGTCATAGAAATTGGTGGGGTGGATGTCGAAGTCACTCTCCATAAAACTTTGAATTCCTCTTGGGGTGTGATCACCGAGTGGGGCCTCCTCAAAGTCACTGAGGAGGAAATCCTCTCGGAGCTCATACCTCAAGGAGTAACAGCGGTCCACTGGGTTTCGACACGCTGTGATGGGAAATTAACACCCACCCGGGTGTTGATTGTGACATTCAATACGCCACGCCTGCCTTCTTATATCAAGGCAGCTTATTTACATTGTGAGGTTCGGCCGTATATCCCAAACCCTCTGCGCTGTTTTCAGTGTCAGATATACGGTCATGCCCGCACAGCATGCAGGGGCAAGCCCACCTGTGCTCGCTGTGGCAGTAAAGATCATCTCGATCCTGACTGCACAGCAGAAAAGGCATGCTGTGTGAACTGTAGTGGCGAACACCCGGCGTACTCCCGCGACTGTCCAAAGTGGAAGGAGGAAAAGGAGGTACAACGCCTCAAAGTCATCAACAATATCTCATACGCTGAAGCAAGAAAGCTTGCTGCACCACCCGCCCCGCCTGGCAAGGTTTCCTATGCCAGTGCTGTCATTGGAAAGCCCATCGTTCCAATGACTTCGGTTGCGGTGCAGACTGATATCAGTGTACCACCTACTGAGTCTTTCTCGCCAGCTGCGAAGTACCTCCTCACGCAGGCGAGACCGAGGATGGTGTCGACTTCGACATCAACCCCGGTTTACATTCCTGCAGCTCAGCCTTCCACCGGAAGACCTCATCTTCCCCGTCCTCAGACAGCAAGACCATCAAAGCCTAAGGGGCCCCCACCGGGGCCCAAAAAGAAAATCACTGCACCTCAAAGGGCGGTCACCGATTCATGCCCCTCGGATGATTCCGAGGACATGGATACCGACCGCCCCCTATTCACTAAACCGTCCTCTGCGGCGGTTAAGTTGAATAGAAACACGTCGTCCATGCACTCTTCTAAGTCCTGAGATGGCCACACTCTTACAATGGAATTGTCGTGGATTCCAGAGGAATCTTGACGACATCAAGGTCCTCCTTCAGGCATACCAGCCCATCTGTGTGTGCCTGCAGGAGACATACTTGCAGCCAGTCACAGATCCCACGATCCGGCACTTTTCACTGGTTCGCAAGGACCGGGATGGAGATGGTCCAGCTCGGGGGGGGGTGTCGCCATCCTCGTGAGCAACCATTCTCCATTCCAGGTCGTACCCCTCACCACCAACTTGGAGGCGGTAGCCATCCGTCTCTTCGTGGGGTTCTCGCTGACTGTCTGCTCTGTATATCTTCCACCTGGGAGCATCGTCTTCCAGGAAGACCTTGATGATCTCGTCTCGCAGCTGCCGTCCCCCTTCCTCATTATGGGGGACCTCAACGGACACAGTCCACTTTGGGGCAGTGCTGACACCAACGGGAGGGGCGGGGTCTAGAGCAGTGGCTCCTGGATCCTTCTCTCTCCCTGTTGAACACCGGTGTCAGTACTTACTTTCACTCCCCAACCCGCTCTTTCACTGCCATTGACCTCACCATCTGCTCCTACTCGATCCTTCCACTCTTTACATGGGAGGTCGAGGACAACCCTTATGGAAGCGATCACCTCCCCGTGGTGTGCACCATCTCGCGTGGGGGGCTTTGCAGCCCTTCACGCGTCTCGCGGTGGAGGCTCGATCGGGCTGACTGGGGTGGTTTCGAGCTGCTCTCTGAGCTTGATGACCACTCTGTCAGCAAGGAGCCCATCAATGTGGCAGTAGCAGAGATAACGGACTGTATCATAGATGCAGCTGCATCAACAATTCCTCAAACTTCAACACGGTTTCCTCGCTTTCCGAAACCGTGGTGGAATCCAGATTGCACCGCAGCTCGTAAGGCTCAGAACAAGGCTTGGGGAGTGTTTCGGAGATATCCGACAACCCCCAACCTCGAAAATTTCAAACGCGCCAGGGCGAAAGCTCATTTTGTCCGACGCCAGAGCCAGAAGGAATCTTGGATCAAGTATACATCTTCTATCACCCGCACGACTAGTTCTAAGGTCGTGTGGGATAAAGTCCGGAAGATGAGTGGGAACTACACGTCCCACTCGTTATCGATCCTGGAGCAAAATGGACATTCAATTGCTGATCCCAAAGCAATTGCCGACACCCTGGGAGAGTCTTTCTCTTCCATCTCTTCGTCTTTCTCTTACTCCCCCGAGTTTCTGGCCCAGAAGGGCAGGGTGGAGCGCTCTCCGCTGTCTTTCCACTCGAATGGCCTGGAGCCTTACAACAGGCCATTCACAGCGGAGGAGCTTCGCCTTGCTCTGTACTCTTCTCGTGCCTCTGCTGTAGGGCCGGACAATGTCCATTATGCCATGCTCCAACATCTTTCACCATCGAGGTGGGATCGGCTGCTCCATCTCTTCAATCGCATTTTTCTCGAGGAGCAGTTTCCGGACTCCTGGCGGGAGGCCATCGTCTTGGCCTTCCCCAAGCCAGGCAAAGATCCCAAGATTCCTTTCAATTATCGTCCCATGGCATTGACGAGCTGCATGTGCAAGGTGTTGGAAAGAATGGTAAATGCCAGACTCATCTGGTATTTAGAACATCACAACCTTCTTTCCAACACCCAGTGTGGCTTTCGCAGGCAACGGTCAACTCTTGACCATCTGATACCCCTCGAATAGGCTATCAGAAACTCATTTTTACGTAGAGAGCACCTGGTGTCAATTTCCTTCGACATCGAAAAAGCGTATGACACGGCTTGGAGATTCGGCATTCTTCGTGACCTCCACAGTTTCGGCTTAAGAGGTCACATGCCGATCTTCATCTCCAACTTCTTATCGACACGCTCTTTTCGTGTCCGTGTCGGTAACACTCTGTCGCGGCCATACCCCCAAGAACAGGGGGTACCACAAGGCTGCGTTCTGAAAGTTACACTTTTCGCTGTGAAGATTAATTCAATTACTAGACAACTTCCTCCATCTGTAGGCAATGCCCTCTATGTTGATGACTTTAGCATCTTTTGCTCTTCGTCAAGCATGAGGGTCATTGAAAGACAACTGCAAATTGCCCTGAACAATCTATCGGTTTGGGCGACGGCAAACGGGTTTCGGTTCTCCCCACAGAAGACCGCTTGTGTGCACTTTTGCCACAAGCGTAATCTTCGTCTGGATCCCGAGCTGCGGCTCGGTGGTAACATCATTCCAGTTGTGGTGGAGACCAAGTTTCTCGGTCTCATATTCGATCGGAAATTGACCTTTTTACCACACATACGTCATCTCAGGTCCAAGTGCACGCGGGCATTGAACATCGTCAAGGTCCTCTCCTCCCTCTCTTGGGGGGCGGACCGATGTTCTTTGCTCCGCCTGTACCGTGCACTTGTCCAATCGAAACTGGACTACGGATCCCAGGTGTACGACTCGGCCCGGGATTCGGTGGTGAAGGTGCTGGACCCCCTCCATCATCAGGCCCTCCATGTTTGCACGGGAGCCTTCCGCACTTCACCGGTCCAGAGTCTTTACGTTGAGACCGACGAACCTTCTTTATCTCTTCGCCGTCAGCAGTTGTCCCTACAATATGCTTCTAAATTGCGATCCCTGCCTGGCCATCCCACTTGGGACTGCGTTTTCAGTCCGAAGTGGGAAATGCTTTACAATAATCGGCCGACTGCCATTCGTCCTTTTGGTTTGCGAGTCCGAGGCTACCTCAGAGACATCAACACCAGTCTCGATAGCGTTGCACAGTCGACAGCTGAGCCACTTCCACCATGGCTCGCTGTTTACCCTTCCTGTGATTTTTGCTTGTGCAGGACGGGGAAGGCCTTAACACCGGACTGTGTGTACCGGAAACTCTTTGCCAGCCAACGTGCTGAGCACCCGGACTTCTTGCCTGTCTTCACAGATGGCTCGAAGTCCGGCACTTCAGTGGGATCAGCCATGGTCTGCTGTGATGTAATCATTGCAGACCAGATCCCACTGCAGTGTTCCATCTTCACTGCAGAGTTGCACGCTATCAGCCTCGCCTTGGACCACGTGGCGACTAAGCATCATCGTCGGTGTGTGCTTTACACCGACTCGCTTAGCTCGCTACAGGCTTTGATCTCGGTGAGGCATCGCCCTCACCCAGTTCTTACTAAGATCCGCCAGCAGCTACATCGTCTGGCAGCCACCACCACCATCATTTCTGTTGGGTGCCCGGTCATGTCGGAATCAGGGGCAATGATTTGGCAGATTCTGCTGCTAGGTCAGCCACGCCCCTGTCCGACTCTCCGTTGCTGGTTCTCTATCTGGATTTCCTGCAGCGTTTTACCATCGAGCTCCGGGCACAGTGGCAGAGGTCTTGGTCAGAACAGCTTACGAACAAGCTCTTTGAGATCAAACCTATCATCAAACCATGGCAGTCTTGCTACCGCAGGAATCGCAAGGAGGAAGTTGTACTTGCTCGGCTCCGCTTAGGTCACTCGTTTATTACTCGTTCGTTTCTTCTTCGGGCGGACGACGTACCTAAGTGCGAGTTTTGCGACACCGTTTTAACAATCGAACATATTTTAATCTCATGCTCTGCTTTTAACTTTGAACGACGTATGATTTTTAATTTCCATAATTTTATGTCCGAGCCTCTTACACTCGGACATCTTTTATCTGATCATTGCATTTTATCTTCAGTTTTTAACTTTTTGAAATATTGTGGATATTTTAACGAATTTGATTTTACCTTAACTTTATGCATTATTTATCCCAGGTCTCTTACACCTGGGATTATTTTATTTCATAATTCTACAGTTGTTTTATTCTGTTCATATACACTTGTTTTTTGTTATTTTACCACTTTACAATGTTGAAAATGTATTTTAACTTTTGGTTACGGGGTTCTATGTCTTTTATCTTTTATATTGTCTTTTGTTTGGCGCATTATGGCCTTATTGCCGATGCGCCATTAAACCCCAAACAACCAAACCAAACCAAACCTGTGTTCCCAAAGGACAACCCTGTGGTTTAATCTAAGGCTTCTATTACACATTTCGCTGTACTGTACATTACCTCCTTCTTAGCTCTGAACAATTCGTTTCCGCATACTGTAACAACGAATAGGGAAATGAAGAAATCAAAAATTAACCAAAGAATTTTTTTTTCCTCGGACAACCATTAGTTCTACTGAGCGAGCTTTACAAAATCCGAGCCGAAATGAAAGGGGTCGTTTGTGGTCGACAGCGACAAATAGCGTTTAATTATAAAATTTATATCCCATAATCAGATTAATGTGCTGTATAGTACCTCTCGGTTGAAATATCATAACTCTCATGCTAAAAAGTGGAAAATTAGATATCCTCTACTGTAAATTAATTATTGACTAGAAAGTTATTTACCTGAAAGAATTTATAAACGAACTACAAACACTTTATGAATATTATTAAACTTGATTCACCTGATATTTTTTCGAACAGCAGAATGGTGGTTTAGAGAAGGGCATAGAGAATACAGTCCGTTTGTATTTTTTAATCGCATAGACCTTGCCAATGGTTGCTTATTACACTGTAATGTGTTCCCGGTACGCAAAGCTATAAAAATCTCAAAAAAAAACAAAAAAACTCAAATTATATCAATTATTATTCGCCAATCTATAATTATTCATACGGGCAACATGGCGAAACCAAGGGAGTCTCTCTCTGCAAAATATGCTGCTTAAAGGAGGTTGCAAACTCCTTTGCCTAACCTCATCATTAGTTACAAAGTTGAACCAATTAATGCCCAAGATACTGCGTAAGCATCTGGAATCAAAAACATCTAGTTTCCTGTTATCTAGTTTACAAAATATCCAAGTTTCACTACCATAACTAACCCTAGAAAGAACCAAACTGTTATACAGTCTAATTTTAGTTTTTAGGTGTATACGCCTATTTCTCCACACTCTCCAAAGATTCTTAAAAGACCCGGCAGCAATACCTATTCGTCTGTTAATCTCATGCCGCACTTCACCATTATCTGTTACATAGCTCCCAAGATAATTAAACTGTGACACCTGCTCAAGACTGCAACCATTCAGATTAACTGAATCACAGCCTGCCTGACTAATATTCATCACTTTAGTTTTCTCTCTGTTTATAACCAAACCTACTCTACTACCAGTTTGATCAACAGCTCGAATGAAAGAGTTCATCTCATCAACATCATTTGCCAAAAGGGCTAAATCATCAGTATAAACTCCCCCTCGGTGTGAGCGTCTGTATGCGGTGAGGGGGACCACCCTGTGAAGGTTCCGCTGGCTCGGTTACCTTCGCAGGGTCCTAAACGCTCGCCCGCATGTTTGCCGTGCGCGGAGACCCGTGTCCCTGGAAAGGAGGATCCTGGCAGTTGCTCAGGGGTCCCCGTCTTCTCTCCCCAGCTCATGACTGGTGGGGTCCCTTTTGGCCGTTTTGCCATTGGGGAGCCTGTCTGTCGCGGGGCTGGGCAGCGACTTCCGGGGCCGCTGCTATACACTGCTTTGGCCTCTGCTTCAGGTAAACGGGAGATACTGGGGCGGCCCCCTCAGGATCAATCGGCTGGTGGGCTGGTCCTGCTAGGGTCAACTATGCTGATCAGTGAGTAACCTTGTCCACCGTCCGGACAACGGTTTGCGAGTTTCCCCACACATTTACTAATTTTGTAGTTTTCTTTCTTTTGTGAGGCCAGCTCTTGTCTCACACTTTATTGCTTTGTTGCTTCTTTTCTTTTGTGGGAACTCCGACGAGTTTCCCACCATTTCTCTTTTACTTTTACTTTTTGTTTTGTAGTGAGGGCTTGGCTCACTGGCTGTGTGGGTATGGTGCCCGGGCAGCCCTGACGCCTAACTGGGCGTCCCCTTGTTGGACTCCATGGTGGGTGGGGACAACGGGCACTGAATTTTTTAAAAACAAACATGAGTTCTCCAACTCATAAAAATTCGATCAATGCCGCCAAGAGGGCTCGCCATGAACCCCCAACATCTCTGTCTTTGCCTTCGTCTTCGTGTGTGTCTCCGTCTCCGAAGTTCGTGATCATCCACTCTACGGGTGATCAGGTTCTTGGGGACATGTCCCCGTTTTTTATACACAAGGGTATTCAAGGTCTTGCGGGAGAACCGAAATCTGTCAAGCGCCTAAGATCCGGTGACTTGCAGGTGGAGACTGCATGCTCCAAACATTCGGATCTTCTATTAAAGGTTACAGCGATTGGTGGAGTGGCAGTCGAAGTCACTCCACACAAGACGCTCAATTTCTCTCGGGGCGTGATCTCCGAATGGGGCCTCCTCAAGGTTTCTGAGGAGGAAACCCTCTCAGAGCTTTCAGCCCAGGGAGTGATAGCAGTCCACCGGGTTTCGTCACGCCGTAATGGAAAGTTAGAGCCCAGCCGGGTACTCATTCTAACTTTCAACTCACCACACCTGCCTACTTCTATCAAGGCAGGACACTTAAAGTGCGAGGTGCGACCATTTATACCAAACCCTCTGCGTTGTTTCCAATGCCAGAGGTTTGGCCTTGCCCGCACCGCTTGCCGGGGCAAGCCCACCTGTGCTCGTTGTGGCAGTCAGGATCATCTTGAACCTGACTGCACAGCAGAGAGGGCATGCTGTGTCAACTGCCGTGGTGAGCATCCGGTGTACTCCCGCGACTGTCCGAAGTGGCTGGAGGAGAAAGAGGTACAGCGCCTGAAGACCCTCCACAACATCAGCTATCCAGAGGCGAGAAAGCTCGCTGCACCGCCTGCCCCACCTGGCAAGGTCTCCTATGCTGGTGCGGTCGTCGGAAAGCCAGTCGTTACGACGGCTTCCGTGGCGGTGCAGACCGACATCAGCATTCCACCAGCTGAATCTTTCTCTCCTGCTGCTAGGTACCTCTTGACGCAGGCGAAGCCGACGTCGGTGTCAATCTCGACATCGACACCGGTTTCTATTCCTGCGTCTGTGCCTTCTACTTCCACCTCCGGAAGGCCCCCTCCAACCCGCCCACAGACAGCAAGACCTACAAAACACAAGGGCCCCCACCGGGGCCCAAAAAGAAAATTTTACCTCCTTCGCGTTCGGCGGTCTCTGATCCATGTTGCTCGGATGACTCCGAGGACATGGACACCAACCGCCCTAATTTTCCAAAACCGTCGCTGGCGACGGTTAAAATAAATCGTAAGTCGTCCGCCACTTCTTCCAAGACCTGAGATGGCCACACTCCTTCAATGGAACTGTCGTGGATTCCAGAGGAATATTGACGACATCAAGGTCCTCCTGAGGGCACACGAACCCCTCTGCATGTGCCTTCAGGAGACATTGTTGCAGACAGCCAACAATCCCACTATCCGGTACATTTCTCTCGTTCGCCGGGACCGGGATGGAGATGGTCCAGCTCACGGAGGTGTTGCCATCCTCGTGAGCAACCATTCTCCATTCCAGGTCATTCCAATCTCCACACACTTAGAGGCGGTAGCCATCCGCCTCTTTGTGGGATTTTCGTTGACTGTCTGTTCTGTCTAACTCCCACCCAGAAGCATCGTTATCCGGGACGACCTTAATGACCTCGTCTCGCAGCTGCCGTCCCCCTTCCTCATCATGGGGGATTTCAACGGACACAGTCCACTGTGGGGCAGTGCTGACACCAACAGGAGAGGCCGGGTCCTGGAGCAGTTTCTCCTGGATCCATCGCTCTCCCTGTTGAACACCGGTGTCAGTACCTACTTTCACTCCCCAACCCGCACATTCACTGCCATTGACCTCACCATCTGCTCCCCCTCGATCCTTCCACTCTTTACATGGGAGGTCGAGGACAATCCCTATGGAAGCGATCACCTTCCCATGGTGTGCACCATCTCTCGTGGGGGGCCTTGCAACCCTTCACGTATCTCCCGGTGGAGGCTTGATCGGGCTGACTGGAGTGATTTCGAGCTCTTGTCTGAGCTCGATGAGCACTCTGTCAGCCAGGAGCCCATCAATGTTGCAGTGGTGGAGTTGACGGACTGCATCGTCCATGCACCTGCCTCTGCTATTCCTCAGACCTCGACTCGGTTTCCACGGTTCCCAAAGCGGTAGTGGAATCCCGACTGCACCACAGCTCGTAAGGCTCAGAACAAGGCTTGGAGGGTGTTTCGGAGATATCCGACGTCCCCCAACCTAGAAGCATTCAAGGGCGCCAGGGCGAAAGCCCGTTTCGTTCGGCGCCAGAGCCAGAAGGAATCTTGGATGAAATATACATCTTCTATAACCCGCACGACCAGCTCTAAGGTCGTGTGGGATAAGGTCCGGAAGATGGGTGGGAAGTTCATGTCCCACTCATTATCGATCCTGAAGCACAATGGACAGGCAATTGCTGATCCTCGTGCAATTGCCGACACTCTGGGGGAGTCATTCTCCTCCATCTCCTCATCTTCCTCTTACTCCCCCGAGTTTCTGGCCCAGAAGAGCAGGGCCGAACGCTCTCCGCTGTCCTTCTATTCGAATGGCCTGGAGTCTTACAACAGGCCATTCACAGCGGAGGAGCTTCGCCTTGCTCTGCACACTTCTCGTGCATCTGCTGTGGGGCCAGACAATGTCCATTATGCTATGCTCCAACATCTCTCACCATCGAGTAAGGATCGACTGCTCCGACTCTTCAACCGTATTTTCATCGAGGAGCAGTTTCCGGACTCCTGGCGGGAGGCCATAGTCTTTGCCTTCCCTAAGCCAGGCAAAGATCCCAAGATTCCTTCCAATTATCGTCCAATTGCGTTGACGAGCTGCGCCTGCAAGGTGTTGGAAAGGATGGTAAATACCAGGCTTGCCTGGTATTTGGAGCATCACGGCCTTCTTTCCAACACACGGTGTGGCTTTCGCAGGCACCGGTCTACTGTAGACCACCTGATCCGCCACGAATCGGCGATCAGGAATTCTTTTTTACGTCGAGGGCACCTGGTGTCCATTTTCTTCGACATCGAAAAGGCGTACGACACGGCATGGAGATTCGGCATTCTTCGTGACCTTCACAGCTTCGGCTTGCGAGGTCACATGCCGATCTTCATTGCAAACTTTTTATCTTCTCGTATTTTTCGAGTTCGTGTCGCCAACACTCTGTCGTGGCCTTTCCCCCAAGAACAGGGGGTGCCACAAGGCTGCATCCTGAGTGTTACGCTTTTCGCTGTCAAGATAAATTCCATTACACGGCAACTTCCTCCGACTGTAGGCAATGCCCTTTATGTTGATGACATTAGCATCTTTTGCTCATCGTCCAGCATGAGGGTCATTGAGCGACAACTGCAAACTGCCCTGAACAATCTCTCGGTTTGGGCGACGGCCAATGGGTTCCGGTTCTACCCACAGAAGACCGCTTGTGTGCACTTTTGCCGCAAGCGTAATCTTCATCTGGACCCCGAGCTGCAGCTCGGGGGTAACATCATTCCAGTTGTGGTGGAGACCGAGTTTCTCGGTCTCAACTTCGACCGGAAATTGACATTTTTACCTCATATTCGACATCTCAGGTCCAAGTGCACGCGGGCATTGAACATCATCAAGGTCCTCTCTTCCCTCTCTGGGGGGGCGGACCGATGTTCTTTGGTCCGCCTTTACCGTGCACTTGTCCAGTCGAAACTGGACTACGGATCCCAGGTGTATGACTCCGCCCTGGATTCGGTGGTGAAGGTGCTGGACCCACTCCATCATCAGGCCCTCCGTGTGTGCACGGGGGCCTTCCGCACTTCACCGGTCCAGAGTCTCTACGTTGAGACCGATGAACCATCTTTATCTATTCGCCGTCAGCAGTTGTCCCTACAGTATGCATCAAAATTGCGATCCCTGCCAGGCCATCCCACTTGGGACTGCGTTTTCAGTCCCAGGTGGGAAATGTTACACCAAAATCGGCCGACTGCCATTCATCCTTTCGGTTTGCGTGTCCGAGATTACCTGCGAGACATCAACACCAGTCTCGATAGCATCGCACAGTCGACAGCTGAGCCACTTCCACCTTGGCTCGCTGTTTCCCCTTCCTGCGATTTTTCCCTGTGCAGGACGGGGAAGGCCTTTACACCCGACTGTGTGTACCGGCAACTCTTTGCCAGCCATCGTGCTGCGCACCCGGACTTCTTGCCTGTTTTCACAGATGGCTCGAAGTCCGGCCCTTCTGTGGGATCAGCTATGGTCTGCTGTGATGTAATCATTGCAGACCAGATCCCACAGCAGTGTTCCATCTTCACTGCTGAGTTGCATGCTATCAGCATTGCCTTGGACCATATAGCAGCTAAGCATCATCGTCCGTTTGTTCTTTACACCGACTCGCTTAGCTCGCTACCGGCTTAGATCTCAGTGAGGCATCGGCCTCACCCTGTTCTCTCCAAGATCCGCCAGCAGCTCCATCGTCTGGCAGCCACCACCACGATTCTCTTCCGTTGGGTGCCCGGTCATGTCGGAATCAGGGGCAATGATTTGGCAGATTCTGGTGCCATGTCAGCCACGCCCCTGTCCGACTCTCCCTTGCCGGATCCATATGTGGATTTCCGGCAGCGTTTCACCATCGAGCTCCGGGCACAGTGGCAGAGATCTTGGTCTGAACAGGTTGCTAACAAGCTCTTCGAGATCAACCCCATTGTCAAACCGTGGCAGTCTTGTTTCGCAGGAATCATAAGGAGGAAGTTGTCCTTGCTCGACTCCGCTTAGGTCACTCGTTTCTAACCCACTCTTTTCTTCTTCAGGCGGACGCAGTACCTAAGTGCGAGTTTTGTGACACCGTTTTAACAGTTAAACATATTTTAATTGAATGTCATTGTTTTAACCTTGAACGACGTTTGCTTTTTAACTTCCACGATTTAACGTCCGAGCCCCTTACACTCGGACAACTTTTATCTGATGATTCACTTTTAACTAATGTTTTCGACTTTTTACGCTTTACCGGTTATTTTACTCGTTTATGAATTTTCTCTTTTTTACTGGTTTTTTACCTGCGTTTTACCTGTTGTTTTTTACATGGGTCCTATACACCCATTGTTATTGTTGATTTTATACTTGTTGCTTTTACACTTGTTGCTTTCTTTTACTCTTTTTATACATCTCGTTTTTTATGCTGTATTATTTGTGTCTCTTTTAAATTTGGTTGTGGGTTCCATGTCTCTTACCATTTTTATCGTTTGTTTGGCGCAATATAGCCTTAGTTGTTATTGCGCCAAAAAACCCCAAACAACCAATCTCTCTGCAAAATATGCTGCCTAACCTCATCATTAGTTACAAAGTTGAACCACCTAATGCCCAAGATACTGCGTAAGCATCTGGAATCAAAAACATCTAGTTTCCTGTTATCTTGTTTACAAAATATCCAAGTTTCACTACCATAACTAACCCTAGAAAGAACCAAACTATTATACAGTCTAATTTTAGTTTTTAGGTGTATACGCCTATTTCTCCACACTCTCCAAAGATTCTTAAAAGACCCAGCAGCAATACCTATTCGTCTGTTAATCTCATGCCGCACTTCACCATTATCTGTTACATAGCTCCCAAGATAATTAAACTGTGACACCTGCTCAAGACTGCAACCATTCTGATTAACTGAATCACAGCCTGCCTGACTAATATTCATCACTTTAGTTTTCTCTCTGTTTATAACCAAACCTACTCTACTACCAGTTTCATCAACAGCTCGAATGAAAGAGTTCATCTCATCAACATCATTTGCCAAAAGGGCTAAATCATCAGTATAATCTCCCCCTCGGTGTGAGCGCCTGTATGCGGTGAGGGGGACCACCCTGTGAAGGTTACGCTGGCTCGGTTACCTTCGCAGGGTCATAAACGCTCGCCCGCGTGTTTGCCGTGCGCAGAGACCCGTGTTCCTGGCAAGGAGGATCCTGGCAGTTGCTCAGGGGTCCCCTTTGGCCGTTTTGCCATTGGGGAGCCTGTCTGTCGCGGGGCTGGGCAGCGACTTCCGGGGCTGCTGCTATACACTGCTTTGGCCTCTGCTTCAGGTAAACGGGAGGTACTGGGGCGGCCCCCTCAGGATCAATCTGCTGGTGGGCTGGTCCTGCTAGGGTCAACTATGATGATCAGTAAGTAACCTTGTCCACCGTGCGGACAACGGTTTGCGAGTTTCCCCACACATTTACTAATTTTGAAATTTCCTTTCTTTTATGAGGCCAGCTCTTGCCTCACACTTTATTGCTTTGTTGCGTCTTTTCTTTTGTGGGAACTCCGACGAGTTTCCCACCATTTCTCTTTTCCTTTTACTTTTTGTTTTGTAGTGAGGGCTTGGCTCACTGGCTGTGTGGGTATGGTGCCCGGGCAGCCCTGGCGCCCAACTGGGCGTCCCCTTGTTGGACTCCATGTTGGGTGGGGACAACGGGCACTGAATTTTTTAAAAACAAACATGAGTTCTCCAACTCATAAAAATCCGATCAATGTCGCCAAGAGGGCTCGCCATGAACCCCCAACATCTCTGTCTTTGCCTTCGTCTTCGTGTGTGTCTGTCTCCGAAGTTCCTATTATCCACTCTACGGGTGATCAGGTCCTTGGGGACATGTCCCCGTTTTTTATACACAAGGGCATTCAAGGTCTTGCGGGAGAACCGAAATCTGTCAAGCGCCTAAGATCTGGTGACTTGCAGGTGGAGACTGCGTGCTCCAAGCATTCGGAGCTTCTATTAAAGGTTACAGCGATTGGTGGAGTGGCAGTCGTAGTCACTCCAAACAAGATGCTCAATTCCTCCCGGGGCATGATCTCTGAGTGGGGCCTCCTCAAGGTTTCTGAGGAGGAAATCCTCTCGGAGCTTTCAGCCGAGGGAGTGATAGCAGTCCACCGGGTTTCTTCACGACGTAATGGAAAGTTAGAGCACACCAGGGTACTTATTCTAACTTTCAACACACCACACCTGCCTACTTCCATCAAGGCAGGCTACTTACACTGCGAGTTGCGGCCATTTATTCCCAACCCTCTGCGTTGCTTTCAATGCCAGAGGTTTGGCCATGCCCGCACCGCATGCCGGGGCAAGCCCACCTGTGCTCGTTGTGGCAGTCAGGATCATCTTGAACCTGACTGCACAGCAGAAAAGGCATGCTGTGTAAACTGCCGTGGTGAACATCCGGCGTACTCCCGCGACTGTCCGAAGTGGCTGGAGGAGAAAGAGGTACAGCGCCTAAAGACCCTTCACAATATCAGCTATCAGAGGCGAGAAAGCTCGCTATCAGCTATCAGAGGCGAGAATCACGCTTCAGAGGCGAGAAAGCTCGCTGCTCCGCCTGCCCCACCTGGCAAGGTCTCCTATGCCGGTGCGGTTGTCGGAAAGCCCATCGTTAAGATGGATTCCGTGGCGGTGCAGACAGACATCAGCGTTCCACCTGCTGAATCTTTCTCGCCTGCTGCCAAGTACCTCTTGACGCAGGCGAATCCGACATCTGTGTCCATCTCGACATCGACACAGGTTTCTATTCCTGTGTCTGTGCCTTCCACATCCACCTCCGGAAGGCCCCCCCGACCCCGCCCACAGACAGCAAGACCTACAAAACCCAAGGGGCTCCCGCTGGGGCCCAAAAAGAAAATTTTACCACCTTCGCGTTCGGCGGTCTCTGATCCATGTTGCTCGGATGACTCCGAGGACATGGACACTGACCGCCCAATTTTTCCAAAACCGTCGCTGGCGACGGTTAAAATAAATCGAAAGTCGTCCGCCAATTCTTCCAAAACCTGAGATGGCCACACTCCTTCAATGGAACTGTCGTGGATTCCAGAGAAATATTGACGACATCAAGGTCCTCCTGAGGGCACACGAACCCCTCTGCGTCTGCCTGCAGGAGACATTTTTGCAGACGGTCAACAGTCCCACAATCCGGCACTTTTCTCTGGTTCGTCGGGACTGGGATGGAGATGGTCCAGTTCATGGAGGTGTTGCCATCCTCGTGAGCAACCACTCGCCATTCCAGGTCATTCCCCTCACCACCGACTTCGAGGCGTTGCCATCCGCCTCTTTGTGGGATTTTCGTTGACTGTCTCTTCTGTCTATCTCCCGCCCGGAAGCGTCATTTTCCGGGATGACCTCGATGACCTCGTCTCGCAGCTGCCGTCCCCCTTCCTCATCATGGGGGACTTCAATGGCCACAGTCCGCTCTGGGGCAGTGCTGACACCAACGGGAGGGGCCGGGTCTTGGAGCAGTGTCTCCTGGATCCATCGCTCTCCCTGTTGAACACTGGTGTCAGTACCTACTTTCACACCCCAACCCGCACATTCACTGCCATTGACCACACCATCTGCTCCTCCTCGATCCTTCCACTCTTTATATGGGGGTCGACAACAATCCCTACGGAAGCGATCACCTCCCCGTGGTGTGTACCATCTCTCGTGGGGGGCCTTGCAGCCCTTCGCGTGTCTCCCGGTGGAGGCTTGATCGGGCTGACTGGAGTGATTTCGAGCTCTTGTCTGAGCTCGATGAGCACTCTGTCAGCCAGGAGCCCATCAATGTTGCAGTGGCGGAGTTGACGGACTGCATCGTCCATGCAGCTGCCTCTACTATTCCTCAGACCTCGACTCGGTTTCCACGGTTCCCAAAACCGTGGTGGAATCCCGACTGCACAGCAGCTCATAAGGCTCAGAACAAGGCTTGGGGGGTGTTTCGGAGATATCCGACGTCCCCCAAACTCGAAGCATTCAAACGCGCCAGGGCGAAAGCCCGTTTCATCTGGCGCCAGAGCCAGAAGGAATCTTGGATGAAATATACATCTTCTATCACCCGCACGACCAGTTCTAAGGTTGTGTGGGATAAAGTCTGGAAGATGGGTGGGAAGTACATGACCCACTCAATTCCAATTATCGTCCAATTGGAAGTACATGACGTCGAATTATCGTCCAATTGCGTTGACGAGCTGCGTCTGCAAGGAGTTGGAAAGGATGGTAAATACCAGGCTAGCCTGGTATTTGGAGCATCATGGCCTTCTTTCCAACACGCAGTCGCAGGCACCGGTCTACTTTAGACCACCTGATCCGCCTCGAATCGGCGATCGGGAATTCTTTTTTACGACGAGAGCACCTGGTGTCAGTTTTCTTCGACATCGAAAAAGCGTACGACACGGCATGGAGATTCGGCATTCTTCGTGACCTTCACAGCTTCGGTTTGCGAGGTCACATGCCGATCTTCATCGCGAACTTTTTATCTTCTCGTGTTTTTCGAGTCCGTGTCGGCAACACTCTATCGCGGCTTTTCCCCCAAGAACAGGGGCTGCCTCAAGGCTGCGTCCTGAGTGTTGCACTTTTCGCTGTCAAGATCAATTCCATTACACGGCAACTTCCTCCGACTGTAGGCAATGCCCTCTATGTTGATGACTTTAGCATCTTTTGCTCATCGTCCAGCATGAGGGTCATTAAACGACAACTGCAAACTGCCCTGAACAATCTCTCGGTTTGGGCGACGGCCAATGGGTTCCGGTTCTCCCCACAGAAGACCGCTTGTGTGCACTTTTGCCGCAAGCGTAATCTTCATCTGGACCCCGAGCTGCGGCTCAGGGGTAACATCATTCCAGTTGTGGCGGAGACCCAGTTTCTCGGTCTCATCTTTGACCGGAAATTGACCTTTTTACCACATATTCGACATCTCAGGTCCAAGTGCACGCGGGCATTGAACATCATCATGGTCCTCTCCTCCCTCTCTTGGGGGGCGGACCGATGTTCTTTGCTCCGCCTTTACCGTGCACTTGTCCGGTCGAAACTGGACTACGGATCCCAGGTGTATGACTCCGCCAGGGATTCGGTGGTGAAGGTGCTGGACCCACTCCATCATCAGGCCCTCCGTGTGTGCCTTCCGCACTTCACCGGTCCAGAGTCTCTACGTTGAGACCGATGAACCATCTTTTTCTATTCGCCGTCAGCAGTTGTCCCTGCAGTATGCATCAAAATTGCGATCCCTGCCAGGCCATCCCACTTGGGACTGCGTTTTCAGTCCATGGTGGGAAATGTTATACCAGAATCGGCCGACTGCCATTCGTCCTTTCTATTTGCGTGTCCGAGATTACCTGCGAGACATCAATACCAGTCTCGATAGCATCGCACAGTCGACAGCTGAGCCACTTCCACCTTGGCTCGCTGTTTCCCCTTCCTGCGATTTTTCCCTGTGCAGGACGGGGAAGGCCTTTACACCCGACTGTGTGTACCGGCAACTCTTTGCCTGCCATCGTGCTACGCAGCCGGACTTCTTCCCCCTCGGTGTGAGCGCCTGTATGCGGTGAGGGGGACCACCCTGTAAAGGTTCCGCTGGCTCGGTTACCTTCGCAGGGTCTAAACGCTCGCCCGCGTGTTTGCCATGCGTGGAGACCCGTGTCCCGGGAAAGGAGGATCCTGGTAGTTGCTCGGGGGTCCCCGTCTTCTCTCCTCAGCTCATGACTGGTGGGGTCCCCTTTGGCCGTTTTGCCATTGGGGAGCCTGTCCGTCACGGGGCTGGGCAGCGAATTCCGGAGCCTCTGCTATACACTGCTTTGGCTCTGCTTTCGGTAAATGGGAGCTCCTGGGGTCGACCCCCCAGGAGCAATCGGCTGGTGGGCAGGTTCTGCTAGGGTCAACCGTGCAGAGCGGTGAGTAACCTTGCCCACGGTCCACGTACAGGTTTACAAGTTTCCTCACAGATTATTTTCCTTTTGTAGTTATCCTTTCTTTGTAAGGCCAGTTTGGCCATTCACAATTTTTCTTATTTTACGCTTTGTTTGATTTGTGTAGAATGTTTTGTGCTGCACATTTCTCTTTTTATTCTCCTTATATTTATTTGTGAGGGCTTGGCTCACTGTCTGTGTGGGTATAGTGCCTGCGTAGCCCTGGCGCCCGACTGGGCGTCCTCTTGTTAGGCTCCATGGAGGGTGGGGACAGCGGGCACTGAACCACACAAAAATAATCATAAGAGAGAGTGATGAAAATAATGCGATCGCCGCCAACAAGAGGGCTCGACATGAGCCCCCATCTTCGTCCTTGTCTCCGTTATCTCTGCCGTCGTCTACTGTGTCTGTGTCTTTGTTCCCGAAGTTCCTGATCATCCACTCCACGGGTGATCAAGTGCTTGGGGACATGTCCCCTTTTTTGTCAACAAAGGTTTAAAAGGTCTTGTGGGAGAGCCGAAATCTGTCAAGCGCTTACGATCTGGCGACTTGCAGGTTGAGACCGCTTGTTCAAAACACTCCGAACTACTCCTGAAAGTAAAAGATATTGGTGGTGTGGCAGTCGAAGTCACTCCCCATAAAACTTTGAATTCCTCTCGGGGTGTGATCACCGAGTGGGGCCTCCTCAAAGTCACTGAGGAGGAAATCCTCTCGGAGCTCACACCTCAACGAGTAACAGCGGTCCACCGGATTTCGACACGCCGTGATGTGAAATTGACACCCACCCGGGTGTTGATTGTCACATTTAACACGCCACGCCTGCCTTCTTCCATCAAGGCGGGCTACTTGCATTGTGAGGTTGGCCATATATCCCAAACCCTCTGCGCTGTTTTCAGTGTCAGATATACGGTCATGCCCGCACAGCATGCAGGGGCAAGCCCACCTGTGCTCGCTGTGGCAGTAAGGATCATCTCAATCCTGACTGCACAGCAGAAAAGGCATGCTGTGTGAACTGCAGTGGCGAACATCCGGTGTACTCCCGCGACTGTCCGAAGTGGAAGGAGGAAAAGGAGGTACAATGCCTCAAAGTCATAAATAACATCTCTTATGCTAAGGTGAGAAAGCTTGCTGCACCGCCCACCCCACCTGGCAAGTTTCCTATGCCAGTGCAGTCATTGGAAAGCCCATCGTTCCAATGACTTCGGTTGCGGTGCAGACTGACATCAGTGTACCACCTACCGTCTTTCTCGCCAGCTGCAAAGTACCTCCTCACGCAGGCGAGACCGAGGGTGGTGTCAACTTCGACATTAACCCTGGTCTCCATTCCAGCAGCTCAGCCTTCCACCTCCACCGGAAGGCCTCCTCCTCCCCGTCCTCAGACAGCAAGACCTTCAAAACCGAAGGGGCCCCCACCGGGGCCAAAAAAGAAAATAACAGCACCACAAAGGGCGGTCACCGATCCATGCCCCTCGGACGATTCTGAGGACATGGATACCGACCGCCCCCTATTTACTAAACCGTCCTCCACGGCGGTTAAGTTGAATAGGAATTCGTCGTCCGCCCACTCTTCTAAGTCCTGAGATGGCCACACTCCTACAATGGAATTGTCGTGGATTCCAGAGGAATCTTGACGACATCAAGGCAATCCTTCAGGCACACCAGCCCATCTGTGTGTTCTTGCAGGAGACATACTTGCAGCCAGTCACAGATCCCACGATCCGGCACTTTTCACTGGTTCGCCGGGACCGAGATGTAGATGGTCCAGCTAGCGGGGGTGTCGCCATCCTCATGAGCAACCATTCTCTATTCCAGGTCGTATCCCTCACCACCACCTTGGAGGCGGTAGCCATCCGTCTCTTCGTGGGGTTCTCGCTGACTTCTGCTCTGTATATCTTCCACCTGGGAGCATCGTCTTCCAGGAAGACCTTGATGATCTCGTCTCGCAGCTGCCGTCCCCCTTCCTCATTATGGGGGACCTCAACGGACACAGTCCACTTTGGGGCAGTGCTGACACCAATGGGAGGGGCGGGGTCCTGGAGCAGTGGCTCCTGGATCCTTCTCTCTCCCTGTTGAACACTGGTGTCAGTACTTACTTTCACTCCCCAACCCGCACTTTCACTGCCATTGACCTTACAATCTGCTCCTCCTCGATCCTTCCACTCTTTACAATGGAGGTCGAGGACAACCCGTACGGCAGCGATCACCTCCCCGTGGTGTGCAAAATCTCCCGTGGGGGGCCTTGCAGCCCTTCACGAGTCTCACGGTGGAGGCTGGATCGGGGTGACTGGGGTGTTTTCGAGCTGCTCTCTGAGCTCGATGACCACTCTGTCAGCCAGGAGCCAATCAATGTGACAGTAGCGGAGATAACGGACTGTATCGTAGATGCAGCTGCATCAACAATTCCTCAAACTTCTACACGGTTTCCTCGCTTTCCGAAACCGTGGTGGAATCCAGATTGCACCGCAGCTCTTAAGGCTCAGAACAAGGCTTGGGGGGTGTTTCGGAGTTATCCGACGACCCCCAACCTTGAAAATTTCAAACGCGCCAGGGCGAAAGCATGTTTCGTCCGACGCCAGAGCCAGAAGGAATCTTGGATCAAGTATACGTCTTCTATCACCCGCACGACTAGTTCTAAGGTCGTGTGGGATAAAGTCCGGAAGATGAGTGGGAATTACTCGTCCCACTCGTTATCGATCCTGGAGCACAATGGACAGGCAATTGCTGATCCCAAAGCAATTGCCGACACTCTGGGGGAGTCATTCTCTTCCATCTCTTCGTCTTCCTCTTACTCCCCCGAGTTTCTGGCCCAGAAGGGCAGGGCAGAGCGCTCTCCGCTGTCTTTCCACTCGAATGGCCTGGAGCCTTACAACAGGCCATTCACTGCGGAGGAGCTTCGCCTTGCTCTGCACTCTTCTCGTGCCTCTGCTGTCGGGCCGGACAATGTCCATTATGCCATGCTCGAACATCTTTTACCATCGAGTAAGGATCGGCTGCTTAATCTCTTCAATCGCATTTTTCTCGAGGAGCAGTTTCCGGACTCCTGGCGGGATGCCATCGTCTTGGCCTTCCCCAAGCCAGGCAAAGATCCCAAGATTCCTTCCAATTATCGTCCCATCGCATTGACGAGCTGCGTGTGCAAGGTGTTGGAAAGAATGGTAAATGCCAGACTCCTCTGGTATTTAGAACATCACAACCTTCTTTCCAACACCCAGTGTGGCTTTCGCAGGCAACGGTCAACTCTTGACCATCTGATACGCCTCGAATCGGCTATCAGAAACTCATTTTTAGGTAGAGAGCACCTGGTGTCAATTTTCTTTGACATCGAAAAAGCGTATGACACGGCTTGGAGATTCGGCATTCTTCGTGACCTCCACAGTTTCGGCTTAAGAGGTCACATGCCGATCTTGATCTCCAACTTCTTATCGACACGCTCTTTTTGTGTCCGTGTCGGTAACACTCTGTCGCGGCCGTACCTCCAAGAACAGGGGGTGCCACAAGGCTGCGTTCTGAGTGTTACGCTTTTCGCTGTCAAGATTAATTCAATTACTAGACAACTTCCTCCATCAATAGGCAATGCCCTCTATGTTGATGACTTTAGCATCTTTTGCTGTTCGTCAAGCATGAGGGTCATTGAAAGACAACTGCAAATTGCCCTGAACAATCCATCGGTTTGGGCGACGGCAAACGGGTTTCGGTTCTCCCCACAGAAGACCGCTTGTGTGCACTTTTGCCACAAGCGTAATCTTCATTTGGATCCCGAGCTGTGGCTCGGGGGTAACATCATTCCAGTTGTGGCAGAGACCAAGTTTCTCGGTCTCATATTCGATCGGAATTTGACCTTTTTACCACACATACGTCATCTCAGGTCCAAGTGCACGCGGGCATTGAACATCGTGAAGGTCCTCTCCTCCCTTTCTTGGGGGGCGGACCGATGTTCTTTGCTCCGCCTGTACTGTGCACTTGTCCGATCGAAACTGGACTACGGATCCCAGGTGTACGACTCGGCCCGGGATTCGGTGGTGAAGGTGCTGGACCCCCCTCCATCATCAGGCCCTCTGTGTTTGCACGGGAGCCTTCCGCACTTCACCAGTCCAGAGTCTTTACGTTGAGACCGACGAACCTTCTTTATCTCTTCGCCGTCAGCAGTTGTCCCTACAATATGCTTCTAAATTGCGATCCCTGCCTGGCCATCCCACTTGGGACTGCGTTTTCAGTCCGAAGTGGGAAATGCTTTACAATAATCGGCCGACTGCCATTCGTCCTTTTGGTTTGCGAATCCGAGGCTACCTCAGAGAGATCAACACCAGTCTCAATAGCGTTGCACAGTCGACAGCTGAGCCACTTCCACCTTGGCTCGCTGTTTCCCCTTCCTGCGATTTTTCCCTGTGCAGGATGGGGAAGGCCTTTACACCTGACTGTGTGTACCGGCAACTCTTTGCCAGCCATCGTGCTGAGCACCCGGACTTCTTGCCTGTCTTTACAGATGGCTCGAATTCCGGCACTTCAGTGGGATCGGCCATGGTCGGCTGTGATGTAATCATTGCAGACCAGATCCCACTGCAGTGTACCATCTTTACTGCAGAGTTGCACGCTATCAGCCTCGCCTTGGACCATGTGGCGACTAAGCATCATCGTCGGTGTGTGCTTTACACCGACTCGCTTAGCTCGCTACAGGCTTTGATCTCGGTGAGGCATCGGCCTCACCCTGTTCTAAGATCCGCCAGCTGCTACATCGTCTGGCAGCCACCACCACCATCCATTTCTGTTGGTTGCCCGGTCACGTCAGAATCAGGGGTAATGATATGGCAGATTCTGCTGCCAGGTCAGCCACGCCCCTGTCCGACTCTCCGTTGCCGGTTCCCTATCTGGATTTCCGGCAGCGTTTTACCACCGAGCTCCGGGCACAGTGGCAGAGATCTTGGTTGGAACAGCTTACGAACAAGCTCTTTGAGATCAAACCTATCATCAAACCATGGCAGTCTTGCTACCGCAGGAATCGCAAGGAGGAAGTTGTACTTGCTCGGCTCCGCTTAGGTCACTCGTTTATTACTCGTTCGTTTCTTTTACGGGCGGACGACGTACCTAAGTGCGAGTTTTGTGACACCATTTTAACTATTAAACATATTTTAGTCGAATGTCCGTGTTTTAATTTCGAACGTCAATGTTATTTTAGCATTCATAATTTTATGTCCGAGCCTCTTACACTCGGACATCTTTTATCTGATCATTGCATTTTATTCATTCGTTTCTTTTACGGGCGGACGACGTACCTAAGTGCGAGTTTTGTGACACCATTTTAACTATTAAACATATTTTAGTCGAATGTCCGTGTTTTAATTTCGAACGTCAATGTTATTTTAGCATTCATAATTTTATGTCCGAGCCTCTTACACTCGGACATCTTTTATCTGATCATTGCATTTTATCTCCAGTTTTTACCTTTTTGAAATATTGTGGATATTTTAACCGAATTTGATTTTACCTTAATTTATGCATTATTTACCCCAGGTCTCTTACACCTGGGATTATTTTATTTAATATTTCTACACTTGTTTTACTCTGTTCATATACACTTGTTTTCTGTTTTTTTATCATTGTACAATGTTGAAAATGTATTTTAAATTTTGGTTACGGGGTTCTATGTCTTTTATCTTTTATATTCTCTTTTGTTTGGCGCATTATGGCCTTCTTGCCGATGCGCCATTAAACCCCAAACAACCAACCAACCAACACTCGGCCATCTTTTATCTGATGAATCGTTTTTAACTCCTGTTTTTGACTTTTTACGTTTTACTGGTTATTTTACACGTCTCTGATTTTTACTATATTTTCTTCTTTTTACCCTTGTTTGCGATTTTAAATAGGTAATATACACCCATTTTTATTGTTAACTTCTACTCTTGTTGTTTCTTTTTACTCCTTTTTACTTATCGTTTTTGTGGCGTTTCGTTTGTGTTCTTTTTAACTTTGGTTGTGGGTTCTGAGACGTTTATCCCTTTTTATCGTTTGTTTGGCGCAATATAGCCTTAGTTGGTGTTGCGCCAATAAACCCCAAACAACCAACCAACCAACTTGTTCAGAACAGCTTACCAACAAGCTCTTTGAGATCAAACCTATCGTCAAACCATGGCAGTCTTGTTACCGCAGGAATCGTAAGGAGGAAGTTATCCTTGCTCGGCTCCGCTTAGGTCACTCGTTTTTAAACCACTCTTTTCTACTTAAGGCGGACGCAGTATCTAAGTGCGAGTTTTGTGACACCGTTTTAACTGTGAAACATATTTTAATTCAGTGTCCAGCTTTTAACCTTGAACGTAAATTGTATTTTACTTTCCACAATTTTATGGCTGAGCCTCTTACACTCGGCCATCTTTTATCTGATGAATCGTTTTTAACTCCTGTTTTGGACTTTTTACGTTTTACTGGTTATTTTACACGTCTCTGATTTTTACTATATTTTCTAGTTTTACTCTTGTTTGCAATTTTACATAGGTCCTATATACCCATTTTTATTTTTAACTTCTACTCTTGTTGTTTCTTTTTACACTTTTTACTTATCGATTTTGTGTCGTTTCGTTTGTGTTCTTTTTAACTTTGGTTGTGGGTTTCATGTCTTTTACCCTTTTTATCGTTTGTTTGGCGCAATATAGCCGTAGTTGCTATTGCGCCAATAAACCCCAAACAACCAAACCAATCAGTATAATCTAAATCAGAAATTTTCTTATCTCCAGTCCATTTAAGGCCAAAATCTTTCCCTTGAAGTGAATTTCGCATAACATAATCAATAACCAAGCTACAAAGAAAAGGAGACAAAATGAACCCTTGTCGAACACCGGAAGTAATGCTAAACCAATTGCTACAAGCCTTACCAACTCTCACACGACTGTGTTATTATAGAGAGCTTTCATTATGTTAACTAACTTCTCTGGTATACCATATGATCTCATGATCAACCACAAATTATGACGATCAACAGAGTCGAAGGCCTTTTTTAAATCAACAAAGCTAGTAATGAAAGGTTTCTGAAACTCTAAACATTTCTCAAGAATTTGCCTCAGTGAAAATATCTGATCCACACATCCCCTACCACTTCTGAATCCACATTGCTCATCACGCAATTGACTGTCAATCAGATTCTTAATTCTATTAAGCACAATCATGGAAAGAACTTTACCTGGAACAGAGAGTAGGCTGATACCCCTATAGTTATCATAAGAACTGCGATCACCTTTCTTGAAAATAGGGATAACAATAGCTCTGGTAAAATCCTTAGGAACCATGCCTTTATCATAAAAGATTTTCATATTTTCAGTCATCAAAGTGGTAACCGAAACATTCCCAGTTCTGAGCATTTCTGTAGTAATTTCGTCTACCCCTGGGGATTTATGAACTTTAAGTTTAGAAACATCCAAAATAACTTCAGATTGTCTTATAGGGCCAACATTAAAGGCATCAATGTATCTATCACCATTGCAAACAATGGGAATAGAACTAACCGCATTGTTTAGCACATCACTGAAATGCTCAGCCCACCAAGCCATGACAGAATCATCACCTTCTATAACCTTACCTTGCTTATCCTTCAATCCTTGTATTCCTGTCTGGTTTCTACCACATAAAACATTAACTATCTGGTACAGCTCTCTGCTGTTCTGTTGTCTAACTGATTCCTTGGCTTTGTCAGCCAAACATCAAGCCAAAGATTCTTATCAGCAGCTAACTGATCTTTTACACGTTTATTAAGTTCTCTGTAATGCTTTCTATTAGGACTAGTAGGGTATTGATTAAGGACATTCCTGCAGTTACTTCTTTCTGAAATAAGCTCAAGTGCCTTATCACTTAAATAATTCTGTCTCCTCTGCTCCTTTTTTTCTAAAAGAGTACTGTTATTGTCCAAAAAAGCCTGTTTAAAATTATCCCATTCTTCCTCAACTTCAGTAGTAAGCAAACCATGACTGTCATAATGACTAAGTAACCTATCATGGTAAGCTTTGACTATAACTGGGTCTTTCAGAGCTTCAGTATTAAAAGTAAATTTTTTAACCCTAGCACAACATTTTTTAAGTTTAAGTTGCAAGACACTTTTAACAAGATAAAGGTCAGATCCAATTTCAGCTCCCCTATATGACCTGGTATTCCTAACAGAACTAGCCCATTTGCTGTTAATTAATATATAATCAATCATATTCTTATGCAGCCCATCAGGTGAAACCCATATGTACTTCTGTATGTAGCAGTGTTTGTAATAAGTGTTAGTTATTCTGAATCCATTGAGTTTACTTACGTGCAGGAGACGCTACCCATTGCCATTGCAGCTACCAATACCAAAAGGGCCTATTACTCCTCCCCAAAGGTCAGAGTCAGTACCAACTTTGGCATTGAAGTCACCAAGAACAAGAGTAATATCTCATTTCTTGACAGAATTCAAAATATCCTGAAGTTGTCCATAAAACCTATCCTTCTCATCCTCATCGGCATCCTCAGTGGGGGCATAACAGCAGATAACATTGAAATCTTTAACGCTTGTCTGAAATTTTGCTGTAAGAAACCTTTCATTAATGCACTCATATCCTAGAAGAGCATCACTAGCGTGTCTGCTGAGAAGCAGACCAACGCCTCGGTGATGCTTATTGTCGTCCCTCCGTGACAAGAGAAATTAAAATTTTTTTTTTATGAATCTGTATTGTCCATCTAGTCTCTTGCAAGCCGAGAATATCTAAATTATAATGGTGGAATTCTTGTGTGAGGACATCAAGAGAAAAAGCTCTGTGCAGAGTCCTCAAATTCCAACTACCTATGGAGAGAAAATGGTTAGTGGGATGTTTAAAGAAACTATGTTTATTGAGAGAGGGAATGCCGACAATATCAAACAGCCCCCTAATTGCAGACATGGGGCAAAGACACGTTCCCCCCACCACTAAAGGCTGAAGCCATCTACATTGGAAGACCTCCTCCTATGTAGAATTTGACGATGCCAATAGAAGCAAAGAGTTCAGGTGCCTGCGATGACCTATGCTCAGGATTATCCACCAGCTGATAAACATATCCTGTGAATCTATTCACTTGGGGCTGTCAACCCACAAACAAACAGAAAACACAGCGGTAGATTATCCCTCCACAGAAGCCCACCAGTGCAGCAAAATCAGGATCCATAATCAAGCTCAGAGCCATATATCTGTCCAGTCCAGTGGGTTTATATGGTCAGCACCAGGACCTTGTGTGGTTGACCACTCCTCAGTAGGATGAAAAAATAAGAAAAGTAACCATAGTTGTCCAGATCAGTAGGCCACACTAATCTGGCAGCCCTCCCCTTCCGTTCACTTCCACAAGAGAGTATCTCTTTTGAAAGGTCCCCCCCATTTCCACCCCGCTAACAACCCATCGAAATTCTTCTCAATTTACATAAATATCACAACACTTTCAACATAACGAAAACTTTTAAATATATTACTAGCGAGTAAATTAAAACCCTTTTCTCCAATTCTTTAGAATACATTCTTTAGAGTACACCACTGTACACTATTCATCACACAAAATCATATTAACTCCAACATTGCCACCAAATACACCTCAACACTAGAAATATCAAATATCCTATATATATATACACACACAACATACCGAGAGGAAAAACTAGAGAAAAAAAGTACAACATCATACTTAAAAAAAAGAAACCAATCCTGCTATTCTTAAAGAGTTTTTCTCCAAACCTCAATTAGAAATTTAAAAAACACAGTTCAAAGCAAAACTCTATAAATTACACAGATTGAATTATTTTTAAACCTCTTAACAGCAAAGGAAATTGAAATACGAATCAACAATAAACTATATTTAAGTGAGCTACATAACTCAGAACTTATGATAATTTCCGCTTCCTTTCTGCGAAACTGTCACTTTACATTATCAGATTTATACATTATTCCAACATGGAAATTTTTTCTCACCAAATATCTAGACTTGATTAATAATTTCACCGTCTAATACAGGAAATAATTCACATCAGATCTACATATCATGAAATTCAAATCTTATAAGAAATCTCTCTCATATCAACTGCATTTTACACCTAAAATATGCTCATATTTTCAATAATACTACATATACGTTGCTACTTTGACGAAACAATATCATGCACTTCCGGTTATCGAAATTGCTTTATGCGATATAATTGTTGGATATTCTCGTATTTCCGGCGACGCGAAGAACAAAAAGAAGCGGTTGCGGGGTATTAAAAATAGATTTGGTATTTTCAGACGTATACCTGATTTGAAATCCATATATTGCGATAACAGACGTTATATAGCGAATGCTTAGTCACAGTGAGGTAATTATCAGAGTTTATAATTCAAATAGGAAACGGGAATAAACGTGTGAAGATCGCGCAAGGGTGGGGGGATTAAATTTTAATGAAGCAAAGAGTGGATATCACTTTTACCGAAGGCAAATAAATATAAGTTTATAAGAAAAAACGTGAAGACGGAAGTTTATTCGCCTTGGCTTAACGTCCCATCGCACGTATTTATGAAAAGGCAGTAGGTTAAGTCAACGATTTAGCATTCAAACTGTGAGATATAAAATGTTTTGAACAGGATTCTGAATAGAAAGTAGTTGATTATGAAATAATACAAAGTCTGAAGATTGGATATTACACTGACTTTTAAATTTTTTTTTTATATTTAGATTATTCATTGTCAATAATTTATTTTGAAATTTTGAGAGGTTTCGTAATTAGTAGATTAAATCCGGTCTTAGAGTATTCAACGTTACATCATACTAGACGATCCTTCTCGAGGTTTTCCGAAATGCAATTAAAATTCGAGTTTTGAATTTCGAAAAAAGCTGTCAGTTGGGTTGTTTCACCTCTGAGCGGCACTTTCTTCCACACCATCGGTTAAATAGTTAGGTCACAAGGACGTAGAAGACCCAAATACCATTCGATGCAAATCCATTCCTAATTTTCTATCTTATTACATCACGATGTGCACCTAACTGTTAATTTTCATTTCTGCGCCAAAACAATAAAATCAATCTTCAGATTGCTCGCAAATGCCAAAGTTTTTACCGAAAACGACTTTTCAAAAACCGGAATTTCCAAAGCTTTAACGGTTCGTAAACGTATAAATGGTTGATGCCTACGTAAAGCCCTTCCACATCGCAGCACATCACCAAAATCTCACCCAAAATATATCAAACAAAAGAATGGTTACTTCTTCCGTGGATCGTACGAGGGTGAGCAAAAACATCCTGTGGAACAACTCAAAAAAGCTTGCAATGCGAAACTCAAAGTATGCAACTTCAAACTTTTACTACGGCTTCACAATGTTTCGTCTATACTTCTCCGAAACTTTACATAACCATTTTTCTTCTCTGTAGAAAAATAAAAATGCATCTTACGTACCTGAGATGATCGAAGCATAACATAAAAATATACCTAAAATAGCAACATTATTATGATTAAGAAAAGCATTTTTGAAACTTCAACGTGATTGTAATATATTATACCAAATCTGCTGGCAACACAACGAAAGAGTACTGCTGACGTCATCTCGGTGTTTTTCCTACTTTATTATTAACCCGTATTCACAGGCAGGCAGCACTAATTTTAGATTTAAACATTTTCATATCCATTTTTTCATATGCACTGTATTTTTTTTTAAAGGTTTATTTTTTTACACGGTTTTCTCGGGAACCTATAAGAAACAGAATTGGGTGCATTGAATTAGATTATTCCTATTATTTATTAAAAAAGATTTTTTTTTTTTAAAAGTTGAGTGCTTAGCGCGCTTGGATACTGATCTAAGAGACCTGGGTTCGAACCTAGGGTAAAGCATTGATGCTGCTTTTCTGCTGAGGTGCTTACTTACGGTAGCAACAATGCAATCAGTTTAGGTTAATGAGTGACAAATTTGAATCTCAATCAAGTATATTATTTTTTTACACGTTTTTGATTTAACACAGATCAGAAAAGAAATTTAAATTCCCTATTTACACGATTTATTTTGATGTAACACGGTTCACACGGCGCCTTTTTAAAAAACCCCATTTGAATTTAATTCTGAAAAAATTGTTTTACCTCTGAGCGGCACTTTTTTGCAACACCATGGGCTAAATGACCATGACACATGGACCCCGAATGCTCAGAGAAGGTTGGGGGAGGGGACCCACTGGAACAACTGTTGGGAGACAGATGGTAGCCTCCCAAAATGTCGTAAAAACTTAATATTGTTAAAATAAAAACTGGTGAAAACCACAAGAAAATAGTGTAGAAATTCTGTATGTATCATACCCTTTGCAGATTAAATAAAACGTTGGATGGGAGGTTACCATCTGTCTCATAACAGCTATTCCATTCGGTCACCTTCCCGCAACCTAAACTGATCCCTCTGGTTCTTTATGACGTCGCCATTTAGACCCTTGTGTGCAAATAACTACCTGTCAAAAATAAAACAACCCAACCAAACGCGTATCTTCTATGTGGCGTATTAAAGTAATCAAAGGGGTCACCACCCTCGCAGACCTTCGACTATGGCGGAGAAACTGACAAGCTCCTGTCAGATCGCTGTTGCAAGCAGCTGCTTGAGGTTTTTTTTTTTTATTTCTTTATTTTATTTTGGAAGATATTTTCACTCTTTTCTCTAACACGTTAAGCTTCTTTGGATTGGGAAATAAAATAATCATTAGAGGTTAAATGTTTAGGGTGTGAAATGACTCCTCGACTAAGCAGTTAATCCCTGTGTAGTCTGTAAAACAGAAATTCGTTAAAATTATGCTGCTGTTATGGATATTTTTATATTTTGCATTTCAATGTAAAACTCTTAACTGAGCTCAGAATTAATCAGAAGTAGATTTATTTGTGTTTTGAAGACAGAGATCAAGTTTTGGATTACCAATTTACATTACAGTGCTATAAAAAATGTATTGAAAGTCAACTAATTGCCCCTCAATTTCTAAAAAAAAGTTTTAATTAATTTCGTAATATTCCATGATCTTTTAATAAAGTCACAATAAATTAGTTTATTAATTGTCATTTTAGAAATAAATAGCTTATAATTAAATTTTAAATAAATTCAAATAATAAAAAAACCGCATTTTTTTTTTTACATTTTTCCTTGACTATTTATTTCAGATGTGAGGATTATATAGATATGACCGGCGTCGAACAGCTGAATAACAAAAAAAGTGACAAAAGAAGGATAATTTCATATGTGTAAAGGACATCTGAGCGGCAATTTTTTTTTTGCCCACAGTGGGTTAAATGACCAGGTCACAGGGAACCCGAAGGCTCATAGAAGGTTGCTGGAGGGGACCCACTGCAACAGATGGTAGCCTACCTTCATGATCACCCAGCGTGTTCTTTAACGTGCACAGGGGTGTGGCTCTCCCGCACACGGAGACACGGATTAACGTCCCATCCGACGGACGGCAGCCTTTCCAAGAGAGGCGGGGTGGCTCAGTCGGTAGCGCGCCAGGCTCGTAATCTGTAGTTCCCAGGTTCGAGTCCCAGCTGGGTCAGCGTTGAGATTTATCTCCGCAAAATTTCCTCGCCCTGCCACGGTCAGTAGGGGACACCGATGGCCTTGAAAAGGCCGCCGTCCGTCGGATGAGACGTAAAGCCGTTGTCCCGTGTGCGGGAGAGCCATACCCTGTGCACGTTAAAGAATACGCTGGATGGCCTTGACAGGAGGCTACCATCTGTCTCCCAACAGCTGTTCCAGTGGGTCCCCTCCCCCAACCTTCTCTGAGCCTTCGGGGTCCATGTGACCTGGTCATTTAGCCCATGGTGTGCAAAAAAGTGCTGCTCAGAGGTAAAACAACCCAACCTTAACGTGCACAGGGTATGGCTCTCTCCCACACACGGGAGAGACATACCATGTGCACGTTAAAGAACACGCTGGATGGCCTTGACGGGAGGCTACCATCTGTCTCCCAACAGCTGTTCCAGTGGGTCCCCCTCCCCAATACCGCGAAAACACCGCAACACCCTCCCCCAGCACCGCGAAAAACTGTAATAATATTCGTCAGCTTTCAGCTGACTTTTGACAGAAGATTGAGCAGCAGCAAATAGCAGATCAAGTTGCACTGCGCGCCACCTAACATTCAGAAAGGATTTTATTTCTGCTGCTCGATTTACATATATTTTAATTTGTGCTCGTTTGGTGGCTTACAGTAAAAGCCAGAAAAATTCTGTATTGAGATGAGGTCGTCTTGAAACTGGTAGAAAGGAAAAATTGTTATCATATTCTCCTAACCTTTTCGACAAAAAACGCAAAAGAAGCAACAGTCTGATCACAGATATAACCTCGTCAACAGAGAGCATTGTCAAACGAAAAGCAGTCGGCAACCTATTTTATAAGTTTCTGGTGCTGGGGCTGGCTCAGTCGGTAGTGCGCCACGCTCGTAATCTGCAGTACCCAGTTTCGAATCTCATCTGAGCCAGCTTTGACATTTATCTCCGCAAAACTACCTACGATCAGTAGGGTACACCGATGGGCTTGTAAAGATGCATAGTTAAAATTCTTAATATCTGGTGCGAGGTTAAGACGTTGTTCCCTGTGTGGGAGAGCCATATCCTGTACACTTTGAAGAATGCGATGTATGATATATGCGAGACCTAAGCAGAAAGACAAGATGAGAAACCTCCATGCCTTTATTCGGGTGTCGAACACTCTTCCTTTGATCAGTAGCTGACAATGCTATTCGGTCACAGGCTTTCAAGCCTGTAGCAAATAAATGGATGAAGGATATAGGGAATAAAAAATACCCACTCAAGCAGCTGCTTGCCACAGAGGGCAGACAGGAGCCTGTTAGTGTCATAGTAGGTCTATGAGGTTGGCGGGAACTTAGAAGTAGCCGATTGATTACGAAAAAATGACACATACATCCATGCTTTATCCGAGGCTCGAACCCAGGCCTCTTAGATCAGTAGCCAAGCGCACTAACCAGTTGGTCACAGGACGGTATAATAAATCCTCTATTAATAAAGATGTGCCGTTAACCAATAAATGCTATTTGTAAGCAAATGACTGTAAAAACTAAATTGGCATAGTAGGATTTTATTGCGTCTAACAAGGATCTTTAACTCATAAACGTAGTTATCTGTATTGTCAGATATTGTATTGTCTCTTTTTCATAATGCCTGGATAGATTTTCTTGTAATCATTAGAACAATTTACCTTATAAATATTACACAACTTTCTTGCTAAAGATTATATGTGTTCTAATACAAATGATTTGCACTTTATACTTCTCTTATAGGAAATAAATAAAATATTTTTATCTCTTAGTTTCGTTTGAAAAATAATAAATTATTTGTTTGCCAATACTTATTCGCCATCCTGTGGCCAAGTGGTTATCGTGTTTGGCTACTGATCTGAGAGGCCAGGGTTCGAGTCGCCTGGTAAGGCATGGATATCGTTTTTCTGCTGAGGTTTTACTCTAAAGCCTGTGTGGCAAGCAGCTGCCTGAGGGAGTATTTTTTTCAATATTTATTCGGAAATGATAAATATCTCCGACAATAATGTAACATATCAAATTTCGAAGAAATTAATATTTCCCTGCAGCAGTAGCAGAACTATGATAGCTCAGGCACTGAAATTGCAAAAACACTTTCTTAAAATGAAATTTCCCAAGAACATATTTCAAATTATTTTGATTCACATATAATAATCTAAAATATATTATAGGTATTGTGTTTCTGCATCAATCATTTTGATTTTCCTAAATCATTTACAGCACTATCAGTATATAGCTTCATCTTATAACTTATCTAGAGATATTTCTCCATGTTTACAAGAGAGAAAAAATCCTTTGAAAACATGGAGAAATACGTGAACGATTACAGATCGTGAAGAGGAACAACTAAAATGAATGAAAAGTTTTTGATGCGGTGGAGTATCATGGATTCTTTGAAATTATGCCATCTGCCTCCAGAAAAAAAGGGGAAGACAAATTACATTGGGATCGATTGTAACGAGCTGTACGTCAAATAAAAACTTGTTGCATAAAGAATATCGTTTACTACATATTTTAAACAGTTTAATTGAATTAAGGATTCGACCAAGCTTGTTAAAAATTTTCTACTACGTAAAAATTTGTAACTTAACACCTCTCTCCTCCCCTAATTTTTTTCTAGATCCCGGTTCCTTTGAGCAATAGGGCCCATCTATATTTAACAAAAACAATTTTATGCATCAATACCTTATACGAAAGAAAGATCCGAAGTTAGCACTTTAATGAAAACAGTCACTTTCGTATATATCTACAAAGCACGGAAAATTAAACGTTGCTAGGACAGGGAATTGGGAATTTTTTTATATAGCCCCTGCATCTGCAAAATATTGAAGAAAAGTCTCCAGTGTTCAAATAAATAAGAATGCAGTAGTATTTTTATGACAAGAACTGTATAATTAAATGTGTTCCTTTAATTAATTTAGAAGTATAAATTTAGCAATTGTCTCCATCAATTATGAGCTTCAATCAAAATCTGTAAAGTTTCATTTAATTTCTGGGGTCCTAATTCATCTTGAATTTCTTTTTCCGTTAATCATAAAGCACAAAATAGCAACTATAACGAAATGAAGAAATATATAACATAAACATTCGGAAAAACTAAACAGAAGTGAGAAACAAGTAACCAAACTCAAAGGCTGAACCTGAAAGCTCAGTTGTGGCTCCTCTCCATGCTTTCATTGTAAGAGGAAACAAACTCTTTAGTCGAGGCCTATTGCCTACATCGTCGCAGAATCAAAATTTGGATTTTTTTTAAATGTGTAATTTCTACAGCTACCCTCTATCATAAACAATGCTTCTACTCCCATAACACACATAATCAACATCACCATTTCAGTGACTTCTCACTCACACAATGTGTCAAATTTCACGTTTTTTTTGGCTTATACCCAAACAGGGCAACATAGCTCTACTTACATTCCTACTCAACTTACAGGACACCGCCAAGCTCCCAAAACCCAATCTAACTACTCCCTACACCTCGTTTATGGATTATCCAAGCACTCCCCCATCATAAAATCTTTCTTAAATTTTTTTTCCAAAACTCGACACCGACAAAGCTGCCTTTTTGGGCTTTCAACCTTTCGCATTACTTACACTGCGTTGCTACCAACACCTAGTTAGTTACCTAAACACAATTACCCTCCCCAACCTTTTAATTTTTTTTATCAATTCACTCAATATTTTTATAGGCTCATCCCCACATTCTCCCCCCCCCCCCCGACAATTTTTCTGCGGGGGGGGGGGGGGAACTTTTAGAAGAAAAAAAAAATATTTTCATTCGGCCCAAGTCGAGGGGAATTACGTTAGACTGCTAATTTCTATTCCATGCACCTTAATACACCCTCCCCCAACATCTCTCCTCCACCTACGACATGGCACCGATACATCTGCACCGTTTTTTTTAACTGCTTCAGTCACCAGGCGGCCTGCGGCCACATGCCTGCTCGCTGGCATTTCACTGTACTGGTCCCAACCATTGGTCGAATTCAGTTCCCAAAATTGAATTTGCTTATCGACCAGATGATAGAGGGACCAAGGTCCTTCTTACGAAGTGGTCCAGAAGGATGTTTTACTACTACTACGGGGTAACTCACTCCTTCTACGCAGTCAGCAGCATAAGTCAACACACCTTGTTTTCCATCCCCCCATGAAGAGCTCCAAAAGTGTCCCAGCCGCTGAGCAGGCACGGTAATGTGTCGGGACCGATGCTGTCCCAGCCGCTGCGAAAAGATTAAGCAGCATATTGTGCAGAGACTACGTTGGTTTGGCCATGTTGCCCGTATGGATAATTTTAGATTGGCTAATAGGGTTATGAACAGTGTTGCTAAAGGCCTCAGAAGAGGGAGACCTAGGATGCAGTGGACAGAAATTTGTCAAACAAGACTTTGTTAGAATTGGTGTGCAGTGACCAGATGCAGCTCAGGACAGATATGCTTGGAGAACTAAATTGCACTGTCTGGTTGGACCTCCGTAGCCCATGGCTGTTTGAGGAGGAGGAGGATGAAAGTGTTCAACTTTATATTTTTTTCCATAAATATTTTTGGGCACTAGTGAATAATATGTACTACTGACTTACTGGAATTTAGTTCATAAAGCTTTCTCGATTGGTAGGAGTATGTATGTATATGCATTTATTCACTTCGTTATATTAACTGAATGACTGTTTTTACTCATTTCTATTATTTCTAGGAAATATATTTCTGCTGGTTTTATTATGCTTGAAATGAAACCAGTTCACTGCTTTTGTTTTTTTTTGTATTTTTCGTTACATTTTTGGTGCACATAAATATATTTCAATTTACTATCAGGCCCGGATCTAGAAAAAATTGAGGGGGTTGTGGTGGGGGTTTAAGAAACACAAAATATAATGGGAGTCCAAGACTGGTTTTCCAGTGCAATATAACATTTCCCCTCAGTTTCAGGTTTTCAAGACATTTCTTTAAAAATGCATTAAATTTGAATAAGTTTAATAATTTTTTTGCTTCTATTATCCTCACTAGCATTCTGAAAGGGGGAGCATGCCCCGCCAGATCAGGCCTTATTTGCCTTATTTCAGGCCTTAGATGCTGTAGATTCAGGCCTTAGATGCTATAGAAGATCAGGCCTTATTTGCTATATATAATTTTAATTGCATTTTTTACTTTATTTCCTCATTTACAGAGTATGTGGGTGTTTTTCTCCATTGTTTTCAGTAAGTTATTTATATCATTCTCTCCTGTATGAAATAACCTTTCTCCCTACAGAAAATTTGTCATTAATGCATTATTCAATTTCTTGTAAGAAAATATATGGATGTGTTTATTATTATTATTTTTTTCCTTAATATTACATTGTTTTATGCTTTAAAACAAAAATTTATTTTAAGTTTTTTTTTTAATTTGTTTCTTTATTTTTTCATGTAAAGATTATCATGTTTCCACAGAAACCGGAATGGAACAGTAGAGGGCTCAAGTTACCGATAGGGGGTCTCTATGGGAGTTGTGAATCTGTTCCTTTCCTATTCTGTGATGGTAATAAAATAGTGATTAATGGAGTTAAATTCATCCAACCTCATGGGATTAATAAAAAATTATCCCTTTGGTAAAGACGAGGCTCGTAGTAAAATATACTTAAGAAAAATTATTTTCCCGTTTTCAAAATATGCATTCCAATGAATTCACACCAGCAGAGAGGTACAAGAAATCTTTGCTGATCACAGATTTGCGAATTGTGGATTTCATTATACTTGCTTAAAACACGCAACACTTATTTGCCTAATGCAGAAAATATTTTGTTATATGTAGTTTTGAATCCCACATTCAATATGGAAATTGAAGTAACAAAGCATAGTAGAAAGCAATCCACAATCACATGAATGACGTAAATGTGGTTTATGAAACCACATTTACAACTACAATTAAATGAAGGTACAAATGAAGTTACAATTAAATGAATGTTTAATGTAAAACACACTTTTTTACGTTAAACCTTCATTTAATTGGACTACTATTCCTGAATCCCTTTCAAGTGGGTAATGAAGTAGAGAAATCATGCAAAGTTTACAAATATCCCTGAAAAGATAATCACTTTGAGCAAATTACATGGCAGTACAAGTGCCGCCATTATGCAAGAAATTAAAAGAACTGTTGGATTTATTACGGACGCTATACATGAGCTAAGGGATCAACTAAAAGAAAAAGATTCAGTTATAAATGAACTGCATTCAGAGATTTCTTTAAAGTGCAACGAACTTGTACAATATCAACACAGAAACCCATTTAGGATTTTTTCAGTGAAAGCAGATACTCCTACTGATGACCTTACGTACTAAAAGTAAACTTAAAGACAGTGGAATTACTATTCATGAAGATCTAACTTCAGAAGGACTTAAAGTGCCTCATTCGACTATTCATAAATTTAGTCAGCACAATATTTGGACTGAAGATTGATCCAATAGTGGTAATACTTAAAAACGGAAACAAGCGTTTCATTGTCTAAACAAGAGTTAAATGAACTTTAAAATAGTTTTTTTTAATTCCTTTGTGTACTCTCTATATATTTCTCCCATGTTTATATATATACTGTTTTTTAACACACAATGCAAAATTTTCTCTAACTCAACTTCTATTGTTGCTAAACTACATATATTTTGTCGTTTTTAAAGTAAAAACTCAACCTATAAACCCATTAGTCTAATAGAAACCTATTAAACTTTTTATTATTCGCTTTTCATTTGTACATTTTTATAACACTTATGTCCCTCTCTACTGCTAACAAAATATTTCTTCTTAACTTATACCCAGCTCTCTTAAGATATATCTTTTCCCCAAGATCACTGTTGGTTAAACCTTTGTCATCTGAATAATCGTTCTATCTATCGAGTTCCGATATTTTAAAATTTGATGTAATTGCTCTTACAGAAACCTGGCTCAATAATCTCCCTTCCAAAAGATCTTTTTGAACTCAATGGATACAAACTCTTCCACTTCGACAGACCTAGTGAGACATGAAGAGGACTATTCTTATGGAAGACATTATCATATGTGCAGGGAACATTTAATGTAGAACTAACGATTACTCATTCTTACTTTTGTTTCGAAGGTCTCTGGGTCAAAATCTTCCCTAGCAATAAAGAAAACTCTACTCTTATTATCGTCAAACTTTACCATCCTCAGAAGAGCAATATTGAAGATTTTATTAATTCATTCTACTCAGTCCTTCAAAGATTCCCTTGTAACATTACTTCCATTCTTATGGGAGACATTAACATCGATGTTGGAAAACATAATTTTGTGTATTGCAAACTTGAAATCTGCCTAAAAACATTGGACATTAAACAGTATACGTTTAAACAAATTTTCTACTCGCATTACCGATCACAGTGAATCTCTCATTGATATGATTTTCTCCGATAGACCTTCACTTCACAAGCATACACTTACTCTCTTCGAATACATTAGTGATCATTTTATTATTAGCACATCTTTAATGTATTACACACCTCATGCACATAAAGTTTTAATTTCAGAGATCCTTTAAAATTTTCAACAATAATGATTATTTTGCAAAATATCCCCCTTTCCACAAGAGTATTTCCGAATGCACAACTCCTACCTCAAAGGCACAGCATTTCTCCCATTTAATCAATTCTGCATTTGATACCTATGCTCCTTATAAAATTTTCAGAGATCGCCCTTCTCGAAAGCCTTGGATTACAAAACAACTTCTGAAAATGATCACATTAAAAACAAACACCTTAAGAATGCTATTAATCCCTGATCATCCATACACTTAGGAGAACTAGAAAACTTTCCGTAATCTTGTTAGCAATAGAATTAAAAATTCCAAGCACTAATATTTTCTTAATCGACTTTCTGTTATTAATCCAAATGGTAATGAAATATTTCGAATTTAACTTAATGCTTTCAATAATGTATTCAATAAATCCTGCATTCTACAGAATATCATACCAAGGCAAATGAGTCATTGTCCTATTTCAATAAATCATTTAATAATCTGGAAACCTTTAAGCTCAAAAATGTTACCGAAATCTTAAGTTTTCAACCCTATAAATTAATTTAAAAAATTCGCAGTGTCGGACCAGATGGAATCTTTCTTTATTCTAAAAATCCTTTCCCCATTAATTTTTCACCCCTTTGTGATATAATTAATTGCTCACTTAAATCTAATTAATTCCCAACTCCATTGAATGAAGCTATCTCACCCACACCTAAAATTTCAAATTCCTCTAATCCTTTTGACTATCGCCTCTCTGTTACATGTGCTTTAGACAAAATTTTGGGGAAAAAATGTTGAGATTCAATTATCGACTTTTCTTGAAAAATTTAATTCACTTTCGTGCACACAATTCGGATTTAAGAAAACAAGGTCCACTGAAACTCTCATGACACTTCTTGTTAATCAATGGCTTTAAACAGCACAGTGAAAATGGTTGTCCGACTGGTTTCCCTTGAGATCTCAAAAGCATCTCATACTACAAATATTTATACTTTTACTTCTAAAAACTACAAATATTCTAAAACTAAAACTAGAAGAACTTATATATTGAGGTATATTCATAATTATATATCTTCCTATGCACCAATGTCCTAAAAATTTTACATCTGAATGAAACTCAAATACCGGGCTTTCATGCTTTTTAGTATTAACAAAAATAATTCTTATAACTCATAAAGAGTTCAAAATGAAGCTCTCAAAATCATCATCAAAATCTATTTTAACAAAAGAGAATCTTTAACACTTATTGATATTCGTTCCAACTATCAAATTCTCTCTTGAATCTAGAAGAAAGCTGCAGTTTATTACCCTTAATAAACTGCAGCTTTCTTCTAGATTCACATTTTAATTTACACTATTTATAAAAAGGCTCACCTCCCCTTCATTTTTTTTAACACCCTATATTCCATTACAACATCAAACTTCGCCCTGATAATATAATATTTTCCACTTTCAAAATTTTCGAAGCTAAATATGGTGAAATTTCTTGCTTTTCAAGCAACCTCAACTTGGAACTCTCTACCGAGCAATATCACTTCTTTAAATTCTAAAACAAAATTCAGAAACTACATTATTCCACTCCTATTGGAATAATGAAACATTTGACCAGCAATATTTCCTCACTCCTTTTCCCACTCCCCATCTTTGCTATTTCTCTGGATTATTTGCAATCCTTTTTTCCCTGTTCATTCATCTAATATCTCTCTGTTGTCTTAAAACTTTTTCCCTCGATTTTAGGCTTCTTATCATATTTTATATGTTTGTCTTCGTCTGTGCAACTTCTTGTCTTTTTAGTTATATGTTCAAATAATTATACAATTCCTGTACACGTTTATTTTTGTACTATCCTTAATATTTCTTTCTAATTTCCCAATGTACTGGAGCATCAAGCCATTTGAACATTTAAAATAATATCTAAAATTACCATGGATTAACTGTAACCCCTGAATGGAATAAATTATAATAATAACATGTTGATCTTAAACAGCATTCATTCACATGAGGAAGATAGCCATGTTGGCATACAGGTGTCTCATCTATTAGCACAGATGGGGTAGCATATCTATTGGTCAAAAGAAGGGTCACTGCTGGGTATGGTGAATGTTACCTGCCACAGTGTATCATGAAGTTCGGTGATGGTAGCTTGGTTTGGAGCTGCGCATCGTGGCATGGATTTGAACTGTTGGTTCCTATAGCCAGTAGCATGAATGCAGAGATGTACTTGGACGTTCTAGACAATTCTGCACTACCAACATTGTTCCAGTACTATGGAGAGTGGCCATATATCTATCAATGTGATAATGCACCATGTCATACTGTAAGGTCCATTCAGCAGTGGTTTCATGACTCAGGTGTGGAGAACATGCCTTGGTCTGCTCAGAGCCCTGACCTGAATCCAATAGAGGCCCTTTGGGATGAACTCAAACATTTGCAGCGAGTCTTACCAACACGTCCCACTTCCTTGTCAACACTACCATGTTGAAGGACGAATGGCACAAAATACCAGCCACATATTATCAAAAACTGATTGAAGGTATGCTTAAATGAGTGCAGAGTGCAATTGTGACAAAAGGTGGGCCGACACCCTACTGAAATTTCAATAATTGCGATATTTTGTCAAATACTCTGGTGTCCGGTGACTTCTTTCAACATAGTGTATTTAGGGTATAGAGTAATATATTCATTACATAAAAAAGTTATATTTCATTTTGGAATACTTATTTCAAAAAATGTCCATTGTTTAATTTTACAGTGTACATTTCTACAGAAAAAGCTGCTTAATACATTTGCTGCTGCATGGTGGATCACGTTCTAGGTGCCACTTGATAAATGTGTGCATCATCCAGTCTTGGCAGTCCTGGGCATCTGAATCAGTTGGTACTAGCCATGTTTCCCTCATCCCAATGGCACTAGGAATAGGTTTTGTTATCTGTGTACTAGGCTGGTACTAGTCCCAGTAGCCTCCCAGGTGTGGATATCAAGGTGGCAGCAAATGTGTTAAAAGCAACAATTTTTTTAACCCTATTATGATATAGGTAAACTTGGGAATAGAGGAAAATTGTCTCGAGTCCGGTGAGATCTGAACACATGACCTCCTATTTTATATGTTTGTTTTTCAGGCAACTGTGACATGTCGTGTCATTTCAGGTTCTGTGACATGTCAAGTGCTCTGACCACTGAGCTACTGGCTGCCAACCAATTGTCTTCTAGTGTGGATGTTAAACCAAGTCATTGTAGAATCAGATGCTGGTGGCTGCCTTAAAGCTGCAAGTGAAGCATCTTTTATTGAAGATCTCTGAGCCTTGGGCCTATGACAAATCACACTCCATGGGACAATGGACTAGTATTTTTTATGAGTTATACACAACTTTCACAGACAGTTCTTAGGTCTCTCTAGTATACATTATCTGTCATTAACTTGCAGTTATAAGGCAGCTGCCTTATAACTGCAAGTTAACCAGCAGCTGATTCTACAATGATGGGTTTTAACATCCACAATAAACACCTGTAATTTTTTTTACAATAAAAGTAATTGATTGGCAGTTGGTAGCTCAGTGGTCAGAGCACCTGACATATCATCAGAACATCACAGGCTCAGGTCCCACCCAGCTCAAGACAATTTTCCTCGATGCCCATGTTGACCTACAGCATAATAGTGTTCAAAAAGTTATTGCTATCAAGTGCTGTGACATAAAATATTATTAATGTAATGATAATGTATACCGTATTAAAAGCTTTTTTGGTTGTAACAACAGCATCCAAGCTACGGTATTAATGAAAAAAGCCAAAGTTTTAATTGCATCAAGGGTACCAATGGCATTTGATAATTTTTTTTAATGTCCATTTCTACTCTATCAGTTTAAGTGATAATGGTAGCCATTGTTTCAACAATAGAAGCAATATAATCTGCATCACTGGCAACTTACTTGAATTTTGTCTTATTGTCAGTATTTCTGATTCCAAACCATGTTCATAAAGGGAATTATAACTTCAGATCAATGAGTGATTATGAGTGCATATTTCTGATTATTATAATAAAATCTTACATTATAATAAAATGGTACAACACTGGCCACTGAATTAGAAACCTTTATGCAGATGTATGTATGTACGTACATACGTACTTATTATTATACGTACATATGTACGTACATACGTACTTATTATTCTACGTACATATGTACGTACATACGTACTTATTATTATACGTACATACGTACGTACATATGTACTTATTATTATACGTGCGTGCGTATGTATGTATGTATGTATGTATGTATGTATGTATGTATGTATGTATGTATGTATGTAAATGTCACTTGCACAGCGTATATGCAAAATAAGTGGTCACATACATCACCACATTATCTAAGCAACTATTTAAGACTGCTGCTCATCAACAATCATCAGTAGTGTTGATCACAATGGGAAAACAGAGGATCTTTCAAGGTTCGATAAAGGGCTTATTGTGGTTGCCCATCTGGCTGGAATGATGATTTTAAAAACAGCAGAGCTGACTGATTTCTCAAAAGGTGAGATATCTTGGGTCTTTAATCAGTGGAAAAATTGCCCATTGCTTGTCTAAGAGATGTAAGTATGGTGTGACCACAATCTGTCAGGTATGAGATCGTTGTCATCTGAAAAGGTTGTACAGGGAAACAGGACTTCCTGTGTGCAGCAATTGACTGAAGCATTCAATGAAGGCTGTTCCCAACCCATATCTTAGTGAACTATGTGCAGGGAATTGAAGAGGATCGGTATTAGCAGTTACATGCCTATATGCAAACTGCTGATTTCTGCGAAGAACCGGAAAGTTCATCTACAGTGGTGTCAGGAACATTATGACTGGACACTGTGTAATAGTCTGCTGTTACGACCAAGAACACATATGTACTTAATCGTAGCGACACCTTTCAGGCCTAGCCTCTTGGCATTGTGGATTAAGTCATCACCTCTTAGCAGTGCTTGTCGACTTCCCTCGAGGCCCTCAGTTTGATCCCAGCAGTGAGAAGCCTCATATCAACATAATGCGTTCTCTTCTCTGAGCGGAGCTGCCTAAGTTTGATTTGGCTGATAGGCAGTAATGTTCAGAGATTCGGGAGAGATTTCTCTCATAATGTGGGAATTAATTAGACAAAAATTAATGAGTTGAATTCAGATATTGGTTCCCTGCTCTGTGCCTAGATTGCAGCACAAATCAAGAAGATGGTATCAGAACTCACATTGTAAGAGAAGAGGACAGTCACAAGCATGTGACCAGAATAAAAGTTAGTATGGTTATGGGTCTTTAGATGACCTCCTTCTACTTCACATTGTAATATGTGGCCTCACCATTGAAGACGGTGAGCCCCAAGATTTGGCGAGATGATTTGAGAAGATATTTGAAGATGATTTGTTTTCAGTATTTGAGGTTTATTTCAGATTTAAAAGATGATTTCACAAACCCAGATCTGAACCCCATTGAGAATGTACGAGACATGCTAGAAAAACAGATCCAGGAGCAAAGTCCTCTTCCATCAAATCTGAGCCAGTTAAAGGACTGTCTGGTGAATGTCTGGTATACTGGACATGTAAAGGCACTCCAACACCTTGTGGAATCTATGCCAAACTGCATGTGTGTTGTAATTCGGGCTAAAGAAGGTCCAACTCTAAATTGAATAAAGGTTTCTAATTTAGTGGCCAGTGTGTGTATATCTAGTTATATTATGGTGACTATTAACTAAGTGTTCACTATACATGAAATCCTTGACAAGCACAGAGAACTTAAGCTGAAACCACACATATATATTACATACCAAATGCTAATTCCCAGGAAAGAGAACAAATATTAATATCATCAATTCCTACTTCTTCATTAAGCAAAAATAAACTGACTTTGTGATTTACATTGATTTTTATATACCGACTTTTGTTTGATTATAATAAATTACTATATTTATTTTAAAAAGCATTTACAATTAAAAAAATCAAAGTGTATATTTCACAAATTTAATAAAATCTTGATGACACTGTATATCATTAAAATGCAGCAGGATGAGGCAGGACAATCCAAGACAAGTGATAATACTAGAGATCTGCTTATTAGTTGACAGACTTTTCAAGATGGATGCCAATGCTACATAAGTCTTATAAATCTTTCTTACAGGTAAAATATTGTCTCCATTATCTATACTACTCAATTCTATATCTCTATAGATTACAATTATTTACAGAAGACATGTAAACATTAAATGTGCTTGACAGGTAAGGATTCGCACTGCAAGGCGAAGTGCTACATATTCATTGTTTTGTGTTGGTACTTTAAGATATAGTAACCATGATGTTATGCAACAAAAACTCACTTAAACTACTAGACTTAGAGGTCTTGACTGTTACTACTTAGAGGTCTGTTTACCTGACCAATTACCTTACCTTCTAATTTTCTTTACTTGCACTATTAATTGTAAAGAACTAGCTAATTATCTGGCCAATAGAGCCATTAGACTTCAGGCATTGTAAGAGGTAATATTATTTTATCATTTGTCAGATGATTAAATTTCGATAATACAAGACACTATAAGATTTAATTTTAAATACGGTATCAAGAATTACCATTCCTGTTGGATGTATCTGCTCCACTGCGGGCCAGTGCGTTTAATGACTCAAGAGTTTGTTTACATCTTCATTTCCAATTGAAAAGTAAACGTCACATCTTCAATTGGTATATCGACCTTGGTAAGCTAATTTGTCAGGTTGTGCAGACCAGTCTACTTGAATAGTAACATATTTGGACAATGATATCAGTGCCACTGACCTCATTGGTTGATGATGTACTTGCATTTGGAATAATTCTTGAACTGTAACGTAACATCATGTTTATAACAATTCACCTTGTATGGTGAACTTGGCTTCCACTTAAAGTAGCTTAAGTGAATTTTCATTGCATAACATGATGGTTACTACATCTTAAGATACCAACACAAAATGATGAATATGTAACACTTTGCCTTGCATGGCAAATCCTTGCCTGTGCATTTAATGTTAACTTGTCTTCTGTTAACAATTATAATCTATAGAGATATAGAATTGAGTAGTATAAATAATGAAGACAATATTGTACCTGTAAGAAAGATTTATGATTTATGTAGCGTTGGCATCCATCTTGAAAAGTCTGTCAACTAATAAGCAGATACTCACTTGTCTTGGATTGTCCTGCCTCAACCTGCTGCATTTTACTGATAAACAGTGCCACAGAGATTTTGTTAAATTTGTGAAAGCATTTAATTAATATTGTATTAATAGATTATACTTTCATTTATTTGTACATACTGACTTTCTTTTTAATTAGGAAATCTGAAAATTATTGGGTCTACATTTATAATTATTTAATAAACTATTGATAATATATATGTAACTAATATGTACTCAATTATATTTCAAAATTTGTCAGCAATGTCAATTTGTTTCCATGCTATATACATGCAATAAATAACAAAACATTTACTAATTTATTTTACTGGTAAGGCATACTCATTTTTAACAATGGTTTAGTCAGTGAATGAGTTTATAATGGTAAATGCAATTTTCACAACTCTTTATATTTTAATATTTTCACTTAGATAAATATGCTTCTATCACCATCTATCACCAAATCACAGATTGAATTATATTTTATACATAATTAGCAAACTGATCCTGTTTTGCTTAAGGCTTTACATTAGCGAACGTCGAAATATCAAAATCTATTTCAGCTACATTTAACATCTTGTCCACTGCTGTTGGCTACTTGGAAAAGGTACTATTCTATGACCCAATCAATGGACAATGATTACAAACGTATAACAAAAGTGTATCTACAGGCATGATCTATCACTACAATTCCTATTCTACATTCACAGCATAAAAACTAATGGGCCACAAGCCATATTTTCAATTTATAAGACACTCTGGCCTATCAAATGCACAATGTGCATTATATATATATATATTTTCCTATGATATATACATTTATGCACAATATTATACCATTTTCCACCTCAATACTCTACATATTTTGTTTTATCTTCACTCTTTAAATCATCTTGAGGGACAGGAACTGATACCAGACTGGTCACCTGAAGAAGTACAGGTAGTACCACTGTGTGATGACTGAAGGCTTGACATGGACCCTCTGATAAAATAAATATATCTTAATACAAAAATACTACACCCTAATTCTTTAAAAGCAAAGCTTACATATATTTGTGTACATAAATTATAAAACAATACATCAAAAAACATTACTGAACAAACAATATAATTGAATGATCATGATTATCTAACGTTCAGATAAAACTTAAGAAATTTTTTGGCCAGGAGCAATACAAACTCATAAACCTCCTATCGACATGTCAGGTGCTCTAATTACTACACTACCAGCTGCCAATCAAGATCTCCCTCAGACAATTTTCCCAAAGTCAATTTGTCCAAAGTACCAACAGTTAGTCTGTAATTAGTAGCTAGGCATAAACTGGAAGGAGAGCTGTATATCAATCCCCATTGCTGATTACAAAACCAGCCACATCCTGCACCAAATGTCTGACCCTGCCTTCTCGTGGTGCAGGCCATTTGTATTTTTCAAAAGAGATATTCTCTTTTGGAATGGAACAGAAGGTGAGGGTTGCCAAATCAGTGTGGCCTACTGATCTGATTATATATGGCCACCTTTTTTTTTTTCTGCTCTGCTGAAGAGTGGTCAACTTTACAGAATCCTGGTGCTGACTATTAATACCCACTAAACTGGACTGGTTTATGGCTTTGAACTTGATTATGGATCTCGCACTTGCTGCATTGACCGGCCACTGTTGAGGGAAAATCTGCCACTGTTTTCTATTTGCTTATGGGTTGCCATCCCTAAGTGAACAGAGGCACGGATGGTATCGGCTGATGGATAATGCTGATCAGAGCCCATCACTGGTACCTCAACCCTCACTTAGCTAGTTGCGCATCGCCAATCCTAAACAGGAGTAATGTGTCTCAAGCAGGTCATATGCCTCTTGAAAAGGTGGTTCCTGATTTTTGAATAACATTATGAAAAACGTTAATGGAATTTCAAAATCTTTATAGTGATAATGTAACAAATAACAGAAAAAATAATTTTATTTTCAGTTTTTTTGTTTTGATACATTTCTGATTTTTCCTTTAAAAGATATACTTAGAAACTTGTGTGAAACAGGCAGAGGTAAAATTTACTTTTATGATCAGAGAACATACCCTACCATACATCAATAATAATTTTACATACTCTATGAAAAATACCTTGAAATCTTTTCACTATAGAATTTCCATTAAAATGTCACACAAAATATCTCAACTTGTTCGAAATGATCGCAACCACATACCCAGCTTTGGAGCAGTAGACTATATCCAACTCAAAGCCACACAGGGAAAATCTTCCCTAAAAACAAATACATAGGAAAATCCTCACTCACATTTAACCCTTCCAGTGTCCAACCCATCTGAATTGAGGGGCCAATGATGTATGTATACGCATTTAGTACAACAAAAATATATCGATTTAAAAAAAACTTGCCGTTGTAATTTATATATATATATATCTTATCAAAATATATATTCAGGCTTCAAAAATAATATTTTGTTTTTTAATTTGATGCATGTTTTACTAAACTACAATATAAGTGATTTTATAAAGACATCTGATTGACATTTTTTTATAAGCACTAAACAGTATTGCCGATTTGCTTGTTAACGTTCCTATTTGCTGAAGCAACCTTCTGATTTAAGCTCACAAGTGTGATTTGAGCTATTATCAACAAATTTTTCCTTAAATTTTCGAAAATCTCCTAAAAAGTAACAAAAAAAAAATGCTATTTTTAAAAACTGTAGATTTTGGAAGTAATTACAAAATATGTACCGCAATTTTTTTTTCCGTTTCACACTCTTTTCTGTCATAAACCTATTTCAGTATTCCCAAGTTATTTTTATCATTTTTCCCAGCATTCTATACATCTTTCCCGCCTTCGAAATTGAAACTGAAAGTAAACACATCCTTCTTAGAAATTCTGGTTACAGCTGCATTTAATCAGTTATGCTTCAATGTGTCAACAAGACACAGGTGGCTGAAACATGATATTTCCATTGTTCTGTGTGCTGTGTTTTTTTTCAGTTTTGGTCCAGCATATTGGATACTCTTTGTCAAGTTAGCACTTTTTTTTATATTTAAATCTTAGTTAGTTTTCATTTCAGTAGATTTATTTTCGGAAATTAGCAATCTTTTGGCCGATCGATATGTATCGATTTTTTTCATGCTACATTGTATGGCTGGCCACAACTTGTTGCTATGGATATTTTAACATCGCATTAGACTATATGTTAATTTTTATTTTATTATTTATTACTTTTCCAGTAAAACTTTGATAATAGTATCATTTTTTTAAAATAAATGAGGTCTTGGATATGAAATCAAATTCATTTCTGTACATTTACTTCCCTTTAGTTAGCTATCTTCAATCAGCTGATTTATCGATTTCTGATATATCTTTCCAGGTTGTACTAAATCGGAGGCCGGCTTAAAAGTTGTTGTGGATATTTTATTTAACATCCCCATTAGGTTATATGCAATTTTTATTTTATTATTTCTTGTTTTTTTATTAAAAAAACTTTTAGCTTGTACCATTTTCTGAAAATGAATGTTTGGATACAGAAGCAAAATAGACTTCCTTGCTATGGAAATCAGCCATCATTTGGGAGGGCAATTTCGGGAAGGGCTAATACTTTGGTGCACAAACCTTTCTGCACTTAGTAGCCAAGATCGCCGAAATTCAACACCCAAAGAAAAAATTAATAATATTTAGTAAAAAAAAAAGCAGCCAAGGAAGTTTCTTCGATTTCATAACCAGTTCAGAAAATCCTGTGAATGTGAGAAGTCCAAGTCTCGTTGTATAACACTGGCTGTGTTTAAAACATACGATACTGAAAAGAATCATTAAAAGAAATAAAAATCATATATCAAGTTGAATATTATATTATTCGGGAGGAAATTTCCTTTTTTTCATCGGTATTTTTTCACTATTTTTCACATCACATTAAAAAAGGTTTATTAAAATCAATATGCTTGGAAATTTATTTATATTTATAAAATTCATAATTAAATTCTGTTTAATTTGATATATAACATGACCTTTTTTTTATTGTTTTTTTTTTATTCTAAATTTGACTTGTTTATTTGACTCGGCACAATTAGCTACAAGTCTGGAAATTTCACAAAGTATGGTATCGAGAAAAAACAATTACAAAACAAGAGAAATATTTACTTAAAACCAAAAAAAATTTTTTTGTTATTCAGAAATATATATAGCCATTCTATTCTTGTGCACTGTAATACTTTCTGTGTATTAGTTTTTTTTTTAATAAATTTTTATTTACGTTGCCAGATGCATTTTTTTACTACATGACTCTAAAAAAGTCCTATTAAAAAATAACATATGTTTTTTGTTAAATACTTGATTTTCAGAAAATTCAGAATTAAATGCTGATTAATTTGGTATACAACATGCCATAATTCTTTTCATTAGTTATTTCACAAGAAGGTTCTAAAGTTAAAGTATTTTTTTGGCTTAGCATAGGCAGAAAATAGTTTGGCCCCTGAATGGAAACCTGTTTTTCAGCTTGGACAATGGAAGGGTTAACGCCCGATTTAAAGAACATAAATACATCTTAAATAAACTACAAAAACTGCACTATCTCAAATAATCATTGGAAACAATTTACCCACCGATTTTCACTAAATAAAAATCATAATATACCCGCCTACCAAATTTCGTCTCGCTGCCACAGAAAACACCCTAAAGTAAAATTAACTGAAATGTGCAACAAAGACATCATCCCACTTCCCAAGCTTAGTATTTGATCCTTAGGGCATATCAACTATCACTTGGAGACACAATGCTCCCCTAAAGTCACCTCTGATCATTGTTTCCACCTTCAGTTGGGTATATATCCCCAGATCCCCTTCACAAATTCATACTAGAAAACGGTGATTAAAGTATAATAACCTCCCTCCCCACTTCCTAATGCAACCCCCTACCCTAGATCATCATCATCATCATCAAGCAGCCATGGGCTACAGAGGTCAAACCAGAACGTGCAATTTAGTTCTCCAAGCATATCTGGCCTGAGCTACATCTGGCCACTGCACACCAATTCTAATGTCTTGTTTAAAATTGTCTGCCCACTGCATCCTAGATCTCCCCCTCTTTCTGAAGCCGTTGGGCACACTGTTCATAACCCTATTCACTAATCTCTAATTATCCATACGGGCAACATAGCCAAACCAATGGAGTCTCTCTCTGCAGAATATGCTGCTTAAAGGAGGTTGCAGACTCCTTTGCTTAATCTCTTCATTACTTACAAAGTTGAACCACCCAAGATACTGAATAAGCAAGATACTGAATAAGCATCTAGAATCAAAAGCATCAAGTTTCCTGTTATCTTGTTTACAAAGCATCCCAGTTTCACTACCATAATTAACCATAAAAAGAACCAAATTATTATACAGTCTAATTTTAGTCTTTAGATGTATATACCAATTTCTCCACACTCTCCATGGATTTCTAAAAGTCACAGAGACAATACCTATTCGCCTGTTAATCTCATGCCAAACATCACCAGTATCTGTTGCATAACTCTCAAGATAATTAAACTGAGACACTTGCTCAAGGCACAATCATTCAGAGCAACTGAAGCACCAACAGCCTGACCAATTTTGACCAATTTTCATCACTTTAGCTTTCTCTCTGTTTATAACCTAATCTACTCTACTACCAGTCTCAAACAGCTTGAATGAAAGAGTTCATCTCATCAACATCATTTGCCAAAAAGACTACATCATCAGTATAATCTAAATTAGAAATTTTCGTATTTCCAGCCCATTTAAGGCCAAAATCTTTCCCATGCAGCGAATTTCACATAACATAATTAATATCCAGTAATAAATAGGCACTTTTTCACGTCGATTTCAATTTTAGAGGAAAAATTGTCTGAGCCGGGTGGGATACGAACCCACAACCTCTTGATAACATGTCAGGTGCTCTGGATCACTGAGCTACCGGCCGCCGATCAAGATTTCCTCTAATTAACGCTATGAACATTCCTTTATGTCACATGTAGGCATTATTTTAGGCAATTTTTAGCCCTAACGGCTTTTTATTTGCCAATAGATGGAAAGTATGTCTTACAAGTATGCTAATGATAATAAATATTGAGATACACTCAGATAAACTATACAGGTCAAGTTTATCTGAGTTTATCAAACTGTCGATTTATCTAAGTTTATCTCAATATTTATTATCATTAGCATACTTTTAAGACATGCTTTCCATCTATTGGCAAATAAAAAGCCGTTAGGGGTAAAAATTGCCTAAAATAATGCCTACATGTGACATAAAGGGAATGTTCATAGAGTTAATTAGAGGAAATCTTGATCGGTGGCCAGTAGCTCAGTGGTACAGAGCACCTGATATGCTATCAGGAGGTCGTGGATTCGTATCCCACCAGGCTCAGAAAATTTTTCCTCTAAAATTGAAATCGACGTCAAAAAGTGCCTATTTATTACTGCATGTTTATCTGAGTTTATATCAATATTTATCATAATTAATAACCAAATTAAAGAGAAAAGGAGACAAAATGCACCCTTGTTGAACACCAGAAGTAATGTTAAATCAATTGCTATAAGCCTTAGCAACTAAGGGACCTGGGTTCGAGCCCCGGGTAAGGCATGGATGTATGTGTCGTTTTTCTGCTGAGGCCCTGCCATCTTCACAGACCTTTTTATGGCATATAAACTGACAGGCTCCTGTCAGACCTCTGTGGCAAGCCAGCTGCTTGAGGGGGTATTTATTTTTTTATTATTATCAACTCTCACACACAACTCAGTGTTATTATCGAGAGCTTTCATTATGTTAACTAACTTGTCTGGTATGCCCTAAGATCTCACGATCAACCACAAATTATGATGATCAAAGAGTCGAAAGCCTTTTTGAAATCAACAAAGCTAGCAACTAAAGGTTTCTGAAACTCTAAACATTTCTCAAGAATCTGCCTAAGTGAAAATATCTGATCCATACATCCCCTACCACTTCTGAATCCACATTGCTCATCACGCAATTGACTGTCAACCAGATTCTTAATTCTATTAAGCACAATCATGGAAAAAACTTTACCTGGAACAGAGAGTAGGCTAATACCCCTATAGTTATCACAAGAACTGCGATCACCTTTTTTGAAAATAGGGATAATAATAGCTCTGGTAAAATCCTTAGAGACTTTATCATAAAAGATATTCAAAATTTTGATCATCCAAGTGGTAACCGAAACATTCGCAGCTCTAAGCATTTATGTAGTAATTTCATCTACCCCTGAGGATTTATCAAGCTTAAGTTTAGAAATAGCCAAAATAACTTCAGATTGTCTTATAGGGCCAACATTAAAACCACCAATGCATCTATAATCATTGCAAACAATGGGAATAGAACTAACCACATTATTTAGAACATCACTGAAATGCTCAGCCCACCTAGCCATGACAGAATCCTCACCTTCTATAACCTTACCTTGTTTATCCTTCAATCCCTGTATACCTGTCCGTTTTCTACCACACAAAACATTTACTATCTGATACAGCTCTCTGCTGTTGTGCTGTCTAACTGCTTTCTCGTCCAAACCATCAAGCCAAAATTTCTTATCAGCAGCCCCTTCTTCCTCAATTTCAGTAACCGTATTTTAAAACTTTAGCATAACTAACCATAGAAAGAACCGAACTATTATACATGTTAACTATTACCGAACTATTATTATGTTTAAGATGGAAGACACTTTTAACAAGGTAATGGTCAGATCCAATTTCAGCTCTCCTATATGACCTGGTATTCCTAACAGAATTAGCCCATTTGCTGTTAATTAATATATAGTCAATCCTATTCTTATGCAACCCATCTGGTGAAACCCACATGTACCTAGGTATCATGGTGTTTGTAATAAGTATTAATTATTCTGAAACCATTAAGTTTACTTACCTGTAGATGTTGCCCATTGCTATTGCAGCTACCAATACTAAAAGGGCCCATTACCCCTCCCCAAAGGTCAGAGAGTCAGTACCAACTTTAGCATTGAAGTCACCAAGAACAAGGCTAATATCTCCTTTCTTGACAGAATTCAAAATATCCTGAAGTTGTCTGTAAACTTATCCTTCTCATCCTCATTCGCATCCTCAGTGGGGGCATAACAGCAGATAACATTCGTCTTTAATGCTTGTCTGAAATTTTGATGTAAGAAACCTTTCATTAATACACTCATATCCTAGAAAAGCATCACTAGCATATCTGCTGAAAAGCAAACCTATGCCTTGGGAGATGAATATTATCTTCCCTCCTTGAAAAGAAAAATTTAAGATTTTTGAGAATCTGACCTTTATCTATCCATCTGGTCTCTTGCAAGCCAAGAATATATAAATTATAATGGTGGAATTCTTGTGTGAAGGACATCAAGAGAATAATCTCTGTGCAGAATCCTCTCATTCCAACTACCTAGGGAGAGAAAATGGTTGGATATTTAAAGAAACTATGTTTATTGAGAGCGAAAATGCAGACAATATGATAACCAATATTAAAGTCCTCATTAACATATTGATTATAAATTGCATGGAAAAGTAATTATATATTAGTCACAATATTATAACATTCATTATAATCCCAAAGCAATGGCAATAATGTAAATTTTTAGTTCATTCATAAAATGTAGCTTTCCTCAAAATTCTCAAATTTTGAGGGTTATTAGAACTCCACTCTCTCTTATTCACCTCCTTCACATACAGAATTGCATTACAGCTACTCCAAATATCATAGCTGGCCAATGATCTTGAAATTTATTGCACCCCACACCTATCCCAGCACTCAAAAAAAAAACAACTGCTCCTAGCGCAATTCCCAAAGCTATTCACTTGCCACCTGACGATATGCCTACAATAAGGGTGCAAAACAGTCATCATGAATTTTAATGTTTATAAGCACTCTATTCTGTGACAAGTATTATTAGCTATTAAATAATTACATACAACTACAGAAATTTGATTTAAAACATTTAATTCACAATTTATGCTGTATTCAAGGCAGAGGTGCTAGGCCCTCCTTGCAGTTACTTTAAGACTACACTGCTGTTAGATGATCATTGCATATCGTGCAATGCTTACAGCTACTTAGCTATATACTTAGCTATTTACAAACTTAAGGAGAGTTTTTACACTTCAAAAAAGTTCCTAAGCACTTAAAAACGATGAACATAGTTATTGAAAGAAAAGGTTGCATATTACCCATTATTCTTGATGAATAAGGCTAACTCAACAGTTCACTTAATCCTTGGCTGCTGTGAACTGAGGATATGTGGGGGAACAAGTCTTTGCTCTATGCCTGAGATTAGTGGGCTGTTTGATATTGTAGACATTCCCTCTCTCAATAAACATAGTTTCTCTAAACATCCCACTAACCATTTTCTATCCACAGGTAGTTGGAATGTGAGGACACTGCACAGAGTATTCTCTTGATGTCCTCACACAAGAATTCTACCATTATAATTCAGATATTCTTGGCTTCCAATAGACCAGATTCTTAAAAATAATCTTAACCCTTCCAGTGTCCAAGCTATTTTCTCACTATGCTCAGCCCCCAAAAAACTAACTTTAGAACCTTTTTGCCAAATACCTAATGAAAGGAATTATGGCATGTTGTATACCCCCTCCCCCTGATAGAGGACCACCTTGACGTGGTGTGTGTGTATGGGGGGGGGGCTGAATGGTGCCTCTGTGAAGTAGGGGTGCGGCTAGTGGGTTCTCTATTTGCACGAGATCTTGTAACCTCTGGTGGATGGGCCTGTTGTGGACTGGTTTGGGTGGGCCAGTCTAGTGGGCTTATTGATTTGTCCCCTGAGAAGCTCCAGGTTGCAGCCCCAGTGGATGGGGATGTGGCTAAGGGTCTGCAGACTGCGAGTGGCTAACCCGGTCCAGTGGGCTCATCGGTGCAGCCTCGGTGAAATTGTGGGTCGGAAGACTGCGATTGGGGGCCTGCGGTCCGTATCACTATGGAGAGGGCAAAGTTGAAGGCTTGCAACTGGGAGTGGGATCCCTGGTCGACGGGCTTATCGATGGAAAAGCCAGACTAAGAGTCTCCACCCCGGGAGCCGAGTCAACTTGGTTCTATATACCATTTTTTGTGGCTAACCAAGGAACAGATTAAATTTAGGTTTTGGCCAATGGATGAACCTTCCTTCTATAGGATTGTTCGCCATAGGTAGCCGTGGATAAGCTGTGCCCTTGTGGCACTGTCCTGTCCCTGTGTAAGTAGTGGTGTTTCAGGCATTCTCCCTATAGATGTAGTGCAACTATATGTTGCGGAGCATCTGGGAATTGCCTTCATATAATGTAAATGTTGTATACCAAATTAATCAGCATTTAATTCTGAATTTTCCGAAAACAAGTATTTAACAAAAAAGACAATATGTTTTATTTTAATAGAACTTTTTTTAGACTCATGTAGTAAAAAAAAAAATGCATCTGGCAACACAAATAAAAATTTATTTAAAAAAAACTAATAGACAGAAATGATTGCAAAGCACATGAATAGAATGACTATAAATTTCTGAATACAAAAAAATTACTTTTTTGGTTTTAAGTAAATATTTTTCTCGTTTTGTAATTTTTTTTTCGGTACCATACTTAGAGAATATTTCAGGCTTTTAGCCAACTGTGCTGAGTCAGATAAACAAGTCAACTTTAGAATTTAAAAAACAAATAACCAATCAATGGAAATAGGTCATGCTATATACCATATTAAACAGAATTTAATTATGAATTTTATGAAAATAAATAATATAAACAAATTTGCAAGCATATTGATTTTAATAAACCTTTTTCAACGTGATATGGTGAAAAAAAAGATTGCACTATGCAATTGAAGCTTCACTTTGGAAACCTGATGAATAAAAATAGTTAAATTATATATTTATTGAAAGGAAATTTCCTTCCAAATAATATAATATTCAACCTGATATATGATTTTCATTTCTTTTAGTGATTCTTTTCAGTATCGTATGTTTTAAACATGGCAGTGTTATACAATGTGACTTGGCCTTCTCACATTCACAGGATTTTCTAAACTGGTTATGAAATAGAAAAAAAACTTCCTGGGCTGCTTTTTTTTTACTAAACATTATGAATTTTTTCTTTGGGTGTTGAAGTTTGGCGATCTTGGATAAATGCAGAAAGGTTTGAGCACCAAAGCACCAGCCCTTCCCAAAATTGCCCTCCCAAATAATGGCTGATTCCATAGCAAGGAAGTCTATTTTGCTTCCATATCCAAGACATTCAATCTCAGAAAATAGTACAAGCTCAAAAGAACAATCACATATAATCTAATGGGATGTTAAATAAAATATCCACAACTTTTAAGCCAGCCTCCGATCTAGCATAACTCGGATAGATCGATAAATCTGCCGATTGAAGAACGCTAACTAACAGAAGTAAATATACAGAAATGAAATTTCTTTCATATCCAAGACCATGTTTAGAAAATGATATATATCATAGTTTTACTGGAAAAGTAATAAATAATAAAATAAAAATTAGCATATAGCCTAATGTGATGTTAAAATATCCACAGCAATAAGTTGTAGGCCGGCCATACGATATAAATGAAAAAAATCAATACTTATTGATCAGCCAAAAGATCGTTAATTTCCAAAAATAAATCTACTGAAATGAAAACTAACTAAGGTTTAAATATAAAAAATATACTAACTTTACAAAGAGTATCCAATATGCTGGTGAAAAAACTGTAAAAATCACTTATAGCACACGGAACAGAGATATAGCACAGAACGGTCTCAACGTAAAGACTCTGGACCGGTGAGGTGCGGAAGGCTCCCATACAAACACGGAGGGCATGATGATGGAGGGGGGTCCAGCACCTTCACCACCGAATCCTGGGCTGAGTCATACACCTGGGACCCATAGTCCAGTTTCGAACAGACAAGTGCACGGCACAGGCAGAGAAGAGAACATCGGTCAGCTCCCCAGGAGAGAGAGGAGAGTACCTTGATGATGTTCAGTGCCCAAGTGCACTTGGACCTGAGATGACCCAAGTGCACTTGGACCTATGATGATATGTGTGGTAAAAAGGTCAATTTCCAATCGAAGATGAGACCAATAAACTTTGTCTCCGCCAAAACTGGAATGATGTTACCCCCGAGCCGTGGCTCGGGATCCAGGTGAAGAGTACCCTTGTGGAAAAGTGCACACAAGCGGTCTTCTGTGGGGAGAACCGAAACCCGTTTGCCATTGCCCAAATCGAAAGATTGCTCAGGGCAATTTGCAGTCGTCTTTCAATGACCCTCATGCTGGACGAAGAGCAAAAGATGCTAAAGTCATCAACATAGAAGGCATTACCTACAGATGGAGGAAGTTGTCTAGTAATAGAATTAATCTTGACAGCGAAAAGCGTAACACTCAAAATGCAGCCTTATGGCACTCCCTGTTCTTGGGGATACGGCTGCAACAGAGTGTTGCCGACACGGACACAAAAAGAAGTGACAATAAGAAGTTGGAGATGAAGATCAGCATGTGACCTCTCAAGCCACAGCTATGGAGGTCACAAAGAATGCCAAATCTCCAAGCCATGCCATATGCTTTTTCGATGTTGAAGAAAATTGACACCAGGTGCTCTCTACATAAAAATGAATTTCTGATAGACAATTCGAGGTGTATCAGATGGTCAAGAGTTGACTGTTGCCTGTGAAAGCCATGCTGAGTGTTGGGAAGAAGGTTGTGATTTCTAAATACCAGATGAGTCTGGCATTTGCCATTCTTTCAACACCTTGCACACACAGATCGTTAATGCAATGGGACGATAATTGGAAGGAATCTTGGAATCCTTTCCTGGCTTTGGGAAGGCCAAGACGATGGCCTCCCACCAGGAGTCTGGAAACTGCTCCTCAAGAAAAATGCAACTGAAGAGATGGAGCAGCTGATCCTTACTCGATAGTGAGAGATGTTGGAGCATGACATAATGGACATTGTCTGGCCCTACAGCAGATGCACAAGAGGAGTACAGAGCAAGTCAAAGCTCCTCCACTGTGAATGGTCTGTTGTAAAACTCCAGGCCATTCGAGTGGAAGGACAGTGGAAGTAATAAAATAGGAGTTTGAAAAAACTGCAAAAATCTTTGATTTATATGTATTAAGAATATAATACTAGAATTTCTTTATTTTTTGGTTCAAAATATTAATTAACACAGAAATATAGATCAAAATCCAACGGTTTCCAAACGCAAAAATATTTTAGGTCCCACGAAATTATAGGAACATACTATAGAGAAATATAGTGCAATTACAATAGATAATGTCTACATAAAATGAAATCTTTTTAACATATTTAAAACACGTAAAAGTTGTAAAATTGATGCTAGGCAACTTTTCATCAAATTAATCCACCTGTCAGCAAATTAGAATTCAACATTGGCCAGATGAAAATGAAATGTTTCTTAGGAAACAAAAAAAATTAATATATAAAATATGAAAAACCATTGTGATGCCCCATCGTTCACTTTTGCTTTACCTTAACCAGTTTTGTTTAATTTACGTTATATTTATCATTTTGGGGATTTTTATTTCCTTTTTGGCATCACAGCACTCGTTTCCAAGATGTTGTGAGTTGCGCATGCGCAACTCCGATCTTCCGACTGTCCTGCTAAAATGCATGCCAAGGGCACGCCCCCCTCTTGCGTCATAGCTTGCGACGTTCGTCATTTTATGTTAATGTCTTTCCCGGCATGCTTCCGGCTATTGTCTTTTAAACCGGAGACCTGCGAGTCACAGTAGGGAGCAGTTAGTGCACGAGCACAAGGTGCGTAGCACCAAGCACAGTGCGTGTAGCACAGGAGTTGTATCTTCTTCATTGATGTCTTGGTGAGTTGAACTATTTTGGAAATAAATCTGTTTGTTATTTTAAACCTTTAGAGTCTGTACAATTTTTTTCTCTTGAGCAACGCAAATTTAGCTTAATGGTATTTTGACAATCATTTTTTGATTCTTACTCATTAATGCTCGCTGGCATTTTGAACCCTACTTTAAACTTAGTCTACTTTTTTTTGGCAATTTGTTAATTATTGCCTGGAGCCCTTATCAGCTATCCGGAGCATTAAACTAATTGGATAAAACTTTAAAGCATTTTTGCATTTATTTGGAGTGTTACACCATCAGAATAAATCAAGAAATCTGTTAACATAAAAATAATAAAAGCCTTCAGATTGTATGTTCCTTAATGTTAAGAAATTTCAAAGGAAAAAGCACCATCAAAGCTAAAACTTAGCTTTTTCCACTCTTATTTAATATGTTAAAAGTAAATATTCATTTCCAGCCTAACGTCTGGTCTCTATTCCCACTCTATATTAATCCACAAATTCTATCTCCCTTTTCCCATTTTTAATACTATTTTTTTTCTTTCCTTTTCCTTCTTCTTTCTCTCTGCCTCCACTCTTTCTTTCTCCCCCCCCCCCCCCACTCCAATGAGTTCTCTACTTACATAAATTCACAAACTCAGTCAGTAATTATATTTACCCACTAAAGCCATTTCTGCTGACCTTGACTGAATTTCTTTATCTTACATTAAGTTTCAGAACTCGGCTTCTCACTTTTACCCCCCCCCCCCCAAACACACATTTCACATTTCATTCAGATCTTTATCTCTCTGCTGCCGTGTATTGCCCAAACTCAAATACGAAAAAAATAAATCTTTAAGAGCGAAAAGCTGGAAAAAATTCTTTTATTTGTAAAGTTATTATTAACAAAGCTAATAATATCAATATGGTTCTGCACATTTTAAATACAGTCCTTAGGGTCGTTATGTACACAAAATCTTAAAAATAATAAAGAAAAAGAGTCAAACCTATTTTTAAAATTACAGTAACAGTGTGTGTTCCATAAATGTCTACTTGTAAATTTATTTCTTTTCGATTATCCAACGTGTCTCCATGTTTCACTTCTTTCCAAAGATTCCAAGTATTTTTACAAGGCAGCCACTCTATGCATAAGCTCCTGCAGGCTTGCATTCCATTCCTTTTCCCCAACTTCCCACCTACCCTTGCCATGCAGTCTCCACAGTCAAGGTCGGATGATGGCTGTCAGGGATCACCTCGACTTGTGCCATCCTCCACATGACTGCTCGACTGAAGGACGCCCACACAGTCTCCGATATGCCACAACTTGCAGAGCGCTAATGGCGTCCATCCCTCATCTCAGTTTGGCGTGGTTAGATGTTTCTGGCAGCACCAATCCATGTCGAGACGGATTTTGTGTACACTTTCGCCCCCCCCCCCCCCTTACACTTTACTATACTTCGTATCCTACCAAAATTACAATTAATTATATCAATAATAATAATAAATATTTCTTAAAACTTAATAGTATTCTCATGATTGACATTTCTAACCATAAGCACATAACAAATTCAAACACTATCTGGACTTCAATCAAGATTTTATATCTAATCTTTCAATCCCCCATCTTTCTTATTTTATTTCTCACTATTTCCATCCCCCCTTTCTCCCCCTCCCTTATTATTTCTTATCACTATTATCTTATCATTTTATTCTGCCTCTTTAGTATTTCCTCACCTATTTTTTTGTCACCATATTAATTTTCCTTTTCCCTCCTTCTATTTTTCTCTTTTTTTTTATTAAAGGGACAGGGGAGGCTTAGTTGGTAGTATGCCAGGCTCATAACCTGCAATTATCAGGTTCGGGTTCCAACTGGGCAAGTATAGAGATTTTTCTCTGCCAAACTCCCCACCCTGCCTACAGTGAATAGGGGTCACTGTTGGGTTTGAAAAGGTAGATGGGAAGTTAATAATCCCGTGTCAGATGGGAAGTTAATAATCCCGTGTATGGGAGAGACACCCACGCACGTTAAAGAACCTGCTGGATGGCCTTGATGGGAGGCTGACACCCTTTTCCCAACAGTTGTCCAGTGGGTCCCCTCACCCAACCATCCACGACACCATGAGAGCTTCGAACTTGGACTTCTGTCCCAATAACTGATATTTAAGTAGCGAATATCATGTTTAAAATTAAAAGAGCTCGAATTTACCCTTAAAAATGGTAGACTTTCAGACAATCATGTACAGAGTTGCAGTAAAAATTAGACTGTAATGCTACCTAACCATATTGGCAATAAATCATCAACGTTTTGGTCATCGAACGTTTGGGTTTGAAAAGGTAGATGGGAAGTTAATAATCCGATTGTCAGATGGGAAGTTAATAATCCCGTGTATGGGAGAGACACCCACGCACGTTAAAGAACCTGCTGGATGGCCTTGATGGGAGGCTGACACTCTTTTCCCAACAGTTGTCCAGTGGGTCCCCTCACCCAACCATCCACGACACCATGAGAGCTTCGAACTTGGACTTCTGTCCCAATAACTGATATTTAAGTAGCGAATATCATGTTTAAAATTAAAAGAGCTCGAATTTACCCTTAAAAATGGTAGACTTTCAGAACAATCATGTACAGAGTTGCAGTAAAAATTAGACTGTAATGCTACCTAACCATATTGGCAATAAATCATAAGCACATTTCAAAATTCGAAAGTTCCATAATAAGAGATATGAATGAACTGACTGACTACAATATATTATACTAATGTAGATGATAGGTACTCTCCCAGCTGCTCCGCAGCCTTAATGTCAGCGTTCTGATAGACATCAACCAGCACACAAGGCTCAAAATTCGAAAGTACCAAAATTAGACATAGGAATAAACAGAAGATTCTGATAATATAAAAGTAATGCAGTGATAGGTACTCTCTCTCTGCTGCTTCACAGCCTCAATGTCAGCGTTCCGATAGGCCTCAACCAGCACAAGAAGGTGGCTTTTGGTGCCATCCGTAAGATGTAGCACTGTCCTGTATCGTGGAACGCCGGATGGCATCATTCAATCATATTCAAGCCCTGCTCTTCTGGGCCAGAAACTCAGGGGAGTAGGAAGACGAAGAAGAGATGGAGAAGAATGACTCCCCCAGAATGTCGGCAATTGCTGTGGGATCAGCAATTGCCTTTCCATTGCGCTTCAGGATCGATAATGAATGGGACATGTAGTTCCCACCCATCTTCCGGACTTTATCCCACACGACCGCAGAACTGGTCATGCGGGTGATAGAAGATGTGTAAATGATCCAAGATTCCTCTGGCTCTGGCACCGAACAAAACGAGCTTTTGTCCTGGCGCGTTTGAACTTTTCAAGGTTGGGGGACGTCGGATATCTCCGAAACACCCCCCAAACCTTGTTCTGAGCCTTACGAGCTGCAGTGCAATCTGGATTCCACCACGGTTTTAGAAAGCGAGGAAACTGTGTCGAAGTTTGAGGAATGCTGATGTAGCTGCACCTACGATAGAGTCTGTTATCTCCGCCACTGCCACATTGATGGGCTCCTGACTGACAGAGTGGTCATCGAGCTCAGAGAGCAGCCCGAAACCATTCCAGTCAGCCTGATCAAGCCTCCACCGTGAGACTGGAATGCCCCCCATGGGTGATGATGCACACCATGGGGAGGTGATCGCTTCTGTACAGGTTGTCCTTGACCCCCCATGTAAAGAGTGGAAGGATCGAGGAGGAGCAGATGGTGAGGTCAATGGCAGTGAAAGAGCGGGTTGGGGAGTGAAAGCAAGTACTGACACCGGTGTTCAACAGGGAAAGAAAAGGATCCAGGAGCCACTGCTCCAGAGTGGACTGTGTCCATTGAAGTCCCCCATGATGAGGAAGGGAGAGGGCAGCTGTGAGATGAGGTCATCAAATCTACCTGGAGGATGATGCTTCCAGGTGGAAGATATGCAGAGCAGACAGTCAGTGAGAACCCCACGAAGAGGCAGATGGCTACCGCCTCTAAGTTGATGGTGAGGAGTGCAACCTAGAATGGAGAATGGTTGCTCATGAGGATGGCAACATCCCCGCGAGCTGGACCATCTCCATCCCGATCCTCGCGAACTAGTGTAAAGTGCCGGATTGTGGGATCTGTGACTGGCTGCAAGTATGTCTCCTGCAGGCACACACAGATGGGCTGATGTGACTGAAGGAGGGCCTTGATGTTGTCAATATTCCTCTGCAACCCACGACAATTCCACTGTAGGAGTGTGGCCATCTCAGGACTTAGAAGAGTGTACAGACAACGAATTCCTATTCAACTTAACTGCCACAGAGGATGGACATTGCCATAAAGAGCTCCCTCATACACTTCTGTTTTATCACCTTCATTCAAATGGTCACAAAATCACTGACCAAAATGCCTGTCAAAACTTCAGCCAAAGTCAATCCCATTGACCCTTTATCTATTGAAGAGTCAAAAGAAGAGGATCAGAAATAAAACAGTGTAGTATTCAGGTACAGTGTTTTATAAACTTTACACTTTATGTACACTTAATTTACACAAATAAAATAAATATATACATGTACATGGTTTATAGGAGTTCACATAGTTTTACCTTAGTATACGTACAATAACTTTCTATAGAATCCCATTCAATAAGGGTTCAAACACAGCAATTGGTTAAATCAGCTTAATTCACCATGATTATCCAATGTGATATTAACAACAAAATCCTAATAATGCAAATGTCAAGCCATCAGGTGAGCCAGCCAAGACTAGTAACTTTGCAAGTGGCATGACCTGATCCTAATTTCATCTAAGTTATTAGAACTTAAAATGGCAAACACCACCATTAATGTGGTGTACTATACTCAAACCTTCATATAGACCTCAAGAACTTATGCAGTGTAAAAGAACTGTGAGTATATCTAGTCTGTGAATTTCTATAATTCCCAATTTCCTCTAAGTTATTCATCAAACAGATAAGTGAATTATCAACAAATAGTTTACTATAGAATAATTACAGTTACTTTGTGGTTCTTACTATCAAAGTTATAAGAATTGTAAAAATGGTATACATTGCCATCAATGTGGTACTATCTTAAAATGTTCAGCTATTACTTGTGATCTTTTTATTGCAGAGGAGCTTGAGGTATATTTAAACTCACTTGTGAGTTTTTATAATTGCCATTACAGCAATGGATGGTTAATAATACAGTGCTTTAGTTGCATGCTCATAGGTAAAGATCTTATATGACAGCATAATCAAGATGAATTAAACTATAGAACCCCAACTTATCCAGTGGTACCAGAAATATAAACCCTCATGTACTTTGATATCCTACTGTACTTTCTATTATTTCTTTACTAAAAAAAATATGAAAAAAATAGAAATGATAAAAGTAAACAGTGAAAAGCAAAAACTACCACTTACTTGTAATCCTGAGATTTCAATACTTCATAGTAATACATAATTTTTGCTTTGTGTGATGACAATGGAAAATCGAAGGAATGATGATGCAGATTTTCTACATGTCGCCATTGCAAAATATATGCTCCCTCCATACATGTTACATGAGAGCCCTAAAAATACATTTAAGCAAAACTTACTTTAGGGGGAAAAAAACAAGAAAAACATTTAAATTTTTTTTTATAACACCAGTCATTTATATTTATTTGTATATATATATACATACAAGTAACCCTCATTTAATGAGGATTTGTTATAACACGGTGTTTTTCCCTTTTTCAATAAATCATTTTTAAAAATTAAAATCATATACATAGATAAATACACCAAGGAATTTCCACTTTGTAAGTCGATTGAAATTTTTAGAAGAAAAATTGTCTTGAGCCAGGTGGGATACGAATCCATGACCTCCTGATAACATGTCAGGTGCTCTGGACCACTCAGCTACTGGCCACCGATCAAGATCTCCTCTAATTGACGCTATTATGTCACATATAGGCGCTGTTACAGCAATCTTGCCACAAGCGGCAGATAATGCCAAATAGATGGAAAGTATGTCTTACAAGTATATCATTCATTAAATGATAAATAATGAGATAAACTCAACAGTTCAATATCCACTACTAAATCAGCACTTTGACGTCAATTCTAATTTTAGAGGAAAAATTGTCTTGAGCCAGGTGGGATACGAACCCACGACCACCTGATAACATGTCAGGTGCTCTGGACCACTGAGCTACCGGCCACCGATCAAGATCTCCTCTAATTAACGCTTAGAACATTCCTTTTATGTCATATATATGCGCTATTCAGGCAATTTTAGCCCAAGCGGCTTTCTATTTGCCATATAGATGGAAAGCATGTCTCACAAGTATGCTAATGATGATAAATAATGAGATAACTCGACAGTTCAATATCCACTAATAAATCAGCATTTTGACGTCGATTCTAATTTTAGAGGAAAAATTGTCTTGAGCTCGGTGGGATATGAACCCACGACCTCCTGATAACATGTCAGGTGCTCTGAACCACTGAGCTACCAGCTGCCGATCAAGATCTCCTCTAATTGATGCTATGAACATTTCTATTATCTCACATATAGAGGCTGTTAGGGCAATCTTGCCACAAGAAGCAGATAATGCCAAATAGACGGAAAGTATGTTTTACAAGTATACCATTGATTAAATATTGAATAATCTCGACATATTCAGTATACACCAGCCACTGAATTAGAAACCTTTATGCAGATGTATGTAAATGTCACTTGCACAGCATATATGCAAAATACGTGATCACATGCATCACCATGTGATCTAGGCAACTATTTAAGACTGCTGCTATTTAAGACTGCTGCTCATCAGCAATCGTCAGTAGTGTTGATCACAATGAAAAAAACAGAGAATCTTTCGGGATTTGATAAAGGGCTTATTGTGGGTGCCTGTCTGGCTGGAATGACGATTTTAAAAACAGCAGAGCTGATTGGTTTCCAAAAGGTGAGATATCTCGGGTTTTTAATAAGTGGAAAAATAGACCACATTGCTTGTCTTCTAAGTTGTGTTGGGTTGTTTTACCTCTGAGCGGCACTTTTTTGCACACCATGGGCTAAATGGGCAGGTCACAAGGACCCCGAAGGCTCAGAGAAGGTTGGGGGAGGGGACCCACTGGAACAGCTGTTGGGAGATAGATGGTAGCCTCCCGTCAAGGCCATCCAGCGTGTTCTTTAACGTGCACAGGGTATGTCTCTCCCGCACACGGGGCCACGGCTTAACGTCCCATCCGATGGACGGCGGCCTTTCCAAGCCCATCGGTGTCCCTTACTGACCGTGGGCAGGGCGGGGAATTTTGCGGAGATAAATCTCAACGCTGACCCAGCTGGGACTCGAACCTGGGATCTACAGATTACGAGCCTGGCGCGCTACCGACTGAGCTACCCCTGCCCCTGTCTTCTAAGAGGTGTAAAGTGTGGCACAAAGACAATCTGTCAGGAACGAGATCACCGTCGTATGAGGAGGTTTGTATGGAGAAACAGGACTTCCTGTGTGCAGCAATTGACCGAAGCATTCAATGAAGGCTGTTCTCGACCCATATCTCAGCGAACTATGCACAGGGAATTGAAGAAGATTGGTATTAGCAGTCACATGCTTATACAGAAAACCAATGATTTCTGCGAAGAAATGAAAAGTTCATCTACAGTGGTGTCAGGAACACTGTGATTGGACACTGGAAGACTAGAAAAAAGTCATGTCTGACAAGTCATGGTACACCTTGTTCTGTACCAACGGTAGGTAGAGAGTTTGGTGGGAGCCCCGTGAAACAATAGATCCAGCTTGTCTTGTAAACACAACTCAAGGTTCTGGAGATGGTGTCATGTGTGGGGCACATTCTGTTGGTATGGAACAGGCTCCCTGATATTGCTGGAAGGTCAGGTGTCCTCCAAGAATTATCTGAACATTGTTGCCGATCAAGACCATCCTGCAATGTTCCAGCAGGTGACAGCTGTTTCATGGACGACAATGTTACTGTCCATCACACAAGATGTGTTCATCAGTGGTTCAGTGAGCATGACAGCGACTTCCACCATATTCCCTGGCCACCACAAAGCCTAGATCTGAACTCCACTGAGAATGTATGGAACATATTAGAAAAACAGATCTGGGAGCAAAGTTCTCTTCCGTCAAATCTGAGCCAGTTAAAAGATTATCTGGTGAATGCCTGGTATGCTGGAGATGTAAAGCCACTGCAACACCTTGTGGAATCTATGCCAAACCACATAAGTGCTGTAATTCAGGCTAAAGGAAGTCCAAATCAGTATTGAATGAAGGTTTCCAATTCAGTGGTTGGTGTGTATTTATGTAATTTTTTTAATAAAATCTGCGAATTATAATTATTTTTGTTGAAATAAACTATTCATTATAATAGAAAGAAAAAATATCCAAAAAATTAAAAAATACACAAAAAAAAACAAGCAAATAAAAAATGCCCCAGTTTAAAGTGGGAATTCGTTTCATGCGAGTCTTTCGTGAATACATCTCCTGCATTGAATGGAGGTTTAATTATTAAATGAGAAGCATTTTGAAATGCATATCTGGATTTTTTAACCATTAAAGTGCTGGATGACAATATAAGTTCCAAGAGAACTTTGCTGCAACTTTTTATATTTTTACAAAAAGAAATTTCTCTTTTAAGCTCTTTCAAATTAAACATGAAAATTACCAAATTACATTGTGTACAATAATATGACTGAAATAAGTAATTGACAAGTACTATCAATTACTTATTTCAGAATAAAATTCTATAGTTATTTGAATTTTCATATTCAACATAAATTATTATACTATGCATTTTTCATATGAATTTTCATATTCAACATAATTATTATACTTATTTTACTATGTTTCGGTTACCACATCATTGATTGAAATTTTGAATATCTTTTTTGATAAAGGCATGGTTCCTAAGGATTTTAACAGAGCTGGCCGAGTGGTTAGCACGCTTGGCTACTGATCTACGGGACCTGGGTTCGAGCCCTGGTTGTTTGTGTCGTTTTTCTGCTGAGGTCCTGCCATCCTCTCAGACCTTCTACTGTGGCATATAAACTGACAGGCTCCTGTCAGACCTCTGTGGCAAGCAGCTGCTTGAGGGAGTATTTTTTTTTATTATTATTATTATCCCTAATTTTAAAAAAGGTGATCACAGTTCATGTGATCACTATATGGGTATCAGCCTACTTTCTGTTCCAGGTAAAGTTCTTTCCATGATTCTGCCTAATAGAATTAAGAACTAAGTTGATAGACAACTGAATTTTCTGAAGTGAACTGAGTTGAACAGAAATCTAAGATGCTAAAACATTTAATACAAGAATTTTAAATTCAAAACATTCTTAACACAGCCAGTAAGATAAAAGTTTAGTAAAATCACTGTAATAGCTGTACAATAAGTCTGTATAAAATTACCCACTTTCAAACAAAAGGAGTGCTTACAAAATATATTGTAATGTTTATATTACAATTATATATGATCCAAATGTGATGCCCCATCATTCACTTTTACTTTACCTTAACCAGTTTTGCTTGATTTACGTTATATTTATCATTTTGGGGATTTTTATTTCCTTTTTGGCATCACAGCGCTCGTTTCCAAGAGTTAGGAGTTGCGCATGCGCAACTCCGAACTTCTGACTGTCACCCGCTAAAGCGCGTGCACAAGGACACGCCCCCTCTTGCGTCATAGCTTGTGCCGCTCGTCAATTTATGCAAATGTCTTTCCCAGCATGCAACATGACACGTGCGGGCTTTGTACCTCGTTATATCTGATGACATATTGTCACAGTAGCTAGAGCAGTAGCTAGAAGCACTGTAAATCAGTAGTCAGTAGACAGACAGAAGAGAGTGTGGTAGTAAGCACGGAGGAGCACAGTTAGTGCAGTGTGTGTAGTCAAAGTTGGGAAATAATGTATCTTCTTCATTGAAGTTTTGGTGAGTGTTTTTTGGAAATAAATTTGTTTGTTATTTAAACCTTTTTAATCTTTACTAATTTTTTCTCTTGAGCAACGTTAATTGTTTGTCAAAATGTAAAGATAAATTCTAATCAATCATTTAATATTCCTTTGAATTCTTACTCATTAATGCTCGCTGGTATTTTGAACCCTAATTTAACTTTTTTTTTTTGGCAATTTGTTAATTATTGCCTGGCGCCCGACTCAACTATCCAGAGCATAAAAATAATTCGATCAGACAAAGGGTCCAAACTTTAAAAGTAATTACATTTCCTTTGGCCCGTTACACAAATATTATCAATCAATCTAAATGATACCTTATATTCACACAAAGTATACTAGGTTAGTTGACAAAAATATTGATATTTACCAGTGATCGTTGCTGGTGCATCTACTTGCACAGGCACTATAGATGTTTAACATGACATGTAATTGTCCTGTCAGAGTTTGTGAGCAACCTTTGATGTTGAAGAATGCAGTTATAATGCCTTTAACAAGAAACCAGTCCCAAATGCATGCTGTTATAGATGTCATTTCTTAACAATGTAGTACAGGTATAATGCAGATAACATATTACTCCATATGCATAGTTCTACAGACATGCTGGTATAATCCCAATAGTACCATGCGTCATCTATATTTCTTGCCACTATAGAGTACTTATAGCTGTAATTGTACCATTATACAAATGTTCTGATGTACAATATATTATATGTTTTGCAGCGCTTGTTTCTATATCACTGGCCTATATCACAGATGGATCCACAAAATGCACTTTCATTACTGTTTGAAACATAGATACATACTTTTAAACATTTTAAAAACCGATAACATTGGTATAAAAACAGGATAAAAATGCTCTCATACCCCTGCCTCCGAAGTTAAGACAGCGAACTTTTATCCGCGCTCCAACAATTCATTTGAGCTATGCGGGTTTCTCCGTAGTTACATATTACGGCGTCATCAGGCTCTAATGGTGTCACAAGCAGCGTGTTTCTTATACGTATCTCAGTTTCTACTTTGTAGATCAGGTGATGTTACGTAATGCTTGGTGATTGGGTGTTTAGAAGAAGGTTCCTTGCAGATGGAATGGGTGCTATGTCATTGTTGCATAAATTATGACGTTGTGTATGGATTAGCATCTTTTCAGCAAAATTCAGTTGGAATTTAGTCCTTGGGGCCATAAAAGGTTTGTATTCTACTTTATTTATTTGAATTTTATTTTCTATTATAGTTTGAGCATAAGCTGCATTTGGAATTTGTTTATTTAAATCTGATTGATGTTCTTTCATGCGATCGGTATATTGTCTATGAATTTTACCTATGTATTTATTCTTTCCATCAAGTAAATTTAAGAGGTCAGGTACATCGAGAGTTGATAAACTCTGCCGGTGGCTAATTTTGTATCTCAATCATTAATTAGTAAGTTTTTAATTGTATTATTAACTGTTGTGGGTAATACAATATTAAATTTTTTTACAGAGCTATTATTATCCCTAATTATAATAATAATAATGTGGTATGTAATGTTTTCAAAATGCCTGTCATGTAAGGGAAACTGTGTGCATAATTTTTTAAGACAATAAATTTTGCATTATGCTGCCATCTTTTTAATTGTTGCTTAGTATAACCTACTTCTTGGGCAGTTTTAGTAATATATTCTATTTCGGTATTAAATGTTAAAGCTTCAGAGCAGTATCTGTATGCCCTAATATATAGTGGCTATCCATACACAACGATAAGATGCTAATCCATACACAACGTCATAATTTATGCAACAATGACATAGCACCCATTCCATCTGCATGGAACCTTCTTCTAAACACCCAATCACCAAGCATTAGTAACATCACCTGATCTACAAAGTAGGAACTGATATACGTATAAGAAACACGCTGCTCATGACACCATTAGAGCTGATGACGCCGTAATATGTAACTACGGAGAAACCCGCATAGCTCAAATGAATTGTTGGAGCGCGGATAAAAGTTCGCTGTCTTAACTTCGGAGGCAGGGGTATGAGAGCATTTTTATCCTGTTTTTATACCAATGTTATCAGTTTTTAAAATGTTTAAAAGTATGCATCTATGTCTCAAACAGTAATGAAAGTGCATTTTGTGGATCCATGTGTGATATAGGCCAGTGATATAGAAACAAGCGCTGCAAAACATATAACATATTGTACATCAGAACATTTGTATAATGGTACAATAACAGCTATAAGTACTCTATAGTGGCAAGAAATATAGATGACGCATGGTACTATTGGGATTATACCAGCACGTCTGTAGAACTACGCTTATGGAGTAATATGTTATCTGCATTATACCTGTACTACATTGTTAAGAAATGACATCTATAACAGCATGCATTTGGGACTGGTTTCTTGTTAAAAGCATTATAACTGCATTCTTCAACATCAAAGGTTGCTCACAAACTCTGACAGGACAATTACATGTCATGTTAAACATCTATAGTGCCTATGCAAGTAGATGCACCAGCAACGATCACTGGTAGATATCAATATTTTTGTCAACTAACCTAGTATACTTTGTGTGAATATAAGGTATCATTTAGATTGATTGATAATATTTGGATCATATATAATTGTAATATAAGCATTACAATATATTTTGTAAGCACTTCTTGTGTTTCAAAGTGGGTAATTTTATACAGACTTATTGTACAGCTATTATTGTGATTTTACTGAATTTTAAATTCCCAGTGGAGCCAACTTACGAGATAAAACAAAATAAAGAAAACCATATTGGGATATTTACCATGTTATATAGATTAGCCATTGAATGCAAACTGAAGACAATTAAAAGTTTGCTGGGCAGAACAATTTAACTGACATTATAAACTTCAATATTTATTTCCATTATTGTATAATACATATTTATATTGGGATAATTCGTATATTTGAAAGTAAGATAAAAGCTGTTTATATTAATATTTGGATACATACATCATATACATCTATTTTTAAGTAAATCTAAACATAAAAAGTTCTAATTATATTTAGATATTTTATTAATTTATTTATTTTATTTCATTTTGGTGGAGCCACTCCAGAGATACTACATCAAACATTGTTATTTTATTAAAGGTATTTAGGAATAGCTCAGTTATGAAAGCCAATTGGAGGCCCCTGGAAAAGGGAGTTGAAACAGGGAGGAGAGTGGAGGTGGTGGTGGGGGGAAGGAGGACAAGGAGCTAAGCATCGGTTGGGAACACGAGTTCCTAACTGTATAGAGACTGGAATTCCAAACTATCTTGAGATCGAGGAGACTAACTCCCAGAAATATACTGGTAACAGAGGTTAGTTAAGGCTGTGAACAGTGAGTCAACACAGAGTATGTATGGAATGTAGGGAGTGGAGATCAAGGAGCAAGGGGGGGTAACAATAGTGAATGCGTTCGCTTGCGCTGACAGCTGGAACAAGGTTCAAGCCTGGCCAAAGAAAGAGTAATTTAATGGAATGGCAATTTTGTTTCGAGATAGCCAAACTGGAAAAAGTATTTAAAATAATATCTCATCCTAGTTAGCCACACCTTTGAGGATCCAAAGACTGATAAATGTTATATCTTAACATTAGTTAGTTATGGTTACTTATCTCTATGAAATGAACAACAGATATGCTACAGTTGTACATGTAATTAAATACAATACAAATTTTTTAGACAGTTTTACTAGTTTTTTTAATTATTTCTTTTTTAAATTTTTCCCCTTTTTTAGACATGAACACATTACTAATGACAAACCTAAAATACACAGACATATAATAATATAGAGGGCCGAGTATCAACAACACATCAGAGGAAGATCAAGAGTAGAAAAAGTGAGATTGAAAATTATTATTAGTTAGAAAATCCCGTGAATGTGAGAAGGCCAAGTTACGTTGTATAACACTGGCCGTGTTTAAAATATACGATACTGAAAAGAATCATTAAAAGAAATATAAAATCATACTTCAGGTTGAATATTTTATTATTCAGGAGGAAATTTCCTTTCGATAAATGTATAATTTAACTATTTTTATTCAGCAGGTTTTCCAAAACGAAGCCTTAATTGTATAGTGTGATCTTTTTTTTCACCATATCACATTAAAAAAGATTATTAAAAGCAATATGCTTGCAAATTTGTTTATATTATTTATTTTTATAAAATTCGTAATTAAATTCTGTTTAATTTGGTATATAACATGACCTATTTCTGTTGATTGGTTATTTTTTTAAAAAATTCTAAAGTTGATTTGTTTATCTGACTCAGCACAGTTGGCTAAAAGCCTAGAATTTTCTAAGTATGGTACCAAGAAAACAATTACAAAACAAGAAAAATATTTAGTTAAAACCAAAAAAGTATTTTTTTTTGGTTATTCAGAAATATATAGTCATTCTATTCATGTGCTTGTAATCATTTCTGTCTCTTAGTTTGTTTGTTTTTTTAATTTTTATTTATTTTGCCAGATGCATTTTTTTTACTACACGACTCTAAAAAAGTCCTATTAAAATGAAATATACGGTCTTTTTTGTTAAATATTATAATTTCAGAAAATCCAGAATTCATCATCATCATCATCCTCAAGCAGCCATGGGCTACGGAGGTCCAACCAGACCGTGCAATTTAGTTCTCCAAGCAAGTCTATCCTGAGCTACATCTACTGCATCTGGCCACTGCACACCAATTCTAACAAGGTCCTGTTTGACATTGTCTGCCCACCGCATCCTAGGTTTACCCCTCCTTCTGAGGCCTTTAGGCACACTGTTCATAACCCTATTCGCCAATCTATAATTATTCATACGGGAAACATGACCAAACCAACGGAGTCTCTCTCTGCACAATATGCTGCTTAAAGGAGGTTGCAAACTCCTTTGCCTAACCTCATCATTAGTTACAAAGTTGAACCACCTAATGCCCAAGATACTGCGTAAGCATCTGGAATCAAAAGCATCTAGCTTCCTGTTATCTTGTTTACAAAGTGTCCAAGTTTCACTACCATAACTAACCCTAGAAAGAACCAAACTATTATGCAGTCTAATTTTAATATTTAGGTGTATATGCCTATTTCTCCATGCTCTCCATGGATTTCTAAAAGTCACAGAGACAATCCCTATTCGCCTGTTAATCTCATGCCATATATCGCTAGTATCTATTGCGTAACTCCCAAGATTATTAAACTGAGACGCTTGCTCAAGGCACAATCATTCATAACGACTGAAGCATCAACAGCCTAACAAATTTTCATCACTTTAATTTTATCCCTGTTTATCACCAAACAAACTCTATTACCAGTCTCATCAACAGCTCGATTGAAAGAATTCATCTCATCAACATCACTTGTAAAAATGAGCTAGATCATCAGCATAATCTAAATCAGAAATTTTGGTATCTCCAGACCATTTAAGGCCAAAATCTTTCCCTTGCAATGAATTTTGCATAACGTAATCAATAACCAAACTAAAGAGAAAAGGAGACAAAATGCACCCTTGTCGAACACCAGAAGTAATGCTAAACCAATTGCTACAAGCCTTACCAACTCTCACACATGACTCAGTGTTATTATAGAGAGCTTTCATTATGTTAACTAACTTGTCTGGTGTACCATATGACCTCACAATCAACCACAAATTATGACAATCATCAGAGTCGAAAGCCTTTTTGAAATCAACAAAGCTAGCAACCAAAGGTTTCAGAAACTCTAAACATTTCTCAAGAATCTGCCTAAGTGAAAATATCTGATCCATACATCCCCTACCACTTCTGAATCCACATTGCTCATCACGCAATTGACTGTCAACCAGATTCTTAATTCTATTAAGCACAATCATGGAAAGAATACCTGGAACAGAGAGTAGGCTAATACCCCTATAGTTATCACAAGAACTGCGATCACCTTTTTTGAAAATAGGGATAACAATAGCTCTGGTAAAATCCTTAGGAACCTTGCCTTTATCATAAAAGATATTAAGAATTTCAGTCATCCAAGTGGTAACCAAAACATTTCCAGCTCTAAGCATTTCTGTAGTAATTTCAGCTACCCATGGGGATTTATGAAGTTTAAGTTTAGAAATAGCCAAATAACTTCAGATTGTGTTATAGGGCCAACATTAAAGCCACCAATGCATCTATCATCATTGCAAACAATGGGAGTATAACTATCCACATTGTTTAGAACATCACTGAAATGCTCAGCCCACCTAGCCATGACAGAATCCTCACCTTCTATAACTTACCTTATTTATCCTTCAATGCCTGTATACCTGTCCGTTTTCTACCACACAAAACATTAACTATCTGGTACAGCTCTCTGCTGTTGTGCTGTCTAACTGCTTCCTCGGCTTTGTCAGCCAAACCATCAAGCCAAAGATTCTTATCAGCAGCTAACTGATCTTTTACACGTTTATTAAGTTCTCTGTAATGCTTTCTATTAGTACTAGTAGGGTATTGATTAAGGACATTCCTGCAGTTCTTTCTTTCCGAAATAAGCTCAAGTGCCTTATCACTCAGATAATTCTGTCTCTTCTGCTCCTTTTTTCCTAAAAGAGTACTGTTAGTGTCCAAAAAAGCCTGTTTAAAATGATCCCATTCTTCCTCAACTTCAGTAGTAAGCATACCATGACTAAGTAACCTAATCATGGTAATAATGACTAAGTAACCTATCATGGTAAGCTTTGGCTATAACTGGGTCTTTCAGAGCTTCAGTATTAAAAGCAAATTTTTTAACCCTAGCACAACACTTTTTAAGTTTAAGTTGCAAGACACTTTTAACAAGGTAATGGTCAGATCCAATTTCAGCTCCCCTATATGCCCTGGTATTTCTAACAGAACTAGCCCATTTGCTGTTAATTAATATATAATCAATCATATTCCTATGCAGCCCATCAGGTGAAACCCATGTGTACTTATGTATGTCGCGGTGTTTGTAATATGTGTTAGTTATTCTGAAACCATTGAGTTTACTTACCTGTAGGAGACGTTGCCCATTGCCATTGCAGCTACCAATACCAAAAGGGCCAATCACCCCTCCCCAAAGGTCAGAGTCAGTACCAACTTTTCATTGAAGTTACCAAGAACAAGGGTAATATCTCCTTTCTTGACAGAATTCAAAATATCCTGAAGTTGTTCATAAAACCTATCCTTCTCATCCTCATCGGCATCCTCAGTGGGGGCATAACAGCAGATAACATTCAGGTCTTTAATGCTTGTCTGAAATTTTGCTGTAAGAAACCTTTCATTAATGCACTCATATCCTAGAAGAGCATCACTAGCGTGTCTGCTGAGAAGCAGACCCACGCCTTGGTGATGCTTATTGTCATCCCTCCCTGAAAAGAGAAATTTAAGATTATTTTTAAGAATCTGACCTTTATCTGTCCATCTGGTCTCTTGCAAGCCGAGACTATCTATATTATAATGGTGGAATTCTTGTGTGAGGACATCAAGAGAAAAAGCTCTGTGCAGAGTCCTCACATTCCAACTACTTATGGAGAGAAAATGGTTAGTGGGATGTTTAAAGAAACTATGTTTATTGAGAGAGGGAATGCTAACAATATCAAACAGCCCCCTAATCGGAGACATGGGGCAAAGACCCGTTCCCCCACCACTAAAGGCTGAAGCCATCTACACTGGAAGACTTCCTCCAATGTAGAATTTCACGATGCCTATAGAAGCAAAGAGTTCAGGTCGCTGCGATGACCTCTGCTCAGGATTATCCACCAGCTGATAAACATATCCTGTGAATCTATTCACTTGGGGCTGTCAACCCACAAACAAACAGAAAACACAGCGGAAGATTATCTCTCCACAGAAGTCCACCAGTGCAGAAAAATCAGGATCCATAATCAAGCTCAGAGCCATATATCTGTCCAGTCCAGTAGGTTTATATGGTCAGCACCAGGACCCTGTGTGGTTGACCACTCCTCAGCAGGGTAAAAAAAAAGAAAAATAGCCATAGTTGTCCAGATCAGTAGGCCACACCTATCTGGCAGCCCTCCCCTTCCGTTCACTTCCACAAGAGAGTATCTCTTTTGAAAGGTACTAACAGTCTGCACCACGAGAAGGTGGGGTCAGACATTAGGTGCTAGGCCTGGCCGGTTCTACGCATCATCACAGGGGATTGTGCAAAGCTCTCCTTCCAGTGAGTACCTACTTACCATTTACAGACCACCAATCCAGAATTAAATACTGATTAATTTGGCATAGAACATACCATAATTCCCTTCATTAGTTATTTGGCAAAAAAGTTCTAAATTTAAAGTTTTTTTTTGGCTCAGCATGGGAAGAAAATAGTTTGGTCCCTGGATGGAAACCTGTTTTTCAGGCTGTACACTGGAAGGATTAAGTTTATATCTATGTCATCAGTTTAGTTACTTTTTAACTGTGCTCTTTTAAGTCTTCACTTGGATCGTCTTCTATGAAGTCTCTTTCATAATCTTCTATTATCCTGTTATCAGCTGTTATCGGAGTAGATAGCTGCAGAGAATTTCCAATTTTGCCTTTTGCTATTTTATATGGTAAAGATAGTGAATTTTCTTTGTCAGAGTGGCACAGCCAAGTTACTGAGAGAAGAGGTGGGGGGGGGGGATCTTTTAAAACAGTTGAATATAAATTTAAAAACTTTTTTAACAAAACTTTGTCAGTGAGGGGGGGGGGGGGGGGGTAAAACATCCTCAGTGATTGGAGGGGGGAGAGAAACATTCTCAATGAGTGTAGCATAGGGGGAAGGGTAAAAACCTATGCCAAAATTGCCCTCCCAGAGAAGGATTGATTTCTGTCCCAAGGAAGTCCTATTTGCTTCCATATCCAAACCTCATTTATTTTCAGGAATTTTGGGAAATGATACAAGATCAAAGTTTTTACTGAAAACCAAAAAAAATTAATAAAAGAAAAATTAATATAACCTAATGCAATGTTAAATAAAATATCCATAGCAACAGAATGTAAGCCAGCCATCCAATATAGCATGACTTCACAAAATCGACCGATAGATCAACTGACTGAAAGTTCAATAATTTAATGGAAATAAAATACATCTACTAAAATGAAATAAAAACAAATATTCCTCAATCACTGCTTGACACAGAAGTCTGACAGGAACCTGTCAGACTTCTGTGTCAGACAGAAGTCTGACAGGACTGTGTCAGACAGAAGTCTGACAGGAACCTGTCAGACTTCTTGTTCTTTGTAAACAATATATTATGGAGTCACTTATAACATATGGAACTGAGTGAGCAGAGAATGCACATGTAAAGCCACTTGCATCCTCTGCTCATTCCAGTGTGAAGTGAGACGTGACCTAGCTGCAGCTTAAAAGGCCATGTTTTTAGTTACAGTTTTGATCTGAAGAGCAGAAAATATGCAAAAAATGCTGGGATAAATGATATAATTGAAAAAACAAAATTCTAGGAATATTAAAATAAGTGTATGTCAGAAAAAAAGAGTGTAAAATGGGGAAAAAAACAACAGAGGTATGTATTTCATAATTACTTCCAAAAACTTCCATTCTTAAAAATAACAGTTTTTTGTTAATTTTCATATTTTCAAAACCTTAAGGAAAAATTTGTTGATAATAGTTAAAATCAAACTTATGAGCTTAAATAAGAAGGTTGCTTCAGCATAGAGTAAGATTAACAAACAAATCAGCAATACCATAGCACATCTAAGAAATGGCAATCAGAAAGTTTTAATAAATTATTTATATTGTAGTTCAATAAAATATGGATCAAATGAAAAAATAATATTTTTCAAGCTTTAATTTTGCATTTTTATAAGATATATGTATATAAGAGAATTTTCAATTGGCAATTTTTATTGTGTTAAAATCGATTTTTTTTTTACTAAAAACAGATGAATACATCCTCAGCTTCTAATTGCAAATTCTGTCAATGTATACAGATGATGTGGACAATGGAAGGGCTAAGCAGCTGTAGAATTTTATCCTGACGTTAGAAACTGATAGAAATTGGTCTAATTATTGTACACAACATAATTTGTTAATTTTCAAGCTTAATTTGAAAGAAATTCTAAGAGAAATTTCCTTTAGCAAGAATATAAAAACTTGAAGTAAAGTTCTCTGGGAACTAGAGTGTCTTCCGGAACTTTAGGGGTTAAAGCATTCAGAAAAATAAGTTGATTAAAGGAAATTCATTCACTGCAAAATATTCTAATGCAAAATAGCAATAAAATTTCTTTTTTACCTGTACACTTTCTCCATCTCTACAAGTGAGTGTAGCCTCTACTGTATGATAATCTTGGCCTAATACCCAGTATTTTGGAATGACTGAATGTGTTGGTCCATCCATATTTAACATGGCAAGTGGAAGAGCTCCATGGCCACAACCCTGAATTTCTTCATCATTGGTTTCTGTTTCTGGTGGTGGTAGTGGTTGCTGTGTTCTTAGTACACTGAAGCAAACATCTTCTTTCATTACATCAAAATCCCAACAAATCACACTTCCTCTATCATTAACAGAGAGAATAACCTTCAAAGAATATAAAATGAATTTAAATTACAATACTAATAATCATTTGTCTAATAATTTTAGGCAGTATAAATTTGTAAACTAATAAATTTATATAATCCCAAGAAAAAAAAATTCTAAATGATATGTGACGCTTTAGCATAAAGTGTTTTAGGAAAAACTAAAAATATTCCCCATCAGGGTTCACCAACTAATAAATTGCAATCAGATGCAGACCTTGAAAAGATTCTTGCAGAATGATATTGGAATGCATAATAAACATTTGTAAAAAGCCTACAAAAATAAAACCGTAATTATTTAACAAACGAAAGCAGATAAAACAATTTCTAATTTTATTACCAAAGAAATTTCCATTGAAGCGCTTAAGTTTTGGGCTTTAATTTGTTGAAACTTGAACAGTGAATTGCCTGATGGATTTTATTATGAGTCTGCTGATCTTAATTATGAGTAATAATGTAACAAAAATTGAAAGAAGAGTGATTTTATTATTTTGCACCAAATAAGAAATCACACTGGCTTTTTAATTTTAATTTCACATGGTTGGTTCATTGTTTAGGATTTTACTGCACAAGAGTGTTGCTGACACAGGCATAAAGGAATTAGATGAAGACTGGCATTTGATCCCCCATAAGCCAAAGGTGTGGAGATCATGAAAAATGCCAAATCATCACAGTGTTATAAGCGTTTTCAATATCAAAGAATATTGATACTAAATGCTCTTGAATAAAAAAAAATAATGATCACCATTTTGATGCAGATCAGGTTGTCAAATGTTGATTGGTGAATTTGAAAGCAGACTGGATGGTCCTACCAGGAGTCCAGAAACTTGCTCCTCTAGGAAAACACAATTATAAAGTTTGATCAACAGGTCTTTACTCAATGGGCAGAGATGTTGGACAATAGCATAATGGATTCTAATAATTATATAGCAGCCTGGCCTGTTGTAAGACTCCAGGCAATTAGAATGGAAAGACAGTAGAGAGCATTTGACTTTGCTTTTTCAGGCCAGACACTGGTGAACAAGAGCTTAAAGAAAAAGAAATCCCCAAGTAATTGCAATTACTGTGGGATCAGCAAATGGATGTTCATAATGCTCAAAGATGAACAATGAATAGACAAGTAGTTCACATCAAGCTTCTGGATTTTATCTAATACAACTGTAGAACTAGTGGAGGGGTGATGAAAGAAGCATACTTCACCCAAGATTCAACATGACCCAGGTATCAGACATATCAGGCTTTAGTCCATGCACATTTTAAAACCTATGCTGTCACAACTGTGAACATGTGGTTCATGAAGCCTACACATATAAGATTCAAAATGCTAAATGAGACAGTTCAAAATTTCAAAATTTTTAACTAGAAGAATGCATATCACCTCTGGTGCATATGGTAATCTTGTTTTCAAAGACAATAAAGTTTTTTGTTTACCTACCATTATGCTCCTTAAAAGTTTTATTTTTGAGCTAATGAATGATGGGGAAAATGAAAATACAGTATAAACCATAACACATATTCACAGTGCTATTATTACAAATCAATTTAATTCTCATAAAAATCACTGTTAAAATCGTAGTTGTTTTCAGATAATCTTTACAAAATACTTTGGTTTAACATTTTTACACTGTGGTAAAAGTACCAAGTATTTACTTTTTTAATGCTGCTTCTTATGCTAACTGATTTTACTTTTAGCAAAGTTTCACCACTGATTGCTGTCCTGCTTTTGCATAGTGGCTGATCCACTCTTCTTAAGGTATATTATTCAGGCATCCGGTGTCTCTTGTGCATACACATTTACCATTTCTGAAGTGCCAGTCTTGTTCACTTAGATGGTATTTATTCCCGTGAAGGTACCAGTCCATTTTTGCTTAAACAGACATTTCTTTGACTTATTGACACTTTCTTGAATAGAACACATTTAACTGATTTTATAAGTTGATAGCCTTCTCTGAGAACATACTTCAATTTCATTGTTTCTCACTTTACTTCTTTTAAAATTAATTACTAGTTAAAAGCAAAAGTGAAACAGGAACTTTTGTGGATGCATTTCCCCGTCAATTAGTTTTAAAAGTAATAAAGTGAGAAGCAGCGAAGCTGAAGTATGTTTTCAGAGAATGCTATCAACTTATAAAATCAGTTAAATGTGCTCTATTCAAGAAAGTCTCAATAAGTCAATGAAATGTCCATTTAAGCAAAGATGGACTGGTACCTCCATGGGGAAAAATACCATCTAAGTGAACAAGACCACCACTTCAGAAATGGTAAATGTGCACACACAAGGAACACCGAATGCCTGAATAATATACCCCAAGAGGAGTGAGCCAGCCACTATATAAAAGCAGGACAGCAATCAATAAGTGAGACTTTGCTAAAATAAAATTGATTAGCATAAGAACAAGCACTAAAAAAATAAATACTCGATACTTTTACCACAGTATAAAAATGTTAAACTGAAGTATCTTGTAAAGATTATCTGAGAACTTTAATTTTAACAATGATTTTTGTGAGAATTAAATTTATTTGCAAATACAGTAAGCCCTTGATTACAGAGCTTTGATTTATGCAGATTTAAATATCCACCGGTTTGATAATTTTCTAGCAATTTCCTTAGTTTTCTTCAAAAATCCTGGAAAATTCTATTCCATGCTGCTGCCTCCAAAAAAGTCCCTGCACAACACTACTGGGAGGGTGGACACGACCTGCCTCGAAGGTTCTGGAGTCTGGAACCTTGACAAAAGGCCAAGGTATAAATACTGGTGAACTGAGCATTGTGTCTCAGTTTAAAGACAGGTACTATGTTGCATTTGGTAGTAGATCTTTACTTAATGGTGTGCCCTAAATATCATTGTGATATATGCAACAGGAAAGGACTTACTTCATATATTTCTACAAGAAGTGGCTAACATCCCTACTATCCTGTATTCATCAATCGAAATGCTATTTTGATTTACTAAAACAATAATAAAATAGCTTGGAGAGTGATTAAGTTTTTAACTCAACTGTGCTAAATCTGTTATACTGTACTGTGTTTATAATTATCTGTGCCACATTATCAAGGTTTATTCTGCACTTTAACATTATGCCTTAGAATTTTTAATAAATCTGTTCTTTAAAACAAAAAATAAAACTGGAACCATGTCTGGTCATAAGAGCTGAACTGCAACTACCAATGAAAATGGTGTTAAAAAAAATGTATATCTATAAGAAGATAGAAGTTATTAGAAGAATGGAGGGTGATCAATCATCTTACTGTTAGTAGGGAGCTACATATTGCCCCCTCCACTTAATAGCAATCATGAAAAATGCTGATAAAATTAAAAAGACAATGGAAACTGCAAGAAGGAAAACTACTACAACTCTTAGATACTCACATGGTCCCGTGATCGAAAATGGAACAGTTACTCTCATTGTGGGTTGACAAATTAAATGAAAAAAACTTCCTCTTACACAAAGTGTTATTTGTGATAAAGCAAAGAGTTTGTTTAATGAGATAATAGAAAAGGTAGGCAGTAATGAAACTTTCATAGCAAGCAAAAGAACTCAAATTTACAATATAAAAATAACAGATGAGGCTGCTAGTGCTGATGAATAAGCAGCAAGAATGTATCCTGAGCACTTCAAGTGACTCTTAGATGAAGGTGAACACCCTCTGATCTTATTTTCAATGTGGACAAGACTGGACTTGATTGGAAGAAGTTGCCTTCAAGAATTTTCATATTCTGTGAAGGGAAACATGCTTCTGAATTTAAAGCAGCCAAGGACTGTTAAACTCTTTTTCTTGGTAGAAATGCTTTAGAAACTGCAAAAATGAATTTGAATGAATGCATTGATTGTCAGCACTCTAAAATACCAAGGGTGATGAAGGAGCTCATTAAAACACATTTACCAATCATAACATCATCTGTAGCTAGAAGATTGCACAGATGTTTGCAAAGCACCATATACCAGTACATATTGTCAGCTTTTATCTCAACATTAGAGTTCATTACTGAGGTCTTCATTATATCTATCCGTAATGGCAATCATTGATAGCTACAGTTAGTTTAATATCCACATACACAACTTGATATGAATTTAGATAGCAAATTATTTTTGAACTTTAAACAAGATTTTGTCTTAACTCCTTCAGGAACTACTAAGTTGTTTAAAATTCAAACATTTAACAAATTAATCTTCTAAAAACTTTAAAAGAATTTAAATGTAACTTGCAATATGTTTCACTCCCACCTCCAATGGAGTTTCATCCAGTGTCAAGGCTTATGTTCATGGAGTTTTAAATGGGAGTTTCACAATGTTATTTCAGGTCTCTGCCAAGTTGCTCACACAATAGAAGATACCATGCATCTGGTAGAGGTGGGATCTTGGTTTTACAAATGTTATCTTTATTTTTTATATATTACTTACAGTGGTCTTTATCATCTGCCTTGCAGATGATAGAGACCACTGTAAGCCAATTCTAACAAGGTCCTGTTTGACATTGTCTGCCCATCGCATCCTAAGTCTCCCCCTTTTCCTGTAGCCTTCAGGCACACTGTTCATAATCCTATTTGCCAATCTGCAGCTATGCATACAGACAACATGGCCAAACAAATGCAGTCTCTCTCTGCACAAAAATGCTGCTCAAAGGAGGTTGCTGACTCCTTCTTCTAACCTCATTATTACTTACAAAATCAAACCACCTAATCAAAGGCATCAAGTTTTCTATTATCCTGCTAACAAAGGGTCCAGGTTTCACTACCATAACTAACCTTAGAAGGAACCAAACTACACTGCTCACAAAAATTAGGGGATATTTCAAAATGAATATGAAGCGATAATATATCCCCTAATTTTTGTGAGCACTATATTATACACACTAATTTCAGCCTTACGGAGTACATGACTATTTTTCCACACTCTCCATAGATTCTTAAAAGTCATGGCAGCAATCCCTATCCATCTGTTAATCTCTGCTGCACATCACCAGTATCTGTTATATAACTCCCATTAAACTGAGACACCTGCTCAAAAGTGAACTACCACAGCCAGCCTGACCAATTTTCATTACTTTAGTTTTCTCTCTAATTATCACCAAACCTACTCTACTAACAGTCTCATCAACAGCTCTAATGAAAGAGTTCATCTCATCAACATCATTTTCCAAAAGGACCCATTTCAGTGGTGATTTCATCCACCCTTGGGGATTTATGCAGTTTCAATTTAGAGATAGCCAAAACAACTTCAGAATGTGTAGAAATAATCATGGATTTTAGAACCTCTGAAATGCTTAGCCATTACAGAATCTCACCTTCAATAACCTTACCATGTTTATCCCTCAATCCCTGTATACCTGTCTGTTTCTTCCCACAAAAAAGATTAACTATCTGGTACAATCCTCTGCTGTTGTGCTGTCTAACAGTTTCCTCTGCTTTGTCAGCCAAGCTATCAAGCCAAATATTCTTATCAGCTTTTAACTGATCCTTTACACATTTATCAAGCTCATTGTAATGCTGTGTGTTAGGAATAGTAGGGTGTTGATTCATATTATTCCTGCATTCCTTCTTCAGAAATAAGTTCCAAAGCCTTAGCATTCAAATAATTTTGTTTCCTCTATTCCTTTTTACCCAAAAGAGTACAGTTGGTTTCAAGAAAAGTTTGTTTAAACTGATCTCATTCTTTCTCAACTTCAACCTTAAGGAAACCATAATTGTCATAATAACTAAGTAGCCTATCATGGTATGCTTTTGCTATATCTGTATCTATATCTGGATCCAAAGGCCACTGCCCAAAGATCAGAATCAATACCAACTTTAGCACTGAAGTTACCTAGCACAAGAGAAATATCTCCTTTCTTGACAGAATTAAAAATATCCTGAAGTTGTCTATTGAAGTTGCCACATTGATTTGGCAGCCCTCCCCTTTGGTTCCCTTCCAAAAGAGATTACTCTTTTGAAAGGTAGGTAGTGTGCCGAAATAGCAATGGCTCTTAAGTATACATTTTTAAGAAAACTGAAAACTACACTAAAACTATATACATTACGTACTTCATGGACTTGTCCCTTGGCCAAACTAATTACATGATACATGGAATCATCAAATAAATGATTTCCTTCTGCTTTCTCCTTTTCATATTCTTCTACTGACATGTAGAATGACTTTGGAACCAAGTTTCCTTCATGGATATTAGCCTGTTACGAAAAACACAATTTCATTATTTTACCAAGGCAATTTTTCATATTATAAAAAACATTGTATTTTTCCTCAGAGAGTTTACATTAAGCCACAAAATGTATTAAAAACATTTGAAGCACAATCAACACCTTGACACACAAATCAACATCTTTTATAAAATCTCATAATTAAAGGTATGTGACACAATAAAGTTCTTGCATTGAAAGTACAGTAGAATTTCAATTAACCAACCTGCATGAGAAAGAGGTAGAACAGAGTTGGCCAAATGTCACATATTTCAGGGAGAAAGTAGGCAATTAGGAAAAAATTTAAAAACATTTGAAATCAATACTAATACTACAGAAAAACCTTTAGAACAGGATTTTTAAAGTTCCAGTCAATGTTATATGTTTACATATGCTACTGAATTTCTATACAATGATTTAAAATGACAAAAATCAGGTTTCTATACAATTAATGTTATTTTAGAATTTGGTAAAACTATTACTTTTTTTTACTTCAATCAGAAAAAACAATCAATGTTTTCTTATGTACATTATAAGCAGTCTGCATCACAGACAGATGGTCCATTTGCTTCCCATACCCACTGTTGTGTGCCCACAATTCTATTGAGTAATGAATAACACTGTCAGCATTGACTGCAATCCCCTTGCACTTCCATCAAGTTTCCAAAGTATTTTATTAAAGACCGTGGTTGCAAAATGTTAAAAAAAAGAAAACAATTCTCCATAGTTTAAATTGTCAATACTACAAGACATCAAAAGTGGCATAAAAAAAATTATCTTTAAGAAACATAAGCAGAGATTATCAACTGTATCAGCAATTCTGAAGCATGAGGAACAAATCCTCTTTTAAGTAAAACAAGAAAATGTCAAATTATTGTAAACACTAAGAATGGCTGTCAGCAAAAGTGGAGAGAAGTGTATTTCAGTGGCTTCTTCAAGAATGAAGCAAAAGTATTGCTATAAATGGGCTGATTTTGAGTAAACAAACTTGCATTTATGCATATTGCTTAGAGCAGAAAAATCAAAAGCATCATCTGGCTTGATTATTTTTGCAACCATTATGATGCAAATTTATAAAATTAAACGGGGAAGACGGGTCAACCTTCCCCGTACCCTTCCCCAAAAAAATTATCTCACAATGTTTACAAAATTAAGGAAACCTTTAGGGATATCTTTTAAATCTTTATTTTACAGTTATTTCAGCATAATTACAGCATAATTAATATTTTACAATTATTACAACATAATTACACTGTTGTCTTCACAAAAATAGTCACTTCACAAATCATAATTTTATGCCATAAAAAATATGTGCATTATTTTGAATAACAGTTGTATTATTTCACCATTAAATCAGAGTGGTGCATTATAGCCTTAGATGCTAATGCACCATAAAACCCTAAACAACCAACCAACCACTAAGTCAGAACTCCTATAAATGAAGTACACATGACATCTTACCTTCATGTAGTGCTTCCTACACATGAAACTTTTACCTGATAGTCTACATGTTCATTACATATCACGTGATGTTATTGGGTGGGGTTGCTCTTATGGCTAGCTCTTCTATCATGTTGCATGGTTGCCAGCACTTTTCCTGTCAGTCCTAGTTTACATTCCAACATATATTGGAGGTAGGACTGCATGGAATAAAAAACTCCACAAGCAAAAGCTAATTTTTCACCTAGATTACATTTATTACACACTTCACTACACATAAATATTAAGAATTTACCAAACATTATTTATTAAAAAAAACCAGCTGAAATTGTCTCCAATAGCATGTGCAAAGTGATGCAGCAATCAACTAATTGAATATAAAACAAACTTTAGTGCCTTTTATTTTTATATAGCAAAAGTGTGACTATGCTGTATATAATGCATGAAATCAATTTGGTACATTTTTAATATTTGTAATAAAGTGTGTAATAAACACCATCTAGGAGTAATAATTAGCTTTTGAGTGCAAATTTTCCTATTTTGCATAATCTTATCTCTGATATATGTTAGAATCCATTAGCATAAACTAGGACTGCCAGGAAAAGTGCTTGCAGCAATACAACAGTGACAGAAGAGTCAGGGCATAGGAAGATCACTACCAGATATCATATGATATATAGCTAACATGGAAATTCAGATAAAAGTTCATTCATAGCCCCACAAGACTTCATTTGTAAATCATTTACAGGGGTTTCCAATTTAATGGTGAAATAGTGCAACAATTATCTAAAAGAAATAAAAACACAGTACTTATTAATGAATTAGTATTTGCATGATTTTTTCCCTCCATGATTGTGAGTGACTCTTCTTGATGAGGAATAAGAGTAGGAGTATTGGAAACAGTAGGGAACTTTTAGTACTTTTAAAATTTACACTGTTATGCTACATTATATGGGAATTAAAACCTAGATTGCATTAAAAGAATACATTCATATAGAATAGCCCACCCCTTCCAGTTAAACTCATAATTTGACTGACCTGGAAAAAAAAATCAAAAACCATGGCCATATGAAACATTTCAAGAGTTAATCCAATAAATTGTTTGATAAGATGAAAAGCTATTATAAGTTATTGACATACATTACACACTTTAAGAAATTTGTTCACTCGTGGCACCATCTAGTGAGTGAGTGAAGTAAACTGCAGGTATATGCTGCTGCTCTTATATTGTTAGTAGTTACTAATTATTAGCGTTAAAATATATTTACATAAAATAAAAAAAAACAGTCTTGGCACCTTGTGAGCCCTGATCTGTTACGGGAGAAAATAAATTAGCCATCTCATTCAAGTAATCTGAGTTTAGCAATGATCATTTTATTGTACCCATTAACTGATTATGATTTTGATAAAAAGCTTATATCAATTTAGTTACATTTTTTGCACTTGTGCTTCTTCGTATTAACGAAATTTAACTTAATCATTAATATTCAACAATATGTAGTAGGCATCATCCAACAATTAACAATAGATATATTGCAAAAGTTAACACTTACAATACAGAGAGAATAGCAACAATTATTGCACCCCTTTTTCCAATGGTTTTTTTTGTGTAGTGCTTGGAAAAACGGCAGTAGCAAGCTTCCTATGCAGCACAAGAAATGGTGCTTGCCGCAGCCAACTGAACTGCATCTGTGCATTTTATCTAGATATAATCCCATGGAAATCAGCAGAAGAGTTTTGATATTAACGAAAATTAACTTACTGATCAATAGCATATCAACCAATATATTTCAAAAGTTAGCATTACAATACATCTGGAATAACAACAAATGTTATTGAGACTTTTTTTTAAAGTGCTTGATCACAAGTATGACAAGCTGCCATGGTGCGGGAAGCAATGGCTTACTACACATTGCCTCCAAAATTTTTTCATATTAATGAAAGTTAACCTAATAGCTAATTATTAATACCTAATGATCAATAGGTGGAAGAAGTGGTGGTGGTGTGTAAGTGTTATTTGTCGAGTGGTATAACGGTATATTGTATACTCCTCCAACTTGTTCTGTGGGGTCCCTGCCAAGTTTCATTAGTTGTACTAATGTTTTGGTGGCTATGGCCATATCGTAAGATTATAATGCTTTCTTCATATGTTGTAACCATAGTATATTGGGGAGGCTGCCTATGTACTTTCGTCTTCCCATATGAGTTTGTTGTGCTATTTGCATTTGGCATGGCTGTTGTGGGTGAGGCCTAGCTTGATATTCTAGTTTGTGCATCATTGAATATAGATATCCAGCTGCTGCTTCATTTATGGTTCAATGTTCTTTGCACTGCAAGTGCAGGATGGATGCGAAGCTGCAATTACACAAAAATGCTCCATTAATGCTTGCCTTTTTGCTATGGAGTTGGTGAGCTAAGTCATATAGTATATTAGAGGTGCAATGACTTTTCTACATACTTGTGTTGTGATGTGATTATTGCACCTAGTGAGTAATATATCCAGGAAAGATAACTGTTTGCCTTGTTCATGCTCAGAGGTAAAATTTATGGTGGGAAAAATGTTGCTTAGTTCAGTCTACAGTTTATCAAGGTCAATCTTCATAGTATCATAAATTATAAGCACATCATCAATTTAGCAATGATAGTATAGCTCATTTTCACTATAATTTTTTACCACCAACTGCTCAATGTATTGAAGAGAAATGTCAATCAAGATACCAGATAGAGGTAAGCCCATTAGGACTCCAAAGTTCTGCTTGCTATTTTGTCTTGGGTTTTGAAATAGTTGTTTGTTATGAAATTCAGTGTGCAGATAATTCCGTCTATGATATGTAGTTGGATTTCATTTGTACTAATAAGGTGGTGGCAAAACAGGTTAATTACTTCTGATACTGAAGTGTTAGGATATAATACCACATCTAATGATACGATATGTGTGATGCCCCATCGTTCACTTCTGCTTTACCTTAACCAGTTTTGTTTAATTTACGTTATATTTATCATTTTGGGGATTTTTATTTCCTTTTTGGCATCACAGCACTCATTTCCAATAGTTAGGAGTTGCGCATGTTAAACTCCGATCTTCCAACTGTCATCCACTAAAGCGCGTGCACAAGGACATGCCCCCTCTTGCATCATAGCTTGCGTCGTTCATCACTTTATGTTAATGTCTTTCCCGGCGTGCAACATCATGCCGGCTCGTCTTTTAAACCGGTGACCTGCGAGTCACGGCAGTAGTCAAAGCACAAGTAAGTGCAGGAGCACTTACAAGCACAGTGCGTGTAGTACAGCAAGGCAGGCAGTTAGTGCAGAAGCACTAGACAGTGTAGAGTGCAGAGGTACTCAGTAGAGAGCACAGTGTGTGTGCAGGAGGAAAGTGTGTTGTAGCACAGTTAGTTTGATGTATCTTCTTCATTGATGTTTTGGTGAGTTGAACTATTTTGGAAATAAATCTGTTTGTTATTTTAAACCTTTTGAGTCTGTACAATTTTTTCTCTTGAGCAACGCGAATTTAGATTTATAGCATCTAGACTTTTTGACAATCAATTTTGATTCTAACTATTTACTCATTAACGCTCACTGGCATTTTGAACCCTACTTTAAACTTAGTCTACTTTTTTGGCAATTTGTTAATTATTGCCTGGTGCCCGTATCAGCTATCCGGAGCATAAAACTAATTGGATCAAAAGAAGGGTCCAACTTTAAAGCATTATTGCATTTATTTGGAGCGTTACATATGGTGTGTCTTGATAAAGGGATATGCTCAATTTCTTCCAGTAATCTTTCTATAGATTTTAGATTTTATGGGCTATCAGGATACATTTTGTTTATGTATTGTGATAGTGCCTTCTCTATGTTGAAAGTAAGCATACAGCGTTTTGTGACTAAGGGCCTCAATGGTACATTGTCTTTATGTATTTCGGCTTTGACAAATAGAGTGGGTATAGAAGGGTACATGAGTGGAAAACATTTTGTGGTCAGTTCCTCAGGTAAGACTTGACCCCTAACTGTGGTGGCAACAAACATAAGTAGGAGTGTACCACAGCAGCACCCCATTTTCAACAAAATGTTATATTACGATTATAAACAGTGTGCTTGAAGGCCTCAAGAAAAGGGGAGTTCTAGGTTCTGGTGGACAGGCAATGTGAAACAGGACCTTGCAAGATTCGTATATAGTGGCAATGCAGCAGCAGTTGCAGCTAAGGACAGACTTGTTTGGAGGACTATATTACTGTCTGTATGCATGCATACAATTACAATATACAGAATATAATAACCCAAAAAACAATATATATATAATAATCAGACATAAAAATTCAATTACAAGTGGCAAAAATGATTGATTGGATAAAATATGCTCAAGTGGGCTGGATGAAAAATGAAAGCCTCAAAAATTCAATGTTCACAATTAACCCACTGGTATACACATATTTCATGCATATGTTGTACTAATATGGCCAATGGTTTTTAGAAAACCTATTAATGTTTGTTCTTAAGAGGTTTTTTTCTTAGAATGTTTAAAAATATATTGTTAGTGGCATCTCTGAGTATCATCAGGTATGGTAATATCAGTGACAGAAAAAAATACAGGTTGGGGAGTAAAAATATGTACTGACACCGGTGTTCAACAGGGAAAACAACAGATTCGCAAGCCAATGCTCTGGGACTCTTCCTCCTGTTGGTGTCAGTGCTACCTTAAACACTGGTCCATTGAAGTCCCATGTGAAAAGGAGGCAGCAGCTATATGACAATGTCATCAGTATCTATGTCAGACAGTTTCCAGGTGTGAGATAAACTGAGCAGAAAATCAACAAAAAGCCGATGAAGAGGGTATACCTACAGCCTCTAGAATGTGATGAGGGGGATGGACTAGAATGGAGAATAATGGCTCACAAAGACTGCAACACCACCATGAGCAGAACCATTTCCTGTCCTGCTGGATGAAAGAAAAATACCAGATCACAGAATTGTCAACTACAAGTACATCTCCTGCAGGCATATACAAATGGCTTATGTGCCCAAAGAAGAATCTTGTTATTATGATTTCAGTGGAATCCATTGGAGGAGTGTGGCCATCTCAAGTCTTAGAGTTTTGTGCAGATGATTTCTGCTTCAACTTGACCACCACCAACGATGGTTTTGTGAAATGGGGGCAGTCCATGTTCAAAGGAGACAGATCTGAGACCACTAAATGAGATGGAAAGGATGTATGTTTCTTCTGCCCCAGTGGCTTGGAAGGTTGTGCCTTTATGGTTGAGAAGGAAACCTTCCATAGGTAGAATTGAAAAGCTCTGAAGCAGAAATGGAAATTGGTATGAATATCTAAGTAGATAGCAACTTCATTTATGTCAACAACCCAGAGATAATTAGCTGCAGGCAAAAAAAGACTGATGGTGGAACACTGATCACAGTTTGCATCTTCCTACCCACCCCTGACATTATTGGAAGTGGTCTTTCCAATGACTGCACTAGCAAGCATGAGTTCTTGCCAGTAGGGTTGAGCAGTGCACAAGACTTCTCACCTCAGGGTAAGAAATGCTATCAGTTTTCAGGTGTCCTCTTCCATTTTAGACAGACACCAGATAGCTGTCACTGCAATTAGCTGCCTTCTCAGCCACATGGTCTGGAAGAGCATTATCAACACTGCACGGTGAGCACATGAGAGTTTACCATGGCAAGCTGTGCAGGCATAACCATATCTCTGACACTGGAAACAGTGCAGAGGGTTTGGAATGCATGACTATACTTCACATCACATGTATCCTGCCTTGATGATAGTAGGCAAAAAATGGCACATCATTATAATTAGTGTCCAAGTGGAAACTAATTTCCTATCCTGACATACTGAAATTGGTCTGACTGCAATTATTCCTTGTGTAGTTAATTCTGAGCAGAGATCCCCTCAGAAATATTAAGGAGGCCCCATTCCAAGACTGGACAAGACTTGGACACAAAAGAATTCATGGACCAGTAAAGTGCAATCAAGAGGGGGCACTCCACCAATCACGATGATCTTCAAGGACAGTTCTGAGTAGTTACAACATTCAGTCTCTATAAGTCATCAGCTCTTAAGTGTATAACATATAAAACCCTCATTACATACAGGATTCACTCCAATGTGAAATTGTATATAAAAATGAAATTGAGCTGTTATTTCAAAATTTTAATGCCAGCTATCAGTAAAGTGTATAAATGGGTTAGCCCTTTAGTTACTTATATTGTTTAAAAATGGCCTATTAATGAAGATCTGTCTCTGGTTACATGGGCACTTCACTGATCTGGATTTTGCTGTATATAACAACTGTGGTATTGAGACTTCTCAAAGTAGTATTTTTTTTTTTAAATGCTGAAAAAAGTTAGCCAAATATGGAAAGTAATAGTGTGTTATTTGTTTTCTGTCATTGCCACTGATTCACAAATATAACTTATTTTGCCATTTTAAGCTTCTTAAAAATAGAAATGAACTGCAATTTGAAAATGTGATAAGATTTTTATGTCTTACACCTATCCCTAAATTTACACAGTTTCTGTTTTACTAGGCCACAAAAATGCAACCAGTTTTGATTTACATGGTAATAGACTCGGTTTTACACCATACAGATTTAGATCTTTTTTTTTATACATATGTAGATATAATACATATTATGAAGGAGCAGTGGTGCAGCATCAAGGGAAATTATTAGACTGTCATTCCAAAGTAAAAATCAACTAAATGATTTTAATTGCTGTCATCTATTTTCAAAAATAAATGGATAATAGTAAATTCCCATTGTAATAAAATCATCATCTGTAACAAATTCTATTTTTATTCTTTTGCTAAAATTATATTCTTGCCATTGTAATGTAATCTGTCTCCCAACATCTTAATGAAATGAAGCCTATTTCAAATTAGTAGTGAGATCTTACTTTTCTAGAAAGAATATCTCAGACTGGTAAAAATACTGTTTTATCTCATTTTTAGAAACAAGTTCAACTTTGTAGATTATTATGTAGGCTAAATACAGTTGATTCTTAAGTACACTGTTTCATAAAATATCATATAAATACTAATTTTACAAAATAAAGCACTAAGTGCTGGTATAAATGTTCTTAATATCTGATTTATATTCAGTTCATAAATACCCTTCTTTCAAATTTCGTTTTTAAGTTCAATAATGCACATCTACATTAATTTTAAGTATTTTTCATGACCAAAGAGAAATGTATTAGAAATTAATCTAAACGTATCCGAATTAGTGCAAATAAAGTATAAAATAATGTTACATTAATGCTTATTATTTACTGCTGAACTGAAATTTGAGATAAATATGTATAAATAAAGCTTTCAATGTACATTTTATTCATAAGAATTTTTTCGGAACATAGCCCTTTCCATAAGTTGTTGGTCTCAATTTGCATGATTTCGATTTACACTGTGATTTCCAGAACCTATCTAGTGTAAATCGAGGGATGGGTGCATTTAGCTACTTCAGAAGGATATTATTTTTATTCTATGAAGTTTTCCAACAACAAAATAATGATTTTAGCTATTAGCATCTTATATACTAAACACTAATCTGAAATAAAAAATATTTATTGCAAAAAATTACCTGACATTCCCCTCCTAAAAAATCTGGGATATACTTCTTGTCCACAAAATCGTACAAACCACCAGGTCCTTGAAAATCGTTTCCTCCATAGAAAATAAATTTTGAACGAGTATTTTCATTAATGAAAGTGCTTACTAGAGTCCATAAAATTGGAAATACTCGAGGAGCACGGACAATTAGAACACGACCCATTGTTTCTGGATAATTTGCTTCAACAATCTCAATGATATGTAAAAGAGCTTTGACACCAGGTCTCCATAAATGACGCATGTTAAGCCCTTCCAAGTCCAATAAACATGTCCATGAGCTAAAAAGAAATACAAAACTTTACCATAAAACCTTACTATCTACTGCATACAAAATTTCAATAGAAATTCTCCATGTAAAGCATTTACTACACCTAAATTTAATTAAATTATCTTTAATTTAATCAAAACCACTGTTAAAATATTGATTGTTGGTGCAATCATCAATCACTACTAATCTATTATTTTAAACAAACAGATGGAAAGTTGTTTCATTACAATAACAACAAGAGCTGGAAGTGGTAAAATGCATATTCAGCTCCTTAATAGTAAAAATGATAAAAAAGAGAGTTCAAGTATGTTTCTAAAGTTCTTGAAATTGCTAAAGTTTTTTAGATACAACTGAGCCACCAGCAGCCTACCAAGATCTCCCCCAATGTTCATATCATCAATTGGGGAGATATTGGTTGGTGGCCGGTAGCTCAATGGTCCAGAGCTCATGTTGTCGGGAGGTCGTGTCCAGCCCGGCTCGGGACAGTTTTTCCTCTAAAAATTTGAATCGACTTCAAAGTGGTAATTTATTAGTAGATACCAAATATGTTGAGTTTATTCATTATTTAATCAACAGTATACTTGTAAGAAATACTTTCCATCTATATGGCATTTGTCTGCTGCTTGTGGCGAATGATGTAATGTAGGTTGAAAATGTTCATATCATCAATTTGGGAAGATCTTGGTCGGCGGCCAGTGGCTCAGTGGTCTGGAGCATCTGGCATGTTGTCGGGAGGTCGTGGGTTCATGTCCCACCTGGCTCGGGACAGTTTTTCCTCTAAAAATTTTAATCGACTTCAAAGTGGTAATTTATCAGTAGGCTTTCATTAGACACACAGCTAATTACTTTCAACACTCGCATTCAGGAGATAATGGGGAACAATAATTTTTTATTTCCTCTTTAGGGGAGAAAAAAAAAGCACAGGGAGTCAATTTTTCATAGCCTATGGCATTCCCCATGTCAGAAGCATTCATTTGACATATAGCTTGTTACTTTCGGCATTCGTGTTCTGGAGATATAGTGGAACAATAGTTTTCACATTTTCTCTTATTTTTTAGGGGGGAAGAAGGCAAGTGGAATCGATTTTTTACAACCTATGACATTCCACGCATCACAAGCTTTCATTTGGCACATAAATCATTAGGTTTCACTATTGCGTTCGAAAGATATGGTGGAACAACGTTTTGTCAAATCCACAAACCAAACGATTGACCAACCAACAAATGTCAAAGTAAAAAGCAAAACAAAGATAGGCAAATACAGGAATAATAGCTCTGAAAAAATACTTAGGAACAATGCCTTTACCTAAAAAAATGCAAAATTTCAGTCACCCATGTGGTAATCAAAACATTTCCAGCTCTAAGCATTTCAGTAGTAATTTTATCTGCAACTGGGGATTTAGATATCTCCAAAATATTTATTTAAAACATCTCTAAAATGCTTAGCCATCTCAGAATCCTCGTCTTCAATAACCTTACCTTGTTTATCCTTCAATCTCTGTATGCCTGTCCATTTTCTACCATACAAAATATAACTATCTGGTACAGCTCTCTGCTCTTGTGCTGTCTAATTGTTTCCTTGGTGTCAGCCAAGCCACCAAGCCAAAGATTCTTATCAGCAGCTAACTGATCCTTTACATGTTTATTAAGCTTTCTGTAATGCTTTCTATTAGAACTAGTAGGATATTGATTACGGGTATTCCTGCAGTTCTTTCTTTCCGAAATAAGCACAAGTGCATTGTATCACACAAATAATTTTACCTCCTCAGCTCCTTTTTACCTAAAAGAGTATTATTAGTTTCAAGAAAAGCCTATTTAAAACGGTTCCATTCTTCCTCAACTTCAGTAGTAACTAAACATTACTGTCATAATGACTAAGTAACCTATCATGGTAAGCTTTAGCTATAACTGGGTCGTTCAGAGCTTCAGTGGTATATGTAAATTTTTTAACCCTAGCACAACACTTTTTAAGTTTTAAGTTGCAAGACTCTTTTCACAAGGTAATGGTTAGATCCAATTTCAGCTCCCCTATTTGACCTGGTAATCCTAAGAGAACTAGTCAATTTGCTGTTAATAAATATATACTCAATCATATTCTTATGCAGTCCATCTGGTGAAACCCATGTGAACTTATGTATGTCACGGTGTTTGTAATAAGTGTTAGTTATTTTGAAACCATTGAATTTACTTACTTGTAGGAGATGTTGCCCATTACCATTGTAGCTACTAATATAAAAGGCACCTAACACACCTCCCCAAAGGTCAGAGTCAGCACTAAACTTTGGCATTGAAGTCATTCAGAGCAAAGGTTATATCACCTTTCTTGACAGAATTCAAAATATCCCGAAGTTGTCCATAAAACCTACCTTTCTCATCCTCATTGTCATCCTCATTTAGGGCATAACAGCAGATAACATTCAAGTCTTTAATGCCTGTGTTATATTTAGTTGTACACATAATGCACTCATACCCTAGAAAAGCATAACTACCTTGTTTAGAAGCTGTTGAGAAGTCTTCTCTTCCTGAAAAGAGCAATTTAAGATTATTTTAAGAATCTGACATTTATTTGTCCATCTGGTCTCTTGCAAGCTGAGAATATCAAGGTTATAACAGTGGAATTCTTGTGTGAGGACATCAAGAGAATAATCTCTGTGCAGAGTCCTCACATTCAAATTACTTGTGGAGAGAAAATGATTAGTGGGATGTTTAAAGAAACTATGTTTATTGAGAGAGAGAATGCCGACAATATCTAACAGCCCCCTAATCACAGGCATGGGGCAAAGACCTGTTCCCCCACTATTAATGGCTGAAGTCAACTACACTGGAAGACTTCCTCTAATATAGAATTTGATGATGCCCGTAGAAGCAAGGTTTCAGGTACTTGTGATGGCCTCTGATCAGGATTATCTACCAACTGATAAAATATATCCTATGAATCTTTTCACTTGGAGCTGTCAACCCATAACCTAATAGAAAACACAGCAGCAGGATCCATAATCAAGCTCAGAGCCATTTTTCCATTCAGGTTGGTATATATGGTCAGCATCAGGACCCTGTGTGGTTGACCACTCCTCAGCAGGCTAGAAAAAAAAGTAGCAACAATAGTCCAGATCAATAGGCCACACTGATCTGGCAGTCCTCCCCTTCTGTTCCCTTAAATAAGAGAGGACTAACACCCTGCATCATGAGAAGGCTGGGTCAGACTTTAGGAGCTAGTCCTCACCAGTTCTGTGCATCATCACATGGTGCATAACTCTTCTTCTAGTGAAAACCAAGCTGCCATTTACAGACCTGACTGGAAAACAAAAAAAAATAATGATAATAAACAAATAATTTGAAGCAAGGCTAAATAAATATTCATGCAACAAGTTTAAGACTTCCTTGTCAGAAAAGAATAGTAAAGAAGTAGCTATAAAACAGATCGATAATGAGGGATATAAAAACAGCCTATAAAAACAACCTGTAAATGGTAGCTAGGCGTAAACTGGAAGGAGAGCTGTGTACCAATCCCTAGTGATGATGCACAGAACCGGCCAGGTCTAGCACCTAATGTCTGACCCCGCCTTCTCGTGGTGCAGGCCGTTAGTACCTTTCAAAAGAGATGTTCTCTTTTGGAAGGGAACGGAAGGGGAGGGCTGCCAGTTCAGTATGGCCTACTGATCTGGTCATCTATGGCCATTTTGCCCCATGTCTGCAATTAGGGGGCTGTTTGATATTGTCGGCATTCCCTCTTTCAATAAACATAGTTTCTTTAAACATCCCACTAACCATTTTCTCTCCATAGGGAGTTGGAATGTGAGGACTCTGCACAGAGCTTTTTCTCTTGATGTCCTCATACAAGAATTCCACCATTATAATTTAGATATTCTCGGCTTGCAAGAAGAGACCAGATGGACTGATAAAGGTCAGATTCTTAAAAATAATCTTAAATTTCTCTTTTCAGGGAGGGACGACAATAAGCATCACCAAGGCGTGGGTCTGCTTCTCAGCAGACACGCTAGTGATGCTCTTCTAGGATATTGGAACTGAGAGGTATCAATGATGTCTTCATTGATACCTCTCAATACTGACTGACTTCTGAACTGTTGAGGTATCAATGATGTCTTCTAATCAGGATTATCTGTCAGCTGATATGAAGTATCCTGTATGTCCATTGAGTGGGGCTGGCAATCCACAAACAAGCAGAAAGAAAACATAGCAGTAGCTTCTCCTTTAACAAAAGTCCACCAGTGCAGGATGAAAAAATTTATACATAACCAGTAGAATGTCCAGTTAGTTTAGGTATTCATTATTGAGACTGTCAAGTTGACCACTCAGAAGGGGTGAAAAAAGGAAAGTTCAAATCAGTAGGCCCAACCTGATATGGCAGCCCTCACATTTCCCTTCATGGGAAAGAAGTTCTACCTGAAATATGTTTAATGGCCAGTACAATAAGAAAGCAAGGTTGGACCTTTGTGTCTTCAGGGTCATTGGTGATCTTACAACATGTCAAAAATTCTTGATTGGAACATAAGCACTGACTGCATCACTAGATAACAAATAAAATGTCAATTAAAAAAAAAACAGAAATCTTTGTTATTTTCTTTACATATATTGTAAAAAATATATATTTCAGGCTTGAAAAATATATTTCCCTTGTTTTATTTTACACATTTTTTATTAAGCTATAAAAAAAAAGACTGTCTTCCAGCTATCAGATTGCCATTCCTTAGTTACAGTATCAACATCACAACTACTTCATTTAATGTTACTCCATGATGAAGAAATCACCTGATTTCAGCTCTAGAGTTTCATCTGATCTGTTGTCAACACACTTTTCCTTAAAGTTTTGAAATTTTTCTGAAAATTAATTGAGAATCTTTGAAATTGGAGGAGTTTGGAAGCAATTACTAAGTAAGCACTTATTTTTTTTCTTTTTTCTTTTATGGTTTAAATCTATTTCAGTATTTCTAGAATTGCTTTTGTCATACATTGCATTATTTTTTTAGATTAAAATGCTGCATGCTGATGCCATTTATAATTCAACAGAAGGCGCTTTCAAGGTGGTAAAAACATAAAAGGTAACATCAAACATAACATCCAGTGGTGAGCATAGCACTTACCTGCAATAGGAAAGTCATCATGCACCAAGGATACTGGGAACAACCAGGACTGCATTTAACAGAAGTATAAACATCCTCTTCAAAGGGCATATGACTAAACAAGTATAGCATGCTTGTAGAATATATGTGAGTTATGACTAAGAACTTTTAATACTCGAACTAGGTATCAAAAGACCAGCACTTAGTGCTTCTCTTGAAGAAGTACTATTGTACTTAGGAAAGTGAGCTAATATTATTACATGTTGTATATTGTAACAATGTATGCTACAATATGCTAAAGAGCAATAAGGGCATTTGAAAAGCCATTTCAACAGTGTAGTTTGTGATTAAATAATTTTTAATTACTTATCACTGTGTATCTTAAAATTTAATTTATTTCTTTTAATGATTCTTTTCAATATCATATATTTTAAATATGGCTAGTGTTATTTAAAGTGACTTGGACTACTCACTTTCACAGAATTTTCTGAACTGGTTAATGAAATGGAAAAGAAACTTTCTTGGCTACTTTTTATATTGTTTTCAAAGAAAACAAGATAATAGTTTCACTTTGTCATCCATCTGTCTGTAGACATCGAACTTTTTTGTTTACAGAGATAAATTAAAAAATTTTGTTGTGTTGGATAGGTATTGATGAAATATTAAGATATGCACTTTCTGAATCTCTCCAAAGCTATAACTATGCACTCTAGTGGTGGAAAGAGTTGAAAATTCCAAAATTTCAAAGGAATATTATAAACAATGTATTTATGCTAGAAATGTAAAAATTTTGTGGTGGAATGTGTAGGTCACAGAGATTCCATTGCCAACAATGAGTTGACCCCTTAGACCCAGAGGTGGTGGCAAAAAACACATTTTTAGTTTTAGCAGATAATTGTTTTTAGAGATAAACGAAAAATTCTTTTTGGATTAGATAGGAATTATTAAAATATTATGATTCACGTGTTTTATATCTTTCAAAACTATAATTGCACCCTCTAACATTGGAAAAATTTGCAAATTCCAAACAAATATTGCAAACAACATATTTAAGCTAGAAATTTCAAATTTTGGTGGTGGAATGTGAATGCCATGATGTTTCCATTGGCAACAATGAATTGACCTCTTACACCCAGGGGGAGGGGGGGAGAGAATTTTTTGTTTTAGCAGATAATTGTTTACATTTAAGGATAAATAAAAAAAAATTTAGGGTTAGATAGGAATTGATAAAATATTATGATTCACATTTTCAGAATCTTTTTTAACACTATAATTGAGCCCTCTAATGGTGAAAAAGATTGAAAATTCCAAAATTTGTAAACAAATATTGCAAAGATGTATTAATGATAGAAATATGAAATTTTGGTGGTGGAATGTGAACATCATGAAGTTTGCATTGGAAACAATGAAAATTATAATTAGCATTTTTCAAATACTTAATATCTTTACTGAAATGATGAAATGTCAGAGCTGTTATCAAGTTTTACAAATAATATGTATTGAATAGAAATTTGAAAAATTAGTGGTAGTCCATCCATAGTAAATTCACAGGTTACCTGTAGAAATAGACTTCAACAATAGTTAAAATATTTGAAAAAAATTATCGCTGACGTGGCAGGAATTGAACCCACAACTCTCCAGATTCATGCCAGAGCACGCTACCATTACACCATGCATCAGATGCTAAAATCTTCCAGAATAAGACCTATAAATCTTTCACTGAGATGTGTTCTCATTAACATCTAAATCAATAGCAACAATTGTTATAGTTGCCTCTCCTGAAGTATAGATGGTGCAAGGTTCACCACATCTCAGTGAAAGATTTATAGGACTTATTCTGGAAGATTTTAACATCTGATGCATGGTGTAATGGTAGCATGCTCTGGCATGAATCTGGAAATTTGCGGGTTCAATTCTGGCCACGTCAGTGATAACGTCACGTGATAATTTTTTGCAGATATTTTAATTAGTGGTAGTTTTTAAGAGATATTCTGCTGACAACAGTAATCACTTTTCTGAGAGAGGTGTGGGAAATGCAACTTTTTAGATTTAAGAACTAAAAGACAAATACTTTTATATTGTATAATTACAAATGAAATACTATTTGCATTTTTCCCATCATCTGCTAGCTCAAATGAAAACTTTTAAGGAATAAAACAGTAGGTAAAGGAAAAACTTATTTCTCTTTGAAAATGAGATTCTCATATGTGCCAAAGACAATATGCATTCTTCTACGTTTATTAAACATTATGAATATTTTTCTTTGTGTGTTGAAGTTTGGTAATCTTGGCTAAATACAGAAGTTATGCACCAAAGGAAAAAAAAATGTTCTATCATCAGAGTGGCACAGCAAAGATATTGAGAGGGAGAGGAAGTTAAAATCATTCAATGCAACCATAAAAACTCGTCAATTTTTAACGAAATTTTTCTGGGGGAAGTTAAAATCATTCAATGCAACCATAAAAACTGATCAATGTTTAACGAAATTTTTCTGGGGGGAGTGAAATGTTCAGAATGAGTTTAGTGGTAGGGAGGGAGGAGGGGGCTAAAAACCCTTCCTGAAATTGCCCTCTCACATGAGGACTGATTTCCATGCCAAAGAAGTTCTTTTTGCTACCGTATCCAAGACCTCATTTATTTTCAGCAAATGATACAAAATCGAATATTTTTACTGGAAAATGAAGAAATAACAGTTAAAAATAACATATAACCTAATGCGATGTTAAAATATTCACAGCATAAAGTTGTAAGCCAGCCATCCAATGTAGCATAACTCAGAAAGATAAATAATTCAGCCAACCGAAAGATCGCTAACTTACAGAAAAAAAAAATCTACAGAAATGAATTTGCTTCCATATCCAAGACCTCATTTATTTTTAGAAAATTATACCAAATCAAAGTTTTACTGGAAAAATAATATATAACTAAATAAAAATTAGCATATAACCTAATGCAATGTTAAATAAAATATTCACAGCAACAAGTTGTTGGCTGGTCATCCGATATAGCATGACTATGAAAAATCAATACTTATCAATAAGCGAAAAGATCAATAATTTACAAAAATAAATCTACTGAAATGAAAAATCAAAGTTTAAATATAAAAAAGTATACACTAACTTTACAAAGGGTATCCAATATTATGGACCAAAACTGTAAACAACCCATTATGGAGCCACTTATAACACACGGAACGGAGATAGCATGTGTGAGTCACTTGCCTCTTGTGCAGTGAGCCATAATGTAATTAAGAACAACTGCACTCAAGAAGGACGTTTTTACTTCCAGTTTCAATTTTAATAGTGGAAAAAATGCATAGAATGCTGGGAAAAATAATAAAAAATAATCTGGGAATACTTAAATAGGTTTATGCAGAAAAGTGTGTAAAACAGAAAAAAAAACTGGCAGTACGTACTTTGTAATTACTTCCAAAATCTGCTGTTTTTAAGAATAGCAGTTTTTTTTTTCTTTGTTAATTTTTTTGGAGATTTTCGAAAAATTAAGGAAAAAATATGTTGATAATAGTTCATCAAACTTGTGAGCTTAAATCAGGTGATTGCTTCAATAGAGTGATGTTAACAAACAAATCGGCAATACTGTATAGCACTTCTAAAATATGGCAATCAGATGGCTTTATCGAATTATTTATATTGCAGTTTAATAAAATATGTATCAAATGAAAAAAGAAAATATTATTTTTCAAGCTTGAATTATGCATTTTTAAATGATATATGTAAGAAAATTTTTAAACAGCAATTTTTCTTTTAAAAAAGTCGAAATTTCATGTGTTGTACAAAAAACATCTATAGACATCCTTGACCTGAGAAGGGTTAAACGTCTTATGGCATAACTGGCAATTTTGCACACTATATAACACTGAAAAATGGCCAAAATTTACTGATTTTTTTCCTATCTCTTTACTGCTTTTCTCATTAGCCAGTTTGTTGCACACTGTAATACACTAAGAGTTTCAATTTCTTTTTTTTACTTATTTTCCTATTCCATTTCTCACTTATCACCTTCTCTATATATGAAAACAATTGTTTCACCATATCTCCCCACTTAAGACCAATCCTAAAGAATTCTATATCAAACAAAAGCTTATGACATGGGAAATAGTGTCACATACTATAAAAATCATCCCCAACTTTTTTACAAAACAAATTCTAATAAAAAGAGAACCTAATTAATTCAACGCCTCCATAACTTTATATTTGGAAAGGTGTGCCTGAGTAATATGCAAGGTACACAAGGCTTTTAATTCTTAAAAAGAACTGTTCTTTTCAAAAATTAAAACATTTCAAGACAGGTTCCTTCTGATAATGAAAGTCAATTGCCTGTAAAGATTTATAACTACATTTCATTAATGATTCTATATCACATTGCAAAATTTTTTATAAGAAATCTATACCCTCCTACCTGACATGAGTCAACAAAATTTTACTGTAATTTTCAGGCTTTTGTATTTGCTTCCAATTAACAACGTTGGCCTTACTAAATATTCAAGCCTTCACTCAAATGTGAGTATAGAGTTTCAAACCATATCTTAAAATCATAAGAACAAAGAATTCAGTTTTATAACAATATCATTTAATATTTTATTTTAAAACTATAGATTCTTGATAGTACAACTTGCCTAACAGGTTTTTCATTTGCTCTTGTTGTTTCTTCAGCTCTTTTCAATCCTTCTTCACACACATGAAGTGTCTGTAAATTGTTTGCAATGAATATATTAAATGAAACAATTTGATGTGTTCAATTTTAAGCTTTTGCATAAAACTAAATTCATATTAAAAAACAGTATAATCTTTTTTAAGCCATGGAATTTTTCATTCCAAACTTTTTATCCAACAATATAACAATAAAATATTTATGATTATGCAAAATTTTAGAAAGTTGTTAATAATACTAGGCTCATGAGATTCTGCAAGGGTTGGCCATTAAATCTGGGCTGTTCTACATGTGCATGTATTTTCCTGGCAGCAAAGAATTTTTAAGCACAATTAAAATATTTATAAATGACATTACATTGCTAACCAGAAAAAATCTTTTTCTTATACATCATGTCCATTTTCCTGTTCAGCAGTTACTCTGGAAAGTATATAAAAATACATACTTTTATCACTGATAATAGCACATAAGACGCTTAAACTGTTCAAATAACAATGATGTCTTCAAGATAAACATAAACATTTTAGGAAAAATCACAGCATCCTTTGGAACTTAGATATGATGAACATATATATTTCATTTAGATATGATATATTTATTTCACAATGCTATAAAATTTGTAGAAGAATACATCACTTCCTGAACACACAAATCAATGATAAAAACCAGTTACAACAATTTATTACATCTTCACAGCATTTACTAAGTTGCGATTAGTTATACCATCAATTTACATGTACAAGTAGCGATGCATTCTTCTGTAAATTTTATGGCATCATGAAACAAATATACCATATCTATATTCTAAAGGATTATGTTTTTCCTAATATATTTGTGTTAAGTAACAAATCAGCACTATAGCGTCGATTTTTTCTTAGAGGAAAAATTGTCTTGAGCCGGGTGGGATACGAACCCACGACCTCCTGATAACATGTCAGGTGCTCTGAACCACTGAGCTACCGGCCGCCGATCAAGATCTCCTCTAATTAGCGCTATGAACATTCCTTTTTATGTTTCATATAGGCGCTAGTCAGGCACTTTTTTAGCCACAAGCGGCATTTATATTTGCCAATAGAAAGAATCTAAGAAAAAATCCTCTAAGAAAAAATCGACGCTAAAGTGCTGATTTGTTATTTGATTGAATCGGTCGAGTTTATTCCATTATTTATTATCTGCATACTTGTAATATATGCTTCCATCTATTGGCAAATATAAATGCCGCTTGTGACTAAAAAAGTGCCTGACTAGCACCTATATGAAACATAAAAAGGAATGTTCATAGCGCTAATTAGAGGAGATCTTGATCGGCGGCCAGTAGCTCAGTGGTCCAGAGCACCTGACATGTTATCAGGAGGTTGTGGGTTCGTATCCCACCCGGCTCAAGACAATTTTTTCTCTAAGAAAAAATCGATGCTAAAGTGCTGATTTGTTACTTGATTGAATCGGTCGAGTTTATTCCATTATTTATTATCTGCATACTTGTAATATATGCTTTCATCTATTGGCAAATATAAATGCCGCTTGTGGCTAAAAAAGTGCCTGACTAGCGCCTATATGAAAACATAAAAAGGAATGTTCATAGCGCTAATTAGAGGAGATCTTGATCGGCGGCCGGTAGCTCAGTGGTCCAGAGCACCTGACATGTTATCAGGAGGTCGTGGGTTCGTATCCCACCCGGCTCAAGACAATTTTTCCTCTAAGAAAAAATCGACGCTAAAGTGCTGATTTGTTACTTGATTCAATCGGTCGAGTTTATTCCATTATTATAATATCATCCTTGTGGGAAACATTCTAGCTCTAAGTACTTCAGTAGTAATTTCATCTATCCCTGGGGATTTAGGTCATTTAAGTTAAGAAATAGCAAAAAAAAAATTTTAAGTCTGTGTTATAGTGCCAACATTAAAGCCAGTAATGAATCTATCATCATTAAAAACAATGGGTCTAAAACTAACCACAATGTTTAGAACATCACTGAAATGCTCAGCCCACCTAGCCATGACAGAATCCTCACTTTCCATAACCTTATCTTGCTTATCCTTCAATCCCTGTATACTTATCCATTTTTACCACACAAAACATTTAACTATCTGATACATCTCTCTGCTGTTCTGCTGTTTAACTGCTATCTTGGCTTTGTCAACCAAGCCATCAATTCAAAGATTCTTATCAGCAGCTAACTGATCCTTTACACGTTTATTAAACTCTCTGTAATGCTTTCCATTAGGACTAATCGGGTATTGATTAAGGATATTCCTGCAGGTCTTTCTTTTCAAAATAAGCTCAACTGCCTTATCACTCAAATAATTTTGCCTCCACTGCCCCTTTTTTCCTAAAAAAGTACTGTTAGTTTCAAAAAAGTTTGTTTAAAACGATCCTATTCTTCCTCTACTTCAGCAATAAGTAAACCATGACTGCATGAAAGAAACCTTTCATTAATACACTCATATCCTAAAAGAGCATCACTAGCGTGCCTGCTAAGAATCCTACACCTTAGTAATGCTTATTACATTCCCTCCTTGAAAAGAGTTTGGGTTGGGTTGTTTTACCTCTGAGCAGCACTTTTTTGCACACCATGTCCTGGAAAAGAGAAATTTAAAATTATTTTTAAGATTCTGACCTTTATCTGTTCATTTGGTCTCTTGCAAGCTGAGAATATCTAAATTATAATGGTGGAATTCTTGTGTGAGGATATCATGAGAATAAGCTCTGTGCAGAGTCCTCACATTCCAACTACCTATGGAGAGAAAATGGTTAGTAAGACGTTTAAAGAAACTATGTTTATTGAGAAAGGTAATGCCAACAATATCACCCCCTAATCGTAGGCATGAGGGAAAGACCCATTTCCCCACCAATAATGGCTGAAGCCATCTACATTGAAAGACTTCCTCTAATGTAGAATTTAACGACGCCCGTAGGAGCAAGAGTTCAGGTGCCTGTGATGACCTCTGGTCAGGATTATCCACCAGCTGATAAAACATATCCCGTGAATCCATTCACTTGGGCTGTCAACCCACAAACAAACAGAAAATACAGCAGAAGATTTTCCCTCCAAAGAGGCCCAGAAGTGCAGCAAATTCAGGATCCATAATCAAGCTCAGAGCCTTATTCCAGTCCGGTTAATGTATATGGTCAGCACCAGACTCTGTGTGGTTGACCAATCCTCAGCAGGGTAGAAAAAAGAAGAAAAGTAGCCCTAGTTGATTAGATCAGTAGGCCACACTCGTCTGGCAGCCCTTCCCTTCTATTCACTTCCACAAGAGAGTATCTCTTTTGAAAGTTTCTAATGGCCTGCACCACGAGAAGGCGGGTTTGTACATTAGATGCTGCCTGGCTGGTTCTATGCATCATCACAAGGGATTGGTACATAGCTCTCCTTCCAGTGACTACCAAACATAACTAGAGGCAGGGGTGGTTCGTCATTATGGGCCAGGCCCTACCAAAATTGGCGCTTCATCAGGTGGAAGTCCCCCACGCTCACCAACCAACCACCTTTCCTACATTAAGTTCCTTACTTCCCACCCGATGAAGCGTCAATAGGAACGGCACGAAACGCACATTGTGGATATAAAACTTTTTTAAGCACTTTATGCTATCAAAAAGCATAAAGAATTATTTCATTCACCAATGCAGGCAGACCATTGGCAGCCGTCATCATTATTTTAAAATCCACTGAGACGTCACTTGCCGGCAAGAATGTCGAATTTTAAATTTCTCACTAAAAGCATTCCAAGAAGCTCTCGTTACTTCCTATCCTTTACGGCATTGGTATGTAAATCTCTCTTTAATAATTATTGATACTTGATAGCATAGTCCATGTGTCGAAGTGCTTAAAAACATTTAACAGTGTCATAGAGAATTAAATTACTTTACTTTAATTACTGCACTGTGTACCTCTACTGTAATTTTTGTTATATCGCACTATAGTTAGACGTGCTATGAACCCATCTAAGCAGCTCATCAGCTTACGTAGGCAGTTCAATCGATTATTACTGCACTTTAGGTTTCTAAAAACTTGTAAGAGTTACCATCTAACCCCTAAATGGATACAACTACCCATATCCAAATTCCCATATTATCTGGCACACACAATTTGCACAGCCGAAACTAAATTAATTAACACAACCATAAGACATCTAAGAAAACAAATTAGTTATGTGGAGCAAAAAACATATTCCCAATATTTGCTACTCACCACTCAGTTATCCAATAAAAATTTTGACCATCTCCTTGGACGAATACATAACCATATATATCGAGACACAGAACAAATACTCAAGACACACAACCATAAACTTAATAACATTATAAATTCACAACAGAGATACCACACACCAGCTCTGCATAAGCATCTCAAGCCAAACAACTGTACTTACCTACATTCCCCCATCCCGGAGATCCTAATACCACTGCAACTCGTATCCCACCCCCACCAACCCATAATGCACGTACCTAACAGATCAACACCAACACCCGACAAAAATTGATAATTAAAAATCCTAAAGTCCATAACCACCATCCCACAACATATAACAGACGTCGTATTAATAACCCAACACCTAAACCTATTCCATTCCTGAACCTCTCGTCCTTACAACTAATGCAACAACAAGAAAAGCTGTTACAACAAGGGCCAAAGTTTGCATACCCAGCGCCCCTACCACCCCTGCACAAAATCATCCCACAGTTAGAACAAATAATAAACCCTATACCTGAACTACACAAAGACAAATTAAGATTTAAATTCTATCGCAGCATTCAGGCATACAACAATACCCAACCTGATAACACACTCTAAATGAAATCAAAATGCTCCAAAACCTAAAAAACTATAATAGCATTAAAATAGCACTCGCTGATAAAACTGATCAGTTGGTAATATTAGACACAAATGATTACACCAATAAATTAAAACTAACCCTTGACGAATTACAAACAAGCATCAGAAATCGCATACGACCCACTCCCTACAAGTTTAACTAAATTAGCACACTTGAAAACTGACCCTTATTTACCGGCAAACTTAGCCAAAGCCTGCAAACCCCCATTTTACCTGAATATACCCCAGTTATTTGTTAAAATTAAACTACACAAACCACTAAAACCCTTCAGACCACTAGTGGCCAAACGAAATTCTCCCACATATAACCTAGAAAAAGCACTCTTTCAGTTCTTCACCCCATATTTTCCACCCACACCCAGTACCATACAGTCAGGCACAGACCTAATTAACAAACTTAAAACCATAACTCTTACCCCCAACTGCACCCTACATTCATTTGACGTCGTCGCACTCTACCCTAACACACCGGTACTCGACACAACTATGCAACTTAAAGCTAAATGGCTTGAAGTGGCCAGACCCACAGCACCTGAATACTTCAGTACACAGGAGGCCCTCAACCTGGCCACTAAAAGCAATTGGTTTCAAGCCAACGGCAAAATATTCATACAAAACCAAGTGTCCCAATGGGTTCCCCACTCTCTGGATTGTTGGTGGAAGCTGTCCTACGTCATATGTGGAATCCACAGTTCTCCATGCATGTCAAATCCGCCCACTACTATATGCCCGATATATTGACGAAATTTTAATCATCTGGCAACACACCAAAGATAAATTAACAAAATTACTTTCTGAATTTAATGCAGTCCTCCCAACCATTAAATTTACACACGAAGAGGAACAAAGTGGAATTAAATTTACACACGAAAAGGAACAAAATGGACACCTACTGTTCTTAGACATCAACTTACACCATACCTCCACTAAATTATACACATCTGTATACAGAAAACCTACATTCATACCTAACATAATAACTAGCACCTCCACCTACCCAAACAACTACCAATTATCAGCCTTCTACTCACACTTTACCAGAGCCTATAAATACTACAATATGCAAGAAGCACTCAATAACAAAATAAAATACATTTTTGAACTCGCTGAACAAGGCAGATATAATTCACACACCATCAACAAAATTCACAAACAAATCAAATGCAAACAATCCCAAAACCCTCCAACACCTGTAAATAAATAAACGCAAAAATACACAATAGGCCTACCATACATAAATAATTATTTCACATACTCTGTTAAAAATAACCTAAAACCTTTCCATTATAAAGTCCCAATTAAAATGCCTCACACTATATCCAAACTCATTCGAAATGATTGTGACCATATACCCAGCTCTGGAGGAGTTTACTACATCCAACTAAATGACCCCACAGGTAAAATCTTCCCCAAAGACAAATACATAGGTAAAACTTCACGCCCATTTAACACCCGCCTTAAAGAGCACAAATACAACATCTTAAATAAACTACAAAAAACCGCACTATCTCAAGCAATCACCGAAAACAATCTGCTAACTGTTTTTCACTCCACTAAAATTATAGTATCCCCACCTACCAAATTCCAACCAGCCGTCACAGAAAATATCCTCATCAATGTAAAACTGACCGAACTCTGCAACACAGATATTTTCCCCCTCCCCCCAGCATGGCGTCTGATACTTAGGGGATATAACATACACCTCGGAAATTTCAGGCCCTCCTAAACACTCTCCTCTCATCACAGATCCCCATTTGCCACCTGCTATAATACACACCCACCTAACCCTTTAGAACACCTCCATAATACCTCCTAAAATCAGCGATTAATGTACCCCCCCCCCCCACACACACACACAAAAACTCCCAAAAGTAATACCAATACGCAAACCATTATTCAGACCTTCAATAACATAATTATGTTAACCCCAACTTTCAGTTTACGAAATTTATTAATTCACTAAAAGTATCCCACTCATTATAAATACGAATTACTACCCACAAATAATGATGCTTCCCTCAACATACGCAGATCTTGGCGATTTCCCATAATCCCACACCCTCTCCCAAACTCCGTTACATGCAGATCGCATTACCGCCACCCGCCGACCACTCCGATCCTCGGAGCTGAACCACTGACATGTCAATTTATGGCACCCACCCCTCCCCTGCGCTCACCAACCAACTGCCTCTCCTGCATTAAGTTCCTCACTTCCCACCTGATGAAGTGCCGATAGGAACAGCGCGAAATGCATGTTGTGGATATAAAACTTTTTTAAGCACTCTATGCTATCAAAAAGTATAAAGAATTATTTCATTCACCAATGCAGGCAGACCATTGGCAGCAGTCATCATTTTAAAATCCACTGAGACGTCACTTGCCTGCAAGAATGTCGAATTTTAAATTTCTCACTAAAAGCATTCCAAGAAGCTCTCGTTACTTCCTATCCTTTTACGGCATTGGTATGTAAATCTCTCTTTAATAATTATTGATACTTGATAGCATAGTCCATGTGTCGAAGTGCTTAAAAACATTTAACAGTGTCATAGAGAATTAAATTACTTTACGTTATGGGAATAATCAGGTTCCCACCTGATTCTATGGTACCCAAGAAGTCTACAATATCACATTTAATTGCACAATTCCACAAGACTGGAAACGTACAGGCTTCATCGGGCTGATTGGAGTGGCTTCGAGCTCTTGTCTGAGCTCGATGAGCACTCTGTCAGCCAGGAGCCCATCAATGTTGCAGTGGCGGAGTTGACGGACTGCATCGTCCATGCAGCTGCCTCTACTATTCCTCAGACCTCGACTTGGTTTCCACGGTTCCCAAAACCGTGGTGGAATCCCGACTGCACCGCAGCTCGTAAGGCTCAGAACAAGGCTTGGGGGGTGTTTCGGAGATATCCGACGTCCCCCAACCTCGAAGCATTCAAACGCGCCAGGGCGAAAGCCCGTTTCGTCCGGCGCCAGAGCCAGAAGGAATCTTGGATGAAATATACATCTTCTATCACCCACACGACCAGTTCTAGGGTCATGTGGGATAAGGTCCGGAAGATGGTGGGAAGTACACGTCCCACTCATTATCGATCCTGGAGCACAATGGACAGGCAATTGCTGATCCTCGAGCAATTGCCGACATTCTGGGGGAGTCCTTCTCCGCCACCTCTTCTCTGTCCTCCTACTCCCCCGAGTTTCTGGCCCAGAAGAGCAGGGCCGAACGCTCTCCGCTGTCCTTCCATTCGAATGGCCTGGAGTCTTACAACAGCCACCTCTTCTCTGTCTTCACCTTTCTTCTTCCTGGCTGCAGATTCTGCAGCCAGGAAGGAGCTTCGCCTTGCTCTGCACACTTCTCGTGCATCTGCTGTGGGGCCAGACAATGTCCATTATGCCATGCTCCAACATCTCTCACCATCGAGTAAGGATCGACTGCTCTGACTCTTCAACCGTATTTTCATCGAGGAGCAGTTTCCGAACTCCTGGCGGGAGGCCATCGTCTTGGCCTTCCCTAAGCCAGGCAAAGATCCCAAGATTCCTTCCCATTATCGTCCAATTGCATTGACGAGCTGCGTCTGCAAGGTGTTGGAAAGGATAAGCAAGGCAAGGTGTTGGAGCTGCGCGTCTGCAAGGTGTTGGAGCTGCGTCTGCAAGGTGATAAAACCAGGCTGGAAAGGATGGTAAATAATAGGCTGGCCTGGTATTTGGAACATCACGGCCTTCTTTCCAACACCCAGTGTGGCTTTCGCAGGCACCGGTCTACTTTAGACCACCTGATCCGCCTCGAATCGGCGATCAGGAATTCCTTTTTACGACGAGAGCACCTGGTGTCAGTTTTCTTCGACATCGAAAAAGCGTACGACACGGCATGGAGATTCGGCATTCTTCGTGACCTTCAAAGCTTCGGCTTGCGAGGTCACATGCCGATCTTCATCGTGAACTTTTTATCTTCTCGTGTTTTTCGAGTCCGTGTCGGCAACACTCTATCGCGGCCTTTCCCCCAAGAACAGGGGGTGCCTCAAGGCTGCATCCTGAGTGTTATGCTTTTTGCTGTCAAGATAAATTCCATTACACGGCAACTTCCTCCGACTGTAGGCAATGCCCTATATGTTGATGACTTTAGCATGAGGGTCATTGAACGACAACTGCAAACTGCCCTGAACAATCTCTCGGTTTGGGCGACGGCCAATGGGTTCCGGTTCTCCCCACAGAAGACCGCTTGTGTGCACTTTTGCCGCAAGCGTAATCTTCATGAATTTTCCGGTCGAAGATGAGTCGTAAGACTCATCTTCGACCGGAAATTGACCTTTTTACCACATATTCGACATCTCAGGTCCAAGTGCACGCGGGCATTGAACATCATCAAGGTCCTCTCCTCCCTCTCTTGGGGAGCGGACCGATGTTCTTTGCTCCGCCTTTACCGTGCACTTGTCCAGTCGAAACTGGACTACGGATCCCAGGTGTATGACTCCGCCCGGGATTCGGTGGTGAAGGTGCTGGACCCACTCCATCATCAGGCCCTCCGTGTGTGCACGGGGGCCTTCCGCACTTCACCGGTCCAGAGTCTCTATGTTGAGACCGATGAACCATCTTTATCTCTTCGCCGTCAGCAGTTGTCCCTGCAGTATGCATCAAAATTGCGATCCCTGCCAGGCCATCACACTTGGGACTGCGTTTTCAGTCCCAGGTGGGAAATGTTATACCAGAATCGGCCGACTGCCATTCATCCTTTCGGTTTGCGTGTCCGAGGTTACCTGCGAGACATCAATACCAGTCTCAATAGCATCGCACAGTCGACAGCTGAGCCACTTCCACCTTGGCTCGCTGTCTCCCCTTCCTGCGATTTTTCCCTGTGCAGGACGGGGAAGGCCTTTACACCCGACTGTGTGTACCGGCATCTCTTTGCCAGCCATCGTGCTGTGCACCCAGACTTCTTGCCTGTCTTCACAGATGGCTCGAAGTCCGGCACTTCTGTGGGATCAGCCATGGTCTGCTGTGATGTAATCATTGCAGACCAGATCCCACAGCAGTGTTCCATCTTCACTGCTGAGTTGCATGCTATCAGCATTGCCTTGGACCATATAGCAGCTAAGCATCATCGTCGGTGTGTGCTTTACACCGACTCGCTTAGCTCGCTACAGGCTTTGATCTCGGTGAGGCATCGGCCTCACCCTGTTCTCTCCAAGATCCGCCAGCAGCTCCATCATCTGGCAGCCACCACCACGATTCTCTTCTGTTGGGTGCCCGGTCATGTCGGAATCAGGGGCAACGATTTGGCAGATTCTGCTGCCAGGTCAGCCACGCCCCTGTCCGACTCTCCGTTGCCAGTTCCATATGTGGATTTCCGGCAGCGTTTCACCATCGAGCTCCGGGCACAGTGGCAGAGATCTTGGTCTGAACAGGTTGCTAACAAGCTCTTCGAGATCAAGCCCATTGTCAAACCGTGGCAGTCTTGTTTTCGCAGGAATCGTAAGGAGGAAGTTGTCCTTGCTCGTCTCCGCTTAGGTCACTCGTTTTTAACCCACTCTTTTCTTCTTAAGGCGGACGCAGTACCTAAGTGCGAATTTTGTGACACCGTTTTAACAGTTAAACATATTTTAATTTATTGTCCAGATTTTAACCTTGACCGACGTTTGTTTTTTACCTTTCACGATTTTACGTCCGAGCCCCTTACACTCGGACATCTTTTATCCGATAATTCACTTTTAACTACTGTTTTCGAATTTTTACGCTTTACCGGTTATTATACTCGTTCACGATTTTTCTCTTTTTTACCTGTGTTTTACCTGTTGTTTTTTACATGGGTCCTATACACCCCTTGTTATTGTTGGTTTTACACTTGTTGTTTACTTTTATTCTTTTTATATATCTCGTTTTTATGCTGTGTTGTTTGTGTCTCTTTTAAATTTGGTTGTGGGTTTCATGTCTTTTACCCTTTTAATCGTTTGTTTGGCACAATATAACCTTAGTTGCTATTGCGACAAAAAACCCCAAACAAACAAACAACCAACCAACCTGGAAACGTACTTGGGTTGCATGAATTTTGAATCAGTCTGTAGATTCGAAATTACCTTAATTATACGTGCTGGATATTATAAAGCAAGCTTTGAATGTGCCCAGAAATTTCCATCATTTACCATGCTAGTGTCAATCATTTGCTGCACTGCCCACAACCTTTTGCAAGATGAGGTCTGGATAGCTGTGAAGGGGGCCAGCAACAATATCAATGCAAGAGATCATATCACTCATTACAGTGCCACCACTAGATGATTATTGGAAACTCAACAATTATTACTGAATAATAGCAGATGTATTACTCTAATGCCAGGGTAATATTTTATTATTTTGTAAAAATATATGTTTTGAAAAATATATTACAAAAACATATAATAATATGATTTTGTAAAAAAACTACATATATTTTTTACAAAATAATTAGTGTACAGCAATGCATATATTACTGGCTCAGCTGACAGTGACTATTATTAGTATGCAGTATGGAATTTGAAGTCATTTTAATAGCAACAGTGCAGTATGAAGGAATCACTGCAAATATGGCTTACGAACAAGAGCTGTCTAAAGTAATAAATGCTGTATTAATTAAACTTATATTTTTATAATTATTGTACAGTACTGTGTGTAGTTTAGACAAATACTGAGGGTTTAATGTTCATGAAATTATGTATTAACATTTCATATAACAGATACTAATAAAACCAACCATCATATTGTTGCTTATTAATAATTTGGTGTGAGAGATAAAATAGTGCTCCAATTGCTATCACTGAGAATTCAATATGATGTATATTTACTACCTAATCAGAATGTCACATGTATCAGAAGTTTAAAGCAAATTTACTGTGCAGGAAATAAATGCTAATTACTGAGTTAAATAACAAATGATTGCAAATATTTATATTAGCTATCTAATGCTAGGTATATATATAATAAGATGGATCCAACTTCTATTGTCTGTGTATGCATTTCATTACTACTTCGTGAATATTTTATTTATAACAGGCTGAATTTTCTTTAACTTAAAAGGTACTTATTGAACAAATTCTTTCACGTATTTCAGTAATGCAATGGCATATATAATAAACTTATGTAAATCAATCATTTTTATCTTATTATGATAAGTATTCTTTTCTCCTCATTCACACACAAGGATTCAAACAGGTCAAATGCTATAATATTTCTTCATTAATTGCAGCAGAGGTAAAATGCAGTAAAAAATTTAAATAACCTTTCAAACTAATAAAACTCACAATTAAAATACTGTAATGAAAGACAATTTTGTAATAGGCTTAGAACAGCTTACTGATATTTTCAAGGGGAGATTTTGTAAGTTCGAATTACAGTAATTAAGTGAATTTCAGAGGTAAATATAGCTAAAGAAGAGTTTTTATGGGTATTCGTTATTTATGGAATTAAGAAAATTTTTGTAACAAAGGTCTGTAAATGGTAGATAGGTAGTCACTGGAAGGAGAGCTATGCACAAATTCCCTGTGACGATCCATAGAACCGGCAAGGCCTAGCACCTAATGTCCGACCCGCCTTCTTGTGGTGCACACTGTTAGATACCTTTCAAAAGAGATACAATCTTATGGAAGTGAATGGAAGGGGAGGGCTGCCAAATTAGTGTGGCCTACTGATCTGGACAACTATAACTACTTTTCTTTTTTTTCTACCCTGATGAGGAGTGGTCAACCACACGGGGTCCTGGTGCTGACCATATAAACCCACTGGACTGGACAAATATATGGCTCTGAGCTTGATTATGGATCCTGATTTTGCTGCACTGGTGGGCTTCTGTGGAGGGAAAATCTTCTGCTGTATTTTCTGTTTGTTTGTGGGTTGACAGCCCCAAGTGAATAGATTCGCAGGATATGTTTATCAGCTGGTGGATAATCCTGAGCAGAGGTCATCGCAGGCACCTGAACTCTTTGCTTCTATTGGCATCATCAAATTCTACATTCGAGGAAGTCTTCCAGTCTTCCAGTGTGTCCACCACTAAAGGCTTCAGCCTTTAGTGGTGGACACACTTTGCCCCATATCTGCAATTAGGGGGCTGTTTGATATTGTCGGCATTCCCTCTCTCAATAAACATAGTTTCTTTAAACATCCCACTAACCATTTTCTCTCCATAGGGAGTTGGAATGTGAGGACTCTGCACAGAGCTTTTTCTCTTGATGTCCTCACACAAGAATTCCACCATTATAATTTAGATACTCTCGGCTTGCAAGAGACCAGATGGAGAGATAAAGGTCAAATTCTTAAAAATAATCTCAAATTTATCCTTTCAGGGAGGAATGATAATAAAGGAGGATGAATAATAAGAGCATCACTAGCATGTCAGCTGAGAAGCAGACCCACACCTTGGTGATGTTCTTCTAGGATATGAGTGCATTAATGAAAGGTTACTTACAGCAAAATTTCAGACAAGCATTAAAAACTTGAATGTTATCTGCTGTTATGCCCCCACTGAGGATACCGATGAGGATGAGAAGGATAGGTTTTACCGACAACATCAGGATATTTTGAATTATGTCAACAAAGGAGATATTACCCTTGTTCTAGGTGACTTCAATGCCAAAGTTGGTACTGACTCTGACCTTTTGGGAGGAGTAATAGGCCCTTTTGGTATTGGTAGCTGCAATGGCAATGGGCAACATCTCCTACAGGTAAGTAAATTCAGTGGTTTCAGAATAACTAACATGTATTACAAACACTGCGACATACATAAGTCAATCTGAAGTTTTTTGGCTATTTCTAAACTTAAACTTCATAAATCCCCAGGGGTAGATGAAATTACTATAGAAAAGCTTAGAGCTGGGAATGTTTCGTTACCACTTGGATGACCGAAATTTTGAATATCTTTTATGATAAAGGCATGGTCCCTAAGGATTTTACCAGAGCTATTATTATCCCTATTTTCAAAAAAGGTGATCGCAGTTCTTGTGATAACTATAGGGGTATGAGCCTACTCTCTGATCCAGGTAAAGTTCTTTCCATGATTGTGCTTAATAGAATTAAGAATCTGGTTGACAGACAATTGCATGATGAACAATGTGGATTCAGAAGTAGTAGGGGATGTGTGGATCAGATATTTTCACTTAGGCAGATTCTTGAGAAATGTTTCGAGTTTCAGAAACCTGTGGTTGTTAGCTTTGTTGATTTCAGAAAAGCTTTTGACTCTGTTGATCGTCATAATTTGTGGTTGATTCTGAGATCATATGGTATACCTGACAAGTTAGGTAACATAATGAAAGCTCTCTATAATAACACTGAGTTGAGTTGGTAAGGCTTGTAGCAACTCATTTAGCATTACTTCTGATGTTCGACAAGGGTGCATTTTGACTCCTTTTCTCCTTTGTTTGGTTATTGATTACGTTATGTGAAATTCACTTCTAGGAATAGATTTTGGCCTTAAATGGGCTGGAGATTCGAAAATTTGTGATTTAGATTATGCTGATGATTTAGCCCTTTTGGCAAACGATGTTGATGAGATGAACTCTTTCATTCGAGCTGTTGATGAAACTGGTAGTAGAGTAGGTTTAGTTATAAACAGAGAGAAAACTAAAGTGATGAAAATTTGGCAGGCAGGCTGTGATTCAGTTAATCTCAATGGTTTCAGTCTTGAGCAGGTGTCACAGTTTAATTATCTTGTGAGCTATGTAACAGATACTGTTGATGTGCGGCATGAGATTAATAGACGAATAGGGATTGCTGACGGGACTTTTAAGAATCTATGGAGAGTGTGGAGAAATAGTTGTAAACACCTAAAGACTAAAATAAGACTGTATAATAGTTTGGTTCTTTTTAGGGTTAGCTATGGTAGTGAAACTTGGACACTTTGTAAACAAGATAACAGGAAACTAGAAGCTTTTGATTCCAGATGCTTACGCAGTATCTTGGGCATTAGGTGGTTCAACTTTGTAACTAACGATGAGGTTAGGCAAAGGAGTCTGCAACCTCCTTTAAGCAGCATATTATGCAGAGAGAGACTCCGTTGGTATGGCCATGTTGCCCGTATGGATAATTATAGCTTGGTGAATAGGGTTATGAACAGTGTGCCCAAAGGCCTCAGAAAGAGAGGGAGACCTAGGATGCGAAGGGCAGACAATGTCAAACAGGACCTTATTAGAATTGGTATGCAGTGGCCAGATGCAGTTCATGTAGCTCAGGACAGACTTGCTTGGAGAACTAAATTGCACTGTCTGGTTGGACCTCCGTAGCCCATGGCTGCTTGAGGATGACGATGATTTGTAACAAATTCTTTTATTTTGCCACAGAATACCATTTATTTCATGCGTAGTTTAAGGATCTGTGTGTCTGTTTGGGAGTTGATGTAGGTGCATGAAAATATACAGCTTTGTGCACTGATAAAGTTGTTTGAGTTGTAATGCTTCAAATGGAATTCTGTAAATTTTTGTTCATTTTCTGTAATGACAAGAACCATTTATTTGGTGCAACTGTTTATTACATAAAATCGTTAATAAGGATTAGGTCATTGAATTATTTAATTTTGGTTCTTTTCTTAACTGTGGAAAGGAAGTGTCTTGTTAATGAATTTGCATCGTTTGGACTATTTGTCTCTGAATGGACTATTGTCATATGATGTTGTCCCGAGGCGATTGTCATATGATGTTGTTCAGCACTTATTAAAAAAAAACAGACTAAATAATTAAATTCCTAGGCTTTATCAACAATTTTCTGTGCTAAACTATGGCAAGTTTTAACTATTGACAGGTTTAACTTTTCACTCAACTTTTCATGATGTAAATTTATAGACTATCATTAGTAATATTACTAATGCAACTAACTGTATAATGCCATCTCAGTGGTGTAGTGGTATTGCGTTCGCTAGCAATGTCACTGCAACTGCCAGTGTTGGGGTTCAAATCCCAGGATGACATGATCATTTCTTCAATTACATATATATTGTGATTGTCTCACTAAGCAGTTCAATTCTAGATAGGTAAAAAAAAAAACCACTGTTCTCACATCATCATCCTCAAGAAACCATGTGTTACATAGGTCCAACCAAACCGTGCAATTTAGTTCTCCAAGCAAGTCTATCCTGAGCTACATCTACTGCATCTGGCCACTGCACACCAATTCTAACAAGGTCCTGTTTGACATTGTCTGCCCACCGCATCCTAGGTCTCCCCTTCTTTCTGAGGCCTTTAAGGCACACTGTTCATAACCCTATTCGCCAATCTATAATTATTCATACGGGCAACATGGCCAAACCAACGGAGTCTCTCTCTGCACAATATGCTGCTTAAAGGAGGTTGCAAACTCCTTTGCCTAACCTCATCATTAGTTACAAAGTAGAACCACCTAATGCCCAAGATACTGCGTAAGCATCTGGAATCAAAGGCATCTAGTTTCCTGTTATCTTGTTTACAAAGTGTCCAAGTTTCACTACCATAACTAACCCTAGAAAGAACCAAACTATTATACAGTCTAATTTTAGTCTTTAGGTGCATACGCCCATTTCTCCACACTCTCCGTAGATTCTTAAAAGTCCTGGCAGCAATCCCTATTTTTCTGTTAATCTCATGCTGCACATCACCAGTATCTGTTGCTAGCTCCCAAGATAATTAAACTGTAACTCCTGCTCAAGACTGCAACCATTGAGATTAACTGAATCACAGCCTGCCGACCAATTTTCATCACTTTAGTTTTCTCTCTGTTTATAACCAAACCTACTCTACTACCAGTTTCATCAACAGCTTGAATGAAAGAATTCATCTCATCAACATCATTTGCCAAAAGAGCTAAATCATCAGCATAATATAAATCACAAATTTTAGTATCTCCAGACCATTTAAGGCCAAAATCTTTCCCTTGTAATGAATTTCGCAAAATGTAATCAATAAGCAAACTAAAGAGAAAAGGAGACAAAATGCACCCTTGTCGAACACCAGAAGTAATGCTAAACCAATTGCTACAAGCCTTACCTTACCATTACACGACTCAGTGTTATTATAGAGAGCTTTCATAATGTTAACTTGTCTGGTATACCATATGACCTCACAATCAACCACAAATTATGACGATCAACAGAGTCGAAAGCCATTTTGAAATCAACAAAGCTAACAACCAAAGGTTTCTGAAACTCGAAACATTTCTCAAGAATCTGCCTAAGTGAAAATATCTGATCCACACATCCCCTACCACTTCTGAATCCATATTGCTCATCACGCAATTGACTGTCAACCAGATCACTGAAATGCTCAGCCCAACTAGCACAATCATGCAAAGAGCTTTACCTGGAACAGAGAATAGGCTGATACCCCTATAGTTATCACAAGAACTGCAATCACCTATTTTGAAAATAGGGATAATAATAGCTCTGGTAAAATCCTTAGGGACCATGCCTTTATCATAAAAGATATTTAGAATTTCAGTCATCCAAGTGGTAACCGAAACATTCCCAGCTCTAAGCATTTCCGTAGTAATTTCATCTACCACTGGGGATTTATGTAGTTTACGTTTATAAACAGCCAAAATAACTTCAGACTGTGTTATAGGGCCAACATTATAGTCAGTAATGCATCTATCATCATTGCAAACAATGGGAGTAGAACTAACCACATTGTTTAGAACATCACTTAAATGCTCAGCCGAACTAGCCATGACAGAATCCTCCCCTTTTATAACCTTACCTTGTTTATCCTTCAATCCCTGTATACCTGTTCGTTTTCTACCACACAAAACATTAACTATCTGGTACAGCTCTCTGCTGTTGTGCTGTCTAACTGCTTCCTCAGCCAGGCCATCAAGCCAAAGATTCTTATCAGTAGCTAACTGATCCTTTACATGTTTATTAAGTTCTTTGTAATGCTTTCTATTAGGACTAGTAGGGTACTGATTAAGGACATTCCTGCAGTTCCTTCTTTCTGAAATAAGTTCAAGTGCCTTATCACTTAAATAATTCTGCCTCCTTTGCTCCTTTTTCCCTAAAAGAGTACTGTTAGTTTCCAAAAAAGCCTGTTTAAAATGGCCCCATTCTTCCTCAACTTCAGTATTAAGCACACCATGACTGTCATAATGACTAAATAACCTATCATGGTAAGCTTTAGTTATAATTGGGTCTTTCAGAGCTTCAGTATTAAAGGTAAATTTTTTAACCCTAGCACAACACTTTTTAAGTTTAAGTTGCAAGACACTTTTAACAAGGTAATGGTCAGATTCAATTTCAGCTCCCCTATATGCCCTGGTATTTCTAACTGAACTAGCCCATTTGTTGTTAATTAATATATAATCAATCATATTCCTATGCAGCCCATCAGGTGAAACCCATGTGTATTTATGTATGTCACGGTGTTTGTAATATGTGTTAGTTATTCTGAAACCATTGAGTTTACTTACCCGTAGGAGACGTTGCTCATTGCCATTGCAGCTACCAATACCAAAAGGGCCTATTACTCCTCCCCAAAGGTCAGAGTTGGTACCAACTTTGGCATTGAAGTCACCAAGAACAAGGGTAATATCTCCTTTCTTGACAGAATTCAAAATATCCTGAAGTTGTCCGTAAAACCTATCCTTCTCATCCTCATCAGAATCCTCTGTGGGGGCATAACAGCAGATAACATTCAAGTCTTTAATGCTTGTCTGAAATTTTGGTAAGAAACCTTTCATTAAAGCACTCATATCCTAGAAGAGCATCACTAGCATGTCTGCTGAGAAGCAGACCCACGCCTTGGTGATGCTTATTGTCGTCCCTCCCTGAAAAGAGAAATTTAAGATTATTTTTAAGAATCTGACCTTTATCTGTGCATCTGGTCTCTTGCAAGCCGAGAATATCTAAATGATAATGGTGGAATTCTTGGGTGAGGACATCAAGAGAAAAAGCTCTGTGCAGAGTCCTCACATTCCAACTACCTATGGAAAGAAAATTGTTAGTGGGATGTTTAAAGAAACTATGTTTATTGAGAGAGGGAAAGAAAAATTAAAGATCTCAATCACATCTATCTATATCTCAATTTTCAATTGCTTTGCACTTAAAAGAGTTATGGACTTTGAATATTTAACAGCAACAATGCAAGTCTTAAGAAAATTGAAAAATATTGAAAAATTATTGACATTAACTTTTTAAATATACATCTGCTGTATTAAATGGTGTGAAATAATACTTCTTATTCAAATTATAATTAACTTCCAAATTAAATTTTACCATTAGGCATTGCTATTTTTAAATATTTAAACTTCCATAACTCTTTAAATACTAAGGGAATATTGTTGAAAATTGAGATTTAGATAGATTTGATTGAGATCTTTATCTTCAGTTCCATTTTGTCCCAAAACTCTTTTTAGAAGTTATAGAGCTTCGAAGTTAGCTTACACTAACATAACATGGAGAGAGGTAGTCATAATTTAATGATCACTCAGTGTATATCAAAATATTGTTACGGTGTGATGGTCCACTCACTCACTTTTACTTTTTCTTAACCAGTTTTGCTTTATTTATGGTATATTTATCATTTTGGGGATTTTATTTCATTTTTTGGACTGTCTCAATTCTAGTTCCGAGCTGTAGGAGTTGCGCATGCGCAACTCCGACCTTTTGATAGACAACCGCTAAAGCGCATGTAGGACACGACCCCACCTCGTACGTCATAGCTAGCATGATCGTCATATTATGCAAATGTCTTTCCCGGCATGCAACAGCCATGTGCCAGACTTGTACACACATTATAACTAAGTGACGTTAGGCCACAGAGATATTTAGATTGAGAATGAGATTGTTAGAGAGTTAGAATGTGAGTAGAGTGGTGCCGTTGGGCCACAGAGAGTGCTGTTAGTGGAAGTTGAGATGTTACTTTAGATAGATGTGAGTTGCTAAGGTATTCTACCATTGAGTTTGGTGAGTTGAATTTTTTTGGAAATAAACTTTGTTTTAGAAATGTTTGAATAATCTTTGCTATTTTTTTCTCTGGAGCAACGTTAGCTGATTTTTTTTATTGTATTTAAACTTTAAACTTGACAATCATTTTTGAATTCTTACTCGATAAGTAACGCTTGATAAATACTTAACGAATCCTATTTCAACTTTATTTGGCAAGTTATTATTGCCTGGAGCCCGATTCAGCTATCCAGAATTTGAATAATTTGGATCAGACAAAAGGTCCAATTTTAAAAGTTAATAATCTTTGGAGCGTTTCAACAACAGATAAAGGTGATGCAGTGAGTTTATGATAAACGTGACATGGAACTCTCGTGTATCTTCTGTGAGCGATTTATGTAACAAATGAAATGGAACATAGAACCAATCTGAAATTTAAGAATGACAGAATTGTATGTTGAAGTTGTGGATTTGTGAAAGAGGACGCAGTTAGTCTCAGCAAATACACGATAAGTGAAAATAAAGAAGAAATGTTTTTATATGGTGAGTGCATGGGAGGTTGATTAGTTTTATTAATATAAAACCTAATGAGTTAACACAGATAACTAGAATGATTTGTGCCTGAAATAGATAGATACAAAGGTGGTCTCGGGTATTCTGTACCAGCTAGACAGAATGACATCCCAGAGTTCGGCAAAGCACTGGCATGTACCAGTGAATACTGCAATTTATTGCATCCCACAAATGTTCAATGGGATTCATGTCAGAGAAATTTGGTGGTCAGGGGAGCACACAAAATGCTTGGACATGATCCTTAAACCATTCCTGCAGAATGCAGGCCTTATGGCATGGGGTGTTCCTTGCTGAAAGAGTCCAGTGCTATCCAGTTACATGGTCACCATGTAGGGCACCACTTGGTCCAAAACAATGCCTAGGTAGGATCTGGCAGTTAGGATATACACTCAAAGGATCCTCAGTGATTCCATGAGATTCAACAATGATGAGGGGATCCAGTGACGTATGAGAGCAATCCCATACCATGACACCACCACTGTCAGCCTGTTTCCATCCAACTGTACAGTTTGGTTACAGTTATTCACCTGCAGCATCAAATACGGACCTGTCCATCAGCATGGTAAAGCTGAAACCTGGAATTATCAGACCTGGAAACTTTTTTCTAGTTAACCAATGTACAATCATAGTGCTCCTGTGCCCACTGCAAGTGGAGCTGTTGATGACAGTCAGTCAACATGGGACATCAATACCCTGCTGACTCCATAGCCCATCAGCAAGAGCATCTGCAGGATTGTGTGCTTGGAAACATTTCTCTGTGTGCCCTGGTTATAGTCTCCCATAAATTGAGGGATTATGAGTTGTCTGCTGTCCTGGATAGCACATGACAACCACAGCGTTCACCTCAACTGTCAACAAATGATGATCTCTACTTTCTGGCACATTTGGATGGATGGTGTCCCTCTTCGGAGACCATTCCCACCACACCTTCACTATGGCTGCCCTCAAACTGCCAACAATGCCTGTGGTTGCTGAGATGCTGGCTCCCACCTTCCTCATGTCAATAATCATTCCCAATTCAAACTCCAAGTCCTACACTTTCCTCCCTGCATGGGCTTCATACTGACAAACTGACATGCCTTGTCCATGCTGTCTATATATATTATGCACTGGTCAGCTTTGTGTTGTAGGATTCATCCACTCATGATGATGGGCTGTCATATAATCTGGCCCTTGAGTGTATATTGTTTGCAATATTGCTTCAAGTTTTACACTTTCTACATTTAGCACCCTCTAACAACGTAAAAATTAGTCTTTTAGAGGGTTTGAAAACTGACTCATATTTCATTAGTACCTATTCAACTAAAAAAACTCTAAAAACAAAAGTTGTATTCTCCCCACCTACCCACCCATCCCCTGGTGGAGGAGAAAATTGTTGCTTCCAATGTAATCCCTTGATCATCATACCGCACCACTAAAATATCAAATACCTAGCCAAAATAAATTGTTTGCAATATTCATTTAAAGTTTTAATTTTCAACTTTTTCCACCATCAGAGGGCACAATTAAAACTTTGAAGATATTTGAAAAGTGTTCATTGTGATAGTTTATCAATACCTATCTAATACAAATGGACTTGTTTCTTTTTTTTATATTATTATTTGAAAATGAGCAAAAAATCCTGATTTCTCAAACATGTCTCTTTGGATTTTAAGGAAAAATTATATGAATTGCAATATGATTACAATTCTACACAAAAATGCAGATTGTAAGACAAAGAGTTGTATGATTATTATTTTTACATGAAGATTTACACGAAGAAGTCCACAAAAGTGAATGAAACTCACATTAATATGGGATGTGAACACCCAAAGACAGTTAAGGATTCACAATACCTCATATTGCCAACAATGTATCCAATAGCTATGTCCACACTTGTGCACTTTCATCTTCAACTTCAACTTTCAATTCCACTTTTCAACACTGAGTAGTCCAGTGCATACCTTAGATGGAATGTGTTGGACACATGCCTTCAACTGTCTACACCTGTGCATCAAATAGTTTTTAATTTTTCACCAGTGTAGACGTGAAGTTAGACGCTACTGCATGCGTCACTGAAAACGGTGCCATTTAACTGATTTGATGCATGCTTTTGCATATGTGTCACATGCACTAGACACATGCACTGCAGTGCATGCATCTAGCGCATATGAAATGCACAGCTGTGGACTAGCCAATCACTTCTGAAGGCAGTCATGGCTCCCCAAGACATCTCATACATGTTTAATACAACTCTCCTTTCTAGGGGCAAAGCAAGCTTCAAAGCAATTTAAGGAACTGTTGCTGATTTATGATGCCTGAAATAAATGTCAAATACTAATCATCTTGAGATATTGTAATCATTGGGCAATGTTGAACTGTTCTTCCATTCCACTTGCATCCTGAAATTGTCTCCAAGCTAGTATTAGTCTTCTGACAAGATCACCTGTATCCTAAAATTATCTCCAGAGCTTGGAGACCACCATTCAAGACACATTCATCCATCGGGCTACAGTGCCCTGAGAAAGGCCAATCTCCACTCTTCCAATTGCACACCAACTTAGTAAATCATCTAAATGATGTCTTTGGGATATTTTTAACAAAATGGAAATCTTCACTTTGCAATTTGCAGGCAGACAATAAAGAATACACAATTCATGGCACACAATAAACAACGCACAGACCTGTTAAAGCATGCCTTTTGTACTGACATTCATTTGCATGTTTAGATCCTATGAGACAGTTTTACTGCTGATTTACACATTCACTACATATCACATAAGTAACTCCATTTCCCATTTTTAATTACATATATGTTTTCAAAATATTAAAGGAAAACTTTACTTTTACACTTGAATGTACATTCCTATTATTAATAAGATGCAAGTTATTTTTGACAGATACTAATTTAATGCATACCAGTTTCACTAAACCTTCTTCTCCAATTGATTTAATGAATCCTTTAACATCCATCTGCCCAAGTCTCAATATATACAATGGCCTTCCATCTATAAAATAAATCATTATTAAAATGCAAAAATATACAAATAATTGCTAATTATTTAAAGGAGATACAGGTACTTTTCATAAACACTTAAATAGCCCTTTAATATACCTTAAAAAGCTTACAACCTCATACAATAAAATTCAGAGCAATGAGGAGCACTGTAGTACTTATGTTATTTGGCCTTTACCTGAGATAAGGTTCGGCAGTTCGAAACGTCCATCATCATGGACATTGTCAAGTCCATGGAAGAGCATTTCCCTTTACATGAAGTGACTGGCAACAAAAAGGTGATTTTTGCAGTATATTGTTTAATTTGATGTGCTAAGCAAGCACATCAGAAGACACATCACAATTTAGAAGTCAGAAACATAATTACAATTTCAACTTTAGTCAAACTGGATCACCAATACATCGCAAGAAAAGAATGTGTAAAAACGGCATTCAATCAACAATGGATACAATCCTAGCCAAAGTAGAGATATCAGGTTGAGTCTCATAAAATGACTCCCGCATTACCAGAAATTACACAGTCCTGACAATTTGCAATGAACACACCTACAATGATGCAGAGATTATGTTCCATGTCAAGCTTTAAACGATTAAATTAGACCAAAAACTTTTGCTATGAATGATAGAGAAACTTCAGATGTAATTTTTGTGGCAACTAGGGCACAAGGAACAATAAAGCTACAGAAAAAATGCCAATTCAGGAAACTTCCATTAAGATCTTTGAAGAGAGAGGCCAAAGCTCCTCAAGAAAAGCTCTCTCGTGAGTTAAGTCTTCCCACTGTTGGTACACATAATATTACAGAATTTAATTTAATTTTCATGATCTCTAGTATTTCTTAATCTCTACTATGCCCTCAATGAGGATGCCGATGAGGATCAGAAGGATAGGTTTTACAGACAACTGCGAGATATTTTGATTTCTTTCAAGAAAGGAGATATTACCCTTGTACTTGGTGACTTCAATGCCAAAGTTGGTACTGACTCTGACCATTGGGGAGGGGTGATGGGCCCTTTTGGTATGGTAGTTGCAATGGGCAACATCTTCTACAGATAAGTAAACTTAAAGGTTTGAGAATAACACATATTATAAACACTGTGACATGCATAAGTACACATGGGATTCACCAGATAACTGCATAAAAATATGATAGATTATATATTAATTAACAGCCAATGCCTTACTTCTTCTAGGAATACCAGGTCATATAGGAGAGCTGAAATTCGATCTCACCATAACCTTGTTAAAAGTATCTTGCAACTTAAACTTAAGAAGTGTTGCGCTAAGGTTAAAAAATTGACCTTTAATTCTGAAACTCTGAAAGATCCAGTTATAGCCAAAGCTTATAATGATAGGTTACTTAGTCATTATGAGAGTCATGGTTTACTTACTACTGAAGTAGAGGAAGAATGGGACCATTTTAAACAGGTTTTTTGGAAACTAACAGTACTCTTTTACGAAAACAGGTGCAGAGGAGGCAGAATTATTTGAGTGATAAGGCACTTGAGCTTATTTCAGAAAGAAAGAACTGCAGGAATCTCCTTAATCAATACCCTACTAGGCCTAATAGAAAGCATTACAGAGAGCTTAATAAATGTAAAGGATCAGTTAGCTGCTGATAAGAATCTTTGGCTTCATGGCTTGGTTGACAAAGCCGAGATAGCATTTAGACAGCACAACAGCAGAGAGATGTCATCATCATCATCATCCTCAAGCAGTCATGGGCTACGGAGATCCAACCAAACAGTACAATTAAGTTCTCCAAGTAAGTCTGTCCTGAGCTACATCAACTGCATCTGGCCACTGCACACCAATTCTAACAAGGTCCTTTTTGACATTGTCTGCCCTTCACATCCTAGGTCTCCCTCTCTTTCTGAGGCCTTTGGGCACACTGTTCATAACCCTATTCACCAATCTATAATTATCCATACGGGCAACATGGCCAAACCAACAGAGTCTCTCTCTGCCCAATATGCTGCTTAAAGGAGGTTGCCGACTCTTTTGCCTAACCTCATCATTAGTTACAAAGTTGAACCACCTAATGCCCAAGATACTGCGTAAGATTCTAGAATCAAAAGCATCTAGTTTCCTGTTATCTTGTTTACAAAGTGTCCAAGTTTCACTACCATAGCTAACCCTAAAAAGAACCACACTATTATACAGTCTTATTTTAGTCTTTAGGTGTTTACAACTATTTCTCCACACTCTCCATAGATTCTTAAAAGTCCCGTCAGCAATCCCTATTCGTCTATTAATCTCATGCCGCACATCAACAGTATCTGTTACATAGCTCACAAGATAATTAAACTGTGACACCTGCTCAAGACTGAAACCATTGAGATTAACTGAATCACAGCCTGCCTGCCCAATTTTCATCACTTTAGTTTTCTCTCTGTTTATAACTAAACCTACTCTACTACCAGTTTCATCAACAGTTCGAATGAAAGAGTTCATCTCATCAACATCGTTTGCCAAAAGGGCTAAATCATCAGCATAATCTAAATCACAAATTTTCGAATCTCCAGCCCATTTAAGGCCAAAATCTATTCCTAGAAGTGAATTTCACATAACGTAATCAATAACCAAACAAAGGAGAAAAGGAGTCAAAATGCACCCTTGTCGAACATCAGAAGTAATGCTAAATGAGTTGCTACAAGCCTTACCAACTCAACTCAGTGTTATTATAGAGAGCTTTCATTATGTTACCTAACTTGTCAGGTATACCATATGATCTCAGAATCAACCACAAATTATGACGATCAACAGAGTCAAAAGCTTTTCTGAAATCAACAAAGCTAACAACCACAGGTTTCTGAAACTCGAAACATTTCTCAAGAATCTGCCTAAGTGAAAATATCTGATCCACACATCCCCTACTACTTCTGAATCCACATTGTTCATCATGCAATTGTCTGTCAACCAGATTCTTAATTCTATTAAGCACAATCATGGAAAGAACTTTACCTGGATCAGAGAGTAGGCTCATACCCCTATAGTTATCACAAGAACTGCGATCACCTTTTTTGAAAATAGGGATAATAATAGCTCTGGTAAAATCCTTAGGGACCATGCTTTTATCATGAAAGATATTCAAAATTTCAGTCATCCAAGTGGTAACCGAAACATTCCCAGCTCTAAGCATTTCCGTAGTAATTTCAGCTACCCATGGGATTTATGAAGTTTAAGTTTAGGAATAGCCAAAAAACTTCAGATTGTGTTATAGGGCCAATATTAAAGCCACCAATGCATCTATCATCATTGCAAACAATGGGAGTAAAACTAACCACATTGTTTAGAACATCACTGAAATGCTCAGCCCACCTAGCCATGACAGAATCCTCATCTTCTATAACCTTAACTTGTTTATCCTTCAATCCCTGTATACCTGTTCGTTTTCTACCACACTAAACATAAACTATCTGGTACAGTTCTCTGCTGTTGTGCTGTCGAACTGCTTCCTCGGCTTTGTCAGCCAAGCCATCAAGCCAAAGATTCTCATCAGCAGTTAACTGATCCTTTACACGTTTATTAAGCTCTATATAATGCTTTCTATTAGGACTAGTAGGGTATTGATTAAGGACATTCCTGCAGTTCTTTCTTTCCGAAATAAGCTCAAGTGCATTATTGCTCAGATAATTCTGCCTCTTCTGCTCCTTTTTTCCTAAAAGGGTACCGTTAGTTTCCAAAAAAGCCTGTTTAAAATGATCCCATTCTTCCTCAACTTCAGTAGTAAGCATGCCATGACTGTCATAATGACTAAGTAACCTATCATGGAAAGCTTTGGCTATAACTGGGTCTTTCAGAGCTTCAGTATTAAAAGCAAATTTTTTAACCCTAGCACAACACTTTTTAAGTTTAAGTTGCAAGACACTTTTAACAAGAAAATGGTCAGATCCAATTTCAGCTCCCCTATATGACCTTGTATTCCTAACAGAACTAGCCCATTTGCTGTTAATTAATATATAATCAATCATATTCTTATGCAGCCCATCGGGTGAAACCCATGTGTACTTATGTATATCGCAGTGTTTGTAATATGTGTTAGTTATTCTGAAACCATTGAATTTACTTACCTGTAGGAGATGTTGCCCATTGCCATTGCAGCTACTAATACCAAAAGGGCCTATCACTCATCCCCAAAGGTCAGAGGCAGTACCAACTTTGGCATTGAAGTCACCTAGAACAAGGGTAATATCTCCTTTTTTGACAGAATCCAAAATATCCTGAAGTTGTCTGTAAAACCTATCCTTCTCATCCTCATCAGCATCCTCAGTGGGGGCATAACAGCAAATAACATTCAGGTCTTTAACGCTTGTCTGAAATTTTGCTGTAAGAAACCTTTCATTAATGCACTCATATCCTAGAAGAGCATCACTAGTGTGTCTGCTGAGAAGCAGAACCACGCCTTGGTGTTGCTTATTGTCGTCCCTCCCTGAAAAGAGAAATTTAAGATTATTTTTAAGAATCTGACCTTTATCTATCCATCTGGTCTCTTGCAAGCTGAGAATATCTATATTATAATGGTGGAATTCTTGTGTGAGGACATCAAGAGAAAAAGCTCTGTGCAGAGTCCTCACATTCCAACTACCTATGGAGAGAAAATGGTTAATAGGATGTTTAAAGAAACTACGTTTATTGAGAGAGGGAATGCCGACAATATCAAACAGCCCCCTAATCGCAGACATGGGGCAAAGACCCATTCCCCACCACCACTAAAGGCTGAAGCCATCTACACTGAAAGACTTCCTCCAATGTAGAATTTGATGATGCCAGTAGTAACAATTGGATCTCACCATTACCTTGTTAAAAGCATCTTGCAACTTAAAGTTAAGAAGTGTTGCACAAAGGTTAAAAAATTGACCTTTAATTCTGAAGTTCAGGAAGATCCAGTTATAGCTTAAGCTTATCATGATAGGTTACTTAGTCATTATGATAGTCATGGTTTGCTTACTACTGAAGTAGAGAAAAATGGGACCGTTTTAAACAGGCTTTTTGGAAACTAATAGTACTCTTTTAGGAAAAAAGGAGCAGAGGGAGCTTATTTTAGAAAGAAAGAACTGTAGGATGTCCTTAATCAATACCCTACTTGTTCTAATAGAAAGCATTATAGAGAGTTTAATAAATGTGCAAAGGATCAGTTAGCTGCTGATAAGAATCTCTGGCTTCATGGCTTGGTTGACAAAGCTGAGATAGCAGTTAGACAGCACAACAGCAGAGAGCTGTACCAGATAGTTAATGTTTTGTGTGGTACGAAATACACAGATGTACAGGGATTGAAGAATAAACAAGGTAAGTTTATAGAAGGTGAGTATTCTGTTATGGTAGTTGGGCTGAGCATTTCAGTGATGTTCTAAACAATGTTGTTAGTTCTAGACCCATTGTTTTTAATGACGATAGATGCATTATTGGCTTTAATGTTGGACCTATAACACAGTCTGAAGTTATTTTGGCTGTTTCTACACTTAAACAACATAAATCCCCTGGGGTAGATGAAATTACTATGGATATGCTTAGAACTGGGAATGTTTCGGTTACATGGATCACTGGAATTCTGAATATCTTTTATGATAAAGGAATGGTTCCTAAGAATTTTACCAGAGCTATTATTATCCCTATTTTAAAAAAAGATGATTTATTTCTTGTGATAACTACAGGGGTATCAGCCTATTCTCTGTTCTAGGTAAAAGTTCACTGCATGACCACTTGTAGTCATCGTTCCAATTGATGTCTAGGTTTAATTTTTACTAGTCCTTCTTTTTAATATTGCTGTTTACCATGTGCATACTCCTGAAGTCACAGTCCATTCAGGATTTGGTGACCATTTTTTCACCCAGGAAGATTTAAAATTTAATTTAAAAAATGAACACTAGAGTTTTCAAACTCAAAACGTTAAAAATGCTTCAGAACAATACAACATCACAATGTGTTTCGCCCCCCCCCCCCCAATCACGGGACTTCCGCAGGTGCAAGTGCAATCTGTTAAGATTGTCGCATGCTATTTATACTCATCTCTCTCTCTCTAAGAATTGTTAACTGCGCAATGCGATTATCAGGTTGCTCACACAGCAGGAGGTTCCATGCTGTGAGCATGGATGGTATTTCAGTGTTGCATAATGGAATCTCTACGTAAATTTATTAACAATGTCTCTGTGTATTGCAACTGAAATTTTGTAGGGGGTACAATTAATGGTTTATATTCCACTTCATTAACCTTTATATTATTATCAATTATTGTTTGGGCTAACGCCATATTAGGTTGTTTATTTTTAATGTCTGTTCTATGCTCAGTCATATGCTGTTCATATATTCGGTATGTTTTAGCCATATAATTATTTTTTCCATCCAATTTATTAGTTGGATTGGATATAATATTATAAACTCCCTCCGTGGTCCCCAACTTGTCTCTGTTGTTTATTACCAATCTTTTTATAGTTTTAGGTATAATGTGGGGTAAAATTAATTGATATTTCTTAAAACATTATTTAACGTTTTAGTGATTCCTTTAGTGTAGATGAAACTATGTGTATAATTTATAATATCCATATATTGATTAGGTATTGGTTGCAAAGTCTTATTTTTTTTTAAATTTGCTTTATTGTCTAATCTCTGTACTACCTTTCTAGAATATCCAGCCTCCTCTGCTATTTCATATATGAATTCCAATTCTCGTTTTATTGTTTATTTTTGTGCGATATTGATAAGCCCAGAGAAAATAAGGGAATAATGTAGATTTTTTTATAAGATATAGGGTGCGCTGAATTAAATGGAATTACATTAGGAATAAAGATTGGTTTTCAGTATACTTCTAGCTCATAATTTGGTTCTTTCTTTTTAATCAGTATATCCAGATAAGGTATTTCGTCATTTCTTTCGGTCTCATGGGTAAATTTTATTGTGGGAAATACATTATTAAAAGCTTCCATTAATGTAGAGAATTCACTTATAAGATCGTTCCAGAAAATCAACAAATCATTGATATAATGAAGATATAACAAAGGTTTTAATTTTACTTGCTGTAATGCAGTATTCTCCATGTCTCATAACAGCATCAGCCATGAGCCCAAACAATGGTAATCCCATTGGGACCTCCCCGGTCTGAACCCATGTCCTACCCCTGACTATGAACCAATTAAGAGTTAATAGCCTGATCCACAGCCTCATGAACACTTAAGTATTCAGGTGCCGTGGGTCTGGCTTGCTTCAGCTATTCTGATTTCAGCTGCATCGCCGCATCCAAACGTGGTGTGTTTGGATACAGCAACACAAGGTCTAATGAATGGATAGTTGTTGTTGCTTTTACTTCTACCTGCTTTATTATATTAGCTGCTTCCGTACCTGATGCTACTATACGCTCAGTGAGTGGAAAATATGGTGAGAAAAACTCAAATAATGCTCTTTCCAAATTGTATGTTGATGATTTGCACTTGCTAACCAGAGGTCAAAAAGGTTTATTATCCTTATGTAGTTTTATTTTTACGAATAATTGAGGTATATCTGGGTACATTGGTGGTATGCATTTTGCAGCCATACTTTATGTAGAAATGGGTCTCCTTTCAATTCACTTAATTTTGTAAGGGTTGTAAGTATTGGATTTGCTGTTAGTGGTTCACATTTCAATTCTGTTAACATATTATTAATTTTTATATCATATTCAGTTTTGTCTATAATCACTATTTGATCTGTTTTATCTGCTAAAATTATTTTAATTTCTTAAATATTCAATAAACTCGACTTTTTTTGATATACACTAAGTAATTACCACTTTTGAGTCGATTCAAATTTTTAGAGGAAAAATTGTCTTGAGCCGGGTGGGATACGAACCCCCGACCTCCTGACAACATGTCAGGTGCTCTGGACCACTGAGCTACCAGCCGCCGATCAAGATCATCTCTAATTGATGATATGAATTCTTTCTGCCTATAGTACATAGAAATGTTCATATCATCAATTAGAGGAGATCTTGATTGGCGGCCAGTAGCTCAGTGTTCCAGAGTACCTGACATGTTGCCACGAGGTCGTTGGTTCGTATCCCACTCGGCTCAAGACAATTTTTCCTGTAAAAATTTGAATCGACTCAAAAGTGGTAATTACTTAGTGTATACCAAAAAAGTTGAGTTTATTCAATATTTAATCAACTGTATACATGTAATATATACTTTCCATCTATATGGCATTTATCTGCCACTTGTGGCTAGATTGCCTGAACAGCATCTACATGTGACATAATGGAATATGTACTGTAGCTAGAAAATGTTCATATCATCAATTAGACGAGATCTTGATCGGCGGCTGGTAGCTCAGTGGTCCAGAGCACCTGACATGTTGTCAGGAGGTCGTGGGTTCGTATCCCACCCAGTTCAAGACAATTTTTCCTCTAAAATTTTGAATTGACTCAAAAGTGGTATACCAAAAAAGTTGAGTTTATTCAATATTTAATCAACTGTATACTTATATACTTTGCATCTATATGGCATTTATCTGCCACTTGTTGCTAGATTGCCTGAACAGCACCTACATGTGACATAATGGAATAAGTACTGTAGGTAGAAAATGTTCATATCATCAATTAGAGGAGATCTTGATCAGTGGCCGGTAGCTCCTCAGTGGTCCAGAGCACCCGACATGTTGTCAGGAGGTCGTGGGTTCGTATCCCACAAGGCTGAAGACAATTTTTCCTCTAAAAATTTGAATCGATTCAAAAGTGGTAATTACTTAGTGTATATTTTAATTTCTGTATTTTTCTTTAAACTTTGCAATGTTTTAATATCCTGATTTCTTACTTTCTATTCACTTAATTGTTGGTCTTTATACTACGATATAATCTAAACCTTTCTCAGCTGTCCCGTGGCTGAGTGGTTAGCGCGCTTGGCTACTGATCTAAAGGACCTGGGTTCGAGCCCCGGGTAAGGCATGGCTGTCTGTGTCGTTTTTCTGCTGAGGTCCTGCCATCCTCTCAGACCTTCTACTATGGCATATAAACTGACAGGCTCCTGTCAGACCTCTGTGGCAAGCAGCTGCTTGAGGGGGTATTTTATTTTTTTTTTATTTCCCTTCTCTTTATTTACATTTGATATTTTATTTAATGTCTGCTCTATGTGTGGTATTAATTCTATCATATTAGTTGGAGTATGTTCATATGCATATTTGGCCCCTTGATGTAATATTCTATCTTGCTCACTATTTAACTGATACTTATTAAAATTGCAGGTAACTCAACAGAATAAATATTTTAGAAGGGGAAAGAAAAATGAGGGAATGGATAGAGTAACATATAATAAAAAATATTTAAATATATATAAGTATCAAATATTAAAATTATCAAAATTACTAAAATTGCAGGTAACTCAACAGAATAAATATTTTAGAAGGGGGAAAGAAAAATGGGGAATGGATAGAGTAACATATAATAAAAAATATTCAAATAAATATATAATTTTTTCATATGTACAAGTTCTACTCTATTAGTATCTTTTTCCATTATATAAGTTATTCATCCCATAATTTGATTTAATTGTTCTGAGCTTAATAGTTTAGCTATTCTTAAATATTCATTGTCTAACAGCTAGAGATCGTGAAAATTAAATTGATATAGAGTAGCTGTGGTTGTATATTGTGATGTCCCATCATTCACTTTTGCTTTACCTTAACCAGTTTTGTTTAATTTACGTTATATTTATCATTTTGGGGATTTTTATTTCTTTTTTGGCATCACAGCACTCGTTTCCAAGAGATAGGAGTTGCGCATGTGCAACTCCGATCTTCCGACTGTCATCTGCTAAAGCGCGTGCACAAGGACACTCCCCCTCTTGCGTCATAGCTTGCATCGCTCGTCATATTATGTAAATGTCTTTCCCGGCGTGCAACATGACACGTGTCCAGCTCTTGCTTTAAACCAGTGACTTGCTAGTCACAGAAGCATAAGCATAGAGATGGTGCACATTGCACGAGATAGTGCAGAGGCACTTAGAGAGAGTTGTAGCACATAGAGTTGATGTATCTTCTTCATTGAAGTTTTGGTGAGTTGATTTTTTTGGAAATAAATTTGTTTGTTATTTAAACCTTTTGAATCTTTACAATTTTTTTCTCTTGAGCAATGCGAATTAAGATTTGATTATATTTAGACATTTGACAATCATTTTTGGATTCTTACTCATTAACACTTGCTGGTATTTTGAACCCTAATTTAACTTATTCTATTTTTTGGCAATTTGTTAATTATTGCCTGGCGCCCGTCTCAGCTATCCGGAGCATGAAACTAATTGGATCAGAAAAAGGGTAACTTAAAAGTATTTTGCATTATTTTGGAGCGTTACAGAGGGAAAGAAAAGAAGTGGCGCAACGAACAGGGACTCGCCAGTATTAAAAGATAGTAGTCCAAGAATAGGGACTGTATAATTTGTGTATAAATTTTGTATGTTATTTAACGTGATTGTCAAAGATAGTAATTTTTGAGCTCATTAGTTGTATGTACTATTTATAGATTTAATGGCAGCTTAAGCCGAAAATTTTTGTTGAGCAAGAAACTTAACTTTTTTGTGTATTAGTCAAAGGTACTGAAGTTTCAGTGCAGTTAATTGCTGATAATTAAGATATTTATTGTATGTAAGGATTAGAAGTGTCTGGGCACACACGTACATAGGCACGATAAAAAAAACTTTTTTTATAAGCAAATTTATATTTTTGTAAGCTTAGTTGTAGCTTTAGTATTGTTGTATAGCAGTACCTTTGAGTGCTGCTCAAGATTTAAAAAAAAGGTTTTCAAAATTTCCAAAATTCAAAATTTTGGCAGACCGCTAAACATGTCTGCTAACAATATTGCCAATTCTGCCATAATGACTCCCGACTTAGAAAGAGTAAAGGGTAGGTTGCAAGATGTAATGATGGAAGCAGAAGTGCTAATGAATCTGCTTGATGATCATCGGGAGAAAAGGGGAATGACAACAACCTCTAAATTTGCTGACAATGCTACGTCAGTTCACCAACGTAGAAACTTTGAACGTAAGGTTCCATTTTCTATTCCGTCAGAAGCAAGTGATAGAGCAGAGTATTATCAACCACCACAACGACGATTTGCCAAACCATCTATTAACTATGGTCCTTATGTTAATTGGTCTTTACCTGAGATAAGGTTCGACAGTTCGAAACGTCCGTCATCATGGACATTTGTCAAGTCCATGGTGGAGCACTTCCGTTTACATGAAGTGCCAAACAACAAAAAAGTTGTTTTAGCAGTATCTTGCCTAATTGGATGTGCTAAGCAATGGTGGAATAACATAGGATGTCGTCTTGACATAGAACTTTGGGAAGAATACAAAAACGAAATCATGGACATATATCCGGCTGATAATGATTTTACAGAACTAGCTATAGAGTTGTTTTCACGAAGACAAAGGGAAAGAGATGACATAGAAAAATTTATCTGGGGTACAGTAGAGTTAAGCTGTACGGGGGCAGGGGTGGCTCAGTCGGTAGCGCGCCAGGCTCATAATCTGTAGTTCCCAGGTTCGTGTCCCAGCTGGGCCAGCGTTCAGATTTATCTCCGCAAAATTTCCCAGCCCTGCCCGCGGTCAGTAGGGGACACCGATGGGCTTGAAAAGGCCACCGTCTGTCGGATGGGATGTTAAGCCGTGGCCCCGTGTGTGGGAGAGAGCCATACCCTCTGCACATTAAAGAACGCACTGGATGGCCTTGACGGGAGGCCATCCAGCCGTCTCCCAACAGCTGTTCCAGTGGGTCCCCTCCCCCAACCTTCTCTGAGCCTTCAGGGTCCTTGTGGCCTGGCCATTTAGCCCATGGTGTGCAAAAAACTGCCACTCAGAGGTAAAACAATCCAATCCAAACCAGCTGTACGATGCTGATGCCGCTGAAATTGATATTGTAAATTGCATATTGTCTCAATTGCTTTTGCCCATTAGAGAATTCCTAGAAGTACGAAACGTGAATTCAATTGCAGATTTAGTCAAACTGGCTAGGCAATACACTGCAAGAAGAGAATCTGCAGCAAATACACTTAACCAACAATGGATGCCATTCCCGCCAAAGCAGCGCTATCAGGTTGAGTCTCATAGAATGACTCCCGCACGACCGGAAGTTACACAGTCCCGACAATTTGCGGCGAACGCGCCTAGAACTATGGAATATGAACGAAACAGAGAATTTGTTCCACGTCAAGCTTTGAACAATGACACTAGACCTAAAACTTTTTTTAAGAAAAATAGAGAAACTTTAAGATGTGTTTTTTGTGGCTGACTAGGACACACAGAACAATATTGTTATCAAAGGAATAAAAATTCAGGAAACCTGAATTAGGATCTTTGAAGCGAGAGGCCAAAGTTCCTCATGAAAAGCCCTCTCATGAGTTATGCCTTGCCATATGGCTTTACCTTTCGTTAATGCTTGTCACAAAGGAACTAAACTAATAGATCGTAACAATACAGAAGCCGATCTTCAGTTTGCAAAGGAACAAGTTTTCGATGATAATTATGACAATTGTCAATTGACAGTGCAGCCGCGGTCCCGTGGACTTTTTGATTTATCTTGTAGTCCAAAGCAGAATGTTAAAGAAGCACCTACAAAATGTCCCATTAGTGCAAATAATGCAGCTTAGATAATGAAGTTTGTGAAATAGATCAACCTTATGAGAAAGCTGTTTTAGTTGATGAAAAGGTTTCTGAAGTGGAAGTTTTAACAGAAATTAATAATGATGAAAATAATTTTGAGTCTGATTTACAGAAAACTAATTCTAATGAAGAAAAAAGCAACCAAGAAATTGTGCCGACCACAAGTATTCCTGACATTCCTGACAACTCTGGGAAGTTTGGAAGTCCTCAACTATTAAAGCGTCATTTGGAGGCGGACACCAATAAGCCTAGAAAATACAAGGCCAGATTCTTCAAAAATCCACACGGAGCGAAGAGATATCGATGAAACAACCAGATCCTGCAGAGCGACAACTGGCAGTGAAGCAGTCAACATAGCAAGGATGACGTCACATGATTCTTCAGCGACGATATCACGTGAGTGAGGCAAGCCAACAACGACGGAAAGATGTCATCGGAACCGGACTGAATGATTTATCGCCATGGAGTGCCAACAATGAAATTTAAGTATATTATTATTATTCTTTCACTTGGCACTTATTGATTTCTAAATGTTCTCTTTTCTCTGGAATAGATGAAGACGAAGAAGAAGCTTATTTGTGATTTATATAGTTAGCAATGTTTAAATTCTTGTTGAAACTTTAGAGTTTCGATATTTATTTTTGGAAAGTGAATTTACTGTAATTCGAGTTTATACTTGTGTGAATAGAATTTTTTTTGTATTCTTGTTCATCGAAGTTATAAGTGTTATATTGTATTAACGTGATTTAAAAGGTATTTTTGTAAATTTTTTCGTTTCAGCTGACTAATAGCTGAAAATTTTTTAAGTTGATATTGGGAAGTTTAGAAATTGTAAAATGTTTATGGATATGAATGAGGAGAGTGAAGGAGAATTAGTGATTTAATATTTTTTTTCACTTTTTAGAATTTTGTATTGTAAAATAACATGCATTCCAAAGTGAATTTATGTAAAAGAGATTCATATAAAAAGTGATTGGTTAAAATGCTATCATTGTATATTATAAATTATTTACACTTTTTTTTCTTTATTCTTAGATACGATTTATGTATATGTGTTTAAATCTGTTCAGTGTCATCAGTGATATTTATGTGTCAATGATGCGTAATTTTTGGGATGACATTGGCAGTATTTATTGGTATACAGGGCGAATCTGAAAAAGTGGGCAAAACTTTACGGGGTGGTAGAACGCAGCTATACGAGCAATATTCGTCATAGAATGTATGGTCGGAACACAAACGGCGAGCCGCTAGGTGGCGTTGGAAATGGTGTAAAAGGGTCGGTCCTCGCACCCAACGGCATTTCTACCGTGGATTGCCGAGAGGATGGCTGGTTATACTAACCACGAAATGGCGGATATGCACTTTGTGTATGGTGCGGCGGACGGGAATGCAAGTGAGGACAGACCCTTTTATACCATTTCCAACGCCACCTAGCAGCTCGCCGTTTGTGTTCCAACCATACATTCTATGACGAATATTGCTCGTATAGCTGCGTTCTACCACCCCGTAAAGTTTTGCCCACTTTTTCAGATTCACGCTGTATATATGAGATGACGATGATGACGACAGCATAATTTTGTTTTTGTTTTTTGTATATACCTTTTTGGAGCTGTCCCCAAATGGCATAGTCTGGTGACCGAGTTGTTACCAGCATAACTCCTTTGGGAGGGGGACGTTAGCTCTGAAGGGGGAGGTATTTAATTATTGTTTTATTTCAGCTAGCTCGCAATTGCTGTGTATAGAAGAATTAGCAGATGATTACAGTCCCGCTTGTTTGTAAGATTTGAATTTTCTTAGCTTTGCGTATTTGATGTAATTAGGAGATAACGGTGTTCGAATACCCGTTTTTTTTTTTTACGTGATTTAGGAGAAGATTTAGCTTCCCCGTATTTTTTGATTGTGGTTAGGGGAAAAGCGGAAGTTATCACCCTGCTAGCAACATATGTAAATTTTTTTTTCCTCTTTTCATGTCTTTAACCTTTATAGAAGTTAAGGAAGATAGGAGTTAATTAACCCGTTTTTTCTGTACAGTTCAAGTTATGCCAATTTCGAGTTTGTATCAGAATGTGATACTAGGTAGACCAATTATGCTAGTATACAGTTAACTGTCACAGCCACTGGTACGTAAGGACAGCTGTTAAACACATTTTTGTTAGGAGGAAATGGGAGGAGGTACCTTTGGTTGTGCTGGAAAATTGTGTCAAAGTGAGAATAGTTCGTCTTATCAAAATTTGCGCTAGCATACTTTTACTTATTTATGTTCAGCCATGTGTAAATGACGCAAGATGTGTCCTTTATTCAAATTTTGCTTGTCAAAATCTGTTAGGTCAAATCTTTTGACTCCCTTTGGAAGGGGGAGTTGTGATGCCCCATCATTCACTTTTGCTTTACCTTAACCAGTTTTGTTTAATTTACGTTATATTTATCATTTTGGGGATTTTTATTTCTTTTTTGGCATCACAGCACTCGTTTCCAAGAGATAGGAGTTGCGCATGCGCAACTATGATCTTCCGAATGTCACCTGCTAAAGCGCGTGCACAAGGACACTCCCCCTCTTGCGTCATAGCTTGCGTTGCTCGTCATATTATGTAAATGTCTTTCCCGGCGTGCAACATGACATGCATCCGGCTCTTGTTTTAAACCAGTGACTTGCTAGTCACAGAAGCATAAGCATAGAGATAGTGCACGTAGCACGAGATAGTGCAGAGGCACTTAGAGAGAGTTGTAGCACATAGAGTTGATGTATCTTCTTCATTGAAGTTTTGGTGAGTTGATTTTTTTGGAAATAAATTTGTTTGTTATTTAAACCTTTTGAGTCTTTACAATTTTTTTCTCTTGAGCAATGCAAATTAAGATTTGATTATATTTAGACATTTGACAATCATTTTTGGATTCTTACTCATTAACACTTGCTGGTATTTTGAACCCTAATTTAACTTATTCTATATTTTGGCAATTTGTTAATTATTGCCTGGCGCCCGTCTCAGCTATCCGGAGCATAAAACTAATTGGATCAGAAAAAGGGTCCAACTTAAAAGTATTTTGCATTACTTTGGAGCATTACAATATTATTTTAATAGTTATAGAATTACCTTTTATGAAGCTTTGTCATGAAAAACTGAATTAATAGATCACAACAATACAGAAGCTGATCTTTCATGTCCACATGAGAAAATTTTAGATGAAATTAACCACAATTGTGAATTGAAATTGCAGCCATGGTCCAGTGGACTTTCTAAATTATCTTGTAGTCCAAAGCAGAATGTTCAGGAAGAAACTGTAAAATGTCCTATCAGTTAAATTAGTGTAAATTGAGAGAAACAAGTTGATGATGCAAAGCAAGTTGATAGTGAGAAAAGTGTTGAGACAAAAATTTAAAAAAAATAGTGTTGAATTAGTTGATGAGAAACGTTTTGAAGTAGAGGTTTTAAAGCAAAATAATACTAATGAAGAATTTTAAGATGAAAATAAGCCAAGTATCCCAGAAATTGTTTCAGGTGTAAATAATCATGGTGAATCTAACAAGTTAAGAAATTTTTAACAGTTGAAGCATCATTTAGAAGCAGGCAGTGACAAACCTGGAAAGCACAAAGCCAAGCATATAGCGAGATGTCAGCGAGACGAAAATGGCCTGCAGAGCGACAACTGGCAACATAGCTCTCAACATGCAATAGATGACCATCACCAACGAAATCTTCAGAAGTGCCTACACCTAGCTTATTGATCGACACAGAAATCAAGTCACTGGGAAAAGACTGGATGAAGATTTATCACAACAAAGTGCCAACAATGAAAATTTAAGTATGTTATCTTTCTTTCATTCTGTGGCACTAATTATTTGTGATGTTTTTATTTCATTTCTCTGGAACAGATGAAGACAGAGATGATTTAAGATTATTTATTGTTGTTTGTACTTATTAGATTTTCAAATGTTTAATTTCATGTTGAAACCTTGGAGTTTTGATATTTATTTTTGGAAAAGTGAATTATTATTCAAGGTTTATAGTTTGAGTTTACAATGTGAAGTATTAGAATTTTTTTTTATGTATTCTGTTCATCTGAAGTTCCAGTTGAACCATAAAGAGTTATATATTGTATTAATGTGATTTCAAGTGTGATTATGAATTGTAGATTTTTTCATTTCAGCTGACTGAAAGCCGAATTGAGTATTGTAAGTTAGAATTTAGATATTCAAGAATTATAAAATGTTTATGGATGTGAATGATGAGAATTAAAGAGAATTTAGTATACAGTGATTGTATTTGAAGTGAATTTTTGTATTTAAATTGATTCTTATTGTAAAACATGGATGGAATTGTATTGGATGAAATGTTAGCATCATATATGATAAATTATTGATACAGCTTTTCTTTACTCTTAGATACGATGTATATGTGTTTAAATCTGTTCAGTGTCATCAGTGATATTGATGCGTCAATGATGTGTAATTATCGGGATGACATTTGCAGCATTTGTTTGCATATATATGAGCTGACCATGATGTCTTGAAGTTTTTGTACCTTCTTTGAGCTGTCCCCAACAGCAAAGTCTAGTTTGACTGAGACAGTCACTAGCAAAACTCCTTTGGAAGGGGGACATAAAGCTCAATGAGGGAAGGAAATTAATGCTATTTTTATTTCAGCTAGATCACGATTTATAGTGTTTAGGTGAAGTTTTAGCGGATGATTATACTCCTGCTTGTTTGTGAAATGAAATTATTAGCTTCGCATATTTGATTGTAGTTAGTAGGATTTAACAGAGTACCAATACCCATTTTTTTTTATGTATGGCAGGTATGAAAGAAGATTATATTTTGCATATTTAATTGTTGTTATAAGAGTTATTATAAAAGTGATTGTTGTGAATAAGCAGATGTTACATACCCCACTTGATGCACCTCTATTTATATTCTGTGAAAGAGCAGAAATTTGTGCATTTTTCATTTTTTTAACCTTTTTTAGAAGTTAAGCAGGACACAAGTTAGATTAACAAGCTTTGTAAAGGTTATAGTATGCAACTTTAGGAATTGTATCAGAATGTGATACTAGTTAGACTGATAATGCTAGTATACAGTTAACTGCCAGTCATTGGTATATATTTACACTAGGAAGCTTGATACAATATTAGGAGGAATGGGAAGAGGTACCTTTGATTGTGATGGAAAGATTGATTGTAAGTCAAATTTTGACTCCCTTTGGGAGGGGGAGTTGTGATGATCCACCCATTCACTTTTACTTTTTCTTAACCTGTTTTATGCTATATTTACATTATATTTATCATTTTGGAAATTATTCTTCAGTTGAACTTATCACTTTTCTCTCTTCTGATCTGCTAAAGGAGTTGCACATGCACAACTCCGATTTTTGATTGACAGTCACTGATGCACATGTAAGGACACACCCCTCTTGTGTCATAGCTAGAGCATGATCTTAAGTTTATGCAAATGTTTTTCCTGGCATGCAACACACACGTCAGTTAAATGCTGCATGCATACTAAGTGACGTTAGATCATGGAGTAAGATAGTCAGTAATCAGAGAGTGTCAGTAGAGGAAGGAAGTTAGTAGAAATGTGAGCTTTTAGTTGCTCAGACTTTTGTACTCATCAGTTTATATGGTGAGTCTTGAATTTTTTGGAAAAAATTTGTTTGTTATATGAAATATGTTGACTTTGCTATTTTTTCTCTTCAGCGTGATAATTGATTTTAATTAAGATTTAACTTTAATAATTTGACAGTCTTTTGATTTCTTACTCAATAAGTAATGCCCATATACCTAACAAACCCTCATTTAACATTTTTTGGCAGGTTAATATTGCCTGGCACCCGATATGCTATCTGGAAAGTTTAGTTTAATTTGGATCAGTCAAAAGGTGCAAAGAAGTTTAACAATCTTTTGGAATGTTACGTAAGATTAAGAACATTTAAATTTGTTTTAACAGTGAAATTGTGATTAAACCATTTTAACTATCTTATTTCAAGTAAATCTGAGTATATATTATTGTGTGGAATTAAATGCTCTTTCCTTTAAGATACAACATGCCATATTCTGGGTTGGGTTGTTTTACCTCTGAGTGGCACTTTTTTGCAGACCATGGGCTAAATGGTCAGGTCACATGGACCCCGAAAGCTCAGAAAAGGTTGGGGGAGGGGACCCACTGAAACAGCTGTTGGAAGAAAGATGGTAGCCTCCCGTCAAGGCCATCCAGCGTGTTCTTTAACATACACAGAGTAGCTCTCCCAAACACAGGGCAATGGCTTAACATCCCATCCGACAGACGCTGGCCATTCCAAGCCTACTGGTGTCCCCTACTAACTATGGGCAGGGCGGGGAATTTTGCAGAGATAAATCTCAATGCTGACCAATCTGGGACTCAAACTTGGGAACTACAGATTACGAGCCTGGTGTGCTACTGACTGAGCCACCCCCACCCCTTGCCATATTCTGCTTATGAGTTATTTTAGAATGAGCTTCAAATCCAATTAGATTAAAATACAAAGCTATGTTCACAGTGTATATGATTTAATGACTATATTTTAAAACAACGGTAACGCTGTATATGTAATCAGATAATGAACATGTTGTTTTCTGCTGAGGTCTTGCCATCCTCTCAGATCTTCTACTGTGGCATATAAACTGACAGGCTCCTGTCAGACCTCTGTGGCAAGCAGCTGCTTGAGGGGGTATTTATTTTTTATTTTTTTATTTATAAAGGATGGTAATGGAAGTCAGCTATGCACTTATTAGCTATATGCATCAATTACTATTAACACTTACTGTGTCGCAGCCAGAAGAATCATTTTTATCTTTCCCATTCTAGCGGTCGGACACCAAATCTTCGCTCCCATAGTACATGGTTGTTAAAAAAAAATTTTGAATACAAATCTGAATTTTTTGCAACCGTTTCTAATCAGATATCAAAATAACATTTAAATCTATGATATAAATTTTTTACCTGTTGATTACACCTGTAAAATTATGATCAAGTTTAAAAATAAATCTACTTGAGTTGGATGAACATGTTCAGTCACCGCAAACAGTATCGAGTAGCGCCTATTTAATTCATGCCTTTATTCTGCCATACCGTGCCTAGATTATCGATTGGTTGCATTTCCCATGCTTTTCTGCTATTTATAGCTCTATTAGAGTTGTAATGCTTTCTAAACTTTTATTATAAGGATACTGATTTTTTCATTTACCGGAAATTGCATCATCTGGGAACTACTCACATCGGCTTTCGATCAGTATTTTAGCAGACTTTCGATTTTAAAGACTTTTTTATTTACTTTAATGCTTCTAAAATTATTTTTTATTGCTTCTCAAATGAATATTGTGATTATAAACAATTAATTAGAAACGATCAAAAGTCAAACTACTAGCAATCTATAATGGCAGCAATCACAACAAGCATTAGGATTACTCAGAGCACGATTTTTAAACAAATGGAATTTATTTATCACCATTCTTTATTACATTCAAAGCATATAAACAAATTAAGGTCAGGAAATTGCAATTTTTAACCAAAATTTCTGCTGGAATTTTAGAATTAAACTTTTCCATAGCAGTTATGCAGCTTCATAATAAAGCGATTCATTCTCAAATTCAGTGCATCAATTAAACTTTAAATGCTTTGAAACTTTTTTTTTTCTTTTTTTTTTGCATATTTCTTTATCCCTTTTCTGATATATTTTTCATTCTTTATTTATATTATCTAGTTTTTAAAGCAAAGTTATTTTTTATGGCACTGCTTGACTTAGGCTTAGTTTGCCGATTGTCAATGCATTCTTTCTGTGTTATATGCATAAATGACTAAATAATTTAGAAAAAAACAAAATAAAGATTTAAGCAATAATAGAAATATTATGAACTGTTTATATTAGAATAATAACATAATATAGAAAAAATGATATATATATATATTTGAAATTTTACTAAAGATAAAGTGGAAAAAATACAGCAAAATTTTGCAATGTTTAAAATTTTACTATCTTTTTTTTTTCCTTCAAATTTATGCCATTTTATTATGTACAATTAAATGCTTTTTCTTAAGTTATTTTATTTTCTGAAAACACTTCAAAATAAATCCAGCCATCACAGTGAGTTCAATTTTAGAAACCCGACTGTAAGGATTAAGGCACTCCGGCAGTAAATATCTACTGCTAGCTTACAAACTAAATATACACAAGATACTAATATACACAAGAGTGGATACTTATAATATTACATCCACTAAGGTAGAAATGATCTATAGTTTAAGATGCTGAAGATAGTCCAAGAATCACACAGTCCAGATGGAGGATGACTAATACACTGCAGCTGTTGTTATAATCCTTTGCAAAAGACTGATGCAATTTGATAAATAGGCACTGAAAACATCTTAGTGCCAGTTGAACGAAGTTTGGAAATGGTGAGCATTACTTAGTACTGTGGGAGATATCTAATTGTAGCAGAGTTTGTTATCAAAACTCTGCTATCCAATAGTGAAGTGTAATTATCACTTCACAAAGATATATGACCTTTCACTTTCCTTCCCTTCAATTTCAGCTTTGCCTTAGTTGACGTAGAAAAACTAACCCTTCCAGGGACCCAACCTAAAAAACTGATTTACATCCAGAGGCCAAGCTATTCTTTCACCATGCTCAGCCAAAAAAATAAATTTGGAACTTTTTTACCAAATAACTAATGAAATGAATTATGGCATGTTATATGCTAAATTAATCAGAATTTAATTCTGGATTTTATGAAAATAAAATATTTAGGCAATACAAATAAAATTTATTTCAAAAATAATAGAATGCTTTATGGCAATATATAGGCATGACTTGAATGTAATAATTAGGACCTAGACAGGTACAAATTTACCATCACATGACTTAATGCACTAATATACCATCACAGCAGGATGAGATAAGGTTGACTGTGATGATGCCTTGGATGGATAATTCTGAGCAGAGCCCTTCTTCACAAAGATTCAGGTCCAACATAAAACATGCAAAGTGTTAAAAAACTGGTGCAGAGTGACTACAACAGATACCCTTGTAATCCCCGTAACTTTCAGGAACAAAGTTATGACTGCAATCTCAACCAGCAAGTTACCAGATCTGGAAAGTTTGATGGATTTTTGGGTCAACCAGTGAAACCTTTCAAACCTTTTTAGGTGAAAAATAGTGGCAGGTTTGCAATTATTTGGTCACCTGTAAAATGGATGACCAGGCATTCCACACATAACCAGTATCTGTTAAACAGCTCCCAAGACAAACTGAGACACTTGCTCAAGAGTGCAGCCATTCAAAGCAACTAAAGCACCATCTGCCTGACCAATTTTCATCACTTTAGTTTTTTCTCTGTTTATCACCAAACCTACTCTATTACCAGTCTTATTAACAGCCCTAATGAAAGAATTCATCTCACCAGCTTCATTAGCCAATAAAGCAAAATCATCTGCATAATCTGAAATTTTCAAATCCCTAGACCATTTAAGCCCAAAATATTTCCCTTGCAAAGAATTTCCCATAGCATAATCAGCAACCAAATCAAAAAGAAAAGGAGACAAAATGCACGCTTGGCTAACTTCATTAGCAATGCTAAGTCAATCGCTATGAACCTTACTAACTCTCACACATGACTCAGTGTTAATATAGAGAGCTTACATTATACTAGTCAGGTATTCCATATGATCATTACATCATATGGAATACCTGACTAGAATAATGGTCTGTAAATGGTAGCTGCTAAGTAAATGGTTGTTAGGCAAAAACTGGAAGGAGAGCTGTGTACCGATCCCCAATGATGATGCACAGAACAGGTCAGGTCTAACACCTAATGTCCGACCCAGCCTTCTTGTGGTGCAGGCCATTAGTACCTTTCAAAAGAGATATTCTGTTTTGGAAGGGAATGAAAGGGGAGGGCTGCCAGTTCAGTATGGCCTACTTATCTGGTCATTTATGGCCACTTTTTTTTTTTCAACCCTGCTGAGGAGTGGTTAACTTCACAGGGTACTAGTGCTGACCATTTATACCTACTAGACTGGACTTGTTTAAGGAATTCAGCTTGATTATGGATACTGGACTTGCTGCCCTGGTGGGACTCTGTTGAGGGAGAATCTGCCGCTGTGTTTTCTGTTTGCTTCTGGGTTGCCAGCCGTAAGGGAACAGAGGCATGGAATACCTTATATCAACTGGTGGATAATCCTAGTCAGAGGCCATCGCAGGTACCTGAACCTCACTTAGCTAGTTGGGCATTGTCAAGCCTAAACTGGAGTAATGTGTCTCAGGCAGGCCACAGGCTCTTGAAAAAGTCCTCTTGAAAAGGTGGTGCCTGAAGTTCCTACCAGCATCAGTGACTTCAGCCTTTAGTGGAGGAGAAACAGGTCTTTGTCCCATGCCTGCGATCAGGGGGCTGTTTGATATTGTTGGCCCTACCAATCTCAATAAACCTACTTTCTTTAAAAATCCTACTAATCATTTTCTCTCTGCAGGAACATGGAACATGAGGACATTACATAGAGATTATTCTCTTGATATCCTCCCGCAGGAATTCCAGCATTATAACCTATATATAAAAGAGACCAGATGGACAGGTAAAGGTGAGATACTTAAAAATAACTTTAAATTTCTCTTTTCAGGGAGGCCGGATGGACAGCATCTCCAAGGTGTAGGTTTTCTTCTCAGCAGACACGCTACTGATGCTATTCTGCTATATGACTGCATTAATGAAAGGTTACTTACAGCAAAATTTCAGACAAGCATTAAAGACTTGAATGTTATCAGCTGTTATGCCCCCACTGAGGATGCTGATGAGGAGCAGAAGGAGAGGTGCTAAGTTTGCTAAGGAGAGGTGCTAAGCTTCAATGCTAAAGTTGGTACTGCCTCTGACCTCTGGGGATGAGTGATAGGCCCTTTTGGTATTGGTAGCTGCAATGGAAATAGGCAACATCTCCTACAGGTAAGTAAATTCAATGGTTTCAGAATAACTAACACATATTACAAACACCGTGACATACATAAGTACACATGGGTTTCACCTGATGGGCTGCATAAGAATATGATTGATTATATATTGATTAACAGCAAATGGGCTAGTTCTGTTAGGAATACCAGGTCATATAGGGGAGCTGAAATTGGATCTAACCATTACCTTATCAAAAGAGTCTTGCAACTTAAACTTAAAAAGTGTTGCGCTAGGGTTAAAAATTTTACCGTTAATTCTGAAGCTCTGAAAGACCCAGTTATAACTAAAGCTTACCATGATGGGTTATTTAGTCATTATGACAGTCATGGTTTGCTTACTACTGAAGTTGAGAAAGAATGGGACCATTTTAAACACGCTTTTTTGGAAACTAACAGTACCCTTTTAGGAAAAAAGGAGTAGTGATGGCAAATTTATTTGAGTGATAAGGCACTTGATCTTATTTCAGAAATAAATAACTGCAGGAATGTCCTTAATCAATACCCTACTAGTCCTAATAGAAAGCATTATAGAGAGCTTAATAAATGTGTAAAGGATCAGTTAGCTGCTGATAAGAATCTTTGGCTTGATGGCTTGGCTGACAAAGCCGAGGAAGAAGTTAGACAGCACAACAGCAGAGAGCTGTACCAGATAGTTAATGTTTTGTGTGGTACAAAACAGACAGGTATACAGGGATTGAAGGATAAACAATGTAAGGTTATAGAAGGTGAGGATTCTTTCACGGCTAGGTGGGCTGAGCATTTCAGTAATGTTCTAAACAATGTGGTTAGTTCTACTCCCATTGTTTGCAATGATGATAGATGCATTGGTGGCTTTAATGTTGGCCTATAACACAATCTGAAGTTATTTTGGCTATTTCTAAACTTAAACTTCATAAATCCCCAGGGGTAGATGAAATTACTACCGAAATGCTTAGAGCTGGGAATGTTTCAGTTACCACTTGGATGACTGAAATTTTGAATATCTTTTATGATAAAGGCATGGTCCCTAAGGATTTTACCAGAGCTATTATTATCCCTATTTTCAAAAAAGGTGATTGCAGTTCTTGTGATAACTATAAAGGTATCAGCCTACTCTCTGTTCCAGGTAAAGTTCTTTCCATGATTGTGCTTAATAGAATTAAGAATCTGGTTGACAGTCAATTGCATGATGAGCATACGGATTCAGAAGTGGTAGGGGATGTGTGGATCAGATATTTTCACTTAGGCAGACTGTTGAGAAATGTTTAGAGTTTCAGAAACCTTTGGTTGCTAGCTTTGTTGATTTCAAAAAGACTTTCGTCTCTGTTGATCGTCATAATTTGTGGTTAATTGTGAAATCATATGGTATACCTGACAAGTTAGTTAACATAATGAAAGCTCTCTATAATAACACTAAGTCGTGTGTGAGAGTTGGTAAGGCTTGAAGCAATTGGTTTAACATCACCTCTGGTGTTCGACAAGAGTGAATTTTGTCTCCTTTTCTCTTTAGTTTGGTTATTGATTATGTTATGCGAAATTCACTGCAAGGGAAAGATATTGGCCTTAAATGGTCTGGAGATACTAAAATTTGTGATTTATATTATGCTGATGATTTAGCTCTTTTGGCAAATGATGTTGATGAGATGAACTCTTTCATTCGAGCTGTTGATGAAACTGGTAGTAGGTAGGTTTAGTTATAAACAGAGATAAAACTAAAGTGATGAAAATTGGGCAGGCAGGCTGTGATTCAGTTAATCTCAATGGTTTCAGTCTTGAGCAGGTGTCACAGTTTAATTATCTTGGGAGCTATGTAACAGATACTGGTGATGAGATTAACAGATGAATAGGGATTGCTGCCAATACTTTTAAGAATCTATGGAGTGTGTGGAGAAATAGGCGTATACACCTAAACACTAAAATTAGACTGTATAATAGTTTGGTTCTTTCTAGGGTTAGTTATGGTAGTGAAACTTGGACGCTGTGTAAACAAGATAACAGGGAACTTGATGCTTTTGATTCTAGATGCTTACATAGTATCTTGGGTATTAGGTAGTTTAACTTTATAACTAATGATGAGGTTAGGCAAAGTAGTCTGCAATCTCCTTTAAGCAACATATTGTGCAGAGAGAGACTCAGCTGGTTTGGCCATGTTGCCCATATGGATAATTATAGATTGGCGAATAGGGTTATGAACAGTGTGCCTAAAGGCCTCAGAAAGAGGGGGAGACCTAGGATGCGGTGGGTTCCCAAAATTTTGGTTGGCACGAGAAAATTTTGCATCAAAGATTTGGCGATTTTGGCATGCACACTTAAAAAAGTTGCCCACCCCTGTCCTAGACTGTCAGACAGGCCAGTATTATATACTGTATCACTTTTCAGAATAAATTAAGTTTTCATTCCACCTCTGCTGAAGTAGATTGAGATCACAGATATAAAACCATACAACAATCTATAAGACAAGAACAAATAGGAACATTACAACTGATGCGAGTCGACAAGGTTCAGCTGCATGTCTCTAAAGATATTATAAATTTACACCAGTATTAACTATTTTTTTTTAAAAAGTACTCAATTTTGCAGCATATATATATATATACACTGATCAGCCAAAACATTAAAATCACCTACCTAATATGATGTAGGTCCTCCTCTCATTACTAAAAGAGCTCTCACCCAATGAGGCATAGATTCAACGAGATGTTGGTAGGTGTCGCTTGATATTTGGTACCATGACTGCAACAGAAGATCCCACAGTTCCCATAAATTATGTGGTTGGGGTGATACTGCTCGTACCCATTTCTCCAATTCAAATCACAAATGCTTAATAAGATTAATGTTCGGCAAATTGGGGGCCATGGAAATAAATGGAATTCCTCATCTTGTTCTAGGAACTATTCCTGAACATTCTTCGCAGTGAGACATGGGACATTGTCTTGTTGAAAGATGCCATCTCCACCGGGGAATACAATCGCCATAAAGGGGTATACTTGGTCAGCCATGATGTTCAGGTAGGTGACAGCTGTCAGAGTTTGCTCTACAGGATAATTGGTCCAAGTGTTTTTCAAGAAAATATTGCCCAGACCATTACACTCCCTCCAGCTGCCTGGATCTGTCTAACAGTGCATCTAGATGAGAAGGCTTCCGTGGGTAAACGTAACACACAAGCTCATCCGTCCACATGGTGCAACAGAAAACGGATTCGTCTGACAACATGACCCAGTCTTCTATGATCCAATGTTGATGATTACATGCCCACGGCAAGTGTTGATGATGGTGAAACAGCTGTGAGCATAGGCACACGAATGGGTCTGCAGCTGTGGAGACCCATATCCAAGAGCTTACGATGAACTGTGTTTGGACACATTGGGCCCTTTACCACAATTGAAATTATGGGTAATGTCAGCCACAGTAGCCCTCGAAGTGTCACCTGTTTCGGATCATCTTTGATAGGTTCTAACTATACGTATAGTGATAACTAAATGCATAGCAAGAGCAGCCTACCAGCGTCATTGTTTCGGAGATGCTCTTACCAAGGCATCTTGCCATAACGATCTGGTCATTGTCGAAATCAGATAAATCCTTTACTTTTCCCATGTTGAGACGAAACGAAATACTGCCTGTGACAGCTCCGACCCAGGTACTATATATATATATCATTCACGAGCTTGGCATGTGACACTGATTGGCTGCATGGGCACTTCTTTGCATAACGCAGAGGTGGTTTTAATGTATTGGCTGATCAGTGTATATTGCATAAAGTTAAAAAAATATTATTGCAAAAATTGAACTTGCACACAAGTAGTTGTTCTTAAATATCACGTACAGATGTACATATTTCTAAAATTCAATATCAACAAAAGAAATGATCACTGAATAATATTTAAGTATTGCATTACCTCTATCAAAGTGATGCCAACCACCAGGAAAATATTCGGTTACAACAGGGGGTGGGTCATAAGTTCCAAGTATGCGATCAACTTGATATTTTTTCCTCCATACAAGAGAATGACAAAGCATTTCACGTGCTTTGTCTAAATTGTAATCTTGGGCTTGTAAAAATCGCATCAATGTTTGGTCACTAGGGACCTGAAATAATATATTGAACATTATAATTATTTTAACATTTTGCCACATTAAAATAAATGCAATACCAAATTTGACAGCAATTTCAGCTTTTAGATAGGAAAAATTTAATAATTCTTTAGCAATGTTTGCATTTTTTTTAACAATCTCCATTTTCCTTACATTTGTAAAAAGCAATTTAAAAAACAAGCTGTGGCATTACTTATTCATATACATGCTAAAAAAAATAAATACCCCCTCAAGCAGCTGCTTGCCACAGAGGTCTGACAGGAGCCTGTCAGTTTATATGCCACAGTAGACGGTCTGAGAGGATGGCAGGCCGTCAGCAGAAAAATGACACAAACAGTCATGCCTTACCCGGGGCTCGAACCCAGGTCCCTTAGATCAGTAGCCAAGCGCGTTAACCACTCGGCAATGGGACGGCATATACATGCTATGATTACATAAACCTTTATTTATTCAATTAAAATTCGTATTATATTACCTTTAAAAATAAAAAATTAACTTCTGAAATACCACTTTATCCATGTATACTACTGACCTTTCCTTGATGAGATTCAGCCATCCATTTTTTCAGCTGTACAAGACATGATTCTTGAAATGGTGTTAGTTCTCCTAAGCATCTCTTTATATATTCAGATTCAAGTTTGAAATTTGCATCTGTAAAACAAAAAAAGTTATAAGAGTGTATTTAAAGCAATATAATACTGATCAGTGACCACCCTGAGATGAGTATTTCTGAGAACATATCAGTATAATTTCTATTTTTTACAACTGTCCCGATCAACCAGATTGTCTAAGACACTTCTTTCTGTCCCTCCAGCAATAGGGAAGATAAGCTTTACCTATATTCTGCAAGAGATTTGCTGCACTGGCCTTATTGGTCAGACAGAGCTGGACATAACCATAGAGGATGGCATAAAAAAACAAAGAGAGCCCCTTTTATAAAAGGGGAACAATGAAAATATAACAAATAAAAAGAGAACAATGAAAATATTATTATTCCCATATTGTTCATCAATGAAATTTGCACTGGTGTCCCAGGCTTTGGGCACCAATTAGAGCCAGATCTAGGGAGGAGGGCATGCTCCCTTGTCCATGTATAAAAAGAACCAACAATTGTGAAATACAGAAATCAACAATGGGTTTAGAGGATCAAGGTAAAAAATCAAGTATAAAATACAAAAAGCAAAGAAAGGTAAAACATTAAATATGTCTAAAATAGCCAGTGTAATGTGAAGAGTCAAACAGGTGTTAAACAAGAGTGGCTGGATAAAAGGTCTCTGAGTGTAAGATAATCAGACAGCAAATGAAGAGAGCTAAAATAAATTTGATGTTCATAATTAGAAGCTGGACATTTGATTAAAATATGCAATACAGGCAAAATTATATCACAAACTTGCATGCAAGTTCATCATCCACCCATAGAAGAAAAGAATGTGTAAGAAAACTACAACCTATGTGGAGCAAAGAAAGAAAAACTTCCTCCTTGTGATTCCTACAAAGAGATGACTGTCATAGTTTGACAACAGGTTCGATCTCAAAGAGTTTGATACCAATCTGTTCTGACCAAGATCTTTGCTACTGTGCCCTGAGATCAATAGAAAAACACTGCTGTAAGTCCAAATATGGAACCAGCAGAGGGTGTGGCCAACTTGGTAGCAGCATCTGCCAAGTCACTACCCCTGATACCTGATTGACCCAGGTACCCGAGAAAAGGATGGTCCATGTGGCAGTCAGATGATGGAGATGCTGACTGATCTTAGAAGAGGATAAGGCCTCACTGAAAACAAAACCTATAGTGGACTAAGTTTAGTATAAAGCACACACCAACAACAATGCTTAGCTTGACTGCTATGTTGACTGCAACTTGATTGCTATGTTGTCCAAGCTGACAGTGTGTAAATCTGCAGTGAAGATTGAACAATGTGGTGGGATCTGGTCTGTCATGATGATGCTACAGCATCATCATGACAGACCAGAAAATGACAGCATCATTATGAAAGACAAAAATCATGGTAAGGGGAAACAGTGAGCCATGGTGAAAGTGGCTCAGCTGACAACTGGGCAATGCTACTGAGACAGATGTTCACATTTTACAGATAGTCTTTGACATATACAAAACAATGAATGGCAGCAGTGGTGGAGAGAGGGGCTTGGATGATACAGTCTATCACCTCTTCCACTGCAATACTTATTAATTCCTGACTGACTGAGTGCTGATAAACTCGCAGAGGAGTTCAAAACCACTCCAGTTAATCAGTAGTAAAGAATCACAGGATAAGTCCTGTATACATGGAACTCAAGAAATAATGACCTGAAAAAAATTGGTTTTGCCATGAGTGGGATTCGAACCCACATCTCCACCACTCCAGTTAGCTTGATCAATCCTCCACTGTGAAACATAAACATCAATCACTTCCATATAGGTTGTCTTTCACCTCAGTGTAGAGTGGAAAGATCGAGAAGCTGATGAAAAAATCAGTGAAAAGTGCAGGTTAGGGAATGAAAATACATACTGACACTAATGTTCAACAGGGAGAGCAAGCTCAACAACCCCTATATCTCCTGTATTGTTAGTACTGCCCGAAAGAATTGTGTTCATTGAAGTACCCCATGATAAGGAAGGGAGATGGCAGCTATACGATATAATCAAGCTCTGCCTGAAAGACGTTTTTAAGTGGAAGATAAATGTAGCAGACAGTCAATAAGAATCACATGAAGAGACTTATGCTACCAGCTCTACAGTGGTGGTGTAGAGGATGAACTGGAATGGAGAATGGTGACTCATGGGATGGCGACACCCTTGTGAGCAGGACCAACTCCATCCCAGGACCAACTCCATCCCTGTCCTGCCAGAAAAAAGTGCTGGATCATGTGACTGTTGACTGCCTGCAAATAAGTCTCCTGCAGGCATACACAGGTGGGCTCATGTGTCTGAAGGACCTTGATGCCATCTAGAATTCTATGGAATCCTCAAAAATTCCATTGGAGGAGAGTGGCCAACTCAAACCTTAGAATCAATAAATGGTTTCGTGGAAAAAAGTTTTGCTAATGTGCAGGATTCGAACCCACGTCTCTCCAGAAACATGCCAGGTAGTTTAAGACCACTAAACTAATGTCGGCTCTGTCTTTTCTCCACTAATAAGACTTATCACTCTTCCCCTGATTTCTGTATCTGGGTTGGTTGTTTAACCTCTGAGTGGCATTTTTTCACACACAATAGACTAAATGGCCAGGTCACAAAGACCCTGCACAAAAAAATAATAGAAGTGTTTAAAATACTTTAATCACAAATTCACTCATGAAATAATTTTTTATAGTAAATTACAATTTCAAAATAGGATTTGTGTCCACATAATTCCTTGTGATAACATAGAAATCAAACAAACTGAAACTACAAAACATTTAGAAATTTCGACAGACAACAATATGAAATGGAAATCACATTTTAATATGATAGCAAAAAAAAGTATGAATTTACTTAGTTGGATTGTATCATTAAAAAAAATATATTACTGATAAATTTTTAATTACTCTTTATTATGCTTGGATACAGTCTCTTTTAAAATATGGTTTGACTAGATGGGGGTACCTTAAATAAATATTATGAATGTGTTACTAATGTACAACATAAATTATTAAAGATTATGACATGCCATAATAAAGTATATATGAATAAAGTTATTTGTGATTATAAAATTCTTAGTTTGAGATCCCTACATAATATATACACTACAGCTGTTTTTATTTTTAGAAACCAACAATTTTACAAGTTAAATGTAAGGAGTATGCTACTTGTCAATCTGGTCTTTTATCTATAGTTCCTAGAATGCAGAAAGAAATAGCTCATAGGCACTTTTTCTATTTTTAGTTCCTAGAATATTTAATTCCTTATCTATTGATATTAGAGATGAATGCTCATAGTGTTTTCAAATTCAAAGTGGAAAAATGCTATTATGATTACTTTAAAGTTATATAATAATAATTTTTGTTTCCAACATAAACCAAACACTTTTTTGACACTAAAGATATCTGATTTTAAAAGAATTCAATTTGGCATCCTAAATGATCAAATAGCTCAAAGGTCCACTAAAATGTAACTATTTATTTTATTTTGTATATCTTTTATTGTTTTTCTGACTTGTACCAATATTGTTTCTGCTTGTATATGCAAGTCTTTATACTGTATTGTTATTTTGCTATTATTAAATTTATTATTATTATTATTGAAATGTCCTTAAATTATGCTCTTCAAGTTTAGACAAGGGGTTAGCCTTCCTAACTCAATCGTTGTACCATACAACATCATCATCATCATCCTCAAGCAGCCATGGGCTACGGAGGTCCAACCAGACAGTGCAATTTAGTTCTCCAAGCAAGTCTATTCTGAGCTACATCTACTGCATCTGGCCACTGCACACCAATTCTAACAAGGTCCTGTTTGACATTGTCTGCCCACTGCATCCTAGGTCTCCCCTTCTTTCTGAGGCCTTTAGGCACACTGTTCATAACCCTATTCGCCAATCTATAATTATTCATACGGGAAACATGGCCAAACCAACGGAGTCTCTCTCTGCACAATATGCTGCTTAAAGGAGGTTGCAAACTCCTTTGCCTAACCTCATCATTAGTTACAAAGTTGAACCACCTAATGCCCAAGATACTGCGTAAGCATCTGGAATCAAAAGCATCTAGTTTCCTGTTATCTTGTTTACAAAGTGTCCAAGTTTCACTACCATAACTAACCCTAGAAAGAACCAAACTATTATACAGTCTAATTTTAGTCTTTAGGTGTATACACCTATTTCTCCACTCTCTCCATAGATTCTTAAAAGTCCCGGCAGCAATCCCAATTCGTCGGTTAATCTCATGCCGCACATCACCATTATCTGTTACATAGCTCCCAAGATAATTAAACTGTGACACCTGCTCAAGATTGCAACCATTTAGATTAACTGAATCACAGCCTGCCTGACCGATTTTCATCTCTTTAGTTTTATCTCTGTTTAAACTAAACCAACTCTACTACCAGTTTCATCAACAGCTCGAATGAAAGAGTTCATCTCATCAACATCGTTTGCCAAAAGGGCTAAATCATCAGCATAATCTAAATCACAAATTTTCGAATCTCCAGCCCATTTAAGGCCAAAATCTTTTCCTTGAAGTGAATTTCACATGACGTAATCAATAACCAAACAAAAGAGAAAAGGAGTCAAAATGCACCCTTGTGAACATCAGAAGTAATGCTAAATGAGTTGCTACAAGCCTTACCAACTCTCACACACGACTCAGTGTTATTATAGAGAGCTTTCATTATGTTAACTAACTTGTCTGATATACCATATGACCTCACAATCAATCACAAATTATGACGATCATCAGAGTCAAAAGCCTTTCTGAAATCAACAAAGCTAACAACCAAAGGTTTCTGAAACTCTAAACATTTCTCAACAGTCTGCCTAAGTGAAAATATCTGATCCACACATCCCCTACCACTTCTGAATCCGTATGCTCATCATGCAATCGACTGTCAACCATATTCTTAATTCTATTAAGCACAATCATGGAAAGAACTTTACCTGGAACAGACAGTAGGCTCATACCCCTACAGTTATCACAAGAACTGCGATCACCTTTTTTGAAAATAGGGATAACAATAACTCTGGTAAAATCCATAGGAACCATGCCTTTATCATAAAAGATATTCAAAATTTCAGTCATTCAAGTGGTAACCAAAACATTCCCAGCTAAGCATTTCTGTAGTAATTTCATCTACCCCTGGGGATTTATGAAGTTTAAGTTTAGAAATAGCCAAAAAACTTCAGATTGTGTTATAGGGCCAACATTAAAGCCACCAATGCATCTATCATCATTGCAAACATTGGGAGTAAAACTAACCACATTGTTTAGAACATCACTGAAATGCTCAGCCCACCTAGACATGACAGAATCCTCACCTTCTATAACCTTACCTTGTTTATCCTTCAATCCCTGTATACCTGTTCATTTTTTACCACACTAAACATTAACTAACTGGTACAGCTCTCTGCTGTTGTGCTGTCGAACTGCTTCCTCGGCTTTGTCAGCCAAGCCATCAAGCCAAAGATTCTCATCAGCAGTTAACTGATCCTTTACACGTTTATTAAGCTCTATATAATGCTTTCTATTAGGACTAGTAGGGTATTGATTAAGGACATTCCTGCAGTTATTTATTTCTGAAATAAGCTCAAGTGCCTTATCACTCAAGTAAATTTGCCATCACTACTCCTTTTTTCCTAAAAGGGTACTGTTAGTTTCCAAAAAAGCCTGTTTAAAATGGTCCCATTCTTCCTCAACTTCAGTAGTAAGCAAACCATGACTGTCATAATGACTAAATAACCTATCATGGTAAGCTTTAGTTATAACTGGGTCTTTCAGAGCTTCAGAATTAACGGTAAATTTTTTAACCCTAGCACAACACTTTTTACGTTTAGGTTGCAAGACTCTTTTGACAAGGTAATGGTCAGATCCAATTTCAGCTCCCCTATATGCCCTGGTATTTCTAACAGAACTAGCCCATTTGCTGTTAATTAATATATAATCAATCATATTCCTATGCAGCCCATCAGGTGAAACCCATGTGTATTTATGTTATATCAGGTGAAACCCATGTGTATTTATGTGTCGCGGTGTTTGTAATATGTTTAGTTATTCTGAAACCATTGAGTTTACTTACCTGTAGGAGACGTTGCCCATTGCCATTGCAGCTACCAATACCAAAAGGGCCAATCACCCCTCCCGAAATGTTAGAGTCAGTACCAACTTTGACATTGAAATCACCAAGAACAAGGGTAATATCTCCTTTCTTGACAGAATTCAAAATATTCTGAAGTTGTCCGTAAAACCTATCCTTCTCATCCTCATCAGCATCCTCAATGGGGTATAACAGCAGATAACATTCAAGTCTTTAATGCTTGTCTGAAATTTTGCTATAAGAAACCTTTCATTAATGCACTCGTATCCTAGAAGAGCATCACTAGCGTGTCGCTGAGAAGCAGACCCACGCCTTGGTGATGCTTGTTGTCGTCCCTCCCTGAAAAGAGAAATTGAAGATTATTTTTAAGAATCTGACCTTTGTCCATCTGGTCTCTTGCAAGCCGAGAATATCTAAATTATAATGGTGGAATTCTTGTGTGAGGACATCAAGGAAAAAACCTCTGTGCAGTCCTGACATTCCAACTACCAATGGAGAGAAAATGGTTAGTGGGATGTTTAAAGAAACTATGTTTATTGAGAGAGGGAATGCCGACAATATCAAACAGCCCCCTAATTGCAGACATGGGGCAAAGACCCGTTCCCCCACCACTAAAGGCTGAAGCCATCTACACTGGAAGACTTCTTCCAATGTAGACCCTGACCCAAGACTCCCAATGACTGGTGACACCTACCGAGTAAATGGTCGTCCTGCCGCTGAAGCTATAGTGGTTATCCGTTTCTGCTGTTATGTGATGCTCCTCGCCACCTCTTCCAAGTGCCGTCACATGGGACAATGATATTTCAATCAACATATGCAAATTGCCAGTTAAAGGCTAATGTTCTCCAGCCCTCTGCCCCTGCTTCCATGATGTCAAAAACTGCCAAGGACAAGTTGACAACAAAAGAGATAGGAAATAATCCTGTTTTCCCTGTGAATAAGTAAACAGAATAAGACAGCACTGTTCTTTAAATTGTTTAGATCAGCTCCATACTTAGGAAAAAATAAAGACAGCAACAGTAATTGTAGATCATGCGACCATCTGCCACGGGCAAGAAAGACGCCCTGAATAATTCATTTAATTTGTAAGAGTAATCATGAGCTCTAACTCAGGAGAGGAAAGTATATTCATTGTTTCAATGCCCTCTCCTTGGTTTTGTAAACATATCAAATTATTAAGCCATTTTTGTTTATGTTATAGAAAGGAAACAGCTTTATTTTGCAAAATTTCATTATTGTATAGAACCTAAGCATTCATGGTCAAAAGTAATTAATTAAACAATGCAGGCATACAATCCAAAAACTTCAGCGAGGGAGAGAAAACATAATTCCTCCCCCCCCCCTCCCCCCTAATACTACAACACTATCTGTTGGAATCAATTTAATAACATATTCTAAGATGCATGAATGAAGTGAAACAGTTAGTACTATTAAATTAGATTTGGTATTTCATTTCCTTTTAAGATAGGAGTAAAAATGATAAACAATTTGTTGGCAAGAGGAATAACTCGATTTTGTAATGAATGCTATGGATAATGTTGTAGTATTCTAAATTTGACGCTTGTTTAATGTATGTCAATCCTTTCATTGAGAGTTCGTGTTCTCATGCTGATATAACATGAATCTTAAACATCTAAATGGACAAGTCACAGGTTACTCCAAGCACTCAGAGCTGAGTAGGAGATCCAACGGACAGCTGTTAAGAGACAAATCTATTATTCCATCAAATCCATCCAGTATATTCTTTAACATATACAGGATATGGTTATGGTTGCAACAGGGCCATGGCAAACACTCTACCAAAATAGAATGCCTTTCCATGCCTGTCAGTGTCCCCTTTCTCACTGAGGGCATATAGAGGTTTAGAGGAGAAAATCTCAATGCAAAAACAGCAGGGATGCAAACAGTTTAGAAATGATAAAAAGCCAACAAACACTGTACATTTCAATTTATTTTGAACAATATTATAGGTAACAATTTATGATAAACCACCAAGTTATTTTTCTATTACTAATTACACTTTTCCATGACAATCATGTTTACTGTAAACCCAACTGCAAAAAAACTTAATGCATATGCCTTTCTTTCAGCCCCCCTGTCAACATTATTTCAGAAAATAAAAATTTAACTAACCATTATTTTGGTAACCATCTTGAGCACTGGATGAAGATGCACTGATATGAGATTGAGTTAAACTACTGTTTCTTGAGGATGAACAAGACTTACTCCCAGCAGCACTGTCAGTTACATGGATTTCTGGCACGGATTTTTTATTTTCGAAGGGGGCAATGTATATTACACCTTCACTCATCAACTCATCAATATAATATTGAATTATTTCTTTACCCTGCAAAATAAAAAAATTTTAACTTATTTATATATAAATTATAAATTTAGTATTTTTTCTATGAAAGTACTATTATCTCAAGTAGTTTAAATTTAGATGTCCCAATGGTTGAAATCTTCATGCTGCCATGTCTATAATGGTCTAAAACTATGAAACACAACCTAAGAGGAATTAAAGATTTCACTGTTATCTGTTATAGTTGTCTGATGTATCATCATTATAAATCCTCAAGCAGCCGTGGCTATGGAGGTCCAACCAGATTGTACAATTTAGTTCTCCAAACACATCTGTCCTGAGCTACATCTGCTGCATCTGGCCACTGTAAACCAATTCTAATGAGGCATTGTTTCACATTATCTGCACATCTCATCCTAAATGTCCCCTTCTTTCTGAGACCTTTAGACACACTATTCATAACCCTATTCATTAATCTATAGTTACACATGTGGGAACATGGCCAAACCAATGGAGTCTCTTTCTGAACAATATGCTGCTTAAAGGCAGTGTCCGACTCCTTGCCTAACCTCATCATTACTTACAAAGTTAAATGCCCAAAGATACTGTGTAAGCATCTAGACTCAAAAGCATCATGTTTCCTGTTATCTTGTTTACAAAAGGTTCAAGTTTCATTACCATAACCAACCCTAGAAAGAGCCAAATTATTATACAGCCTAATTTTAGTATTTAGGTGTATACTAAAATTAGTTTATTCTATTTCTTCACTCTCTCCATAGATTCTTAAACTTTCTGAAACTGAACTTACCGTGGCAGCCAGTATTTCAAAATGTTTTCAAAAAATAAAATAATCAACTTTAATACTCATCCTGAAGTAGCTAATGAATGGAAATATATTATGCTATATAACACATTAGGCTAAAATTGGTCTGTAAATAGTAGCTAGGCATAAACTGGAAGGAGAGCTGCGTACCAATTCCCAGTGCGGACGTACAGAACCAGTGCAGGCCATTAGTACCTTTCAAAAGAGATATTCTCTTTTGGAAGGGAATGGAAGGGGAGGGCTGCCAGTTCAGTATGGCCTACTTATCTGGTCATCTATGGCCACTTTTTTTTTTTCAAACTTGCTGAGGAGTGGTTAACTTCACAGGGTACTAGTGCTGACCATTTATACCTACTAGACTGGACTTGTTTAAGGATTTCAGCTTGATTATGGATCCTGGACTTGCTGCCCTGGTGGGACTCTGTTGAGGGAGAATCTGCCGCTGTGTTTTCTGTTTGCTTCTGGGTTGCCCTAAGTGAACCCTAAGTGAACAGAGGCATGGAATACCTTATATCAGCTGGTGGATAATCCTAATCAGAGGCCATCGCAGGTACCTGAACCTTACTTAGCTAGTTGGGCATTGTCAAGCCTAAACTGGAGTAATGTGTCTCAGGCAGGCCATAGGCTCTTGAAAAAGTCCACTTGAAAAGGTGGTGCCTGAAGTTCCTACCAGCCTCAGTGACTTCAGCCTTTAGTGGAGGAGAAACAGGTCTTTGTCCCATGCCTGCGATCAGGGGGCTGTTTGATATTGTTGGCCCTACCTATCTCAATAAACCTACTTTCTTTAAAAATCCTACTAATCATTTTCTCTCTGCAGGAACATGGAACATGAGGACATTACATAGAGATTATTCTCTTGATATCCTCCCATAGGAATTCCAGCATTATAACCTAGATATTCTAGGCTTACAAGAGACCAGATGGACAGGTAAAGGTGAGATACTTAAAAATAACTTTAAATTTCTCTTTTCAGGGAGGCAGGATAGACAGCATCTCCAAGGTGTGGGTTTTCTTCTCAGCAGACATGCCACTGATGCTATTCTGCTATATGACTGCATTAATGAAAGGTTACTTACAGCAAAATTTCAGACAAGCATTAAAGACTTGAATGTTATCAGCTGTTATGCCCCCACTGAGGATGCCGATGAGGAGCAGAAGGAGAGGTTTTACTGACAATTTCAGGATATTTTGAATTCTGTCAAGAAAGGAGATATTACCCTTGTTCTAAGTGACTTCAATGCTTAAGTTGGTACTGACTCTGACCTTTAGGGATGAGTGATAGGCCCTTTTGGTATTGGTAGTTCCAATGGCAAAGGGAAACGTTTCCTACAGGTAAATAAACTTAATGGTTTACAAATAACTAACACATACTACAAACACCAGGACATTTATAAATATACTGGATTTCACCTGATGGGTTGCACAGGAATATGGTAAGATTATATATTAATTAAAAGCAAATGGGGCAGTTCAGTTAGGAATACCAGATCATACAGAGGAGCCGAAATTGGGTCTGACCATTACCTGGTCAAAAGTGTCTTGCAGCTGAAGCTTAAGAAATGTTGTGCTAAGGTTAAGAAAATTACCTTCAACACTGAAGGTCTGAAAGATCCACATATAGCCAAAGCATACCATGATAGGCTACTTAATCATTATGACAATTGTAGTTTGCTTACTGTTGAAATTGAGAAAGAATGGGATCAGTTTAAACAGGCTTTTCTTAAAACCAACAGTACTCTTTTGGGTAAAAGGGAACAGAGGAAACAATATTATTTGAGTGATAAGGTTATAGAACCTATTTCTGAAAGAAGGAAGTGCAGGATAAGACACTTGCTCAAAAGTACAGCCATTCAAAGCAACAGAACTGACAGGCTCCTGTCAGACCTCTGTAGCAAGCAGCTGCTTGAGGGGGTATTTATATTTCATTTATTTACTCTATTACCAGTCTCATCAACAGCCCTAATGAAAGAATTCATCTCATTAACATCATTAGCCAATAAGGACAAATCATCTGCATAATCTAAATAAGAAATTTTGAAATCTCTAGACCATTTAAAACTTTCAAGTCATGGTCCCCAATGATCATAGGCATTGACAGAATTTGAAATGAGACACCAAAGACAAATACAGACATCTTTTCTACAACACATAAAACTTCAATTTTTTTAAAAACTAAAATTGCCATTTGAAAATTTTCTTAGATATATCTTTTAAAAATACACAATTCAAGTTTGAAAAATAATGATTTTTTATCATTATTTTGATGCATATTTTATTAAACTATAATATAAATAATTTGTTAAAGCCACCTGGTTGCCATTTCTTAGCAGTGCTAAACAGTACTGCAGATTTACTTGTTAACATTCCTCTTTGTTGAATCAACATTCTGATTTAAGCTCGCAAGTTTGATTTGAACTATTATTAACAAATTTTTCCTTAAAGTTTCAAAAATCTAAAAATTAACAAAAAAAACCTGCAGATTTTGGAAGTAATTAGGTACATACCATTATTTTTTTCCCTATTTTACATTGTTTTCTGCCATAAACCTATTTCAATATTCTCAGAATTATTTTTATCACTTATTCCAGCATTCTATGCACCTTTTCTGCTCTTAAAATCTAAACTGTAAGTAGCTTTCTTAGCTAGAGGAAGCAAACCCAGAATTGCCGTGAAGCTCCGTGCTGTGAAAAGTACGTCACGGCAGATCAGATGTAGTTGAGTGCAGTGACCTACTTATTGCTCACACGAGTCAAATGGCTATATAGTGGATGCTTACAGAAAGAGTTCTTCTCAGGTATAGTATAATGTGACCATGCATCTAGTCAGTATTTATACTTTTACAATTAAAACTTTTATTTTCATTTTTGTTACATTTATTTTATTTCCATAAACTATCAATTTTTCCATTGGCTGATCTATCGTTTTTTTTTTTGTTTTTGTTTTTTTTTTTTGGAGTTATGCTACACTGGATGTCCGGCTTACAAGCTGTTGCAGATATTATTTAACATCTCATTAGGTTATATGTTATTTATTTTTTATTTCTTCATTTTCTAGCAAAGTTTGATTTATAATTAATTTCAATGCACAGCAAAATATTTGAAAATATTTCATAATTTACAATTATCATAATGACTAAGTAGCCTATCATGGCATGCTTTGACTAAATCTGGATCTTTCACAGCTTCAATGTTAAAAGTAATTCTCTTAATCTTAGCATATTTCTTAAGCTTCACTTGCAAGATACTTTTTACCAGGTAATGATCAGACCCAATATTGGCTTCCCTGTATGATCTGTCATTCCTAATTGAACTAGCCCATTTGCTGTTAATTAAAATATAATCTATCAAATTCCTGTGTAACCCATCATGTGAAATTTCTGAAATTCAAAGTTTAACTGAAACCATGAAATTGAGAGAACAGATCTTTGACCCATGCCTGCAATCAGGGGGCTGTTTGATATTGTTGGCCATATCTCTCTCAATTAACATAATTTCTTTAAAAATCCTACTAATCATTTTCTCTCTGCAGGTACATGGAACATGAGGAAGTTACATAGAGATTATTCTCTTGATGTGTATTTATAAATGTCCTGGTGTTTGTAGTACGTTAGTTATTCTCAAACCATTAAGTTTACTTACTCATAGGAGACGTTCCCCATTGCCATTGGAACTACTGCCAAAGGTACCTAAAACCAAGTCCAAATGTCAGCATCAGTACCAACTTAGCATTGAAGTCACCTAGCACAAGAGAAATATGTCCCTTCTTCACTAAATTCAAAATATCCTGAAGCTGTCTGAAAACTTACCCTCCTCTTCTCATCAGAGTAACAACAGATGACATTCATGTCTTTAATTTTTGTTCTAAATTTTGCTGTAAGAAATCTTTCATTTTCTTTCAATCCTGTGTGAGAACATCAATAGAATAATCTTTGTGTAACATCCTCATACTCCACATACATGCAGAGAGAAAATGATTAGTAGGTTTTTTTTAAAGAAATTAGGTTTACTGGGAGAGGTAGGGCCAACAATATCAAACAGCCCCGATTGCAGGCATGGGCCAAAGATCTGTTCTATCAGTTTCATGGTTTCAGTTAAACTTTGAATTTCAGAAATTTCAAAGCAATTGCAGAATGTTTTGAAATGTTTTTATGCAATTTTTTTCAGTTTTTTTATCTTTTTATAGCTATATTTTTGTTTTCATTTAAATTATCTTATTATTAAAGCAAAATAATTTCTTTATGACATTATTTTCATTAAAGTTTAGAGTTAAGCTTAGAGTTTGAGAAGCTTTAGATTTTTCTCACCAAAAATCTAAATTAAAGTAAATGCATTATTTGAATAAGTAACTAAAATATCTATACTAAAACTAAACAAACGAAAGACTTAAGTTCTAATAAATATGCAATTTATATTAGAATAATAAAATAATTTATTATTAATTGGTATTATTAACAAATATTAATTAGAAAAAGCACAAAAATTAATTTATAAATAACTAAAAGAAGTAAAAATATGAAAAAAAAAATACAGTAAAATTTGGAAATTTTTTAAAAACTTCATAAAATTAAATTTTTTTACACTTTTTATGCCATTTCATTAATAACAATTAAATGCTCTTCCTTTTAGTTCATAAAAATGAATATTTCTTTCTGTTAATTACTTCAGGAATGAGGATCTAATGTTTAACTTCTGGAAACACTTCAAAATTAACTTGGCCACCAGAGTGAGATCAATATCATAAACCTGACACTTCAAGGCAGTGGTTCTCAAACTTTTATGCTTCACGTACCCCCCTGGAAATGTGTATGTAACTGGCGTACCTTTTGTATAGATAGATAAAACTACAGTTATAGTATAACAATGGGAATAAAATAAAACACACACATATATATACACACACATTAATTTTTGTATTCATAAATTACATATATCGATAAACAAAAAAAAATTATATTTTTGAACAGGGGTGTTGCCAACTTAGCAACTTTGCTACTAGATCTAGCGACTTACCCCAAAAAATTTTACCGTGCACCCCACGTTGAGAACCCCTGCTTTAAGGGATCATAATAGATTACTTGATATATTGAAAGACATAGCATTATTTGGTGATGGTCCACCCATTCACTTTTATTTTTCTGTAAACAGTTTTACTTTATTTACGTTATATTTATCATTTTGGGGATTATCTCTACTTAGATTTATCACATTTCTCTCTTCCAAGCCGCTAAATGATGTGCAACTCCGACTTTTGATTGACAGCCACTAATGCTCGCATAAGGACATGCCCCCCCTCTTGGATCATAGCTAGAGCAAGATTGTAAGTTTATGCAAATGTTTTTCCCAATGTGCAACAACATGTGTCAGTTGCACGCCACATATATATTAAGTAAGGTCATGGAGTCAGAATGATAGTGGAGACAGTCAAAATGAAAAAATGTTAGTGAGAGAGAATGATTTAGCTGAGAAGTTTGCCAGTTTTGGAGATGTTTAAATGAGCTTTTAATTGCTCAGACTATTTTGCATTCATCCGTTTATATAGTGAGTCTTGAATTTTTTGGAAATAAACTTTGTTATATGAATATTTTGAATTTGCTATTTTTTCTCTTGAGCAACGATAATTGATTTTGATTAAGATATAACTTTAATAATTTCACATCTTTTGATTTCTTACTCAATAAGCAATGCCCATATACCTAACAAACGCTCATTTAACTTTTTTTTTTGGCAAGTTAATATTGCCTGGCACCCAATTTGCTATCCAAAGTTTAGTTTAATTTGGATCAGTCAAAAGGTCCAAAGAGAAAAAGTTTAACAATCTTTTGGAGCATTACAACAACATAGGGGGAATAGCAACAACTACTGCCGTACTCTTCAGCATCTTATGTTTAAAGAAAATATGTTGCATCAAAACTTTAAATCTGATCTAATTCATCTGACTGACTATTTTAAATAGTTATTGATTTAAAAAAAAATGTTTGAAATCAGATTTTTTAAATTTCATTTCTACGCCACAGGTGTTTTTTATAGCAGCAAATCACCCAGCTATAAAAACTTATCACACACCTGCATTCAGATGGGCGGTGATTTCAGATAATATCTGACCCCTATCAGTCCATGCGATGCAGGTCAGACAGCAAAGCCCAAGATCATTCAAGGCTGGTTGTCCTTTGAAGTTTGTCCAGCTGCTTGTTTTTTTGCCAGAATTTTCATATTCTCAGAACACTCTTGAAACTCTTGTACGAGAAAATCCAAGTTCGTTGACAATTTCAGAGATCGAGTGTCCCATCCATTGGGCACCTACGATCTGTCCTCTGTCAAATGCATCTAAATCCTTTTGCATCGCACCTTTCCCATTACACTTCTCACGAAGAATGCTTGGGGGAAGCCAAAGCTGAGAGCTATATATGACCAGAGTTTCAGCCACACGTGCACACAAATGTGGGACTTGCGGTACTGAATTTGGATATCGTCTCCTATCCCAATTCAATGGCACTTCAGTGTATTAGCTGAACTTTAATTCTTAGGTATAACATAGGGTGTAGGAAGGCTCAGTCAGTAGCATGCCAGGCTCATAATCGGCAGTTCTTAGATTCGAGTCCAATTGTACCTAAGTTATCTCTGCTGACCCCTCACAGGTGAGATACAGAGACTGCAAATCTATTATTACAGCATTCATGATCCTAAGTCCATTATTTTCGTCTCCTTTACAATTTTCACTTTACAAGGTTAAAATATTAACTTTTCAACAGTTGCAATAGTAACACAATGCTGAGCATAAATTTTGTATATGATTTGCAAAGATTCAGTTAAATGAAGAAATAACTACTCTACCCTACCAGTGGACTGGTACCAGTTGAATGGCCAGGTCACAAGGACCCCGAAGGTTCAAAGAAGGTTGGGGGAGGAGACCCACTGGAACAGCTGTTGGGAGACAGATGGTAGCCTCCCATCAAGGCCATCCAGTGTGTTCTTTAACGTGCACAAGGTATGGCTCTCCTGCACATGGAGCCATGCTTTAATGTGCCATTCGATGGACGGTGGCCTTTTCAAGCCCATCAGTGTCCCATACTGACCGTGGGCAGGGTGGGGAGTTTTGCAGAGATAAATCTCAACACTGACCCAGCTGGGACTCGAACTTGGGAATTGCAGATTACGAGCCTGGCACGCTACCGACTGAATCACCCTGGCCCCAGGATTGGTAGGGTAGAGGTACACTGACAATAGCCTGTCAGTAAATTATGACACAGATAACATCTCTAAGGTTATATCTCATTAGAAATCTATCTACATTAGAAAGAAAACATTTATATATTATCTGGGATTCAACAGTACTTTTTGCTATGCAACCAAGGAGCATAAATACTCAGCCACATAGACAACACAAGTGTAATATCAAAGCTATGGTCACAAAGCAAGAAATGTAGTTTAATGTGTTTATATCTAATTTTCATATGGCACAGGTAAAAATACTTCTTATTTAAAGTTAACCTTTCAAATTTGTCTCTGGATATAACATATTTCATAAAATTTTACTTTATATACATACACTGGTTTCCATAAATTAAGAAAAATCCCTATGTTAAGTCAATGGGAAGCTAACATCAAAGCTCTATAACTTCTAAAATAAGTTTTTTCGTTTTGAAAAATGTGATTGCAGATAAAGATCTCAATTATATATATCCATATCTCGATTTTCAACAATATTTGTTCAGTATTCAATGAGTTATGGAAGTTTGAATATTTAACAACAGCAGTGCCAGCCTTAAGAAACTTATACAAAACTGAAGAATAGTGAAAGAATTCTTTACACAAAGTTCTAAAATACAAACTTACTTCATTAAACACTTTGATACAATACTTATTACTAAGTTTTAATTAGCTTCTGAAGTCAATTTTTGTGGCTGGCATTATCGCTAAATATTATAACTTCCATAACTCCTTAAATACTGAACGAATATTGTTGAAAATCGAGATATTGATTTATTTGATTGAGATCTTTATCTGCAATCACATTTTTAAAAACAAAAAAACTTATTTTAGAAGTTATAGAGCTTTGACCTTAGCTTCCCATTGACTTAACATAAGGTTTTTTTTATTAATTTAAGGAAACCAGTGTATGTGTACGTATATATATAGAAATGGAGAAATTTTAAACCCTTTTAAATTTTTATATATAACTTTTTGCAATTATACATTATATTTATTTTATATAATGTGTTGCAGATTGATTTTTGATGACCCCATAAGAGAAAGCAAAATGTGTATTATGGATGGTGGAATTAAAGTCACCAACTGAGCTGCATTGTCTGTGATGTTCAATTATCATAGACATCACATTACAAATCCTAATGTGCCTGGATGTTACATGTTCCCATACATCATATGAAAATCAAGCTTACTAACTATGATCTGGGTGAATATTCTATTTTTTTTTTCATTTGTCAAAAATGTTATAAGGCTCCAAAGTTGTTTCATTTCTATGTAGACATCCTGTATATTATACAATAGTAATTTAAAATCACAGCATGAAACTGTAAACTTTGAAATGTAACTAATAATCTACAATTAATATAAGGTAATCAACAACTTTCCCATTTAAATTCAACAGATTCTTGAAATGCATGAAAAAAAAGTGGTCTTAAACTCTGGCTTGTATTCTATCAGAGATAAGGGCTCAATTTTTTAATGCAACAGAGTAGCATATGGCACCTATTGGAAAATTTTGAGACTACACAGTCAGGTAAGTATTTGAGATTTGGATAACTGGGGAAGGGAAGGCAAACATTTTTATTTGAATATTGCCAATTGACAAAACATTTCAGAAAAAATGATACAATGTTCTAAATTATATTTTATTATATTCATATTATATGTAGAGACAGATTTTTACACAATATGTGGAAGGACAGAGGTAACCCACATGCATTGGGACAGTCAGTCAAGTATTAGATGGGTCCAAAATCTAAAAATTAATTTTCAACAGTTTGTATACTAATTAAATTCTTTTATTAAATTCTTTTCAACAATGAGCCATTTGCATGTGCTGAAAAGCTACCAAGAGTCATGTCAGAACGTTGTGAAGACATTCACAGTCAACCAGTGACCAAATTTTCATGCTCCACATGCCCATGCAGACATTGCTATTATAAATTATACTTGGGTTGGGCTATTTGAGTTGCTTTACCTCTGAGTGGTATTTTTTTCACACAATAGGCTAAATGGCCAGATCACAAGGGTTCCAAGGGCTCAAAGAAGGTTGGGAGAATGAATGAGATCCACAAGATAACTGTTACAAAGCAGTGGAAGCATCCTGTCAAGGCAATTAAGATTTGTTCTTTAATAAAAGATGATTATTATTCACAATGTATAAATTTAATAATTAACTATTTTCAACAGTACATTACAAAAATGTCAGGAGATATACCACCTCATTATGAGGGGTCAAAGTTTCAGACAGAAATATAAAACTGGCTGAGACTGGATAATATCTGTCACAATCAATGGATAGGCTAACTTCAGTGTTATGTAACAACAATTCCAAATATGTAGTGCTAAAAGGTGTACCTGCTTTATGTAAATATAAAGGTAAACAGTCTACTTGATCTAGTTGCAAGATAGTGGATAGATCTATGTGCTGAAACATTGCATTGAGTATAGCAGATAATGTCTCATGCATATTATAACTATGTGGCCAGTAGTATAACATGTTTATGCCCTCTATTTATGAGCTCTGTTTTCTATATTAATGCAAAGTTAACTGAAATATACATATATTTTCTGATAACTTATATACACTGATGGGCTTGGAAAGGCTGCCGTCCGTCGGATGGGACGTTAAGCTGTGGCCCCGTGTGCGGGAGAGCCATATCCTGTGCACGTTAAAGAACACGCTGGATGGCCTTGACGGGAGGCTACCATCTGTCTCCCAACAGCTGTTCCAGTGGGTGTCCTCCCCCAAACTTCTCTGAGCCTTCGGGGTCCATGTGACCTGGCTATTTAGCTCATGGTGTGCAAAAAAGTGCCGCTCAGAGGTAAAACAACCCAACCCAACTGATAACTTATAGTATAATGTTAATACAGCTGACTTCTATCCGACATTTTGACCCCTCATAATGAGGTGATATATCCCCTGACATTTATACTGCTGAAAATAGTTAATTATCAGTGTTCTTTAAATATGATTAGGGAATAGCTCTCCTACACACAGGACCAGAGCTTAATATCTCACCTAATGGATAGCAACTGGGTGAAAGGGTCAGCAGAGATAAATCTCAACACAGGCACAGTTGGGACTTGAACCTGGATACTGCAAACTATGAGTCTAGCATGCTACTGATTGAGCCAACCCCTACCCCATATTATACTTAGGAACTAAAGTTTGGTTAGTACAGTGGACCCCCGATATAACACGCATGTCAGGCGGGAAACAACACCCATGTTATAAGGTGAACCGCATTATACCGAGCGGCGCGGTGGCGACACAATAAATTCACTCAGAACGATTTGAGCTATATACTGAAACATCCCATCAACTATATATATATTATGTATTATATTTATTTCTGGCTCATTCAATATTTCCTGGATACGAGAAATTTCAGCCTCAGTGAAGATATTATCTGAAGCTGAATCTGAATCACGAACATCGCCCGCGCTATAACCGAGTGCGCGGTATAGCGAGCAGTACTGTAACGAAGGTCCACTGTATTGTGATAAAGTTATTGTAGAAGAAAAGTTTATTGCTAACTGGTAATGCATTAATGTGTAACATGTTATTTACCTATTCAGTCATAAAAACAAAGCAAAAATTACTGAACTTTCTCTATATCACTGTAATTAGTGAAAAAGTTGAGACAATTGAATGTAATTATCAACTAGATATTTATCTGGTTTCTTCCTTGCGATGATTTCCGATGGGTAGATTAGTCTATTGTCCTGTGGTGGATAGTATAATCCAGATATGTGTACACTTATATTCTTTATTTTTTGTTCTCTGAGAGTTCATTTGATATCAATTTGGTACACACATCAACCAATTTATTTTTAGATTCAAGCTTATGTCTCAACTTTTCTGGAAGTATGAATATTATATGCTACTGCATATTCGCTATGTGAGTCTTCAATATGGATGACATAAATGCCACCTGAAGGCCAGCAAATGTCTTCAGGTGGCATTTACGTCATCCATATTGAAGACTCACAATCCAGCAGAAATATAAATGTGATGTGGGAAAATGTGGAAAAACCTTTAGACAAAAACCTTAGACACACTCCAGCAGAAATATAAATGTGATGTGGGAAAATGTGGAAAAACCTTTAGACAATTCTCAACCAGACTGGCAGAACACAAGAAGATTACAAAAAAAACAACCAAAAGATGCCTAACCCAAGCTGACATCACCCACAACCTAACACCAAAATTCAATAATGCAAGAATACTACTCTCCCTTCCTACGAAATTTCAACAAATTACACCGAAAATCTTGTCATATACTTAAAAAATTAAATATATAATGACATAACCCCACCACCATCAGCATGGAAAATACTCTTCAATAATTACCCAAACATTAATCTAAATTAAGCAATCCCCCCCCCCCTCCCACACACACACATTTCCCGCACTTTCTACATGCACACAAAAACACAACAGCACCACATAAAAGTTTCCACGATAATGTATAAATAAAGTGCTAACAAAAAAACAGAACTCTAAAATTTCTATATCCCCAACTTTAAAATTCTACTCTCCTCAACCCTTCAATAGAGGGCACCACGTGTACTACCACCCACCCCTCCACACAACATACTCCAAGCCTAACATAAACAAACACGGACCACAGCACGTTAACATCTGTGCCTGCCACAAAATAACCACTTTGCCTGATGATGCATTGGAGCAACAATGTGAAACGAGTAGCGAATATGCAGTAGCATATAATATTTGCACTCCCAGAAAAGTTGAGACATAAGCTGTGAATCTAAAAATACACTGGTTGATGTGTGCATCAAATTGACATCAAACTGGGACCAGTATTCTCTCAAAGAACAAAAAATAAAGAATATAAGTGAATGCATATCTGGATTATACTATCCACTACAAAACAATAGACTCATCTAGCCATCGGAAATCATTGCAAGGAAGAAACCAAGGTAAATATCTAGATGATAATTCCAGTTGCCTCAACTTTTCCACTAATTACAGTGATATAGAGAAAATTCAATAATTTTTTTATCAACACTGTGACTTAAACATCTATCTTTTAAAACTAAGCAAAGTCAGATTCCTAAGTTTTGTACTTTGGTAAATATTCCTGGAGAGTTACTCATTACTAACTTAGGAATATTCCTACAAAGCACCCTAGTTCTAGGGAAAAAAGGTGTGAGTGTGGGGGGGGGGGGGCTAATGATGCAATCATGCTGGGGAAAAAGCAACACAAAAGTGGGAAGGGGGCAAGAGAATGTCTTTTCATTGTAACCATGGCCGAGTGGTTAGCACGCTTTACTACTTATCAAAAGGACCTGAGTTTGAGCCCTCTTGTAAGGCATGGATATAGCAGCTGCTTCGAGAGCTATTATTTTTATTTTATTTATAACATTTCTGCTCCATTTTAGAAATCTTTAAAACATTTCTTGAAAAATGGGTAAAATATCACAAGTTTAATCACTTTTTGCCATCTGTACATATGTAAAAACCAAAAGGCTTCTATTATTATCTCCTGTTCACTGACATGCCAGAGTTATAATAGCTCTTGTATTAGCAGATACTGAAATGTTTTCATCAGTGGCATACCTAAAAGTAAAGTTATAACCACCTCCCTTCCTTATGGACTTGAGTAGCATATATTTCCTAAAAAGTCCCTGAAAATCAGACTTTAGCATGTCAAACTTCCCCCCCCCAACCCCGATTAAAACCTACTTGACCACCAATGGTTCGTTTTGTCAGATATATTAGTAACTATAAGTAGCAGCACAAGTTATTTCAAGCCTTCTGAACTTCCCCAATCTACACCACCTTTAATATTTGTGCACTCTTTCAAGAAAGTAATTGAAGAATAAAGGGTTCAAAATTGAGTGTTTAGAACAAAGCATTTTTTAGCAAACTTTGTCAGTGGCTGCTAAAAGATCAAAGCATGCCAATGAACATGGCATAAAAAAAAAGATGCCTCTATTGCCATATTATCTCCCAACTTACAAACCCACTATATGCCACTAAGGACAGCTGCTTTAGGGGTAATTTTTTATTGCTAGGTCACATTATGAAAAATATCTGTGGCATATAAATAAAATTTAATGAATAAGATTTCAAACACCCTTTTTAACCCTTTGCTTGTGGAGTAAGAAAAATCGCTTTCATCTTTCTAATTCTAGTGATTGAAGATGCAAGTTTGGATGGAAAATACAGTAGTACAAATACAGCAGTAAAAAGTAGTGAAAAAAAAGTTTTCTGAAAAGAAATCTAATTTTTTTCTAACTGTTTCTAATGAAATATCAAAAAAAAAACATTTAAATCTATGACATGTATATTTTACCTGTTGATTCCACTTGAAAAATTATGATAAAGTTTAAATTTGATTAATGCTTTGAAACGTTTTTTATTTTTTTCATTGTTCATTATTAATTTTGATATACATTTTTCAATTTTAATTTGAATTATCTTATTTTAAAGCAAAATTATTTTTCATGACACTGTTTCCTTAGGTTTAGAGATTGCTGATCATCAAAAGTCTAAGAATATGCATTATGTGTTATATTCAATAAATATTTAGCGGAAAAAATTTTCACCGACATACGGGATTTGAACCCGCATCTCTCCAGAAACATGCCAGAGTATTCTTCCAGTTGAACTAATGCCAGCTCGTCTTTTTTCCGCTAATGGCACCAATGGTTGGCCCAAAAAACTCTGCGATAGAGTTAAGTCTTAAAATTAGCATAAAAAAGACGAGCTGGCATTAGTTCAACTGGAAGAATACTCTGGCATGTTTCTGGAGAGATGCGGGTTCAAATCCCATATGTCGGGGAAATTTTTTTCCGCTGAATATTTATTGATTTATCAACGCCAAACGAGCAACAGGTAATGCTGCGATTATCAACTATGTTTAAAGTGTTACATTCATAAATGATTAAATAATTTAGAAAAAACAAAAGATTTAAGCAATAATAGAAATATTATGAACTGTTTATATCAGAATAATAAATTAATAGAGAAAAAACGGGAACTATATATATATATTTTTTTAATTTTACTAAAGATAAAGTGAAAAAAAACAGTAAAATTTTGCAATATTTTAAAAAACTTAAAAGTTTTAATTTACCTTTTTTTTTTTACAAATTTTTGTCATTTCATTAAGTACAATTAAATGCTCTTTCTTCTGGTATTATAACATGACATACTTCATTTTTTATTTACTTCAGGATGAGGTTCTAATGTTGTTAATTTTATTTTCTGAGGACACTTTGAAATAAATCCGGCCACCACAGTGAGTTTAGTTTCAAAAACGGCACTGTAAGGGTTAATCCTTTTGCTACCATACTGGATCAAACTGCAGGTAGGAAATAGGGAAGAGGAAGACATAGTATTGATTGGATGAGTCCATTTAAAATCTCAGCTGTTTTGGGCTGGTAGAGTAGTAAAAGGGTTAAATCGGCAACAATATGAAATAGTTAATCAGATCAATTAGATCAGTGTGGCCTAATCTGCGGCTTGTACTTATTTGGGTGGTCCTCTTCTACGGTTTTCATTAATAGAAGATAAGACAATAGCATAATTTTAAAATTGGGGGTATTGGGTAGATAAGTCAATCTTTTCTGCAAGTTCTATAGTTTCCGTTAGCTGGCAGTACAAAATAGTATTTTTCTCTTCCTAGAGATGGCAACACCTTGCAATGATTATGTCTGTTTTTGCATTTAAACCATGGCCAACTCGATACCACTTTTCATTCTTCCAAAGACGTTGTTTTTACCTCGGTATTCTTCTGAAGTGTGGTTGTCGTATTGAGTTGACCGTGCTTTAATGGCTTTTCATTGTAATTCAAAATGTCGGAACCACGCCGAATTATAGAAGAAAAATTACAATTTCAGTTTAAGTGGCAAAAAAGCTACTTATAGTGTTTCAAAGAATACAATGTAAGCAGACACTATACTAGTTTGCATAAAACAAAATATGATAAATACCAAGAAGCTACAAGGAGTAGTGTGTTTAATGATTTGAGGCAGAATCTAACTAAGCATAAGAATATTTTTTCATCAGCCAGCAAACACCACAGGCTTCATAGCTTCTTATGAGGTATGTTTAGAGCTAGTAAAAAGCAAAAAAACTTTCAGAGATGGCGAGCTCATTAAAAGATGTGCTGTGAAAATGGCATCTGCCTTTGGAGACAATAAGATGGTTAAAAACTTTGAAACGTTTTCCTTGTCCCATCAGACAGTAAACAAAAGAGTTAATGAAATGGGAAGTGAAGTTTCAGCTACTCTCCATGACATTATGAACAATTGTGAATGCTACTCCCTAGCTCTAGACGATGTAACACTCCAAAGATTTGAATTACTTTTAAAGTTTGGACCCTTTGTCTGATCCAATTATTTTCATGCTCCGGATAGCTGAGTCAGGCGCCAGGCAATAATTAACAAATTGCCAAAAAATAAAGTTTAATTAGGGTTCAAAATACCAGCGAACGTTAATGAGTAAGAATTCAAAAATATTAAATGATTGTCAAAATTTAAATACTAGTTCTAATCACCCCACCCTGCCCACGGTCAGTAGGGTACACCGATGGGCTTGGAAAGGCCGCCGTCCGTCGGATGGGACGTTAAGCCGTGGCCCCATGTGTGGGAGAGCCATACCCTGTGCACGTTAAAGAACACGCTGGATGGCCTTGACGGGAGGCTACCATCTGTCTCCCAACAGCTGTTCCAGTGGGTCCCCTCCCCCAACCTTCTCTGAGCCTTCGGGGTCCATGTGACCTGGCCATTTAGCCCATGGTGTGCAAAAAAGTGCCGCTCAGAGGTAAAACAACCCAACCCTAGTTCTAATCAAAACAATTAACGTTGCTCGAGAGAAAAAAATTAGTAAAGATTCAAAAGGTTTAAATAACAAACAATTTATTTCCAAAAAGCACTCACCAAAACTTCAATAAAGAAGATACTACATCATTTCTTACTACAAACATCTTCTACAAACTCCAAACTAAAACTGATCTCTAAACTGTGCTGTGCTCTACTACTCTCTACTCTACTATCCTCTGTGCTACTGTGACAACATGTCACCAGGTTATAACAAAAGGCTACAGAGCCCGCATAATTAATGTTGTACCCCGTGAAATCATGTTGCACCCCGGGAAAGACATTTGCATAAATTGACAAGCGGCGCAAGTTATGATGCAAGAGTGGGCGTGTCCTTGTGCACGCGCTTTAGCGGGTGACAATCGAAAGTTCAGAGTTGCGCATGCACAATTCCTAACTCTTGAAAATGAGTGCTGTGATGCCAAAAATGAAATAAAAATCCCCAAAATGATAAATATAATGTAAATTAAGCAAAACTGGTTAAGGTAAAGTAAAAGTGAATGAGGTGGCATCACAATGAGAGCATAGATATAACTGATATCAGTCAGCTTCTTATTTTTGTCAAAACAATAAACTCTGAATTTGAAATTCATGAAGAACTCTTGAAACTACATCCATTAGAAACCAGTATCAAATGTATTGACATATTTAACACATTGAATAGTACAGTTTCTCAATTTGGAGGCTTTGGGAAATGCTCTGGCATTGCAACAGATGAAGCTAAAGCATGGTTGGCCATAAAACTGGATTAGTAGGGCTTGTCAAAGAAAAAGGAATATATAGCTTGTTCTTTCATTGCATTATCCATCAGGAGACACTCTGTGGAAAACATATAAGAATCAGTGACACTATGGCAACAGTTGTAAACATTGTAAATTTAATAAGGGGAGGCAAGAAAGCTCAAAGACACAGAATATTTATTGCATTCTTGGATGCTTTGGATGCTGAATATGGTGACATTTCATTGCATTGTGAAGTGCACTGGCTTAGTGTTGGAAATTGTCTGCAACAATTTTTTGGGTTAAGAAATAAAATTTTTGCCTTTCTCAGGAATGAAAATATTGGAAATGAATATGTTGATAAGCTGAAAGACAAGAAATTCATACAAACACTTGCCTTCCTGACTGATTTAGCATCTCATCTGAATGCTTTAAATCTGAAATTGCAAGGTAGAAAACAAAATAACTCTGCTTTTTGGACATATTGAAGGATTCCATAGGAAACTTGTTATAACGCAAAATGCATTAAAAGCAAATAATACAGTACACTTCCCATCTTGCCAGCAGTTGAAAGAAGAAGAAAATGAAACAAATTTTAGTGAGTTTCATGAAATAATATGTGATATAAAAGAGGAGTTCCAGACAAGATTCAAAGATTTTGATGCCCTGAAGCCAAAATTTCACTGTTTAACAACCCCATGGAAACTGAAGTGAGCCAGCAACCCTCTGACTTTCAAATGGAGATTTGTGATCTTCAGGCAGATTCATTCTTCCAAGTCAAAAAGTGTGATATTACTGAGGACTTCTGGAGATTCTTAACAAAAGACAGTTTTCCCAGATTACATAAATTTTCAGTTGAAATACTATCATTATTTGGCAGTACAATATGTGTGTGAAAGTGCTCTTTCAGCTTTAAAAGCTAATCAAAAACTAGAAATCACATTTAAAGTGCTTCACTGCAATCCTGTCTGAGACTTTCCTTGACAGAACCTAAAAGTAAACATTGAGAAACTTGTTTCAGAAAAGCAGTGCCAATCCTCACATTAATTTTCCTAATTACCATGGTGCAGCACGATGAGTAAATTCTTTGAAGTTTTCGTGAATGTTTTCTATTAAATTACTTGTCTGCTTGTTAAACTTGTGTATTATATTTGTATTTAAATATATATTTTTTTCCAACAAATATATTATAGAAGTGATGACCCACACTTCCTTACACTGTGTTTTGTTTGGCCCTCAGGCAATGACAGATTGGACAACACTGAATTAGATCATCAGATTTATACTTTTGATGTAACATATTTTCTTAAAGCATAAGATGCTGAAGGTAATAGCTTAAAAAAAATAACAATATTAAAAATAATCACCCACCTTCTTGATATTCTGAGAATATTGTTTCATGGCTAATTTTTCAATAGCACTTTCAAAGCCAAAAAATGATTTCACATCGAGGCATGCTGACTGTTCAAAGCATGTCCAGTCTGAATTTTCAGGATGCACCTATAATAAAGAAATGACATATAAATTTGCAATGTGCAAATTTTAAAAAAATATTTTTAACAGAAACTCATAAAGACAGCAAAATTTCTAAGCAATTCAAAATTTACTACATCAATTTTATTTAACAGTTATCAATTATAATTGCAATAATGGGGTAAACAAATTGAGCTTTGCACAACTAGTGAAACATAAATAAGGTCAAACTTCCACATAGTACCAATACAAAGGCGATTTGCAAATGGTTGTTACAGGGAAGCAATCAACATAAGGGTTTTTTTATCACATCTAATTGATTTTATTAATTTATTTTAATAACTGACTAAATAAAAACTAGAATAAATAATTCAAACAATTTAAACTTTGCACATAATTCCCTATAAAGCTGTCTATATTGAATATATATACCAAGTAATGAAGCAGTGAAAGATTTATAGTAAAATAGTTCAAAATAATCTAAGGTTCAAACCAGGGATATGCAGTCTACAGTCCATGGGTCAGATGGAACCTGCAAAGCATGTTTGTTTGACCAATCAATGAAATGTAGGCTATAAACATCTTTCCACATTTAAAAACCAGCTTTAAATTTAAAACAAATGTTGTTTTTTTCTTGCAGAGAAAATGTATAAGCTTCTAAATTCAATCAGAACATTTTATCTCTACAAGCTGTTTTGCTCATGATTCACAATAATTATACCTAAAAATGAAAATGAGTTATCCTAAATCCTTAAAAGTATATATATATACCCCCCCCCCCCTAGTTGTCTTTAACTGAAAAATTGCCACTAGTGAAAATAACTGAATGCTTGTGGTTTAAACATACCTAATAATGAAAATATATAGTTTTCAGATCATTTAAAGTCTTTATTGTCTGCAGACCTCAATAAATGATAAAACCATTATCAGGAACATAGATTTTTCTATTACAAAAAAATTTTAATAGCAAATTAACAATGTGCATGACACAAAGTTTAACTCTTTCCACGTTAGAAACATATTAATAGTTTTCATCTTTTCAATTCTAGTGACACGAGAAGCAAGTTTTGTTCCCATAGTACAAGATTGTAAAAAAGAATTCTGAATAAAAATATTAATTTTTTTCAACTGTGTCTAATCAAATATATTGAAAATAACATTTAAATCTGTGGTATATATTTTCACCTGTTGGTTCCGCTTGAAAAAATTACAATAAAGTTTAAAAATAAATCTATTTGAATCTGCAGTGAACACATGCCATGTTCTATCATAAATAGCATCAAGTAGCAACAATTTAGTTTATGCTATCATTCAGCCATACCATACTTAGATTATCAATTGGTTGTGATTTTTGGAACTTTGGGCAATTTATAGCTTTATTAAAATTGCAATGCTTTCTAAACTTTTAACATAAAGATATTGATTTTATTACTACTGGAAATTATGTCATCCGGGAGCTACACACATCGGCTTTCGGTCAATATTTTAGCAGACTTTCGATTTTAAAGACAGTTTTTTTTTTACTCTAATGCTTCTAAAATCATTTTTCATTGCTTCTCAAATGGATACTGTGATTATAAACAATAATTAATTTGAAACAATCAAAAATGAAACCGCTAGTGATCTATAATGGTGGATATCGGGAGAATATTAAGATTATGCGATTACCCTCAAAGCACGATTTTTAAAAGGCAGGACTTTATTTATCAATACTTTTAATTATATTTCAACCAAATAAACCAATTAAGGTCAGGAAATTGTGATTTTTAGGCAAAATTTCTGCCAGAATTTTAGAATTAAACTTTTCCATAGCAGTTATACAGCTTCATAATAGAGTAAATCATTCTCAAATTCAGTGCTTCAGTTAAACTTTATATGCTTTGAAACATTTTATTGAATTTTTTTTTTCTTAATTCATTATTACTTTTCAGATACACGTTTCAATATTTATTTAAAATATCTTATTTTTAAAGCAAAATGTTTTTTATGACACTGCTTCTCTGAGAGGTTTAAAGTTTGACAATCATCAAAAGTTTAAGAATGTGCATCATGCATTATATGCATAAATGAATAAAAAATTTAGAAAAAAATTAAATAAATGAAAGATTTAAGCATTAATAGACATATTATAAACTTTAATAAAATTTTTAAAAAATATTTTTTTCCATTTTTTTCTCTAAGTTATTTTATTATTCTAATATAAACAGTTCATAATATTTCTGTTCATGCTTAAATCTTTCATTTATTTAGTTTTTTATACATTTTTAGTCATTTATGCACATAATGCATTTGCTTCGACTTTTTGATGATAAGTAAACTCTAAGCCTAAGCAGTGTCATAAAAATCATCTTGCTTTGAAAACAAAACGATTTTAATAATCATTTTGTGATTGTTTCAATGATTTAAAAATTAAAAGAAATATATCTGAAATGTGATAAAGAACCATGAAAAGAAATATTAAATAAAAATGTTTCAAAGGAATTAACATTTAGCTGAAGCAATGAAACTGAGAATGAATCATTTTAATATAAAGCTGCATAACTGCTACAGAAAAGTTTAACTTTAAAATTCCAGCAGAAATTGTGGTTTAAATTTTTTAAAACTTTTAAAAATGGAGCTGAGGCAAATTGCTTAACCCTACGACTCTCCCAATATCTGCCATTAGAGACCACTAGTGGTTTCCTTTTTGATCATTTCAAATTAATTATTGTTTATAATTGCAATATACATTTGAGAAGCAATAAAAAAACGTATCCCATTTGAGAAGCAATAAAAAATAATTTTAGAAGCAATAGAATAAAAACTCTTTAAAATTGAAAAATGATGGACCAAAAGTGGATGTGTAGAGTTCCTGGATAACACAATTTCTGATAGTAATAAAATCAATAACTTTACATGAAAATTTTAGAAAGCATTACAATTCTGCTACAGCAGAAATTAGCCAAGAACACCAGAAATCAAAACAACAATCTACATAAGAGACAGCAGAATGAAAATATAAACTAAATCATCGCTACTTGATGCTATTTAAGGTGACTGAAAATGCCCATATATTCTCTGAAGACTCAAGTATATTTATTTATCTTTAAACTTTATTATAATTTTTTCAAGTGGAATCTTTTTAAATTTTTTTAAAAATATTTCCCTCCTTAAAACTGATATGCCATCCCATAGCCAAGTGGTTATCATGCTTGGCTACTGATCAAAGAGAGCTGAGTTCGAGCCCTGGGTAAGGCATGGATGTTTGTGTTGTCTTTCTGCTGAGGTCCTGCCATCCTCACAGACTTCTAACTATGGCATATATACTGAAAGGCTACTGTCAGACCTCTATGGCAAGCAGCTGCTTGAGGAGATATTTATTACTTTTTTTTAAATTAGATCATCCTGGAGGATATGGCCATGCACCATGGGAGGATTGGCCCTTATGCTAATCTGGGCCTGAAGCTACATTTCCATTGGACTAAAAGTATCAATTTAAACTACTTTATTTTTACTGTGCTGCAAAACTTATTCAGTGACCACAGCTTGTGTGTCTATAAAAGGAAACATTCAACATATACAGTATATCTTGTATCATCCATATATACATTATTACCGTGGCCGAGTGGTTAGCGCGCTTGGCTGCCAATCTAAGGGACCTGGGTTCGAGCCCCGGGTAAGGCATGGATGTATGTGTCGTTTTTCTGCTGAGGTCCTGCCATCCTCTCAGACCTTCTACTGTGGCATATAAACTGACAGGCTCCTGTCAGACCTCTGTGGCAAGCAGCTGCTTGAGGGGGTATTTATTATTATTTTATTTATATTTATTTTAGGTGGTATATGTATATATGAGCTGTTCAGAAGCCAATCAGTGTAAGTCAGAAAATGTGGATTTCTTATTATGTATGGCAACTGCATCTGAATGGGCTATATTTTCAGAAGGCACAATCAAGTAAGTCAGTATTTAAATTAGTTGTCTGTAGGAGGCAGCACCAGCTTTGTTGTTGGAATATTTCACAGAAATTTCAGTGGCCATTAGAAGTCAGTCAGTCAGCTGATATATGAGATTGTTTTAACAGCGTTTACTGGTGTAAAATGGATGTAAATTATACTGAAGCTGATAGTTCTGAAGAGAATTTATTTTCAGAAAGTCAATTATTCAGAAATATTGTACTCTGATAGTTGTACAGGTCAAAACCATAATACAAAAATATCATTAGCTATGCTAAGGTTGCATAGGATCCACAAATATCAGGAACACATATTGATCACAAGGCATGAATTTCTATAAACCAAATCTTTAGAAAATGCAATAACTAATAGGAAAATGTCATCAAACAGTTCCAAAGTTAATTGGCTGAAAATGAACTGGATATGGTATGTCAAAGGACAGCCTGATGTAATTCTGTTCACAGAAACACTTCAGCAAATAATGCTATTTGAAGAACTATGTTTAAAAAAAGCAGGTAAAGTAGGAAGACCACTACATTTCACATCGCTGCATCAAGAAAAGTTGTATGAAATCATCCAACAGTTAAAGAAAAAAGATATGCTTGAGCTACTTAAGTTTATCCCTCCTTTATACCATTAGTTTTTTTTTTCATACACTTCCATCACAAAATGAAAGTCAGGAAAAAAGATCCGCTGTACCTTCATATTCTCATCAAAACAGAGAACCAAGATTCTGAAAGTGATGCATCAGAGGTTTATAACTTAATGATAACCCAACACTTCATGAAGTGGCTGGTATTGTCCACTGGTAAACTTTTCAAATGCTTCAAACTTATTTAAAATAATTTATTATATTTAATTGGCAGTGGTACTAAACATGTACTGTTATGTTCCAAAATGCGTGTTATTAGTTTCCAGATAGCTCGAGCACCAGACAATTAATCTTGCCAAGTTAAACGAGGATTCTCTCTCAGTATAATTAGCATTATTTAGCAGAAAAGATTTCAAATCAAAATGCTGTCAATCACTAAAGTAAATTCTATCCAAAATATCAAAACTCTTACCCAAGCGAAAAAAATTAGAAAGACAAAAACTATTTCATAAAACAAATAAAGTTTATTCAAAAATCTAGACTCACCAAAGTGCAACTTCTTTCTACAAAAATATCTGAACAATTCTGCTCTCTAACAAAACCACTCCACTGAGCTCCAAACTCTGCTCCAATGAGCTCTCACTGTCTCACATTCTAACAATCTAACATTTGTCTACTAACTACTCCGTGACCTAACATCACATATATTACATGTGGCATGCAACTGGCACGTATGTGTTGCACACTGGGAAAGTCACACTTGCATAATATGATGAATGGACACTCATGCTAGCTATGATACAAGAAATTATGGGTTCCTTCTGCATGCATTAACAGCTGTCAATCAAAAATCAGAGTTGCGCATGTGCAACTCCTCTTGCAATATGGGCGAAGGAGAAATGATGATTCAACTTAAATATAATGACGCAAAATAATAATTTAACATAAATACAGAAAAGCTGGTTAAGGAAAAGTATGGTAGCTAGGTAGTCAGTGGAAGGAGAGCTATGCACCAATCCCCTGTGATGATGCATAAAACCGGCCAGGCCTAGCACCAAATGTTCGACCTCTCCTTCTTGTGGTGCAGGCCATTAGTCCCTTTCAGAAGAGATACTCTTGTGGAAGTGAATGGAAGGGAGGGCTACCATATTAGTGTGTCCTACTGATCTGGACAACTATGGCTACTTTTCTTTTTTTTCTACCCTGCTGAGGAGTGATCAACCACACAGGGTTCTGGTGCGACCATATAAACTAACTGGACTAGATTAAGGCTCTGAGCTTGATTACGGATCCTGAATTTGTTGCACTGGTGGGCTTCTCTGGAGGGAAAATCTGCCACTGTGTTTTTTGTTTGTTTGTGGGTTGCCAGCCCAATGTGAATAGATTCATAGGATATGTTTTATCACCTGGTGCATGATCCGGAGCAGAGGTCATCGCAGGCACCTGAACTCTTCGCTTCTACTGGCATCGTCAAATTCTGCATTGGAGGAAGTCTTCCAGTGTAGATGGTTCAGCCTTTAGTGATGGGAGAACAGGTTTTTGCCCCATGATTGTGATTAGGGGGATGTTTGATATTGTCGGCATTCCCTCTCAAAATAAATGTTGTTTCTTTAAACATCCCACTAACCATTTTCTCTCCTTAGGTAGTTGGAATGTGAGGACTCTGCACAGAGTTACTTAAACTTAAAAAGTGTTGTGCTAAGGTTAAAAATTATACCTTTAATTCTGAAGATCTTAAAGACCCAGTTATAGCTAAAGCTTACCATGATAAGTTACTTAGTCATCATAACAATCATGGTTTGCTTACTACTGAAGTAGAAAAAGAATGGGCCCATTTTAAATGGGCTTTTTTTGGAAAATAACAGTACTCTTTTACGAAAACAGGTGCAGAGGAGGCAGAATTATTTGAGTGATAAGGCACTTGAGCTTATTTCAGAAAGAAAGAACTGTCGGAATATCTTTAATCAATACCCTAATAGTCCTAATAGAAAGCATTACAGAGAGTTTAATAAACATGTAAAGGATCAGTTAGCTGCTGATAAGAATCTTTGGTTTGATGGTTTGGCTGACAAAGACCGAGGAAGAGTTAGACAATATAACAGTAGAGAGCTGTACCAGATAGTTAATGCGGGCATGTGTGCAGGGATTGAAGGATAAACAAGGTAAGATTATAGAAGGTGAGGATTCTGTCATGGCTAGGTGGGCTGAACATTTCAGTGATGTTCTAAATAATGTGGTTAGTTTTACTCCCATTGTTTGCAATGATGGCAAATGCATTGGTGGCTTTAATGTTGGCCCTATAACACAATCTGAAGTTATTTTGACTATTTGTAAACTTAAACTTCATAAATCCCCAGGAGTAGATGAAATTACTACAGAAATACTTAGAGCTGGGAATGTTTCGGTTACCGCTTGGATGACTGAAATTTTTATTATCTTTTATGATAAAGGCATGGTTCCAAAATATTTTACCAGAACTATTATTATCCCTATTTTCAAAACAGGTGATCGCAGATCTTGTGATAACTATAAGGGTATCAGATTACTCTCTGTTCCAGGGAAAGTTCTTTGCATGATTGTGCTTAATAGAATTAAGAATTTGGTTGACAGGCAATTGTGTCATGAGCAATGTGGATTCAGAAGTGGTAGGGGATGTGTGGATCAGATATTTTCACTTAGGCAGATTCTTGAGAAATGTTTAGAGTTTCAAAAACCTTTGGTTGCTAGCTTTGTTGATTTCATAAAGGCTTTTGACTCTGTTTATAGTCATAATTTCTTGTTGATTATGAGATTGTATGGCATACCAGACAAGTTAGTTTACATAATGAAAGCTCTGTATAATAACACTGAGTTGCATGTGAGAGTTGGTAAGGCTTGTAGCAATTGGCTTAGCATTGCTTCTGATGTTCGACAAGGGTGCATTTTGTCTCCTTTTCTCTTTAGTTTGGTTATTGATTATGTTATGCAAAATTCACTGCAAGGAAAAGATTTTGGCCTTAAATGGTCTGGAGATACCAAAATTTCTGATTTAGATTATGCTGATGATCTAGCTCATTTTTACAAGTGATGTTGATGAGATGAACTCTTTCAATCGAGCTGTTGATGAGACTGGTAATAGAGTTGGTTTGGTGATAAACAGGGATAAAATTAAAGTGATGAAAATTGGTTAGGCTGTTGATGTTTCAGTCGCTATGAATGATTGTGCCTTGAGCAAGCGTCTCAGTTTAATTATCTTGGGAGTTATGCAATAGATACTAGCGATATATGGCATGAGATTAACAGCGAATACGGATTGTCTCTGTGACTTTTAGAAATCCATGGAGAGCATGGAGAAATAGGCATATACACCTAAATATTAAAATTAGACTGCATAATAGTTTGGTTCTTTCTAGGGTTAGTTATGGTAGTGAAACTTGGACACTTTGTAAACAAGATAACAGGAAGCTAGATGCTTACACATTATCTTGGGCATTAGGTGGTTGAATTTTGTAGGTAATGATGAAGTTAGGCAAAGGAGTCAGCAACCTCCTTTAAGCAGCATATTGTGCAGAGAGAGATTCCATTGGTTTGGCCAAGTTGCCCGAATGGATAATTATAGATTAGCGAATAAGGTTATGAACAGTGTGCTTAAAGGTCTCAGAAAGAGAGGTGACCTAGGATGCAGTGGGCAGACAATGTCAAACAGGACCTTGTTAGAATTGGTGTGCAGTAGCCAGATGCATCAGATGTAGCTAAGGACAGATATGCTTGGAGAACTAAATTGCACAGTCTGGTTGGACCTCTGTAGCCCATGGCTGCTTGAGATGATGATGAAAGTGAATGGGTGAACTATCACAGTTCCATTGTCAACAGTACCATTCAATCATTTCATTCATTTAACCAACATCAACAGTACGATTCAATTAAAAAATTTAGGTACTATTTCTGTGTTTTATTCTTACATTATTATAAAGTTTTCAATAGTATGTTAGGAGGTCAAGTCTTAGGTTGCTCAAAATGTTCAGAGTCCAAAACATGGAAGTCAATATTTTTTTTTCATATTATTATTTCTAATGTTATGGTAAGACATAAATTTTGACATATTTTAAATATGTATAAACTGTTTATTTTTGTAACACAATTACTAGGTAAACTAATAAAAATATTCCTTCAGAATTTTCTGTGTTGATTTTAGCAAATCCTTACAAGATCTCCTCTAATCAAGTTATGAATTCTGACCTCTGAGCTCGGTGGCAGGTAGCTTAGATGTCAGAGCACCTGAAATGCTATCAAGAGAATGTGGGTTCATATCCCACCCGGCTCAAGACAATTTTTCTTCTAAAAATTGTTATCGATGATAGTGATTTTTTTTCCTTGTCTGTTAAATAGAAATGTTGAAAAATTTCAATTTAATGGTTCTGACACTTTAAAATATTGTAAACAATTTATATTAATATATAATTAATATATATATTTAAAAGACTGGTTTTTATAATACATTTTTTGTAGACTCATTATTCATTTATTATTTTATTTAATTTTCATATGGAATTTTCTAGATTAAAAATATAATGCAATGCTGCTTAAGCAGTACTAATACCATTTACAATAATTTGTGAACTTTTACCTGGCCAATATTAGTTTTTTTTTACAGTATTTGTTCTTTGAGACCACATGTGTGTACTTATGTTACAAAAATTTAGTGTGCAGTTAAGGGTCAAGATAAAACAATAAAACACCCATTATCCATGTATTTTGTGTTTTCCATTTTCTTTACATTATTTCTTTGTTCTTTTTTTTTCTAGAATCAGGGTTCAGAAATCATTCAAAAAATTCAAAGAACAGCTGCTCAATGTTTGTCTCAGCTGTCAAAACTCAGCTGATGTGGATCTCAAAGATAATAGTTTAACAAGCCAATGGGTATTAAAGGGTTACTGTTGACGAATGTCAATAGTAACCCTTTAACAGCAAGATTGCATTTTGTTTACGGCTATTGATTAAACATATAACAATGAAAAGACACCTAAAAGTTTAGCACTTGTATATTTTTCAATTACTCCATAAAAATTTATTTCAGAATCAACTACAATACTTTAAATTTTAAGTAATTTGCCACCCGCAAATTGTGCCACCCTGAAGAGGCTGCCTCACCACCTCATGCCACAGTTCTGGTTGTGAAAATGGTTCACCATGAGAGGGACTTGCCCTCGAGGTCTGAGGGAAACATAGAAAAGGATGAATAAGCTATACCACTGTCACTCTTAGCTTCTAGACCAAAGTTAATTACTTTGGAAGAGAACAGAGGAAGAGAGGAACAGTATCTGCACTGCTGAGAACAAGGCAGAATGTCAAATGGCTATGAATAGAGCTGAAAGAGTGCAATGTGAACAAGGAGCTACAGGAAAAAGTGAAGTATAATGAATTTGCAGAATTAGATGGCAAATTTCAAAATCATTAGAGATGTAATTCTGGTTTGGTTAAACCATGGAGCAAATCATGATTCAGTGTGAAGAATTTCATTTTAACAAATTATTCTGAAACAGGTGGAACTATTTTCTATTGGTTTATTGTGCTGGATGCTGGTAGGAAGCCCAGGAGAGAGAATATTTTAAAGCATGTGTGAATGCCATGATATTTGAGAAACAATGAAATGTCAGCTATGTTTCAGAAACAAAGTGTCATTTAAGGCCAACTATGGAGGTATGTACAGTTTTTCAATTCTTACATGGGATGGCAATTGCAAAGGGAGGCAAGCAAAATTATAAAATGCCATTCAGGGCCATCTTAAACCTACCTAGGCTACTAGGCAAAAGTAAAATATGGGTCCCCAGCATTTGCTATGTCAAAAGATGCCCTGAAGCGGTTTATGCCAGTCAAATGGCTTTAACTAGCCATTGAAAGCCATCAGTAGAGGCAGAGCACCTTAGCACCTACCTGGCTCAGAAAGAAGGTAAAAATGGTAAGCCACATAAGTAAAGTCTCATGGACCCTACCAAATTAGCATATTTGCTCAGTGGAAAGGCCTTGCTCACGGGGTTAAAAGAACCAGTGAGCATAGATGTAGAGAACAGATACTGAATGGGACAAGCCTATACATGACAGTAAACCAGAAATGTTTCCAGAACAAATCTACTTACAGAAACAATTCATTGAGAATCATGAACAGGAGGAATGATTTGTGAGTTCTGTTTTAAGGGTCGAGGCGGATACATTTAAAGTTTTTGGAAACAAGTTGTACCCCACCTAGAAAAGTGAGGGGGACATCATACTGTGTCAGTCTTGAAGTCACCCTGTGGGTTGGGTTGTTTTACCTCTGAGCAGCACTCTTTTGCACACAATGGGCTAAATGACCAGGTCACAAGGATTCCAAGAGCTCAGAGAAAATTGAGGGAAGGTGACTCACTGGAGAGATGTTAGAAGAATAGAGAGCAGCCTCCATCAAGGCAATCTAGGTGGGTTCTTCAATGTGAATAGGGTATGACTCTCCCACGCATAGACCATGGTTTAACATCTAATCTGACAAAGAGTCGCTTTTCCAAGGCCATTAGAGTGGCACCCTGTGGGTAAGAGGTACAATGGTAAAGGGTTGTCCAAATAAGAGTCTTAGTTTGGCACCAAGGACACAGTACACATAAAATAACTTTTCCAGAATATGAATTTTGTCACTAAAGCCAAGAAGCTCAAGTGAAATTTAAAAGAAAGAAGTTGAAGGGGGGGGGGGAGAACTCTGCAATGCAAGGGATGGTAACAATGCCCGATTCAAAACCAGTCCTTCAATTAGCACAGCAATATATCAGTTAATGTGGTCAACATTTCACAGCAATTTACTGACACAGTGGTCTAGAACATTCAAGCATGAAGCACACAAAGAACTGCAGCCACCAGAAGAGTTTGCAACCAGATTCCAGATTCAAACCCTTTTCTAACTGCAAACCGCCAAACAACCTTAAGGTAAAGTCACCATGAGCAGTGATCTTCTGGCCAAGCATTAGCAGAGATCTAAACAAAGCAACACAGAGTATGGCCAAAGGGAATACTAATGCATGCTTTTCCTACGTTGGGCACTTTCATTAAAGCAAGCTAGATGGAAAATCACAGGCTGAGGGGTTGACAAGTTGCCAGGCAGCAGTTCATAGGTTGTGCAAGCTAAATTCACACCTCCTACACTGGGTGGCATCCCTCCTCCTGGTGTAATGTATCATGTATATGCCTTCAATGTTTACTTATGGAGTGTAGGCATAGCAACAGTGAAGTACAGTGTTGGCACTTACAATATAATAGCTGTGGCCTTTCAAATACTTTGATGACTGGAACTTTTTGCATTGAGGAGGCCTATAACCTAATTATTGTGATTCCACCAGTGTTTGTGTATGACGATGCACTAATGCAAAGAAGCTTGCATGAAATACAATAGTACCTACATGAACTCTGATACATGAATGACTTTCATTGTATTTATATTCCTATTCATTAACTTTGATGTTTTATGAACTTTGAGCACTGAACAAATTTTATAAAAACTGTTTTGTTTAAAAGATGGTGTTCTTCTGAAGGACATACCTGAGTTCCTGGTAATTCTCGATCAAAACTGAGGCAAATGATGTCTGACTTGAATTTTTCAAAGTCAGACTATGACAGAGAGGCAGCCAGAATTGCCATTTTCTGGTCAGGTCTCTCCCTCCTGAACAACCACCACCCAGTGTGAAAATTCATGGGCCTTGTTCATGTGCTGGTGAAGCAGAAACATAAGTTTCATTACAGTCCCCCCCCCCCCCACCTCCAAAGCAAGAAGGTTAGAGGTATCTAAGCACAAGCCAGACTAGTTGAGTTACATTTACACATTCAAAACATATGACCATGTCTGGTGGACTTTTTAACTGAGAAGATTTGAAAAAAGAGACAGTTGTATTTTGGTTGGTTCCATAGCTTTCCAAACATCAGGTTGGATCCTCCAGGGGTGGATTTACTGATGAGCCAATGAAGTGGCCACTTAGGGTCCCCAAATAATTCTGTGAATTGCTTTCAAAATTGTAGAGTCACTTCTATATATCATTATAAATTTTAAATACACACCATAGGGTTCCTAAATGTCATTCCACTTAGGGCCCCTGAACTTTCAAAACCACTACTGGGATCCTACTGGATCCATTTTTCTTTCTACAGTTATGGGATCACCCCATATCTCCTTATTGACTATGCCCTAGTGCTAATACTACATTTTTTATGTATATATTAATGCCATTGTTTATGTATATATTAATTCCATTGTTTATGTATATATTAATTTGTACTATATCTCTCAATGAAAATAAACTCTAACTGTAAATAATAAAAGTTCATCAGAAAATATGAAGAAGTGTGACTATCGTCCGCCAATTAGAGCCATCCTCCCATTAGAATGTTGATATCCTTTACTGAGAAACAATGTTCCAACCCACATTGAAAGATGTTCATTTATAGTTGCCAAACAAAGCTACTTTACCTCCAAAAAAATTTATTTTCCATTAGAAGGGTTTACAATAAACAGATTTTCATCTGGGATAACATCATATTTTCTTACCCCAAATTTATCAATACATCTAAATACCCCAAACTGCATTTCATTATAAATTACAAGAGTTAGTTGTTAAAGACTTAAATAGCTAAGAAATAGCAGTAAAACTATGTTTATTTCAGACAGGCATAAACTAAGAAATATAACAAATCTCTTGATAAAAAATGACTTACTGAATAAGTGCAATTCTCCTGAATAACAACTCTGCTGGAAAAGCTTTCATTGTAAGCTTCAATTTTCAATGTGCGTGACTGACGATCTAATATGTTTTTTTGTATAAAAAACACAAATTCAACTCCAATAATCTAAAATAAAAGGAAAACACAAGTATGGATATAGAAAAGTTATATAAATAACAATTATTATAACTATAAAGTAGCAGTTTATTCAATCATTTGAGACAATTGTAGTATTAAAATATGATGTGCAAATTGCATTTCTTACATCATAAGACTAAAATATTTCAATACTTTTTTATATATTATTAATATGAGGAAAATTTACAGTGCATTGGATGAAATTAAGTATTTAACACTGTAAAAATCATAAATCTTGACACAAACGTGTGAAAAGTATTCAACACAAATTGGTTAATAAAGACAGCTAAAAATCAATAAAACATTTCTATCATACACTGAACACATATTTTGTTAGCTGGCAAAAGAGAGAATTGATAAAAGATGTTGAGAATATTAAAATTTCAATACTTTATCATTGCAACCAAAGCCCTTATAACTGATTTGTGTTTTGCCACCGATACCACTATTCTTGACACATCGAGCCCACCTGTGATTGACCTAATTCAAGTCTTCCAGCAACCACCATATCAAGAAATCATCTAAATGATGACTTGCCATTTATTTAGTAGATTCATCAATTCATCTGTTTAGTAGAAATAATGAGATTACCCCCCCCACTTCAAGCAACAATTTTGAAATGGAGTTATCTGGTAGCAACTTGTATGTTGCCAAGTATTGTGGAATCATAGATCACTTTCAATTGGATATTCGAAATTTGCATTTATTGTTGCCTATAAGAGCATATTTTTACCTTCAGGGATGTTGTTAAAATTAAGATATTGATGAAATATGCTGTGCTACTTAAAATTTGTCCACCAGTGTGGTATGAATTCTATTTAAAGTAAACCAGTAATAAGGAACAAAAAAAAATAGGGAGAAGAGGTCACTCATTAATCTTTGCCAATGTCACTAGAAATTACATACTGATTTAGGTAAAGTATTCATGTGAAACATTCAGTTCCTGTAGTGCTCTTCTCATTTTTGGAACATAGAGAACAAAATGTTCATATTATTGTACTTTTGAAACATTATCTTGTGTCAGAGTCCAAATTTCAAATATATTTAAATAACTTTCTGAGCCAGGAAACAAATTTTATGGCCTGCCAGAAATTTGAAAAATACAAAAACAGAAGACATTTGTTTAAAAAAAAAAAACTATGAAAACCATACGATTTTGCTCATTTCTTACAAAACTGTGAAATATATTACATGTAATTATATTATTTAGTTTCCTGCTTTCAAATCATATATTTTTAAATGCACTATGATTTATTTACAAGTTCATTCAACATAACAGTACTTTTGCATTTTAGTTCAATGTATTAAAATTAATTACCTGTTGGGTCTGTTAGATTTTGAAACAGCCATACTCACAAGTGGCACATTATAAAAAGTACATGTTTCCTGTTTTCATTAGATACTGTCTTTGATGCAACAGATATATTTCCATGACCTGTATATCAAATGCACTCAGAATAGGCTTTGTAATTCCACATATCAATACCAAAGAATGACTTTCATTTTCCTAAGCAATGCCAGCAAATGGGAAAATTTAGCATCTTCAACAAATGGCATTTACAGAATTTAGGTTTATCTCTGCTAACTCCTGCTCTTCCTTCAGTGGGAAAGGGAAAACCAATGGTATTGGAAAAGCCACCATCCATCAGATGGGATATTAAGTCATGGCTCCCATGTGCAAGTAAGCCCTATCCCATTCACATTAAAGAATGTTGGATGGCTTTGAGAGGAGGCTTCCATGTGTCCTCTAGACTAGAATGTTGTATGCCTTTGAGAGGAGGCTTCCATCTGTCCTCTAGACTAGAATGTTGGATGCCTTTGAGAGGAGGCTTCCATCTGTCTGTCCAGTGGAGAGTGGTCTTTCCCAACCTTTGATGAAGTTTTGCAGTCCTTGTAACCAGGCTTTCTAGTCCATCGTGTGCAAAAAAAGTGCCAATCACAGTTAAATAACAAACCATCAGAATGTAAGATTGGGTTGGGTTGTTTTATCTCCGAGCAAATTTTTTTGCACACAATGGGTTCAATGGCAAGGTCACAAGTACCCCAAGGGCTCAGAGAAGATCGGGGGAAACCCAGCAGATTTGAAATATTTGTCCAGCAACCTATGGGTATGGGATATACTAATCATGAAAGTTAGCTTGAATTATTGAACTATGGAGGATACCAGAATCATGAAATTAAAAATATGTAATGCACTGATGTGTTAATAAACAATGCAAGTGCAGGATATTGTATTTAATGTATATGTAAATAAAAAAAGATGTTTAAGGCCTAATGTGCCTAAAGTGCTCATGTGAAATAAAATCTATGAGCAAAAACACTGAATCATTTTATTTTACAGTATATAGGCAAGTATAATCACAAAGGTAAATGAACTCTTCATCATCATCATCCTCAAGTGGACATGGGCTATGGAGGTCCAACCAGACTGTGCAATTTAGTTCTCCAAGTATATCTGTTGCATCTGGCCACTGCACACCAATTCTAAAAAGGTCCTGTTTAACATTGTCTGCCTATCACATCCTAGGTCTCCCCCTCTTTCTGAGGCCTTTAGGCACACTACCAAAACCTTATTCACTAATCTATAATTATCCATAAGGACAACATGGCCAAATCAATGGAGTCTCTCTCTGCACAATATACAGCTCAGAAGAGGTTGCAGACTCCTTTGCCTAACCTCATCATTACTTATAAAGTTCAACCACCTAATGCCCAAGATACTGTGTAAGCATCTAGCTTCCTGTTATCTTGTTTACAAAGTGTTCAAGTTTCACTACCATAACTAACCCTAGAAAGAACCAAACTATTATGCAGTCTAATTTTAGTCTTTAGGTGTATCTGCCTATTTCTCCATGCTCTCCATGGATTTCTAAAAGTCACAGAGACAATCCCTATTCGCCTGTTAATCTCATGCCATATATCGCTAGTATTATATTGCATAACTCCCAAGATAATTAAACTGAGACGCTTGCTCAAGGCACAATCATTCATAGCGACTGAAGCATCAACAGCCTAACCAATTTTCATCACTTTAATTTTATCCCTGTTTATCACCAAACCAACTCTATTACTAGTCTCATCAACAGCTCGATTGAAAGAGTTCATCTCATCAACATCATTTGTAAAAATGAGCTAGATCATCAGCATAATCTAAATCAGAAATTTTGGTATCGCCAGACCATTTAAGGCCAAAATCTTTCCCTTGCAGTGAATTTTGCATAACATAATCAATAACCAAACTAAAGAGAAAAGGAGACAAAATGCACTCTTGTTGAACAACTGAAGCAATGCTACACCAATTGCTACAAGCCTTACCAACTCTCACACACGACTCAGTGTTATTATAGAGAGCTTTCATTATGTAAACTAACTTGTCTGGTATGCCATACAATCTCATAATCAACCACAAATTATGACTATAAACAGAGTCAAAAGCCTTTTTGAAATCAACAAAGCTAGCAACCAAAGATTTCTGAAACTACACATTTCTCAAGAATTTGAGTGAAAATATCTGATCTACACATCCCCTATCATTTCAATTGACTGTCAACCAGATTCTTAATTCTATTAAGCACAAACAACCAAATAACTTTACCTGGAACAGAAAGTAGACTGATATCCTATAGTTATCATAAGAACTGTGATCACCTTTTTTAAAAATAGGAATAATAATAGCTCTGGTAAAATCCTTAGGAACCATGCCTTTATCATAAAAGATAATAAAAATTTCAGTCATCCAAGTGGTAACTGAAACATTCCCAGCTCTAAGCATTTCTATAGTAATTTCATCTACCCCTGGGGATTTATGTAGTTTACGTTTATAAACAGCCAAAATAATCTCAGATTGTGTTATAGGGCCATCATTAAAGCTACTAATGCATCTACCATCATTACAAAAAATCAGAGTAGACCTAACCACATTATTTAGAACATCACTGAAATGCTCAGCCCACCTAGCTGTGAAAGAATCCTCACCTTCTATAACCTTACATTGTTTATCCTTCAATCCCTATATACCTGTCTGTTTTGTACCACACAAAACATTAACTATCTGGTACAGCTCTCTGCTGTTATGCTGTCTAACTGCTTCTTTAGCTTTGTCAGCCAAGCCATCAAGCCAAAGATTCTTATTAGCAGTTAACTGATCCTTTACATGTTTATTAAGCTCTCTGTAATGCTTTCTATTAGGACTAGTAGGGTATTGATTAAGGACATTCCTGCAGTTCTTTCTTTCCGAAATAAGCCCAAGTGCCTTATCACTCAGATGATTCTGCCTCTCTCTGCTCCTTTTTCCTAAAAGAGTACTGTTAGTGTCCAAAAAAGCCTGTTTAAAATGATCCCATTCTTCCTCAACTTCAGTAGTAAGCATACCATGACTGTCATAATTATTAAGTAATCTATCATGGTAAGCTTTGGCTATAACTGGGTCTTTCAGAGCTTCAGTATTAAAAGTAAATTTTTTAATCGTAGCACAACACTTTTTAAGTTTAAGTTGCAAGACTCTTTTTGACAAGGTAATGATCAGATCCAATTTCAGCTCCCCTATACGACCTGGTATTCCTAACAGAACTAGCCCATTTACAGTTAATTAATATATAATCAATCATATTCTTATGCAGTCAACCTGGTGAAACCCGTGTATACTTATGTATGTCGCAGTGTTTGTAATAAGTGTGTTATTCTGGTGCCTATGTAATGGAAATGCCTGCCGATTTCCGTGTTTCTCCATGTTAGCAAGCGTGCATAGGAAGCTTCAGAATTTGCCACATGAGGGCAGCACCATTCTGCAGTCAGCTCACCTAATGATAAGTAAACGGCTCGCTAACAGTAAGTAAAAAGTGATCTGGTCAAAGTTATATGGTAGAGAATCAGGCAGATGGCTAATCAAATACAATAAACTAGAACCTTTCTCAGAGATACAACAGGAATAATGATTTAAATTCTCCATTATGAAAAATATGTTTAAAAATAATCGTGTTACAATTGAAAATTATTATTCATTAAAATCCGAAATTTTCAAGTGTTTACCCAATAATGTTATTTTAAAGGCAATTCTTTAAAGAACAAAATTAAAAATTTTTTCAAACAATTCTTTCCTTAATTTAATAATTGTAATTACTATTGCAATTGAGCTTATTTATTGTTAAGGGAAATTCATAAGCAATAGATTAAGGCAAGATTATTTTGATATTAATTCTCGATTTTTTTAATTAAGCATTGAAATGGAAAATTTGCTAAAAAATTAAAGATTAAAAGTAATAGTTTTTTTTTTTAAATGCAATAGGCGTAAAGTTTATGTTGCAGTATAGAATTGACTTTTTATATGTTAGTCTTTTTATTTCATTATTTCTCCCAACCTACAGGGACCCTCCTTTTTTTTGCTTGTTTTAAAGTAATGTTATTTTTATAATCACGTCAATTGACGATTTTACATAAGTAGTCAATTTTCATCATTTTTCAGTTTAGAAGGATAAAGGGGCTCCATTTAGAATACAGCTGTAAGGCTCTTATTTAGAACTTTGTTCCAGGGCACCCATTTGGAACTTGGCTCCCGGTCTCCCAATTGCTTAATGCACCCTGGTTCATACACATATTTGTGCAGTTCAGAAAGCTCACAAAGTGTTATAAACTTCAACATTCCATTAGTCATATATGTACAAGACTGGTTTCAGAAGAGTGGGAGGGGGGCACACAAGAGTATCCAGGTCGAAGAAAATGAGCGACATTTTACTACTATACCTAGCACTAATTTTTTTAAGTAACACAATATTTGAATTAGTGAAAAAATTTAAATTGGTAGTAACAATATTATGCTCAAAGAAAGCTATAGCATTATCTTTCCATTATTTCAGTGGAAATCTAACTATGAAGCTCTATAACAGGGAGGACCAAACATTTAGACTCTGCGATCGACTATTAAGACAGAAAATCTTTTGCGATCGACCATAGTACATACTCAATAATGATTTAACACTGCCTGACCAGCGAAGCATAAAATAAAATTCAGCATCAAACATATTAATGTGACATTGTTACATTAATTAAAATCTTTTCCACCTAAAACTGGCAGCTATGAGATCGACTGTTTGGTTATCTCTGCTCTGTAACATCTAAAATATGCATTTAATAAGAAATGTGATGAAGATAAAGATTGTAGACTGGTAATTGTAGACCCATCAGGGCTAGATTCTTTTCGAACCACGTGTGTGTGCAGAAGGGTACAGTTGCTCAAAAAACTATCCGAACACTTTGTGTACTGTACACGAAGGTTGCCAGATCACTAATTCCTAAAAAAATCATTGCCAGATTTTTTTTCTGAATTCTGTAATAAACCGTAGTGTTCGGATATTTTTTTGAGCGACTACTTATCAGGATGCTGGCCAATAAACACAAACTCAGATATTAAATTTATTACTAGATGTTGAACTGTCGAGTTTATCCGAGTTTATCTCAATATTTAATATCATTAACATACTTGTAAGACATGCTTTCCATCTATTGGCAAATAAAAAGCCACTAGGGCTAAAAAATTGCCTAAAATAATGCTTATATGTGACATAAAGGGAATGTTCATAGCATTAATTAGAGGAGATCTTGATCGACCGCTCAGTGGTCTAGAGCACCTGAAATGTTATCAGGAGGTCGTGGGTTCGTATCCCACCCGGCTCAGACAATTTTTCCTCTAAAATTGAAATCGACGTCAAAGTGCCTATTTATTACAAACTCAGATTTTACATATACACATTTGATGCATTTAATGAAAAACTGTGACTGAAGTGAAAGATAATCGAATTTATTTGAATTCTCAATTTATCATCAATATTTGTTCAGTATTTAAAGAGCTGTGGAAGCTGGAAAATTTAATGATAAATTATCCTGTTTCATAAAAATTATCCTGTTTTTTAACATTGAAATAATCATTATGAAACTTTTAAAATTTACATTTTAATAAATAATTTGAAAAAATATTTATTAAGTTTTAATTAATATGTGAAATAAATTCTTATGACCCATTACTGTTTTGAAATATTCTAGCTCCCATAATTCCTTAAATACTAAATGAATGCTGTTGAAAATCGAGATTAAATAGATAAGATTAAAATCTTGAATCTATTTTTAGCAACATTTTTTCATTAAGTGAATATGTTAGAAGTTACAGAGCTTGCAAGTAAGATTCCCATTTACATAACACAGAAATTTTCTAATATTTTGTTAGGGTATGTGTCGTTTTTCTGCTGAGGTCCTGCCATCCTCTCAGACCTTCTACTATGGCATATAAACTGACAGGCTCCTGTCAGACCTCTGTGGCAAGCAGCTGCTTGAGGGGGTATTTATTTTTTTTTATAGTGTAACTCAATTCCGTATATTGGTTTCTGTGATTCCAAAATATTATTTATTCAAAAGTGATCTCAGAAATTTTTTTCTAATTTCTCATGTCATCGTTATGTTCCCGACATATTGATGCAGCCACCTGTCTTGCAGATCCAGTTTGGAAGAAATTCAATTAAAACTGAGTTTCGCTTCTGCAAAACATTACACAATATTGCATCATCATTCAGACTTCTAGTTCAAGATAGAAGAAAGTAGACAAAACAGTAACTAATCACATATGAACAAATTCGTATCAGAATTCAATTTTGAAGCAAGCAGTGAACAGTGTAATAACCTATACTGCAATGAAGCAAGTAAAACAGCGGATTGCCAGCACCACAGCAGACAAAAATGTAACAAGCGCTGCTGTCGCTCTATGTCTTGAAATCGGCAGGCATTCCCATTACATAGGCACCAGTTATTCTCAAACCATTAAGTATACTTATCTGTATGAGATGGTGCCCATTGCCATTGCAGCTACCAATATCAAAAGGGCCTATCACCCCTCCCCAAAGGGCAGAGTCAGTACCAACTTTTACATTGTCACCTAGAAAAAGGCTAATATCTCCTTTCTTGACAGAATTCAAGATGTCCTGAAGTTGTCCATAAAACCTATCCTTCTCATCCTCATCAGCATCCTCAGTTGGGGCAAAACAGCAGATAACATTCAAATTTTTAATGGTCTGAAATTTTGCTGTAAGAAACCTTTCATTAATGCACTCATATCCTAAAAGAGCATTACTAGCATGTCTGCTGAGAAGCAGACCCACGCCTTGGTGATGCTTATTGTCATCCCTTCCTGAAAAGAGAAATTTAAGATTATTTTTAAAAATCTGACCTTTGTCCATCTGGTCTCTTGCAAGCCGAGAATATCTAAATTATAATGGTGGAATTCTTGTGTGAGGACATCAAGAGAAAAAGCTCTGTGCAGAGTCCTGACATTCCAACTACCTATGGAGAGAAAATGGTTAGTTAGATGTTTAAAGAAACTATGTTTATTGAGAGAGGGAATGCCGACAATATCAAACAGTCCCCTAATCACAGACATGGGGCAAAGACCAGTTCCCCCACACTAAAGGCTGAAGCCATCTACACTGGAAGACTTCCTCCATCGTAGAATTTGAAGATGCCAATAGAAGCAAAGAGTTCAGGTGCCTGCGATGACCTCTGCTCAGGATTATCCACCAGCTGATAAACATATCCTGTGAATCTATTCACTTGGGGCAGTCAACCCACAAACAATGAGAAAACAGTGGCAGATTTTCCCTCCAGAGAAGCCCACCAGTGCAGCAAATTCAGGATCCATAATCAAGCTCCGAGTCATAATCCAGTCCAGTTAGTTTATATAGTCAGCACCAGAAGCCTGTATGGTTGACCACTCCTCATCAGGGTATAAAAAAAAGAAAAATAGCCATAGTTGTCCAGATCAGTAGGCCACACCAATATGGCAGCCCTCCCTTCCATTCACTTCCACAAGAGAGTATCTCTTTTGAAAGGTACTAACGGCCTGCAACAATAAGTATTTCAAGTAAATAACATTGCCACTATTTAATATTTGGAAACTAAAAGTGACTTAGTCAAATGCAAGAACTAGAAGCTCCACAAAGCAGCCAATTCAACAAAAATAGCAAATCACTATTTTACAAGACCAGCCAATATCGAGAATTTTATTTACCACTGGAGATTCAGGTGAGTGGAATGCCAGATGAAAAAATTCAAATGAAGAGTAATAATTTCAAAATTAAATGATGTTAAACCAAATGTATGTATATACACTGGGTTCAAATAACTTTGTAATTAAGGGTCTTAGTCATATTCAAATGTTAGGTCTACCTATAGGAAAGTGACCATGCCCAATCGAATGACAGTGACTGTAATGCACCTAGTATTAAATTTAGGAAGTTAACAAACCTAACTCAGCAACAAAGAGAGACAGGGAAAATATTTAAATTAAAAAGTTGTAGAGCATCTTTTAGTCAGTAGGAAATAATATATGGTATGCATGAAAAGTGTAAATAGAAGGCTATAAACATCGATCATTCAAAATTGGATGACCGATGCTTATTAGCCACTGTAAACTACTGTGCAACATTACAGATTCACAAACATATGCAGATGATGATGATGACATAGCACCTGCAGTGAGATAAAAATCAGGCATGGCAGTATGTGATATAGCACTTGTAGGTGTACCAACTGAGGACTCGGTAGGCTACTTCAATTATCAGTACTACGAGACAGAGCTGCTGTATGGTGAGTGTCAACGAAATGCTCAGAAAGTTGTAAAGCTTTTCCAGCTGGTTCACTTTTTTCTTCATCCACAAAATAATTTCAGCTGTTAGGCCTTTTCAGGCTATCTGCCTCGATTTCCCTGTGAAGGAAGGATGTTTCCAGGTTTGATGGTGATTAGTCCGTAATTAATGCTTGTGTGATGTTGGATACCTTGCTTCACTTTGATCATGCCATTGCTCAGTGTGCTAGTGAAGTTTCCAAATATGAGGCCCAGAAAGCTTGGAAGAAATGTCGATAAAGAAAGAGTGAAAGAGAGTGTTGGTGTTTGTGATGTAAATCTGATGTGGTGTAACTGTTTCAGTCCTGAGAAGGAATTTTAAGATGTTGTGTGGAAGGAATGTTGTTACTGGTAACCATTTGCCATGTTGTTTGATAGCTCAACGAGACCACTGCATAATGGCGCATCTAGGAGTGGAAAACCAACAGGATCAGGTACTTGAGTGCTTCCAGCAGACATTCTGCGCTATGTTCCCACTCACACACGTCAGTGAAGCCTGTAGATTAACAGCAGATCCTGAACAAGAATGGTGCATACCTGTACCAACCTGTACTGATGCACAATTTAATGCCAAGGGACCATCAGAGATGTTAAGAATTTTGCAATTTGGTACTAAATACTCTAAAGGATAACCCATCCCTTTTGTCTGAGATCCTTTGGACAGATGAGACACAATGCACACAGCCCAGAAACATTAACAGCAGAAAGTCCATTACTGGGTTAAATTGTTTTACCTCTGAGCGGCACTTTTTTGCACACAATGGGCTAAATGGCCAAGTCAAAAGAACCCTGAAAGTTCAGAGAAGATTGGGGGAGGGGACCCACTGGACAGCTATTGGAAGACAGATGGTAGCCTCCCATCAAGACCATCCAGTGTATTCTTTATAGCCACGACTTAACATCCCATACTATAGACGGCAGCCTTTCCAAGCACATCGCTGTCCCCTGCCAGGCCAGAGGAGGGAGTTTTTCAGAGATAAATCTCAATGCTGGCCTATCCGAGACTCAAACATGGGAACTGCAGATTACAAGCCTGGCATGCTACCAACTGAGCCACCCCCACACCATCCATTAACTGGACTCTTAGCAACCCACTATTTGAATGTGCAGTGAGGCATCATGCAAGTTGGTCACGCCTCTGGTGCTTTTTTTGATTTGGGACAAGAAACTCATTGGACCTGCATTCTATGAGGGGCATTTAAAAAGCTCTGGACATGCATCTACAGAACAAAAAACATTACACTTATCTCAAAAAAAATTTTATTGTCCTTCAAAGTCTCCCCTCCACCATCTATGCAAAGTTGCAAATATCTATACCAATTCTGGAATGCTTGATGGTATTCTTATTGGGGTATACTCCATAACGCTGAATAAATGCATTTTACAAGGTCATCCAACCTTGAAAAAGGCTTCCCAGCAAGTTCCTTTTTAATTTTTGGAAACAATAGAAAATTGCATGGTGCAAGATCAGGTGAATACGCAGGATGAGGTAGCTGTTTGATTTTTTCCTGCTCCAGATAGGCCGTAACTTGCCAGGTTTTGTGGGCACTAGCATTGTTGTGAAGAAGGAGAACCCTAGACATGCCTGTTATTGGATGCTGCTCCTTCTTCTGCTTAACCATTTTGGGCAAAACAATGTTGGTACTGGAAATTTATAGTCATTTTTTCAAGTAAGGCGTCCACAGAAACCACTCCTTGGGAATCGAAAAAAGTTGTACACATCCTCTTCCTTAAGCAAAAGTCTTGTTGGAAGATTTGGGAACATGGTTTATCTTCCACAACCCAAAAATAGTTGTCGACCTTTTCTGGGAGTTGTATAGTAATAAAACTATGTTTCATCATGTTCACCTGTGACAATATCGTTAACTGTTTGGGGTCACTAGGTTCAAACATTGTCAGTCTCCTTGCACAAATCAACTCTAGTCCTTTTTTGGTGTTCTGTCAGTTTGAGGGGTACCCATTTAGCACAGATCTTTCGGAACTTTAAATGTTGTTGAATAATGGTTTTCACCCTACCAATCAATACACTGACAACTAAATTTGTTACCTGAATGGTGATGGATGTGTGATTTTCTTTAATGAGTTCACAAACAGCAGTGATGGTTCTCTCCTTCAAGGCCTGCTTCGGTCTTTCTGCACAAGGGAAGTCTGAAATTATGCATTTTATCTCTGAATTTGCACATCCATCCTATAACAGTACCATATGAACAGGCATGATCACCATATACTTGTGATAATTAGGAATGAATTTTTTTCATGTTGTCCCCAAGCTGCATCTTTGTGAAAATGTCAAATCTTCTCCTGTGTTTAAGCAGGGTCCATGGCAACAACACACAGCTTTCACAGAATGAACTTTACCTGTCACCAGCAAAGAGAGGAATGATGATACGGCCTTTGTTTCTAACACATAATTACAAGTTTAGACAAGCTTTTAAGCAAGTCATAACCTTTTAGTTTTGGAGGAACCCATGCAAACACCTTCATTACAGAATCCAAGGTGGAGTCATACACCTGGGATCCATAGTCCAGTTATGACCAGAGAAGTGTACAAATAGTTAATGCCTGTGATAAAATGACTTTGGCAATGCTGATTGCTGTACAACAAGCTTTTTTTTCTTGCATTCAGATGTACATTGCAGCCGACTATGGGCATATCAAATTGGCTCTAATTAGATTTGTGTGTCTGTGAGTTTTGTTTATAAATAAATAAATAATACCTCCTCAAGCAGCTGCTTGCCACAGAGGTCTGACAGGAGCCTGTCAGTTTGTATGCCATAGGTAGAAGGTCTGTGAGGATGGCAGGACCTCAGCAGAAAAACGACACATACATCCATGCCTTACCCGGGACTCGAACCCAGGTCCCTTAGATCAGTAGCCAAGCGCGCTAACCACTCGGCCACGGGACTGCAAAAAAAGGGTCATTCAGAAAAAGAAAACAGATAGATCAAGAGATGAGGTCATTGCATCCTCATCTCCTGGTGTCATGTAATTCACGGACATCATCACCTACTATCATCATTTGTCTTATGTAGGCCAAGAATTGATACTATTTGTGAATTGGAACGTAATCATTAATCTCTGTAATAATTTTTTTTTGTAATTATTCTCTATTGTGTGTCACGTTTCCCACAGTCTGGGAGTTATCACAACATTTTGTGGTAGCTAACTAATTAATCCAATTTCAAACAATCAGGATTTATAGCCTTCCATCCACTCATTGCATTGGTCACTCATTTCGTGCATGCTATATCACTTCCTAGGTTGCGAGGTTTGTTCCTCGCTAGTGGCGGGTAAAGTTCAGTCTGTAAAAGCTGTATGTTGTTGCTGTGGAGCCTACTAAAGATGTCCAATTCCAAATGATCAGCATTTATCGCATTCCATCCACTCATTGCATTGGTCACTCATTTCACGCATACTATATCACTTCCTACTAATTAGAAGGCATTCCACAACCTAGTAATTTATATATTTTTTTCTATTTCTATATCTGTTTTCCCGAGTTAGGTTTCTTAACTTCCTAAATTTGCCACTAGGGGCATTACAGTCCTGTCATTGGATCAGGCATGGCCACTTTCCTATAGGCAGACTTAACATATGCACCTCTACGATTCTTCATTAAAAAGTTATTTGGGTGTTTTACAATTTTCCTTTGAAACCTTACACAGTTGTATCAGAATAATACGACCACCTTTCTAATAATGGGAATAACCACCCTTGGCCCGGATGACAGTGGCGAGATTGCGTGGCATGGACGCAATGATGCCCTGGAAGGTTACTAGAGGCATACATGCCCATTCAGACTCCAGCAGAGCATGGAGGTTCCGGAGATGACATGGCTGTGGGTCCACACATTGAACCTGTCGATCCAAATAATCCCACAAGTGCTCTATGGGATTGAGGTTGGGCGATTTCGCCGGCCAAGGGAGAAGAGACATCGCTGTCATGTTCCTGGAACCAGTCACACACTACCTTAGCGGCAGGGCACATTGTCCTGTTGGTAGACACCATGACCACCAGGGCAAACATCCAACATGAAGGGATGCATGTGGTCAGTGAGGATGGACTGGTAGCCATTGGCATTCAGGGACCTATCCATTGGTACCAGCAATACCAAGTCATACCAGGAAAACATCCCCCAGACATGCACAATGTCACAGCCGGCCTGTACTTGACCGACAAGCTGTCTGGGTGTTGGTTCTCGTGTGTCTGACGCCATATTCACCACCACCCGTCACTTCTGTGGAGTAGAAACCTCGATTCGTTGGAGAAGGTTACCTTTTTCCACTCTTCCACTGTCCAATGATGATAGTCCCATATGAACTGCAGGCGTCGTTGCCGATGGACCTTAGTTAACATGATCGCCTTTATGCAGCATCAACTCTGGAGACCTATGTGTAACAGGGTTCACTCTACTGTTATCAGGGACACATATCTGGTAATCCAGTGTTCATTTCAGTGTTCAATTGCTGCACTGTTGCATGTTGATTGCCCTTTATCAGTCGACGTTCTCCTATGGGGTTGATGGCTTTTGGGGCTCCACAGTTAAGACATCTGGAGGTACTCGGTGTGCTAGGCAGTCCATTCTTGGTACACCCTTACTACAGCACCTCGCGAACAGCCCACGAAGTCTGCTGTTTCTGAGATGCTTTCATCCTTGGCATGGTAACCGATGATAATTCCTTTTTGAATGTCCGTCAAATCAATACCTTAGCCTATTGTGCTCAGGTTACACACTATGGCTCATCTGTCCTGGCTGACCGCTTATATCTCTGTGTGGTTGACCTTGTCGTGTGCATTCTGTTACGCACCTGGGCAGGTATACTGATTCCGTGGGTGGTCATATTATTCTGATACGACTGTGTATATATTGTGATCAAATAATGTTATCTATTGTTTACTTTTAAAGCTTTTATTTTGCTTATTTTCCAAGAAATGTATTAATATTCTATTTTCTGATCAATAGTTATATCCAAAAACGGCTCATGGAAATCATACAAACTATCGGATTAAAGAGTATTCAGAAAACAGAATGTCAGATTATGGAGGTTTGACTATATTATGCAACAAAGATCATAGGAATATTTGCTATAGAAAACTGAACTACCAGAATGGGGTTCTGGCTAAATTTTAATGATGCTTTTGGTATTTGCTTCCCCTATTCAAAATATCACACTTAGCCAATGAAATGCACTACATATCTTCATTAAATAACAATGAGTATATATGGAATTCAGTGGGGATTTCTGATGTACAATGCAAGAAATCACACATTAACCACAAATCAATTTAAATTAATGAAATTAGTAGTAAAAAACCTTTTTTAATAAATATGGAGCTTCAACATTCAGTCTGCAACGTCTTTCCATAATATGGATAGCACCATCTTCACTTTTGTATTCATATGTTATATCACTTCCAAGAAAGACTGGAATCATTTTACATGTAGGAAATCTTTTTTCATAGGCCTTAAAAAAGAAATACATCAGTTAAAATTAGTTATAAAGATAACAATTACTTGCATAGTAATGACAAAACAGCTAAGGAAAATTGCAATAAAAACTTTCTATTAAAATTTCTTTAAAAACATTTGGTATCAAAGTAATAAAATGATCAGGGTTCTAAAATTTAAAAAAACTTAGAAAGCTTTCTAGCTGGCTAAAATGCATATTATTGCAAACAAAAAAAAAGTAAAAGCTATCTGAAATATATAAATGTCCATAATCTGTGTAACCATAATGCTTTATTTATTTATAATAAATAATTATTATATTACTGAAGTTATGCATATGAGTCGACAACTCCTTTGAGCAGCATATTATGCAGAGAGACTGAGTTGGAATTGGTTTGGTCATGTTGCCCACATGCAGAACTACAAGTTAACAAATAGGGTTATAAACAGTGTGTATAAAGATCTCAGAAAAAGGGTGAGACCTAGGATGCACTCGGAGGACAATGTCAAACAGGACTGTGTTAGAATTGGCCTACAGTAGCCAAATGCAGTAACTGTAGCTCAGAACAGACAAGTTTGGAGGATTAAATAACACATTTGGTTGATTCTCCAGAGTCCATGGCTATTTAAAGATTTTGTATCTATAACCACTTAAGAACTAATTAGGGTTAGAAATGCAACTCATACATAACCCATAAACATACATTAGCCTCAAGCAACCACGTGCTACAAAGGTCCAACCAGACCATTCATTTTAGTTTTCCATCCATCAATTTAGTTTTCCATTCAACTGAGTTTCCAGCTATGGCACTTGGCCACTGCAGGCCAATTCTAAAAAGGTGCTGTTCACACATCGATCCCAAATTTCCCTCTTTTACTGAGGCCTTTACATACATTGTTCATAACTATATTCACTAATCTGTAGTTCTGCATGCAAGCAACAAAGGCAAACCAATGCAGTTAACTCACTACATAGGACTGGGTTATTTTATCTCTGAGAAGCACTTTTTTGCACACAATGGGCTAAATGCCATCACAAGGACCACAAAGGCTCAGAGAAGGTTGGGGGAGGGCACCAACTAGAACAGATTTTGGGAGACAAATAGTAGTCTCCAGTCAAGGCCATCCAACCAGTTCTTTAACCTGAACAGCATATGGCTCTCCCACACATGGAGCCACAGCTTAATGTCTCATCCAATGGACAGCGACCTATCCAAGCCCATTAGTTTCCCCTACTGACAGAGGGCATGGTGGGGAATCCAGCTGGGACTTGAACCTGGGAACTACAGATTGCACGCTACTGACTGAGCAACCCCACCCCTCATCATCATCATCATCAAGCAGCCATGGGCTATGGAGGTCCAACCAGACCATGCAATTTAGTTCTCCAAGCATGTCTCTCCTGAACTACATCTGCTGCATCTGGCCACTGCACACCAATTCTAACAAGGTCCTGTTTGACATTGTCTATCCATTGCATCCTAGGTCTCCCCCTCTTTCTAAGACCTTTAGGCACACTGTTCATAACCCTATTCGCCAATCTATAATTATCCATACGGGCAAAATGGCTAAAACCAACGTAGTCTCTCTCTCTGCACAATTAAAGGAGGTTGCTGACTCCTTTGCCTAACCTCATCATTAGTTACAAAGCTGATCCACCTAATGCCCAAGATGTTGCGTAAGCATCTAGTTTCCTGTTATCTTGTTTACAAAACGTCCCAAGTTTCACTACCATAACTAACCCTAGAAAGAACCAAACTATTACACAGCCTAATTTTAGTCTTTAGGTGTATATGCCTATTTCTCCACACTCTCTTAAAAGTACCGGCATCAATCCCTATTCGTCTGTTAATCTCATGCCACACATCACCAGTATCTGTTACATAGCTCCCAAGATAATTAAACTGTGACACCTGCTCAAGACTGCAACCATTCAGATGAACTGAATCACAGCCTGCCTGGAAAATTTTCATCACTTTAGTTTTATATCTGTTTATAACCAAACCTACTCTACTACAACCAGTCTCATCAACAGCTCGAATGAAAGAGTTCATCTGATCATCATTTGCCAAAAGGGCCAAATCATCAGCATAATCTGTCAGAAATTTTCGTATCTCCAGCCCATTTAAGGCCAAAATCTTTCTCTTACAATGAATTTCACATAACATAATCAATAACCAACCTAAAGAGAAAAGGACACAAAATGAACCCTTGTCAAATACCAGAAGTAATGCTAAACCAATTGCTACAAGCGTTACCAACTCTCACACACGACTCAGTATTATTATAGAGAGCCTTTATTATGTTAACTAACTAGTCTGGTATACCATATGATCTCACGATCAACCACAAATTATGATGATCAACAGAATCGAAAGCCTTTTTGAAATCAACAAAGCTAGCAACCAAAGGTTTCTGAAACTCTAAACATTTCTCTAGAATCTGCCTAAGTGAAAATATCTGATCTACACATCCCTTACCACTTCTGAATCCACATTGCTCATCATACAATTGTCTGTCAACCACATTCTTAATTCTATTAAGCACAATCATGCAAAGAACTTTCCCTGGAACCTTTCGTAAGGAGTTATAATCGTTTAACTAAGGAACTAAGGGGAAAATATACAAATTGCAATTGTGATTAAAGTTTTTTTCTTTTCTTTGCTTCTATGGTAGATGAGATGACCAAACTTGGTGTATGGATGTAAATTTGCCTTATTAATTCATTTAAAAAAATCGAATTCAAAAAATTTAATATGCTTTTAAAAAAAATTAAAAAAAATTAAATTTTTTAAACGTGAAAAAAAGTGATGTGACCCCATATACAAAAAATTAAAACTGACATATGTTGTATTTATACTCCATAGAAGCATTGTACAAAATTTGGAGTATGGTCATTTGTTTGATAATGAGTAAAAAAATATTGAAAATACGCTCTTGCACACTAGAGGAGATGCACAGAGAGACAACTGATGTGCATGCTACTTGCACTCAAGCGCGCCTTTGTAATTCCAACTGGCATTCCACTGCAACTTACAGTTATAATATTCCTATTGATAAAAGTTTATATCCTTTTTTGCAGGGTTGGGTTGTTTTACCTCTGAGCGGCACTTCTTTGCACACCATGGGCTAAGTGGCCAGGTCACAAGGACCACAAAGGCTCAGAGAATGTTGGGGGAGGGGACCCACTGGGACAGCTGTTGGGAGACAGATGGTAGCCTCCCGTCAAGGCCATCCAGTATGCTCTTTAACGTGTGCAGGGTGTGGCTTTCCCGCACACAGGGCCACGACTTAACGTCCCATCTGACAGAGGATGGCCATTTCAAGCCCATTGGTGTCTTCTACTGACTGTGGGCAGGGCGGAGAGTTTTGCGGAGACAAATCTCAACAATGACCAGGCTGGGACTTGAACCTGAGAATTGCAGATTATGAGCCTGGCGTGCTACCGACTGAGCCACCCCCACCCTCTTTTTTTACAAACGAGCAAACGAAAAGGCCCAGTATTCAGAGGCAACAAATTTAGCAATATGATCAGTAAAAACTGGGACAGGTCATTAAATATTCCGACTTCTGTTCGTATAACTTGAAAACGGTAAATTATGCTTTATGTTTTATCAATTTTTCTATAATAATTAAGAAAGTCCTTAATGGGCTAGTGTAGAAAAAATAAGCAAAGAACTAGTAGCTCTTTTGGCACCCTGGGCAAGAAAAAAGTGCTCCTTCGAATTTAACGAATGGGAAAAATGCACATACTCAAGCTTGAATTTAGTTTGTTTTAACGAAGTCATATTCATTATTGACAAAATAAATGTTATCGTAAAATATGTTGATAATAAAGAATTTAGTCATAAATAATTAGAGTATATAAACATTTAAACTGAAAAGGGCAAAGTTTCTGACATTGATCAAGAGAATTGATTTTATATTTCAGAAGTACGAGTACTATGCAACTTGAATTAATTTTCTGAAGTCTAGTAAATGAAAACAGTTACAGTTTCTATTATTAGATTAAACTGTCCAGTGCTCACTTCTGCCTTGACACTGCACTGTTCTTAACATATCAGTAAAGAAATATTTTTCCTCAAAGATTAAAAAATGGAGGTAATCACGATTACACCATCAGCTTTCACGTTTTGGAATAAATTTTTTCCTTGATTATAATAGAACAATTGATAAAAAATAAAATATAATTTACCATTTTCAAGTTATATGAACTGAAGTCAGAACATTAAATAACCTATCCTGATTTTACATTTTCACCATATTATATATTTTTTTTAATTTGATTTTTTTTAAAGAATTTATAATCCAAATCTACATCTGTGCACCAAATTTGGTCTTCTCATCTACAATAGAAGAAAAGGAAAATAAGAAAAAATTTTAATCAAAACAGTAATTTGTATATTTTCCCCTTAGGTTAAACGATTATCATCATCATCATCCTCAAGCAGCCATGGGCTACGGAGGTCCAACCAGACCATGCAATTTAGTTCTCCAAGCAAGTCTATCCTGAGCTACATCTACTGCATCTGGCCACTGCACACCAATTCTAACAAGGTCCTGTTTGACATTGTCTGACCACCGCATCCTAGGTCTCCCCTTCTTTCTGAGGCCTTTAGGCACACTGTTCATAACCCTATTCGCCAATCTATAATTATTCATAAGGGCAACATGGCCAAACCAGCAGTCTCTCTCTGCATAATATGCTGCTTAAAGGAGGTTGCAAACTCCTTTGCTTAACCTCATCATTAGTTACAAAGTTAAACCACCTAATGCCCAAGATACTGCGTAAGCATCTGGAATCAAAAGCATCTAGTTTCCTGTTATCTTGTTTACAAAGTGTCCAAGTTTCACTACCATAACTAACCCTAGAAAGAACTAAACTATTATACAGTCTAATTTTAGCCTTTAGGTGTATACGCCTATTTCTCCACACTCTCCATAGATTCTTAAAAGTCCCGGCAGCAATCCCTATTCTTCTGTTAATCTCATGCTGCACATCACCATTATCTGTTACATAGCTCCCAAGATAATTAAACCATGACACCTGCTCAAGACTGCAACCATTCAGATGAACTGAATAACAACCTGCCTGACCAATTTTCAACACTTTAGTTTTCTCTCTGTTTATAACCAAACCTACTCTACTACCAGTGTCATCAACAGCTCAGATGAAAGAGTTCATCTCATCAACATCATTTGCCAAAAGGGCTAAATCATCAGCATAATCTAAATCAAAAATTTTAGTATCTCCAGACCACTTAAAGTCAAAATCTTTCCCTTGAAATGAATTTCGCTTAACATAATCAATAACCAAACTAAAGAGAAAAGGAGACAAAATGCACCCTTGTCAAACACCAGAAGTAATGCTAAAACAACTGCTACCAGCCTTACCAACTCTCACACACGACTCAGTGTTATTATAGAGAGCTTTCATTATGTTAACTAACTTGTCAGGTATACCATATGATCTCACAATCAACCACAAATTATGACGATCAACAGAGTCGAAAGCCTTTTCGAAATCAACAAAGCTAGCAACCAAAGGTTTCTGAAACTCTAAACATATAATTCCTTACAAATTTTTTTGACTGAAAATATTTCAGGCAATTAGACATCTTATATGGTACTAACAATTATGCCAAAGATCATTGAAATCTGTGGTGGGCTGTGAACTGGTCTGGTTTAATTGACATGGAATGACTCATTACTGATAATGATTTACAGATGTCTGAATATATAGTGATATGCACTTACTTTATAAATGGTTATCAAATAATAAACTGCTTGTAAATTTAAATAAGGCAAAAATATGAATTTTTTCACTTAGTGATAGATTATCTGAAAATTATAAAATTAAATTCCATTCTTGCGGATCAATAGGTGACAAATTGTATTTGTTCATCAATTCAAAATGTTTCAGAAATTAAGTATCTTGGTGTATTTTTTGATAGACAACTAGCATGGGAAAGTTATAAATTATATTAAAAAGAAGTTAAAATTTGCTATAGATTTTATGCATTAAGATCTAAGAGATGTTTTAAACAGGCAAACTTTAATTATGTATTATTTTTCATATGTAGTCTCACTTAAATTATGCCGTTCCAATATGGGGAGGTTCAAGTAAAATGCGACTGAGGAGATTGGAACTATTACAGAAATATACACCGAAGAGCCAAAACATTATGACCATTGCCTTTATGCAAATCGAAGCAACTGCAGATAAACGACGGTGCGTGTGAAGATCATGAAATAGTATAAATAACACCTGATACTGAGCTCTGCTAATCGTGTTATTCTTGTTCTTCAGATGGGAAAGGCAATGGACTTAGTGAGTTTGAGAAATACCAAATTGTAATGGCCAGACGACTGGGTCAGAGCATTTCTGTGATGCATTCTGGGGTGCCCACGGTCAGCTGTGGTTGGTATCTTCAAAAGGTGGTCCAAGGAGGGAAAAACCAAGAACCACCAGCAAGTGTGAGCCTACCACAGCTCATCGATGCTAGAGGTGAGCAAAGGCTATCCCATATGGTTGAGGATACTGTGGTGCAACTAGCCCATAATTTGAATGCTGGTGATAGAAGTAATGTGTCACAACACACAGTACATCGAACCCAGCTGAAAATGGGGTTGCATAGCCGCAGGCTGCTCCAAGTGCCCATGCTAACCTCGGTTCATCAACAAAAGCACCTACAATGGGCATGCGAGTATCAAAATTAGACCTTGAATTATTGGAAGGTCATCTGGTCCGATGAATCTCATTTCCTGTTGAACCATGTGAACAGCCAGTTACATGTGTTTTACCTGGGGAAGTGTTGGCACCAGGATGCACAGTGGGATGAAAACAAGTCGGTGAAGGAAGTGTAATGCTTTAGGTAAAGTTCTGCTGGGAAACCCTGGGTCCAGTCATTCATGTATGGAAAAGGAAAGTATGGCATCTATCACCTACCTAAATATCATTGCAGATCAGGTACATCCTTTCATGGCAATGGTATGTGCCTCTAGTAGTGCCTTCTTTCAGCAGGATAATGTGTCGTGCCACACAGCCCAGATTATTTGAGAATGGTTCGCAGAACAAGAGGAATACGTCCATGTATTACCCTGGCCTCCAAATTCCCCAGACATCAATCCAGTCGAGCATGTGTGATTTGTGTTGGAACAGCATATCCAATCTGCAGCAGCTCAACCATGTAACTTACAAGAGTTAAAAGATCTGCTGGTTATGTGTTGGTACCAAATACCACAAGACACCTTTAGAAATCTTGAAGCATCCATGCCTTACTGGGTAAGAGCTGTTTTGGCAGCTCTCACCCAGAGGACCAACATCATATTACATGGTGGTTATAATGTTTTGGCTCTTCGGTGTAAGAGTGATGTTAAAAAAAAAATCAAAAATGACTAGTTGTGGCACCATAGAAGCCCCACATGTATTGGGGCCAAACACGTCACAGAATGCTTTTAACTTTTAATTCATGTATTGTTAAAAACTTTTTTAAACTTCAAAGTCATGAGTTAAATGTAGGCTTGATTTCCCTATTACAAAAATAATCTGCAATAGTGCTCAGAATGCATCAAAAGAAGAAGCAGTTGGAAGCCCATACTAACAAACTAAGGATGACATCGTCTTAGCATGATTGGAATCCAAGTGTTAAGTACCTGCAGGGCAGCAAAACAACTTTTAGCTGGCACAAAATTGGAATTCATGAAGAACACTGCACTCAAGAAATAATACTACTTCATTATGTGCACCTAATTAAGACTGGTATTTGTCAAAAAAAACTAAACAGCTGCAGCCACGATGAGTGTTCCAGCAGGTAATAAACATCTCTACAACTTAAAGCACTGTAAAATAGACTTGCTTGCCTTCATGATTGTAAAAGGTATAGAATAGGGTTACCAAATGCCAGTGGTTCTAAAAGGAGGCCAAAAAAGGCAAAAATGGAGGGCAAAGGATGACATGCTTTCAATTTATGAAATAAAATGAGTTTTTTCCTACCAAGTTTTATTTCAAGTACCACCTAACAGTTTAGTCTGAAAAAGGCATAATTCTAATTATTCAGTATACTTCAAAAGATATCACGTGCTAATTTTTATTTATACTCGATAAGCAATCAAGGGTTATTTGGCCTTAAGTGGCACAGTGATTAGTAACTATCTACTGTTGCAGGAGACAAACTTGTTATTTCTATTAACTATAACCGAGGTAGTGGTCAGCAGTGACTTCGGTCTTGTTAGGGTATGCTCTTGTACGAGAAGGCCTGTACAAACTAAGAGTAGTTCCTTAATTCCTTTGATGTCCTTTAATGATGCAAATAAACTTGCTATCAACTTTCATAGCTTCAACTGTCTGTGGACAGAAGCAAAATTTTATACAATTTTCTAATCATCAACAACATCAAGCAGCCATAGGCTACGGAAATATAACCAGACAGCGCAATTTAGTTCTCCAAGCATATTTACCCTCAGCTATATCTGCTGCATCTCGCCACTGCGCACTAATTCTAACAAGGTCCAGTTTGACATTGTCTGCCCACCGCATCTTAGGTCTCTCCCTCTTTCTGAGGCCATTAGGCACACTATTCATAACCCTATTCGCTAATCTCTAATTATCCATGTGGGCAACATGGCCAAACCAACGGAGTCTCTGTCTGCACAATATGCTGCTTAAAAGAGGTGGCCAACTCCTTTATCTAACCTTTAAACATAGATGATATATCACAGCGTTACCTGCTGCTCTTTTGGCGTTGATAAATCAATGATTTTTTTTCCACAAAATATTTATTGATTTACCAAACGTCATCATTGCTTACAAAGTTGAACCACCTTATGCCCAAGATACTAACCCTAGAAAGAACCAAACTATTATACAACCTAATTTTAGTCTTTAGCTGTATATGCCTATGTCTCCACACTCTCCATTGATTCCTAAAAGCCCCAGAGGCAATCCCTATTCGCCTGTTAATCTCATGCTGCACATCACCAGTATCTGTTACATAATTCCCAAAATAATTAAAACAGACACTTGCTCAAGGGCACAACCATTCAGAGCGACTGAAGCATCAACTGCCTGACCAATTTTCATCACTTTAGTTTTATCTCTGTTTATCACCAAACCAATCCTATTATCAGTCTCATCAACAGCCCTAATGAAAGAATTCATCTCATCAACATCATTAGCCAACAAGGCCAAATCATCTGCATAATCCAAATCAGAAATTTTGAAATCTCTAGACCATTTAAGGCCAAAATCTTTCCATTGCAAAGAGTTTTGCACAACATAATCAATAACCAAACTACAGAGAAAAGGGGGCAAAATGCATCCTTGTAATGTACCAGAAGCAATGCTAAACCAATTGCTATAAGCCTTACCAACTCTCATACATGATTCAGTGTTATTATAAAGAACTTTCATTATATTAACTAACTTGTCTGGTATGCCCTAAGATCTCACAATCAACCACAAATTATGGCGGTCAACAGAGTCAAAAGCCTTTTTGAAATCAACAAAGCTAATAACCAAAGGTTTCTGAATCTCTAAACATTTCACAAGAATCTGAGTAAAAATATTTGATCTACACATCTCCTACCACTTCTGAATCCACATTGTTCATCACACAATTGCCCATCAATCAGATTCTTAATTCTTAATTCATGCAGAGAACTTTACCTGGAACAGAAAGTAGGCTAAAACCCCTATAATTATCACAAGAACTGTGATCACCTTTTTCAAAAATAGGGATAATAATAGCTCTGGTAAAATCCTTAGAAACCATGCCTTTATCACAAAAAATATTCAAAATTTCAGTCATCCAAGTGGTAACTGAAACATTCCCAACTCTAAGCATTTCCATAGTAATTTCATCTACCCCTGGGTATTTATGAAATTGTAAGTTTAGAAATAGCCAAAATAACTTCAGATTGCGTTATAGCACCAACATTAAAGTCACCAATGCATCTATCATCATTGCAAACAATGGGAATAGAACTAACCACATTATTTAGAATATCATTGAAGTGCTCAGCCCACCTAGCCATGACAGAATCCCCACCTTCTATAAACTTACTTGTTTATTATTCAATCCCTGTATATCTGTCTGTTTTCTACCACACAAAACATTAACTATCTGGTACAGCTCTCTGTTGTTATGCTGTCTAACTTCTTCCTAGGCTTTGTCAACCAAGCCATCAAGCCAAAGATTCTTATCAGCAGCTAACTGATCCTTTACACGTTTATTAAGCTCTCTAAAATGCTTTCTATTACGCCTAGTAGGGTATTGATTAAGGACATTCCTGCAGTTATTTATTTCTGAAATAAGATCAAGTGCCTTATCATTCAAATAAATTTGCCATCACTACACCTTTTTTCCTAAAAGGGTACTGTTAGTTTCCAAAAAAGCCTGTTTAAAATGGTCCCATTCTTCCTCCACTTCAGTAGTAAGCAAACCATGACTGTCATAATGACTAAATAACCTATCATGGTAAGCTATTAACTGGGTCATTCAGAGCTTCAGAATTAAAGGTAATTTATTTAACCTTGGCACAACACTTCTTAAGTTTAAATTGCAAGACACTTTTACAAGATAATGGTCAGATTCAATTTCAGCTCCCCTATATGGCCTGGTATGTCTAACAGAACTAGTCCATTTGGTGTTAATTAATATATAATCTATCATTTTCTTATGCAGCCCATCAGGTGAAACCAATGTGTACTTATGTATCATCACGATGTTTGTAATATGTTACGTTATTCTGAAACCATTGAGTTTACTTACCTGTAGGAGACATTGCCCATTATCATTGCCCATGCCCATTGCCAGCTACCAATACCAAAGGGCCTATCACCCCTCCACAAAGGTCAGAGTCAGTACCAACTTTGGCATTGAAGTCACCTGGAACAAGGGTAATATCTCCTTTCTTGGCAGAATTCAAAGTATCCTGAAGTTGTCTGTAAAACCTGTTCTTCTCATCCTCATCAGCATCCTCAGTTGGGGCATAACAGCAGATAATATTCAAATTTTTAATGCTTGTCTAAAATTTTGCTGTAAAAAACCTTTCATTAATGCACTCATACTGAGGTCCTGCCATCCTCTCAGAGCTTCTACTCTGGCATATAAACTGACAGGCTCCTGTCAGACCTCTGTGGCAAGCAGCTGCTTGAGAGGGTATTTATTATTTTTTTTTTTTATTTATCCTAGAAGAGCATTACTAGCATGTCTGCTGAGAACCAGACCTACGCCTTGGTGATGCTTATTATCCTCCCTCCCTGAAAAGAATCTGACCTTTATCTGTCCATATGGTCTCTTGCAAGCCTAGAATATCTAAATTATAACGGTGGAATTCTTGTGTGAGGACATCAAAAGAAAAAGCTCTGTGCAGAGTCCTCACATTCCAACTACCTATGGAGAGAAGATGGTTAGTAGGATGTTTAAAGAAACTATGTTCATTGAGAGAGGGAATGCCGACAATATCAAACAGCCCCCTAATCACAGACATGAGGCAAAGACACATTCCCCAACCACTAAAGGCTGAAGCCGTCTACGCTGGAAGACTTCCTCCAATGTAGAATTTGACAATGCCAGTAGTAGCAAGAGTTCAGGTGCCTGTGATGACCTTTGCTCAGGATTATCCATCAGCTGATAAAACATATCCTGTGAATCTATTCACTTGGGGGCTGTCAACCCAAAAACGAACAGAAAACACAGCGAAATATTCTCCTTCCACAGAAGCCCACTAGTGCAGCAAAATCAGGATCCATAATCAAGCTTAGAGCCTTAAAGTCCAGTAAGTTTATAAGGTCAGCATTAGGACCCTGTGTGGTTGACCACTCCTCAACAGGGCAGAAAAAGAAAGTAGTCATAGTTGTCCAGATCAGTCTGGCAGCCCTCACCTTCCATTCACTGGGGCGGGGGTGGTTCAGTCGGTAGCGCGCCAGGCTCGTAATCTGTAGTTCCCAGGTTCAAGTCACAGCTGGGTCAGCGTTGAGATTTATCTCCGCAAAATTCCCTGCCCTGCCCACAGTCAGTAGGGGATACCGATGGGCTTGGAAAGGCCGCCATCCATTGGATGGGACATTAAGCCGTGCCCCCATGTGCGGGAGAGCTATACCCTGTGCACGTTAAAGAACATGCTGGATGGCCTTGACGGGAGGCTACCATCTGTCTCCCAACAGCTGTTCCAGTGGGTCCCCTCCCCCAACCTTCTCTGAGCCTTCAGGGTCCATGTGACCTGGCCATTTAGCCCATGGTGTGCAAAAAAGTGCTGCTCAGAGGTAAAACAACCCAACCCTTCCATTCACTTCCACAAGAGAGTACCATTTTTGAAAGGTACTAATGGTCTGCACCATCAGAAGGCAGGGTCGGACATTAGGTGCTAGGCCTGGCCGGTTCTATGCATCATCACAGGGGATTGTACTTTTTTCACTCTGGCATGTAAATTGCACATATTGAGATTACAGATAAAAAGCAACTTTTACAATAAGAGAATTAATTTGGCATTCATCATTTGCATTTTATTATTTTATGATCAATAGTAAATTATATTATAATCATGGGTTAAAGAAATTTAAAAGAGGAAAATACAGAGAAAGAGCTCCTTAATTTTATTTACAAACATGTTATGAGTTTATACAAAAAGGAGGGCATTTCACGCTTTTGCAAAATTCCAGGACGACACGAGATAAATCTCCTTTTGGAAGACATATGGTAACCCTAAGAATTAAGTCACCCAGTATGAAAACGAGCATATTATTTAGATGACATCAGAGCTTAGAGCTCTGAAATTTATTGTAAGCAGATTTCTGTGTTTCATTAAGGGCATATAGTGCGGCACTATAATATTTTTAATTACATCATAATTGTCATATTAAATCATATTATAGTCAGTAATGGTTGCCACCACAGTGCAATGCTTTCTTAATCAAATTCTGTGATCTTGTTGGATATCAAAATCGTTAGGTTTATGACATCAAATTTATTTCATAAACTTTCAGGATTGATTTAAAAAAAGCATTTAAAATGGCAGTATGCAGGAAAATTAATGTTAATTTGTATGTAGGAAAATTAATGTAAATGGCAGTATGTAGGAAAATAAATTAACTCTTACAGTATACCATCTTCGGTTGGGTTGGGTTGTTTTACCTCTGAGCGGCACTTTTTTGTACACCATGGGCTAAATGGCACATGGGACATGGACCACGAAGGTTCAGAGGTTTGGGGAGGGAACCCACTGGAACAGCTGTTGGGAGACAAATGGTAGCCTCCCGTCATGGTCATCCAGCATGTTCTTTAACGTGCGCAGGGTATGGCTCTCTCACGCACACGGGACCACGGCTTAGCGTCCCATCCGATGGACGGAGGTCTTTCCAAGCCCATCGGTGTCCCCTACTGACCGTGGGCAGGGCGGGGAATTTTGCGGAGATAAATCTCAACACTGACCAAGCTGGGACTCGAACCTGGGAACTACAGATTATGAGCCTGGCGCGCTACCAACTGAGCCACCCCTGCCCCATACTATCTTGGAAATGACAGTTGTAAACAGATATGAGACTGCATTAAGCTTTGGTAACTATAGTGTCCTATGGCACTTTAAGGGTTAAAAGGGTCCCATTCTCAACCTCAGCAGTAAATGAACAATGATTGCCATAATGACCAAGTAACCTATCATGGTAAGCATTGGCAGTCTGGGGGGGAGGGGGTCTTTCAGAGCTTTAGTGTTAAAAATAATTCTTTTAACCTTAGCACAACATTTTTAAACTTCTGTTACGACACTTTTTACAAGGAAATGGTTTGACCCAATTTCAGCTCTCCTATATGACCTAGTGTTCCTAAGAAAGCTAGCCCATTTGCGGTTAATTAATATATAATCAATCATATTTCTATATTAGCATTAGTTATTCTCATTATCACTGCATTAGTTATTCTCAAGCTATTTAGTTTACTTACCTGTAAGAGATGTTCACCATTGCTACTGCAACTACCAATACCAAAAGATCCTTTCATGCTTGCCCATAGGTCAGAGTTAATGTCAACTTTGGCACTGAATCACCAGCACAAAAGTAATATCTCCTTTTTTTACAGAATTCAAAATATCCGAAAACTGTTTATAAAACCCATCTTTCTCATTCTCCACCTTGTCCTTTGCTCTTTTAGGGATGGGGGTGACTCATTTGGTAGCAAGCCAGGCTCCTAATCTGCAGTTCCCAGGTTACAGTCCTACCTGGGCAGCATTGCGAATTATCTCCACAAAACTCCCCATGCTGCTCTCTCAATCAATAGGGGACACCGGTGGGCTTGGGAAAGTGCCATCTTTTGGATGGGATGTTAAGTCACGGCCCCGTGCTCAGGAGAGTCATACCTCTTGTATGGCAAAGAACATTCTGGATGGCCTTGATGATAATCTGGAGACAGATGATAATCTGTCTCTCAAACTCAAACAACTCTTTGCTCTTTTAACTGATATTTAACTGTATTTATTATACAGTGTCAATAAAGATTTTATTTATTTATGCTCAACTTATTTTTATAAAATATGAAATATAATTTAAAAAGCTCTGAATTAAAATGATTCCCTTAATAGTAAATGTGAGAGACAAACACATGGTTAAGCTTCCTACTCCAGATTTACAGACTAAGCCACAAATACAGTGGGAGAATGCTAGATTCTTAGCAGGTGGAAAAAAACATTATAACACTTAACCTACATTCACCGCAAAATTAAATTTAATTGTATATTTCAAAGTGCAATTTTTAGTTTAAATTAAAAAACATTTTTGAAAAACTTACCGCCATCACAAGTTCAAATGGATACTTGTATATCCTTATTGGTGACTGATATTTCTGAACCATTGTAAAAATATTTATTAAACTTCAAACAAATATAGAAACTTTGACAACTTTGAACATGGATAGTGTGTTTTTTCTTTATTTCTTCTAGCTGGTGTTAACTAGACATGGCAAAATACTCTTACCCAAAGCCAGAAATATATTAAAGAACTCTACTATTTTCATTTGCCCAAGTTTTAATACTAATATGGATTAGTGTTAACATGATGAATTCTGAAATATCAGGAAACCAGTAGTCCAAGTTTAACCTGCAAAACAAGATTTACAAATTCAGAAACAGAATACTAATTACTCGGTCTTTACATTGATTTCATAACAATTAACACAAAAACTGAGGGCAAAAAAACATGATGGTACTTGCTCAGATGGTAAAAATCACCTGGCATATAACCAGCAAATGGGATATTTCAGTCCAAGCTTAATCAAAAAACAAACTTTCATTGAATCAGTAGTAAAGAATCACAGGATAAGTGCTGTAGACATGGAACTCGTGAAATAATGAGCTGAAACACAATTGGTTTTACACAAGAAATAAACCGCTTAATAAATAGAAATTAATTGCATTCACTAATAGACTTGTATTATTGGTTGGACACACTGGGTCATGATGTAGGGTGAAGGTAAGGTGGCAAGACCACTGCCTAAGGTGGCATATTTTGAGGTGACAAAATTTCATTAAATTTAAAGATTTTAATTTGATTGTAAAATAAGTGATATGGAAGAATTAAAAAATTAAATGCACTAAATTTTTTACACGTGTTCTCTCATTGATATACATTCAACTAATAATCATAAACAACATGCAAACTTGCCATTATAGCTTTTCACAAGATTAATAGAGTTGGCAAATTAAGACCAATATATTCACTTGTGAGTAAATATCGTATTATTTCAACACCTTACTGGTGTCATCATCCAAGTAGGTTGCAGCTTTGTTGGAACTTTCTTTCCTTTGTAGAAGTGATTACCAGATCAGGGGTAACAATATTCGGTACTTTTCAGTTACCGGGGCGCCAGTTGTAATTGTGCACCAAAGCATCAAATGTGGTAACTTGTTTATATCACGTCACGATTAGCTATGCAATGACATCATTGCGAATAAGTGGGAAGAATGAACATCGATCCAGTCATTTTCCCTCCGAGATTGTCAGTTGTTTTACCTATGAGCTAAAACAACTTTTTTTTTCACACAATGGGCTAAATGTCCAGATCACAAAGACCCCAAAGGCTCAAAGAAGGTTGGGGAAAGGAGATCTATTGAACAGCTGTTAGGAGAAAGATGGAATGGATCCCCCCCTCTTAAGACCATTCAGAGCATTCTTTAATGACCATAGTAGGTTATGAATCTTCTGCACACGGAGCCATAGCTTAAAGTCCCATAGAACAGACAGCAACTTTTCCAAGCCCATCATTGTTTTTTGTATTTATTTTGGTTTTAACAAAATAGTCATTCTTTTCATGAAGCTATATTTATCATTAGGGTTGCCATTCCTATCTCTAGTTAAATTTTGTGCCATTTGGCGCACAATTACGACTGGCGCTCTGTTAACTGAAAAGTACCCAAAATTCCTTGTACATTGTTCATGGCACCATCTGTTGACTGTATCAGTAATCCTTCTGCTGCTTTTCTTACCTTTATGGTAAGGCAGGTATGGTTTTTCTTTTGCTTCATTTATCTACTTTTTTTTTATCTTTCAGATAAAATAGCTGGGTAATGGTTTTCAGCAAGATTTCTTTCCAATTTTTAAATTTGCACTATTGTTTGTTCTTCCTCTGTGTTTTGTAACTGAATTTTCTTTATTGCTTGGTCGATTAGATTTTTCTTTACATATGTTGGGTGGTTAAAGTGATAGTCTAATATTTCTCCTGTATTGGTTGGTTTTTTATAATTAGTAATTGAGATTTTTTCATCTGTCATTTTTAGTGTGATATCTAGGAAGTTGATGTTTTTTTTTTCCTATTCTATTGTAAATTTTAAGTCTTTTTCCAATGAGTTGATTCTGTTTAGAAAATCTCCCAGGAGATTTCTGTCAGTTGTGCTGAACGTGCAGAGAATGTTATCCATGTATCTTTTGTAGAATTTTATTTCTGGCTGAATATATGAAAGTCAGGAACTATATAAGAAGTCAGTGATAATTCACAAATTATGAGATAGAGAGAAACAAAGTAAATTACAAAGCGGTAGAGTAGTACGAAAATAGTAGGTAATGATATATATGCAAAATGAGGGGATCTTAAATCATAAATATCAATCTTTCAAGAGCACCTCAGGAAGAAGCAAAGCAAGGGTCAAAAGTATTACGCACAAACATCATGTAGATTTGATTATATGCAGGAGCATCAACAAACATTACAGCATTATTGATGGCTAACATGAGTGAAAAAAAAAAAATTTGAGATAATGGAAAAAGATACCTGATTTGAAAATTCAATGATAATATTCACTTTAGAAAGAAAAAAAAAATCATTGGAATATAGCCACTAAAATTTAAAAAAAAAAGTATCCTACATTAAAATAGCAATCTTTTTGCTGGTAAACCAAAACATAAATTCAAAAAATAACTTGGGTGTTATATAGAAAACTGGAATGTGTATTTCAGAAGTAGATATCATAGAGTTTTCATAATGATGCTTAGCTGGTAGTTAGTAAAAAGGTCTTCCCATAATCACTGATTACTGTACTTAAATAAAAATAAATAAGTACCTCTCAAGCAGATGCCTGCCATAGATGTCTGACAGGAGCCTACCAGTTTAATATATGCCATAGTAGAAGGTCTATGAGGATAGCAGACCCAAGCAGAAAAACAACACAAATATCCATGCCTTACCCAGATCCCTAAAATTAGATTTAAACAAATTTTTGTGTAATATTTAGTAAAATATATTTATACCAACTAAAAGCTTATTTTTTTTTTCATAATATATTTTTTAAGTTAGCAAATTGTCATTAATAAACCATTAAGCTGATTCCTTTTGCTTGCAAACACATATCAGACCTCAAGCACTAGCAAAATCTTGATGTTTATTAAGTAGCCAATACACATGGATATGCAGATAAAGTTTTGTGGGTGGGTGTAAGACCCTGCAATGGTGGATAGAACTTTTGCCACCCATATAGAGCTTTAATCATGATCACACACCCATCATCACGTAAGAGGGAAGTTAGTAGAGTGCATACAAATCAATAACAGTGAATTGTAGAACTCGTGTATTCAGTCATGTGATCATTCATATATATATATATTGATTGTACAATGCTACACATGGAAAATATAAACAGAAAGAGTGTGCTGTGACAAAATTGTCTTTTCATCACCTGTGATTACAGAAAATATTGCAAGAAAGTGCAAAACACAATGAAATGTGCAATACTGTTGTAGAACGTTTAACTGCCCACACCATCTGCCACAATGTGTCTGGATATGACACATAAAAGCTGTCCTTTCTGTGTTTCCTTATACAACACTGGCCCAAAGTTCTATTATTCTAAATACTGCAATACACATTTGTTGTCCAGTATATCTGATGTTTTACCACTCTTCTTCTCAAGAAGGGATTCTCAAATACCAAATGTTAGGCATTCTGCCTATTGACCACACCATCTCAAGTGAATTATGCTTCATCTATTCACAGGATGATGGACAAAAATTATAGATTGTTATCAAAGGTATTCATTAAAAAATTGTCACATTCCAAATGTTGCTATACTTTTCATTACATGATTGAAGAGTTCTGAATGCTCTTTAAAGCAATGATACCCAACAGGGACATTTTAGAATTATTTAATTTAGCCAATTCCACTGTAAATTTAGAATAAAATTACTAGAACAAAGAGACAGTCTGGAATTTGCACTATAATTATTTTCCATTGCTTATTACAATTAGAAAAACACAACAGCATGTAAAAGGATTCTAAAACTTGCAATTCATATTTGCCCAAGCAAAGGTGCTGAAGTTAGCCTATTTCATTGCAACAGATGTCTTCAGTGCTGTTAGGTGACACAGCTTTGCAGCGATGTTCTACTGATCAGTCTTTGCTGGTAGCTGACTCACTGATGTTTTTAAATGGTGAAGTCTGCCTTGTCAATAGTCAGATTGGTGGACGGTACTGTTATCTTGCTAAGGCAATATGCTCAAGTACAGTTATTAGTCAATTTTTTTGCAAGACAGGCTCTTTGCAATGATAACTTTCATTGTTGTTGTTTACCAAGACTGTGTTGCTGTTTGCACAAATAATGTTGGAAAAACCATTTTCATTCTGTACCTACAATGCGCTACTCATCATCATCATCCTCAAGCAGCCAACAGCTACGGAGGTCCAACCAGACCGTGCAATTTAGTTCTCCAAGCAAGTCTGTCCTGAGCTACATCTACTGCATCTGGCCACTGCACACCAATTCTAACAAGGTTCTGTTTGACATTGTCTGCTCACCGCATTCTAGGTCTCCCCCTCTTTCTGAGGCCTTTAGGCACAATGTTCATAACCCTATTCGCCAATCTATAATTATTCATACGGGCACATATTGTAATTACCCTTACAATATTTGAAGTTACAAAAGTTTTAAAAATTATGACTATCTAAATTTGAATGAAGCAAAGAATGAGAAAAAAACAAAATACCTTTATCTAAAAACTCAATTTGCAAAACACTTGTCTATTTATTGTAAAGATGAGGGAATGTTTCCGAACAATTACATTATCAGCGATCTGAATTATTAAGATCTATTAAACCACCTGAAAATTCAGCAGATTAAAAAAATAAGTTGATAGGACTGTTCACCTCCTGATTACTTACTACAGGTAAAATTTGTTTAAAAAACAAATAAGCCCTACGTCTCTCAAACTGCCTAGATAAATAAACTTCCATACATAAACATTAGAGGACACATTTCATATTCATTTCACAATATTGCACAGAATAAATTTACCTTGTTTAAACGCAAACAATCCGATTGAATTCACTTCGCTTTCACTCACCGATCGACCTACATTTCCTTTGACATACAGAGTCAAAGCACAAACAACTGTACAAATAATACAATATTAAACCATAACCGTAAACTAGAAAACAGATACTGGTTATATATAAAGCAGTAAAATTAATAGAATTACACCTAACTGTATAATTCACGGATTAACTTGTTTCTTTTATATAATTATATATCAAAAATATGATTAATGAAAATCATTTTTAATTACTGATGGCGATATATTTTATAAAATAATGAATACTAACACTCAGTGTATTTTATAAGAACGGATCACGAAGAGGCCACTATTGCCTTCGTCCAATAGACCATAACTCATAGTGCGGCAAGCGGCTACAGTCAAGGCCTCTGCCCTCGTACTTCTGAATGAGTCTGCATGGAGAAGACCATATTCTATGCAGGAATATTCATTTGTTGATCTGAATAACAACAAGCCCTCATACGTATCAGCATCTGTGAGATACGGGAAGGAAAATCAGGTATTGTGTTGGACCGTTAGACCACAATTCAGTAGTGTAGAATATTAAATATTATTGACATATCGCTTAACTATGAATAAGAACTAATAATAAGCTAATGGGTATCATAAACTGATCAATTAATGGATATATAAATCAGTTCCTGAAAAAAGAGGGCATAGCAACTGCGTACTAGTACTTCTACTAGTACAAGTGCTTCTAAAAGAAGAAATAAACCTAAAATTTCCCAAACTTAAAAATATTCTTCTTTTCAAAATCCTTTTAATTTATTTCACTTCATTGAACATTTTAGGGGTAAACTTCCTTTGGACAAAGCCGCAGGATATCTGCAATTAAGTTTAAATAGTAGTAGTTCCCCACAATGGGGGAGAAAGGGTCGAGCCACAAGGGCTGACCTTAACCCTAGAGGGTCGGTCGATCTCCCGGCAGTCAAGAAGCAGGCTGCTGTTGAACTGCCTGCTTCTTTTAAGCTACTGAAATATGAAAATTTTGAAGGAAGATATAAACAGGATTTAAGAGCATCGGCCCTTATAGATAAAAAATAGCCTTCATTGACTAGTTTCCACAGGTATGCGCTTTGCCAACGGCAGTTGAACTAACGCCAAAATGTTAGCGTTTGTTTATTGTATTTACATTACCATGCACATGCACCAGTGTACTAATGGCGCCAGAAATCCATGCTGGTGTAAATTGGCCTTAAGGCACCTGTTCCAGCTAACTGAATAGGAACAAAAGTGGTGCAGCTCTATGCTCTTTAATGTGATTCAATCACACAATGATGTCGATTAATTCATAATTAATTGCATTAGCATATTTATTTATGGACTATTAACCAAAGTAACATTGTATTTTTAATCGTTGTAGACAAAGACGTTTCCAGGTTTTGTGGTTACTTTTTATAGTTAAAATATCAACGTTTAAAAATCAAAATGCAAATTTTATTATAGAAAATAGCTTTTTTATACAGAAAAATAAATTTATAATGATTATTCTTATATCTATAAAATAAATATTGCACTGAAAACAGGATTTTTTTTTTAAGTGAATTTTTCTCTATGTTGGCAAAATTGCTTTTGAATAAAACCACTTTCGGGGAATAAAAATGATAGGAGAAATTTTTTTATGTTTTTTTTTACTCGTTTTAAGAAAAACGAGCTAATATTTTCACTCCATTGTCTCTCTGTCTGTCTATCTGTAGATATTCAACTATTTTGCTTTTAAGGAAATTTAGAAATTCTTTTGTGTTAGATAGATATTATGACTCACGTTTTTCGAATCATCCAAAAGCGATTAAATTTTACTCTAATGGTGGAAAAAAGTTGAAAATTGCAAAATTTTAAACGAATATTGCAACTTAGGCCTATATAAAAAAAAGTGAAAGAGAGAGATGGGGCGGACACAAAAAACTCAATCAAGCTGGGGGGGAGGGAAGAGGATGCTAAGACACTGAAGTATCATTGAATTAGAGATAGGGGCAGTTATCCAAATTCAGTACAACAAGTCCGGCATTTGCGAGCATGCGTGGTTGAAACTCTAGTCATATACAGCTGTCAGCTTTGGCTTCCCCAAGTATTCATTGTGAGAAGCATAATGGGAAGGTCGCGGTATTTAGATGCATTTGACAGAGGGCAGATCGTAGGTGCCCATTGGATGGGACACTCGATCACCGAAATTGTCAAAGAACTTGGATTTTCTCGTATGACAATTTCAAGTGTTCCGGGAATATGAAAATTCCGGCAAAAAACAAGCACCCGGACAAACTGCAAAAGACAAGCAGCCTTGAAATATCGTGGGCTTCGCTGTATGACCCGCATGGTACAGACCGACAGGGATCAGACATTATCTGAAATTACCTCCCATCTGAATGCAGGTTCCAACCTGGAAGTCAGTGCATGGACAGTGCACCGTTCACTTCATCATCTCAGCTTCGGGAGTCGCCGACCTACAAGAGTCCCACTTCTAACGGCATGACACTGGGATGAACACCTTGCCTGGGATAAAGAACGTCGAAATTGGACTATCGAAAATTGGTAACGGATAGCCTGCAGTGATGAATCCTGATTTAAACTTCATCACTCCAATGGGTGATTGGGGGTATGGCGTTAACCCCATGAAGCCATGGATCCTGCATGTCAGTTCAGAACAGAACAAACTGGTGGTGGCTCAGTGATGGCCTGGGGTATCTTCAGTTGGACGTCTGTGGGACTTTTGGTACATGTACTGACGACTCTCAATGCATCCCGGTACATAGAACTCATGGCTGACCATTTACACCCATTTATGGCCATCATGCATCCCAATGGAGATGACGTCTACCAGTAAGAGAACTGTACATCTCACAGGTCCAGGTTGGCTACTGCATGGTTGCACCTAGAAGCCAAGATTTAAATCCCATCGAAATCTTTGGGATACTGTCGAGCAGAGTGTTCAGGCCTGTGTCCCATCAGCAACGACCCTGAGAGAATTGTGGATAGCTCTGGAGGATGCATGGGTCGCCATACCTGTGGAATATTTACGCAAGCTTGTGGAGTCCTTGCCTTGTCATGTGGCGGCCGTTATCAGGGCCAGAGGGGTTCCAACACGTTACTAGGTAGCTATCCCTAATTCAACGGCACTTCGTGTATGATGAGAGTTAACATTTCCCTGTGTCTGCGTATAAGTTTGAATGTATATTTTGTTCCTCATGCCAACTATTGTATTTTCTCTCTGTAAAAATTCTTCGTTATAAACTATGCGAATCTGATTGGGAAAAGTGTATGATCCACAAGAGAAATCTATCATACGAAAGAAAACGGCGTAAAATTTTTGATATCTCGTGCTAAGAAATTTTTTTGTGGATAAGAAAATTTATTACAGCCTTTGAAATTTGGGATTTTTTTAATAATTTGTTCGATATAAAAATTTCCTGTCCTGATTTGATAGAGAGTTGAAGAGCAGTGAACCAAGAATATTTGGGATTCACAAAAGGAGCGATTTCTGCTAGCCATACAAAAGACCATGAAACAGATATTCAAATATTCCAATATCATTTTAGTCCCCGAGTACTTGCTATTCTTTTTCCGTATTTTACTGTGAGTATGTGAAGCTGTAAGAAATTTAGTGTGACAATTCCGTTTTTGAAGTCAGTAAATGTTTTAGTAAGTAAGAAAGTAAGTCAGTATGTAATTAAATAAGTCGGTAATGCATAAGTCAGTACGTGTGTGAGTACGTAAATAAGTTAAGAGTGAATAAGGCAGTAAGAGTGTGAATAAATCATTTAGTAAGAGTGTAGTTTAGTGAGTAAATAAGAAAGTGAGTTAGTCAGTGTATAAGTAAGAGTGGGAGTAAGGCGGTAAATTATTTACTGAGTAAGAAAATGTATAAGAAAATAGGAAAATGAGTGAATAAGCAGTAAGTGATTTAGTGAGTGGCAATTCCACTTTCGAAGTCAGTAGGTGTTTTAGCGAGTAAGAAAGTAAGTCAGTAAGTGTGTGAGTAAATAAGTCTGTAATGTAAGTCAGTATGTGTGACAGAGAGTAAGTCAGCATGTGTGTCAATAAGAGTGTGAGTAAATGGGTAAGTCAGTCAGTAAGTGATTTCATGAATAAGAAAATGAGTTAGTCAGTCGGGGTATAAGTAGGTAAGAGTGTGAATAAGGTGGTAGGTGATTTAACGAGTAAGTGTGGAAGTCGGTAAGAAAATATGTAAGCAGGGGCGTAGCTACGGGGGGGAAGCTCCCCCCAGTTACTTGGAGTTGGCAAAATTCAAAGCGACATCGTAAAATCTAGGTGAGTTGTGAAAATTTGTAAATCTTTTTTTTGTAAAATTAAGAGGAGTTAACAAAATCTAGACAACTTGGCAAATTCTAGCGTAGTTGTAAAAATCGAGGCAACTTAGCAAAATCTAGGGCAGTTGGGAAAATGGAGACAAAATTTAGAGCAGTTGACAAAATTTCTAGCTACTTAGCAAAATTCAGGTGACTTGGTGAAATCTTGGGAAATTGCCAAAATTCGGGGTGACTTGGCAAAATCGTGGAGAGTTGGCAAATATCAGGTGAAATGTAAAAATTGGTATTTTTTCAGTAAAATTTTGGCGAGTTGGCAAAATTCTAAGTGACTGCAAAAATCAGGTGAGATGTAAAAATTGGGGGTTTTTCTGTAAAATTGAGGAAACTTGGGCAAAATTCAGAGTGACTTGGAAAAATTTCGGAGAGTTGACAAAATTCAGGGGAAATGTAAATATTGGAATCTTTTTCTGTAAAATCATGGTGTGTTGGCAAAATCAAGGCAACTTCGCAAAATCTAAGAGAGTTGGCAAAATTCAGAGTGACTTTGCAAAAAGCAGGCGAGATGTAAAAATTGGAATTTTTTTTTCTATAAAATTGTGGCAACTTGGAAAAATCTAAGGTAGTTGGCAAAATTCGAATACACTTGGTAAAATACGGGCGAGTTGTGAAAATTGGGATTGTTTTTGTGAAATTAGAGAGAGTTGACAAAAGCGAGAAAATTTGGGGGAGTTTGAAAAATTTGAAATGACTTGACAAATTCAGGAGAGATCTAAAAATTGGGATTGTTTTTGTGAAATTAAGGAGAGGTGGTAAAATCTACGGGAGTTGGTAAAATTGGAAACCACTTGGTAAAGTACAGGGGAGTTGTGAAAATTGGGATTGTTTTTGTGAAATTAAGGAGAGTTGGAAAAATCAAACACTCTCGGCAAAATCTGAATTCACTTGGTAAAATACAGGGTTGTGAAAATTGGGATTAGTTTTGTGAAATTAAAGAGAGTTGGCCAAATCGAGACAACTTGGCAAAATTTGAGTTTGAAAATTTTGAAGTGACATGGCAAATTTAGTAGAGATGTAAAGATTGTTATTGGTTTTGGAAAATTAACGGGTGTTGGCAAAATCAAGGAAGTTGGGAAAATTCACACCGACTTGCTACAATTTAGGTGAAATGTAATTATTGTAATTATTTCGTGCTAGTTGGCAAAATTGGAAGTTACATTGCAAAATGCAGGAGAGTTGTGAAAATTGCCCCCACCTCCACTGAGTAAAGATTTAGGTACGAACCTGACAGACATTATTTTCTCAGTTGGCAAAATTTGATCGAATTGGAAAATTTTCAATCCCCCCCCCCAACCAATAGTCCTTCGTTATGCCCCTGTGCCTAAGCGAGTAAGAAAATAAGTAAATAAGAAAGTGAGTGATTTAGTGAGTAAGGCATTCAGTCAGTGATTTAGAATGTGAGTTAGTCAGTAGGTGATTTACAGAGTAAGTGAATGAATGAGCGAAGTTGTCTGTTAAATAAGTTAAGACGTTCAATTTCGTTTTCCCATGGGTTGCTGCATCAAACCAAGTGGTGACTGAGGGTGGCCTCTCGAGTGCAAAGGGTTAATAGTATGCTCACCATAACTGGTCCTTTCCCCACTGTACACATATCTGCAACCGTGTATATGAATTAACTCGTTAAAGATATCTTAGACAGTAGACGGGCAAGCGTGGCGCCCTCTGTAAGATGAAGTACCATCTTTTATAGTGGAGCATCAGGGTTGGTGGGTGGTCATGAATTTTTTTCCCTGTCAGATTTACCATGCTTATAGAACAAAATCTATTCCTTTTGTTGTTCCTTACAAGTTTACCTTTTTTTTTTATAAAGATTCTATTTTTTGTTACTTCTTAATATTAAGACAATTTATATTGGATCAAATGTTAGAATGACCGTGTTTTAACGTCGTTTCCTATTTACTTACTTTACTGTTCGATGTTTCTCATCTCAGAGTTGTGTCTGACTTTTTTCAGTTGCCACCACCATTATTCGGGGCCACGGCCCGATATACACTGCTCGACATTGAAAGTGCCCCATCCAGTAGGACATGTCGTACAAACATACAAATGATAACCCGGAGTCAATGACGTGTGTGGCTCAAGAGATGAAAGGTGCAAGGAACAGGGATGGTATTGTGTGTATTCAGGTGGAAGTTGTGCAAACGGTTGAAATTAGGTGGTTCTGCTTGGAATTTGTTCAGTGAAGGCCGACGTGCCGTCAGCAGGTTTATCGCCATTTGGATGCTTTGAGAGAGAAAGAATTATAGGCCTATATGAAGCTGGATGAACTACACATCGTGTCACTACCATGTTGTTTAGGATTCCCAAACTGTTGGTAACAGTGATGAAATGAAGGTTCTAGCATGCATCACAAAGGGGGTGGTGCCGTCCGACAGACATCAGCACGGCTTGATAGGCACAATGTTCGACTTGCTCGTTCATCACCACAGAATGCAGGCAATATGCGATGGGCTGTGTCAGCAGCCATGGTCGTCCCCATAATGACCCGAACGGTAAACCTAAGGTTGCATGAGGCATACCAGCACTCTAGGCAATGTTACATAGACTGCAAACAATCGCAGTGCTAATCAGGCTTAGTGCCAAAGTCATATGAACTGGGGTCACGAATGGAAAACTGTTGAGTTTAGTGATGAATCCCGTTTCTGTCTGTGTGCTGATGATCGACAGGTCTGTGTATGGCAACAATCTGGCGAGAGGATGGATCCAGTTTTTGTTCGTGATCGACACACCGCCCGTCATGGGGTGCTATTGGATATGACAGCAGGTCACCTCTTGTCCGCATCACGGGAACACTGACAGCTGCACGATACATTAGCGCAGTTCTACAGCCCGTTTTGTTACCATTACTGGGGAGACATGCAGCAGCCCATTTTTCAGCATGACAATGCCTGTGTACACAATGCTAGGGTTTCCAGACAATGCAACATGTTCAAGTATTGCCATGGCCAGCACGATCTCCAGATTTATCCCCAATAGAAAATCTGTGGAACCACAATGGATGATGTGTACAATCCTCTCACCAACCGGAACTCGAATATGGGAGCAAATTAATCCTGCTTTGTGTGGAATTCCTCGGCACCATATCCGTTGACTGTATGACTCCATGACACGCCATATTGCCGTTCACGGTGGTGCAACCACTTACTGAGGCAGTCACATTGTGCTGCATTATCTCATCTTCTAACTGCTGTAAGTGGCTTGAAATTAAATCATGGTATGCCAATACGTATTGCTATATGTGTGCTGCATTTCACCCCTATCCCCTCACTCCTTCTGGGTGGCACAATTTCAATTTTGTGCAGTGTATATTGAAATACCGAAAAAAACTTCATTATTCATTCACACAGGCATACCATTGTTATGCCTCATAGCCGTTATCTACACAAAGCCAATATCACAGTAGCAGTCGTGAGCGAACCTGGCTTGCAGTTAACAAATGCAGATCAATCCAATTTAGTGAGGGGCAGGTTGGTCTCTGTAAAATCATAGTCCGTAAAATGGTATTATTTTACATGGTACTTATTGCATGCTGTAGTGAAGTGCACAACTGAAATTTTTTTACCACGGTCAACAATTATCATATTTAAGCCCGTATATTGAATCCAAAATCTGTTACGTGTATTACACGTTTAAAAAAACTATTTTTTTAAAGAGAACTGAAAATGATGACGGCTCTTCAGCAAGGTATCGCCAACCCCCTCTCCATACTATTTTTTCTTTCTGTATTAAAGTCCCTTGATAACGGAAGAGAACACTCCTGCTATTGATTTTATCATCCAATTTATTATTAAGCACTTTGTCGTAAACAAATGCACGACAAAAGATAACAGGAAATGAGATATTTCTTTAACATTTGAATAATAGAAAAGTTAAACATTTGTTTAATCAGTTTTATCACAGCTCGTCGTAACATCGTCTCCACTCTCCTGATTTTCTTTATGTAATGGATTTAGATGAGAAAGATACTGCTCGGGAATGTGCCTGCAAAACATCCGATGCATCTTCTGAGCGACCCAATAGGAAACAGCGATGAAGACAGTCATTGCAGCTGTCACTATTGCAATGAAGAATACGACTCCACCAAGAATAAGGATTCCAAACAACAATATTGACCCTAAAATGCATATTTATAATTACTTTACAGTTGTAAATAATCACAGGATAAGTCCTGTAGACATGGAACTCATGAAATGATGAGCTGAAAAAAAAATTTGGTTTTTGTTCGGCTCAACTTAAAAGCATAAAAAAATGATGGATACTAACCAATCATTTTTCCCCCCAAGATTCAAATTTTTGACTTGAATTCGAATTCCCTTTAGTATAATTTTCATCACAAAGCATTTTTTTTAACTGTGCGTGCACATAACGAGAAAATACCTTGGTGGTGGTGTGAGGGTAACAGCGGCTATCATGGGGGGGGATACGGTGCCATGGTCCCCTCCAAGAGACCCATAAGAGTTTCAGGTTTTTTCAACCCTTTTTTCAACAGCCAGCCAATTTCTTTTCCACGGAGGCAAACCCCTGACGCTTTCAGTATTCCATATGAACGCAAATGTAAAGACACAAAGGATTTTTGTACTCCATAAAAAGACTTTTCACTACAAAAACTTTCGTATGTCCCTAAATGGCAAACTTTCAAGATAGCCCCAAAATGGATAAAACAAACATGATGGAAAGAGAAAATTCGATATGGATAACTAATACAAGAAATTAAATATTACCATTAGTGCCTTTTGATTTTTTGCCTGTCTGATAGATAACCTTGTATACCACGTCGGATAAAAAAAATGCCCCATTCCCCACCCCTCCCAAGACTAACCAAATTTTTACGTTTTCAGCACACATACATCATACATATCAAAATACCTAACAGAAAATGCACGACATAAGCAAGCCTATCCTAGTATGAGTGAACACAAAAGCAACTGCCATTAGTTACCTCTTAAAGCATTTTAAACATATGTTAAACATGTGTCAGATTTTTTCACTTAGGCAAATTCTTGAGAACTGTTTCGAGTTTCAGAAACCTTTGCTTGCTAGCTTTGTTGATTTCAAAAAGGCTTTTGACTATGTTGATCGCCATAATCTGTGGTTGATTGTGAAATCTTAGGGCATACCAGACAAGTTAGTTAATATAATGAAAGTTATCTATAATAACACTGAGTCTTGTGTGAAAGTTGGAAGGCTTGCAATTGATGAAGCAATTGATTTAGAATTGCTTCTGGTGTTCGATAAGAGTGCATTTTGTCTCCTTTTCTCTTTATTTTGGTTATTGATTATGTTATGCGAAATTCACTGCAAGGGAAAATTTTGACCTTAGTCAAGAGATCTGAAAATTTTTCATTTAAATTATGCTGATGATTTGACGCTGTTGGCTACTGATGCTGATGAGATGAATCTTTTATTTGGGTTGTTGATGAGACTGGTAATAGAGCAGGTTTGGTGATAAACAGAGAAAAGACTAGTGATAAAAATAGGTCAGGCAGATGGTGCTTTAGTTGCATTGAATGGTTGCACTCTTGAGCAGGTGTCTCAGTTTAATTATCTTGGGAGCTATGCAACAGATACTGGTGATGTGCGGCACCAGATAAATAGAAGAATAGAAACTGCTGCTGGGACTTCTAACAATCTATGGAGAGAGTGAAAAAATTGGCATGTACAAGACTAAAATTAGGTTTTATAATAGTTTGGTTCTTTTTAAGGGTTAATTATGGTAGTGAAACATGGACCCTTTGTAAGCAGGATAAAATTCTGGAGACTTACGCAGTATCTTGGTCATTAGGTGGTTCAACTTTGTAAGTAATGATGAGGTTAGGCAAAGGAGTTGGCAAACTTCTTCAAAGCAGAATATTGTGCAGAGAGACTCGGTTAATTTGGCCATGTTGCCCGTATGCATAATTATAAATTAGGAAATAGGGTTATGAATAGTTGCCTAAAGGCTTCAGAAAGAGGGGATGACTTAGGATGTGGTGGGCAGACAATGTGAAAAGGACCTTGTTAGAACTGGTGTACAGTGGCCAGATACAGCAGATGTAGCTCAGAACAGATATGTTTGGAAAATTAAATGCACAATCTGGTTGAACCTCCATAGCCCATGGCTGCTTAAAGATGATCATGATGAAACATGTGGATAAAGAATGTAGTGCCTGAGACGCATTCTGCTTGTGGGCATTTCATACAATGTATTGTATCATATTTTCAGCTCTTCCATCACCTGCAAAAGCAAGTATTGCACTCATAGAAATGCCAACCCTGTATCTCCTGTGCTAATACTACTGTTCATTTATGTAAATTTCTATGAAGTTTGGTTCTTTTACCTCTGTAGAGCACTTTTTTGCATACAATAAGCTAAATGGCCAGGCCACAAGGCGTTCAAAGGCTCAGAGACGGTTGGGGGAAGAGAACTCACTAAGAAGCTGTTAGGACACAGATGGAGGCCTCCCCATCAAGGCCATTTAACGTGTTCTTCAACATGCACAGGATATGGCTCTCTAGCACACAGAACCATGGTTTAATATTTTATTCTGTGAAAGTACACTTTCCTAGCCCATTGGTGTCCCCTTTCTAACTGTGGGAAAGGTGGGGGTTTAACGGAGATAAATATCAATGCTAGCACAGGTGGGCCTAATACCTGGGAATTGCAGATTATAAGCCTGGCTTGCTAAAGACTGAGCCAATCCCAGGCCAATAAACGTTTATCAAAACACATAATACAAGGAATATCAATAAAATCATGGTCACACATTTTTTTAATACTTTGATAGTAGTTATATCACATATTTTTGAGATACAGAATTTTTTTTACCCAGCTGTGGAATTAATTCGAGTGGAACTACCACTCGAATTTTCTAACTACATCTATCAATTAAATAGCTGAGCTATTCACAGCATCTATATATATTTGAACGAATTTCCTACGTCTATTTAAGGATGATGAAGTAATAAATCCTTAAGACGGTGTAAAAAAATATGTGACCATGATTTTATCGATATCCCTTGTATTGTGTTTGAAAACTTTAAAATAGCTATATCAGTTTGCATGTGACAAATTGTTATCTCACAGCTAATTGTTATCCATGTTTCTTTGTGTACAGTATCATCACAACTGCTTCTTTGTAAGTGAAGCCTATTTTTAACTTGTTCACTTACTACAATTTTCATATAAATCATTACATGGTGTAGTTACATATATATACTTAAAATATTATCATACATCGATTTTGAAAAAAGTACACCACAAGAAACCATACTGATTCTTTGCTGAAACATAAACAATATTATAGGTTTCAGAAAACTTGTGCTGCTGAGCTAAAAGTTTAAATAATACATTAGTTACAGCCAGATCTAGGAGAGAAAGGATGAGGCAAAGGGTGATACCTCCATCTTCAGAACGCTAGTAACCAGAATGGAGGTGAAAAAAATATTAAGCATATATACATATATATTACCCACATTTTTCAAGAAATTTGTTAAAGGCCACTAAAATGGAAGGAAATATTTTATACTGGAACTGCATTATAGTTAACTTCAGCTCGACCTTGACCCCCTCTTTATTTTATTCCAGATCCAGGTCTGGCGACTATCATATTCTCTTCATAATACATCTTATTACGAGGCTTTTTTACTATGTGGTTTTCTATATTAATGAAATACACACCTCCCTATGATATAATTCTATATTTCAAGTAGGGACTTGACCCAACAGGTATATAACTTTTCAATATTGAAATATTGACAAAATTTTGAATGGAATAGTTTTGGTATTAGAATATCAATTTTTTCATTACATATCAATTTCATTTTTTAATCCAAAACTAATAAACAATTCTTATATATATATTTAAAAATTTTGACTCCGTCAATTGGAAGGCATTTAAAATCCTGAATATTACAATATACACCGAATAGCCACTTTATTAGGTACAGCTTCATGTTAGTCAATACTAATGTCGCACCCAGATTATGCAATCTTGTGCTGCTGAGTACAATGTCCATTCCTCCTATACATTGTCATCTAATATTTAAATAAGTCAGCCTGCTTATTGTTGTTTGGCTCAGTTCACTGACAACAAAGCAGCAACAGTCAACAAATAGCAGCGAAAACAACCAGAGAGCACCAAAACAACACCACATAAGTTGGGAAGACAAAAGGAGACTGCAGTAAAAGAAAAACATTCAGTCCCAAAAACAGCACAATTAAGAAGCCAATTGAAGAATGAACAATACCAGTAGATGATGTCTAATGGGTTTTGATGAGAGCTCCATAACACTTGATCAAGTTGTCCCATTTTTGGAACATTCAAACCCCTAGCATAATGGGAAGGCAAAAAGAGAAGTCAAAATAAGATATTGGTGACGTTATTAAAATAGTCAGCTGGACCCCTCCAAAGAAGTAAACAAGATTTGTGTATGAACTACAGACCCCAACTGACGTCACACAGTATATTTCTATGCATTGCATTAGAAGAATTTGACTTTTTTACAACAACCTCAACTCCTTGATATTATTAAAATGCAGGGGAACATTGTTTTTTCTCATCATTCCTTTGTATCAGCCATGTTAACAGAGTGAGCTGAAGGCGAGCCAGGCACCCTATGCCTCAGTGGAAGCCAATCCACCAGGTACACATAGCTTGATCAATGGAATTGGGTAATCTGTGAAATAGTCTCCACAGCCCTTGTCCTGCTAAATTTAGATATAGGAATTGTAAGAAGGAAAAGAGGTGAAGAAAAAACGATCCAACATTGAACTGTGGATGACACTAACTGAAAAACTAACAGAAAACCACCATGTTGTCCCAGCTAACCAATAGAACACCAATACATTTCTGTGTGCCCTAAGTGTCGAGTCCAGAGCAAAACACCAGTGATTGACAACTCGTAAAGACGGAGACCATGTCATTGTCTTTCCTGCATGCCAAGAAACCATTGTGAATACCCTGAAGGAATGTTTTCACTTGCTTTATTGGAGGGGTACCCCACACCCCAAAATGGTAGCAGCTTGAGCAGCAAGAGAGTGTTTAGTGCAGCATTAATCGCATATCATTGCAGTCGAGAATCACGTTGGAAAAAGTATGCAGAAACAGAAAAATCAACTAACAGATTAACTGCCAAAGCAACTGCCAAGTAAGAAGGCAATGAGTAACACCGGTCAAGTTTTGCGCATTTCCTATGCTGTGATAACACAAAATTCTTTATTTTGCACGTGGAACTAAAAAATAAGGCTGATAATCATTTTGAGAATAACTGAAAACAAGTATTAGGAATACAATACACTTCACTAACAAGTCATAATATGTATGTGCATGGGGAAGGGAAGATATGAGTATCCTATTTTGGAGACTTTGGCATTTTATAACATAAAAGTTACTCTTGAGAAAAAGTCACCTGGCCAATAAAATCATGTCAATTCCCCACATCTAAATATTTTGGGCACACTACTCATACAAAAGAATATATTTCATATTATCTCTAATAATACTAATGTCAATGAACTGAAGTACACTGATGGCACTTCACTATAAATGTGTTAAAAATAAACATTACTTTAAAACTATATCAGCATTTAGCTTAACTGGTAGAATATATATAGTATTATATGAAAGATCTTGTGTTCTATTAAAAATAGATGACAGAGAATTTTAAGTTATTTTTAATTAATTTCTGAACAAGATCCTTTTAATCTGGTGTTCTAGTCTCATAAAAAATAAATCTTTTGCATAACTAATTAGTTAAATATTTTAGTCTTTAGTATTTACTATGATGAAAAATGCACTTCTCTGTTAAATAATTAGCTTTAAAACTATCTTTTGGGCTTACCTTCTATGCATATAAAACATAATATGGAGATAGATACAGTCACTACAGCAAAACAAAGGAATATAAGCACAGGAATTAATGACCACAAAGCCAATAAAGACAAGCCAACTGCAACAAAGGGATGTTTTGTCATATATTGTTTCACATCATGACAGAATGCAGCACCAAAATATTGTTCTGCTAATCCCTCTATCTTAAGTTTCATCAAATTGACCTGATGACCAATTTCTTCTGCTGCCATCTAGCTTATAAAAATGCTTCCTGAAAAAAAAAAAGGTAATTCAAAAGTGATAAAAACTTAAATATATAAACATCACAGTATTAATGGTATTAATGAATATTTGTCACCTGAGTCACAAAACCTTTTCCCTGCTTAAAAATTTAACTGTGATTGGGAAACATTTTCAGTTGAAATGACTACAAAAAAAAACATTCCTTTGCCAGTATCGCAAAAGATTGGAAAACATCAAAAGCTTTTCATGGATAGACTCCATCTTTAATTGGATTGGTTGGGTTGTTTTACCTGTGAGTGGCACTTTTTTGCACACAATGAGCTAAATGGCCAGGTGAGAAGGACCCCAAAGGTTCAGAGAAGGTTGGGGGAGGGGACCCACTGGAACAGCTGTTGGGAGACAGATGGTAGTCTCCCTTCAAGGCCATCTAGCATGTTCTTCAACGTGCACAGGATGTGGCTCTCACACACACGTGGCCAAAGTTTAACTTCCCATCCAACAGATGGTGGCCTTTCCAAGCTCATTAGTGTCCCCTACTGACCGTGGGCAGGACGGGGAGTTTTGTGGAGATAAATCTCAATGCTGACCCAGCTGGGACCCGAACCTGGGAACTGTAGATTATGAGCCTGGTGTGCTACCGATTGAGCCACCCCCATTCCCCTTCATCTTTAAGGATAAGTATCATACTCTAAAATGAGAATTATAATAACTACAATTATTTTTTTTTGTATTTATAGCAGAATATAGAGGTCTGTCATACACACAGTAATTGTACCAGATAAGTTCAGCTACCATTCATCTAGTCTAATGGGCAAATGCAGGAGATAGAAAATCTCCTGCATTTGCCCATTAGACTTCCAATTTTGCCAACTAACCATAATTTGACATTTAACTTCCAATTTTGCCAACTAGCCATAATTTCACAGAAATAATTCCAATATTTACATCTCGTCTAAATTGTAGCAAGTGTGAATTTTCCCTTGACTTGGCCAACTCTCCTTAATTTCACGAAACTAATCCCAATCTTTAGATCTCTCCTAAATTTGCCAAATCACTTCAAACTTTTCAAACTCCACAAGATTTTGCCAAGTTTTCTCGATTTTCGATTTTAGTCAACTATCCTGAATCTCACAAACCCAATCATCACAACTTGCCCGTATTTTCCAAGTGGATCCGAATTTTACTAACTAACATACATTTTGTTAAGTTTCCTCAATTTGTCCAACACTCCTTAATTTCACAAAACAAATCTCAATTTTCACAACTCGCCTATATTTTACCAAGTGGATTCAAATTTTGCCAACTATTCTAGATTTTGCCAACTCGTCATAATTTTACAGAAAAAAACGCAATTTTTACACCTTCTCTGAATTTCCAAAGTCACTTCGAATTTTATCAACTCTCCTTAATTGCACAAGGCACAATTTTCACAACTCCCCTGTATTTTACCAAATGGCTTCGAATTTTGCCAAGAGTTCTTGGTTTTTCCAACTCTCCTTAATTTCACAAAACCAATCCCAATTTTTACAACTCACCTGTACTTTACCAAGTGGTTTCCAGTTTTGCCAACTCTCCTTAATTTCACAAAAACAATCCGAATTTTCACAAATCGTCCGTATTTTATGATGTGGATTGGAATTTTTCCTAGATTTTGCCATCTCGCCACAATTTTACAGAAAAAAAATCCCAATTTTACATCCCACCTGATTCTTGCAAAGTCACTCTGAATTTTGCAAACTACCCCAAGATTTGAAAACTCTTGTAGATATTGCCAACTCCCCTAAATTTTGCCAACTCCCCAAAATTTTACAGAAAAAAAATACTAATTTTTACATCTCATCTTAATTTTTGCCAACTCTGCACGATTTTGCCAAGTCACTCCGAAATTTTGCCAACTCCCCAAGATTTTGCAAACTCACATGTTTTTATTTACTAAGTGGCTTCAAATTTTGCCAACTGCTCTAAATTTTGCTGTTTCTCCATTTTCCAACCTGCCTTAGATTTGCCAAGTTGCCTCAATTTTGACAACTCCGCTTAATTTCCCAAAAAAAATTTACAAATTTTCACAACTCGCCTAGATTTTACGAAGTCGCTTCGAATTTTGCCAACTCCGAGTTACTTTTGGGAGGTCTCCCCCCTATCCCCCCATGGCTACACCCCTGTCCACACTCTTTATGGATTCTTAAAAGTCCGAGAAGCAATCCCTATTATTCTGTGTATTATGGTAAAGGGATACCCCATCAGAACAGTCTAATATAGCAGGCTATGATAAGCTACATGTGCATTCTTTTTCGTAGTGGCAAACCACTACAGATGGAGCAAAATTCACTATATGGATCTCATTTGTACCATTATTAAATACGTAATTAAATTTTAATTAATATCTTCCCATTTTCTAAATTTTCTTTACAAGTTAAAATTTTGTGGGAAGAGGAAAGTGTGCCAACTCATGGATTCTTGCCTGATTTTAGGCATGATTACACATTATTAGCATGGATGTGGCGCTTTCTGAAGAGCAACTGAGAGCAGGGACAAACATTGAACTTTTGATACAAATATTGGTACAGGATTGTCAATTGGGATCCGTGTCGGTGAAATGAAAAAGGTTAATTGAGCAGTTCCACTTCTTTGCTAACTTGAGGTTAAAGGTTAAAAACAATGTTGGAACTGATATTCTCTTCTGGTGTTTTTATTCAACCAGACCTTCTACTACGGCATATAAACTAACAGGCTCCTGTCAGACTTCTGGGGAAAGCAGATGCTTGAGGGGGTATTTATTTTTTATATATATTATTTTTTACTGATTCATTTCCTCTGTGACCTTCTACTTTTAGTGGCTATTTAATAATGCAACCAACAGATTGAAATGAGAATTCATGACTGTAATATTTTCCATAAAATAATTTTAAAAGTTTAATATAAACTTATTAACAGAAATCTGACAGAAATTCATTATTCTGTTTGCTCAAGCTGGCTAGTGACCTTGCTATTTTTATTATTATTTTTTACAACTATACCAATGTACAATAAGCACTGTTTATTCAAGGATATTATCACCATAAAATCGTTTTAGCACCTCTTGCTGTAACACAGGAGACATAAATCTCCTAACAGTTATAATTGTGAAATAAATCACTTAATCTATGATATTGTGGGTGAAATATCTTTTCTCAGTGTGAAAAACCATTGAAACTAAATAATCTCATTAAAGATAGTATTTAAACAATAATGCACATAGCATTAATAAAAATATTTCATGAAAAATAATAAAGAGCAATAAAACATTGACAGGCCACCCTAAGTGGGTGTGCAATGCATGCACCACACACAGGCCGCAAAAAAAATTGTGGATGGTCAATTAAAAAATCCTTTTGACATCTTAAAAATATGCTTTTGTGTCAAAACTTCACAACTGAAAAAAATGCAATTTTGCATTAAAATGCATCATTTTATGGCTTATAAAAACTTCTTCTAAGTTTTTTGTTTGTTAATATGATTTATTTTCATCTTCATAACACATACACATATTTTAAGTTTTCTTTCAACTACAAAGAATGCAGCACTGAGTTTGCCTCCGAGTAGCATTAAAAAAAAGTCATCCTTTTAGTAACTAAAGTTCAGGGATATAGATATGTGATGGTCATAATGAGTTACAAAGAGGAGCCACATAAACCCTGCAGAAGAACAATACAACAGTCTCAATACGTTGAAAATGCGAGAACAGAGTGGTCGGGTTTCATCGATTTGAAATCCCAGATGTGTTACAATTACTCCTTGGGAATCATTTAAACACAGGACAACAGTTACCTATGTGAAGTTTACTATGTGAAGTGATTTACTAGAATATTTAATAACAAGATGCAACCATGATGTTGTTTAAGAAACATGTTGTTTAAGAATATGATTGGATTATCAATATGTAATATTTAACCTAATGTCCGACCCCGCCTTCTTGTGGTGCAGACCGTTAGTACCTTTCAAAAGAGATACTCTCTTGTGGAAGTGAACGGAAGGGGAGGGCTGCCAGATTAGTGTGGCCTACTGATATGGACAACTATGGCTACTTTCTTTTTCTACCCTGCTGAGGAGTGGTCAATCACACAGAGTTCTGGTGCTGACCATTTACTGGATTGGATTAAGGCTCTGAGCTTGATTATGGATCCTGAATTTGCTGCACTGGTGGGCTTCTCTGGAGGTAAAATCTGCCACTGTGTTTTCTGTTCGTTTGTGGGTTGACAGCCCCAAGTGAATAGATTCACAGGATATGCTTTATCAGCTGGTGAATAATCTTGAGCAGAAGTCATCGCAGGCACCTGAACTCTTTGCTTCTACTGGCATCGTCAAATTCTACATTGGAGGAAGTCTTCCAGTGTAGATGGCTTCAGCCTTTAGTGGTGGGGGAACGGGTCTTTGCCCCCATGTTTGCGATTAGGGGGCTGTTTCATATTGTCGGCATTTCCTCTCTCAATAAACATAGTTTCTTTAAACATCTAACTAACCATTTTCTCTCCATAGGTAGTTGGAATGTGAGGACTCTGCACAGAGCTTTTACTCTTGATGTCCTCACACAAGAATTCCACCATTATAATTTAGATATTCTCGGCTTGCAAGAGACCAGATGGACAGATAAAGGTCAGATTTTTAAAAATAATCTTAAGTTTCTCTTTTCAGGGAGGGACGACAATAAGCGTCACCAAGGCGTGGGTCTGCTTCTCAGCAGACACGCTAGTGATGCTCTTCTAGGATACGAGTGCATTAATGAAAGGTTTCTTACAGCAAAATTTCAGACAAGCGTTAAAGACTTGAATGTTATCTGCTGGTTTGCCCCACCCCCCCTGAGGAAGCCGATGAGGATGAGAAGGATAGGTTTTACAGACAACTTCAGAATATTTTGAATTCTGTTAAGGAGATATTATCCTTGTTCTAAGTGACTTCAATGCCAAAATCTACTAATAAATCAGCACTTTAAAGTCGATTCAAATTTTAGAGGAAAAATTGTCTTGAGCTGGGTGGGATACGAACCCACAACCTCCTAATAACATGTCAGGTGCTCTGGACCACTGAGCTACCAGCCACCGATCAAGATCTCTAACGCTATGAACATTTCTCTTATGTCACATGTAGGGACTATTCAGCAATCTCGCCACAAGTGGCTACCTATTCGCCATACAGATGGAATGCATGTCTTACAAGTATGTTAGTGATAAATAATGAAGTAAACTCGACATATTTAATATCTACTAATAAATCAGCACTTTGAAGTCTATTCAAATTTTAGAGGAAAAATTGTCATGAGCCGAGTGGGAAACGAACACATGACCTCCAGATAACATGTCAGGTGCTCTGGCCCACTGAGCTACTGGCCACCGATGTTGATAGCGTTAGTTAGAGATCTTGATAAGCGGCCGGTAGCTCAGTGGTCCAGAGCACCTGACATGTTATCAGGAGGTCGTGGGTTGGTATCCCACCCAGCTCAAGATAATTTTTCCTCTAAAATTTGAATCGACTTTAAAGTGCTGATTTATTAGTAGATATTGAATATGTCAAGTTTACTTCATTATTTATCACTAGCATACTTATAAGACATGCTTTCCATCTATATGGCAAATAGAGATCCACTTGCGGCTAGATTGCCTGAATAGCGCCTATATGTGACATAATAGAAATGTTCATAGCGTTAGAGATCTTGACCAGCGGCCAGTAGCTCAGTGATCCAGAGCAAATGACATGTTATCAGGAAGTCGTGGGTTCGTATCCCACCTGGCTCGACAATTTTTCCTCTAAAATTTGAATCGACTTCAGAGCGTTGATTTATTAGTAGATATTGAATATGTCAAGTCTTGTTCATTATTTATTTTATGCCAGAGTTAGTAATGATTCTGACCTTTGGGGAGGAGTGATAGGCCCTTTTGGTATTGGTAGCTGTAATGGCAATGAGCAACATCTCCTACAGGTAAGTAAACTTAATGGTTTCAGAATAACTAACACTTATTACAAACACTGTGACATACATAAGTACACGTGGCTTTCACCTGATGGTGACCACATGGATGACTGAAATTTTGAATACCTTTTATGATAAAGGCATGGTTCCTAAGGTTTTTACCAGAGCTATTATTATCCCTATTTTTAAAAAAGGTGATCACAGTTTTTGTGATAACTATAAGGGTATCAGCCTACTTTCTGTACCAGGTAAGGTTCTCAGCATATTGTGCAGAGAGAGACTCCATTGGTTTGGCCATGTTGTCAGTATGGCTAATTATAGATTAGCGAATATGGTTATGGACAGTTGCCTAAAGGTTTCAGAAAGAGAGGGAGACCTAGGATGCAGTGGGCAAACAATGTCAAATAGGACCTTGTTAGAATTGGTGTGCAGTGGCCAAATGCAGCAGATATAGTTCAGGACAGATATGCTTGGAGAACTAAACTGCACAGTCTGGTTGGATCTCCATAGCCCATGGCTGCTTGATGATGATGATGATGATTCAGAATTATTTCACTGTACTAATTATTATATAATTAGTACAGTAAAATTTTCTGTTCTATGAATTTTCACACACTTTTCATTTCTATGCATTTCTATTAGAGACTGTATACTTTTTATATTAGGGTTTCATGAGATTTTGCATAAAACACTATACTATTTTAAATTGATACATTTTTTTCCCTTATCATATATAAATCAACTTTAGAAATATATACACTTATTTTATGAAAAACGTTTCTTGCATTCACATGGCAGAAAATAACCCAGAATGGCCAAAAAAGTTTATTATTCATAAATCTTGGACTATACCACATCAAAACACCTCTTGGTTCATTATTCTAATTCTGGGGAAGTAGCAGATGGGGAAAGTCTCCCTTCTCCAAATTGTAAGATGATTAAAAACTAAGATTAATATTTAATTATCCTTTGTTGTAATGATTTATTTTCATCTTCGTTGCTATTCCATTGCATGTGCTCTTAAACTTTCATCATCATTCTCAAGCAGCCATAGGCTACAGAGGTCAAACCAAATAATCAATTTAGTTCTCCAAACATGTCTGATCTGAGCAGCATCTAGCCACTGCACACCAATTCTAAGAAGGTTCTGTTTGACCTTGTCTGCCCACCGCATCCTAGGTCTCCCCTTCTTTCTGAGGCCTTTAGGCACACTGTTCATAACCCTATTCGCCAATCTATAATTATTCATACAGGCAACATGGCCAAACCAACGGAGTCTCTCTCTGCACAATATGCTGCTTAAAGGAGGTTGCAAACTCCTTTGCCTAACCTCATCATTAGTTACAAAGTTGAACCACCTAATGCCCAAGATACTGCATAAGCATCTGGAATCAAAAGCATATAGTTTCCTGTTATCTTGTTTACAAAGTGTCCAACTTTCACTACCATAACTAACCCTAGAAAGAACCAAACTATTATACAGTCTAAATTTAGTCTTTAGGTGTATACACTTATTTTTCCACACTCTCCATAGATACTTAAAAGTCCCGGCAGCAATTCCTATTCATCTGTTAAACTCATGCCGCACATCACCAGTATCTGTTACATAGCTCCCAAGATAATTAAACTGAGACACTTGCTCAAGTCTGCAACCATTCAGATTAACTGAACCACGGCCTGTCTGACCTATTTTGATCACTTTATTTTTCTCTCTATTTATCACCAAACATTCTATCAGTCTCATCAGCAGCTGCAATGAAAGAGTTCATCTCATCAACATTATTTGCCAAAAGGGCTAAATCATCACCATAATCTAAATGAGAAATTTTCAGATCTATAGATCTTAAATTTAAGCCCAAAATTATTCAATTACAACGAATTTTGCATAATATAATCAATAACCATACTAAAGAGGAAAGGAGTCAAATTGCATCCTTATCGGACACAGGCTGATATGCTAAACCAATTGCTACAAGTTTACCAAATCTCACACAACTTGGTGTTATTATAAGAGAGCTTTCATTGTTAACCAACTAACTTGTCTGGTATGCCCTAAGATCTCACACTCAACCATAAAATATAGTGGTCAACAGAGTCAAAAGCCTTTTTGAAATCTACAATACTAATAACCACAGGTTTCTGAAATTCTAAATATTTCTCAAGATTCCCCTCATTGGAGGCTAATTTCACCATGATCTTAAAACACCTTGAACCTTGTTGTTTAGAATATATCTCAAATGTTCAGCCCGACTACCAATGACAGAATCCTCACCTTCAATAACATTACCTTGTTTATCCTTCAATCCCTGCATACCTGTCCGTTTTCTACGACACAAAACATTAACTATCTGATACAGCTCTCTGCTGTTGTGCTGTCTAACTGCTTCTTTGGCTTTGTCAGCCAAGCCATCAAAGCCAAAGATTCTTATCAGCAGCTAACTAATCCTTTACATGTTTAATAAGCTTTGTGTAATGCTTTTTATTAGAACTAAAGGGTATTGATTAAGGACATTCATACAGTTCTTTCATTCTGAAATAAGCTCAAGTGCCTTATCACTCAAATAATTCTGCCTTCTCTGCTCCTTTTTTCCTAAAAGTGTCCTGTTAGTTTCCAAAAAAGCCTGTTTAAAATGATCCCATCCTTCCTCAACTTTAGAAGTAAGCAAACCATGACTGTCATAATGACTATAACCTATCATGGTAAGCTTTAGCTGTAACTGGATCTTTCAGAGCTTTAAAATTAAAGGTAATTTTTTTAAACCTTAGCACAACACTTCTTAGATTTAAGTTGCAGGACACTTTTAACAAGGTAATGGTCATATCCAATTTCAGCATCCCTATATGACCTGGTATTCCTAACAGAACAAGCCCATTTGCTATTAATTTATATCTATCATATTCTTATGCAGCTGTCCCATGGCCAAGTGGTTAGCGCACTTGGCTACTGATCTAAGGGACCTGGGTTCGAGCCCCGGGTAAGGCATGGTTGTATGTGTTGTTTTTCTGCTGAGGTCCTGCCATCCTCTCAGATCTTCTACTTTGGCATATAAACTGAAAGGCTCCTGTCAGACCTCTGTGGCAAGCAGCTGCTTGAGGGGATATTTATTTATTTATTTATTTTTTAATTCTTATGCAGCCCATCTGGTGAACCCATGTGTACTTATGTATGCCAGAGTGTTTGTAATAAGCATTAGTTATTCTCAAACCATTAAGTTTACTTACCTGTAGGAAAAGTTGCCCATTGCCATTGCAGCTACCAATATCAATAGGGCCTATCACTCCTCCCCAAAGGTCAGTCAGTACCAACTTTGGCATTGAAATCACCTAGAACAAGGGTAATATCTCCTTTCTTGACAGAATTCAAAATATCCTGAAGTTGTCTGTAAAACCTATCCTTCTCATCCTCATTGGCATTCTCAATAGGGGCATAACAGCAGATAACATTGGTCTTTAATGCTTGTTTGAATGCAGTTCCTAGAAGAGTAACACTAAAATGAAATTTAAAAAAATTGTGCATGTTTTTGACATTCATTGCTCTATTTTATTCTTTCCCTAAAATGCTCCTTGCTATATGCCTGTTCTGTTTTTTTACACTTTGACGTACCAGACAGGGGCACACCCAGGGGGCAGGGAGGACCATGGGTTCTGAACCCCCACCCCCCTTCTATATTGAACACCATTTTAACCTTTCATGTTGAGTATAATATTTTAGTAATTGGGAAACCCTAATCAAGCCTTACTAACATTGGGTTGGGTTGTTTTACCTCTGAGCGGCACTTTTTTGCACACCATGGGCTAAATGGCCAGGTCACAGGGACCCCGAAGGCTCAGAGAAGGTTGGGAGAGGGGACCCACTGGAACAGCTATTGGGAGACAGATGGTAGCCTCCCGTCAAGGCCATCCAGTGTGTTCTTTAACGTGCACAGGGTATGGCTCTCCCACACACGGGGCCACGGCTTAACGTCCCATCCAACAGACGGCGGCCTTTCCAAGCCCATCAGTGTCCCCTACTGACCGTAGGCAGGGCGGGGAATTTTGCGGAGATAAATCTCAACGCTGACCCAGCTGGGACTCGAACCTGGGAACTGCAGCCTTATTAACACTTATAAACACACTATGCATTGCATTTTAATTATAAAAGTTTAAAAATTATAGTAATAAAAATTTAAATAAAAAAAATGTTTTATTTAGCAACCTGTTATAAAATGAAATGAACTCCATCTATGGAATTACAGTTCATTAACTTGATGAATACTAAAAAATGTTTGGATGCCTGTTATGGAGGCTTGGCTATGCTCAGGTCACTCATTTATTACTCATTTGTTTCTCCTACAGCCAGATGACAAACTTAAGTGTGAGTTTTGTGACACCAATTCATCTTTTAAACATATTTTAATCGAATATCCATGTTTTAACTGCGAATGCTATTTGTATTTTAGCTTCCATACTCAGACTTACACTCAGACATCTTTTATCTAATCGTTGCTTTTTACCACCTGTTTTTTGCCTTTTCAGATATACTGGATTTTGTAAATTCTGGATACCATATTGTTACCATCACTATTAGATAATACTGCTGTATTCCTGCTATGTTTTACTACGTACAGTGTTATAGTGTTCTATTATATTTAATGGATTTAAGAACTAATAAAATTGTACCATGTTATATATATTTACCACAAAAATAACATACAGAAATAATAACATAAATAGCATACATAAATGGAATAAACATACAGAAGGAAAAAGTGATGTATATGATGAAATAAAAATCACATATACCAATTTGTTAAAATAAACAAAAATATTGGATTCCCCAAGACTCCTGATTTGTTGTCATGTGAATAATCCTAATACGTGATCGCCCTAAAATGCGTTTGTGCCATCGACTCCACTCCACACACATTCTACTTAAGGTGTTAGGTTCTAACGATTATCTTAATATCTACTTCTTATAAACAAAAATTTTACTAGAGAATAACAATCTAACAAATATAACACAAAACGCACGCACTACTGCACCCACCACTGATAAGAATTTCCAATTCTTAGTATATTGATCTAGTTCACAGAAATATGGAACAGCAGATACCTAAATAATTGATTCCGTAAAGCTTGAGCTACTGTTGCATACCCCATAAATAAAAACAAATATGCTTATTCCTTTCTGCATCACCTTTTGCCAATGTCAATCCAAAACAAACACGTTATTTGACAACAAACACGTTATTTGACCAACATTCATGAATACAAGCTTTGCCTGCGCAATTGCTTGAAAAAGACACCTTTAAGCGAACCTCCTATAATATAAAATCTCACTAGATGGCGCGCAAACACTACAAACAAACCGGTCTTCAGTCGTTTTCGTGTTAAAGCAACGAGGAAAAAATTCAAATTTCGTGAATGTAATGAACCCTGGGGAAAAAATATGCTACATTTAAGTCTGTAACTTATATGCTGCTAACATTTTTAAAACGAAAAGTGTTTTTTAGGTAGAAAAATTGTATATATTTAGATTTAAAAAATCATAATAAGTTAGGTGATTTCGCTTTTGTATACCGTAATAATAAACTAAAATACTAGTTTTTTTTTACAAGCAATGTATGATTAGATATTCGAAATTATGGTGGTGAAAAGTGAACGTCCTGAAGTTTTCATAGGAAACAATTCACATCTAGACCCAGGGTGGGTGGGAAATTGCAATTGTTTTGTTCTCAGCAAAATTTTTTTATAGAGATGAAATTTTTTTTTCCATCGGACAGGTATTGATGAAATATTATGATTTTCACTTTCCTAGTCTCCCAGAAGCTGTAAATGCGATTCTGTCGAAAAAGTTGAAAATTCCAAAATTTCAAATGAATATTGCAAACGATGTATTTATGTTAGATTTTTGAAATTTTGATGGTGGAATGTGAAGGTCATGTCGTACCATTGGCATTTATGAGTTGACCACTTAGCCCAAGGGGGTGGAAAATGCATTTTATTTTTGTTTTAAGAGAATATTGTTTATTTATACAGATAAATTAAAAAATGACTTGGTGTTGCATAGTTATTGATGAAATATCACGATTTACGCTTTCCGAGGTTAGAATTTGCGTGATCCTCTGTCAGTCAATCATGCACAATTGACTATACATTAAATATTATTCTGAGTTAGTGATTTGAATTATCACTGTGAATATAATACTCTTTGCATTAGCGACAAAAGAAATTTGATGCCAGAAAGATGTAAAAAAACATGACTTCCTTTCTTCCGATTAACCTGTTCAGTGCCACGAGCTCAGCATCTGAGTGGAGGAATTTTGTGATCTTGAATGCCAAGCACTCAGCATCGTGTTTTCTCGATTTAATTTCTTGTGTTATTTTGCTTTCATTCTTTTGGTTTTTTATCTGAAAGTTACAACGCATTTTCAGCTGTCTTTTTGATTTTTTTTCAAATTGATATAGTTCATAGTTATTTTAAAAATCGATTGCTTGTAAAAGGTATCGAATTTCTGTACCAAGAGAACGAAGGCAATCAAAGAAGCAAGGATATATACGACGTGACTCATGATGTTGCATATACGACGTGACTCGTGCTTTCTCCCTTACTCCGCTGCCCGTAGTTTCAAGGCATGGGGTTCTGAAGGTAATCCAGTTTGCAGTCAGTTGTCTAACGTGGAAGGGGGGGAGGGAATCCCCATCGATTTGAAGTCTTACACACCCCTAGAACACGTGATACGTAGCTCTTGTGACCTTTGATATCCAATTCCTGTCCCTTTGTATTTATATCATACGCACCTGTTCTGGACCGACACATCGGAAAACAACATATCATCTTTAAGAATAGAGAAAATTTGAAAAATTCCGCATTAAAAATTTTTAGTTTGAAAAGATCGCAATTTTAAATCCGAACGCAGAAAGCACTCAATGAAAACTTATGCAGACAACATGGTTTATAATTTTACAATAGTTTTTTTTTTTTACAATAGTTGTAAATTTAGTTATATAAGTGTTTAATTAACTTTCTTATCGTAGCAGCAATTATATTAAATCAGTAACTTTGTCACTATTTATGCATTTCTTGATATTTCGAGAGTACTTTCAGAAACGAGATGTTAAACTTTAAAGTTCCAAATTTCCTGGACAATTATATTTTTTGTGCAACGATGATTAAGGAATAATACTGAATCATGAAATGAACGGACAAATTATTATATACACCTACCTAATTTCCTCTTACTCCATCTTTTGCCTTAGAACAGCAGCCAAACGTCTTGGTAAGGGCTCAATGAAGTGTTGAAAACATGGAGGGGAAACTGCCACCCATAAAGCAAAGATATACTGTCAGAGCATCCACAGTTGCTGGTGGGGGTAGGTGGGCTGGAACAGTCTTTCGAATTCATCGGACAAATTCTCAATGCGGTTGAGGTCTGGCAATCGAAGGGATTGAGGTCCAGAGATGTGTTGGGTTGGGTTGTTTTACCTCTGAGCGGCACTTTTTTGCACACCATGGGCTAAATGGCCAGGTCACATGGACCCCGAAGGCTCAGAGAAGGTTGGGGGAGGGGACCCACTGGAACAGCTGTTGGGAGACAGATGGTAGCCTCCCGTCAAGGCCATCCAGCATGTTCTTTAACGTGCACAGGGTATGGCTCTCCCGCACACGGGGGCACGGCTTAATGTCCCATCCAATGGATGGCGGCCTTTCCAAGCCCATCGGTATCCCCTACTGACTGTGGGCAGGGCAGGGAATTTTGCGGAGATAAATCTCAACGCTGACCCAGCTGTGACTTGAACCTGGGAACTACAGATTACGAGCCTGGCGCGCTACCGACTGAGCCACCCCTGCCCCAGTGAATGGAAGGTGAGGGCTGCCAGACTGATCTGGACAACTATGACTTAACGCCCCACGGCTTAACGCCCCATTTACGCCCACGGCTTAACGCCCCTTAACGCCCCACGGCTTAACGCCCACGGCTTAAAGCCCCATCTGACGGACGGCGGCCTTTCCAAGCCCATCGGTGTCCTCTACTGACCGTGGGCAGGATGAGGAAATTTTGCGGAGATAAATCTCTACGCTGACGAGCTGGGACTCGAAATTGGGAACTATAGATTACGAGCCTGGCGCGCTACTGACTGAGCCCCCCCCCCCCCGCCCCCCAGAGACGTGAGTGCGGTAAACTCACTTGAATGGAGCCAATTGGTCGCCACTTGACAAGTATGCTATGGCGTTGTCCTGTTGAAAGATGGCATCATGATGCAGAAAGAGAATCGTTATGAACAACTGTAGATGGTCAGTGAGTGTTTTCACATACCTTGTGCTGGTGATCTCAACGGGTACAAGGTGCCACAAGGAAGCCCATGTAAACGCACCCCAAATTATTACACAGCCTCTACTTGTCTGTATGATCCCAACTTGTCAAGATGGCTTGTCAAACATTACCCTCTCATTGGTGCAATGGAGTTTAAACCACGATTCATAGACCAGATACAATGTTTCCAGTTCTCTGCACTCCAGCTCCGATAGGCCTTTGCAAACTGCAGCCTAATCTTTTGTTGCCTTGCAGTCAACAAGATGTGGACTTCGACTGCCATAGACTATTGTGTCCATGGATGATGGATAATCTTTGTGCATAAGCTTGTGGATGCACCCTCATTCAATTCTGATGTTATCTGCTTCACAGTAGCCATGTGATTCCTTCTAATGATGCAATATAATCTGCGCTCACCTTGAGAGTCAATTGCACGCTTAGGTCCACTTTTCTCCCACTGGTTGGAAGTTTTGCTATATTTCATGTAGTCTTGGTATGCATGTAAATTCCAACAGTTCAGCATTTGTAGTGATTGAACAACTAGCCTTTCTCACACCTACTATCTGGCCATGGTCAAACTCACTTACATTTTTAAGTTTCGTTACGTTGTTAACGTGTCATTTACGTTGTTTTATAATCGATAACATATGCTTATATATCAGTATTACGTTGCTGCCCTTATTCATGATTACTTTTCCGTGACTGGTTTCCAATGCATAGAGACCTGTTCTATTTACATGCATTGTCGTTTTCAATGTCCCATTTAACTGGATGCGATACTTCTGCTTTGCGTATTGCTATCCAGGTGTATATAATTTCTCCATTCAGTGTAAAGTACTGTAGCAAAATGCAGTAACAAAGACACAACTAAAATATTTATTTAATAGTGTACATAGTTAATAGTGAATGTGACCCCCCTTAGCCTTAATTACTTCTTTCACCCTCTCAACCATTGATGCCACTAGCTTTCCACACATCTCCTTTAATTCAGGGTTGTGATACCACACTTTCATGACACTTTCTATCATTTTGGTTTTCGTCGTGCAATCCATCTTAGATATGCGCGCTTTAATAATGGCCCACAAATTTTCAGTGGGGTTTAGATCGGGTGAATTTCCTGGCCACTCCAATACCTTCAAATGTTGCTGGGTAAAGCTCTTAGCAAGCTTAAAATTGTGGCATGGAGCCAGATCCTGTTGAAATACCTCATCGCTGTTAGGAAACAGCTTCTGCAGTGTTGGGGCCATTTTCGCCTCCAGAACGCCTATGTACTTTTTGCTCTCCATCATTCCTTCAATGGGGTGAAGTGTCTGTGACCCGGAAGCTGTGAAACATGAACTTGGATCATCTCAAAACATGACCTTTGGTATGTGTTTGGGGGATTGCTGGATGTGGCCGGATTGAAGAGGTTCTCCAGGCGAGCGGTGGACGAAAATTGACCTGCAGCCATCACCTCAAAGTGGGTTTCGCCGGAAAATATCACTTTTTCCCAATTCTCCACAGTCCAATCTCGATGTTTCTTTGCCCAGGATAGCCTTTTTTGCATCGTAGCGGGTGTCAAAAGCTGCTTTTTGGAGGGGCGTCGAGCCCAACCGCCACACTCCAGAAGGCAATGACGTATGGTGAAAGCACCTACATTAACACCATGAGATGCAATCTCCCTTTTGATGTCTCCACTGGTCTTCTTTGGGTCTATGATACTAATTCTTCGAATTAAACTATCACCTCTAGAGGTGGTTTTTCTTTTTCTTGCACAATGTCCTTTATGGGACTATCCATGGACCCTGTGTCCTTATGCAGTAGGTGGCGGGGGTGCTCAGTCGGTAGCGCGCCAGGCTCGTAATCTGTAGTTCCCAGGTTCGAGTCCCAGCTGGGTCAGTGTTGAGATTTATCTCCGCAAAATTCTCCGCCCTGCCCACGGTCAGTAGGGGACACCGATGGGCTTGGAAAGGCCGCCGTCCGTCGGATGGGACGTTAAGCAGTGGCCCTGTGTGCGGGAGAGCAATACCCTGTGCACGTTAAAGAACACACTGGGTGGCCTTGACGGGAGGCTACCAACTGTCTCCCAACAGCTGTTCCAGTGGGTCCCCTCCCCCAACCTTCTCTGAGCCTTCGGGGTCCATGTGACCTGGCCATTTAGCCCATGGTGTGCAAAAAAGTGCCGCTCAGAGGTAAAACAACCCAACCCAACCCTTATGCAGCTTTATGATCCATGAAACGCTGGATTTCTCGAAGCCAACTGCTTTTGCTATCTGCCTAGCAGTAAGTGAAGTGTTTTTGCCTAAAGCGATTATTTCAGCTAGTTTAGGAGGCGAAATGTCCATGATGTATTTAATAAAAAAAAGTTTCCAATGAAAATTGTGAACTACTTAAATAATCTCATCCTCAGCCTATGAAATATCAATTCCGACAAAAGTGGAAGTGTAAATAATAGCAGAGTAACACAACAATTCTAAACTTGCAGATATCGCTCTGCTACAAGTCTAAACTTGCGCGTGTCCATTGCAGGGACACGCGTAAGTTTAGACTTGCAGCAGAAGATTACTAACAAGTTTAGACTTGCAGCAGTTTAGACTCTGTAGCAGAAGGAACTTAGCGTTCCTTCGCTTGGAACATTATCGGAAATGAAATTGCTCAGGGATCAGAACAGGTGGAAATCTGAGGATGCCAGGTGAGGGGGAATATGGGGGATGCGCCATTATTTCCAAGCCCAATTGCCACAGCATTTGCTGTGTCTGTAATGCAACAGAAACCTGGAGTTGTCGTGGTGGAACACATCACTGCTGCATTTTAATGGTCCAACTTATTCAAAGCTGACATCCGAGTTGATGGTTTGAGGCCAATTTAAAAGCTCAATGGATGATGGATGACACCTCTGCAACTTACGAGAATGCAGTTCCGGTTTTGCCATAGCCTGACTCTCCTACTTGACATGATCTTTTGCAGACACTATCATAAATGATCCACTCTTCATCCCCTCTAATCATTGCCAAAAAAAAAAAAAAAAAACCATCTGCATTTTGCCGAGCAGGCAATGAAGCACATACAGTATAACGAGCCACCGTTCTGCTGTGACAATTCCCTGGATGTTCAACTTGGATTTTCGTTCAGCAGTGCTTTTAAACAATCATCGTACAACTTCACCAGCGGTCATCTTCGTGGTTAGTTTCTGAGCTGAAAGTCACCCGAATGGAACTTGTCATACCACCAGAAACAGGTGCTTTTGTAGACGACTGTCCCCCAAAATTTTGAAGTTTACGCAAACACTCTTGGCACACCGATACCCTTTTTTTCTGAATTCGTGCAGCATAACGGAACTAATACTCACATCTTGTGTCGCTACTAAAGTAAAAGCGCATTATGCGATAACAAATACTCCCATCATTCGCTCTTTTAGTTTATGACTGCTGCACATTTCCTGACAACTAGTGTTTCGTTTTTGCATCAACCCAATATATTTTCAGTATATTTCAAACGCATGTCAAAAATAATTGCTTTTACTGTCAACATTTATATAAAAACTGCAAAACGATCTAAAAATTTACAAACATTACAAATCAAATTTGTACCCATGAGCACATTTTGTTGTAGCAAACTTCTCATGTTGACTCCAGTTGAAATATTAATAAAATTTCCTTGCATAGCTAAAAAATACTTGAAGATGTTGAAATTCTAAGGACCAAAATTTACTTTGACAATTTTTAAATGATCAGTTGTTATATCATTACGTGAAAAAAAACTTTTTATTCCATTAAATTTGTCGCAACTTACCGAGGGGCAGGTTAGTAAAAATTGTAGAAATAAAGATTTTATTAATATTTCGTTTAAGGAGAAGCCCATACTCAAAGCGCCGAAGGGGAAGAGTCGATATATTTCAAGTGATGCAAAAAGTTCTCGACATGTGTCTGCATATTTGCCCTGGTTCCCGCAAACTACAGGTTGGGTTGTTTTAACGAGCTATGACTTGTTTGAAAACTTGTCATTACATGTTGCGAAAAAAATGCCGTATCATAATCTCTTCGCTGTTGGCACGCACAATTCGATTTGCGAAATCTGTGCATTGTTGTTGTGGAACCTACTAAAGATTTTACATTTTCACAAGAATGCAGCTTCGTGACGACGAGAAAAAAATTTATGCCGATTTATCACAAGTACACGAGGATCATTCCTGTGCATATGGCACTGTTACGGGATGGACGGTCAAATTCAGGGGACTGCAGAGCTTCGAAGACCGAAGGAGGCCGTGAATGAGAAACTTCATTGCTGTTTGTGAACTCATTAAAGAAAATCACACATCACCATTCAGGTAATAACAAGTTTAGATGCCAGTGTATTGACAGGGTGGAAACCATTATTCTACAACATTTAAAGTTCCGAAAGATCTGTGTCACATGGGTACTCCACAAACTGAACAGAACAGCAAATAAGGTCCCGAGTTAATTAGTGCAAGGAGATTGCTGGTAATATTTGCATCTAGTGGCCCCAAACTCTTAACAGGGATGGGTTATTTTCCCTTTGAGCAGCACTCTTTTGCACACAATGGGCCAAATAGCCAGGTCACAAGGACCCCCTACCAGGGAAGGGGACCACTGGAAGAGCTGTTAGAAGGCAGGTGGTAACCTCCCATCAAACGTATTCTTCAATGTACAGAGGGTATGGCTCTCCCGCACACGTAGCCATGGCCGTTCCATCGGGCGGCTGGATGCTTAACAGACATTGCGACAGGTGATGAGACATGGTTTATTACAATTCCCAGAAAGGTCGACCACCATGTTCGTGCAAAGTTAGAGCAAATGGAAGAATCTTATTGTAGATTTTTTGGCATATTTATAATTGTTAACATGCAATCCTATTTACTCTTTAATCAGTTCTTCAATTTTGTCTATTAACTCTTAACAGCCCCTGAATCTCTTTACATTAGTGGGTCACTGCAACCAATGAATAAAACTTTGTCTTACACATAATGCACTAGTACCATTTACAAACAGCTCGGCAACTATAAACTACGAATATTTTATATGCTGCAGCTTGTTCACCATTTTGAGCGTTAACATTTTCGAATTAAAATGTTTTAATATTTAATGCATCATGAGAAGTTTATAATCAAGTTCCATAAAAAAAAGTTATTTACATTTTGAAAGTTTCGATTTTTATTTGTTTAGAAAGTTTATTATAGACTTGAACAAGCAAAGCTACTTGAATAGTTGCAAAAAGGGTTTGTGAATGATAAAGTTGAGAATTACTACTCCAAATATGATTACCCATTTTATAAAATCTGAACTACACTTTTAAAAGATGTTTGGCTGGAAGGCTGCATGCTGACAGTTACTCTACATTTATACACTGAAGTGCCATTAGGGATAGCTACCTAGTAACGTTTTGGACCTCCTCTGACACTGATAACGGCCACCACACGACGAGGCAAGGACTCCACAAGCTTGCATAAATGTTCCACAGGTATGGCGACCCATGCATCCTCCAGAGCTGTACACAATTCTCTTAAGTCGTCGCTGATGGGGCACGTGCCCAAACACTGCTCGATGGTATCCCAAAAAATTTCGAGATGAACAGTTGTTTTGCTGGTAGACGCCATCTCCATTAGGATCACGATGGCCATAAATGAGTGTAAATGGTCAGCCATGAGTTCTACATACTGGGATGCATTGAGAGTCGTTGGTACACATACCAAAAAACCCACAGACGTCCAACTGACACTCCAGGCCATCACCAACTTGTACTGTTCCGACTGACATGCAGAATCCATGGCTTCATTGGGTTGGCGCCATATCCTCAGTCTCCCATCGGCGTGATGAAATTCAAATCGGGATTCATCAATCCAGGTTATCCGTTGCCAATTTTCGATGGTCCAGTTTCGATGTTCTTTAGCCCAGGCAAGGCGTTGAGCCTGGTGTTGTGCCGTTTGAAGTGGGGCTCTTGTTGGTCGGCTCCCGAAGCTGGAAAATGAAGTGAGCATTGCGTGGTCAGTGCACTGACTTCCCAGCTGGAACCTGCATTCATATGGAAGGTGATTTCAGTTAATATCTGGCCCCTATCGGTCCGTACAATGCAGGTCAGACGACGTAGCCCACAATCATTCAAGGCTGTTTGTCCGGGTGCTAGTTTTTTTTTGCTGGAATTTTCGTATTCCCGGAACACTTGAAACTGTCGTACGAGAAAATCCAAGTTCGTTGACAATTTCGGAGATAAGAGTGTCCCATCCGTCGGACACCTACGATATGCCCTCTGTCAAATGCATTAAGTACCGTGCCTTTCCCATTACGCTTCTCATGACGAATACTTTTGGAAGCCAAAGCCGACAGCTGTATATGACGAGTTTCAACCATGCATGCGCGCAAATGCGGGACTTACGGTACTGAATTTGGATAACATCTCCTATCCCTAATTCAATGGCACTTCCGTTTAATGAGTTAATGTAAACTGAAAAGTAGCGCAGAATAACATTTTAAAAGCATCTTCTCTAAAAACATTAAATTGCAAAATGGAAACACAGTTGATGTGAATCCATTTTGGTATAGGACACAACCAATTATGTCTATTAGTTATTTAGGAATAAGGCCTCAAATTTGTTCTTTGTTTGTCCTGAACACACCTGCATGTTAAGGGTTAATCTTCTACCATGAAGAAAAGTATTTTAAAAAATCATAGAATGATTCCTGTAGTATAGTCCAGTTTTATCCATTCAAGATATACTTTTCATTTAAGTGCTTAATACAGTTAGCCAAACAGTTATCCAGTTTTCACCTGCTGATCCATCAGAATTTCGTTTTTCGCCATTTTCTTTTATAAAAAATATTTTGCTTCTCCTTCCATCATGTCAGCCACTCATTGGTCACTTTTACCTCTAATTTTTCATCAAACTCAGGTTTTTTTTTGTTAAAGAACGTTGCATTTTATGAGTATCAAACGAGCTAGCCTACTTAAACCCAATTGACAGTATGCTTTTTCCCTTCACTTTCATTTTCTGCTTACACTACAATTTGATATGTCAAAAGATTTCAATGAAGATTACTGATATTCCTAACCTAGCAGCTACTTCTCTCCGAGATATATTGCTTCAGTTTTTCTCATGTTTGTGTATAATACACAACTTTTCTGTTACATCTAAAAATGTTTAAAATGTGATAACAAAATGTAAAATATGTGGTAACAAATAGGTAAGTTACCACATATTTATACTGTAGAGAATCCAGTGAAATTTTGCCTTAGCTCATGATAAGCAGCAGAGATGTTTATTGGCCTACGATGAATCTCTTCTGCCAATGGCAAAGCATATGTGGAATTTCACCTAACTGCAATATGCTGCACTGTTACAAGGCTATGGCAAGATTTTTTTCGGCTATTACAGTGAACTACCGTACACACGGGGATATGTTCCACGTTATATGGAAAATGCATTATCAGATGAATTGTCCATCTCCATATTATATTTTCAATCTAAAAATGGTCTGGTAAAAGAATTGTTTTTAAATAACGATAACAATAAAGACGAAACTATGGACTCTTCAAGCGATGAATCTGTACAACCAATGTTAACAAGACGGCATCGTTGGAACTTATTTCTTGATACTTCCGATAGTGAAGTATTAATTAAAAGTTGAATAAAAATATTTTCCTCTTTTATCTATAAATGTGCATATTTTTTTTGATAAACCTTTACATCTTTTAAAGCTGTCAGTTTTTTACTATGACTAAAAAAGCTGCATTAAAATAAAACTAGTCATCTTTTTTGTTAAATATTTAATTTTCAGAAAATTCAGAATTAAATGTTGATTAATTTGGCATATAGCACATCATAATTGCTTTCATTAGTTATTTTGCAAAAAAGTTCTAAAGTTAATTGCTTTTTTTTGGCTGAGCATATGAAAAAATAAATTGGCTTCTGGATGTAAACCAGTTTTTCAGGCTGGGCCCTGGAAGAGTTAAGTGTGCCTTTATTCTGCATTTGACCAAAATGTATTTTGTTTCCCAAAACTTTGATGCTGAATATATAAAAGGAATACATTGCAAAGTAGCAATTATTTTTAAAAATGAGAATTTGTCTAATAAATGACAAAAATACAATGCATTTTGATTATTTGAATTTGTTCTCTGAAATTTGGTTCTAAAAAACAACAGGATTCTAATAACAGTGATCACAATAACTGGTACCTCCGGTACTTTAATTTTTGATTTTCTTTATTTTTTCAGTTTTAGTATTCAAATGTTTTAAGCATCAAGAAATTTACACAGAATACAAGAACGTTCCAACAGACTAGAATTTATTTCAGATTTTCTTTGGAAATTTCTGCAAGTTCGATATACAGTTAAGTATTAAATAATTTTCAACAGAAATTATTTTATTTCAATACAATTCTGCATCTTTTTTATTGTGCTAACTTTGTATGGCTATTCTCAATTTTATCTTATTAAAATAAAATATATAAAGCATCTTAGAAAGTGCACTAAAGGATATAACATTAACTTTTTACCTTTTCAACATAAATAAAACAGAGTGCAGCAGTTGCTGTTGAATGTATTAGCCAAGTTAAAAAAAAATACAGTGGATTAAAATAAATGTAACAGTTCAGTGTATGCATTATTAGTCATTGAGTTTGGCAGGATTAAGGTAGTGAAACTGGTACCTTGAAAACATTTTATCTACTTTCCTACAGTGCAATAACTGTACATAAAGCAGTAACTATTTGCATCCATTCCAATTTGTACAACAGTCAACATCAGTCCAACAATAACAGGCTGGACTTGTTACTTTTAAAGGAAACTTCACCTGAAACTGGCAGTTTGTACATCTACAACTATACCTAATCTACAAGTGCAGCCCTCCAAATATTAGTTTAATTGTGTATATCTTGTTAACTTAATAACAAATAGAAAGCAACTAATTTTTTGATGTTCCAAAACAAAATGCAATTCTTTGTAGTATATTTTGAAATCCAACAGAAAACAAACAAGGAAATAAACGGGTTTTCTACAAATGCCAGTTATGTGAAAAAGAAAAGCTAGTTTGGCACTAAAATCTTGAATGGTTCACCTGGCATTTTTTCCACAAGTTGAAAGAAGTGTATCTAGATATGTAAAAACAATGTCAGATTTAGTAGCGATACATTTGAAAACAGCAAATGCTATCTTCTGATTTGTATTATTATGGAAGTTTAAAGTCATATGAAAGTCTCTATGCTGGGAAAGACCAACACTTGCAGCAGGAAATGTAGATTGCTTTGTTAACTCTTTTACACAACTAGGTTGCTCTTTGTGGTTTGCCACACTGTCTTTAAGTTTATGCTGCTGCTGAGATGATTGTAAGGCACACCACGCTACAAGACAGTGGGTACCTATCAGCATTAGCAAATTACTATTTCTCACAATCAATGCTTGAGCAATCTCTTTTTACCAGCATGATTCAAATGTAACCCCTGTGATTACAGTGGGTAACATGCAATCTTGCATATTTTCTTTTAGAAAAATTAATGTCCTGATATCTTATGTTACCATTTATTTAGCTGCTCCTGGCCATTTTATCAAGAACACTGGTTATATAGTCAGCAAGATTTACAGTTTCTCTTTCTGATCTGACAATAAAAGGATGTTCCTGAAAAATAAAATACGATTATAGAATAGCACCAGCATAAAAAAAATTATATAAAAGAAAAACTTTTCCATGATTAGGAAAACAAAATATTCACGCATAAAAATCATAAAATATTTAGCTTAAGAAATATTAGCTTGTACAGAATATTACTTTTATAATCAGAAAAATCACATTGATAACTTAAGGTAAATATTGTACCTAGGTAGTCACTGGAAGGAGAGCTATGCACCAATCCCCTGTGATGATGCACAGAACCGGCCAGGCATAGCACCTAATGTCCGACCCCGCCTTCTTGTGGTGCAGACCGTTAGTATCTTTCAAAAGAGATACTCTCTTGTGGAAGTGAATGGAAGGGGAGGGCTGCCAGATTAGTGTGGCCTACTGATCTGGACAACTATGGCTACTTTTCTTTTTTCTACCCTGCTGAGGAGTGGTCAATCACACAGAGTTCTGGTGCTGACCATGTAAACTTACTGGATTGGATAAAGGCTCTGAGCTAGATTATGGATCCTCAATTTGCTGCACTGGTGGGCTTCTCTGGAGGGAAAATCTGCCGCTGTGTTTTCTGTTCGTTTGTGGGTTGACAGCCCCAAGTGAATAGATTCACAGGATATGTTTATCAGCTGGTGGATAATCCTGAGCAGAGGTCATCAAAGGCACCTGAACTCTTTGCTTCTATTGGCATCATCAAATTCTACATTCGAGGAAGTCTTCCAGTATAGATGGCTTCAACCTTTAGTAGTGGGGGAACGGGTCTTTGCCCCATGTCTGTGATTAGGGGCCTGTTTGATATTGTTGGCATTCTTTCTCTCAATAAACATAGTTTCTTTAACATCTCACTAACCATTTTCTCTCCATAGGTAGTTGGAATGTGAGGACTCTGCACAGAGCTTTTTCTCTTGATGTCATCACACAAGAATTCCACCATTATAATTTAGATATTCTCGGCTTGCAAGAGACCAGATGGACAGATAAAGGTCAGATTCTTAAAAATAATCTTAAATTTCTCTTTTCAGGGAGGGATGACAATAAGCATCACCAAGGCGTGGGTCTGCTTCTCAGCAGACACGCTAGTGATGCTCTTCTAGGATATGAGTGCATTAATGAAAGGTTTCTTACAGCAAAATTTCAGACAAGCGTTAAAGACTTGAATGTTATCTGCTGTTATGCCCCCACTGAGGATGCCGATGAGGATGAGAAGGATAGGTTTTATGAACAACTTCAGGATATTTTGAATTCTGTCAAGAAAGGAGATATTACCCTTGTTCTTGGTGACTTCAATGCCAAAGCTGGTACTGACTCTGACCTTTGGGGAGGAGAAATAGGCCCTTTTGGTATTGGTAGCTGCAATGGCAATGTCTCCTACAGGCAAGTAAACTCAATGGATTCAGAATAACTAACACATATCACAAACACCGCGACATACATAAGTACACATGGGTTTCACCTGATGGGCTGCATAAGAATATGATTGATTATATATTAATCAACAGCAAATGGGCTAGTTCTGTTAGGAATACCAGGGCATATAGGGGAGCTGAAATTGGATCTGACCATTACCTTGTTAAAAATGTGTTGCAACTTAAACTTAAAAAGTGTTGTGCTAGGGTTAAAAAATTTACTTTTAATACTGAAGCTCTGAAAGATCCAGTTATAGCCAAAGCTTACCATGATAAGTTACTTAGTCATTATGACAGTCATGGTTTGCTTACTACTGAAGTTGAGGAAGAATGGGATCATTTTAAACAGGCTTTTTTTTTTGGACACTAACAGTACTCTTTCAGGAAAAAAGGAGCAGAAGAGACAGAATTATCTGAGTGATAATGCACTTGAGCTTATTTCGGAAAGAAAGAACCGCAGGAATGTCCTTAATCAATACCCTACTAGTCCTAATAGAAAGCATTACAGAGAACTTAAAAAACGTGTAAAAGATCAGTTAGCTGCTGATAACAATCTTTTGCTTGATCGTTTGGCTGACAAAGCTGAGGAAGCAGTAAGACAGCACAACAGCAGAGAGCTGTACCAGATAGTTAATGTTTTGTGTGGTAGAAAACGGACAGGTATACAGGGATTGAAGGATAAACCAGGTAAGGTTATATATAGAAGGTGAGGATTCTGTCATGGTTAGGTGGGCTGAGCATTTCAGTGATATTCTAAACAATGTGGTTAGTTCTATTCCCATTGTTTGCAATGATGATAGATGCATTGGAGGCTTTAATGTTGGCCCTATAACACAATCTGAAGTTATTTTGGCTGTTTCTGAACTTAAACTTCATAAATCCCCAGGGGTAGATGAAATTGCCGTCCCGTGGCCGAGTGGTTAGCACACTTGGCTACTGATCTAAGGGACCTGGGTTCGAGCCCTGGGTAAGGCATGGATGTTCGTGTTGCTTTCTGCTGAGGTCCTGCCTTCCTCTCAGATCTTCTACTGTGGCATATAAACTGACAGGATCCTGTCAGACCTCTGTGGTAAGCAGCTGCTCGAGGGGGTATTTAATTTTATTTAATTTAAAATTAGATGAAAATTACTACGGAAATGCTTAGAGCTGGGAATGTTTCGGTTACCACTTGAATGACTGAAATTCTGAATATCTTTTATGATAAAGGCATGGTTCCTAAGGATTTTACCAGAGCTATTGTTATCCCTATTTTCAAAAAAGGTGATCGCAGTTCCTGTGATAACTACAGGGGTATCAGCCTACTCTCTGTTCCAGGTAAAGTTCTTTCCATGATTGTGCTTAATAGAATCAAGAATCTGGTTGACAGTCAATTGCGTGATGAGCAATGTGGATTCAGAAGTGGTAGGGGATGTGTGGATCAGATATTTTCACTTAGGCAGATTCTTGAGAAATGTTTAGAGTTTCAGAAACCTTTGGTTGCTAGCTTTGTTGATTTCATAAAGGCTTTCGACTCTGTTGATCGTCATAATTTGTGGTTGATTGTGAGATCATACGGTATACCAGACTAGTTAGTTAACATAATGAAAGCTCTCTATAAATAACACTGAGTCGTGTGTGAGAGTTGGTAAGGCTTGAAGCAATTGGTTTAGCATTACTTCTGGTGTTCGACAACTGTGCATTTTGTCTCCTTTTCTCTTTAGTTTGGTTATGATTATGTTATGTGAAATTCTCTTCAAGGGAAAGATTTTGGTCTTAAATGGACTGGAGATACGAAAAATTCTGATTTAGATTATGCTGATGATTTAGTCCTTTTGGCAAATGATGATCAGATGAACTCTTTCATTCGAGCTGTTGATGAGACCTGGTAGTAGAGTAGGTTTGGTTATAAACAGAGAGAAAACTAAAGTGATGAAAATTGGTCAGGCAGGCTGTGATTCAGTTAATCTGAATGGTTGCAGTCTTGAGCAGGTGTCACAGTTTAATTATCCTGGGAGCTATGTAACAGATAATGGTGATGTGCGGCATGATATTAACAGACGAATAGGGATTGCTGCCGGGACTTTTAAGAATCTATGGAGAGTGTGGAGAAATAGGTGAATACACCTAAAGACTAAAATTAGACTGTATAATAGTTTACTTCTTTCTAGGGTTAGTTATGGTAGTGAAACTTTGACACTTTGTAAACGAGATAACAGGAAACTAGATGCTTTTAATTCTAGATGCTTACGCAGTATCTTGGGCATTAGGTGGTTCAACTTTATAACTAATGATGAGGTTAGGAAAAAGGGGTTTGCAACCTCCTTTAAGCAGCATATTGAGCAGAGAGAGACTCCGTTGGTTTGGCCATGTTGCCTGTATGAATAATTATAGATTGGCGAATAGGGTTATGAACAGTGTGCCTAAAGGCCTCAGAAAGAAGGGGAGACCTAGGATGCGGTGGGCAGACAATGTCAAACAGGACCTTGTTAGAATTGGTGTGCAGTGGCCAGATGCAGTAGATGTAGCTCAGGATAGACTTGCTTGGAGAACTAAATTGCACGGTCTGGTTGGACCTCCATAGCCCATGGCTGCTTGAGGATGACGATGATGAATTTGTCCACTGTCATAATTTTTAAGGAAATTCAAAGAAAAGGAGATAATGTCAGTCTGTCCGTCAACATTGAACTTTTTTGTTTACAGAGATAAATTAAAAATTCTTTTTGTGTTGGATAGGTATTGATGAAATATTACGATATGCACTTTCCAAATCTTTCGAAAGCTATAATTACGCCCTCTAGAAGTGGAAAAATTTGCAAATTTCAAACAAATATAGCAAACTACGTATTTAAGCTAGAAATTTTGGTTTTGTAGAATGTGACCGCCATGATGTTTCCATTGGTAACAACGAATTGACCTCTTAGACCAGGGAGTGGGGGGAGACAATTTTTGTTTTAGCAGATATTGTGTACATTCAGAGATAAATGAAAAAATCTTTTTAGGGTTAGATAGAAATTGATAAAATATTATGATTCTCACTTTCAGAATCTTTCAAACCCTAAAGTTGCACCCTAAATGGTGAAAAATATTGAAAATTCCAAAATTTCAAATGAATATTGCAATCATGTATTAATGATACAAATACGAAATTTTGGTGGTGGAATGTGAATGTCATGAAGTTTCCATTGGAAACAATGAAAATAACAATTAGAAAACTGTTTTTCAATTTGATTGTTACTAAGGAAATATTATAATTCGCATTTTTCAAATACTTAATATCTTTACAGATCACTGAAATGATGAAACAGCAGAGTTATCGAATTTTACAAATAATATATAATAGAAATTTGAAAAATTAGTGGCAATTTTTAAGAGATATTCCACTGATAGCAGTAATTTACCCTTTTCTAAGAGAGGTGTAGGAAAAGCAACTTTTTAGAATTAAAAGACGAAGTCCTAGAAACTATTCCTAGCATGTATGGGCATTCCCATATAGGATTATGTCCACTAAATTGGTTGGTTGTTTTACCTCTGAGTGGTACTTCTTTTGCACACAATGATCTAAATGGCCAAGTCACAAGGACCCAATGGCTCAGAGAAGGTTGGGGGAAGGGGACCCAATAGACAACTGTTCAACATCCACTAATAAATCAGCACTTTTGACGTCAATTCTAATTTCAGAGGAAAAATTGTCTTGAGCCGGGTGGGATACAAACCCACTACCTCCTGATAACATGTCAGGTGCTCTGGACCACTGAACTACCGGCTGCTGATCAAGATCTCCTCTAATTAACGTTATGAACATTCCTTTTATGTCACATATAGGGGCTATACAGGCAATTTTTAGCCACAAGCAGCTTTCTATTTGCCATATAGATGGAAAACATGTCTTACAAGTATGCTAATGATGATAAATAATGAGTTATCAGGAGATCGTGGGTTCATATCCCACCTGGCTCCAGACGATTTTTCCTCTAAAATTAGAATCGACGTCAAAAGTGCTGATTTATTAGTAGATGTTGAACAGTTGAGTTTATCTCATTATTTATCATCATTAACATACTTGTAAGATATGCTTTCCATCTATGTGGCAAACAGAAAGCTGCTTGTGGCTAAAAATTGCCTGTATAGTGCCTATATGTAACATAAAATTAAGTTCATAGCGTTAATTAGAGGAGATCTTGACGGCAGCTGGTAGCTCAGTGGTCCAGAGCACCTGACATGTTATCAGGAGATCGTGGATTCATATCCCATCTGGCTCAAGATAATTTTTCCTCTAAAATTAGAATCGATGTCAAAAGTGCTGATTTATTAGTAACTGTTAGGAGACATATGGTAGCCTCCCTTCAAGGCCATCCAGAATGATCTTTAACGTGCACAGAGTATGGCTCTCCCATACATGGAGTCATGACTTTACATTTTTTCAGGTGGACTGTGGAGTTTATGAAGCCCCTAGGTGTCTCCTTTATGACCTGATGTAGGATGAGGAGTTTTGTAGAGATAAATCTCAACACTTCCAGGCGAGACTTGAAGCAGGTAATAAAAGTATAACAAATATTGCAACCATTCACAAGAATAAAAATGCTGTGCTTGCTTCATATCAAGTATCCTTGTTGATTGCAAAAAAGGAGAAACCTCACAATATAGCAGAGGAACTGATTGCCAGCTGCAGAAGTGATGGCATTAGCATGTTGGGAGAAAAAATGAATAATTGAAATATGATTCTGTTGTCAAACAACAATCAGTCAAAGAATTCAAGAAACGGCACAAAATATGAAAGAACAACTAACAGAGTATGTAATAGTTAATATTATTCTCTGCAATTGGACAAAAGTGGAGATGTTGCGAACTGTGCAAATTTGTTGGTGTTTGTTTGCTATGAATATGCTGATAAAATTCAAGAAAATTTTTTATTTTGTGAACAACTGGAAATGCACCAACTGCTTTGGCTTTATTTACTAAATTAATGATTTTATAATGGTAAACCAAATTGAGTAGCCAAAATGTGTAGGGATCTGTACAAATGGGACTCGTGCAATTTCAGGGCAGTTTTCTGGGCTGCGAGCACATGTTCAGGAAATTGTACCTATAATTAGTTGGAATCACTGCATCATACACTGACAATCATTAGTTGCTAAAAAATATGCCCAAAAAATTGAAAACAGTTTTAAATGAAACAGTTAAAGTTGTCAACTATTGAGGGCCGAACACTCATCATCATCATCCTCAAGCAGCCATGGGCTACGGAGGTCCAACCAGACCATGCAATTTAGTTCTCCAAGCAAGTCTATCCTGAGCTACATCTACTGCATCTGGCCACTGCACACCAATTCTAACAAGGTCCTGTTTGACATTGTCTGCCCACCGCATCCTAGGTCTCCCCTTCTTTCTGAGGCCTTTAGGCACACTGTTCATAACCCTATTCGCCAATCTATAATTATTCATACGGGCAACATGGCCAAACCAACGGAGTCTCTCTCTGCACAATATGCTGCTTAAAGGAGGTTGCAAACTCCTTTGCCTAACCTCATCATTAGTTAGAAAGTTGAACCACCTAATGCCCAAGATACTGCGTAAGCATCTGGAATCAAAAGCATCTAGTTTCCTGTTATCTTGTTTACAAAGTGTCCAAGTTTCACTACCATAACTAACCGTAGAAAGAACTAAACTATTATACAGTCTAATTTTAGTCTTTAGGTGTATACACCTATTTCTCCACACTCTCCATAGATTCTTAAAAGTCCCGGCAGCAATACCTATTCGTCTGTTAATCTCATGCTGCACATCACCATTATCTGTTACATAGCTCCCAAGATAATTAAACTGTGACACCTGCTCAAGACTGCAATCATTCAGATTAACTGAATCACAGCCTGCCTGACCAATTTTCATCACTTTAGTTTTCTCTCTGTTTATAACCAAACCTACTCTACTACCAGTCTCATCAACAGTTCGAATGAAAGAGTTCATCTCATCAACATCATTTGCCAAAAGGACTAAATCATCAGCATAATCTAAATCAGAATTTTTCGTATCTCCAGTCCATTTAAGGCCAAAATCTTTCTTTCCCTTGAAGTGAATTTCGCATAACATAATCAATAACCAAGCTAAAGAGAAAAGGAGACAAAATGCACCCTTGTCAAACACCAGAAGTAATGCTAAACCAATTACTACAAGCGTTACCAACTCTCACACATGACTCAGTGTTATTATAGAGAGCTTTCATTATGTTAACTAACTAGTCTGGTATACCGTATGATCTCACAATCAACTACAAATTATGATGATGAACAGAGTTGAAAGCCTTTTTGAAATCAACAAAGCTAGCAATCAAAGGTTTCTGAAACTCTAAACATTTCTCAAGAATCTGCCTAAGTGAAAATATCTGATCCACACATCTCCTACCACTTCTGAATCCACATTGCTCATCACGCAATTGACTGTCAACCAGATTCTTAATTCTATTAAGCACAATCACACAAAGAACTTTACCTGGAACAGAGAGTAGACTGATATCCCTATAATTATCACAAGAACTGTGATCACCTTTTTTAAAAATATGGATAATGATAGCTCAGGTAAAATCCTTAGGAACCATTCCTTTATCATAAAAGATATTCAAAATTTCAGTCATTCATGTGGTAACAAAAAAATTCCCAGCTCTAAGCATTTTCGTAGTAATTTCTTCTAACCCTGGGGATTTATGTAGTTAAAGTTTAGAAATAGCCAAAATAACTTCAGATTGTGTTATAGGGCCAACATTAAAGCCACCAATGCATCTATCATCATTACAAACAATGGGAGTAGAACTAACCACATTGTGTAGAACATCACTGAAATGCTAAGCCCACCTAGCCATGACAGAATCCTCACCTTCTACAACCTTGTTTATCCTTCAATCCCTGTATACTTGTTCGTTTTCTACCACACAAAACATTAACTATCTGGTACAGCTCTCTACTGTTGTGCTGTCTAACTGCTTCCTCAGCTTTGTCAGCCAAGCCATCAAGCCAAAGATTCTTATCAGCAGCTAACCGATCCTTTGCACGTTTATTAAGCTCTCTATAATGCTTTCTCTTAGGACTAGTAGGGTATTGATTAAGGACATTCCCACAGTTCTTTCTTTCCGAAATAAGCTCAAGTGCCTTATAAATTCTCATATTCAATACAATTTGTCAAGAAATGGGCAGCGATTTCAATCAACTTCTCCTACATGCAGAAATGCACTGATTACCATGTGGAAAAGTATTGTGTTTTTGATTTGCTTGAGGAAATTCGAATTTTTTAAATTAATGATGCATTTTCTTTGAGTGATGATTTTAATGATTTCAAATGGTTGTGCATAGTCGTGTACTTGGCCGATATTTTCAGATATATGAATGAACTTACTTTAAGCCTACAGGGTGCATCTATAACAATATTTAATATTGAAAACAGTATTGAAGCAATGATAAAGAAATTAGATATATGGTACCATCATATTTCCAAAACTATTTACTCGCATTTTCTGATGCTCAGTGGTTTTTTTTAGAAACTACAAAAGAAAAGATTACTAATGGCACACAAAAAGATTTCATCTAGCATTTGAATATACTGAAAAGTAATTTTAGGAAATATTTTCCATCCTCTGATTCCAATGATAAATGAATTAAGGATCCTTTTAATGAAGATGCAAAAATCATAAAAGGCTTAACAAGTAATGAAGAAAACAGCTTGGTGGAGATTTCTTGTGACAGTTCGTTAAAATTATTATATAAATATAACTTGACTGAGTTTTGGTTACATTTACGCTCTGAGTATGCAGAACTATCAAACAAGGCATTGAAACATTTAATGCTATTTGCTATGACTTATTTGTGCAATGGACTTTTCAGCACTTTTATACATCAAATCAACATACAGAAACAGACTTGTACGTGGAGCCTGATTTGAGAGTGCAAATTAGCATACAGTTGAGCCAAACATTTCTGAACTTGTTTCAGTCAAACAACATTAACCTTTACACTAACTAAAAATCAATGTTTTTTTAATTTATTGTAACTACATTTAAAAACAATAAACACTTTTTTTAGTGATATATAATAATTTTTTTCATAAGACCTGTTCCCTTTTCTAGTACCAGACGCAAAAACATAGGCCATAATTTACAATAAAATTAATCAACTCTAATCCCCTCCACAGGGATCAGCTATATTTTTCAAATTGAAACAGGGATGCTTCATTTGCAAAAGGTTGCGAACTGCTGCTTTGGAAGGAAAAGCTCACACTCCTACAGCAGGGTGGTATCTTATTTTCTTGTGACATCTATACATGAACAAAGCTACATTTTACAGTTGTTCTGATGCATAGTTCCAACAAATAATGGTATAAACTAGTTGGCATTTATAAAGCATTTACACTATTTATAATAAATAATATGTTTGATGTTTTTTTTTTTAATGATTTAATATAAACCTTATCTTTTACAAATGTTCTTGTCTGCTAACAATTCTTCCTTTTTCAATCTGGCCTGTAAATGACAGCTAGACATAACTGGGAGAGTTCTGCACCAATAGGTCAATTATTTTAGAAATGAAGCAAATTCATTAAAAGATTCCTCACATTCAGATATTTTCAGAATAAGATTTTGAAAATTCGGTTCTACAAGCTATTGAATTTAATGATTTTTCTACTCACCAATAGTTTCTTATATTTGGGCCGATGTTGTTCTTCTTTGATTAAGCTATGGAAAAAAAACAACCTGATTATTCATCAAACTATGATTAATATTCATGTGCAATTACAATGCATTATGAATTACTAAATGTTTTTAAGACAGAGGTTTCAAATTTCTCTTTCTAAGTGTACTGGACAAACTCATCGAAACCATGATGACTGTGGACCAGGTTGTTCTTTAAATTAAGTCTCTTCTTCATAAAATAAAAAAAAAATCAGTATTAAACAAACCTTATCCAATATTAATGTGAAAAATATGACATGGTTCAATTAATCAGTTAATTAATCAGACAATAATTGACAATTAACTTTTTTTAAATAAAAATGATTAAAAATTATTAAATTTCCCAGAAAAAGTTCATATACATTTTAATACGATAAAAAAATTGTTCTAATTAAACAAAAATCCTATTAAACACAGTTTTCACTGCTAACATTGCAACTGACCTTTTTCTCTTCAAAGAAGAGATAAATATGGCTTCAGAAATTGTTGATGCCTTGAAAGTTGCAAGTGTCTTGGAATTGGGAAGAAGAGACTAATTTAATTAAGTCTGGCAAAAGTTTTGCATTTTTGCTGAGGAAGCTGAACTAACATGATTACGAAATAAGTTATTTCTGGTTATAGATAAGAGGATTAAAGAAATGCAATTCTTGTTAAAAATAAATAAATAAATAAATACCCCTTCAAGCAGCTGTTTGTCACAGACATCTAATAACGGCCCATCAGTTTATAAGCCTTAGTGATGGATCTGTGAGGAAGGCAGGACCTCAGCAGAAAGACAACACAAACATCCATGCCTTACCAGGGGCTTGAACCCAGGTCCCTCTAATCAGTATCCAAGCATGCTAACGATTAGGCCACAAGATGGCTAGGATTAGCATAGTGCTTGGATGATTCAAATATGTATGTGATGTCACTATCCAGGTCTACATGTAGAGGAAGACCCCCACCCACTTCAGAATGCTAGTAAGGATAAGAGAACTAAAAATATTATGTATAATCTGCATTTTTCTAGTAATTTTTTAAAGATCTCTAAAGTGGAAGTGAAAATGTTACACAGCATTGGAAATCTAGTTTCTTGCTCCCTTACTTTTTTCTAGATCCTGGCCTGTCACTATCTAAAGATAACCTTCTGTCACTTGCATCTAAGAATAGAATTGTTAACACAGCCACAGATATTTTCATCATTTGTTCCAAAACCATGATTGTGGTGATGAGATCACAGAAAAGAGTGACAATGAAACTGATATCGATACATAACCTCCCAAGAAATTGAGTACACTGGAAGATACTTTTATAAATGAAACAAAAAAGATAAATCAAAATTATTAGCACTGTTATTCTTCATCTCAAGAACTTTGAAATGAAAAATGGCTGTCTTTGAAAGTACAAATTCATTGAAGAAGATTCACTGCAGTTATGAGTACAGCTTCAAGTTCTGTAGAGGCAGAAAGAAGTTTCAGTGCAACTGGCCTCTTTATTACAAAATTATACACATCACTGAATGATGAAATTACAGGTACAGTGTGTTTTCTTCATTCATATCTTTTACAGCAGAAACATTCAATATTAAACTCAGTGACACCACACATGTATTTTTGCATTTTTTTTATTCCAAACCATCTACAAATCTAACAATCTATGTGATTATGCTATTTTATATATATTACTACTGTATATAACTTGGTAAAAAAAAAAATCAAAGAATTTTGTGTATGAAGCAATAAAATGTGCATAGTGTCACTTGTTGACCCTGTGTCATCTTTTGAATTATATAATTTAGTTCTGGGAATTGTGCTACGTTTATGGTTTTAACTTCAGTGTGACATAGTAAATAGGAATGTCATTGTTTTGAGGAGAAAATTGTCACACGTGTAGCTTTGCTTGTTGTTTCATAATTTTGAAACTGAGTTCATTTACATACTTTCTAAGTGTTGCCTTATATATAGGTAGACACAACATGTAGAGGAGTTAGACAACTTTTTTTCACTTATGTTCACACTGCTTAATTTTTGTTGACAAAAAGCATTAGCATGCCTTCCCACTCGCCACACTGCAAATGCACTCCAACGTCACTCCGCTGCACGCAATACCGCAAATGCACTCTGATGTCACTCAGCTGCACTTGCAGCTCCGCAAGCGACGGGTATAGCCTTCACACTAAACATGCAATCTGCAATGAAGAACTAAGCTCATTGGTTCTCACTGCAAATATCCTGCTTTGTTGTCTTTGTGATATCTACTGCGCTTCCTGACATTTCTTCCACTCTATAGTAAATATTATGTCCAGGCTCTTTCGTAAACAATTAATATTACTTGAATGTAGTTTAAAAGAAATCACATTAAATGTGTTCAGGAGTTTTTTTTAAAAAAAAAAATTCAGGCGATTTTCATAATTTAATTCCTAATATTCAGGAGAAATTGTGGAAATCAATTTCTGCAGCTGAAAGATTGATGTTAAATGCAAGATGCATTTAGAATTGTTCTTAGCTCATTTTCCAAAATAGCTAATGTTTTTACTTTGTTGTCTGCTGTTTCGTAAGTATTAATAATGTATTACTATTTGCATTTTTTCACCATCCAATAGTTCAAATTACCATTTTTAAAGGGTGCAGAAATCATTGAATGAAAAACATTCTTTTTAAAATGAACATTCCAGAGACTATGTGTATTATTCTAGTTGTATTTTGCTAATGAATTGTTAGCCACTTCTTGTGATATGAGTAAGCCATCAGACCGTTGGGAAAAAATATATATATTAAAAGTAAAAGATAAAAGATCACTCTTCCTTTTTCATAAAATTATTTTCTAGCAACAGTGGCGAAGCATCGCATTTTGAGTAGGAGAAGCAATTAACACTACTGCAACAATATGGAACACAGTTCTGCTACTCTGCTTCCAAATCATTGGACTGGAACACCGTTCCACTACTCGATATTTCCTAATCGAAAATAACTAGAAACAGAATAGCATTCCGCTACTAGTTATTTTCAAATCATTGAATCGGAATGGTGTTCCAGTATTTGATGTTTCTGAATTGTTGAGTGAAAGTAGTTCTATGCTTTTTAAATCAAATGTTAGTAGTATAATATACACTATGTTGAGAAAAGTATCCAGACGCCTGATTGGTAAAGGGAAAATGTAATTTCTGGTCATGTGATTGGTACTAGTGGAAGAAAGAAGAGCGTTGGCACAGAACAGGTTTCAGTGGAGATGTTGATATGAAACATAAGTGAACATGTTGAGTTGACAGACTTCCAGAGAGGGGTCATTATAGGATGCCATTTGAATAACTTATCTGCGCATGCGATTGTAGCCAAATTAGAGCATCCTAGGTAAACTGTGCAGGATATGATTACAAAATGGATAAAAATGTTTAATTCATGATTATGCTGAATGACTAAAGACTTTTGAGCAACTAGTCCACATTAAGCTTAACACTATTTTTTTACATAGTCAAGCTACGAGTTTTATATATCATGGTAAACTGACTTAAGGAGACTTTTATATCTATAAAAAGTTCCCAAGTAAAGATGTAAATTGTTACCATTTCTTAGATGTCTTCCACCAGAATTCCTCTTGACTTAGCCAGTTGTGCTATCATCCTTGTGTTATTCTTGCAGGGCCCTGCTTTCAGGATTTCATCTGGATTGCTGTTCGTTTCCCATTGGCAAGTAACTGATGTATAGCACTGATGTTTTCCTTTCAAAGTCCGATACCAATCCAGGTTTTGTATTGAAGACACAGTTCTGATTGTAATTCACCACCACCATATAGGCTGTGCTACACATTCTTCTGAACTCATCTCGTGGAACACAGATTGCTCAAAAAGATCCCCCTTATTCAACATTTAAACATCTTAAAGAATTTAACAAACTTTACCTCCAACTCAATAAACATTAAAATGTCTTTAAAAAGATTCATTAAACTCAAATTCAAGTTAACGAATGCTAAAATCATAGACATCAACATTAAAATCCAATAGAGGACCCCCTTCTTCATACTGTCAGGACGACATGTTTCATCCCTGCACCAGCAGGACTTCATCTGGCACTATACTACATGATGGTAAGTCTTTAAATAGGAATCTCCCCCATCAATGAGTTTAAATTTTATCAAGTTGCTCGTGCAGCAGGAGGTTCCACGCTGCCGGAAGGGGTGGAATCTCCGTATTGCACAAATGCTTTTTATGTAAATTAATCAAAATATTTTCAGTATATTGTAATTGATATTTATTTGGTGGTGCAGCTATAGCCTTATAGGTTAAATTTTCTACTTGTATTTGATTTTGAAGTATTGTTTGCAATTATTACTGTACTGTTTTAATTATTTTTATTTTTTATATCCTATTGATGCTCTGATATATGTTGTTCACATGTCCTGTATGTTTTCCCTATGTATTGATTCCCCCCCCCCCAATTTATTTTCAACATCTAGTATTTCTACATTATACACCCCTCCCATTGGAACACATTTATCTATCGTTAATTATTAGTTTTTTTTATTGTATTACTTACTGTATGTGGCATTTTTAAATCATACTTAAAGTATAAACATAGATGACAATCACAACATTACCTGCTGACTTTTCGACATTGATAAACCAATAAATATTGTGCGGGAAAAACTTTCACCAACATACGGGAACTGAACCTGCATCTCTCCAGAAACATGCCAGAGTATTCTACCATTGAACTAATGCCAACTCTATGTTTTTCCACTAATTTAAGACTAAACTCTTCACTGAGATTTTTGGCCAACTGTTAGCACCATCTATGATCTCGGGTGGCAACTATTACTTTTTATATTGCACTGAGTAAGATGGAAATAAATAATAAAGTTTCATCAAGCTATTAATGATTTAAACATAGATGACAATCACAGCATTACTAGCAGACATTTTGACATTGATAAATCAATAAATATTGCAAGGAAAAAATTTCTTTTTAAAATATTGTTAGATTCTTATCGCAACCTAAAATATGTTCACTGAACATATAAATTCATGAATACTGAAGAAAGCTAAACGACACACAATTCTGCTTTATAGATTTGTTAAGAGTCCTACAAACATCAATTTTTGCCTTCAACTCTAATGGAAAGTTTCAGGACTGAACCAGCCGCCCAATCAAGATCTCCTCTAATTATGAACCTTTTCAACCTACATTACATCATATGTAGGGAGGGATCTGGCAATTACGCCACAAGCAACAGACAACACCACATAGATGGAAAGTATTTCTTACAAGTATACTGATGATAAATAACAAAATATACTCGACACATTTGGTATCTACTAATTTCATCATTTATTTTATTATTTATCATCAGTATACTGGTAAGAAATACGTTCCACCTATATGGCATTGTATGTGCTTGTGGCGAAATTGCGGGCACACTCCCTACATATGACGTAATGTAGGTTGAAAAGGGTCTGTAAAAGGTAGCTAGGTAGTCACTGGAAGGATAGCTATGCTCCAATCCCCTGTGATAATGCATAGAAAAGGACAGGCCTAGCACCTAATGCCCAGCCCCGCCTTCTTGTGGTGCAGGCCATTAGTAGCTTTCAAATACTCTCTTGTGGAAGTGAACAGAACAGATGGGCTGCCAGATTAGTGTGGCCTACTGATCTGGACAACTATGGCACTTTTTTTTTCCTACTCTGCTGAGGAGTGGTCAACCACACAGGGTCCAGGTGCTGACTATATAAACCTACTGGACTGAAATAAGTCTCCGAGCTTGATTATGGATCCTAAATTTGCTGCACTGGTGGGTTTCTGTGGAGGGAAAATCTTCCGCTGTGTTTTCTGTTTGTGGGTTGACAGCCCCAAGTGAATTGATTCACAGGATATGTTTCTCGGCTGGTGGACAATCCTGAACAGAGGTCATCGCAGGCACCTGAACTCTTTGCTTCTACTAGCATCGTCAAATTCTACATTGGAGGAAGTATTCCAGTGTAGATGACTTCAGCCTTTATTGGTGGAGGAACAGGTCTTTGCCCCATGACTGAGATTAGGGGGCTATTTGATGTTGTTGGCATTTCCTCTCTCAATAAACATAATTTCTTTAAACATCCCACTAACCATTTTCTTTCCACAGGTAGTTGAAATGTGAGGACTTTGCACAGAGCTTATTCTCTTGATGTCCTCACACAAGAATTCCACCATTATAATTTAGATATTCTCAGCTTGCAAGAGACCAGATGGACAGATAAAGGTCAGATTTTTAAAATAATCTTAAATTTCTCTTTTCAGGGAGAAACGATAATAAGCATCACCAATTGTGAGTCTGATTCTCAGCAGACATGCCAGTGATGTTCTTCTAGGATATGAGTGCATTAATGAAAACTTTCTTACAGCAAAACTTCAGACAAGCATTAAAGACTTGAATGTTATCTGCTGCTATGCCCCCACTGAGGATGCTGATGAGGATGAGAAGGATAAGTTTTATGGACAACTTCAGGATATTTTGAATTCTGTCAAGAAAGGAGATATTACCTTTGTTCTAGGTGACTTCAATGCCAAAGTTGGTATTGACTCTGACCTTTGGGGAGGAGTAATAGGCCTTTTTGGTATTGGTAGCTGCAATGGGCAACGTCTCCTACAGGTAAGTAAACTCAATGGTTTCAGAATAACTAACAAACACCACGAGATACATAAAGTACACATTTGTTTCACCTGATGGGCTGCGTAAGAATATGATTGATTACATATTAATTAACAGCAAATGGGCTAGTTCTATTAGGAATACCTGGTCTTATATGGGAGCTGAAATTGAATATGTCCATTACCTTGTTAAAAGTGTCTTGCAACTTAAACTTAAGTGTTGTGCTAAGGTTAAGAAATTTACCTTTAATTCTGAAGCTCTGAATGACCCAGTTATAGCCAAAGCATACCATGATAGGTTACTTAGTCATTATGACAGTCATGGTATGCTTACTACTGAAGTTCAGGAAGAATGGGACCATTTTAAACAGGCTTTTTTGGACACTAACAGTACTCTTTTAGGAAAAAAGGAGCAGAGGAAACAGAATGATCTGAGTGATAAGGCACTTGAGCTTATTTCAGAAAGAAAGAACTACAGGAATGTCCTTAATGAATACCCAATAGTCCTAATAGAAAGCATTACAGAGAACTTAATGAACGTGTAAAGGATCAGTTAGCCGCTGATAAGAATCTTTGGCTTGGCTGACAAAGCGAAGGAAGCAGTTAGACAGCACAACAACAGAGAGCTGTACCAGAGAGTTAATGTTTTGTGTGGTAGAAAACAAACAAGTATACAGGGATTGAAGGATAAACAAGGTTATAAGAAGGTGAGGATTCTATCATGGCTAGGTGGGCTTAGCATTTCAGTGATGTTCTACACAATGTGGTTAGTTCTACTCCCTTGTTTGTAATGATGATAGATGCATTGGTGGCTTTAATGTTGGCCCTATAACACAATCTGAAATTATTTTGGCTATTTCTAAACTTTAACCACATAAATCCCCAGGGTTAGAAGAAATTACTACGAAAATGCTTCGAGATGGGAATTTTTTTTTTGTTACCACATGAATGACTGAAATTTTGAATATCTTTTATGATAAAGGAATGGTTCCTAAGGATTTTACCTGAGCTATCATTATCCATATTTTTAAAAAAGGTGATTACAGTTCTTGTGACAATTATAGGGATATCAGTCTACTCTCTGTTCCAGGTAAAGTTCTTTGTGTGATTGTGCTTAATAGAATTAAGAATCTGGTTGACAGGCAATTGCGTGATGAGCAATGTGGATTCAGAAGTAGTAGGGGATGTGTGGATCAGATATTTTCACTTACACAGATTCTTGAGAAATGTTTAGAGTTTCAGAAACCTTTGGTTGCCAGCTTTGTTGATTTCAAAAGGGCTTTCGTCTCTTGTTGATCGTCATAATTTGTGGTTGATTGAGAGATCGTATAACATACCAGAGAAGTTATTAATATATGAAAGCTCTCTAAAATAACACTGAGTCGTGTGTGAGAGTTGGTAAGGCTCTTAGCAATTGGTTTGAATGATAAGGCTTGTAGAAATTGGGTTCATCGGAGATCGTAATTTTCATGAGACCACAAGGACGGTTCTGTTTTTGTGGTTTGACAAATTATATATGTTTCTACTACATAGGATTTTATGAACTTTTTCAAAGCTGGCCAATATGCTCTTTTGGTTCCCTTCTGATATGTTTAATGTGTATTTAGATGTCCTGCTGAGAGTACATCATGCAATTCTTGGAGTACGTACTCTCTTAAAGTCTTGTGGATAAATGGACCATGCCTGTTTGACTCGGTAATAATCGGAATAACCACCCTTGGCCCAGACGACAGCAGTGAGACAGCGTGGCATGGACGCAATGAGGCCCTAGAAGGTTGCCAGAGGCACACGTGCCCATTCGGATTCCAGCAGAGCATGAAGGTTCTGGAGCAGCCATCCTTGGCGCAGTAGCCGATGATCATTCCTATATACTAAATATTCACCACTTTGTAAGTTGATTTAATTTTAGAGGAAAAATTGTCTTGAGCTGGATGGGATACGAACCCATGACCTCCTGATAACATGTCAGGTCCTCTAATAGATGATATGTTCACATCATCTATTAGAGGAGATCTTGATCTGCGGCCAGTAGCTCAGTGGTGAAGAGCACCTGACATGTTATCAGGAGGTCATGGGCTCGTATCCCAGCCTCCATGCCATATGCTAATATCATAGTTACAGATTTTTCAAAAAGCAAAAGTTTCCCCTTTATGCAATCTTATCAAAATTCAAACTCCTGTGAATATTTCCCTAATATTTCTGATTGTGAAAATGTTTAGGAGGCATAGCAAAGATTTCAACATAAAATGAGTAATGAAACGTTTTAAGCACAACAGCAAATGACGAAGTGCAGAGATAAAAAAAGAGATACTACAGTGCTAAAACCAAAGACAGGAGCTTTGATCAGTCAATCAAAAGGTCAAAGCAGTAACCCAGTTGTCAACTTGTCTCAACTGTAGTGAAAGAAAAGTTTTAATCCTTTTAGTAATAAATCAGCACTGACTTCGATTCAAATTTTAGAGGAAAAATTGTCTTGAGCCGGGTGGGATATGAATCCATGATCTCCTGATAACACGTCAGGTGCTCTGGACCACTGAGCTACTGGCCACCGATCAAGATCTCCTCTAATTAACGCTATGAACATTCCTTTTATGTCACATATAGGTGCTATTCAGCAATTTTAGCCACAAGTGGCTTTCTGTTTGCCATATAGATGGAAAGCACGTCTTACAAGTATGCTAATGATAAATAATGAAATAAACTCGACTATTCAATATCCAGTAATAAATTAGCACTTTGACAAAAATTTGAATCGACGAAAAAATAAATAAATTTTTTAATCGACGTCAAAGTGCTGATTTATTACTGGAGGTTGAATAGTCGAGTTTATTTCATTATGTATCATCAGCATACTTGTGAGACATGCTTTCCATCTATATGGCAAATAGAAAGTCGCTTGTGGCTAAAATTGTCTGAATAGCACCTATATGTGACATAAAAGGAATGTTCATAGCGTTAATCAGAGGAGATCTTGATTGGCGGCCGGTAGCTCAGTGGTCCAGAGCACCTGACGTGTTATCAGGAGATCGTGGATTCATATCCCACCCGGCTCAAGACAATTTTTCCTCTCAGAAAAAATCGACGCTAGAGTGCTGATTTGTTACTTGATTGAATCGGTCGAGTTTATTCCATTATTTATTATCTGCATACTTGTAATATATGCTTCCATCTATTGGCAAATATAAATGCCGCTTGTGGCTAAAAAAGTGCCTGACTAGCGCCTATATGAAACATAAAAAGGAATGTTCATAGCGCTAATTAGAGGAGATCTTGATCGGCGGCCGGTAGCTCAGTGGTCCAGAGCACCTGACATGTTATCAGGAGGTCGTGGGTTCGTATCCCACTCGGCTCAAGACAATTTTTCCTCAAAATTAGAATCAACATCAAAGTGCTGATTTATTAGTGGATGTTGAACAGTCAAGTTTATCTCATTATTTTAATCCTTTTACAACCCACTAGTCTAACCCTGATAACAGACATGTGCAACACCCATTTCAGTTACAATGTTCATCTTGGCTCACATATTAGGCAAGTTCTCTAATCTGTATTATCTCATTCACTCTAAAGTTTATGATTCTATGTAATCTGATTAGTGTTTAGTTGTCCAAAGCCCGAATAGTTGGGAATAAGTTCAATAAACACCCATTTATAAACAATCTATAACCATCAACCCTATAAAAGAATTTAAGTGTGGACTTTGCCATATGTTCTGCCAGCTGATGTCTCATAGATATCCTCCAATTGGTGTGCAGGTATGCCCATAAGCAAGCACAGATGAGGAAGTGGGGACATTTACTATAGTAAAAGAACTGACACAAAATAAGAAAAATTGTTAAATTGACAAAAACTCTTCCCTTTCAGTAACATTCTCCTTTGGGGTAAAGGACAAAAATACTGTAAAATCTTGGAACAGATTTTTGTAAGGGTACAAAACTAAATAACCCCAAATTTGGATTCTAAACCAAAATTCAGATAAAATCCCAAAAAATTGGAGTAGCTGTCAGTTCTGTGGTTATGTTACAATCAGGCAGTGTTAGATTATGAAACATAATTATGAGTTCTCTAACACTAGGCTGAGTTGTTTTGCCTCTGAGCAGCACTTTTTGCACACAATGGGCTAAATGCCCCCATCACAAGAAGGTTGGGGGAGGGGAACCCACTGGACAGCTATTAGGAGATGGATGGTAGCTTCCCATCATGGCCAACCAGCATGTTCCTTAATATGCACAAGGTACGGCTCTCCCACACAAGGGATCTTGGCTTAATGTCCCATCCGACAAACAGTGGTCTTTACAGGCCCATTGGTATCCCCTGCTGATGAGGGCAGGGTGGGGAATTTTTTGGAGATAAATCTCATTGGTCCAGCTGGGACTTGTACCTGGGAACTGACGTGCTACCAGCAGAGTCACCCACACCCCTTTAACACTAGGCCAAGCTTTGCTAAAGAATCTAATGCTAAAAATGTAACTAAAACTATGTAGTATGCTAAACAATGAAATAAACTCGACATATTCAATATCTACTAATAAATCTGCACTTTGAAGTCGATTCAAAATTTACAGGAAAAATTGTCTTTAGCTGGGTGGGATACGAACCCATGAACATTCCTATTATGTCACATATAGGCACTATTCAGGCAATCTAGCCACAAGTGACTCTCTATTTGCCATATAGATGGAAAGCATGTCTTACAAATATGTTAGTGATAAACAATGAAATAAACTTGACATATTCAATATCTACTAATAAATCAGCACTTTAAAGTCGATTCAAATTTTAGAGGAAAAATTGTCTTGAGCTGGGTGGGATACGAACCCACGACCTCCTAATAACATGTCAGGTGCTTTGGACTATTGAGCTACCAGCCGCCAATCAAGATCTCCTCTAATTAATGCTATGAACATTCCTGTTATGTCACATATAGGCGCTATTCAGGCAATTTTTCCTCTAAAATTTTAATTGACTTCAAAGTGCTGATTTATTAGTAGGTAGTAGGCTAATGTGAAGCAGTATGTAATAGAACTTTGCCATAGTTGGCCTTCAGTGACAAATTTCTACAGCCTTTGTTTAGAAATTATATTGAGTTTAGAAGTTATATAAATGGAAAGAGTACAATATGCCTGATCTTTAAACAGTCTGCAGCTGCTTGAAGATTTTTGAATGCTGACAATACATCAGTCATTAATTATCCATTGTTTCCACAATGCAATCTGAAACTCTGAAATCTAAAAAACAAGAATAAACTGTTTTAATTCTAATATGTCCTATTATTCAAGGAGAAAATAAATGCATTTACCATGTATTAACAAAATTCACAAATTCCAAAGAAAAGGTATTTCCATTTTCATTTGGACTGAGCTGTGGTGGATCACCTTGTACAACTTGAGTTAATTGCTCAAAGACACTATTCCATTTTGGGTAAGGAAATTTTCCTGTAGATACTTCAATCTAAATACATACACAAAAGAAATATTTTAGTCACCTGCATCAGAGTATGAAGTTTTAAAATTAATTTTAACCAAAATTTTCAGCAAAAGATATTGTTATGACAGATGAAAGTGCTACAGTGAATTTATGATAAAAGTGTCATGAACACTTGCATATGCTTCTGCATGACATTTACGTAACCAACAAATAACCCAACTGAAGAATAAGAAAGACAGAATTGTTATGTTGGAGTTGTGGATATGTAAAAGGGGACATAGTTAGTCTCAGTATATAAACGTAAGTGTTTAAAAAGAAGAAATATTTTATATGGTGAGTGCACGGGAAGTTAATTAGTTTTATTAATGTAAATTCTATTAGTGAATTAATAAGAAAATAAGAGTGGTTTACACTTGAAGTGAAAGGACACAGTTATGTAAGGGACATTGACTATAAAAAATGAAGAGGTAAACATTAATCGAATAGACAGAGCTAGTCTTAACTGTTCTGTAGGAAAAGATTATTACTTTATATACGATAGTATTTAGTTTGTTTAAAATAATTTCATCCATGCTTTTGTAATAAATTGCATTGTTTTGTAATTAACATTGTAAAATATTTACTTGAACTCATGCTGTGTTTATCCATTTTAATTTGTAACGATATCTTACAAGCCTAATACAAAATGTTCTGTGATTATTAATGTCAAACATTGAAGAAGCCTGTAAAAAATGTAGGTATTTATTAATAATTAAGACAATTATGGAAATGTGACCTTGGGAGTAACTGTCATAGTAAAATTATTCCAAAATTAAAATAAACCTATGCTATTAACCCTCTGACTGCTCAATTTGAGGACCGAAATCGCTTCAAAAATTGTGTATTTTTTTTGTGCATATTTAAAATCTATATATATTGGAGAATTGAAATATGCATTTTTTTCTTTCTAGAAAAGATTTTTTATATAGATTTTTATCATGAGAAACTAAGCTGTCAGAAAAAACAATTTCAGATGTTATCACACAAAAAAAATTTTTTTTAATAAATTTCAATTGAATTGCAGTTAATTTCTATTTATTACATAATATAAAAAAGTAAAATGTATAAAACTTAAGAAAATATAATGCACTGAGAAAAAAATACCTTAGAAATGTAGTTTAGTATGATAGAGTTCGAAACAGGGTTCAAGGCAAAGTCCAACTTCACAGTCTTTGCACCAGATTCGTGTTTCTTTGCGAATTTTTTTTCCATTTGCATCTTTTCTTGAACAGCAAACAGCACACTGTCTTCGAGGCTCTATTTTTATGGGGTTAGGCGGTATGTGCCTTGCAAAATGACGAGTTGTCAATCTCAAAGGGTTCGGAGTAGAACTTGGTCTTCCAGGCGGCAACATAGTGAAGTTAGAGCGGTAAATACCAAGTACCTTCAAATGCCGCAATTTAGTGGATGACTAACGACATCTGTTGGTCAAAACCTAAATTAAACGTCTAACACTATATGTAATTTATTTCACTGGTTAAACGGTGAAAAGGCGGGATGCGCTCCTCAATAAAAGAAGAAAAACACCTGCCCGCGAAAATCGCGGGATGAGCAAATTTTGCTACAATTGAGTTGCCCGTGGAAATCGCGGGATGAGCAGTCAGAGGGTTAATCAATAAGAACTGGAAACTGTGCAGTATTATATATATCTTATCCAAATAATTCTATTGATTACATGTGCTCAGGAAAATGTTATGGTAAAACAAATACTTACCAGTGTTATTCCTAAGCTCCAAACGTCTGATCTAACATCATAACCCCTTGCTCTTCCAGGATCAATTCTTTCAGGCTAAAATTGGAGAAAAAATAATTGATGCATATATTGTAAATTGATAAGCTTCTCAAGCAAATGCTTTAACCATGTCCCTGATATTATCCACAAATATTTCAAGTTGATAAATTTTGTGAGAAAATATTAACCTTAGATAACTCATAAGTTTGGGGTATATTTAAAAAATAATGCAATTAAAAATTTATTGAAAAAAATTTTTTTTTACTGGAATCAAGATAATTACTTTTTTTTTAAATTTTTTTCTTAGTACTATATTTTGAGAAAAATCCATGATTGAGTCAAAAAATCATGCTGAGTCAAATGAACAAGTCAACTTTAATTTTTTTAAAACAAATAGTCAATCAACAGAAATAGGCCATATTATATTTTGTGGAAAAAATTTCGTTGGCATACAAAGACTTGAACCTGCATCTCTCCAGAAACTTGCCAGAGTATCTACCAGTTGAACTAATGTCGACACTTTCTTTTTTCCACTATGTAAGATTTCCATCTATGATCTCAGGACGAGTTCAAGTCTTACATAGTGGGAAAAAGACAGAGTCGGCATTAGTTCAACAGGTAGAATATTCTGGCATGTTTCTGGAGAGATGTGGGTTTCAGTCCCATATGTCGACAAAAATTTTTCCACAAAATATTTTTTGATTTATAAACGTTAAAAAGTCAACAGGTAACACTGTGATTATCATTTATGTTTAAATCATTAATGGCACTAAATAGTGTGAAGAGACTTCATTATTTATTTCCATCTTACTCAGAACAACATAAAAGAAATAGTTGCCACCTGATATGGTGGCAATTGTAGGCACCAAAATCTCAAGACGAGTTAAAAGTCTTACATAGTGGAAAAAAGAGTGTCCACATTAGTTCAACCAGCAGAATACTCTAGCATGTTTCTGGAGAGATGTGGGTTAAAAGTCCCGTATGTCAATGAAATTTTTTCCACAAAATATTTCTTGATTTATAAATGTTAAAAAGTTAAAAGGTAATGCTGTGATTATCATTTATGTTTAAATAGGTCATGTTGTATACCAAATTAATCAGAATTTACTTCCGAAAATAAAACAAATTTGCAAACATATTAATTTTAATGACTTTTACAGTGGTATAGTAAAACTTGCTGTCCCGTGGCAGAGTGGTTAGCGCGCTTGGCTACTGATCTAAGGTACCTGGGTTTGAGCTCTGGGTAAGGCATGGACGTCTGTGATGTTTTTCTGCTGATGTCCTGCCATCCTCTCAGACCTTCTACTGTGGCGTATAAACTGACAGCTCCTGTCAGACCTCTGTTGCAAGCAGCTGCTTGAAGGGGTATTTATTTTTTTTTATTATAGTAAAACTAGATGAATACATATCGCCTTGGCACATATAGAATCTTTTTCAAAGAGAATGAAGGCTTTCTTTTACTCCTTAACAGAGAATGCAGTACTTCCCTCTTTCACTCCTTAACAGTTTTAATTTGAGACAGCGGATGATGAGAAAATGCAAATAGAATATTATTAGTAATTATACCACATAAAGGTATTCGTCTTTTAATTCTTAAATTTAAAAAGTTACATTTTCCACACCTCTCTCAGAAATATGGGTAGATTATTCCTGTCAGGGATCTCTTGAAAAGCTACCACTAAAATTTCAAATCTCTATTATATACATATTATTTGAAAAACTTGATAACAGCTCTTATGTTTCCATATTTAGTGATCTGTGAAGATATATATATTAAAACTACCTAAGTATTTGAAAAATGCAAATTATAATATTTCATTAGTACCAATCAAATTAAAATAGAGTTTTCTACTTATTAGTTTCATTGTTTCAAAATGAAAACTTCATGATGTTCACATTACATCACCAAAATTTCAAATTTCTAGCATAAATACATCATTTGCAATATTCGCTTGAAATTTTCACCTTTTTCCACTACTAGAGGGCGTAATTATAACTTTGGAGAGATTTGGAAAGTGCGTATCATAATATTTCATTAATGCCTATCCAACAAAAAATTTTTTAATTTATCTCTGTAAACAAAAAAGTTCAATGTCTATAGACAGACAGATAACAAACAAACTATTATCTGACTATGCAATCAAGATGCAAAATTAGATCTGACAAAAAAAAAGATCTGATCAAAATTAGATCTGACTATGCAATCAAGGCTTAATTTTAGAAAACCTAATGAATAAAAAACAATTAAATTATATATTAGTTGCAAGGAAATTGCTTCCTGAATAATGTAGCATTTACCTGAAACATGATTTTTATTTCTTTTCATATGGTATATTTTAAAACACAGGCCAGTGCAATACAAGGTGACTTGGACTGCTCATGTTCATGGAATTTTCTGTTCTGTTTATGAAGTAGAGCAGTGGTTCTCAACCTCTTATGCTTCATGTACCCCCTGGAAATGTGTATGTAACTGGTGTACCCCTTATATAAATAGATAAAACAATAGTTATAGTATAACAATGGTTATTTTTACTTTGTTACTAGATCTAGCAACTTTTGAGCTCTCACGGCATACCACAAAAAATTTTACAGCGTACCCCATGTTGAGAACCCCTAAATTAGAGGAATACTTTCTTGGCTTATTTTTACTAAACATTATACATTTTTTCTTTGGGTGTTGGATTTTGGGAATCTTAGCAAAGTGCTGAAGTTGGCACAAAAAAATATCCATATCCTCAGAGTAGCACAGTCAAGATATTGAGGGGGAGGAGGTTAGGTTAACCTGTTTTGAAAACATTCACTTTAAACTCAAAAACTAATAATTGTTTATCAAGTTGACTACTGTATGAATCATATATGATTCACACTTAATTTGCTCCTGAGGCCACATGAATCATCCATGCTTCACATACAATTTGTAGTTTAGGGCTCATGAATCAGTTGCACTTCACATTAGAATGCATTGCTTATGGGTAATAGAAGAGTGTGGCCTGCGAAACATATCCATGGTCTTAGCGTGGCGAAATTTCAACTAAAGTATATTGTAGCGGTCAATGAAATAGTCTGACACCTTGTACTTACTTTATTGAATTGCGGTGCTAAATAAAAAAATACTGTTTATTTAACTAAACTAAACAGTGTATTCTGAAAATACTATCTCAAACAAAAGGAAACATTCTAAAACTAAAAACATAGAAATCTACCATATATTATTATTTTTTTCACATATGTGAAAAATACTCGAAAAATAAAATTTATAAAGTGCATTCATGTACAACAGTAAAACAAGGAACACAATAATATTTGTCAAATTGGAGACATTTCCAGAGAGTCTGTGTTGCCTTGGAAGCTGCATATTTTCTATTATTTCTTTATATCACATGGCCTATAGATAAAATAAAGCGTGCTCAGGCCACATGAAGTACACGTGATTCACACTTTCAAAGTTTGCTTTTAAGTAAAAAATTAATAAAAATTATATAAACTGACACTGTATAGCAATTTAAGACCAATTTTAGTTGATTTAACAAAAATAAGACATGTGGCCCGAGGACTCGAAAATTTTTTAACATTGCGGCAGTCATGTTAAAAAACAAAAATTTTTCTGGTAGGGTTAAAATGCCGTTGGTGTAGCTGTGGAGGAAGGGGGGATATAATGCTTTTGCCAGAATTGCTCTCTTAACCATAGAAGAATTGATTTCTGTGTTATGGAATCATCCTTTTTGCTTCTGTATCCAAAACTTCATTCATTTTCAGAAAATAGCAATAGATTAGTTTTTTTTTAATTGGAAAATGAAGATGTAATAAAAAAAATAGCATTACGACCTAATGTGATGTTAAAATATCCACATCAACAATTTTTACACTGGCTATCATCATAACTAGTAATGTAGTATACTCTGAAAGATCAATAGGGAAATATAAACCTATGGAAATAAAATAAAAATAAATAAAAATAAAAATGAAGGTTTAATTGTAAAAGCATAAATAAAATATTGAATTGAAAAGATATCCATTGTTAATGACTTTATATGCAGAACATTGCAAATGCTTCGACTCATGGCAACTAATTAGTGCCATCTACATCTTGCTTGAAACTTTAAGGAAAAAAGAGTTTGCTGCAGATAGTCAATAAAGATGAGAGAAAATTCTGGCAAAGCTATGATTTAATTCTTTAAATATGAAGGAATGTACTGACAGTTCTTATAATTGGAGCAATGATTGACAGATAGTTGAGAGTACTAATGAAAATTGCCGAAGCCCGCATCAAAAGTTGCTACACACACTAAAATGTCTTGAAATACTTGCACAAAATAATATGAAAAGATAGCAGCACATAATGAAAAACACACACAGGCACAATAATAGTATCTAGATTTTGCATATATATTCTTTATCAGCAATATGATGGTAAGCCAAAAAATTTAACTGAAAATAGAAGGTAAATTTGAAAGTTATGATATATAAAAGAATTTTTATCTATTGATATGTCATGTTTCTATTGTTGCAGCATGTTGCACGAAAATTTGCAGATAGCAGAGAGGCAGAAGATACTACCTCTGTGCTATCTCACGAATCTGTTAACTACATTAATCTCATTAACCTAGTAGAAATAAAATACATTAGACCTTGCAGAAGAGGCCAATGTTCTGAAAGAAATAAGTTAGTAGTCATATGCATGTTTATTGCAGCTTCTTGTTCTGATGGGTACCAAGGGAGGTAATGGAATAATCAGTGGTTCCGATAGCATGAAACTTCTGAAACAAAGCTTCTCTTTCAGTATTGTAGCAGGAGCATTTCAGCAATGCAGATACAGTCTCAGGTGTGCTGCATGTGACACAGTTAGGACTGCAGGCTTTACCAAGAGTGTGAAACAGAGTTGCTCTAGATGACACCAACTCAGAGATGATGCAGGAAGGTCTCCTTAGATCTGTGGAGGTCTCCAAGGTTAGGAGCAGTAACAGAGGGGTTTACTAGGTACCTAAAGGTAGAACTGGAGTCCCTCTGCCACTGGGTGAGATGATACTGACTCATCAGCTGTGAGACAAAAGTCTTGCAGTTGCTGAGAGAGAGAGGGGGAAATTAGAAACATACCTCTGACTCTCAAGCACCTCTTTCGCGATCCAATCTATGAGCTCATTGCCAGCCAATGGGTTGCACAGTAATATGAATGATTATATATTAACAGCAAATGGGCTAGTTCTGTTAGGAATACCATCTTATAGGGGACCCAAAATTGGGTCTGATCATTACCTCGTCAAAGGTGTCATGCAGTTAAAGCTTATGAAATGTTATGCCCCCACCCCTTAAAAAGTGATAGGAACTGCTTCTAAAGGGTAATAAGAGAACAGCCAAATTTAGTATATAATTTTCTCTATTGGTAACTTAGAAAATGTAAGTGTTAGGACAAAAAAAAAATTCATTCCCCAAGAAATGATTGCACCGAAAAAACAATGGTAGAATCATGAGTGGGAGTTTTGCTATTGGTGTTCGACAAGGGTCCTTTTGCTTTTGTTTAGTTATTATGTTATGCAGAATTCAGTGCAAGGGGAAGATTTTGGCCTTAAAGTGATCTAGAGGCTTGAAAATTTCATGGTGATTTAGCCATTTTGGCAAATAATGTTGCTCAGATGAAAACATTTCATTAGAACTGTTAATGAGACTGACTGTAAAGTAGGTTTGGTGATAAGCAGAGAAAACTAAAGTGATGAAAATTGGTCAGGCAGGTTGTGCTTCAGTTAATCTGAATGGTTGCACCCTTTGTAATGCTCCAAAAGTATGCTAAACTTCTCTTTGGACCTTTTGACTGATCCAAATTAAACAAATTTACTGGATAACATCAGGCACCAGGCAATTAATCTTGCCAAATAAAGTTAAATAAGGGTTCACTAAGTATATAGGTGTTACTTAGTGACAAAGAATTTAATTCAAAAAAGATTGTCAAATTATTAAATTAAATCTAAATCAATTATTGGTGCTCAAGAGAAAAAATAGAAAAGTCAAAATTATTCATAAAACTGTTTATTTCCAAAAAATCAAGACTCACCAAATAAACTGATGAACATAATATGTTCTGAGCAACTAAAAGCTCACATTCTCTCAACTACTCTATCTCTACTCAACAACAAAAACTAACATTCTGACTTCTCCAAAAACTTCCCTCTACTAACTCACATTCTGACTCTGTGACCTAACGTCACTTAGTATACATGTGGTGTGCAAATGAAACTGTGTGTTGCACATTGGGAAAAACATTTGCATAATCTTACAATCGCACTAACTATGATGCAAGAGGGGGCGTATAAATCCAACTGAAAATAATCCCCAAAATGATAAATATTATGTAAATAGAGTAAAACATGGTTAAAGAAAAGTAAAAGTGAATGGGTGGACCATCACATCTTGAGCAAGTGTCTCAGTTTAATTATCTTGGGAGGTATGTAGCAGGTACTGGTGGTGTGTGGCATGAGATACACAGAATAACAGATTGCTGCTCAGACTTTTAAAAATCTATATGGAGAATGTGGAAAAATATGCATATACACCTAAATACTAAAATTATGCCCTTAATAAGTTTGCTTCTTTCTACAGTTATTTATGGTAGTGAACACCAACCCTTTGTAAGCAAGATAACAGTAAACTTAATGCCTTTGATTCTAGATGCTTATTAAGTATCTTGGACATGATTTGACTTTGTAAGTAATGATGCCATTAGGCAAAAAAGTCAGCAACCCACCACTGAGTAGTATATTATGCAGGGAGAGACTGCATTGATTTGGCCATGTTACCTGTATGAATAACTGTAGATAAGTGAATAGTGTTGTGAACACTCAGAAAAAGAGGAAAGATTAAGGATGTGGTGGGCTGTCAATGTCAAACAGGACCTTGTTAAAATTGGCACATAGTGGCCAAAATGCAGCAGCTATAGCTCAGGATAGAGGTATTTCGAGAAGTAAATTATTTGTTCTAGTTAGACCTCTGTAGCCCAGGTTACTTGAGGACTATGTTTGTATGTGTATATGGATGGATGGATTCTACATTAATCAAAAAAATTAGGGGATAATGCGATGTCAAAATTATTTTTGCAGGCAAACCAGAACACTGTTAATATGAATGCCATGGTTGGTGTCTAAGTGAGATACATATGCTGCAAAATGTAGCAAGGAATATACAAAATTTCATTAGTTATAATTTTATGCATGACTTACATTAGGAGAAAACTAGGTTAGTGCTGAAGTGGGAAACACAATGAAATACGGAGGAATGATTAAATGCATAAGTATAGCACTCAATCATTCCTCTACATTTCACTGTGAATGAGAAAATTTGGTTGTTTATTAGTTGAATATTAATGATGTGATCTAAGCATGTGCTGGCACATACAGGGCAACAGCAAGATTGGAAACTGGTCAGGCACAGCAGGCCATGTCACAAAATTTTCAAATGTCAAAAAGTGTCAGAAGTAGATTGTGGAATAATTTTTGAGAAACGAGAACAATTGTAGTAAACTGAATGGCAAAACCCAATATTCCACTGCACAAGACAGCACTACATCGTACGGTGCCATATTTCCCCATCTACTTTCATGGAAGACCTTCTGATAGAATAATCATTCATGCTATGGGACAGAAGAGAAAGGACCTGTTATTTTGAGCGTAACCATTGCTGATAAATCAGTATAAGTCTGGGTTTTTAATCATTGAGGTGAGTGGGAGGTCTTTTCAAATTTTGAGTGCATGTCTAATTAAAAGTGCCAAGCAATATATGGTTTCAAAATAAAATGAAAGTTCGAACACCAGGTCAAAGTCATCCACCATCAACGACACCAAGAGATGACCATTATTTGTCTTCGATAGTCCATCAATATTGCTGACTGAATGGTACAGAACTGCAATGTGTTCACTACAGCCATGGGAAGGTATGTATCCAAGCAAGCAATATGCAGTCACCTTCACCATGCAGGGCTTATGCTCAGCAACCAATGGCATGCATTCCTCTAAACACATCACCATAGCTCTTGCAGAGAATGGGCTGCACAATACTGCGACTGCAACAGTGACCACAGGGGGTTAGTTCTATTCAGTTGACCAGTCACAGTTCAGCTTGCAGCCTGATAATCAATGAGTCTTCATCTGGAGTGAACAACAAAAATAAAAAAGGCCCTCTTTTGCACAGGAAAGGCAGCATTTTGGTGGAGGTGTAATTAGAGCTTTGGAAGTTGGTTCTTTGGGATTTTATAGTGCAATGGCAAATAAGGCCATATTGCACAAAACATATGTTCATCAGTAAAAGGAAAACAGATAAAAGTCTTGAAACTTGTAACCAAATTAAAAAACAACACACAAAAGAAAGTATAAAGGACACAAGAATGAAAGAAGATATAACCAAAACATTCATTATAAAGAACAATTGTAAAATATAAACAACAAGGGTAAAAACAGAACACTAAACAATGGGTGTATGGAACCTATAAAAGCAATAAGTCAGAAGATTAAAACTGTAAAAATCTCAAAAATGTGTAAAATAGCCGGTAAAATGAAAAATTCAAATACAAATGGTAAAAAGGAGTCATGAGATAAAAGGTGGCCGAGTGTAAGGGGCTCAGCCACAAAATCATAAAATCTAAAACTGATGCTAAAAATTAAAAGCTGTACAATACATTAAAATGTGTTTAATTGTTAAAATGGTGTCACAAAACTCACACTTAGGTTTGTCGTCCGCCCTTAGAAGAAAAGGTTGGGTTGGTTTGTTTTACTCTGAGCAGCACTTTTTTGCACACCATGGGCTAAGTGGCCAGGTCACATGGACCCTGAAGGTTCAGAGAAGGTTGGGGGAGGGGATCCACTGAAACAACTGTTGGAAGACAGATGGTAGCCTCCTGTCAAGGCCATCCAGTGTGTTCTTTGACATGCACAGGGTATGGCTCTCCCACACACGGGGCCACAGCTTAACATCCCATCCGATGGACAGTGGCCTTTCCAAGCCCATCAGTGTCCCCTACTGACCATGGGCAGGACAGGGAATTTTGTGGAGATGAATCTCAACACTGACCCAGCTGGGACTCGAACCTGGGAACTACAGATTACGAGTCTGGTGCGCTATCGACTGAGACACCCCCTCCCCCTTAGAAGAAAAGAATGTGTGATAAATGAATGACCTAATCGGAGCTGAGCAGGTACAACTTCTTCCTTGCAATTCCTACAAAAATATGACTGCCATAGTTTGACAATGGGCTTGATCTAAAAAACTTTATTGCTAACCTGTTTAGACCACGATTTCTGCCACTGTGCCCAGAGCCTGATGGAAAAAAAACATTGCCAGAATCCACATATGGAACCATCAGTGGAAAGTGGAACAGCAGCATGGCAGACAAGTTATTGCCCCTGATTCTGATATGACCAGGCACCCAGCAGAAGAGATTTGTTGTAGTGGCTGCCAGACAATGGAGCTGCTGGTGGATCTTGGAGAAAACAGGGTGAGGCCAATGCCTCACTGAGATCAAAGTCTGTAGTAAGCTAAGTGAGTCGGTGTAGAGGACACACTTACGATGATGCTTAGCAGTTATACGCAATGCTGATAGCATGCAACTCTGCAGTTAAGATGGAACACAGTCATGGGATCTGGTCTGAAATAATTATATCACAGCAGACCATGACTGATCCCACTGATGTGCCAGACTTTAAGCCAGGCAAGAAGTCTGGGTGTTCAGCATGATGGCCAGCAAAGAGTTGAGACAATCAGGTGTAAATGCCTTCCATATCTTGCAAAGAGAAAAATTTGCAGGAAGTGGAAACAGTGAGCCACAGAAGTAGTGGCTCTGCTGTTGACTGTGAGAAGCTATTGAGACTGGTGTTAATGTTTCACAGGTAACCTTGGATGCAAACTGAAAGGACAAATGGCAGTCAGTCAATTCTGATATAATGTTTCCCACTGAGGACAGGAAACACATCCCAAGTGGGATGGTCTTGCAGGGATCATAATTTTGCTGTGTACTGTAGGGACAACTGCTGATGGTGAATAGACAAAGATGGTTCCATCAGTCTCAATGTAAAGGCTCTGGAACGATGAAGTGCGGAAGGTCCCTGTGCAAACACAGAGGGCCTGATGGTGTAGAGGGTCTAGCACATTCACCCACTGAATCCCAGATGTAGTCATTGCCTGAGATCCATAGTTCAGTTTCAACTGGACAAGAGCACAGTTGAGGTGGAGCACAGTTGAGGTGGAGCAATGAACATTTGTCCGCCCTCCAAGAGAGGGAGTAGAGGACTTTGAGGATGCTCAATGCCTACATGCATTTAGACCTGAGATGCATGTATGGTAAAAAGGTCAATTTCCATTCGAAGATGAGACAAAAACTTGGTCTCTGCCACAACTTGAATGATGTTATCTCTGAGCCGAACTGCAGCTTGAGTTCCATATGAAAATTACGCTTGCGGCAAAAATGCATCAAGCAGTTTTTTGTGGGGGGAACTGAAACCCATGATTTACGGAAAAGTGGCCCCTCGCATTTTGCCCCCTGTAGATAAAGAGTAGATTACAAAAATGTAAATACCGTCAACTCTCGATAACTCTAATTTTTATTGAAGTCCCAGCCCCTTTAGTGGAGATTCAATGTTAAACCCTCTCAATTACTCGAACTGAACTTCCGATAAATTTAACTTTTCCAAACAAATATTCAAAATTACATTCGTGTACAAATTGTCACGTAGCTTTTAAACTAATTTCTCTCCTTTTGTATGTCTTCAGGGTTCTCTTTCCATTGTGAAAGGATTAACAGGAACTGTTAATCCTTTCACAATGGAAAGAATACATACTCGACCACGAGGGCGATAGTCACATGGTTAGTGACAGACATGGGGGGAGGGAACAGTGACTATTCTTATAGGAGTCTTTTCAGTAACAAGTGAATCTTGTTCTGATTTGTCTGAATTCAAACACTAAAAGTTCTTGCATCTGGCTTTCCTCTCATTTCCTGGTGCAGTGGACAGCACACGTTTGCTGTTTTCACCGCCTCATTATCAGCAGTGCATCGTGTGAACAAGCTGAGCGTCGCAGGCAGTGCAATATCTGCATATTATTTTTGCATCTTGATTGATTAATCCTGTATGTACAATGGCAAAAAGTGTTCTGTCAATAAGAGGCAAAAGAAAATTGGTAGATGTTGACAACCACATTTATGTGTTTTCAAAGAGAACTGTAGATGAACAACATGGAATCTGGGTTTGTGAAAAACATTCCACCTGCAAAGGGTGTGTTTGGATAGAGGGTTTGGAAGGCCCAGTTGTGAAAGTCATAACTAAACATAACAATGCAGCTCAAGCTGCAAGGTCGGAAGCATTGAAACTGATCGGTCAAATATGGCAACATACATCAACCACAAATGAACAGCCACAGCAAATTGTTGCATCAGTAATTGCAGAGGCTCATGCCAATGTCACGGCATTACTTCCTAAAAAAGATTCACTTAAACGAACCATTCGTCACGTTCGATGCAACAATGGTACTCCTGCTTTACTGAGCAATCTCCAGGACCTAGTAATTCCACAAAATTATCAAGAAATTATTATCGATGGCAATGTACAACAGTTTTTGATGTATGATTCTCAGGACGAACTGCTCCCAGTTCGCATGCTTATTTTTTCCACTAGTAACAATCTTCAGTTATTGGTGCGTAGCCAGGAGTGGTTTTCTGTTGGAACTTTTAGCACAGTACCCACGCTTTTCCAGCAGCTTTATACAATTCACACGGTTCAATTCAATGCAGTTATTCCAGTGGTCTACACACTTCTGCCAAACAAAACTCGTGCCACATACATCAAGTTGTTTCAAGAAGTTAAAAATCTCCAACCCCAGTGACTTATGACAGATTTCAAACAAAGTCCAATGCAAGCCTTCCAACAAGAATTCCCTGGTATTGTAAATACTGGTTGTTTTTTCATCTTTCCCAAAGCATTTGGTGAAAGGTACAGAATGAAGGTTTAAAAGCCCGATACGAACAAGACCATGAATTTGCTCGTTGGATCCGAATGATTCCGGCATTGGCATTTATTCCTCCTGCTAACGTTATTCAAGCATTTGAAGATTTAGTTGAAGCTGATGACTTCCCCATTGAAGCTATGGTGATTGCACACTACTTTGAAGATACATATATTGGAAGAAGACAACGGAGAGGCTGGCAATTACCCATTTTTGCCATCAAATTGTGGAATGTTTACACACGAACACTGAATGATCAGCAAAGTACCAACAACGGCGTGGAGGGGTGGCACAGGGGATTTCAGGAAACTTGTGCTATTTTATTCCCAAATATTTACCGATTCATTGATTCTTTAAAGAAACAACAAGGGTTGCACAATTTTAGAAATTACACAACTAATTGCCGGTAATTCAGGCAATCGAAGAAACAAGAAGTATGATGCAATTTCTGCTAGAATCAAAAGAATAGTCCAATATTTTCAAAATCGCAATGTGATTGATTACCTTAGAGGCATTGCATACAACTTCGAGTTTTAAATAATAATAATGTGCATTTATTCTATTAAAACAAAATAAATTAAAATTATTAAAAAATTAGGTGTATTATTTACATTTTTGTAACCTACTCATTATCTACTGGGGGCAAAATATGGGGGGTGGGCGAAATGAGAGGGGCCACTTTTCCGGATCCCGAAACCCATTGGCCATTGCTCAATCCGAGAGATGGTTCAGGGCAGTTTGTAATTGTCATTCAATGACTCTCATGCTATACGATGAGCAAAAGATACTAAAATCATCAAAATAGAGGGCATTGCCTACAGTTGGAGGAAGTTGTCATGTAATGGAATTTATCTTGACAGCAAAACACTCAGAACACACCCCTGGTCTTGGGGGAAAGGCCGCAACAGAGTGTTTGCTGACACAAACTTGAAAAGTATTTGAAGCTAAAAGTTTGTGATGAAGATCGCCATGTGATTTTTTCCTCAGAAACTCTGAGGAGGCCCCACTCAGAGATAATGCCCTGGGAGAAAATGAGAATTTTTTTTTGGGGGGGGGGATGACGACGGTAACCACCATCCCACCAATCGCTGTAAAATTTAACAGTAACTAGAATATTTTGAGCATGCAGTTTCTACTTGCAAGTTATCAGATCTTAAGTGTTGACTGATTTTGGAGCTTCTGAGGGACCTTTGTTGATAAAAAAAGGGGGAAATCTTCCAATCACCTGATCACCCATAGAATACATGGTCAGGAATCTTGGGGATGGAGAAACACATGAAGATGATGGTGAAGACATAGAAGATGGAGGCTCATGACAAGCACTCTTGCTGGCATTGGCTGATGAATTTCCTTTAATGGAATTCATTGTTGTTTTTGGGTGTTTCAGTGCACATTGTTCCCACCCACCATGGACTCCAACAAGGGGATGCCCGAATTCGGTGCCAGGGTTGCCTGGGCACCATATCCACACATCCAGTGAGCCAAGCCCTCACAATTAAATAAAAAGGAAAAGAGAAATGTGAGAAACTAACTCAAGTCCTCACAAAATAAGCAAAAAACAAAAAAAATGTGAGAAAACATACCATCCTCACAAAAGAAAGAAAACTACATAATTAGTAAATGTGTGGGGAAACTTGCAAACCATTGCCTGGATGTGGGCAAGGCACTCACCTACTGCACAGTTGGCCCAGTCCACCAGCCGATTGATCTCGAGGGGGCCCACCCCAGGACCTCCTGATTACCTGAAGCAGAGTCCAAAGCAGTGTAGCAGCAGTCCCAGAATATGCTGCCAGCCCCGTGATGAACAAACTCCCCAATGGCAAGAATAGTCAAAGGGGACCCTGCTAGTCATGAGCTGAGTAGAGCAGACAGGGACCCCAAAGCAAATACAGGATCCTCCTTTCCAGGATACGGTATCCACATGGGAGAATGTTTAGGACTCTATGAAGGTACACAAGCAGTTTGGGGAGGCTTAAGGATTGGCAGCATACAGACCTCTACATTATCAGGAATGGATCTTTGACAGAATTAAAGATTATGCGACCCACTTTTCTTCCCTATGTAGCAGCAATTGGAGTTTCATTCATCTTCATGGATGATAACGCTCACTCTTGTAGGGTACAACTAGTTATCACCATGCTTGATGAGTACGGCACCACGCACATGGATTGGCCTGCATGCTCACCTGCCCTTAACCATATCAAACATATTTGGGACTTACTAAGCAGATATGTTGCAGCCCATGAAACACCTTTCTTCAGCAGCTGAAACATGCTCTCAAGGAGGAATGGATAAGGATTCCTCAAGAATGATAACATCATTTTATTGATGCCCCACATATATTTAACAGTATTGTAGTAACTTTGCAATCAGGTATTCATAATGGGCACTCCAAGTTTTAAAATTATAAAACAAAACTTTGTACATCAACATGGTACTTGATCATTTTACATATTTTGTTGTGTAGAGTACAAAAATATTCAATGTAATTTTACTAATCAGCTAAAAATGTTATAATGAAACAACTCTTACTGCCATATAAGGTCTGCACCCAGCATCCCTAGTCTTTGCTATAGAATCTACCAACTGTCCACTTATGCCAAAATCACATAATTTGATATTTCCTCGTCGATCCAATAAAATATTACTTGGTTTAACATCTGAAAAGAGAAAAATTGAACTGAATGATTTTAATGAGAAATGGTACAAACTATTTCCACTATCTGTTACAATATTTGGTTGTCTATAATAATAACAGTTCTCACTATTATTAACCCATACAGTGCTGGTTTTTCTTTTCTCTAAAAATGCAACTCACCTTCTGCGACTCATTATGAAACAACTAATGAATAACATAGTTTACATTACATACTAAAGAACCAGCATTTAATTCTGAACAAAAAAATATAAAAATTAAAAGAAAAATGTTGCCAGTTCATTTGTAGCGATATTTGAAAACTGATTAATCAGTTTCCAACACTTAAATGGTTAATGTAGACAACCTAAATAACATTTATATATTATGAATTATGTTATTTTTACTTCACCATTTGCAGATGTGCCCAATTTGACCATATTACTGCATGCATTCATTCTTTTCCCCGCCATAGACTTAATACAATTTAAAACGTTTTGCTCTTAACAATTACTTTTCAACTTTCTTCACCTTTTGTAACTTGATTTTTTTTGCAAGGGTACAGAGTATCATATTTTATATTTCTGCAAAACTACAAAAATACATTAAGAAATTAACACTTTTTTTTTGCTCTATGCATTTCAAACACCTAATATGACTTTTGCATTCATAACTTACCAAAATTTTATTTGAATGTTCATCTGCAAATATATATAGGATGCAGTGGTGAACAAGTATAGCAAAAATGTGAAAAAACAATTATATTAACTATTAAAAATACTATGGCCCTTTCCATGGCCCACAATTTTTTCATGCTGCAAATGTGAGGTGATGTTCAAGTGTCAAAATCTTTTTATATCTATTAGTAAGGACATTTACACTGTGCTAGACAGCAGATCATACAAATGTCACAGAATTTGTGGCAATTTTAAAATGCTCACATAGTAAGAATTGTGCAACTTTTGTGCAATGAGTTAAATGTTCATGTCACAAAGGACTCCAAGGGTTCAGATCTGGGTACATCTAGCCCTTATCAAGGCCATCCAATGCATCCTTTAATTTGCACAGGATATAAGCTCTCCTGAGCACAGAGCTACAATTCAACATCCCATTTAACAGATCGCAGTCCTTTCCAAGTCCATTGGTGAACTCTTTCTCACTAAGGACAAGCGGATTGGGTTGTTTACCTCTGAGCAGTGCTTCTGTGCACACAATGGGCTAAATGGTTAGGTTACCTTTAGCGTCGATTTAAATTTTAGAGAAAATATTGTCTTGAGCCGGGTGGGATACGAACCCACGACCTCCTGATAACATATCAGGTGCTCTGGACCACTGAGCTATCGGCCGCCGATCAAGATCTCCTCTAATTAGTGCTATGAACATTCCTTTCATGTTTCATATTGGCACTATTCAGGGCATTTTTTAGCCACAAACGACATTTATATTTGCCAATAGATGAAAGCATGTACAACAAGTATTCAGATAATAAATAATTAATGAAATAGGCTCGATGTATTTCAAATCAACTCATAATATATAGGCACTTTAGCGTCAATTTAAATTTTAGAGGAAAAATTGTCTTGAGACGGGTGGGATATGAATCCACGACCTCCTGAGATGGAAGCACATGATTACAAGTATGCAGATAATAAAGAATGAAATAAACTCGACATATTCCATATCAACTAATAAATCAGCACTTTAGCGTTGATTTCGGAATACATGAAATAGCGCCTCAGAATAATTTCCCAGAATCATTGATCATCTAATACAAATTCTGCAGTATTCAATATGACGTAAAAATTATATAATTATGATTCCATAATATCAACATACATTTAAAGGATTCCAACTTATTCTACAAAATATCATTCAAAATTAGCGAAAAATAATTCTAATTGTCCCGTGAACTGATGGGTTGGGTTGTTTTACCTCTGAGCGGCACTTTTTTGCACACCATGGGCTAAATGGCCAGGTCACATGGACCCCGAAGGCTCAGAGAAGGTTGGGGGAGGGGACCCACTGGAACAGCTGTTGGGAGGCAGATGGTAGCCTACGGACTAGCTACACGGGACCACGGCTTACCGTCCCATCCGACGGACAGCGTCCTTTCCAAGCCCATCGGTGTCCCCTACTGACCGTGGGCAAGGCGGGGAATTTTGCGGAGAAATCTCAATGCTGACCCAGCTGGGACTCGAACCTGGGAACTACAGATTACGAGCCTGGCGCGCTATCGACTGAGCCACCCCCGCCCTCACACTTGGATGCACTGTAGGACGGATCCATGCAGCTGGAGGGAGAGTGATGGTCTGGGCAATATTTTCTTGGGGAACACTTGGACCAATTATCCCTGTTGAGCAAACTCTGACAGCTGTCACCTACCTGAACATCGTGGCTGATCAAGTATACCCCTTTATGGTGACTGTATTTCCTGGCAGAGATGGAGTCTTTCAACAAGACAATGCCTCATGTCACACTGCAAAGAAGATTCAGGAATGGTTCCTAGAACATGACGACGAATTCCATTTATTGCCATGGCCCCCAAATTCGCCAGACATGAATCCTACCAAGCATTTGTGGTTTGAGTTGAAGAAAAAGGTACAAGCAGCATCACCCCAACCACGTAATTTATGGGAACTGCAGAATCTTCTGTTGCAGTCATGGTACCAAATATCAAGCGACACCTACCAACATCTTATTGAATCTATGCCTCATTGGATGAGAGCTCTTATGGTGGCGAGAGGAGGACCTATATTATATCAGGTAGGTGGTTTTAATGTTTTGGCTGATTGGTAAATATCACTTTTTTACTATTTTATTTCTGTTTTATAAAAACATAGGTTATAGTCCAGTAGTAGGTAGTTATAGTAGGTAGTCATAGTCCAATTGGTAGCTTGCTAAAATCATAATTTAAGGTCTGTAGGTTCAGTTCCTGATCTTGTTGCATTAAGATTTCTACTACTACTACTGAGAAATAAGACAATGACAGGCTTTCAAAGGACAACATCTAGCTGATGTGATATTAAGCCATGGTTCAAATATGAAGAAAAACAATCATACTCTGTGCATGTTTTACAATAAAACGTATGACCTCAATTACAGGCACTCATCTGCCTCTAACAGTTGCCCAGTGAATTTGATTACTCTAACTTGTCACAAGACTTGGAATCTTTGTGCCTGGACATTTAGCACACTTTGGGAAAAAAATGTTGCATAGTGGTAACAAAATGAATTCACTGAAAAGTGTATCAATTCAAAATAAAAAGTGCATACTTATTTAAAAAAGCAAATTTTACTTACCTCGGTGGATTATATTTAGTTTTTCTTTCAAATAATTTAACGCCTTTACTGTCTGGAAGTAAATGAGAATAGTTTTAAACTATAATAAACAAAAAATATTCAATAAGTTTCAGAAAAAAGAAATATACGAAACAAACAGAATGTAACCTGCACATGGAGATTTTTTAAAAACAAGAACCCAATGTTAAGACTGCTACAACCTTTATGTATCGGAAGGCTAAATGTATTTCCTAGAGACTACATTAAAGTCCTACTGCAATAAACGGACCAATTTGGATGAACTGAAAACAAACATATCCAATGTTATTACCAACATGGAAAATATTGGGGTCAACAATGGAAAATATTGCCTAACATGAAACTGCAGGAAGTGTCTTTTGCAAACTTGTTTGTTGTACTCAGTTATGTGAAACATAATGGAACACACTTCAAAATTTTTTATAACAAGATGTATTGCAAACATCTTATATTAAATAAAGTTATTCACATTCTTTAGGGTTCTCATTTACAATACCAGCCCTATTCACACACATCCTATTCATTGGATTCTTGTTTAAAAGAACACTGTAATTTCTCTTTAATTATACACATTTGAAAAAATAATGCCCTTATGGATATAATGACTGAAATTTACAGAGGATACTTAATAAATATTAAACCTGAATATTTTCTAAGTATAAATTCAACATTGTCACTAGAAAACAATTCTCAACTGTTTTAATATAATAATAGCATGTTTTAATACTATTATTCATGATCTAAAAAAAAAACTGGTGTTTACATTTCTACCTTATCACTAGTTTGAATGATGCAAAAGTTCTCAGAACACTGTAGAATGAATATTTCTGACACTGAATATCTTTTGTATTAATACCTACCTTTTTTTTGGGGGGGGGGGGGAGATATGGTATTGCGTAATTTTCCCTTTATGGCGCACCTTGTAAAAGTTTTAAAATACAGATTATTTTACAGTTGTTGAGACCAAGTGACTTCTCCAGTCCATAGAAATTATGGATTGGGTTGGGTTGTTTTACCTCTAAACGGCACTTTTTTGCACACCATGGGCTAAATGGCCAGGTCATATGGACCCCGAAGACTCAGAGAAGGTTGGGGGAGGGGACCCACTGGAAACAGCTGTTGTGAGACAGATGGTAGCCTTCCGTCAAGGCCATCCAGCGTGTTCTTAAACATGCACAGGGTATGGCTCTCCCACACACAGGGCCATGACTTAACGTCCCATCCAACGGACGATGGCCTTTCCAAGCACAGCTGTATCCCCTACTGACCATCTGCAGGGCGGGGAAATGTTGCGGAGATAAATCTCAACGCTGACCCAGCTGGGACTTGAACCTGGGAACCACAGATTACGAGCTTGGCACGCTACTGACTGAACCACTCCTGCCCAAATAATTATAGGAATGGGGGAAATAGGTTTAAGGCAGAAAAGAGTGTAAAATGGGGGAAAGAACATGAGAATATATACTTTGCAATTACTTTCAAAATCTCCCATTTTCAAAAATAGTAATTTTTTTTTTCTGAACTTTCAGAAGTTTTTTTTAAACTTAAGGAAAAATTTGTTGATAACAGTTCAAATCAAACTTGTGAACTTAAATCAGAGAGTTGCTTTAGCAAAAAGTAACATTAGCAAACAAATTGCCAACACCATATAGCACTTCTAAGAAATAGCAATCAGATGGTATTGTATAGTATTTATATTGTAGTTTAATAAAATATGCATCAAATGAAAAAAGAAAATATTATTTTTCAAACTTAAATTACATATTTTTAAAAGATATGTATATACAATAAAATTTTCAAAAAGAAATTTATATTTTAAAAAAATTAATTTTTTGGTTGTGCTAAAAATGAACATAGAGAGACCTTGGGTCTCTCATTTCAGATTCTGTCAACGTCTATGTTTGTTGGGGACCCTGGAAGGGTTAAGGTTTGTCACATATGTATAATTTAAATTTTTTACATTACATATAAGATTTCGTTTGCTTGGATTCATAGTTGCAAATTTAAAAAGACTTTTTGCTCAGAAAATAATTAAAATAACTGAAAATTCTCTGTTGTTGGGCAATAAAATTTTGAAGTTTTTCCTTCAAAATATTTTCATATTAAGAGGTTTTCAGGAGCAAACTCAGGAGTTTTTGGATCAAGGAGAGCACATCATCTTCAGTAAAGTGATACTATGTGAAGTTAAGGCTGTTAGGAACTTCTTTCCAAGTGTAATGAAAGGCGATTTCAGTGTCTTGCACATAATGGGCTAAATAACCAGGACACAAGGACTCTGAGGACTCAGAGAAGGTAGCCCACTGGACAGCTTTTAGGAGACAGATAATCAAGACCATCCTGCATGTTCTTTAACATGTACTGGGTATGGCTCTTGTGCAAACAGAGCCACCACTTAATATCCCATCTGATGGATGGCAGCTTTTCCAAGTCCATCAATGTTCCCTACTGACCAAGGGTGAGATAAGTTTTGAAGAGATAAATATCAACCTGACCCAGCTGGGATTGAACCTGGAAATCGTAGATTATGTGAGCCTGGTGTAATACTGACTGAGTCACCCCCACTCCACATTTCAGTGTAACCTTTTAATAACTTTACAACATTTTTTTCAGTTTCAAGCAATAAACTTTATTTGAACATTTTTATTTTTTATACTGTCCCCAGTAGTCAAGTGGTTAGCAATTGATCAAAGGAATTTGTAGGGGAATAATTCAAAGAAATAAGTGGTCAAGCACACTAACATTTATCCTGCTGGCTGAGTGGCTAGTGTGCTTGGCTACTGATCAAAGGGACATGGATTCAAGCCCCAAGCAGGACATAGGTATTTGTGTTGTCTTTCTACTATGGTCCCAACTCCCTCACAGATTCTTCTCTATGGCATATAAAGGCAGGCAGGCTCCTGTCAGTCCTTTTATTTTTGTCATTTTATTAATCACAATTCAATGTTATTTTTCTTCTTCTGGTATATAACATATTTTTGTTCATTAGTTACTGCAAACTAAGCTAATAAAGATATATCTAAAGTTCTTTATTTTAATTTTCTGAAAACATTTTAAATCCAGTCAGTTGTTTCAGAAACTTAACACTGCAAGGGTTAATATATGTGGTCAAAAATAGTCATGCTATATAACATTTAATTTTTGAAAATGTAATACCTCTTTTATATCTGTTCATAACTGAGAAACCTTCTTTCCCATAACTTAACAGAGATCTAGATATTTTAATAAAATATTAAGAATTATACATTAAGTTTTAATGTATGAAATCATGTTTACATATTTATATATTATATTCTCACACAATTTATACGTTTCTATGCTTTGGTCATTAGCTTACAACTTCTTTGTATTGACAAAATGTCTAATCTTTGGAATTGCAAATAAAGGTGCATTTCTTGCAAATTGAAAAAACTGCAAGTTTTCCTTGTGTTAAAAGTAAAAATTATATTCAATCATAGCAATATGAAATACATTTAATTTTCACGATTTTTGCAGTATTTACAAATTAAGTTTTAAACATGAGTAGGGCCTATTAGCATTTTCACTATATACTTTTCATTCTACAATGCAATGTGCTTAGCAAGTTTCAATTTACAATATTAAAAACTTAAAGTACCTTTTCTATAAACAAAAAAGTACCAAAGTACAAAATATGATTAGCATTAACACTTGGGGGAGACTCCTATATGTAGCTTAACATCGGCATGAAAGCAGTAGCCTGAGGAAGCCCCACGAAGATATGGGGTGAGACTAGTAGCAAGAGAGGAGGCTTTAACTTTTTAATGTTACTTTTAAAAAGTTTTTAGAAAAGTTTAGTTGTTTAACCCTTACAGTGTTGGGTTTCTGAAACTGAACTCACTGTGGTGGCCAGATTTATTTTAAAGTATTTTCAGAAAACAAAATAACAACTTCAGAACCTCATCCTGAAGTAACTAGTGAATTTTGTTTCGAAAACTAATAATTTAAATAAGTAATCAGAAAAGTTTAAAGAACTATGAAATTTTTTTTAAAGTTTCAAAGCATTTAAGGTTTAATTGATGCACTGAGTTTGAGAACAAGTCACTTTATTATGAAGCTGCATAATTGCTACAAAAAAGTTCAATTCTAAAATTTCGGCAGAAATTTTGGTTAAATAGCAAAATTTCCTAACCTTAATTTGCTTATATGCTTTAAATGTAATTAAAAAATTGATATATAATGCCCTATCATTTAAAAATCGTGTTTTGAGTAATCCTATTGCTTGTTCTGATTGCTGCCATTATAGATCACTAACAGTTTCACTTTTGATCGTTTCTAATTAATTATTGTTTATAATAGCAGTATCCTTTTGAGAAGCAATAAAAAATAACTTTAGAAGCATTAAAGTAAATTAAAAACGTCTTTAAAATCGAAAGTTTGCTAAAACATTGATTGAAAGCCAATGTGCATAATTCCCAGATGATGTAATTTCCGGTAGTAAAAAGAAAAAAATCAATATCCTTATGTTAAAAGTTTAGAAAGCATTACAATTCTAGTAGAGCTATAAAAGCACAAAATATGCAGAAATGCAACTGATTGATAATCTAAGTACAGGATAGCAGAATAAAGGTATAAACTAAATCGGTGCTACTTGATGCTGTTTATGGTGAATGAACATGCTCTTATGTTCACTGAAGACTCAAATAGATTTGTTCTTAAACTTTATAATTTTTTCAAGCCGAATCAACAGGTAAAAAATTTGTATCATATTTTTAAATGTTATTTTTGACATTTAATTAGAAACAGTAGAAAAAAATCCAATTTCTATTCGAAATTTTTTTTTCACAACCTTGTACTACAGGAGTGAAACTTTCTCTCCAATCACTAGGAATGGGAAAGATGAAAGAGATTCTTCGGACTGTGACACAGTAAGGGTTAAATGTTGGCAAAATTAGGGTGGAAACTTGAGTTTTGTGCCTGAATAGCAACTTACACTGATATTGATAAAATCATTACTCATATGCAAAATAAATGCAGTGAATACCCATGCAACTTCTACAATCAACCAAGAAGTGTACGTGAAACCAGTGGTTCAATAGTGTGTGTGAACCCAGTGTTCTAGATGCAATCTGCCTTCACAAGCAAGCATTATTGACAACAATATGTCAACTAACATCAACTTTTGCAGTAATGAATGGACTAGCATGCAAGGCAAAAAGTAACATTAAACTGTTCCAGAAATGTGAAATATGTTCAATACCAGTGTAGGAGATGACCTCATCATCCATAGCTGAGAATGCAAAATCTGAGCCAGCTGTCATCATCGCAAAGAATGGTAATATCAATCATACTTTGGACTTTGGTACTTTTTGTATATAGAAAAAGCACTTTAAGTTTTTAATACTGTAAATAGCTAAACACATTGCACTGTAACAATGAAAAGAACGTAATGAAAATGCTAATTTAGGCCCTACTCATGTTTAAGCCTTAATTTGTAAATACAGCAAAAATTGTGAAAATTAAATGTTTTCCTTATGTACATTACCACTTGTGTTGTTTACATGTACATGAATTATATACACTTTGTTGGGCCTTCATATCACGGTAAAATATCTTTATTAATTTATTTCAATTATTCATTAATCTCATTAAACATCTTCTAATATCCTACTGTATTTAGTATGTGACATTGCTGATGCTCCATTCTGCTAGTTTCTACTTATGTACACTCTTTGCTGTAATTTTATGTTGCAATATTTTCTATACAGATCTGAATAACAATGACTATTACATATTCCAAATATATTAAGCATTAATCTATCATACTCTACAAATACAAAAAACTTACTGCTACAGTAACTTTTCCAAAGAAGTTTTCTGGTATCCTTTGATTTAGCTTTTCATGTACAATTCTGTAAAATTTATCTAATGAAGTATCCATAAGTTCCATACATATCCAACAGTCACCCTATTAACAATATAAAAGAATGCAAACAGACTTCATTTAATAAATTTAATAAACTAAATGCCACAAGTTCTTTTAAAAATAATCTATCATAGCTAAGAGTCATGGTATTTGAAAACATTGTAAAACAGGAAAATAAAAATGCACTGCTTAGACAAAAAAAAAATTAGACAATTTCCATGTTATGCCAGCATAACACAAAATTTGATACTCCATGTCTTCAAAAACACACACCAGAAGCCACAAGAGTTTCTTAACCCTCCCCAAGTCAAGAATATCTATAGACTTTTTTGTACACCACATGAAATTTCAATTAAAAAAAAATGCCATTTGCAAATTTTTCTTACAGATATTTTATAAAAATATATAATTCAGGCTTGATAAATAATATTTTATTTTTTCATTTGATGCATATTTTATTAAACTATGATATAAATAATTTGTTAAAGCCATCTGATTGTCATTTCTTAGAAGTGACATTAGGTATTGCCAATTTGTTTGTTAACATTACTCTCTGCTGAAGCAACCCCCTAATTCTAATTTAAGCTCAGAAGTTTGATTTGAACTATTATCAACAAGTTTTTCCTTAAATTGATAAAATCTCCTGATAATTAACAAAAAACTGCTATTTTTAAAAACAGAAGATTTTCGACGTAATTATGAAATATGTACCTATTTTTTTTGGTACACCACTGTTAAAAGTGTTATTAAAATTAATTACTACAATGTTCATATTTTTCACTTCAATAAAATTAGGAATGAAATTCTCTTTAATTTGGCATATAACATGACCTATTTCTGTTGATTACTTATTTATTAAAAATATTCTAAAGTTGACTTGTTTATTGAACTCTGCAAAAAGCCTGGACATTTCTCAAAGTATGGTACGGGGAAAAAAATTAAAAAACGGGAGAAATGTTAACTTTAAACAAGAAAATTTTTTTTTTCTTATTCAGAAATAAACAGCCTTTCTTATTCATGTGCATTATAATCATTTCTGTCTCTTAGTGTTTTCTAAATAAAATTTTGTGTTGCCAGATGCATTTTTTTACTACATGAGTAAAAATGTCCTATTAAAATAAAACTAGTCCTCATTTTTGTTAAATATTTTATTTTCAGAAAATCCAAAATTAAATGCTGATTAATTTGGCATATAACATGCCATAATTCCTTTCATTACTTATTTGACAAAAAAGCTCTAAAGTTAAATTTTTTTTGCCCAATCAGGGTGAAAAAATAGCTGGACCTGGGAAGAGTTAAGTTCGACCTTAAGAGAAAGCAAAGCATAAAATCTAAACCTGAACCTTCTACCTTGGCTAACAGGTGGGAGTATATATAAAGGGTAAAACTGGTGTCTACGTAATGGGAATGCCTGCCGATTTCCGCGATTCTATGTGTTAGCAAGTGCGCACATGAGGGCAGCACCGTTCCGCAGTAAGCTAACCTACACTAATGGTAAGTAAATAATGATCTGGTCGAAGTCATATGGTAAAGAATCAGACAGATGGCTAATCATGTACAATAAACTAGAATCTTTCTCAGAGATACAAACAGGAATAATGAATCCTTAAATACTAGACGAATGCTGTTGAAAATTGAGATTTAAATAGATAAAATTATAATCCAGAATTTATAGTAAGATTTCCATTCACATAACACAGAAATTCTCTAATATTTTGTTAGGGCAGTGTAACTCAGTTCCATATATTGTAAAGGTTTCTGCGATTCCAAAACAGTATTTATTCAAAAGTGATCTCAGAATTTTTTTTCAGTTACTCATGTCATCGTTACGTTGCCGACATATTGATGCAGCCACCTGTCTTGCAGATCCAGTTTGGAATAGATTCGATAGAAACTGAGTTTCACTTCTGCTAAACATCACACAATACTGCAGCATCATTCAGACTTCTAGTTAAAAACAGCAGAAAGTAGACAGAATAGTAAATAAACACATATGAACAAATTCGTATCAGAATCCAATTTTGAAGCAAGCGGTAAACAGTGTAATAACCTATACTGCTACGAAGCAAGTAACAAGCAAACAGTGGATCACCAGCACCAAGCGGACGAAAATGTAACTAGCGCTGCTGCCACTTCACGTCTTGAAATCCGCAGGCATTCCCATTACATAGGCACCGGTAAAACACAGTGTGCTGAATTAAAATAGATTAACTCTATAAACACTGTAGATGCTGGACTAGTCACATGCTATCACAACAAACAATCGGCAAATTGACACTAATATGGTAATCAATGGTCATAGATCAGTACAGTTAAGTTTTAGGTTAAAGAGTCATACCAGCATTTTCTTCATTCTTCAGAGGGAGCTATGTTGGTTGTTCAAGGAGGACAATTCCGGGTTCTGTGCTGTTCTCAGTAGCTGATACTTTTACAGGTTGGTATTGTTGCTTCTCACTTGGTGATAGTACTTGAGAGCAGTGGTGTTGAACTTTGCTGTCTCTGTGGTATGAGCCACTGGATATCATCATAAACTTCGCGCTCCTATTAGTGCACTGAGCTGGTTGCTTATATAAGATATCGGTGACCAGGCACTGCAAGGCGTTTCACTGCAAGGCGATTCAGAAATGTGATGCACTCGATCGGTGGGTGCACATGTGGCTTGCATGGGGTTGCCTAGGTCAAGTGCAGACCAGGTGCGACTCTGAGGTACTTGTGAAAGGAGGATGAATTGGAAGTGCTCTCTGAGCTGCACTGGGCCTGTGCATTCGAAGATTTATAAGAGTAATTACAATTTCGATATAATATTGTAGAATATTGTAGATAAATTGCATAAGGTGCAGAATATAAATTACTGAATATTGGGTGAACTTTTTCTGTTGAAATTGAGTCCTATCTGTCGAAACCAGAATTTATGGATAGTAACCTCATGTGAAAACTACATGTAAAAAGTACAGTAAAAAGCTTAAATATTAGGTTTTAGAGAACATATTTTATTTGAAGCTGTTAAATTTGTCCATGGTAAAAGTAACATACAATTTTTGAAAACATCTTATTTCGAGCAAGTACTATTTCGTACTTGCTCCAGAATGGGTCCCCATTCTGAATTGAGTTTGCGACCCATTCAAAATCTTCAAATTATGAGTTGAGGTCAGGCAACACAAATAAAAATTTATTTAAAAAAACTAATAGACAGAAATGATTGCAAAGCACATGAATAAAATGACTATATATTTCTGAATAACAAAAAAATTACTTTTTGGTTTTAAGTAAATATTTTTCTCATTTTGTAATTTTTTTTCTAGGTACCATACTTTGAGAAAATTCCAGGTTTTGAGCCAAACGTGCTGAGACATAAACAAGTCAACTTTAGAATTTTTAAAAAAAATAACCAATCAACGAAAATAGGTCATGTTATAAAATAATAAATAAATACCCCCTCAAGCAGCTGCTTGCCACAGAGGTCTGACAGGAGCCTGTCAGTTTATATGCCACAGTAGGAGATCTGAGAGGATGGCAGGACCTCAGCAGAAAAACGACACACACATCCATGCCATACCAAATTAAATAGAATTTAATTACGAATTTTATGAAAATAAATAATATTAACAAATTTCAAAGCATATTGATTTTAATGAGCCTTTTTCAATTGAAATGGTAAAAAAAATGATCACACTATACAATTAAGGCTTCATTTTGGAAAACCTGCTGAATAAAAATAATTAAATTATATATTTATCGAAAGGAAATTTCCTCCCGAATAATATAATATTCAACCAGAAATATGATTTTTATTTCTTTTAAAGATTCTTTTTAGTATCATATATTTTAAACACGGCCAGTGTTATACAATGTGATTTGACCTTCTCACATTTACGGAATTTTCTGAACTGGTTATGAAATAGAAAAAAACTTCCTTGGTTGCTTTTTTTTACTGAATATTATGAATTTTTTCTTTGGGTGTTGAAGTTTGGCGATCTTGGCTAAGTGCGGAAAAGTTTGTGCAACAAGGACCAGTTCTTCCTGAAACTGCCCTCCCAAATGGTGGCCGATTTTCATAGCAATGGAAGTCTATTTTGCTTTCATATACAAGACATTCAATTTCAGAAAATGGTACGAGCTCAAAGTTTTTTTACTACATAAAATAAGAAATGATAAAATAAAAATTACATATAATTTAATGGAATGCTAAATAAAATATCTGCAACAACTTTTAACCGGCCTCCGATCTAACAACTCGGAAAAATTGATAAATCAGCCAATCGTAAGATCACTTACTAACCGAAGTAAATCTATAGAAATAAATTTGCTTTCGTATCCAAAAACTCATTTATTTTCAGAAAATGATACTAGTTCAAAGTTTTACTGGAAAAGTAATAAATAATAAATTAAAAATTGACATATAGCCTAATGCGATGTTATCACAAGTTGTAGGTCAGCCATACGATATAACTTAACTATGAAAAAATCAATACTTATTGACTGGCCAAAAGATCACTAAATTCCGAAAATAAATCTACTGAAATGAAAACTAACTAAAGTTTAAATATAAAAAAAAATACTAACTTGACAAAGAGTATCCAATATGCTGGTCCAAAACTGAACAACACATAGCACAAGCAATGGAGATTGCATCAGCAATCTGTGGTTTGTTTGCCTCAGTGAAGCATAACTAATTAAATGCAGGTGCAACCAGAATTTCTAAGTAGATCGTAGATCATCAAAGGATATTCGATGTTGCGGGCAATACAGTGCCCTTAACCATCTCCATCTAAGGTTGTGCCTGATTGGCATGAGTATAAAACAAAGGTAAACCACCCTTGGGTGGGCCCCGAAGGGCAAGTAACTAAAAGAGCAAAAAGCAAGATATGATCACACAAGAAACCTAAAATGGGAAGCTCTTCTCAGAGAAGGCCATCATTTTAGGCCTCTTGCACTTATTCAAAACAGTATGATCATAAAGTAAAAGATGAGAAATAATCTCATTTGTATTATCAACCACACCCTCGAAAAACGTTTTCAAGGTGCACTTAATATGGGTGTAAATGTGGTCGATGCCCAAGTCAGAATGAAGTCGTCTGTTAGTAACAAACCAAGGGGCATCGACTGCTGCTCTCAAGATTTTATTTTGTAAGACCTGAATCTTATAAATATTGGTGGCGGTGGTGTTCACCCATATTGGCGATGCATATAAGATCACCGGTCTGATGATGGCATCATAAAGTAGAAGCTTATGATCCAAAAGGAGGATGGAGTTTCTCCGAAGCAGAGGACCTAGCTGGCCTCTAAGCATGTTTACTTTAGAGATGACATGGTTAACATGATTGTCCCATTTTAGCCTACGGTGTAAGTGCACTCCAAGGTATTTGACTGAGTCTTCCCAGTCAATGGGAATGTCGTGAAGTTGAAGACAAGCAGGATTTGCAAGGCGCTTGCCAGTAAAGAGGATGGCAGAACTCTTGCCCAAGTTAATTTTTACTTTCCACTTGTCATACCAGTCTCCCATCTGGGTCAGGCAGTGTTGCAATTTTTAACAGCAATGGCTGGACCCAGGGAGGGAGACAAGATTGCAAGATCATCTGCGTAAGGGCAAGATGTATGCTTTCAAAAGAAGGTAGATCGTGTAAATAGAGAGAGAAGAGTGTTGGGCCCAAAAGGGATCCCCTGAGGCACACCAGCCAACTCTTCTAGAGCCAACTCTTCTAGTAGAGATAACAGATTTAATCTGTATTTGAAAAGTTCTATAAGACTGAATGAGGCTGATCAGTCCCGACGGAATGGCTGCATGAATGAGCTTTGTCTTCGTCACTATAGTTGAGACCAGTTTCACTGTGTATAGGTGGGAAACTGGTCATCGGATTTTTCAAAGCCTTGGTCATTTTCCAAATGGAATGGGCAGTCATTGACAGTGACTGCACCTTTTTATTCCATTGGTCATCTCGGAAATCTCTGAGCTGAGATCTCACCTCGAGTCTCAGGTGATTGTAAATCTTCTTGTCTGAGTATAATCTGAGTTTCTGCCACACATGCCTCGCCCTATTCTTCTCTTTGATAAGGCGAATGAGGTGTGCCCCGACACAGTGTGGTGGCAGGACACAGTAGTTAGGCTTGGGTGTAAATTCTTCACTGGCCTCACTCTTGGAGGTCAATAACAGGTTAGTAAAATCTTCAATGACACTATTAATGGTCCTGTCATTTAATGGCTGACACGTACCAAGAATCTTGTCACTGACAAGAATTTTGTAAAGTTGCCAGTCTGTCTGGCTGAGCGTACCAGTCACAACAGGCGTAGAAAGGTGCAGAGTCAGACAGACCGGCATATGGTCAGAGTTAAGCTGGTTTATGACACACAGATCATGTGTTGGCAGAAAGTTGCCAAATATGGCCATATCCAGTACATCGGGTATACGTAAAGTATTAAAAGAGTAGAATGTAGGCTCACTAGGAGCATCAGTGACCAGACCCTTATCTGTAGAATATTCTAGTAAAATTTTTCCGCTGCTATTGCAGGCCCTTGAGTGCCAAGCAGTATTCTTAGCATTAAGGTCACCCGCAACAACAGTAGGTAAGTGGAATCGAAGATTGAATCCAAATCAGCAGTCATAAGCCTTGAATTTGGTGGCTTATAAACCATAACCAGGTGTAAAGTACCTAGGTTGGTGTCCAGAACAGCCACAGTAGTGGCTTCCATGATGACAAGGTTTAAGGCAGGAAGTAAATGATGTTTAATTGATCGCTTGATCAAGATGGCTGTGCCACCGCCGCTGTTATGTAAATGATCATTACAATAAACCTCGTAGTTTGGGATCTTGAGAACATCTGAAGCTCTCAAATGCGTTTCGCCTAGCAAAACAACATCTGCCTGAGATTCCATCAAAAACGAGTGGAACTCAGGCAAATCGGTCAGAATTCCATGGCAGTTCCAGTAGAAAATCTGCAGGTGATCTTTTGAACGTCTTGCTGCCATCTAGGTGAAGGTTGAGATGAGGGCATTGAAAGCTTTTAGACCTATTGTCAGTTTGGCCATCAGGCCATTGGCCTTCTGATAGTCTACCATCAGACCTTTAACAATCGAAATTATCTTCGACACATTAAAGCTTTTGAAAAGCAGGAAGATATCTTTCAGGTCATTGAGGGTGTTTGCATCAAATTGATCACCTGCAGGTGTTTGAGTATCTTAAGATTTAGCTGCACTTGGGGCAGATCTGGCTTTGTTCTTTGGTTTGGCTGTGTCTTCTTTTTTGGACGCAGCAGCGGCCGCATTTGAGACACCAGGTGTTATCTTTGAGCTGGTAACAGTTTTTGTAGTGACAACCGCTGGTTGTACTACTACATCGAATACATCCTTTTTTGGAAAGTGGACACACCCTTTGTAGTTTGCGGTGTGCCCTAATCCGCACACTTGGGGGGGGGGGGGGCTGTTATCCTTTTTTCGGATGCAGTCTTTTGTGAGATGCCCACCTGCGCATTTCACACATCTAGGTAAATTGTGGCATCCACTCTGTGCATGGCCATACCTCTGGCACTGATGGAACTGGGTTGGGCTTTTCTTAGCCCTGTAGCTTTCAACATGCACTTTCAGGTGGAATAAATCGGTTATGTTAAAGATCTTCTTGTTTACTGCATCTTTTGGCAGCTTGACCAAAAACACAGGAATTAAAGATCTGTTCTTGCCTCTTCTCATTTGTGAGATCTTAATTATAGTGAAGCCTTGGTCAACTAAGGCTTCACGGACTTCATCTGAATTAATATCTGAAGGGAGGTTTTTTAAAACGACCCTCAGATTCTTTTCATCCTTCAGTTTGTATGTGTGGAACTGAAGTTTAGCCTTTTCACAGTAATGTACAAATGATCTATAATCATCCGTACATTTCTTCTGGAGACGTACAGTATCTCCAGATGATTTGGCTGTGAATGATTCAACAGCTAGTTTCACCAGATCTTTGTTGATGTTGATCCAGTTCTTCGGTGATCTCAATATTATTGGTGGGATTTTCCCAAATTTCTTGGCATTTTCCTTTGGAGTGCCAACTGTATCAACAGCTTCCATCTCTGAAGCAGGAGGATCTAAAAATTCTTCCTCTAAGCCTGAAAATTTAGTCTTAGAGGCATATACAGAATCCGTGACTGGGGACAAAGTTCTCTTGTGCCTCTTTTTGGAGCTTTTGCCAAGACCCTTCTTTTTGGGTTTACTGGCAATATTAGTGGCATCATGTAATAAATCTAACCCATGCTTTGGGGCAGAATTGAATCCATGCATGCAATCCAAAACAATTATTTGTGAGGAGCATACATGTTCATTTATGTCTTTTTCTAAATAGAATCTCTCTAATATAGCATCGTTAAATTTGACACGTTCATCAGGTAGAATGCTATGTAAGTCTTTCATAGCAGGAATATTAGAAATAGTAGAATTTAAATCATAAAGGAGTCTGTTTTTCTCCGATAGGAAAGTGCAAATTTGTGCACTATAAGTCAATTGTGAAGTATCAACAGAGACTTGACCTTCAGAGATCTCTGAATGGTCCGTAATGACGTCACTGACAGAAAAGCTCTCTGTCAGGACCGGGACAAATAAATCCATTTTGTCAGAACTTGACATTTTGAATCATAAGAATTTGAAATATCAAATTCGAAGCAATATAAAAAATAATGAAATTATGATAAAAAAAGATATAAGTTAAAGAAAAAGAATTAAATTTACATATAATTATGCAAACAATTCAAAATTTTCGAAGTATAAAAATCGGCACAAACCGAAATGAAATAGGACAGATTCCTGTAAAATACCAGAAAATCTGCCTACAATACTAAAACTCACAACAAGTTATAAAATTAGTATAAAATAGTTAGTTTTAAAACTAACAACAAATGAGAAATATAATAAAACAATAAATTCTAATTGCGACTAGAATCGGTAAATACAAGAACTTAAAGCTAGAGTAAACGGAAAATAATACCTCAATGGAGGATTTAATATATGTAAACTTACTTTATAGTGTAAATTTCCGAGTCAACAGCGGCCAACCAAAGATTCGGCTATCAGTATGTACTATTCCGCTACCAATATCAGCCAACGCTAAGTCAGCTATTGGCAGGTACTATTCCAATACTGACAGCGGCCAAATCAGGTCGGCTATTGACCCGTACTAATACTTATTGAAATGGCGGTGAAAAACCCAATAAACAGCTTTACTCAGACATGGTGAAAATTAATCTGAAAGGCTATCTAAAAAGCTAACAGTTTAAGTAAAAATTTAAGCTATTCTAGCTAAGTTTCCTGCCAAAGGCTCCACTGGGATTTTAAACCAGTCTTGCCTAAGGCTAGTAGGAAAGTTAAGTAAAAATTTAGCTAATAATGAATACTTGAAGTAATCCAGGAGCAATGCGAAAACACGTCACGACTGTTCGAAGTCAGAGCCTAGAGTCCTTCTAAAACCCCAGAATTCCTAAGAAGGACGTGTTTACTTTCAATTTGAAGGCAGGAAAGATGCATAGAATGCTGGGAAAAATGATAAAAATAACTTGGGAATACTGACTAGGTTTTTGACAGAAAAGAGTGTGAAACGGAAAAATAAAATGGCGGTATGTATTTTGTAATTGCTTCCAAAATCTATCATTTTCAAAAATAGCATTTTTTTGTTAATTTTTAGAAGATTTTTCGAAAATTTAGGGGAAAATTTGTTGATAATAGCTCAAATCAAACCTGTGAGCTTAAATCAGAAGGTTGCTTCAGCAAATAGGAATGCTAACAGGCAAATCGGCAATACCGTTTAGTGTTTCTAAAAAATGGCAATCAGATGTCTATATAAAATTATTTAAATTGTAGTTTAGTAAAAATGCATCAAATTAAAAAACAAAATATTATTTTTGAAGCCTGAATTATATATTTTTATAAGATATGTATATATATGTCCGTCCCGTGGCCTGGTTAGCACGCTTGGCTGCTGATCTAAGGGACCTGGGTTCGAGCCCCAGAGTAAGGCATGGATGTATGTGTCGTTTTTCTGCCGAGGTCCTGCCATCCTCTCAGACCTTCTACTATGGTATATAAACTGACAGGCTCCTGCCAGACCTCTGTGGCAAGCAGCTGCTTGAGGGGGTATTTATTTTTATTATATATATATAAATTACAATGGCAATTTTTATTTTTAAAAAATAGATTTTTTTTGTTGTACTAAAAATGTGTGTATACGTCCTCGGCATATTTTTACGGATTCTCTGAACGTGTACAGACGACGTGGACACTGGAAGGGTTAATGGGTTTGTTATGTCCATGAGAAGTTAACATTGTTCCTATAAACTATTCCACATTTTCAAAATCTAATATCTCACTGATGAGCTTTGGCTCATGTGTAGTTTTGTATTTTACGCTTTCAAAATTGTTTAGTTACGTTGGAATAGGAAAACAATTATTGCTTTGTATTGTTATAAGCTTTAAAGTACATATTTGTAATGTACAAAAGTGTGAAATGAATCTGAATTGAGTTGGCAATTAAATTGGCACTCTAAATTTGAATTTTATAAGGCTATATTTCTCAGATGGTTGCGGATATGATGTCAGACACATGAGAACCAACACCCGGACACGTTTGTCAGTCAAGTACAGGCTGGCAGTGGCAGTGTGCATGTCTAGGGGATGTTTTTCTGGTATGACCTGGGATTGCTGGTACCAGTGGATGGGTTCCTGAAGGCCAATGGCTACCTGTCCATCCTCGCTGACCACATGCATCCCTTCATGTTGGATGTTTACCCTGGTGGTGATGATGTCTACCAACAGTCAATGCACCCTGTCATGTCACTAAGGTGGTGCATGACTGATTCCAGGAACATGACAATGTCTCAGTTCTCCCTTGGCCAGCGAAATCACATGACCTCAATCCCATAGAGCACTTGTGGGACCATTTGGATTGACAGGTTCAGCATGCGGATCCACAACCATATCATCTCCGGAACCTCCATACTCTGCTGGAGTCTGAATGTGGACGTGTTGCATCCATGGCCCCACTGCATCCATGCCACGCCATCTCACCGCTGTCATTCAGGTCAAGGCTGGTTATTCCCATTATTAGGTAGGTGGTCATATTATTCTGATATATATGTGTATGTCTGTGTTGCATACAAAATTCCTATTGATGTAGATGAGGTCTTCCATTATTTTCAGCTAGTATCTAGTGGGTGGAGAGCTTGCTATTTTGACCATGTCAACTGTGCGGGAGTTACTTTAGTTATAGCTATTTGTGTGAGGGCTGCAAGTTGAAGTTTGTTTCGGAAGTCCCACTGGTGCTCTTCCAAGGGAATTTCGAAGTTTTTCAATGTTTTACCAATATACCTGTTATTTTCTTGCAGTACTTTGTTTGGGTCACTTAATGGTATCAAATAAATTCCACCAGCAGGTTTTCATAGGTCGCAAGCTTTCCTTACTATGCTGGAGATAGTATTTCTGACTGATATAGGTATTTTGAATTTTTACTGCTTCATGATGATACTGCTCCTCCATTTATCACTTAGAGCGCGCTCTGTTTGATTTTTTTCCTCCGTACTGCCACAACACACCTTACATCATCAAATCTGGATACAAATTTGCACAGCACCTCCATAAATTTCCCATCTTCCCCCATTACTGAGGTGAGGCTGAGGGTGTTCACAATATGTGGGGTATGTATGGAAATCCTATAGCATATTTAATTTTGGGCTGTTGGGCAAGGGAGGCTGTCTGAGAGTTTTGAAATTGGTCCTGAATTCTACAATATATTGCTTCCATAAACTTGTCTGTATATCCTGCTCATTTCCCTGCTTTCTTAATGTATTTTATTTCATCTGTTGAGCAGTATCTCACACAATACAAATACAAAATCCTCATGCAGCCATGGGCTATAGAGGTCCAACCAGATTGCTAATTTTCCTCTCCAGACGTGTCTGTTCTGAGCTACTGCTGCTGCAATTGGCCACTCTTGGCCAATTCTAGCAAGGTCCTGTTTGACATTGTCAGCCCATTGCTTCCTAGGTCACCCCCTTTTTCTTAAACTGTCCATAAATATAGCACATTAAATACTGACTTTTTATATGAACTGGGGTGGGCTGAGTTTGGGAGAATAAAATTGGGGACAAAGGTGGGTTTATGGGATACAGTAGTACTAATGGAGCTCCGGAATCATTGAATTTTAATATCCAAAAATGCTATGCTGCCATCAGTTTCAGGTTCATGAGGAATTTTATGGTGGAAATTATTCAATCTGTTGTAATAGTTTCTGGAGTTTGGACGTGGTTCCACCCCAGATAAGAAAATTGTCATCATGTATCTCACCATAGCACTGGGTGAAGGCTGGGTCCACCGAGGACTGTGTTCTCAACATGGCAAAGGACCACGCTGGCCATGAGGCTTGAGAGGGGCGAACCCATTGAGACTCCCTCAGTTTGAAGATAGGTGCTGCGATTAATTTGGAAATAATTGGAGGATGTGGCTAGTTCCAGGGTATTGTGCACGTTAAAGTACATGGGAGTGGTGGGTGTGGCTTTCGCTGCCCACATTGCCTTCAGTCTCATCGCAGCATCCAGTACCAGGGTACTTGGGTGCAGCGATACAATGTCGAAAGAGTGTAATGTATAATGGGGGAGGATGGGAAATTTATGGAGGCGGTGTACAAATTTGTAGCCAGTGGACAAAGAGGATATCCAGTTTGTGCATTTTCATTTTAGCAAATAGTTGAGTATGCTGGGCTACATTGGTGGTTTAGCTGCTTTGGCTAATGATTGGGGTAGGAAGCGGTATGATTTAATTTGTGCTAACTTGTGCAGCATACTTGGGAATTGGGTCTTGTATCACTGGTTCCACTTTTAATTCTTCAAGTGTGGTTTTTTATTTTGCCATTGAACTCTTCGGTTTTAAGTATTACCAGTTGTTCCATTTTATCTGCTAGTAGTATTTTTATTTTAGGGTTTCTTTTTAAGTTCCTCAAAATTGTGACTTCCTGTCCTGGAGTGTTATTATTATTAAATTTGGATGTTAGGGTTCTGTAAATTTTGAATCAGTGCTAAACTGACAGGCTCCTGTCAGACCTCTGTGGCAAGCAGCTGCTTGAGGGGTATTTATTTATTATTATCTTTTTCAATCGATGTTATGGGATGAATAATTTGTTCGATGTGTGGTAATAGTTCATGTACTGGGGGAAGGGGATGCAAATTTAGGTTCTTTATATAAAATTTCGGTTTCCACTCCAGTTAATTTGATGTCGATCAGGTTTAGGAAGGGAAAAGGGTCAGATTGTGGTTGCTTTTTGTAAGTCTGTGGGTGGGATATTTAAGCAAGTTGTCAAACTTATTATTAAGATTTGTAATCTGCTTCTGCGAGTCATTTTCTATTATTGAGTGTAGTTTAATCATCAGGCTATTGAAGCATGTGTTGTCGGGTTGGGTTGTTTTACCTCTGAGAGGCACTTTTTGCACACCATGGGCTAAATGACCAGGTCACATGGACCCCAAAGGCTCAGAGAAGGTTGGGGGAGGGGACCCACTGAAACATCTGTTGGGAGAGATGGTAGCCTCCCGTCAAGGCCATCCAGCGTGTTCTTTAACATGCACAGGGTATGGCTCTCCACACACGGGGCCCATCCCATCTAATGGACAGCAGCCTTTCCAAGCCCATCGGTGTCTCTTACTGACCATGGTCAGGGCGGAGAGTTTTGCAGATGTGTCGTCGACTTTCTTTGTTAGTTTCATATATTCCCAGTAAGCTGCTTTTTCTATGCCTTGGATCTTAATGTGTGTGTTCCTAATTAACTTTCTGAGTAGTTTAATTTGAGCTATGTGAATGATTGACCAAAAGTTTGGATGCTTTTAGGGATTAAGTTATGTTTCTTACACTTAAGGAGAAAAGCCAATTTGTGGAAATGGCGATTGAGTACACAGAGCAGCCAAAAAAATCTTGCTGCCTCAAACATTGCAATAGATGGTATCTAAAGTACTAGATCAATAAGTAAACATGAAAGGTAAAACATAGTGTGCTGAATTAAAGATAGATTAAGTTAACTCTATAAACAATGTAGGTGATGGACTAGTCACGTGTTATCCCCACGGAAAACAATCGGCTCACTGACACTAATGTGGTAATTGATGGTCATAGATCAGTGCGGTGACATTTTAGGTTAAATAGTTGTACCTGCATTTTCTTTGTTCTTCAGAGATAGCTTCATCAGTTGTTCAAGGAGGACAATTCCGGGTTGTGTGCTGTTCTAAGTAGCTGATACTTTCACAGGTCCAGTATTGTTGTTTCTCACTTGGTGATAATACTTAAGCACAGTGGTGTTCCACTTTGCTGTCTCTGTGGTATGAATCACTGGGTGTCATCATAAACTTTGTGCTTCTATTAGTGTGCTGAGCCATTGCGTTGAAGGAAATGAATTATCCTGAATGTTTAATCCAATAGTTATGGTATATGCTTCTTAATCTTGAAGTTTTTACTCTAAACAGATAATAAACTTCAAATGGAAATAAAATAATCAAGACCAAGCATAATGATATATAAAATCAATAAATATCCTCTCAAGCAGCTGCTTGCCACAGAGGTCTGACAGGAGTCTGTCAGTTTATACGCCGTAGCAGGCCTATGAAGATGGAGGGACCTCAGCAGAAAACCAATACAAACATCCATGCCTTATCCAGGGCTTGAACCAAGGCCCTTTTCTTTGATCAGTAGTAAAGCATGCTAACGAATACCAATTTTGGCACTTTTGACAAAATAATTATTCTTTTGCTATTTATGTATATCTTATGGTGATGGGAAGCACACATCTGTAGAACTCAAAATTTTTATTTATTCTCATTTAATTTTTTTAGTTTTATTGCAATTCTTAAAAATAATTCAGAACTCTAAATTATGTTAGATATTTTAGTCTACATAGCGTTATGTAAAAGAAAAAAATTTCTGTTTTCATTTTCAACCCTTTTATTTTTCTCTTGAATATAATTATATAGATAACTCTAGCAAATGATTAGTGAATTTCCATATTATATCAACAGAATGCAAAATTAAAAACTCGGTGTACTGAAGAATAAACTTTGTTTTATGCTAATGAGAGTGTACATAAATTAGAGATCTAAATCTTAATTTTCAGTAACATTCGTACAGTATTTGAAATTTTAATGTACCTGAAATATTTAAATGCTGCCAGTCATAATAATCTTAAAAACATGTGAAACACTAATAATTTTTGTATCAAACCATTTGTTAATATAATTTCACATTTAAAAGTTGATCTAAAATTATTTAAAATTTTGTCAATTTTGACAAAACATTTAGGCAGCCATATATCCTTAATATTGAATCAATATTCCAATAAACTGATATTTAGATTGACTTAATATAGATTATTAATTTATTTTCAGCCTCATTCTTTTAAAAAGTTTATTCTTCAGAAATTCAATTTTCATATTTTGCTTCCTATTTGCCATATTATGGAAATCACTTGACTTGGTAGCACTCTGTATTTCGTGAGAAGAAAATGAAAAATATTCCACTTACACTTTTTCTTGTCTTTTGTTACAATCAGTTTTTGTCTCCCCCTTCACCCCACATCCAGGAAAACATTCTCTGGCTAAGGGCTAGAAATATGCCTATCTTTTCATTTACAGTTTAAATCATAACTAGAACACATAACACCTCTGGAAAATATGAAATGATTATTTTAAATTTTTTTTTTATTTTCCAACTTTTTCAATTTTTAAAAAGAGTAAATTGAACTAATAGGTAATTGGGAAAATGCAGAATATTTATGAGCTTTTATAAAATAGCTGTCCCAAGTAGTTAGTGTGCTTGGCTACTGATCAAAGGGACCTGGGTTCGAGGCCCGGGTAACTTCTGATCCACTTCTGTGGCAAGCAGCTGCTTGACAGGGAAGTATGTACACACTTGGTAACAGTACTACAAACACTGGGACATAAAACATAAAAAGAATTTCTCATTTATCCCTTTAAATGAAAAAGTTGTGTTCCCCCTCCCATACTGTTAGAAAAGCGTGCAAATCATTGCTCTATTGTAATAACTATACTCTATCACTGAAATTTCAGATTTGTGCCAAAAATAGATCGCTTGCAATATTAATGTAAAATTCCGCATTTTTCACATTTTAGTGCCTTCTGATGATGCAAATTAAACTACTAAGGATTTTACCATTCACTCTTAAGTGCAAGGGACAAATTATTGTTATCAATGCAAACCTCGCAGTACTCACAATCCACCACCAACATTTCTAGCACATAGGTAAATAATTTCTAGCATAATGCATAATAGTGTATTTCATCATTTAAAATACTAGTTTAAAATTACAATTTACTACTTTTTTCACCATTAGTGTATGCAATTATAGTTATTGGAAAATTCGGAAGGAGTTAATTCTGGTTCAGGAAAGGGTCCATGTGAAAAGGTGGTGTCTGAAGTTCATAATAGAGTGGGTGGCTTCAGCCCTTAGCAGTGGGGGAATAGGTCTTTGCCCCATGCCTGGATTAGGAGGGTTATATTGTTGGCCTTACCTATCTCAATGAACTAATTTTTTAGAAACCCTACTAATAATTTTCTCTCTGCAGGTACATGAAATGTGAGGACATTATATAGAGATTATTCTCCTGATGTCCTCAAGAAGGAATTCCAGCAATATAATCTATATATTCTAGGCTTGCAAGAGACCAGATGGAAAGGTAAATATGAGATACTTAAAAATAACTTTAAATTTATCTTTTCAGGGAGGGAGGATGGAAGCATCTCTAAGGTGTAGGTTTGCTGCTCAGCAGACATGCCAGTGATGCTCTTCTAGGATATCATCCTCCTCCTCAAGCAGCCATGGGCAACAGAGGGCTAACCAGACCGTGTAATTTAGTTCTCCAAGCATGTCTGTCCCAAGCTACATCTGATGCATCTGGCCACTGCACACCAATTCTAACAAGGTCCTGTTTGACATTGTCTGCCCACTACATCCTAAGTCTCCCCTTCGTTCTAAGGCCTTTAGGCACACTGTTCATAACCCATTTTTGCCAATCTATAATTATCCATACGGGCAACATGGCCAAACCAGCGGAGTCTCTCTCTCTGCACAATATGCTATAAAGGAGGTTGCTGACTCCTTTGCCTAACCTCATCATTAGTTACAAAGTTGAACCACCCAATGTCCAAGATACGGCGTTCTGTTATCCTGTTTACAAAGTGTCCAAGTTTCACTACCAAAACTATCCCTAGAAAGAACCAAACTATTATAGAGTCTAATTTTAGTCTTTAGGTGTATATGCCTATTTCTCCACACTCTCCACAGATTCTTAAAAGTCCCGGCAGCAATCCCTATTCATCTGTTAATCTCATGGCGCACATCACCAGTATCCGTTACATAGCTACCAAGATAATTAAACTGTGACATCTGCTCAAGACTACAACCATTTAGATTAACTGAATCACAACCAGCCTGCCTGACCAATTTTCATCACTTTGGTTTTCTCTCTTTTCGTAACCAAATCTACTCTACTACCAGCCTCATAAACAGCTCGAATCAAAGAGTTCATCTCACCAACATCATTTGCCAAAAAGGCTAAATCATCAGCATAATCTAAATCAGAAATTTTCGTATCTCCAGCCCATTTAAGGCCAAAATCTTTTCCTAGAAGTGAATTTCACATAACGTAATCAATAACCAAACTAAAGAGAAAAGGAGACAAAATGCACCCTTGTTGAACACCAGAAGTAGTACTAAACCAATTGCTACAATCCTTATCAACTCTCACACACGACTCAGGGTTATTATAGAGAGTTTTCATTATGTTAACTAACTTGTCTGGTATGCCATATGATCTTACAATCAACAACAAATTATGACGATCAACAGAGTCTAAAGCCTTTTTGAAATCAACAAAGCTAGCAACCAAAGGTTTCTGAAATTCTAAACATTTCTCAAGAATCTTCCTAAGTGAAAATATCTGATCCACACATCCCCTACCACTTCTGAATCCACATTGCTCATCACGCAATTGACTGTCAACCAGATTCTTAATTCTATTAAGCACAATCATGCAAAGAACTTTCCCTGGAACAGAGAGTAGGCTGATACCCCTATAGTTATCACAAGAACTGCAATCACCTTTTTCGAAAATAGGGATAATAATAGCTCTGGTAAAATCCTTAGGGACCATGCCTTTATCATAAAAGATATTCAAAATTTCAGTCATCCAAGTGGTAACCGAAACATTCCCAGCTCTAAGCATTTCCATAGTAATTTCGTCTACCCCTGGGGATTTATGAAGTTTAAGTTCAGAAATAGTCAAAATAAGACTGTATTAATAAAAGATTTCTTACAGCAAAAAAAAAAACGAACATTTGACATTCATAAATACATATGGGTTTCACCTAATGGGTTGCACAAGAATACAATAGATTATATTTTATTATATTTTAAGACTGAAGGATTGAAGGTTATCTGTTGTTATGCCCCCACAGAGGACCATAATGAGAACAGAGTAAGTATTACAGATAGCAACAGGATATTTTGAATTCTGTGAAGGAGATATTTCTCTTGTGCTAGGTGACTTCAGTTCTAAAGTTGGTGTACTGACTGACCTTAGTGTAGGGGTCTTAGGTTCATTTCACATTGATTGATATCAAACATCTACTTCAGGTAAGTAAACTTAATGGTTTGTGAATAACTAACATGTACTGCAAACACAGGGACATTTATAAATGCATATGAGTTTCACCTGATAGGTTGTACAAGAATACAATAGATTATATTTTAATTAACAGTAAATGGGCTAGTTCGGTTAGGAATACCAGAACATACAGGGGAGCCAAAACTCGGTCTGACCATTACCTGGTCAAAAGTATCTTGCAATTGAAGCTAAGAAATGTTGTGCTAGGTAAGGTTAAGAGAATTACTTTTAACACTGAAGGTATAATAGATCCAGATATATCCAAAGCACACCATGATAGGCTACTTAGTCATGACGACAATCGTGGTTTTCTTACCATTGAAGTTGAGAAAGAATGAGATCAGTTTAAAAAGGCTTTTCTTGAAACCAGCAATACTCTTTTGGGGAAAAAAAGGTAGGAAGCAAAATTATTGTATGATAAGGCTATGGAACTTATTTCTGAAAGGAAGTGCAGGAATAATATGAATCAACACCCCACAAGTCCTAACAGATGGCATTACAACGAGCTTAATAAAAGTGTAAAGGATCAGTTAACAGCTGACAAGGATCTTTGGTTTGATAGTTTGCTGATAAAGCAGAGGAAGCAGTTAGACAGCACAAGATCAGGGGGTTGCACCAGAAAATCTTTTGTGTGGGAAGAAGTAGACAGGTCACAGGGATTGAGGGATAAACATAGTAATGTGGTTGAAGGTGAGGATCACAGACAGATACACAGAAATTGGAGGATAAACATGATAAAGTGGTTGAAGGTGAGGATTGTGTGATGGCTAGGTGGGATGAGCATTTCAGAAATGTTCTAAATAATGTGATTATTTCTATTCCCATAGTTTATAATGAGGATCAATGCATTACTGGCTTTAATACTGAACCTATATCGCATTCTGAAGTTGCTTTGGCTATCTCTAAATTAAAAGTTCATAAATCCCCAGGGATGATGAAATCACAAATGAAATGCTTAGAGCTGGAACTTTTGTGTTGTCAAATAGACGACTGAAATTTTGAACTTTTTTTATGATAAAGGTTCATTTCTAAGGATTTTACTAGAGCTATAATTGCCCAAATTTTTAAAAACGGTGATCGCAGTTCTTGTGATAATTATAGGGGAATTAGTTTACTTTCTGTTACAGGTACAGTTCTTTGCATGATTATACTTAATAGAATCAAAAATTCGGTTGATGGACAACTGAATGATGAACAGTGCAGATTCAGAAGTAGTAGCAGATGTAGAGATAAAATTTTTCACTTAGGCAGATGGTTGAGAAATGTTTAGTTTCAGAAACCTATGGTTACTAGCCTTATTGATTTCAAAAAGGATTGATTACATCATATAGAATACCTCACAAGTTAGTTAACATAATGAAAGCTCCCTATACTAATACTGAGTCATGTGCGAGTTAGTAAAGCTTCTAGCAATTGGTTTAGCATTGCTAGTAGAGTTAGACAAGGGTGCATTTTGTCTCCTTTTCTCTTTAGTTTGGTTATTGATTATGTTATGTGGAATTCTATGCAAGAGAAAGATATAGGTTTCAAATGGTCTAGAGATTTCAAAATTTCTGATTTAGATTATGCAGTGATTTGGTCTTATGGCTAATGATGTTGATGAGATGAATTCTTTCATTAGGGTCATTGATGAAACAGACTTCCATTAGGGCCATTGATAAAAATAGCTAGACCACCTCAAGAATATTTTACATGTAAGAGAGCTAAAAATCGTGAGTAATTAAATTAATAGTTTGGTTCTTTCTAAGGTTAGTTATAGTAGTGAAACATTGACCCTTTGTATGAAGGATTAACAAGAAATTTGATGTCTTTGATACTAGATGTTTGCACAGTATCTTAAGCATTAGATGGTTTGACTTCATCCTTTGAGCAGCATTTTGTGCAGGGAGAGATTTGGTTGGGTTGTTTTACCTCTGAACAGCACTTTTTTGCACACCATGGGCTAAATGGCCCCCAAAGTCTCAGAGAAGGTTGGGGGAGGGGACCCACTGGAACAGCTGTTGGGAGACAGATGGTAGCCTCCCGTCAAGGCCATCCAGCACGCTCTTTAACGTGCACAGGGTATGGCTCTCCCGCACACGGGGCCACAACTTAACGTCCCATACGACGGACGACGACCTTTCCAAGCCCATCGATGTCCCCTACTGACCGTGAGCATGGCAAAGAATTTTGCAGAGATAAATCTCAACGCTGACCCAGCTGGGACTTGAACCTGGGAACTACAGATTACATGCCTGGCGCGATACCTACTGAACCACCTCCGCCCCTGCATTGGTTTGGCCATGTTACCCATACGCCTAGCTTCAGATTGGCAAATAGGGTTATGAACATATGCCTAAAGGAGGGAGGGAGTGTGTGTGTGTGTGTATGCATAACTTAATCGCTAATAATTAATAGTCAATTTGTAGCATCATCCCTTGATCAGAGCTGCCAACCTTGCATGATGAAAATTACAATTTGGGAGAATGAAAAATTGGAGCACTGCAGAGCTACAGTTTAAATTACAACTGCAGTTACTCGACTCTAGCAGCAACTGGTGGAGATGACAAAAAATTATTTTTTTTCAAAATTATAACGAGTTTCTTAAAACTAGTTGCATAAAAAAAATACTAATATTTAAATGAATATAATAAATATTTATTTAAAATAATGAAAAATGCATTTCAATATCACATATAAAAATATTCACCTTCCTGGAAAGTTCTACAAACAATAACCTAAACAATTGTATTACTAGCAGTGAAGGGGCAGTACAACAAGAATATGCTGAGTAAAGAATATAATGATAAACACTTATTCCTAAGAATAAAATTTATTTCTGCAAATAGAGGAAAACCACCAGAAGTAATAGTATCTAAGGCATGTTTTCCTAACTGTGCATATCGTTATACGATGAATATCAGTGAGTACCATCAGAAGCTAATTGTTTCAACAGCCTATTATACTAATAAACAAATGTTCATTATGTAATAAAAAAATGTAAAAACCAATAATCTCATCGAAAATGGCTATTCTCACAAATGCATACTGCTAAATAACAAATTGCTGTTCCATAATTTAAGAAAATCTCAGAACAAAATTAATAGAGGTAACATTTTAACCTGAACATACTGCTAAACAACAAACTGTTCCACCCCCTTTTACTGACCTCCCAGACAAACCTAAAAAACAAAATTGTAAGGAATTCAACTATTAAATCAGCACTCTAGTGTCGATTTAAATATTAGAGGAAAAATTGTCTGGAGCCGGGTGGGATATGAACCCACGACCTCCTGATAACATGTCAGGTGCTCTAAACCACTGAGCTACTTACTCTTAAAGGTTTAGAGCACCTGACATGTTATCAGGAGGTCGTGGGTTCATATCCCACCCGCCTCAAGACAATTTTTCCTCTAATATTTAAATCAACGCTAGAGTGCTGATTTAATAGTTGATATGAAATACGTCGAGCTTATTTCATTGTTTATTATCTGCATACTCGTTGTATATACTTCCATCTATTGGCAAATATAAATGCCGTTTGTGGCTAAAAAATGCCTGAATAGCGTCAATACGAAACATGAAAGGAATGTTCATAGTGTTAGTTAGAGGAGATCTTGATTGGCAGCCGGTAGCTCAGTGGTTTAGAACACCTGACATGTTATCAGGAGGTCGTGGGTTCATATCCCACCCAGCTCAAGACAATTTTTCCTCTAATATTTAAATCGACGCTAGAGTGCTGATTTAATAGTTGATTTGAAATATGTCCAGCTTATTTCATTGTTTATTGTAAGGAATTCACCATCTATCGGCAATACAAAAAAATTCCAAGAACTAAATAATCCCATCAGAGGAAAAAAGTCTAGAAAACACAAACTATTGTAAACAGTGCACTGCCACCTGCATCATTAAAAGAAAAAAACACAACAGGATAATGTTATTGGAGACACCAATTTTAAACAGAGCATTTCACTAAAGAAAAAAAAAATCGTCCCATTTCCCACTTAACACAATAGGGAATATACATTAACTAAATATTATAAATCGTCTGCAATTTTCATTATTTACCTGAGGCAAAATTAATAACTTTATGCTACATATATATATAGGAATTAAATCCAAATGCTTGAAAAGTGCAATTATATGAATAGTACACCCCTTCTGGTTAAATAAACTGCGAACTTTTATTCACCTTAAAGGTTAGACCTGGAAAAATCAAGAACCAGAAGCCACACGAAACATGCTAACAGACAATCCAATAAATTGTTCGATACAATGAAAAACTATTATATTGTACTTTATTCACTTACATTACTTTACACACTTTAAGAAAGTTTAGTTACCACTTGTGGTACCATCTAGTAGCTGAGTGGCTTAAACTGCAGGTGACCTACATATTGATTATTAGTCACTAGTTTTTAGTAATTAAAATAAATTTTCATAATACGAAAAAAAGTCTCAGCACCTTGTGAGTCTCAATCGATTATGTGTAAAAACAAATTAGCCTTTACATTCAAACAAATTGAGTTTAGCTATGATCATTTTATGACACCCATTAACTGATTATGAATTAAATTTCCTATCTTATTAGATAGGAAATATAAGACAAAAAGCTTAAACAGTTTAGTTACATTTTTGGCATCTGTACTTTTTGATATTAACGAAATTTAACATAATATGTAGTAGGATCATCCAATGATTAACAATAGATATATTGTGAAAGTTAACATCTACAGTACAGAAAGAATAGCAACAATTATTGTGCCCCTTTCTCAAAAAAAAAAAAAATTTTTTTTGCATAGTGCTTGGATTGTCGGCAATGGCTAGCTTCGTATGCAGTATAGGTAATGGTACTCGCCACAGCCAACTCAACTGCATCTGAACATTTTACCCAGACACATTTCCATAGAACCAGCAGAAGAGTTTTCAACAAAAATTTATCACTAATAATTAATATTCAATACATAGGCATCATCCCCTGATCAGTAATAGATCAATCAATATATTTCAAAAGTTAGCATTAAATACACCAGGAATAACAATAAATGTTAATTTTTTTTTGTTTTTTTTTTTTGAAAGTGTTTGGATCACTGGCAGTTTGTCATGCAGCATGGGAAGCAGAGGTTTACCACATCCAAGTCACTGCATACCTATGTTTTTGATATTAACAAAAGTTAACCTAATAGCTATAATTAATAACTAACAATCAACTCATAATAAATAGGCACTTTAGCATCGATTTATATTTTAGAAGAAAAATTGTCTTGAGCCAGGTGGGATACGAACCAACAACCTCCTGATAATATGTCAGGTGCTCTGGACCACTGAGCTACCAGCCGCCGATCAAGATCTCCTCTAACAATCGTTATGAACATTCCTTTATGTTTCATATAGGTGCTATTCTGGTAATATTTTTCAGCCACAAGTGGCGTTTATATTAGTCAATAGATGGAAGCATGTATGACAAGTATGCAGATAATAAATAATTAATGAAATATGCTTGACGTATTTCAAATCAACTCATAATAAACAGGCACTTTAGTGTCGATTTAAATTTTAGAGGAAAAATTGTCTTGAGCCGGATGGGATACGAACCCACGACCTCCTGATAACATGTCAGGTGCTCTGGACCACTAAGCTACCAACCGCCGATCAAGAAAAATGTGGCTAAAAATATTACCAGAATAGCGTCTATATGAAACATAAAGGAATGTTCATAGCACTTGTTAGAGGAGATCTTGATCGGCGGCTAGTAGTTCAGTGGTCCAGAGCACCTGACATGTTATCAGAAGGTCGTGGGTCCGTATCCCACCCGGCTCAAGACAATTTTCCCTCTAAAATTTAAATCGACGCTAAAGTGCCTATTTATTATGAGTTGATTTGAAATATGTCGAGCCTATTTCATTAATTATTTACTAACAATCAATACGTAAATGTTATTCGTTGATTAATAATCAACTAATAGCTTTTAGTGGCATTTTCATGCAGCTCGGATGTAAAACAAATGAAATACCCACCTCTTGTGATCAGCTGCCATGTTACAAAGTGAAACAAAACTGATATCAGTGATATCAGGGGGGGGGGGGGGGGGCAAGCGAAATGCAATAGGAAGATAAGTAACATAACAGTAGAAAATAAAGTACATAATTGATTATAATTAAAAGTGCCTTAATTCTAGTGAAAGAAAAGTTTTATTAATCCCTTATCAATCCAATAGTCCAACCCAGATAACAATAGGCATGCACAAGACCCATTCAAGTTGCAATGTCAATCATGGTCCACAGATCAAGGAAGTTCTCTAAATCTGTATATCTCCACTCTGAGATTTCCGATTCTAAGTAATGCAATTAGCGTTTAGTTGTCCAAAGCCCGGAGTGTCAGATATAGGTCTAATAAACACACTTTTAGAAAAAATCTATGACCTTCAACTCTGCAAAAGAATTTAGTTGTGGACTTTGTCATGTGTTCTGTCCAGAAATGGTTAGCTGGAGTCTTATTTATTTCTTTTGATTGATGTGCAGGTGAGTCCCACAAGCAAGCACAGATTAGGGAGTGGGAGCACAGATTCACTTTTAGTACAGTAAAAAGAGATAAATCAGAAACAATTCTTTCCTTTCATTAACATTCTCCTTTTAGGAAAAGAGCAAAAATATTGTACACTTAGGAGGCAGATTTTCTTAACTACAGTATCAAAAATACTGTACAATTTGGAGGCATATTTTCCTCCATAAGTGTAAAACTGGAAAAACCCTAAAAATTAAATTTTCAAAGACAAAATCTATTTTTTGGATTTTAAACCAAAAAACGGAGAAAATCCAATAATAGAGTAGTTGGTAGTTCTGCCTGATTAATAATATATCAATCAATATATTGCAAAAGTTAGCATTACAATACAGAGCTAATAATAACAAATGTTATTGCACCCTTTTCTATGGTGTGTGTTTTTTTTTGAGAAAGTACTTGAATTGCCGGCTGTGGCAGCTTTTCATGGGGCACAAAAAGCAGTGCAGCCAAGTCACTGCATCTGTACATTTTTGATATTACTGAAAGTGAACCTAATAGCTAATAATTAATAACTAACAATCAATATGTAAATATCATTCATTGATTAATAATTGACCAATAGCATTTGAACAGTATTTTCATGCAGCTTGAATATAAAACATTCCAAATACATACCTTTAGTGATCAGCTGCCAAGTTACACAAAATTATGGTGAAATAAAACTAGCATTGGCCAACAAATGACAAGAGAAATGTAATAGGAAGGTAAGTAAAATAACAGTTTGATTGGGTTGTTTTACCTCTGAGTGGCAGTTTTTTACACACAATGGGCTAAATGGCCAGATGCAATTAGCAGACAATATTTTCTCCCAACATTACCGAACAATATTTTCCCATTGCACCTTCCAAGCCCATCAGTGTCCCCTACTGACTGTGGGCAGGGTGGGGAGTTTTGTGGAGATAAATCACAACGCTGACCCAGCTGGGACTCGAACCTGGGAATTGCAGATTATGAGCCTGGCATGCTACTGACTGAGCCACCCCTGCCCCCAACATAACAGTAAGGAAATTGAACTCAGAAAACATTAAGTGACAATATTTTCTTCCACTGCAACTTCCAAAGTAACCATTGTAACCTTCCAAGCACAGCAATGATAAAAGGCTGCACTTTACTCATTTGACATCATCATAATAAATTACCATCAGTGGAAACAATTTATCATCAGAATCACTGCTGCAGTCAGTTACAACAGAATATGGAGAAGTCTTTACTGCACTTAAAACTTTTCCTGAGTAATTAGTAACAAGTTTTTGAACAACAAACTTTGCTTTGATCTGACTGCCTGCATATTTCACTTCAGGCGAATTTGGAAATAATGAAGCAAATAGCTTGCTGGCAGATTGGCAGCTGATAATGGGATATTGTGCTCCAACACAAATGCTGTAAATAAGCCATTGGCATTTATTTGGTGATTGTCATCATATTTTAAAAACTGATCCAACTTATGCAGATTCTTAGCCTCCATGTAATTTAAAATACATTTTTCTTGCTCTGCAGTAAAATATCTCTCTGGCCTGCATGTCTGATGCTGTCACAATTACAGAATTTGTAAAAAGCAAGAGTTTCCCCTTTATGCAATGATTTTACAAATTCCTGGGATATTTTGCCAAGTATTTCTGATTATATGAACATTTAAAAGGCACAGTAAAAATTTTAACACAAAACTAGTAATAAAACTGTTTACACACAACAGCAAATGATGAAGTGCAGTGGTAGAGACAGTACTGCTACAGTGCTGAAGAGAGGAACCTTGATCAGCCAATCAAAAGATTAGAGCAGTAGCCCAACCATCAACTTGCCTCAACTCTAGTGAAAGAAAAGTTTTAATCCCTTATCAACTCATTAGCCTAACCCAGATAACAACAGACAAGCATGAGACCATTTCTAACTGCAATGCTAATCAATATCCTTCACTAAGTTTCTGATTCTAAGTAATCCAATTAGCATTCAGTTGGCCAGATGGGAGAGTTGAATCACAGATAAAGTTGGATGGGTATAGTTTCAATAAATACCCATTTAGAAATAGTCTATGACCTTCAACTCTGTGAAAAAAAAAAATTGCATAGACTTTACCATGTGTTTTGTCTGGAAATTGTCAGCTGAAGTCTTGCAAATTTCCTCTGATTAGAGTATAGCAACAAGCAAGCATAGATTAGGAAGTGCACCTTTAGTACAGTAAAAAAGCTAAATCGGAAACAGTTCTTCCATTTCATTAACATTCTTCTTTTGGGAAGAGGGCAAAAATAATCCAAAAATTTGGCTGCAGATTTCGTAAAACTGACCCCCCCCCCCTTCTAAAAATCAGATTTTGGATGTTCAATGTGGATTTTAAAAATTTAAACCAAAAATTCAGAGAAAAATCTAAAAAATACAGAGTAGTAGGTAGTTCTATCACTATAATGTTATCTTTTTATTTTCTATACTATAGTGAAAAAAAGTGTCCAGACACTTTCATGATGAATGGAAAGCCACTTTCAAAGCTTCCTAAAATTGAAAATAAACTTTTTATGCAAAAACTGTTATTGGTGATAAATTGTAGATGCCACTCAAATCTCTCTAAATATATTTCCCACAATATTAGTTTAATATTTAAAGAATGAATGAATGGAAGCTGAAGCATTTATTATCAACTTTCGACACTTGTGAAAAAACACAAATTTTGTAACAATTTGTTCACTAACATAAATATCTGAAGTTTGTATGACAATTTTTTAAGTTTTCATCAATTTGGAGGCATTGTGACAGTGTCATTTTCTGTTAAATGATTCCACTTCAATGACTCTTTAAATATTGATCGAAGATTGTTGAAAATTGGCAGTCATATTGCTTCCAAATTGATGAAATCTTAAAAAAATCATCATACAAACTTCAGATATTTAATTTATGTTAGTGAACAAATTGTTACAAGAGTTTTTTTTTTATCTATTGAAGTATTTTTTCACATGTGTTAAAAGTTGAAGATAAATGCTTCAGCTTCCATTCATTCTTTAAATATTAAACGAATATTGCGGAACATATATTTAGAGAGATTTGAGTGACATCTACAAGTTATTGCTAATAACAGCTTTTGTGTAAAAGGTTTATTTTCAATGTTAGGAAGCTTTGAAAGTGGCTTTCCATTCATATAACATGGAAGTGTCCGGACACTTTTTTTCAACATAGTGTATATTCTTTATCTTTTATATTCTAGTATACATATACACCAAAGAGCCAAAACATTATGACCACCTTCCTAATGTGATGTTGGTCCTCCATGTGACGGCAAAACAGCTCTTACCTGTCAAGGCATGAACACTACAAGATTTCTAAAGGTGTCTTGTGGTATTTGGTACCAACACGCTACCAGCAGATCCTTTAAGTGTTGTAAGTTACATGGTTGAGCAGCTGCAGATCGGATATACTGTTCCAACACAAACCATAAATGCTTGATTGGATTGATGTCTGGGGAATTTGGAGGCCAGGAAAATACTTAGAAGTATTCCTCATATTCCGCGAAACATTCTCGAAGAACAAGTTATTACTTCCCCCAGTACGGAGGAGAAACAGTTGAGCCACAAGGGCTGGCTTTGACCCTGGAGGGTCAGCAGATCTCCAGGCAGTCAAGAAGCAGGCTGTTGCGGAATGGGAGTAGGTAGTCACTGGAAGGAGAGTTATGCAACAATCCCCTGTGATGATGCATAGAATCGGCCAGGCCTAGCACCTAATGTCCGACCCCGCCTTTTCGTGTTGCAGACCATTAGTACCTTTCAAAAGAGATACTCTCTTGTGGAAGCGAATGGAAGAGGAGGGCTGACAGATTAGTGTGGCCTACTGATCTGGACAACTACGGCTACTTCTCTTTTTTTTTTCTACCATGCTGAGGAGTGGTCAACCACAGAGCCCTGGTGCTGACCATATAAACCTACTGGACTGGACTGAAATAAGACTCTGAGCTTGAATATGGATAGTGAATTTGCTGAACTGGTGGGCTTCTGTGGAGGGAAAATCTTCTGCTGTGTTTTCTCTTTGTTTGTGGGTTGACAGCCCCAAGGAATATCATCACAGGATATGTTTATCAGCTGGTGGATAATCCTGAGCAGAGGTCATCGAAGGCACGTGATCTCTTTGCTTCTACTGGCATCGTCAAATTCTACATTGGAGGAAGTCTTCCAGTGTAGGTAACTTCAGCCTTTATTGGTGGAGTAACGGGTCTTTGCCCCATGCCCGAGATTAGGGGGCTGTTTGATATTGTCGGCATTCCCTTTCTCAATAAACATAGTTTCTTTAAACATCCCACTAACCATTTTCTCTCCATAGGTAGTTGGAATGTGAGGATTCTGCACAGAGCTTTTTCTCTTGATGTCCTCACACAAGAATTCCACATTATAATTTAGATATTCTCGGCTTGCAAGAGACCAGATGGACAGATAAAGGTCAGATTCTTAAAAATAATCTTAAATTTCTCTTTCGGGGAGGGACGACAATAAGCATCACCAAGGCGTGGCTCTGCTTCTCAGCAGACACACTAGTGATGCTTTTCTAGGATATGAGTGCATTAATGAAAGGTTTCTTACAGCAAAATTTCAGACAAGCATTAGAGACTTGAATGTTATATGCTGTTATGCCCCCACTGAGGATGAGAAGGATAGGTTTTACAGACAACTTCAGGATATTTTGAATTCTGTCAAGAAAGGAGATATTACCCTTGTTCTAGGTGATTTCAATGCCAAAGCTGGTACTAACTCTGACCTTTGGAGAGGAGTGGATGGATGCATAAGAATATGATTGATTATATATTAATTAACAGCAAATGGGCTAGTTCTGTTAGGAATACCAGGTCATATAGGGGAGCTGAAATTGGATCTGATCATTACCTTGTCAAAAAGAGTCTTGTAACTTAAACTTAAAAAGTGTTGTGCTATGGTTAAAAAATTTACTTTTAGTACTGAAGCTCTGAAAGACCCAGTAATAGCCAAAGCTTACCATGATAGGTTACTTAATAATTATGACAGTCATGGTATGCTTACTACTGAAGTTGAGGAAGAATGGGATCATTTTAAACAGGCTTTTTTGGACACTAACAGTACTCTTTTAGGAAAAAGGAGCAGAGGAGGCAGAATCATCTGAGTGATAAGGCACTTGGGCTTATTTCGGAAAGAAAGAACTGCAGGAATGTCCTTAATCAATACCCTATTAGTCCTAATAGAAAGCATTGCAGAGAACTTAATAAACGTGTAAAAGATCAGTTAGCTGCTGATAAGAATCTTTGGCTGACAAAGCCGAGGAAGTAGACAGTACAACAGCAGAGAGCATATATCTCCTTATGTAACAGATAATGGTGATGTGCAGAATGAGATTAACAGACAAATAGGGATTGCTGCTGGGGCTTTTTAAGAATCTATGCAGAGTGTGGAGAAATAGGCGCATACACCTAAAGACTAAAATTAGACTGTATAATAGTTTGGTTCTTTCTAGGGTTAGTTATGGTAGTGATACTTGGACACTTTGTAAACAAGATAACAGGAAGTTAGATGCTTTTGATTCCAGATGCTTACGCAACATCTTGGGCATTAGGTGGTTCAACTTTGTAACTAATGATGAGGTTAGGCAAAGGAGTTTGCAACCTCCTTTAAGCAGCATATTGTGCAGAGAGAGACTGTTAGTTTGGCCATGTTGCCCATATGAATGATTATAGATTGGCGATAGGGTTATGAACAGTGTGCCTAAAGGCCACAGAAAGAGGGGGAGACCTAGGATGTGGTGGGCAGACAATGTCAAACAGGACCTTATTAGAATTGGTGTGCAGTGGCCAGATGCAGTAGATGTAGCTCAGGACAGACTTGCTTGGAGAACTAAATTGCATGGTCTGGTTGGACCTATGTAGCCAGGGCTGCTTGAGGATGATGATGATGATTCTCGAACAATCTAAGCAGTGTGGCATGGTGCATTATCCTGCTTGAAGAAGGCACTACTAGAGGGATATACCGCTGCCATGAATGGAAGTACCTAGTCTGCAATTATGTTTAAGTAGGAAGCACATGTCATAGTTTCCCACACATGAATTACTGGACCCAGGGTTTCCCAACATAACATTGATCAAAGCATTACACTTCCTCCACCGGCTTGTTTTTGTCCCACGATGCATCCTGGTACCAACACCTCCCCAGGTAAATGATGCACACATACCCTGCCTTCAACATGATGCAACAGGAAACAAGATTCATCACAAGTCGACCTTCTTCAATCATTCAAGGTTCAGTTTTGATGCTTGCGTGCCCATTGTAGGTGCTTTCAACGGTGAACCAAGATGAGCATGGGACTCAGAATTGCTTGCGGCTACGCATCCCCATTTTCAGCAGGGTTCGAGGTACTGTGTGTTGTGATACATTACTTCTGTCACCAGCATTCAAATTACAGGTGAGTTGTGCCACAGTATCCCTTCTGTTGGCTCATATCATATGGCATAGCCTTCGCTCACCTCCAACATCAATGAGCCATGGTCAACCCACACCTTGCCAGTGGTTCATAGTTTTTCCTTCCTCGGATCACCTTTCGAAGGTACTAATCATGGCTGACTGTGAATGGAAGTACCTAGTCTGCAATTATGTTTAAGTAGGAAGCGATAGGGTTATGAACAGTGTGCCTAAAGGCCAGTGTCATATATCCTTATAAGCCTTGCCGTCTCAAGTATGCTCTGACCCAGTCATCTGGCCATTACAATTTGGCCTTTGTCAAACTCACTTAAGTCCGCTGTTTTTCCATCTGAAGAACAAAATAATACTGATTAACAGAGCTCAGTATCAGGCATTATTTATACCATTTCATGACCTTCACAAGCATCGTCATTCACCTGCAGTGCTTCGATTTGCATACACACTGGTCATAATGTTTTGGCTCTTTGGTGCATATAATTTTGTCTTTATATAATTGTAGAAGAGGCTCAACATAATCCTAATAAGTTCATGTATGGAATGAATTGGATATTGCAATTTGATCCATATTTTTTTTATAAGAAAAATAATGTTTCACTCAAATGATTTTCCTTTTTACCCAAAAGAGTATATTAGTTTCAAGAAAAGCCTTTTTAAACTGATCCCATTCTTCCTCAATTTCAATAAGTAAACCTGATTGTCAAATACTAAGTAATCCATCATGGTAAACTTTGGTTATTTCTTGATCTTTCAGAGCAGTGAATGGGCAACCTTTCTCATCGGCAGGCCACATAAGAATTTTTTTTGGGTGTGGCGGGCCAGAATCTTGTTTAATGCATTAACATTCTAACCCCCCCCCCCCCCAGCACCAATACCCTGAGTAAATTATATACTTTTACAATCAAGACAATTATATTGATTGATTATAAACATAAACAATCAAATTTTCACATATACATATTTATTTCAAAAAGAAACATGAGGATTAAATGCAGGTAAAGCTGAAAGGAGTAAAAATTAAGAATAAAAATTAAATGCATTTTAATGGATATTAGTATCAATTCTACACACAAATACCACTAATTTAAATAAGCTGTGTCACAATTATTGGTACTTTCATCATCAAGGGCTGAAGAAATATATTCAAATTTCAATGTAAGCTCTGTAAAGGCATTTTCTATATTGGCAGCAAGTTTAGCCTTGAAGCCACCCAGCACAAGAGAAATATCTCCTTTCTTGACAGAATTCAAAACATCCTCAAGTTGTCTGTAACATATATCTTTCCCATCCTCCTCAGAGTCCTCTGTGGGGCAATAACAACAGAAAATATTCTAGCCTTTAATCCCAATTTTAAATTTAACCAAAACGAAAAAAGAACCTTTCATTAATGCAATCATATCCTAGAAGAGCATCATTGGCATGTCTGCTGAGAAGCAAACTTATGTCTTGCAGATGCTTTTCATCCTCTTGCCCTGAATAGAGGAATTTAAGACTGAAAGCAACATATTGGGATATTGGGGGGGGGGGGGGGGGGGGAATCCCAACACACTAGTAAGTACGGCTAACAACTTCATTGCTATATACTCTTAGGATACAGTATTTTGGGGTAAGTTTTAATCACTACAACTCAACAGTGTCCATAAAAAATCAATCATCAATAATGCTAAATCCAAATCCTCTAGGTGAGAATAGTCAGAAAACAAATGTATCTTTCCTTTCAGACAGGATCTTTTGCAAATATCATATCAATGAACTTTTATACAAATATTACAATAATAAACTTTATTATAAACAATAGTGAAAAATGTCTGTGATGTAGTGAAAAATGTCTATAAATCCTAGATGCCAATGATGTAGGAATCATCATAAGATGGCATACTTTATTAATGGGACAATTTTTTTAGTTGCAAAGCTCATGGGATTTTCCTCTTTCTTGTTAAGTTTTTCATTACCTTTACATGGAAAGAAAAATAATTCACAGGCATTTATACTTACTTCTTTGAAGATTGCCCCATAAAACTGTACAATGAATATGCAATCATTACTCTTCATTACCACTTCTAAGTCCATAAGCAATTGTTTTTGCTCTTTTTCATCAACAGTTGACCTAATTCGCTAGAGGATGCAAAGGACAATGTAAGAACACAATATAAGTTAACAAAAATAAAAGCCAAATTATTGAGAGATTTTTTATTAAACTTACATAAGTCAATAGTAATTTTAGATCCAAAAAATAAACCACTGAAATGGTTGTGTTTTAGCTGAGAAAGTATCCTTAACCTTCATATCTAGTTATCTATCAAGATTTTTCCACCACTTCAAAGGATTTTCTTCAGCAATGTTCTTACCCTTCATATCTTCCATCTTTTACTAGTCCTAATATGGTATCTCTCATCCAGCCATAAAGGAATGCACTTTATGGTAAAAGAATAATGCAAAACAGCTTAAGTTTCATTTTCCATGCATAATTTTAACATTAGACTCCTTCAGCACATACCCATTTATTCCACCATTCCTGCAGTGCTGAAAGCACTATCAAACTGAACTTTTGAAATCACCAACAACTGTATTTTTAAGTTTTATTAATTATTATTCTTTTAAAGAGAAGAAGGTACTTCCCTACACAAAGGACAGAGATAACCTAGAAGCTATATTAGGCTTGTCCTGGTTACTTACAACATATAAATACTTTACACATGCCCAGCTGGTCTTAGTAGTCAGGTACACTAACCATTAGACCAGGTAGGACTGGTTAATCATCAATTTTTTGTCTTTTAAATTTTTAATTTAATGAACAGAAAAAAGTTTCTTTCATTACATTAAATAATTAATAAAAATTACATAATTTATTTAAATTACATTATTAATAAAAAAAAATAAAAGTTTTTTTGATATATTTATTCATATATTAAGGAAGATATCTCTCTGCATTTAACATCAATCAATTTTAGAGGAGAAAATTATCTTGAGCCGGGTGGGATACAAACCCACAACCTCCCAATAACATGTCAGGTGCTCTGGACCACTGAGCTACTGGTGGCTGATCAAGATCTCTAATTGATGCTATGAATTGATATCAAGTATCATTATTGTAGTAAAACTCATTTCTATGCACACTAATTGGAATTTTGTTCAAGTGCTTTGCTAACAAATACTTGGTTAAACTGTAAAGTTATTACTTAAATTATTGCTGTTTGTGATAGTGCATTTTCTCCAAGGGATCATTTTCCATTCTTCCCATGCATCCCTTCTTTTATTCAGCTCTTCACTTTTGGAATAAAGGTATGTAATTGGCACATCTATGAAGTTGTTTGTTTTCTCTCTGATTTGCTATATTTACAGCTATTTTTTGCTTCCCTGCTTGAGAGCTTTAGGTTGTATTTTGGCAAAATACTAATTACAGCTAAGCCAGACCTTAGGAAAAAAGTGTGTGTATAGCGAGGGGGGGGGGATCTAAATGAAAGGAGGGAGCAAAGTATGTGTGTTGGTCTTTAAAGAAATTTTCAAAAATATGTTTAATTTTTTTTATCTCTGTTCTAGTTCCCAGTCTTCTCAGAAGGAGGGGGGGGGGGGCATCTCCCAGTCCAGTCCTGGCCACAATATGTACTAATCTTTTTTTATATCCTACTGATTTTATACATTTCTCTTTGTTGCCTCTGTTTTGATTTTGTTTGTTGTTAACTTTAGTGTTTAATCTCTTTGAATATTTTTTTTATGAAGTGGTGAAAATATCCTGCATATTTTCCTATTTCATTCATGGATAAAATTTCTTTTAATTGCATGTGGACTTAATGAAAATCTGAAGCTCTGTAAAACATTGAATAGTTGCAATTAATGAGATTCAGATATAGTTTTGTTTGCTAAAAATGCAAAAAATTTTGATACATTAACAAGAAGGTTTATTTGGTGGTCACTGCTCTGCACAACAATTGCCCAAAAATCTGTAAAAATTGCTGTTGTCTCTAATAAATGACAGAGTAAAAGTGTGTTACAGCAAGATTCAAAATTAAAAAAGGTTTGCTTTAACAGACATCTCATTATATAGAACAAATTCTTGTTTTCACTTTTTGGATAAAAATATGAAAAATTATTTGTTACAAACAGATAATAAATCAAACAATTATAAACAATGTTATAATCAATCAATAGTAAACACACAGAGTTACCTGTTGACAAAGAATTCAATAAATAATTTTACTGAAAAAATGAGTTTTGCTATGAATGGAACTTGTTTTATTAATAATGGCTCTAAGCATGAATGACTAACCAATTTACATGATTTCAGAGTTTTTGGTTGGTTGGGATTTTATGGCACAAAGGCAACTAAGGCCATGATGCACCAAACGAGGTGTAAAGGGTAAAAAGGAACTAAAAGTCAAGTAAATCCACAACCAATGTTAAAAGTAAAAGACAAGAGATAAAACAATAAAGGTAAACACTAAAACATCAAATGACAGAAAACATCTATGTAAAAGACAAAAAACAAACAACAAGAACCAATATGTAAAAATAACAATGGGTTTATAGGACCCATGCAAATTCAATGCCAAAAGGTAAAAATCGCAGATGTTAAAATATCCAGTAAAATGTAAAAAGGCAAAAACAGTAGATAAAACAGTCATCGGATAAAAGATGTCCAAGTGTAAGGGGCTTGGACCTAAAATCACGAAAGTTAAAATATAAGGGGCATTCAAGATTAAAAACAATACAATCATTTAAAATATGTTTAATCATTAAAATGGTGTCACAAAATTCCTACTTAGGTTTGTCATCCGCCCGAAGAAGAAACGAATGAGTGATAAATGAGTGACCTAAGCGAAGCCAATTAAGTACAACTTCCTCCTTGTGATTCCTGTGAAAACAAGATTGCCAGGTTTGACAATGGGCTTGATATCAAAAAGCTTGTTACCAACCTGTTCAGACCAAGATCTCTGCCATTGTGCCTGGAACTTGATGGAAAAACACTGCTGGAAGTCCACATATGGAACTGACAGTGGAGAGTCAGACAGGGGTGTGGCTGACATGGCAGTGGCATCTGCCAAGTAATTGTCCCTGATCCCAACGTAACCAGGTACCCAACAGAAGAAAATCGTGATGGTGGCTGCCAGACAATGGAGCTACTGGTGGATCTTGGAGAGAACAGAGTGAGGCTGATGCCTAACCATCTCCACACCATCGTTGGTGTAGAGACACCAACGATGACGCTTAGCTGCTATGTAGTCCAAGGCAAGGCTAATAGCATGCAACTTTGCAGTGAAGATGGAACATTGTTGTGGGATCTGGTCTGAAATGATCACATCACAGCAGACCATGACCAATCCCACAGATGTACTGGACTTCGAGCCATCTGTGAAGACAGGCAAGAAGTTCGGGTACTCACCACGATGGCTGGCAAAGAGTTGCTGATACACACAGTCGGCTGTAAAGGCCTTTCCTGTCCTACAAAGAGAGAAATCACAAGAAGGGGAAACAGCAAACCACAGTGGAAGTGGCTCAGCTTCGACTGCGAGATGCTATTAAGACTGGTGTTAATGTCTCACAGGTAACCTTGGATACACAAATCGAAAGGATGAATGTCAGTCGGCCGATTCTGGTAAAACATTTCCCACTGGGGACTGAAAACTCAATCCCAAGTGGGATGACCTGGAAGGTATCACTTTTATCTTACTGAATAAAGCCATGGCACTAATTTTATGAATGCATGCAAAAACTGAACTTTTGCTCAAAAGAAAGCCGACAGTAAACTGATATCTGTTCCTTGGACTGCCCTGGACCGATGGCTGAAAGCTGACCATGTATAGGCAAGTTCAGGGTGCACCTGGCATGACAGCTGCCAATCAAGGGCCCAGCTTGGCTTCAAGCCTGATTGTGTATGACCAGCTTAAATACTCAAGTAAAACAAATTCAAAATATCTCCCATTTGATTGCACCATTTTTGTAAACATTGTGGTGTTAAAATTAGGTCAGGAAATTGGGCAATCTATCAGGGAAGATGTCTCAATTATCCCTTTCCACTCCCTAACTCCCAAAACTAAATGCAATTTTATTAATTAAATACAATTTAATGTCTACAATTTCACTGCACATTCCACAATTTCAATGTGGATTTAAAAAAAACAAAAACAAATCTAATTGTCTAAAGAATTTGAGTGCATTTAGTTCACAAGGGTCTGGTTTATTAATTGATCAAGGATCTTGTCAAGTGTTTGATGAATCCCTGACTGTCCATCAAGTTGTTGAATACTCAACAAGACCCCTGACCAATTAATAACTGGCTTCCCTGTGAACTAAGTGCACTCAAATGCTTTAGATGAGTAGAAGAGGTTTAAAAAAAATTCACATTGAAATTGTGGAATTTACAATGAAATTTTAGACATTAATTTATATTTAGTTGAAACAGCACTGCTTTCTTTCTACTTCAAACATTACATAACTGCAACTTTGTTCTCTTTTTTTTTAAGTAGGGTAATTGGCCCTTTTGATATGAAGGCCACTGAAATTGGGCCAATGACCCAACTGCCTCCTCATCCACCCATAGAAAAATGGATGGAGAGTATTTGTAAAGTGTCTGTTGATTTTCCATCCATCAAGGAAATTCCCCCTGATTCTGCAGTGCTCAACTCAGCAAATGATAAAAGATCATCATTTCATAACCGGGCAAGCCAAAAAATTCTTATCTTATTCTCTAAAATGAATTTAAAACATTTTATCTTCAGGAGCAAACCATTACCATTTTAATTGCTACTCTCGAACATAAGGAGTTGCAATTTAACATTTAGCTGTGGGTCCATGTGCAGGAAAATCAAACCCTGTGCACATTTAAAGAATGCACTCGATGGGAGGCATTCCTCTGCCTCCTGAATGCCTCCCAACAGGTCCAGTTGATCTTTTTCTCTATCTTCTCTGAACCTTTGGGGTCTTTGTGGCCTGGCCATTTAGTTCATTGTGTGAAAAAAAAAACATCACTAGATGTAAACCAACTTCAGCAGCAATAAGTTTTAAGACTTCCAAAGGAAAGATGTGCGGAACATGTGATCGTAACTCCAAAAGAAAAACTGAAAAAGAAATAAAAAGATGCAGTCATACTCATTAAGCAAAGTCATGCAAAGCTGCCAACTACTATAATTTTATTGGATTTTCTCCCAATTTTGGTTTAAAATACAAATTGGTCATTGAAAATCCAATTTTTAGGTGTTTTTATTATTTGATTTACACTTACTAAAATCTGCTCCAATATTTTTGCCCTTTTTCCAAGAAGAGAAGATTAACGAAAGGGGGGAATTGTTTCCAAATCAGTTCTTTTACTGTACTAAAGGTGCAGCTGTGTCCTCATTCCCTAATTTGTGCTTACTTTTGGGTTCACCTCAATGAGGAAATATTGTCTGAAACAATCCTCTGATTGGTGTGCAGGTGAGCCCAAAAGTAAGCACAAATTAGGGAGTGAGGACACAGCTGCACCTTAAGTACAGTAAAAGAACTGATTTGGAAACAATTCTCCCCTTTCATTAACCTTCTCCTCTTGGAAAAAGGGCAAAAATATTGAAGCAGATCTTAGTAAGGGTAAAACAAATAATAAAAACACATAAAAATTGCATTTTCAATGACCAATTTGTATTTTAAACCAAAATTGGGAGAAAACCCAATAAAATTAGAGTAGTTGGCAGCTTTGCATGACTTTGCTTAGTTAGTATGACTGCATCTTTTTATTCCTTTTTCAGTTTTTCTTTTGGAGTTACGATCACATGTTCCGCACATCTTTCCTTTGGAAGTCTTAAAACTTATTGCTGCTGAAGACTGCATTGGTCTTCATTTATGTCTTAGTGATGTTTTTTTTTTTTCACACAATAAACTAAATGGCCAGGCCACAAAGACCCCCAAGGTTCAGAGAAGATAGAGAAAAGGATCAACTGAACCTGTTGGGAAGTATTCAGGGGGCAGAGGAATGCCTCCCATCAAGTGCATTCTTTAAATGTGCACAGGGTTTGACTTTCCTGCACATGGACCCACAGCTAAATGTTAAATTGCAACTCCGTATGTTCAAGAGTGGTAATTAAAATGGTAATGGTTGCTCCTGAAAATCAAATGTTTTAAATTCATTTTACAGAATCAGATAAGAATTTTTTGGCTTGCCTGGTTATGAAATGATGATCATTTATCATTTGCTGAGTTGAGCACTGCAGAATCGGGGGGGGGGGGGGGGGGGATTTCCTTGATGGATGGAAAATCAACAGACACTTTACAAGTACTCTCCATCCATTTTTCTATGGGTGGATGAGGAGGCAGTTGGGTCATTGGCCCAATTTCAGTGGCCTTCATAACGAAAGGGCAAATTATCCTACTTAAAAAAAGAGAACAAGCTTGGTTATGTAATGTTTGAAGTAGAAAGAAAGCAGTGCTATTTCAACTAAATATAATTTAATGTCTAAAATTTCATTGTAAATTCCACAATTTCAATGTGAATTTTTTTAAAACCTCTTCTACTCATCTAAAGCATTTGAGTGCACTTAGTTCACAGGGAAGCCAGTTATTAATTGGCCATTTATTAACAGGAAGCCAGTTATTTATTTAAGCTGGCCTCATCTAAAGCATTTGAGTGCACTTAGTTCACAGGGAAGCCAGTTATTAATCAGTTTCAATGATTCTTGTTGAGTATTCAACAACTTGATGGACATTCAGGGATTCATCAAACACTTGACAAGATCCTTGATCAATTAATTAATAAACCAGACCCCTGTGAACTAAATGCACTCAAATTCTTTAGACAATCAGATTTGGTTTTAAAAAAAAAATCCACATTGAAATTGTGGAATGTGCAGTGAAATTGTAGACATTAAATTATATTTAATTAATAAAATTACATTTAGTTTTGGGAGTTAGGGAGTGGAAAGGGATAACTGAGACATCTTCGCTGTCATATTGCCCAATTTCCTGACCTAATTTTAACACCACAATGTTTACAAAAATGGTGCAATCAAATGGGAGATATTTTGAATTTGTTTTACTTGAGCATTTAAGCTGGCCACATATGATCAGGCTTGAAGCCAAGCTGGGCCCTTGATTGACAACTGTAATGCCAAATGCGCCCTGAACTTGCCTATATACAGTTAGCTTTCAGCCATCGGTCCAGGGCAGTCCAAGGAACAGATATCAGTCTACTGTCGGCTTTCTTTTGAGCAAACCTTCAGTTTCTGCATGCATTCAAATTAGTGCCATGTCTTTATTCAGTAAGATAAAAGTGGCTGCTTCAATAATTGCTCTGCAAAATAAGGAACCAAAACAGAAAAAAATAAGTGAGATTTTTTTATATGGCTTTGTTAATCTTTCCAGTGTCCAGCCTGAAAAACTGGTTTCCATTCAGAGACTAAGTTATTTTCTTCCTATGCTCTGCCAAAAAAAATTAACTTTAGAACTGTTTTGCCAAATAACTAATGAAAGGAATTATGGCATATTATATGCCAAATTAATCAGCATTTCTGGATTTTTCTAAAAATATAATATTTAACCAAAAAGATGGCAAGTTTTATTTTAAAAGGGCTTTTATAGAGTCATGTAGTAAAAAAAATGCATCTGGGAGCATAAATAAAAATTTATTTTAAAAAAACTTATAGACAGAAATAATTATAATGCACATGAATAGAAATGCTATTTTTTCTGAATAACAAAATAATTAATTTTTTTGTTTCAGTAAATATTTTTCTCATTTTGCAATTTTTTTTTTCAGTTTGAGAAAATTCCAGGCTTTTAGCCAACTGTGCTGAACCAAATAAACAAGTCAACTTTAGAATTTCTTAAAAAATTAACTAATCAATAGAAATAGGTCGTGTTGCATACCAAAATTAAAAGGGAATTTAATTACGAATTTTATGGAAATAAACAAATTTACAAGCATATTGATTTTAAATAAGCCCTTTTCATTGTGATATGGTGAAAAAAATGATCACACTATATAACTAAGACTTCATTTTGGAAAACCTGAAGAATAAAAATTGTTAAATCATATATTAATCCAAAGGAAATTTCCCCCTGAATAATATAACATTAAACCTGAAATATCATTCTTATTTCTTTTAATGATTCTTTTCGGTATCGTATATTTTAAACACAGCCAATGTTATACAAATTGACTTAGACTTCTCACATTCATGGGATTTTCTCAGTAGTCCAGAGCACCTAACATGTTATCAGGAGGTCATGGGTTCATATCCCCCATAAGTAAATATTTAGTTGTATCCCACCCGGCTCAAGACAATTGTTCCTCAAAAAAAATCTGAATCAACTTCAAAGTGGTAATTTATTAGTAGATACCAAATATGTCAAGTTTATTCCATTATTTATCATCAGTAGCAGTCCCGTGGCAGAGTGGTTAATGAGCTTGGCTACTGATCTATGGAACCTGGGTTCGAGCCCTGGGTAAGGCACGGATGTATGTGTCGTTTTTCTGCTGAGGACCTGCTGTCCTCTCAGATCTTGTACTATGGCATATAAACTGACAGGCTCCTGTCAGACACCTCTGTGGCAAGCAGCTGCTTAAGGGGACATTTTTTATTTTATTATTGGCTGCAAATCTAAGGGACCTGGGTTCGAGCCCCGGGTAAGGCATGGATGTATGTGTCGTTTTTCTGCTGAGGTCCTGCCATCCTCTCAGACCTTCTACTGTGGCATATAAACTGACAGGCTCCTGTCAGACCTCTGTGGCAAGCAGCTGCTTGAGGGGGTATTTATTTATTTTTTATACTTGTAAGAAATACTTTCCATCTATATGACATTGTCTGTCGCTTGTGGCAAAATTGCCGGAACACTCCCTACATATGATGTAATGTAGGTTGAAAAGGTTCATATCATCAATTAGAGGAGATCTTGATCAACGGCCAGTAGCTCAGTGGTCCAGAGCACCTGACATATTATCGGGACGTCGTAGGTTCGTATCCCACCAGGCTCAAGACAATTTTTCCTCTAAAAATTTGAATCGAATCAAAAGTGGTAATTACTTAGTGTATACACCAAAAAAGTAGAGTTTATTCAATATTTAATCAACTGTATACTTGTAATATATACTTTCCATCTATAGAGCATTTACCTGCCACTTGTGGCTAGATTGCCTGAACAGCGCCTACATGTGACATAATGGAATATGTACTGTAGGTAGAAAATATTCATATCATCAATTGGAGGAGATCTTGATCAGTATCAAGACATGATAACATGTCAGGTGCTCTGGACCACTGAGCTACCGGATAGTAGCTCAGTGGTCCAGAGCACCTGACATGTTATCAGGAGGTAGTGGGTTCGTATCCCACCTGGCTCAAGACAATTTTTCCTCTAAAAATTTGAATCGACTCAAAAGTGGTAATTACTTAGTGCATACCAAAAAAGTAGAGTTTATTCAATATTTAATCATTCAATATAAACATAAAAATTCATAATTTTAAAAAAATTATATTTCTCTAGAAGGGAGGGGGGAGTGAAAATTTCACAGTGAGTTGGGTTGTTTTGCCTCTGAGCGGCACTTTTTTACACATCATGGGCTACATGGCCAGGTCACATGGACCCTAAAGGCTCAGAGAAGGTTGGGGGAGGGGACCCACTGGAACAGCAGTTGGGAGACAGATGGTAGCCTCCTGTCAAGACCATGCAATGTGTTCTTTAACGTGCACAGGGTATGGCTCTCCAGCACATGGGGCCATGGTTTAACGTCCCATCCGACGGACAGTGGCCTTTCACAGTGAGTATAGCGGAGGGAATGCCTTCCTGAAATTGCCCTCACCCATTATGGCTGATTTCTGTAGCAAGGAAATCTATTTTGCTTCTGTATCCAAGACATTCATTTTCAGAAAATAGTACAACCTCAAAGTTTTTTTACTAAAAAAAAAGAAATAATGAAAGATAAATTGCATATAACCTAATGGGATGTTAAATAAAATATCCACAACTCTTAAGCCAGCCTCCAATCTAGCATAACTCGGAAAGATCAATAAATCAGCTGATCAAAAGATCACTAAAGGAAATAAATAAACAGAAATTGATTTGCTTCCATATCCTAGACCTCATTTGTTTTCAAAAATGATACCAGATCAAAGTTTTACTGTAAAGGTAATAAATAATAAAATAAAAATTAGCATAGAGCCTAATGCAATGCGATGTTAAAATATCCATAGCAACAAGTTGTAGGCCGGCCTTCTGATGTAGCAAAACTTTGATAAATCAATACTTATCAATCGGCAAAAAGATTGCAAATTTCCAAAAACAAATCTACTGAAATGAAAATTAAGATCTAAATATAAAAAAAATAAATACTAACTTTATATAGGGTATCCAATATGCTGGACCAAAACAATATGGGAGTCACTTATAGCATATGGAATGGAGATAACATGTGTCTTCTATTTGCCTCTTGTTTTGCCTTAGAGAGCCAAACATAATTAAATGCAGCTGCACCCAAAATTTCTAAGGAGGAGGTGTTTACTCTGCCTCTTTTGTTTGCCTCAGAGAGCCATACGTAATTAAATGCAGCAGCATCCAGATTTTTAAGAAGGAAGTGTTTACTTCCAGTTTCGATTTTAAGAGCAGGAAAGATGCATAGAATGCTGGGAAAAATGATAAAAATAATTTTGGGAATACTGAAATAGGTTTATGACAGAAGAGAGTGTGAAACGGAAAAAAAATGGTGATGCATATTTTGTAATTACTTTCAAAATCTACCATTTTCAAAAATAGCAGGGTTTTTTTTTGTTAATTTTTAGGAGATTTTCGAAAATTTAAGGAAAATTTTGTTGATAAGAGTTCAAATCAAACTTGTGAGCTTAAATCAGAAGGTTGCTTCAGCAAATAGGAGCATTAACAAGCAAATTGGCAATACCGTTTAGTACTTATAGGAAATGGCAATCAGATGGCTTTATCAATTTATTTATATTTTAGTTTAATAAATATGTATCAAATTAAAAAAACAAAATATTATTTTTCAAGCCTGAATTATATATTTTTATAATATATATATAAAAAAAAGTTACAGTGGCAATTTCTATTTTTAAAAAATCGATTTTTTTTTGTTGTACTAAAAACCTATACATACACATCCTTGGCCTTTCAATTCAGATTCTGCGAATGTATACAGACGACGTGGACACTGGAAGAGTTAAGAGAGCTAAAAGAGAATTCTCCAGATGATTATAAGAGATACTCCACAGATATTATCCAATAGTGGAATCATTGAAAACAATTGTTTCTATTCAAAATTGGAGAAGCTACTAAATCTGCCAAACAGCAGTAAAATAATAGATGGTATGAATTTCGTTTTCTTTGCAGATGAAGCCTTTGCCCTAGATGGACATTTTATTAAACCTTTTCTGATGAAAGAAATATCTATAGACAATGAAGAATATAAAAAGAATTATTCAATTACAGGCTATCATATGCAAGAACTGTTATAGAAAATGCATTTGGCATAATAGCTAATAGATTCCAAGTGTTGCATACTGCAATTATTTTAAATCTTAAAAAAATAGATTCTGCACTCATGGCCTGCTGTATATTGCATAATTATTTAAAAAGAAACTGTAGGTTAACCTATTCACCTGCAAATTTATCGGATTGAGAGGACAGAAATGAGAAATGCAATGCATGGAGAAATGACAAGCCCATCAATGATTTAGAGGTGGGTAATTATCGAAATGTTGTTGACTTGGTTGGTTGTTTGGGGTTTTATGGTGCATTGGCAACTTAGGCCATAATGTGGCAGACGAGATAAAAGGATAAAAGAAACAGAACCCACAACCAAAGTTAAAAGTCAATATAGTAAAAGAAAAAGGACAAAACCAACAGATATAAAATATACAAAAAGAAACAACATGTGTAAAGCAATAAATATAAAGGTGTGAAAGAAACCCAACCCAGGTGTAAAAGACCCAGGATGACAGTGTAGAAATGACAAATTCATAAAATTACAATCTGTTAAAATAACCTGTAAAATGTAAAAAGGCAAAGACAGAGGGTAAAAAAAGAGTTAGATAAAAGATGGCAGAGTGTAAGAGGCTCGGCCGTAAAATCATGAAAAGTAAAAAATAAACGTCTGCTAAGGTAAAAGCAGGGCAATTGATTAAAATGTATTTAATAGATAAAATGGTGTCACAAAACTCGCACTTAGGTTCGTCGTCCGCATTAAAAAGAAATGAATGGTGATAAACGAATGACCTAAGCGGAGCCGAGCAAGTACAACTTCCACCTTACGATTCCTGCGAGAACAAGACTGCCATGGTTTGACAATGAATGTTGTTGACAAGGCTAGAAAATGTCAACAGAGATATGTGGAATATCTCAATGGGCACGGAAAAATACCATGGCAAGACAGAATAGCGTTGCCAAAATTTTGCAACAGTCATCATTGCTAAAATATAAATAAGTACATTGACCTACCAAAATATTAGAGAATTTCAATATTGTGTAAATGGAATATTTTACTACAGTAATGAGTCATATGATTTACCACAATAATTATTTAAAACTTATATAATAAGGATTGTTACAAACTAATTAATAAAAATATATTTTAAAAATTTGTTTAATGATTATTTCAATATTAAGGAATTATAAACGATTTTCATAAAACAAGCTTCCATAATTCTTTAAATCTTAAAGAATATTTTTGAAAATCGAGATTTCAATAGATTTGATTATGATCTTTATTTTATCTTCAGTCACATTCACTCATTAAATGCATATTTTAGAAGTTATAGACCTTTGAAGTTAGATTTCATGACATAGCAAAAATTCTCCAATATTTTGGTAGAACAGTGTATATGTTTATTTTAAAAGTATGAATTGTTAGACGGTTATTTTTATATCACTATAAACCCAAAAATATGCACTTCAGAAATGTGGGTACTATTTTTTCACATTCATGTAAAAAAAAAACTTTATATCAGCTATACCTTGAAAATATGTTGTACACACGTAAATTCTTTATAGCAGTTTATTTTCTTATGCAATATTTTGAAAATAATATCTATACTGCCGAATGATTGATAGAACCAAGTAATAAATCACTTCTTAGTGCACAGCTTTGTGTACGTGTTAGTAGCAAACGTAGTGAGTGGAAGTGAGAGGGCATTTGCATAACGCAGAGCCAAGTGAACCACTCCACATACAGTCACTCTAGCTTCTGGCCATCAAAGGACCGAAGACAACTGATGGGCAGAATTTACTCTTCGTATTTGGACCAATGTGGCTCAACTTTCGAACTGCACACTCCATACATGCTCACACTTGGACCAAACAGGGGAGCTGACAGGCTTGGCTTGGTCCAAGACCAATTGTGTATGACCAGCTTTACAACATAATTTTGAGATTATTCTGTAATCAGTCCATTTATAACAAGACTTACATTTGTTTCTTGAAGAAACCACTAAAATATAGTTTAAATCACTTATTGTTGATAGTTGTTCTGAAGCATTTGCATTCACTTGGGCATATCTTTTTCTTTTCAAGATTTTTTTCTTTTACTTGACATATCTCTTTCTTTGAAGTCGAGGCTGACAGTGTGGTGCCTTAATGTCATCAAAGGGACTGCAACAGACCATCTATGGCTGCATTGTATGTGCAGGCTGTTTATAACAAACATAACCACAATATTCCAGAGATACTGTATATAACTAGCTATAAATTGAATTTTCAGTCTTTCTTTATCCCATAATGAACAAATGAAACAAAAACTGCTAAAAAATCTTTAGCATCAAGTATTTAACAATTACCAATGGAGATAAAAGTTACCACAAGTAAAAGGAAATTAAAAAGTTATCCCATTTTAGTTTTTATGCATATAGAACAAAACTTTAACATTTGCTGTTGACACAAACAGCTTCTATATACCTTGAAATAGTTAATTTAAATTTTTATTTTTTAAAGTAACTGTTTCCATGATAGTATTTAAACTACTTACAATAGATATGATTCAACACACCTATGAAAATCTCAACAAAATAAAAACACAATATAAATAATAAAACTTTTCAGTAATTCAGTAGTAAAGAATCACAGGATGTGTCCTATAGACATGGAACTCATGAAATAATGAGTTGAAAAAAAAATGGTTTTGCCATTAAGTGGAATTCCAACCCATATCACTTAGAAACAAGCCAGTTATGCTAACCACCACACCATTATTGGCTAACATTTTTTCTTCAGCTGGTGTGACATCAACTTTTCGAATTTTTATTTGTTTTGCACAGTGGTGCCATCTGTTGGGAAATGGACAACTATGTTGTCACTTAGAGCTGGAATTTAATATTTATTAGCTGATGATGGTGGTGGTTAGCATATATGGCATGTTTCCAGAATATGTGGGTTTGAATCCCACTCATGGCAAAACCAATTTTCTTCAGTTTATTATTTCATGAGTTCCATGTCTACAAGACACATCCTGTGATAATTTACTACTGAATTATTGATTTAACGCCATGAGCGTGAGTGACAAATATTAAATTCCATCTCTAAGTGCAACATTTGTCAATTTGCCAACAGATGGCGCCACTGTGCGAAACAAATAAAAATGCGGGAAAGTTTATGTCAAATTTTTTTTATATATTTTATAAAAATAAATAATTCAGGCTTGATAAATAATATTTCATTTTTTCATTTGATGCATATTTTATTAAACTATGACAAAAATAAATATTTGTTAAAGCCATCTGATTGTCATTTCTCAGAAGCGATATAAGGTATTGCCAATTTGTTTGTTAACATTACTCCCTGCTGAAGCAATCTCCTAATTTAAGCTCAGAAGTTTGATTTTAACTATTATCAACAAAATTTTCCTTGACGTTTCTAAAATCTCCTGATAACTAACAAAAAAAAACTATTTTCAAAAACGGAAGATTTTGGAAGCAATTATGAAATATGTACCCATTTTTTCAGTATTCCACAGAAAAAAAGTGTTACTAAAATTAATATGGTACTACAATGTTCATATTTTTCACTTTAATTAAGAATGAAATTCTCTTTAATTTGGTTTATAACATGACCTATTTCTGTTCATTAGTTATTTTTTAAAATATTTTAAATTTGATTTGTTTATTGGACTCTGCAACAAGGCTGGACTTTTCTCAAAGTATGGTACAGAGAAAAAAATTGCAAAATGGAAGAAATGTTTACTTTAGACAATAAATTTTTTTGGTTATTCAGAAATAAATAGCCTTTCTATTCATGTGCATTATAATCATTTCTGCCCATTAGTGTTTTTTTTTTTAATTGTGTTGCCAGATGCAATTTTTTACTAAATGACTCTAAAAAAGTCCTATTAAAATAAAACCTGCCATCTTTTTTTAAAATATTTTATTTTCAGGAAATCCAGAATTAAACCAGTTTTTCGAGCTGGACACTGAAAAGGTTAAGGACTCAAAAGTTTTATATAATGTTGAGCAAAATTAAAATAAGTTGTAATTACTTGTGATAAATACAATATCCATTGGCTTTTCTAATAAACAATGAGCTTTACAAAAAACGTATCTGCAATGCTTAGCTACCAGGCACAAATAAAACTGAAATATTTCAAAGCAGAAGGATTAAATCATGCAGATTAAATGGCCCACATTTCAGTTCTAGTATATTTCTTTATGTACATATTCTTACCTTTACTGCCATAACTGTATTGCTTTTTTTGTGAACCATCTTGTTCACAGTTCCAAATGCACCCCGGCCTATTTCTCCCAAGTCTGTAAGATCATCTGCAGTAAAATCGTAAGTCTACAGAAAAATCATAAGAATAATGTGTAAATTACAGCGAAACAATAACATAATACAGTTTTCCTACTTAAAAATTTGTAATGCTAGTACAAAAAAAATATGAATACTTATGAAATATAAATACTATTCTGTCCAAAAAAGCACTTCCTCTTTTCCTTTTTCTGAAATCCATGGTTATTTTAATTTCTTAGCAGTTACACATAGTACATTATAATGTATCCTTCTATTTTTCTTTTTTCGTGTTTTCTTTACAACTTCTACATGTGATTTTAATTAATTTTCTTCAATAATACTTTTATTCAACAAGCTAGAGTAAAAAATAAATATACAATACTTATAATGAGAAAGAACTGTTTTTAGCATTTCTCACCTGTAAAACAGAAATTCATTAATTATGCAAAATTAAGATTTTTCCTAAAGTCACTTGAACAAAACTGTAATTGTTTAAAAAGGGAAATGTATTTACCTTATTTGCTGATTGTTTAAAACCTCTGAGAAGCACCTTTTTGGAAAAAATGAGGTCAATGGCCATGTCATAAGGATTCCAAGAATTCAGGAAAAAAAAGGTTTGGAAAGGAGATCCACTGAACAGCTGTTAAGAGATAAGAGCCAATGAATGGCCCTGATGGGTGGCTTCCACTATGTTCTCTAATTTGTACAAGGTATGGCTCTATAAAATGGTAGCAGAATAATGCCCAAGATACTGCGTAAGCATCTAGTTTCCTGTTATCTTGTTTACAAAGTGTCCAAGTTTCATTACTATAACTAACCCTAGAAAGAACCAAACTATTATACAGTCTAAATTTAGTCTTTAGGTGTAATACTTATTTCTAAATACTCTCCATAGATTCTTAAAAGTCCCAGCAGCAATCCCTATCCATCTGTTAATCTCATGCCGCACATCACCAGCATCTGTCACAACGCTCCCAAGATAATTAAACTGAGACACCTGCTCAAGATTGCAACCATTCACATTACCTGAATCACAGCCTGCCTGACCAATTTTCATCACTTTAGTTTCCTCTCTGTTTATAACCAAACCTACTCTACTACCAGTTTCATCGACAGCTCGAATGAAAGAGTTCATCTCATCAACATCATTTGCCAAAAAGGCTAAATTATCAGCATAATCTAAATCAGAAATTTTTGTATCTCCAGCCCATTTAAGGCCAAAATCTTTCCCTTGAAGATAATTTCACATAACATAATCAATAACCAAACTAAAGAGAAAAGGAGACAAAATGCACAGTTGTCGAACACCAGAAGTAATGCTAAACCAATTGCTACAAGCCTTACCAATTCTCACACACGACTCAGTGTTATTATAGAGATCTTTCATTATGTTAACTAACTTGTCTGGTATACCATATGATCTCACAATCAACCACAAATTATATCAATCAACAGAGTCGAAAGCCTTTTAGAAATCAACAAAGCTAGCAACCAAAGGTTTCTGAAACTCTAAACATTTCTTAAGAATATGCCTAAGTGAAAATATCTGATCCACATATCCCCTACCACTTCTGAATCCACATTACTCATCACGCAATTGACTGTCAACCAGATTCTTAATTCTATTAAGCACAATCATGAAAAGAACTTTACCTAGAACAGAGAGTAGGCTGATACCCCTATAGTCATCACAAGAACTGCGATCACCTTTTTTGAAAATAGGGATAACAATAGATCTGGTAAAATCCTTAGGAACCACGCCTATATTATAAAAGATATTCAGAATTTCAATCATCCAAGTGGTAACCAAAACATACACAGCTCTAAGCATTTCCGTAGTAATTTCATCTACCCCTGGGGATTTACAAAGTTTAAGTTAAAAATAGCTTATAAATAGCTAAAAAATCTTCAGATTGTGTTATAGGGCCAATATTAAAGCCACCAATTCATCTATCATCATTGCAAACAATGGGAGTAGAACACCACTGAAATGCTCAGCCCACCTAGACATGACAGAATCCTCACCTTCTATAACCTTACCTTGTTTATCCTTCAATCCCTGTATACTTGTTTGTTTTCTACCACACAAAGCATTAACTATCTGGTACAGCTCTCTGCTGTTGTGCTGTCTAACTGTTTCCTCGGCTTTCTCAGCCAAGCCATCAACTTCAGTAGTAAGCATACCATGACTGTCATAATTATTAAGTAACCTATCATGGTAAGCTTTGGCTATAACTGGGTCTTTCAGAGCTTCAGTATTAAAAGTAAATTTTTTAACCCTAGCACAACACTTTTTAAGTTTAAGTTGTAAGACAATTTTATCAAGGTAATGGTTAGATCCAATTTCAGCTCCCCTATATGACCTGGTATTTTTAACAGAACTAGCCCATTTGCTGTTAATTAATATATAATCAATGATATTGTTATGCAGCCCATCAGGTGAAACCCATGTGTACTTATGTATGTCGCGGAGTTTGTAATAAGTGTTATTTATTCTGAAACCATTGAGTTTACTTACCTGTAGGAGACGTTGCCCATTGCCCTTGTAGCTACCAATACCAAAAGGGCCTATTACTCCTCCCCAAAGATCAGAGTCAATACCAACTTTGGCATTGAAGTCACCAAGAACAAGGGTAATATCTCCTTTCTTGACAGAATTCAAAATATCCTGAAGTTGTCCGTAAAACCTATCCTTCTCATCCTCAATGGCATCCTCAGTGGGGGCATAACAGCAGATAACATTCAAGTCTTTAATACTTGTCTGAAATTTTGTTGTAAGAAACCTTTCATTAATGCACTTGAATCCTAGAAGAACATCACTGGCATGTCTGCTGAGAAGCAGACCCACACCTTGGTGATGTTTCATTGTCTTCCCTCCCTGAAAAGAGAAATTTAAGATTATTTCAATAATCTGACCTTTATCTGTCCATCTGGTCTCTTGCAAGCCGATAATATCTAAATTATAATGGTGGAATTCTTGTGTGAGGACATCAATAGAAAAAGCTCTGTGCAGAGTCCTCACATTCCAACTACCTATGGAGAGAAAATGGTTAGTGGGATGTTTAAAGAAACTATATTTATTGAGAGAGGGAATGCCGACAATATCAAACAGCCCCCTAATCGCAGACATGGGCCAAAGACCTGTTCCCCCACCACTAAAGGCTGAAGCCATCTACACTGGGAGACTTCCTCCAATGTAGAATTTGACGATGCCAATAGAAGCAAAGAGTTCAGGTGCCTGCGATGACCTCTGCTCAGGATTATCCAGCAGCTGATAAACATATCCTGTGAATCTATTCACTTGGGGCTGTCAACCCACAAACAGAAAACAGCGGAAGATTTTCCCTCCACAGAAGCCCACCAGTACAGCAAAATTAGGATCCATAATCAAGCTCAGAGACATATACCTGTCCAGTCCAGTGGGTTTATATCATCAGCACCAGGGCCCTGTGTGGTTGACCACTCCTCAGCAGGGTAGAAAAAAAAGAAATGTAGCCATAGTTGTCCAGATCAGTAGGCCACACTAATCTGGCAGCCCTCCCCTTCAAATCACTTCCACAAGAGAGTATCTCTTTCGAAAGGTACTAATGGTCTGCACCACGAGAAGGTGAAGTCAGACATTAGGTGCTAGGCCTGGCCGGTTCTATGCATCATCACAGGGGATTGGTGCATAGCTCTCCTTCCAGTGACTACCTAGTTACCATTCAGTAGTATTGTAATATGCAGTCTCCTGTATCTTGAATGTTGATAATTTTCACTGTAATATTCACATAATGATTATACAACAAATCATTATTTGACAACTGATTTCAAAGGATTTATTTTGCATTACATTTAACTGTGATAGCTATAGGGTTGCTGCAGTAACCCAAAGTGTATAATATGATGACAGCATAATAACATAGTGCAAAACAATCATACCATTTTCTTCAGCTGATGCCTCAATTAGTTATGTAACATTAAGAGTTTCTTTGCAATAACTATTTTTGGCTTACAAATGGCAGCTAGTTACTTACTGGAAGGAGAGCTATGCACCAATACCCTATGATGATGCACTGAATCGGACAGGCCTAGTACCTAATATTCCATTCCGCCTTCTCGTGGTGCAGGCCATTAGTACCTATCAAAAGATAACTCTCGTGTGGAAAAGAATGGAAGGGGAGGGCTGCCAGATTAGTGTGGCCTACTGATCTCGACAACTATGGATACTTTTCTTTTTTTATTTCTTCTACCCTGCTGAGGAGTGGTCAACCACACAGGGTGCTGATCATATAAACCTACCGAACGGGACTGATATAAGGCTCTGAGCTTCATTATGAATCCTGAATTTGCTGCACTGGTGGGCATCTGTAGAGGGAAAATCTTCTGCTGTGTTTTCTGTTTGTTGGTGGGTTGATAGCCCCAAGTGAATAGATTCACAGGATATGTTTTATCCACTGGTGCATAATCCTGAGCAGAAGTCATCACAAGCACTTGAACTCTTGCTTCTAGTGGCATCATCTTATTCTACATTGGAGGGTTGGGTTGTGTTGTTTTACCTCTGAGTGGCACTTTTTTGCACACCATGGGCTAAATGGCCAGGTCACATGGACCCCGAAGGCTCAGAGAAGGATGGGAGAGGGGACCCACTGGAACAGCTGTTGGGAGACAGATGGTAGCCTCCCATCAAGGCCATCCAGCGTGTTCTTTAATGTGCACAGGGTATGGCTCTCCCACACACGGGGCCACGGCTTAACGTCCCATCTGACGGACGGTGGCCTTTCCACGCCCATCAGTGTCCCCTACTGACCGTGGACAGGGCAGGGAATTTTGCAGAGATAAATCTCAACGCTGATGCAGCTGGGACTCGAACCTGGGAACTACAGATTACGAGCCTGGCGTGCTACCAACTGAGCCACCCCCGCCCCCTACATTGGAGGAAGTCTTCTAGTGTAGATGGCTTCAGCCTTTAATAACGGGGGAATGGGCCTTTGCACCATGCCTGCAATTAGGGGGCTGTTTGATATTTTCAGCATTCTCTCTCTTAATAAACAAAGCTTCTTTAAACATCCCACTAACCATTTTCTTTCCATAGGTAGTTGAAATGTGAGGACTTTGCACAGAGCTTATTCTCTTAATGTCCAACACACAAGAATTACACCATTATAATTTAGATATTCTCAGCTTGCAAGAGACCATATGGACAGATAAAGGTCAGATTCTTAAAAATAATCTTAAATTTCTCTTTTCAGGGAGAAACGACAATAAGCATCACTAAGGTGTGAGTCTGATTCTCAGCAGACACGTTAGTGATGCTCTTCTAGGATATGAGTGCATTAATGAAAGGTTTCCTACAGTAAAATTTCAGACAAACATTAAAGACTTGAATGTTATCTGCTGTTATGTCCCCACTGAGGATGAGGATGAGAAGGATAGTTTTTACAGACAACTTCAGAATAATTTGGATTCTGTCAAGAAAGGAGATATTACCCTTGCTCTAGGTGACTTCAATGCCAAAGTTGGTATTGACTCTGACCTTTGGGGAGGGGTGAAAGGCCCTTTTGGCATTGGTAGCTGCAATGGTAATGGGCGACGTCTCCTACAGGTAAGCAAACTCAATGGTTTCAGAATAACTAACACTAATTACAAACAGTGCAACATACATAAGTACACATGGGTTTCACCTGATAGGCTGCATAAGAATATGATTTTTTATATATTAATTAACAGCAAATGGGCTAGCTCTGTTAGGAATACCAGTGTCTTGCAACTTAAACTTAAAAAGTGTTGTGCTAAGGTTAAAAAATTTACCTTTAATACTGAAGCCCTGAAAGACCCAGTTATAGCTAAAGCTTACCATTATAGGTTACTTAGTCATTATGACAGTCATGGATTGCTTATATATAAGTTGCAGAAGAATGGAACCATTTTAAACAGACTTTTTTGGAAACTAACAGTACTCTTTTAGGAAAAAAAGGTGCAGAGGTGTCAGAATTATTTCACTGATAAGGCACTTGAGATTATTTCAGAAAGAAAGAACTGCAGAAATATCTTTAACCCTTGCAGTGTCCACGTCATCTGTATACGTTCGGAACATCTGAATTGAGAGGCCACAAGGACGTATGTATCCATTTTTAGTACAACAAAAAATACCTATTTTTTAAAAAATAAAAATTGCCATGTAATTTTTTTTATATATATCTTATAAAAATATATAATTCATATTATCTTATAAAAATACAAAAATAACATTTTGTTTTTTTATTTGATGCATATTTTAGAAAACTACAATATAAATTATTTTATAAAGCCATATGATTGCCATTTCTTAGCAGCACTAAACAGTATTGCTGATTTGCTTGTTGCCAACTTTTTTATTTGCTGAAGCAACCTTCTGATTTAAGCTCACAAGTTTGATTTGAACTATTATCAGCAAATTTTTCCTTAAATTTTCGAAAATCTCCTAAAAATTAACAAAAGAGAAACTGCTATTTTTTAAAACCAATAGATTTTTGGAAGTAATTGCAAAATACATCATGCCATTTTTCCCCCTGTTTCACACTCATTTCTGTCATAAACCTATTTCAATTTTATTTCAGTATTCCCAAGTTATTTTTAACATTTTCCCCAGCATTTCTGTGCATCTTTCCTGCTCTTAAAATCGAAACTGGAAGTAAACACATCCTTCTTAGAAATTCTGGTTGCAGCTGCATTTAATTAGTAATGGTTTCACTGACACACTACACACTCACTGACTGACACATGCTATCTCTGTTCCGTGTGCTGTAAGTAGCTCCAATATTATTTACAGCTTCAGTCCAGAATATTGGATACCCTTTTTAAAGTTAGTATTTATCCTTTTATATTTATACCTTAGTTTTCATTTCAGTAAATTAACAATGTTTTGGCTGATCCATAAGTATTGATTTTTCATAGTTATGCTACATCAGATGGCTGGCGCACAACTTGATGCTCTGGATATTTTAACGTTGCATTAGGCTATATGCTAATTTTTATTTTAGTATTTATTACTTTTCCAGTAAAACTTTGATCTGTATCATTTTCTGAACACAAATGAGGGTTTGGATATGGAAGCAAATTTACTTCTGTAGATTTACTTCCATTAGTTAGCAATCTTTCGATGAGCTGATTTATCGATCTTTCCAAGTTATGCTAGATCAAAGGACCAACTTAAAAGCTGTTGCGAATATTTTATCTAACATCTCATTAGGTTATATGTAATTTTTCTTTTTATTACGTGGCGGTGTGGTTAGCACGCTTGGCTACTGATCTAAGGGACCTGGGTTCGAGCCCCGGATTAGGCATGGATGTGTGTATGTCGTTTTTCTGCTGAGGTCCTGCTATCCTCTCAGATCTCGTACTGTGGCATTTAAACTGACATGCTCCTGTCAGACCTCTGTGGCAAGCAGCTGCTTGAGGGGGTATTTATTTATTTAGCCGTCCCGTGGCCGAGTGGTTAGCACGCTTGGCTACTGATCTAAGGGACCTGGGTTCGAGCCCCGGTATTAGGCATGGATGTGTGTGTCGTTTTTCTGCTGAGGTCCTGCCATCCTCTCAGATCTCCTACTGTGGCATATAAACTGACAGGCTCCTGTCAGACCTCTGTGGCAAGCAGCTGCTTGAGTGGGTATTTATTTATTTATTATTATTTCTTGTTTTTTTAGTAAAAAAACTTTGAGCTTGTATTGTTTTCTGAAAATGAATGTCTTGAATATGAAAGCAAAATAGACTACCTTGCTATGGAAAACAGCTGTCATGTGGGAGGGCAATTTTGGGAAGGCATCCCCTCCGTTAAACTCACATAGAAAGTTTCACCCCTCCCCCCCCCCATCTACAAAATTTTTTATTTTTTTTTTAAATTACGAGTTTTTATGTTTATATTCATTGATTTTAAATGCAAACCCCCCCCCCAGTGCCTTGGCTTGCCTCACAGACAATATATTGGTTTTTTTTTTTGCTTTGGTGCACAAAGCTACCTGCACTTAGCCCAGATCATCAAACTATAATACGCAAAGAAAAAATTGCTATTGATTAGCAAAAAAGCAGCCAAGGAAGTTTTTTTCTGTTTCATAACCAGTTCAGAAAATCCTGTGAATATGAGAAGTACAAGTCACTTTGTATAACACTGGCTGTGTTTAAAATATACGATACTGAAAACAATCATTAAAAGAAATAAAAAACAGGAGGAAATTTCATTTCAATAAATATATAATTTAAATTTTTATTCATCAGGTTTTCCAAAATAGAGCCTTAATTGTATAGTGCGATCTCTTTTTTCACCATATCAGATTGAAAAAGGCTTATTAAAATCAATATGCTTGTAAATTTGTTTATATTATTTATTTTCATAAAATTCGTAAATTCTTTTTAATTTGGTATATAACATGACCTATTTCTGTTGATTGTTTTTTTTTTAAATTCCAAAATTGACTTGTTTATCTGACTCAGCACAATTGACAAAAAAGCCTAGAATTTTCTCAAAATATGGTACCAAAAAAAAATTTTGTTATTCAGAAATATATAGTCATTCTATTCTTGTGCATTGTAATCATTTCTGTCTATTTGTGTTTTACAAATAAATTTTTATTTGTGTTGCCAGATGCATTTTTTACTACATGACTCTAAAAAAGTCCTGTTAAAATAAAACAACGTTTTATTTTAACATTATAATAGTGTATATTATAATAGTGTTTCTATAACATGCAGCACAATTGTACTTAGTCGTTTTGTGTTTTTTATCCTATATCATTGGTTCTTTTCTCTAGATGTAGGAAAAAAAAGATAAATAAATATCCATGTTTTTAACAAAACCAAATGCATAATTAGGGAATGAAATTCAGGATATATCAGTCAAGTAGGAATAATGTAACTCGACACCCCCCTAAATAAATTTCTTTTTATCTTCAATAATTAATAATAATTTGTTACTAATAATTTCTCATTTAAAATAGACCTCAGAGAAATATTTGCAATGATTAATTCCTTTTAATAGCAAAGCAACTAATCATTTTGTCATGTGGGCAAACAAGGTAAAGAGCAGTTAGTTTCAAAGTAATTTATTTACAATGAAATGCTAACAGTCAATAATATTAATCCAGAATTAAATGCTGATTAATTTGCCATACAACATGCCATAATTCCTTTCATCAGTTATTTGGCAAAAAAGTTCTAAAGTAAAAGTTTTTTTTGACTGAGAACTGGGAGAAAATAGCTTGGCCTCTGGATAGAAACCTGCTTTTCAGGATGGACAGTGGAAGGATTAATCCATACCCTACTAGTACTAATAGAAAGCATTATAGAGAGCTCAAAAAACGTGTAAAGGATCAGTTAGCTGCTGATAAGAATCTTTGGCTTGACTGCCAAAGCAGAGGAAGCAGTTAGACAGCACGACAGCAGAGAACTGTACCAGATAGTTAATGTTTTGTGTGGTAAAAACGGACAGGTATACAGGAATTGAAGGATAAGCAAGTTAAGGTTATAGAAAGTGAGGATTCTATCATGGCTAGGTGGGCTGATCATTTCAGTGACGTTCTAAACAATGTAGTTAGTTCTACTCCCATTGTTTGTAATGATGATATATGCATTGGTGGCTTTAATGTTGGCCCTATAACAAAATCTGAAGTTATTTTGGCTATTTCTAAACTTAAACTACATAATCCTCAGGGGTAGATGAAATTACTATGAAAATGCTTAGAGCTGTGAATGTTTTGGTTAACACTTGGATGACTGAAATTTTGAATATCTTTTATGATAAAGGTATGGTTCCTAAGGATTTTACCAGAGCTATTATTATCTCTATTTTCAAAAAAGGTGATCGCAGTTCTTGTGATAACTATAGGAGTATCAGCCTACTCTCTGTTCCAGGGAAAGTTCTTTCCATGATTGTGCTCAATAGAATTAAGAATATGGTTGACAGTCAATTGCGTGATGAGCAATGTGGATTCAGAAGTGGTAGGGGATGTGTGGATCAGATATTTTCACTTAGGAAGATTCTTGAGAAATGTTTAGAATTTCAGAAACCTTTGGTTGCTAGCTTTGTCAATTTCAAAAAGGCTTTCGACTCTGTTGATCGTCATAATTTGTGGTTGATTGTGAGATCATATGGTATACCTGACAAGTTAGTTAACATAATGAAAGCTCTCTATAATAACACTGAGTCGTGTGTGAGAGTTGGTAAGGCTTGTAGCAATTGGTTCAGCATTACTTCTGATGTTCGACAAGGGTGCATTTTGTCTCCTTTTCTCTTTAGCTTGGTTATTGATTATGCTATGCGAAATTCACTTCAAAGGAAAGATTTTGGCCTTAAATGGACTGGAGATACGAAAAATTCTGATTTAGATTATGCTGATGATTTGGTCGATTTGGCAAATGATGTTGATGAGATGAACTCTTTCATTCGAGCTGTTGATGAAACCGGTAGTAGAGTAGGTTTGGTTATAAACAAAGAGAAAACTAAAGTGATGAAAATTGGTCAGGCAGGGTGTGATTCAGTTAATCTGAATGGTTGCAGTCTTGAGCAGGTATCACAGTTTAATTATCTTGGGAGCTATGTAACAGATAATGGTGATGTCCAGCATGAGATTAACAGACGAATAGGGATTGCTGCTGGGAATTTTAAGAATCTATGGAGAAATAGGAGAATACACCTAAAGACTAAAATTAGACCGTATATAATAGTTTGGTTGTTTCTAGGGTTAGTTACAGCAGTGAAACTTTGACACTTTGTAAACAAGATGGTTTTGATTCTAGATGCTTATGCAGTATCTTGGGCCTTAGGTGGTTCAACTTTGTAACTAATGATGAGGTTGGGCAAAGGAGTCGGCAACCTCCTTTAAGCAGCATATTGTGCAGAGAGAGACTCCGTTGGTTTGGCCATGTTGCCAGTATGGATAATTATAGATTGGCGAATAGGGTTATGAACAGTGTGCCTAAAGGCTTCAGAAAGAGGGGGAGACAAAAGATGCGGTGGGCAGACAATGTCAAACAGAACCTTATTAGAATTGGTGTGCAGTGGCCAGATGCAGCAGATGTAGTTCAGGACAGACTTGCTTGGAGAACTAAATTGCACGGTCTGGTTGGACCTCTGTAGCCCATGGCTGCTTGATGATGATGATGATGACGACGACGACGACGACGACGACGACGACAAAAGTTGTCTGCTTGGAGCCAGTGTTTGGAAGGAGAGCACAGTCTGGTCTATTGGCGAATCCATAGCTACTAATTAGCTTTTTTGTTGTTTTTAGCTGGTGGCTATGGGACACAGCAACGGATTGATGTTTCGAATTTCTTTTTCAAGCAAAAACTCGTTTGATGATACAGTGTAGTTTTATGGATGAGAGAACAGAAGGCTGCAATTCTGTACACCACTAGAGTGCATCATTCCACAAATATGATGGAGGGTACATAGGTAGGCTTTTAGTATACTGATGTCATCAAGGCTCCTGTGTCATCTTTTTGGAAAAAAACCATCTAAATAGGGGATGGCATTGCTGTTTTCCTCTTCCTTTGTGAAACATACTGTAGAGTAGATACTGTTGGCTCTAATAATGAGGCAGTTTAATTTGCTCATTGCTACCATTTCAAATTAAAAATATATTGTCAACATAGTTACACCAGAAGACAGATAAAATTACTGCTGAGTTGAATAATTTGGTTTTGAGGTCTTGAAGGACAATCTTGAACAGGATGCCAGAAAGAGATGAGCCCATTGGGTTGGGTTGTTTTACTTCTGAGCGGCACTTTTTTGCACACCATGGGCTAAATGGCCAGGTCACATGGACCCCGAAGGCTCAGAGAAGGTTGGGGGAGGGGACCCACTGGAATAGCTGTTGAGAGAAAGATGGTAGCCTCCCGTCAAGGCCATCCAGCGTGTTCTTTAATGTGCACAGGGTATGGCTCTCCCGCACACGGGGCCACGGCTTAATGTCCCATCCGACGGACGGCAGCCTTTCCAAGCCCATCGGTGTCCCCTACTGACTGTGGGAAGGGCGGGGAATTTTGCGGAGATAAATCTGAATGTTGACCCAGCTGGAACTTGAACCTGTGAACTACAGATTACGAGCCTGACGTGCTACCGACTGAGCCACCCCCGCCCCAGGTGAATCCATGAGGGCACTTGAGTCCTGTCTGTAGATTTTGTTGCCAAACTGGGTTGGGTTGTTTTACCTCTGAGCGGCACTTTTTTGCACACCATGGGTTAAATGGCCAGGTCACAAGGACCCTGAAGGCTCAGAAAAGGTTGGGGGAGGGGACCCACTGGAACAGCTGTGAGGAGACATATGGCAGCCTCCTGTCAAGGCCATCCAGCGTGTTCTTTAATGTGCACAGGGTATGGCTCTCCTGCACACGGGCCATGGCTTAATGTCCATCCAACAGATGGCAGCCTTTCCAAGCCCTAATGACTGTGGGCAGGATGGGGAGTTTTGCAGAGATATGTTGCCAAACTGGAAATAATTATTTTCGGTGACTAGTTTCAGTGCTTCATGAATGACACTGATTTCAGGAAGGAAAAATGTTTGTGCTTCAATGATTTTTGTCTGAAATAACATAATGGCATCAAAAACTGGGGTGGATGGGTACAAGGAAACTACAAGTCTGACAGTTTTGCTGTTAAGAGGAATGGACAGATCCTAGAGTCTGTTGAGAGGAATGAGCAGAGCCTTGAGTCTGGTGAGGAACTCCACCATAGACTTAATGGAAAATTGTTGCTCACAAATGAAGCTATATTGGAAAAACCACACATTTTCCACAGGAGAGGTTTGCAGACCATCAGACAGATGTAAGCCAAAACATACTAATGGCTATTGAGCTGGAAATACAACATGCAGCTACCCTAGACTGGGAGATGCCACCTTCCTAGCAGGTGCATCCACTTATTACAGGACAATTACCACTGGGGTTATTGAAATAATTACCTTGTCTGTCCCCACCTGTAAGTGAGACACCTGAATCATCCTTCACAACATGTGGGAAGAAGTTCTTAACAGCCTTAACATCACCACATAGTGTCACTTCACTGAAGACTGAGCACTGTCCTTGCTCCAAAAAGCTTCTGAGTTTGCTCGTGAAAACTTTTTAATATACAAATAATCTGAAGGAAAAACTTCAAAATTTTATTGTTCAATGGCAGAGAACTTTCAGTTATTTTAATTTTTCCTTTTCTTATAAAAATGAAGATTAGGGGAAAATATAAAAATGAAAAAATTCGGTGAATACAGAATGAAATCTAATGAAACATTATTGTTGCAATCAAAATATCTATAAAGAGAACAATTTATATATTCATAAATTTGCCTGATAATGTAACTGTAGTCTTATCAGTTTAATATATTACTGAAAGTATACTTACTACTTCTGGTGATATCTTTAGCTTTCCAGAAGTCTGTATACTGTGTGTTACCCAACCCCTTTCTCTGTAAAAAAATAAAGAATATGGTAGTAACTGTTTTTAATATTGCATAGCATTTCAGCTATTAACATTAAAATGTTTTTGATTCTAAATAGAATTACTATCTTGCACTTATACATAGGATTAATCTCCCTCATTTTATAAGTGTAATAAAATAAAATTAAATAATAAATACCTCCTCAAGCAGCTGCTTGCCAGAGGTCTGACAGGAGCCTGTCAGTTTAATATGCCACAGTAAAAAGATCTGTGAGGATGGAAGGTCAGATTTTTTGCCAACTGCACGTGGTGTTTCCAGGTGGTCACCCTCCCAAGTACTGACTGCACCCAAAGCTGCTTAACTTCGGTGATTAGACAAGAAGCAGTGTTTTCAGCTTGGCATTGCCATTGGCTTAAATAAATACTCCCTCAAACAGCTGCTTGCCACAGAGGTCTGACAGGAGCCTGTCAGTTTATATGCCACAGTAGAATATCTGAGAGGATGGCAGGACCTCAGCAGAAAACAACACAAACATCCATGCCTCACCCGGGGCTCGAACCCAGGTCCCTTAGATCAGTAGCCAAAATATTAAAATGTGAAAGTTCAGATAATAGTGAATAAAAAAAAATTAAAAATTTAAAAAATACCTATCTTCCTAAAAAGTAGAAAATGAACCTAAAACATATTGATGGTGCAAATATTCATTTCAAAGGAAATAGGGAGCCCTATCTTCCTTTGAAGTGAATACAAATTTGGTGACTGATTGCACCATCAATACATTTTAGGCTTATTTTCTACTATTGAGGGCACATATGGGAAGATAGGTATTCTGGAAATTTTTTTAATTTAATTGCATTTTTCTTTTTGTCACTAAAAACAACTATTTTCAGAAACTTCCATTTGACATATGACTCATAAAGATGACCACATTTTTACTCCCCCTTTTTTCACAGTCATGTTTGATGTAGCCCATAACAATGGAGATGTCACAAGCTTTAATTTGAGATACAACTCATTAAAGTCACCCCACCCCCAAAATTTCTGTCCCCATTCGAGGGGTTGGGAGAATAATTTGAAGTAGTCTATGACAGTTCTAATGTGAGCTATCATTTGATACCTAACTTGTAACTGTATGCCCTGATATGTGGAAGATATAGTAGAATGATTTTCATATTTCTCCATTTTTAGGGGGAAAGAAATCAAGGGAGTATATTTTTATTGTCCACAACATTCCCCACATCCCAAACTTTTATTTGACAAGCAACATGTTTCATCCACCCCTTGGGTTCCGAAGATATAGTGGAATTTTTTTTCATATTTCCTCTTTTTTGGGGAGGGGAGAAAAGGGGGATTTTTCATAACCTGCGACACTTCCCTTGTCACAAGCTATGATTTGACATGTGATTATTAATTTCAGCACTCACATTCTAGAGATATAGTGGAACAATTGTTTTCATATTTCAGTTTCTTTAGGGGAAAAGAATCCACGAGGAGTCAAAATTTTTATAGCCTATGACACTCCCTGTTGCCTTCAAAACATATGGTGGAACAACTGTTTTGGCAAATCCACATACAAAATTAAAAGGATGAGAAAAAAGCAACAGGAAAATAGGTAAAAATTTCTGCTTTTAAATTAATAAATGAAATTCTTAATCTGGGAAATCTTCTACAAAAAATAAATTTTGCTTTAGATTGATGATATTTTTTTGACATATTTACTCATATATTAAGGAAGATATCACTCTGAATTTAACATCGATAAATTTTAGAGGAAAAATTATCTTGAACCAGGTGGGATGTGAACATATCATGTACTCTGAACCACTGAGCTACTGGCTACTGATCAAGATCTCTAATTGATTGCTATGAACTTTTTACCAACAGTACACAATTCTCCGTGTCTCATGAAGATATTGTCCCAGCTGCTCTCAGCCTCAACAAACAATGACAAGCGTGTCATGAAGATGGCAAGTATATTCTGTGTATACAATTGTTTTAGATTGAAGAGACTTTTTCCGACATATTTATTCATATATTAAGGAAGATATCACTCTAAATTTAACATCAATTTTACAGGAAAAATTGTCTTGAGCCGGGTGGGATACGAACTCACGACCTCCTGATAACGTCAGGTGCTCTGGACCACTGAGCTACCAGCTGCCGATCAAGATTTCCTCTAATTAATGCTATGACTTTCTTCATGGAAATTCAGAGTAATATTTTCCTTAATAAATTTTGCTTATTTAAAAAAAAAAAACTAAAATATAAATAGATCCTAACTGGCAAGTACAATAAGCTATGCCCAACACTGAATGTCTATTTGTTACCTACTTATCTTCCTATTCCTTTCACTGTTCCTTTGTCTGTCTGTGGATTTGTCAAAACAGTTATTCCACCATTTCTTTCACACACAACAAACTTAATGATTTATTTGTCAAATAATAGCTTATGGCACAGGTAGTGTCACAGACAAAAAAAATGTTGACCCCCCACACTTTCTTGCCCCTTAAAAAAGGGAAAATATTGTCGTATCCCTCACATTTTCTAATTTATTGCTTTGTGCTGTCCCATGGCCAAGTGGTTAGCACACTTGGCTACTGATCTAAGGGACCTGGGTTCAAGCCCCAGATAAGGCATGAATGTTTGTTTTTCTGTTGAGGTCCTGTCATCCTCACAGACCTTCTACTATGGATATAAACTGACAGGCTCCTGTCAGACCTCTGTGGCAAGCAGCTGCTTGAGAGGGTCTCTATTATATGTGTATTTTCAAAAGTGTTTTAAATGGGAATGTTGCTCATTAGTCATGTGTGGCCAATCTGTGCAGTTTCCATGTGCTCTAGAAATGAGCGCATTAAATGGTTTTATGGTATCACCGTCACTACCCCTCCCCATTTGTAGTCGGAAGGGTTAGGGTGTGAGTCACCAAGAGGAGAGACAGGGAGATGCAGAAATAAACAAGAGAGAAGGAGAGTATCAAAGTGACAGCTCTTTCTCGAAAACCTTAAAGGAGCAAGGTTCGGTTCTATGTGAACCAGGTTACGTAGGCAGGGATATCCTCTCGCCAGGTTTTGAGGTCTGTAAAACAATTTCTGTATGGGGAAAGTATAGATTTACACTTTATTAAGTGAATGCCTGCAAGGGCAAAGCAGCATTCAAGCTAAGATAAGCTGATTGGAGAAAGTCTCCAACGAATATCATTTTAAGTCATTTTACTCAGCAAAGTGTTGAGCACTGCTAAGGCTCACAGAATCTAGCACATTCCCATATGGCACATATATACTGGTCTCAAAATTAAAAGAAAATTGACAAAAACACATATAGTTTCCGATATATGAAAAAGAATGCACTGAAAATGGGTGAACATGGAAAATATGCTACATGGAAAAATATCCTGCATTTACAGTTGCCGCATGTAAGCTGGAATATGCAAATTATGAATGCATTAAAAAGATGTGCAAGTCTGCTCACAGCTTCTAGCTGTTCTAGGCAACTCTTGCTTTCACTTCAGTGGCAAGTCGAGCTGATTATGTCCCATAGACATCATATGGATGATTTTCAGCTGTGGAGAGTGATTGGAAGGATGGAAGCAGGTCAGTATCAGACAGAAGTTTCCAGAACATTGAATGTTCTATAATATGTCCTGTCAAGACTCTAGAGACAGTTTCAAAAGGCAGGTGTTTGTCACCAACCAGGACAAGGCCAGCCAAAACTGCTGCAGATGATTGCTATATGTCTTACTGCCAGATGGAACAGTGACAACTGGTAGACACTGTCTTTGGAGCTTGCAGCAGCTACAGGAAGACGGTTTCAAGACATACTGTTTACAGGAGACTTCGCTCACCATCATCAAGTTCATGTGGTTGACAATTTTCTCGAAGAGAAAGGTATTCACTAAATGGAGTGACCACTCAGCTCTCCTGACCTCAATCCCAATGAGCATGTAAAATATATTCTAGGGAGACGCACTGGAGCTCATCAGCCCGCTCCCAGAACCCTCCATGAACTCAGAACAGCATTTGTCGAGGAGTGGTCATTAATACCTCAAGACCTCATGAATACTCTTATAAACAGTATGAAGAATTGTTGCTTGAGCTGCATGGCTGTCAGAGGTCCTTCATATCAATTGCACAATTATGATCTTAATGCATGCACATTATATGATAATGAATTTCTTCTGCTTGATTTACATTTGTAATGTAATAACAAACCTTTTTACCATATTTCATTACATTCCTTCAAAAATACTTTGAGTTATGTACGAATTTATACATTATCTTTTAATTTTGAGCACCAGTGTATATATGCGAATGTATATAGTGTAAATAAATGGTATGTTGTCCTCTGTAGCATAGATTTACATTTAGATAGATGAAAGAAGTAACATCTGCTGGTGCATCAGCAGATGTTACTTCTTTCATCGAAACATCACATTTGGCACACACAAACTGCCCATTTAAGCATGGCGTAAAAACCAGTGGATCTGTGATTTCATCCAGAATGATGGATAGAGATTAATTTGAATAATTAATTAAACGAAAAATTAAAAGGTCAGGGGTTCACCACCCCACACCCCAACATGACAAATATGAAAATGATTGTTCTGCTATATCTCCAGAACACAAATGCCAAAAGTAAAAAGCTATGCGTCATATGAAAGCTTGTGATTTGAGGAGTGCCATAGGATATAAATTAGAAGAATGCATATTGCCTCTGGTGGCATAAAAAAATCTCATTTTCAGAGAGAATGAAGATTTTCATTTACCTACTTTTTCACTCCTTAAAAGTTTTTATTTGAGCTAATGGATAAAATAATGAATAAAATAATTACATATTTATCTCCATATGATGGGGAAAATGTAGATAGTAGTATTTTATTAGTAATTATACAACATAAAAAGTTGCCTTCTATTTCTTAAATTTAAAATGTTGCTTTTCTCACACCTCTCTGAGAAAAGGGGGCAAATTGTTGCTATCGATCTAAATCTGATTTTCTACCACCAAAATTTTAAATTTCTACCATAAACTTGCAACATTCATTAAAAGTTTTACCCTTTCTAATCTAACTAAAAAAGTTTTCTAATTGTCTCTTGAAAAAGAAACAACAACAACAACAGATGCATTTCCCAACTACCTGCAAATAAAGAGTAAATTCATTGCTGCCAATGGAAACTTCATGACCTTCACGTTCCACCACCAAAATTTCTAGCATAAATGCATCATTTGCAATACTATTTAAAAATTTAGGAATTTTCAACTTTTCCACCATTAGAGGGTGCAATTATAGCCATAGGAAGATTCCAAAATTGCAAATCATAATATTTCATTACTTAGTCAACGTAAAAATAATGTTTAATTTATCTTTAAAAACACTTAGCTCTTAACCAAAAAAAGGTGCATTTCCCCTCCCCCTGGGTCTAAGAGGAAAACTTCATAACCTTCACATTCCACCACCAAAGATTCGAATTTCCAGCATTAACTACATCATTTACAATATTTGTTTGAAATTTTTGAATTTTAAATTTTTTCCACCATTAGAGGACATAATTATAGCTTTTGGTACATTCAGAAAGGGCAAATCATAATATTTCATCAACACCTATCAAATACAAAAAGAATTTTTATCTCTAAAAACAAATTTTTCTTAAAACAAAAAAAAAAGTCTCCCCCCCCCTCCTCTAAGGGAACAACCCATTGATGATTAAGAAAACTTGCAATCTTCACATTAAAGGTTTATTTCTGTCCCTGTGTACATCATCATCATCATCATCATCATCCTCAAGCAGCCATGGGCTACGGAGGTCCAACCAGACCGTGCAATTTAGTTCTCCAAGCAAGTCTATCCTGAGCTACATCTACTGCATCTGGCCACTGCACACCAATTCTAACAAGGTCCTGTTTGACATTGTCTGCCCACCGCATCCTAGGTCTCCCCTTCTTTCTGAGGCCTTTAGGCACACTGTTCATAACCCTATTCGCCAATCTATAATTATTCATACGGGCAACATGGCCAAACCAACGGAGTCTCTCTCTGCATAATATGCTGCTTAAAGGAGGTTGCAAACTCCTTTTCCTAATCTCATCATTAGTTACAAAGTTGAACCACCTAATGCCCAAGATACTGCGTAAGCATCTGGAATCAAAAGCATCTAGTTTCCTGTTATCTTGTTTACAAAGTGTCCAAGTTTCACTACCATAACTAACCCTAGAAAGAACCAAACTATTATACAGTCTAATTTTAGTCTTTAGGTGTATACGCCTATTTCTCCACACTCTCCATAGATTCTTAAAAGTCCCAGCAGCAATCCCTATTCGTCTGTTAATCTCATGCCGCACATCACCATTATCTGTTACATAGCTCCCAAGATAATTAAACTGTGACACCTGCTCAAGACTGCAACCATTCAGATTAACTGAATCACAGCCTGCCTGACCAATTTTCATCACTTTAGTTTTCTCTCTGTTTATAACCAAACCTACTCTACTACCAGTCTCATCAACAGCTCGAATGAAAGAGTTCATCTCATCAACATCATTTGCCAAAAGGGCTAAATCATCAGCATAATCTAAATCAGAAATTTTCGTATCTCCAGCCCATTTAAGGCCAAAATCTTTCCCTTGAAGTGAATTTCGCATAACATAATCAATAACCAAGCTAAAGAGAAAAGGAGACAAAATGCACCCTTGTCGAACACCAGAAGTAATGTTAAACCAATTGCTACAAGCCTTACCAACTCTCACACACGACTCAGTGTTATTATAGAGAGCTTTCATAATGTTAACTAACTTGTCTGGTATACCATATGATCTCACAATCAACCACAAATTATGACGATCAACAGAGTCGAAAGCCTTTTTGAAATCAACAAAGCTAGCAACCAAAGGTTTCTGAAACTCTAAACATTTCTCAAGAATCTGCCTAAGTGAAAATATCTGATCTACACATCCCCTACCACTTCTGAATCCACATTGCTCATCACGCAATTGCCTGTCAACCAGATTCTTAATTCTATTAAGCACAATCATGGAAAGAACTTTACCTGGAACAGAGAGTAGGCTGATACCCCTATAGTTATCACAAGAACTGCGATCACCTTTTTTGAAAATAGGGATAACAATAGCTCTGGTAAAATCCTTAGGAACCATGCCTTTATCATAAAAGAGATTCAGAATTTCAGTCATCCAAGTGGTAACCGAAACATTCCCAGCTCTAAGCATTTCCGTAGTAATTTCATCTACCCCTGGGGATTTATGAAGTTTAAGTTTAGAAACAGCCAAACTAACTTCAGATTGTGTTATAGGGCCAACATTAAAGCCACCAATGCATCTATCATCATTGCAAACAATGGGAGTAGAACTAACTACATTGTTTAGAACATCACTGAAATGCTCAGCCCACCTAGCCATGACAGAATCCTCCCCTTCTATAACCTTACCTTGTTTATCCTTCAATCCTTGTATGCCTGTCCGTTTTCTACCACACAAAACATTAACTATCTGGTACAGCTCTCTGCTGTTGTGCTGTCTAACTGCTTCCTCGGCTTTGTCAGCCAAACCATCAAGCCAAAAATTTTTATCAGCAGCTAACTGATCCTTTACAAGTTTATTAAGGTCTCTGTAATGCTTTCTATTAGGACTAGTAGGGTATTGATTAAGGGCATTCCTGCAGTTCTTTCTTTCCGAAATAAGCTCAAGTGCCTTATCACTCAGATAATTTTGCCTCTTCTGCTCCTTTTTTCCTAAAAGAGTACTGTTAGTGTCCAAAAAAGCCTGTTTAAAATGATCCCATTCTTCCTCAACTTCAGTAGTAAGCAAACCATGACTGTCATAATGACTAAGTAACCTATCATGGTAAGCTTTGGCTATAACTGGATCTTTCAGAGCTTTAGTATTAAAAGTAAATTTTTTAACCCTAGCACAACACTTTTTAAGTTTAAGTTGCAACACACTTTTAACAAGGTAATGGTCAGATCCAATTTCAGCTCCCCTATATGCCCTGGTATTCCTAACAGAACTAGTCCATTTGCTGTTAATTAATATGTAATCAATCATATTCTTATGCAGCCCATCAGGTGAAACCCATGTGTACTTATGTATGTCGCGGTGTTTGTAATAAGTGTTAGTTATTCTGAATCCATTGAGTTTACTTACCTGTAGGAGACGTTGCCCATTGCTATTGCAGCTACCAATACCAAAAGGGCCTATTACTCCTCCCCAAAGGTCAGAGTCAGTACCAACTTTGGCATTGAAGTCACCAAGAACAAGGGTAATATCTCCTTTCTTGACAGAATTCAAAATATCCTGAAGTTGTTCATAAAACCTATCCTTCTCATCCTCATCGGCATCCTCAGTGGGGGCATAACAGCAGATAACATTCAAGTCTTTAACGCTTGTCTGAAATTTTGCTGTAAGAAACCTTTCATTAATGCACTCATATCCTAGAAGAGCATCACTAGCGTGTCTGCTGAGAAGCAGACCCACGCCTTGGTGATGCTTTTTGTCGTCCCTCCCTGAAAAGAGAAATTTAAGATTATTTTTAAGAATCTGACCTTTATCTGTCCATCTGGTCTCTTGCAAGCCGAGAATATCTAAATTATAACGGTGGAATTCTTGTGTGAGGACATCAAGAGAAAAAGCTCTGTGCAGAGTCCTCACATTCCAACTACCTATGGAGAGAAAATGGTTAGTGGGATGTTTAAAGAAACTATGTTTATTGAGAGAGGGAATGCCGACAATATCAAACAGCCCCCTAATCGCAGACATGGGGCAAAGACCCGTTCCCCCACTACTAAAGGCTGAAGCCATCTACACTGGAAGACTTCCTCCAATGTAGAATTTGACGATGCCAATAGAAGCAAAGAGTTCAGGTGCCTGCGATGACTTCTGCTCAGGATTATCCACCAGCTGATAAACATATCCTGTGGATCTTTCACTTGGGGCTGTCAACCCACAAACAAAAAGAAAACACAGCGGAAGATTTTCCCTCCACAGAAGCCCACCAGTGCAGCAAAATCAGAATCCATAATCAAGCTCAGAGCCATATATCTGTCCAGTCCAGTAGGTTTATATGGTCAGCACCAGGACCCTGTGTGGTTGACCACTCCTCAGCAGGGTAGAAAAAAAAGAAAAGTAGCCATAGTTGTCCAGATCAGTAGGCCACACTAATCTGGCAGCCCTCCCCTTCCGTTCACTTCCACAAGAGAGTATCTCTTTTGAAAGTTACTAACGGTCCGCACCACGAGAAGGCGGGGTTGGACATTAGGTGCTAGGCCTGGCCGGTTCTATGCATCATCACAGGGGATTGGTGCATAGCTCTCCTTCCAGTGACTACCTAGCTACCATTTACAGACCCCCTGTGTACACTTGGTCCCAAAGACAGTCAATTTAAAAAAAAAAAAAAAAAAAAAAAAAAACAGCAACAAAGGTAAAAAAAGAAATATCTTATACAAACTTAAATCACTTTTTAAAACAAATTACTTACATAGGAACTGGACAGCCACATCCTGGAAAATTCGAATGGGACTGGGACTTCCTACTGCTTGTAGTGCTACTAAATGTCAGTTTCAATCGTTCTCTTTTTTCTGCTACGGGAAAAGTTAAAATAATAGAGAAAAAAACAAATGTGTTTTTACTTAAACTATGAAAATGTTTCGTTTCTAAAATAATATGATAAAACAAGTGAAATGAAACACATAAATATCTACTGACTGTTCCTAAATATTTAACTAAACACAAAAAAGTAATGTTGGTATGCACACCAAATGATAAAACAATGAGAATATTTTACTTTCTTTAGAACAAAAAGGAAACTAAATCAAAATATTCGTGGATAAGACGGAGGAGGGTGTTCGAAAAGTTCTTGACACATTTCTGTAGATTTGCACTCATTTTTCTGAAGTTAATCAGCTATGACTTGTTCAAAAGCTTGTCTAAACTTGTTATTATGTGTTAAAAACAATGGCCATATCATCATTTCTCTCTTTGCTGGAGGTGTGTAAATTTCAGTCTGTGAAATCTGTGCATTGTTGCTATGGAGCTTACTAGAGATGATGAAAGACTTACATTTTCACAAGGATGCAGCTTGAGGATGACATGAAAAACATTCATGCTAATTTATCACAAGTACAGGGGATCCTGCCTGTTCATATGGCACTATTATGAGAAGAATACACAAATTCAGAGAAGGACAGCAGAGCTTAAAAGGCCTCCCTCATGCAGGAAGATTGAAGAAGGCTGTGAATGAGAGAACCATTGCTGCTGTTTGTTAACTCATTACGGAAAACCCACACATCAACGTATAAGTAGCTATAGTTTAGATATCACTGGAAATAATTATTCATCAACATTTAAAGTTCTGAAAATTCTATGCCAAATGGGTACCCCACAAACCGACAGAACTGCAAATATGGGCTAACAATGTTTGAACCTAGTGGCCCCCAAATGGGTGGCCTAATGTGTTTGAAACCTAATGGTCCCCAAACTCTCAGAAAGATCGACAACTATGTTTGGGTTGTGGAAGATGAATCACGTCCGTAAATTCTCCAACAAGACTTTTGCTCAGAGAAGAGGATGATCACAATTTTTTTTCAATTCCCAAGGAGTGGTAGCTGTGGACACCTTACCTGAAAAAATGACTATATATGGCCAAATACTACACCAACATTGTTTTGTCCAAAATGGTTAAGGAGATGAAGGAGCAGCATCCAACAACAGAAGATCTTGCACCAAGATTTTTGGTTGTTTCCAAAAAATAAAAAAGAATTTGCTTGGAAGCCTTTTTCAAGGGTGCAAGACCTTGCAAAATGCTTTCATCTAGCATTGTGGAATATTCCCCAACAGGAGTGCCACCAAGAATTCCAGAATTAGTGTAGAAGTCTGCAACTTTGCATAGATGCTGGAGAAGAGTATTTGAAGGACAGTAAAAGTTTTGTTTTGATAAATGCAACGGTTTTTGTTCTGCAGATTCATGTCAAGAACGTTTTGAATTCTCCTCGTAATGCATAAAAATGTGTGATGGTTAAGTCATGGTCAAGTTCTTAACAATTTTGTTGGTCTGCTGGATAAGATTATACAGGGTGATTCATTTGAAGGATGTCCCAAATTGATATATAATTATTCATTTGGGGCCTCCTACCAGTGAATCATGCTGTACTTAACTGAAAAAGAACAAAACTTTCCAAAACTTACAGATGTATATTGTTTAGATGATTTTAATTTATTTTACAATTTCATGAAACATTTCAATGAATTAAATAGAAAACTACTAAGCTGGGAACAAGATCATTTTAACAATGTATAAACATATAAAGGCCTTTGAAATGAATCTTGAGGTATTTGCAAAAGATCTCATTCTTTACAAATTTCCTTTTTTTTCCCCCCAGCATTTAAAGAAACACCCTTTAAATTTAACTTATTTTGCTGACAAGAATCAACAAAAGAGACATTTTGAAAAAGTGCATATCAATAACAGACAAGAAACAAATATTTATTAAGAGGTTCAGCCAACTGTATCAAACGGATAACATGCATGAGTGAGAATTATTAGTCCCAATTAAGAACATTATTTTATCAGAATGGAACTTTCTACCAAATTCATTTATATCTATGAAAAAATTACTAAAAGCTCTGTTAACCCTTTAACAACCAGAACAGCCCAAAACGGTCAAGATTTTGAAATGGACTAGTCCGAATAGTGCTATTTCTTTGTCTTTACTACCCTCTACCTTTTTATCAGATTTCTTGGGCATTAAAGGGTTAAAGATGTTCATTAGGCAGACATATGTTTATGAGCAATTGTTTTCTTCACTAACTTCATAAAATATACAATTAAAAGTCTCTTGGTAAGGTAAAGATTTAACTGCTGCATGTGAGTTTAAAAACCACTATTTATGAACAATATAGTTAATACAAAATATATAACATTAGTCAAACAACAAATTTCTTGTTAAATATATTTTGAAGTGCATATCTATATTGTTATACATAATTATGTTCATATCTGGCTGTTAGTCCACTAGGTTGTATCCTCGACATCTTGGGAATAATCTCATGAACGAGGTTGGGTTGTTTTACCAGTGAGCATCACTTATTTGCATATAATAGGCTAAGTTGCCAAGTCACAAAGGCCCTGAGGAGTCACAGAAGGTTGGGGTAGGGCTGATATGGACAACTATGGCTACTTTTCTTTTTTTCTACCCTGCTGAGGAGTGGTCAACCACACAGGGTCCTGGTGCTGATCATGTAAACTTACTGGACTGGATTATGGTTCTGAGCTAGATTGTGGATTCTGAATTTGCTGTACTGGTGGGCTTCTGTGGAGAGAAAAACTTCTACGTTTTCTGTTTGTTTGTAGGTTGACAGTCCCAAGTCAGTATATTCACAGGATATGTTTCATCAGCTGCTGGATAATCCTGAGCAGAGGTCATCGCAGGCACCTGAACTCTTGCTTCTACTGGCATCTTCAAATTCTACATTGGAGGAAATATTTCAGTGTAGATGGCTTCAGCCTTTAGTGATGGGGCGAACAGGTCTTTGCCCCATGCCTGAGATTAGGGGGCTCAATAAACATAGTTTCTTTAAACATCCCACTAACCATTCTGTCTCCATAGATAGTTAGAATTTGAGGACTCTGTACAGAGATTATTCTCTTGATGTCCTCACACAAGAATTCCATTGTTATAACATTAATATTCTCGTCTTGCAAGCAACCACATGGACAGATAAAGCTTAGATTCTGAAAAATGATCTTAAATTTCTCTTTTCAGAGAGGGAAGATCATAAGCATCTCCAGGCAACCTCCATAAATCAGCAACTTACTTTAATCAGCATATTGTGCAGAGAGACTGCTTTGGTTTGGCCATGTTGATCATATGGATAATTATAGATTAGCGAATAGGGTTATGAACAGTGTGCCAAAGGCCTCAGAAAGAGGGAGAGACCTAGAGTGAGGTGGGCAGACAATGTCAAACAGGACCTTGTTAAAATTGGTGTGCAGAGGCCAGATGCAGCTCAGGACAGATATGATTGGAGAACTAAATTGGGCTGCCTGACTGGACCTCCATAGCCCATGGCTGCTTAATGATGACGATGAAATCTCAGTGCTTGCCCAGGCGGGACTCGAACCTGGGAATTGTAGATTATTAGCCTGGAATGCTACTGACTAAGTCATTTCCCTCCCTCCCACCACTTTTTAGCACAGCAATTTTAACTTATCAATAATTCATGTCCATCTGCACCTTCCACTAAAAAGAAAAGTACCCATTGCTATTGTACATAAAATTTTCTTTTCTTTTTAAATATCACTCACATACAATATTATTTGGCTTTCTCTAGTAATGATGCATATATTATACACTGAGATGACAGTTTATTAAGTGCACCATCCCTCGTCACATAAATGGCTCATTCCAACACATAATATGTCACATGAACGTGACGTGCAGTATAAATCAGGCAGACCAGCTCTTTGAGCATCAGAGTTGGAATGAATGCCAGAATGGGCAAAAACAGTGACCTGAGCTACTTTGAATATGGCATGATAATTGGCTTCCAATTATCATGTCAACAAGTTTTCATTGGCTTCCACAGTCCCAGATCTAAACCCTATGGAGTATCTTTGGGATGAGGTTGTAAGGACTGTTCACAGCAAGACTGTGCTGCCATCCAATTTGCAGCAACTGCATGACAATCATTTCCACATGACAAAACATTATTGCAAAATGCATCCAGCATCTTGTAAGTTTCATGCCTTGACAAATTCGGGCTGTTCTGGAGGCACAGCATGCTACAAGGTAGGTGTACCTAATTAAATGGCATCTCAGTGTATGTATACATACCATTTAATACAAGAATCAAAATATAAATCAGTTACTTCTCAATACCCCCCCCCCCTCTCCCAAGTCCTGGCTGTAGATTTTATTGTCAAGTTAGAAATAATTATTTTTGGTGATTAGTTTTAGTGCTTCATAAATGGGCGTTGATTTCAGGAAGGGATAATTTTTGTGCTTCTGTGATTTTTGTCTGAATAACACGACATTATTAAAAAATTGACATGACAATGACAGAATTAAAAACTGGAGTGGAAACAAAGAAACCACATGAAGTGTGACTAATTTGCTGTAGGGAGGAATGGACAAATCCTTGAGTGTGTTGAGAAATTCTGCCATAGATTTCATAAGAAAAATTGAGATATTTTCTAGAAAGAATGTTGGAGATGATTTTTTGCACACTAAGGGTTGAATGGGGTGATTATCTTTGTGCACTTTGCACTGGACAAACATATTCATGATGCCTAACAGGTGGATGGTACTGCCCACTTATTGAGGTCCTTGGGGTGCCACTGGTTGTTTTTTAGCCTGCAGATTTTGTTTTTGATGCTAATGGTTGGGTTGTTTTACCTCTGAGCAACATTTTTTGCACACAATGGGCTAAATGCCCTGGCTACAAGGACCCCGAGGCTCAGAGAAGGTTGGGAGGTGGGTTGGGTTGTTTTACCTCTGAGTGGCACTTTTTTGCACACCATGGGCTAAATGGCCAGGTCACAAGGACCCCGAAGGCTCAGAGAAGGTTGAGGGATGGGACCCACTGGAACAGCTGTTGGGAGACAGATGGTGGCCTACTGTCAAGGCCATCCAACGTGTTCTTTAATGTGCACAGGATATGGCTCTCCCGCACATGGAGCCACAGCTTAATGTCCCATCCAATGGACGGTGGCCTTCCAAGCCCATTGGTGTTCCCTAGTGACCCGTGGGCATGGTGGGGAATTTTGCAGAGATAAATCTCAACGCTGACCCAGCTGGGACTCGAATCTGGGAACTACAGATTACGAAACTGCCGTGCTACTGACTGAGCCACCCTCGCCCCATGGGAGGTGGAAACCCACTGAACAGCTGTTGGGAGACAGATGATAACCTCCTGTGTAGGCCATCCAGTATGTTTTTCAACATGCACAGGATATGGCTCTCCCATAGATGGGGCCAGGGCTTAACATCCACATCTGATGGATGGCAGCCTTTCAAAGCCTACTGGTGTTCCCTACTGACTGAGGTCAGAGAAGGTAGTTTTGCAGAGATAAATCTCAATTCTGGGCCAGGAGGGACTCAAACATGGGAACTACAAATTAAGAGTCTGTCATGCTACCAACTGAGCAACCCCCCTACTCCACCCTCAGTGCTAGTTGTGGGGCCAGAATTTACACTAGTACAATTGGAGCTACTTATTAAAGTCCAAAATTTTGGCATCATAGCCATTTTTGTTCACGATAATAAATTGACATGGTTTGTCAGCTAATGCAATGTCAGGGGTATTTCTTATATTTTTTAAGACCCGAAAATATTCTTGAGAAACTTATTTCTAAGTAGGGGGAGAATTTTGCTGGGAGCAAAATGAATGAAAGAATTTGTCTCATGGCATTAATTTTATGCTGTTCCAGATATCTGCCCACATTATTGATCATATTTTCAATTTTTGGCAATGATCTTTTTTTTTTTTATATTTTATGAAATTGGCTGAATTTAGGGTCCTGTTCCAGAGCAGCCAGTTTGCTATGGGAGAAGTTTTTATCAGACAGATTAATAATATGAAGGAGTTTAAAGTAGAGTAAAACGGCTTATCCGAGGTTTCAGTGAATCAATGGATCTTTTTTAGATATTTCCATCTGGTATTTTTTTTTGTGTGTTTTCCTTCTGTGTAGTGGAGCCTTTCAAGTAGATCCATGAGCATGATGGGAGGATAGCTGTAGCAGAAATCTTAGGGCACCTGGAATGCCTCTGCTTCAATTCTCGAAATGTGTCACCTTTCCTCTTGTATTAAAGCATGAAGAAGCTTTCCCTCTGCGCAACATAATTTGACACAAACCAGATAGGCTGCTGCTGCTTGTGAGGTAGACTGACTGTGGGGTAAGGTTGTTCTGTCAACAGCACATAAGAAACCACAATTGTTCCATACTCATGACAAGTTTAAATGTGAAGTCTGTAATTCTTTCCATGCAATGATAAAGAAATAAATTTTGCAAATGTTACTTACCAGCGTAATTTATGTAGCTATACAATAGATGTAAAAAAATTTCTTTCTATGCTGGTGAACAGTTTTCACACAATGACTTTTGGCAAACATTACAGATTTCATTTATTTTCTTGCAAATTTCACAATCTGACACATGTGCCTTAAAAGCAATGTTAAAAACACAGTGACAAAATTTCACATTTAGTTTTTACACATAATCACTGTAATCCTACTTCAGCCTAGTGAAATACACCTTTCAAATCACTATCAACCTCAATCTCATTACACAAGATAGGTGACAGTCAATTTTATATCATAGTTGAGTACATTTTAAATTATTCTTAAAGTGGTAAGAGAGGAAAGATGTTTTTCACTGCTTTATCCAAGTTGGTATTGAAGTCTTTGGAGTTTGCAGGCTGACACACTCATTTAGAGACACACTGTTGATATATTTGTGGTCTATCACTTGTTGGGATGCCACTCCTGTTTACACACTCTTGAGTAAGTTGACACTACTGTTACATGTGCACTCAGTTATTCTGTGATATTTATCACTCTTCCTATCCATCACAGATGGACTAATTTATCACTCTACACTTATCTCACTTTATCACTATTGAACAGTATTTACCACTCTTCTTATCCATCACTGATGGATAGGAAGAGTGATAAATACCACAGAGTAACCGAGTGCACATGTAACAACATTATCGACTTAGTCAAGAGTGTGTAAACAGGACTGGCATACCAATAATTGATAGATGACAAATTTCATCAACAGTGTGTCTCTAAATGAGTGTGTCAACCTGCAAACTCCAAGGACTTCACCACCAACTTGGATAAAGTAGTAAAAAACACTTTTCCTCTCTTACCACTTTAAGAATAATTTAAAGTGTACTCAATTATGATATAATTGACTGTCACCTATCTCGTGTAATATGATTGAGGTTGACAGAAATTTGAAAGATTTACTTTATTAGGCTGAAGTAGGATTATAGCGATTATGTGTGAAAATTAAATGTAAACATGTGCCTTTTATGACTAAGTGAATTTATATTGGGGGCTGAAGGATTTCATGCTAATTCTGCATACTTTCTTTTATCAAGGTATGCACTAAGTAGTTTTTCAACAAGCTGTAGTGAAGTCACTCCAAGCAATCTTCTTGTAACATCTTTGCATAATATCCTTGAATTTAAAACTGCAAGATTTATTGAAAAAAACTTGAATGGGTCATCTTTGCCCACAGGCTTTTATGGTGTATTTTCTACACATTTGATCCAAAACATTTATACAATGTGTGTAGAATAGTCAAGTCCTATTCTTGTCTTTTGCAACACTGCTAATAGAAATAATAAAATCAACTCTGATGAGTATATACACATTTTTTCCTGGTTTGCACCTATATATATAGATAAATTTTTTTATATATTTAGATTATAAAGCTTTCCTCCTTCATCAGATTAACTCGGGACTCATCCAGTCTGCGTCTTGACCTTGGCAACGACACACATTCTACATGTGCATCACATTTACAATACATCCTGCCCATTATCACAGGCAGTACTTGTCTGATGATGTTCCAAACAGATACCATGAAATGAGTAGAAATACCTAGTCACAGCTATCTATTATAATCAACCAGAGCAGTGTACCAACAGGAAAGTGAAGTTCAAATTCCTTGGGCACAGAGTTACTGATAGGTATAACACCATCAATACAGCAGAGTATATCTTAACAATACCATAGCTAGGTGAGACCTCAGTCACCAACAAGTGAAAAGCATCAACACCAGACCTATGAAAGCTCCAGTAACCAGCCTCTGAAAGGAATGGCACACACTATGGACTTTTCGCTGCTGTACAGCACAAGAAGCTGACCAAGAATAACACAACTATGCCAAAGAGATAAGGCAGGTAAGATTATTTAACATTGAACTGCCACACACCAATAAACCAGAAGTAAGCCCATTAGTTGTCAATCGGCTGACTGTTTTTTCCCAATACTCTATGACTAGTATAGTACTATCAGTGTATATAGCATAATCTTTAAAATTTAATTCTGATTAACCTTTGATTATTACCTAAACACAGTTGAAATAATTTAAAATTTTCAGTTGAGCAATAAAATTTTTAAATTTATCCTTCAAACTACTTACATAAATAGTAATAGCACTTCTACTTATCATTATTTACTTAAAAAATTATTGCTCAACAACAGAGAATTTTAAGTTATTTTAATTAATTTCTGAGCAAAAAGGTCCTTTTAATTGTGTAAACATAGTTGTTTAAAATTCTGAAAAAAAAAACACTTGTTGAATACTGCCCAATGTTGATATTTGCAGCTTAAGGTGGAAGTTATCTTCTTTTGCAACTGACTGCAACAACTAAAGTAGTACTTTTGCTAATCACTCTCCTGTCAATTTCACAGAAGGAATTTTTCAATAGTTACATTTCTGCCCATTTTAATATATGGTTCAATAAGACAAAGAAAACTTTCACAAAGCTTTGGATAATTTAGATATGCATCATCTTTCCCTTAGCAAGGGAAACCATTTAAAACAATTTTAAAATTTATGTTGACAGCAGCCAAAATTTCATTTTAATTTATGAGATTTACTTTATATTGCATGAAACAGTACCTTTTTTGTGGTCAAAACTTTCATCAACACACAAGTTTTCTTCCAGGATTATAACATAACTGGCATCAATTACAAATTTATACCATACCTTGGATTCTACAGCAAGTTTGTTGTTTTGAAGTCACTCCCTTCATGTTTTTTTTCTACTATTAAATAAAAATAATCAATCAAAAAAAGTAAACAAGAGCTATAGTTGGGTTATCTTTGAGTGGCATTTTTTGCACACAGTGGGCTAAGTGGCCATGCCACAAGGACTCCAAGGGCTCAGATAAGACTGGGGAAGGGGACTCACTGTGCAGCTGTTAGAAGATATATGAGAACCTCCCATCAAGGATATCCACTGTTTCTTTCTGTAATGTGCAAAATGTCTGTAATGTGCAAAATGCTGTAATTTTCAAGCCCATCAGTGTCCTCTTTCTGATCAAGGGCAATGGGAGGGGGGGGGGGGGAGATAGGAAGGGTTAGCTAAGATAAATCTCAATGCTGGCACAGGTGGAACTCAAACCTGGGAACTATAGATAATGAGCTTGGTGCACTAACAACCAAGCTAACCCCCCACCCCAAAAGAGCTATAATAATTGCTCATAATGTTGTAGGTCAGTTTTTAAGCTTTCAATTCTGCAATAAGTATTATTGTTTATATGTGTAAACTGCCATAGCCTAGTTTTTAACCTACTGCATACTAATTTAAATGGCCTAGTTCTAGGTCTGCCTTATTATAAAAATAGCTAGAACTCTTAAAAAGACAATTTTGAAATATGCCCAAACATGTACAGCAATACCCCATTGAACATTCAAGATGCATTACTGGAGAACTTCCAGTGACCTAGCTTTTAAGTCATTATAACACGTTGGTATAAAAAATGTTCCAGCTTTATTTCAAAACTATGTAGTACAGTAAAATAAATTGAAGAAATTTCTTGATGTTTTTCTTCAACTATCAAGGAAGTCATCACTCTTAGTTTAACATTAATATCAATTTTAGGGGGAAAAATTGCATTGAGCTGGGTGGGATACGAACCCATGTCCTCCTGATAACGTCAGGTGCTCTGACCACTGAACTACCAGCCACCGATCAAGATCTCCACCAACTGATGTTATGAACTTTCTACCAACAGTACACAATTTCTGTGAAGATATTGTCCCAGCTGTTCACAAAGGGCTTCAAGAAGCAGATGACAAGTATGTTACATTAAACTAAGAGTGATAACTTCCCTGATAGTTGAACAAAAATTCAAGAAATTTCTTCAATTCATTCAATTGTATACTCATAACATATTTGCCATCTTCATGACATACTTATCATCTGCTTCTTGAGGCCTTTGTGAACAGCTGGGAAAATGCCTTCACGAGATACAGAAAATTGTGTACTGTAGGCAGAAAGTTCATAATCTCCCCTGTTGAAAATGTATGGCTTTTCCAATATAATAAACAACAGAATTATCTGGCAAATGTAGGGGAAATCTGTATACATTGATTTTTGAAGTCTGAAAATGTATTTGTCCCTCTTTATAATTTTCTTCATATGTGAAGCTGGATTGAAAATATTATTTTTTCGGCTATAAGTAACTTGCAGACTGATCCACATGCATTCAATTACTATGGAACCATCATCCACAAGGCTATTGAAATAATGACCTCACCTGTCCCCACCTGCAACCAAGACATTGGAATCACCCTTCACAACATGTGGAAAGAAGTTCTTAACAGCCCTAATGTCACCATTAGTGTCACTTCACTGAAGCTGAGGAGTGTCTTTTCTCCAAAAAGCTTCAGAGTTTTCTCCTAAAAACTTTTAATATGCAAATAGTTTGAAGAATAAACTTAAAAATTTTATTGCTCGGCAACAGAGAACTTTATGTTACTTTAATTTCTGTGCAAAAAGATCTTTTTAATTGTGTAACAAATTTCTATGTATAAATGTAGGTTGAAACTTGCAATTTTTCAACAGCTAAATGTGCTGTTTATTGACTGCAGTGCTTTACTAACCATGTTCAACCTAGTTCATGAACTTTTTGACTATACTATGTATAAGAAAATGACAATTTTGCTACTGACACACACAGACAACTGAATAAAAAATAAAACAGGTATATGCAGACACCTAACACACTTACAGAGTAGAAAGCTTTAACAGACATGAGCAGAATATTACAATTTAAGCAAGAGGAAAAGAATAAAGCAAAACTAAAAACATTTATTACAAGACCATGAGTTAACCAGCCAATTACAACAGATTTGAATTGATTTAAAACAATGATATATTCTTAAGTGTTACATTTGTGAAAATTAGGCACTGTGTTCAACAGAGGTAAGCTTGTTAGTAACTCCTTAATTTATCTTTCTTTTACATATTTCATTTACCCTGTGAGCAGCAATTATTAAGTGTGCTTATAGTCACTGTTACATTCCATTTCTTCTTTCATAGAAGCACTGAAATTTGCAAGGCATTAATTTTTCAATAGAAGCTTAAGTTTCTTTACGTTCCTTTGGAATACAGCACTTTTACATCAATCATAAGAACTTAATAGAAAATAAACTTTCAACAGGGTATTACTGTGTATTGACCAAATCTCTTGAATGAATGAAAAACTGCTAAAGATGAATGAAAATGAAACAAAAGCTAAGGTTATTTATTACAGTATCAAAAGTGAAGATGTGAAACATCATCATGTTACAGTATCAAAAGTGAAGAAGTATTATTATTTAGTGTATTATCAAGCAAAGAGTTTTAAAAGATTGCATTTAGAGTTGTTCACCATGGGCTAGACTCATTTTTAGTATGCAAATGGTTAATATAATTATTTAAAGCTTTCAAAAACAGTATACCACATACCAGGATGCTCCTCAAGTTGGAGACTTATGGTATTAAAGGCAAGCTTTTGCAGTGGACCAGGAACTGGTTAAACATAGGAAAAAAGGATTATTTCAAATGTGTACATAGTAGAGGCTTAAACACACCATACAAAATAATGTCAAATTTATTGTTAAACTTAACATTATGTATGGTTAAACTTTTGATGCTTTAAGAAAATAATATTATTTCAAATCAAGCATTTCACATATATTTTTCTGTCTTACTTATAAATATATCACTATTACACTAAATGTTCATACAGTCTCTAACATTGGTAACTAGTTTTGTGAAAAAAAAGAGTTTTGCTGATGTGCGGAATTCGAACCTGTCATGACAGATTTATGTCAGTGTTTTAAGACTGAAGACTTAAAAAAAGAAAAACTGAAGACAAAAAACGTATATATATTTTCACTATCATACCTGCTAAAACTGCAAGTAGGAGGTAGTGAAGAGGAAGGAATAGCTTTAGTTGGGCAAGTGCATTTAAAATCTCGGCATATTTTGGGCTAGTATGCTAGTGAAAGGGTTAAATCAATAATTGTTCCACAGGACATCTCTGTGATACTTTACTACTAAATGATTGATTTAGCACCAAGAATGTGAATGATAAATATTAAATTCTATCATATGAAGCAACTTGGTTGTCCATTTCCCAAAATAGATGGCACCATGAGCGAATCAAATAAAAAAAATGTGTGAAAGTTTATATGTCACATTACCCGAAGAAAAAACAGCAGTTGATGGTGTCATCATCATCCTCAAGCAGCCATGGGTTACAGAGGTCCAACTAGACCATGCAGTTTAGTTCTCCAAGCATCTCTCTCCTCAGCTACATCTGGCCACTGCATACCAATTCTAACAAGGTTCTGTTTGACATTGTCTGCCCACCACACCCTAGGTCTCCCCCTCTTTCTGAGTCCTTTAGGCACACTGTTCATAACCCTATTCGCCAATCTATAATTACCCATACGGGCAACATGGCCAAACCAAAGGAGTCTCTTTCTGCACAATATGCTGCTTAAAGGAGGTTGCAGACTCCTTTGCCTAATCTCATCATTAGTTACAAAGTTGAACCACCTAATGCCCAAGATACTGCTTAAACATCTAGAATCAAAAGCATCTAGTTTCCTGTTATTTTGTTTAAAATGTGTCCAAATTTCACTACCATAACTAACCCTAGAAAGAACCAAACTACTATACAGTCTAATTTTAGTCTTTAGGTGCATACGCCCATTTCTCCACATTCTCCGTAGATTCTTAAAAGTCCCGGCAGCAATCCATATTCATCTGTTAATCTCATGCTGCACATCACCAGTATCTGTTACATAGCTCCCAAGGTAATTAAACTGTGACACCTGATAAAGACTGCAACCATTCAGATGAACTGAATCCCAACCTGCCTGACCAATTTTCATCACTTTAGTTTTCTCTCTGTTTATAACCAAACCTATTCTACTACCAGTCTCATCAACAGCTCGAATGAAAGAATTCATCTCATCAACATCATTTGCCAAAGGACCTAAAATCATTTAGCATAATCTAAATCAGAAATTTTCGTATCTCCAGAACCATTTAAGACCAAAATCTTTCTTTTGCAGTGAATTTCGCATAACATAATCAAACTACAGAGAAAAGGAGACAGAATGCACCCTTGTCGAACACCAGAGGTAATGCTAAACCAATTCCTACAAGCCTTACCAACTCTCACACACGACTCAAGTGTTATTATAGAGAGCTTTCATTATGTTAACTAACTTGTCTGGTATATCATATGATCTCACAATCAACCACAAATTATGTCGATCAACAGAGTTGAAAGCCTTTTAGAAATCAACAAAGCTAGCAACCCAAGGTTTCTGAAACTCTAAACATTTCTCAAGAATCTGCCTAAGTGAAAATATCTGATCTACACATCCCCTACCACTTCTGAATCCACATTGCTCATCACGCAATTGCCTGTCAACCAGATTCTTAATTCTATTAAGCACAATCATGCAAATAACTTTACCTGAAACAGAGAGTAGGCTGATACCCCTATAGTTATTGCAAGAACTGCGATCATCTTTTTGAAAATAGGAATAATAATAGCTGTGGTAAAATCCTTAGGAACCATGCCTTTATCATAAAAGATATTCAAAATTTCAGTCAACCAAGTGATAAACGAAATATTCCCAGTGATTAGCATACCTGGTATGTTACTGGGAGATGGGTTCAAATCCCACTAATGCAAAACAAATTTTTTTCAGCTTACTGTTTCATGAGTCATATGTCATCTAGTTCTAAATTATTTTGTATAATGAAAGCATACTATACCTGGTCAGGTATAAATACTCTAGTAACAGATTTTCCTCTATCATATGCCACTGTTGTTAACAATCACAAGTTCACTCCATAGTGGCTAGTTTTGACCCATGGTTAGATGGGAAATGTCAAGAACGTAAATTTTGCCGAAAGGGACAAATAAAGCACAAGTTCAGATTTGAAAAGAACACCATTGATCTTCAGCATTTTTTTCTTTCATCTTACAGAGACAAGAACTCTCCAAATACATATTATAAAAATGCTTTTATAGTGTTGCCAAAGAAAACTATAAAAATTTCCATTTTGGATATCATTTTCTTTTATTGTGTTTAAAACTGTACACACACCTGCCTTCAGAACAAAATCAAAATATCAGACTTTATCTCAAAATGAAAATATTTGAAGTCCTCTGCAATGACAACACAACATCTGTATAATAAATTTGGAAAAAATTTTGTTTCATGCACAACCCCTTAAAATGCCAGAAGACACCACAGTTCCCATAGAACTTAGCTGCAAGCTTTTATATTTTCCCAAACAGAACTCAACCCTTTAGAAGACTTTAAATTAACCATGAAAATTAACAAATGACATTTTGCATAATAGCATGACCTAGTTTGGTCTGTAAATGGTAGCTAGGTAGTCACTGGAAGGAGAGCTATGCACCAATCCCCTGTGATGATGCATAGAACCGGCCAGGCCTAGCACCTAATGTCCGACCCCGCCTTCTCGTGGTGCAGACTGTTAGTACCTTTCAAAAGAGATACTCTTGTGGAAGTGAACGGAAGGGGAGGGCTGCCAGATTAGTGAGGCCTACTGATCTAGATAACTATGGCTATATATTTTTTTCTACCCTGCTGAGGAGTGGTCAACCACACAGGGTCCTGGTGCTGACCATATATCAGAGTATTATATCTGTCCACTGGACAGGACAGATATAATACTCTGAGCTTGATTATGGATCCTGATTTTGCTGCACTGGTGGGCTTCTGTGGAGGGAAAATCTGCTGCTGTGTTTTCTGTTTGTTTGTGGGTTGACAGCCCCAAGTGAATAGATTCACAGGATATGTTTATCAGCTGGTGGATAATCCTGAGCAGAGGTCATCGCAGGTACCTGAACTCTTTGCTTCTATTGGCATCGTCAAATTCTACATTGGAGGAAGTCTTCCAGTGTAGATGGCTTCAGCCTTTAGTGGTGGGGGAACGGGTCTTTGCCCCATGTCTGCGATTAGGGGGCTGTTTGATATTGTCGGCATTCCCTCTCTCAATAAACATAATTTCTTTAAACATCCCACTAACCGTTTTCTTTCCATAGGTAGTTGGAATGTGAGGACTCTGCACAGAGCTTTTTCTCTTGATGTCCTCACACAAGAATTCCACCATTATAATTTAGATATTCTTGGCTTGCAAGAGACCAGATGGACAGATAAAGGTCAGATTTTTAAAAATAATCTTGTTTCTCTTTTCAGGGAGGGACGACAATAAGCATCACCAAGGCGTGGGTCTGCTTCTCAGCAGACACGCTAGTGATGCTCTTCTAGGATACGAGTGCATTAATGAAAGCAAAATTTCTTTTTCTTTTTGAAATTTTTCTTACAGCAAAATTTCAGACAAGCGTTAAAGACTTGAATGTTATCTGCTGTTATGCCCCCACTGAGGATGCCGATGAGGATGAGAAGGATAGGTTTTATGAACAACTTCAGGATATTTTGAATTCTGTCAAGAAAGGAGATATTACCCTTGTTCTTGGTGACTTCAATGCCAAAGTTGGTACTGACTCTGACCTTTGGGGAGGGGTGATTGGCCCTTTTGGTATTGGTAGCTGCAATGGCAATGGGTAATGTCTTCTACATGTAAGTAAACTCAATGGTTTCAGAATAACTAACACATATTACAAACACCACGACATACATGAGTACACATGGGTTGCATAAGAATATGATTGATTACATATTAATTAACAGCAAATGGGCTAGTTCTGTTAGGAATACCAGGTCATATAGGGGAGCTGAAATTGGATCTGACCATTACCTTGTTAAAAGTGTCTTGCAACTTAAACTTAAAAAGTGTTGTGCTAAGGTTAAAAAATTTACTTTTAATACTGAAGCTCTGAAAGATCCAGCTATAGCCAAAGCTTACCATAATAGGTTACTTAGTCATTATGACAGTCATGGTATGCTTACTACTGAAGTTGAGGAAGAATGAGATCATTTTAAACAGGCTTTTTTGGACACTAACAGTACTCTTTTAGGAAAAAAGGAGCAGAAGAGACAGAATTATCTGAGTGATAAGGCACTTGAGCTTATTTCGGAAAGAAAGAACTGCAGAAATGTCCTTAATCAATACCTTACTAGTACTAATAGAAAGCATTACAGAGAACTTAATAAACATGTAAAAGATCAGTTAGCTGCTGATAAGAATCTTTGGCTTGATGGTTTGGCTGACAAAGCCAAGGAAGCAGTTAGACAGCACAACAGCAGAGAGCTGTACCAGATAGTTAATGTTTTGTGTGGCAGAAACGGACAGGTATACAGGGATTGAAGGATAAACAAGGTAATGTTATAGAAGGTGAGGATTCTGTCATGGCTAGGTGGGCTGAGCATTTCAGTGATATTCTAAACAATGCGGTTAGTTCTATTCCCATTGTTTGCAATGATGATAGATGCATTGGTGGCTTTAATATTGGCCCTACAACACAATCTGAAGTTATTTTGGCTGTTTCTAAACTTAAACTTCATAAATCCCCAGGGGTAGATGAAATTACTACAGAAATGCTTAGAGCTGGAAATGTTTCAGTTACCACTTGGATGACTGAAATTCTGAATATCTTTTATGATAAAGGCATGGTTCCTAAGGATTTTACCAGAGCTATTGTTATCCCTATTTTCAAAAAAGGTGATCGCAGTTCTTGTGATAACTATAGGGGTATTAGCCTACTCTCTGTTCCAGGTAAAGTTCTTTCCATGATTGTGCTTAATAGAATTAAGAATCTGGTTGACAGTCAATTGTGTGATGAGCAATGTGGATTCAGAAGTGGTAGGGGATGTGTGGATCAGATATTTTCACTTAGGCAGATTCTTGAGAAATGTTTAGAGTTTCAGAAACCTTTGGTTGCTAGCTTTGTTGATTTCAAAAAGGCTTTCGACTCTGTTGATCGTCATAATTTGTGGTTGATTGTGAAATCATATGGTATACCAGACAAGTTAGTTAACATAATGAAAGCTCTCTATAATAACACTGAGTCGTGTGAGAGTTGGTAAGTCTTGTAGCAATTGGTTTAGCATTACTTCTGGTATTCGACAACTGTGCATTTTGTCTCCTTTTCTCTTTAGTTTGGTTATTGATTATGTTATGCGAAATTCACTTCAAGGGAAAGATTTTGGCCTTAAATGGGCTGGAGATACGAAAATTTCTGATTTAGATTATGCTGATGATTTAGCCCTTTTGGCAAATGATGTTGATGAGATGAACTCTTTCATTCGAGCTGTTGATGAGACTGGTAGTAGAGTAGGTTTGGTTATAAACAGAGAGAAAACTAAAGTGATGAAATTTGGTCAGGCAGGCTGTGATTCAGTTAATCTGAATGGTTGCAGTCTTGAGCAGGTGTCACAGTTTAATTATCTTGGGAGCTATGTAACAGATAATGGTGATGTGCGGCATGAGATTAACAGACGAATAGGGATTGCTGCCGGAACTTTTAAGAATCTATGGAGAGTGTGGAGAAATAGGCATATACACCTAAAGACTAAAATTAGGCTGTATAATAGTTTGGTTCTTCGTAGGGTTAGTTATGGTAGTGAAACTTGAACACTTTGTAAACAAGATAACAGGAAACTAGATGCTTTTGATTCCAGATGCTTATGCAGCATCTTGGGCATTAGGTGGTTCAACTTTGTAACTAATGATGAGGTTAGGCAAAGGAGTTTGCAACCTCCTTTAGGCAGCATATTGTGCAGAGAGAGACTCCGTTGGTTTGGCCATGTTGCCCGTATGAATAATTATAGATTGGTGAATAGGGTTATGAATAGTGTGCCTAAAGGCCTCAGAAGGAAGGGGAGACCTAGGATGCGGTGGGCAGACAATGTCAAACAGGACCTTGTTAGAATTGGTGTGCAGTGGTCAGATGCAGTAGATGTAGCTCAGGATAGACATGCTTGGAGAACTAAATTGCACAGTCTGGTTGGACCTCCGTAGCCCATGGCTGCTTGAGGATGATGATGATGAGTTCCATTAATTACATACTCCAAGATAACGTTCTACAGAGTTTGTAAGTTCTACTACAGTTTGTTTAGTTTCCACATTTGAAACACTTCAAAATGAATCCAGCATTTTAATGATTTTAATGAACTTGTTAACTTCTGTTGAGTTTTTTTCATAATCCCCCAAGCAAAAGAGAAATATGCCTCTTGAAAAAGCTCAGAACTGTCACGAACAATTTGTGTCCATTTTTAATAAGACTTGATGGTATACAGATTGTTGTGTAAAACTTGTATTGCAAAGAATTAATTTTACTAATGTGAGCTAAGTATATACTTAGCTCACATTACATTTAAATCTACAATTTAAGTTGCAGTATGACTCTGGTAAGGAATAATATATTACATCAATGTCGAAATAATCATATAATCATTCTGGTTCAGTCTTCAACTGTTACATAACACAGAGTAGTAGTAGCTAGTCATATGAAAATAAAAATAGATTATCAGAATTAACTACAACAGTTAAATTAACAATTTTCATTCATATTTAGAAAAGTAGTTCTCAGGTGTGTGAACCTATTACTGTAGGGCTACATTTCCATAGTTTTCACCATAGATGTTGTACCACATGCTTAACTCATAATTTGCAATGTGTAGTCACATGAACTTCGGCAGTTCTTTTTGTACCTTCCACTAGGATTTGTAAAAACAATACTCAATCCTCTCAAAGTCTTCAAATTGTGTACATTTGGTCAAAATGGCTAAATACAAAATACATGATTAAAATCACTTTTAAACACTGGTATAAATTTATGTATGATCTGAAAAATTATGTCCTTAATAAAAGCACAATAGAAGAGCCAAGATGAAGTCAATTCTGCAAAGTCCAATTTAATATAGTTGTAAACCATCAAAAGGTTTCTACTACATTATACGATGTGCTTTAACAATTTTTTATTATTTAACATTGTGCATGATTTTACCACAAAGTGATTCTACAATGCTCCTGAATTAATACCATCAAGTTTGTTCATCAAGATGCCATTATTCATTTCCATCTATTTGAAACTGTAAGTGTAGCTACTACTTCATTAAGCTGAACTTTGCTGAATTGTTTTCATCTGGTCTCAACTGTGCACTTCAAATAACAAGAAACTTTCACAACATACATCAATCAAAACCAGTGTTTTTAAGGCAATTTTATTCTTGCATTCTACATTCTTAATTGCTTGGATAGTCAGAAATAGTATCCAATTCTTGGAATAGACAAAAATGAAATGGGTGACTTAGCTTTTATGACCACACGCATTGGACTATGGGCAGGTTTACGACCTAACCTTGTCCTTGGGGACCGTCCCCACTCTATCTACTTCTCCAGTGTCTAGCTTCCAGCCCTGCTCCTCCACTTTACCCAAACACTGCCACGAATGCAAAATCAGTTAGAAACAAACCCTTCCATCGGAAACATGTCTCCTAACAAAAGAAAGTGCCTCTTTTTGCGAAAAAGTACGAATTATTTGCGAGTTAGAATGTGGTGCGAAAAATGTTGAAGTCTGTAAAAAGTTTCTCTTCAACAGTATCAACATTATGAAAGAATAAAGATGTTTACATATTGGCACTGGAAAACAACATAACTGAAAAAAAAAATTAGAAAGTGTGAGCTTACAAATGTCAAGGCATTACTTCAATGGTTCACTACAAATTTTAATTCACTACAAAAATTAAGGACAAATAGTGTTTAATATTAAGTGTATTGTAGTTTATACAAGCATATTACCATAATATGTAAGTATGCAATTATATTATTCTTCTCTCTCTAATATTTCTTTTGTTTTTGAATCTATCTTTTTATTGATATTGAGAATTAAAAAAAAAATAGGAGGTATATTTATCTCATCACTGATACAGTGAGTAATGGTTATAACGAGGAACAGTTGTCGACCCCCTGGTGCTCATTATAACCAAGTTCAATTGCATATGAAAAAGTTTATTTTAGATCTTGGCAGATGTAGCACTCAGAGGAATTCATAATTTTTCAATGGTTGTAACTTTCAGCTCAAGATTGCCAAAGAATTCATTTATCTGCAGTCAATTTTTAATTATATGTGATGTTGTACATATTCATTGAATTTATTTTGTTTTTAATGCCATATATATATTTATTAATTCTCCCAAATGGAGTCAGTGTAAATAATATTTACCTTCCATTTATTACTATTAAATTAAAGAGTTACAGCTGTCAGCAATAATCACCAAAGCGAAAAAAATTCATCGCCGTCACGGCAGGAATCAAACCCACATCTCTCCAGATTCATGCCAGAGCACGCTACCATTGTACCACGCATCGGACAATGAAATTTTTCAGAATAAGACCTTATAAATCTTCTTCACTGAGACGTGGCTGAGACAGTGCCATCTATACTCAAAGAGATGCAACTTTTTCAGTCGCTGCTATTGATTATCAGATGTTAATGAGAAGGTTGCTAACGCTAAAGCATTAATATATAATTAAAAATCAATCCAAAGTGAATGCACAATATTCCCTGTTAAGATAGACATCAAACATTAATTAATAGATTCTGAAAAAAATAAAGAAATTAATAGATTCAAAATCTATTAATTAATGTTTGATGTCTATCTCAACAGGGAATACTGTGCATTCACTTTGGATTGATTTTTAATCACCAAAGTGAGTATTAATCATGCATAAACATTGGCAGTTTCTTGATATATGTATAGCTATATAATTTTCAATTTTACCAGTCCTTCACTCAATTCTGTGAATACCCTTGCTACAAATACCCCCTCAACAGGTGCTTGCCACAGAGGTCTGACACGAGTCTGTCAGTTTATATGCCGTAGTAGAAGGTCTGTGAGAATGGCAGGACCTCAGCAGAAAAATGACACAAACATCCATGCCTTACCTGGGGCTCGAATCCAGGTCCCTTAGGTCTTCTAAGTGATTCCTGTTATTCTCCTTCATATTATTATACTAACTGAGGCAATTAACAGCTAATACACCCTAGGTCAAGGAAGGATATTCAATATATATAGGCCATTCAAAGTCTTGGTCGGTAAATGGTTGCTAGGAGTAACTGGAAGGAGAAATATGCACCAATACCCTGTGATGATTGCAAAGCACCAGACACGCCTAGCACCTAAAGTCCGACCCCACTTCTCATTGTACAGGTGTTAGTGCTTTTCAAAAGAAATACTCTCTTCTGCGAGGGAGTGGAAGGACTGCCAGATCAGTGTGGCCTATTAATCTGGACTACTACGACTACTTTTTCATTTTTTTTCTACCCTGATGAGGAGTGGTAAATCAGACAGTGTCTTCATACTAATCATGTATGCCAACCTGAATGAAACCATCTTTGAGCTTGATTATGGATCCCGAACTTGCTGCACTGATGAGCTTCTGTAGAGGGAAAATCTGCTACGTTTTCTGTTTGTTTGTGGATTGACAGTCATGAGTGAATAGATGCATAGAATACCTTACATACCTAGCAAATAATCCTGATCTGAGATCATCGTAGGTACTTGAACCCTTGCTTTTATGATGCAAATCTTAACTAGGGCAACCTTCACTAGAGGAATTCTACCAGGATAGATGGTTTGAGCCTTACCAGTGGGGAAATAGGTCTTTCCCCATGACTACAGATTAGGAGAGTTTGATATTGGCAGCACTCCCTCTCTCAATAAACATAGTTTCACTAATCTTACACTGACAATCTTGAAATTCCGATTAATGAAGCCTGTGCATATGACCATAAACAAACTCTGTCATTAGTACCGTAAAAAAATAACTTTTCTTAAAAATTAGAGTTTTAACAAACTTTTCGATGTATATATATAAAACAGGCATTTCATAGCTTTTAAATAATGCCAGTTTTTTCAATTTATTCCTCAACTTGATGTATCAGAAAATAAGCTTTTTCTATTGCTCAAACTGCCATTAGCACGTTGCAGGAGACAGAACTGTTGTTGGCCATGTTTATCCCCGAACTAGCTGACAGAGAGCTCCAATGAGTTGTTTACTAAACATCCAAATATTTGTGTTCTCAATTAAACAAAACCAAATGCCTAGGGAATTTTTTTTTACTAAAGGACTAAAGTAATTTGCATGAAAATACAGCTATAAACATTTTTGCCTCATTTTAATATATTTTACGATTAAAAACTATTTGTAAATTATTTTTGTCTATTATCGGATATATATTATGACAGTAATATCATGGCGAGTGGTTAGCGCGCTTGGCTACTGATCTAAGGGACCTGGGTTCGAGCCCCGGATAATGCATGGATGTATGTATCGTTTTTCTGCTGAGGTCCTGCCATACTCTCAGACCTTCTACTATGGCATATAAACTGGCAGGCTCCTGTCAGACCTCTGTGGCAAGCAGCTGCTTGAGGAGGTATTTATTTTATTTTTTATTATTTTTAATATGAAGAGACCAGCCATCCTATGGCCGAGTGGTTAGCACTCTAGGCTACTGATCAAAGGGACTTGAGTTTGAGCCCTGGTAAGGCATGGATGTTAGTGCTGATTTTCTGCTCAGGTACTGCCAACCTCAAAGACTTTCTACTATGGCATATAAACTGACAAGCTCCTGTCAGACCTCTGTGACAAGCAGCTGCTTGAGGGGGTATTGATATTTTTATATTTAATACAAAGAGAAAAATCGATCTTTGATGATGTGATAGGAGAGTGATTTCGGTTGGCAAATATATGATTTCATTTTGAAACTTTTAGTGTCGGCTGTTAGGCTGCACATATATATTTATACTGCATTCAAGGCAAAGTGATATTTGCAAAGTGATTTTTGCATTTTGTTCCATTGATGAATAGTGTTTGAAGGATAAATATTATCATCATCCTCAAGCAGCCATGGGTTAGAGAGGTCCAACCAGACTGTGCAGTTTAGTTCTCCAAGCATATCTCTCCTGAGCTACATCTGGCCACTGCATACCAATTCTAACAAGGTTCTGTTTGACATTGTCTGCCCACCACACCCTAGGTCTCCCCCTCTTTCTGAGTCCTTTAGGTACACTGTTCATAACCCTATTCGCCAATCTATAATTACCCATACGGGCAACATGGCCAAACCAAAGGAGTCTCTCTCTGCACAATATGCTGCTTAAAGGAGGTTGCAGACTCCTTTGCCTAATCTCATCATTAGTTACAAAGTTGAACCACCTAATGCCCAAGATACTGCTTAAACATCTAGAATCAAAAGCATGTAGTTTCCTGTTATTTTGTTTAAAATGTGTCCAAATTTCACTACCATAACTAACCCTAGAAAGAACCAAACTACTATACAGTCTAATTTTAGTATTTAGGTGCATATGTCTATTTCTCCACACTCTCCGTAGATTCTTAAAAGTCCTGGCAGCAATCCCTGTTTTTCTGTTAATCTCATGCCGCACATCACCAGTATCTGTTGCTAGCTCCCAAGATAATTACACTGTAACTCCTGCTCAAGACTGCAACCATTCAGATTAACTGAATCGCAGCCTGCCTGACCAATTTTCATCACTTTAATTTTCTCTCTGTTTATAACCAAACCTACTCTACTACCAGTCTCATCCAACAGCTCGAATGACAGAATTCATCTCATCAACATCATTTGCCAAAGGAGCTAAATCATTAGCATAATCTAAATCAGAAATTTTCTTATCTCCAGAACCATTTAAGACCAAAATCTTTCTCTTGCAGTGAATTTTGCATAACAATCAAACTACAGAGAAAAGGAGACAGAATGCACCGTCGTCGAACACCAGAGGTAATGCTAAACCAATTCCTACAAGCCTTACCAACTCTCACACACGACTCAGTGTTAATATAGAGAGCTTTCATTATGTTAACTAACTTGTCTGGTATACCATATGATCTCACAATCAATCACAAATTATGACGATCGACATAATCGAAAGCCTTTTTGAAATCAACCAAAGCTAGCAACCAAAGGTTTCTGAAACTCTAAACATTTCTCAAGAATCTGCCTAAGTGAAAATATCTGATCTATTCATCCCCTACCACTTCTGAATCCACATTGCTCATCACACAATTGCCTGTCAACCAGATGCTTAATTCTATTAAGCACAATCATGGAAAGAACTTTACCTGGAACAGAGAGTAGGCTGATACCCCTATAGTTATCACAAGAACTGTGATCACCTTTTTTTAAAAATAGGAATAATAACAGCTCTGGTAAAATCTTTAGGAACCATGCCTTTATCATAAAAGATATTCAGAATTTCAGTCATCCACATGGTAACAGAAACATTCCCAGCTCTAAGCATTTCTGTAGTAATTTCATCTACCCCTGGGGATTTATGAAGTTTAAGTTTACAAATAGTCAAAATAACTGCAGATTGTGTTATAAGGCTAACATTAAAGCCACCAATGCATATATCATCATTACAAACAATGGGATAGAACTAACCACATTGTTTAGAACATCACTGAAATGCTCAGCCCACCTAGCCATGACAGAATCCTCCCCTTCTATAACCTTACCTTGTTTATCCTTCAATCCCTGTATACTGTCTGTTTTCTACCACACAAAACATTAACTATCTGGTACAGCTCTCTGCTGTTGTGCTGTCTAACTGATTCCTTGGCTTTATAAACCAGCCATGAAGCCAAAGATTCTTATCAACAGCTAATTGATCCTTTACATGTTTATTAAGCTCTCTATAATGCTTTCTATAAGGACTAGTAGGGTACTGATTAAGGGTTGGGTTGTTTTACCTCTGAGCGGCACTTTTTTGCACACTATGGGCTAAATGGCCAAGTCACATGGACCCCGAAGGCTCAGAGAAGGTTGGGAGAGGGGACCCATTGGAACAGCTGTTGGGAGACAGATGGTAGCCTCCCGTCAAGGCCATCCAGCGTGTTCTTTAACATGCACAGGGTATGGCTCTCCCGCACACGGGGCCATGGCTTAACGTCCCATCCGACGGACGGCGGTCTTTCCAAGCCCATCGGTGTCCCCTACTGACCGTGGGCAGGGCGGGAAATTTTGCGGAGATAAATCTCAACGCTGACCCAACTGGGACTAGAACCTGGGAACTGCAGATTAAGAGCCTGGTGCGCTACCGACTGAGGTACTGATTAAGGACATTCCTGCAGTTTTCTTTCTGAAATAAGCTCAAGTGCCTTATCATTCAAATAATTCTGCCTAATCTGCTCCTTTTTTTACTAAAAGAATACTGTTAGTTTCCAAAAAAGCCTGTTTAAAATGGTCCCATTCTTTCTCAACTTCAGTAATAATCAAACCATTATTGTCATAATGACTAAGTAACCTATCATGGTAAGCTTTAGCTATAACTGGGTCTTTCAGAGTTAAAGGTAAATTTTTTAACCTTATCACAACACTTTTTAAGTTTAAGTTGCAAGACACTTTTAACAAGGTAATGGTCAGATCCAATTTCAGCTCCCCTATATGCCCTGGTAATGGATGAGTGGTTAGTGTGCTTGGCTACTGACCTAAGGGACCTGGGTTCGAGCCCCGGGTCCCTTGGGGTTTCACCTTATGCAGCCCATTAGGTGAAGCCCATGTGTACTTATTTATCATCATGGTGTTTGTATTTAGTGTTAGTTATTCTGAAACCATTGAGTTTACTTACCTGTAGGAGACGTTGCCCATTGCAGCTACCAATACCAAAAGGGCCTATTAGCCCTCCCTGAAGGTCAGAGTCAGTACCAACTTTGGCATTGAGGTCACCTAGAACAAGGGTAGCATCTCTTTTCTTGACAAAATTCATAATATCCTGAAGTTGTCCGTAAAACCTATCCTTCTCATCCTCATCGTCATAACAGTAGATAACATTCTAGTCTTTAACGCTTGCCTGAAATTTTGCTATAAGAAACCTTTCATTAATGCATTCATATCCTGGAAGAGCATCACTGGTTTCTGCTGAGAAGCACACCTATGCCTTGGTGATGCTTATTATCGTCCCTCCCTGAAAAGAGAAATTTAAGATTATTTTTAAGAATCTGACCTTTATCTGTCCATCTGGTCTCTTGCAAGCTGAGAATATCTAAACTATAACAGTGGAATTTTTGTATGAGGACATCAAGAGAATAAGCTCTTTGCAAAGTCCTCACATTCCAACTATCTATGAAGAGAAAATGGTTAGTGGGACGTTTAAAGAAACTATTTTTATTGAGAGAGGGAATGCTGACAATATCAAACAGCCCCCTAATCGCAGGGATGGTGCAAAGACCCGTTCCCCCACCACTAAAAGCTGAAGCTATCTACACTGGAAGACTTCCTCCAATGTAGAATTTGACGATGCCATTAGAAGCAAAGAGTTCAGGTGCCTGCAATGACCTCTGCTCAGGATTATCTATCAGCTGATAAAACATATCCTGTGAATTTATTCACTTGGGGCTGTCAACCCACAAACAGAAAACACAGAGGAATATTTTCCCTCTACAGAAACCCACCAGTGCAGGAAATTCACAATTCATAATCAAGCTCAGAGTTTTATTTCAATCCAGTCCAGTAGGTTTATATGGTCAGCACCAGGACCCTGTGTGGTTGACCTCTTCTCAACAGGGTAGAAAAAAAATGAAAAGTAGCCATTGTTGTCCAGATCAGTAGGCCACACTAATCTGGCAGCCCTCCCCTTCCGTTCTCTTCCACAAGAGAGTATCTCTTTTGAAAGGTACTAACGGCCTGCATCATGAGAAGGCAGGTCGGACATTCATGAGAGGCTAGGCCTGGCCGGTTCTATGCATCATCACAGGGGATTGGTGCATAGCTCTCCTTCCACTGACTACCTAGCTACCATTTACAGACCATAATGTGTGATAAATAAGTGTTCACCAAATATTGCAATATATATTTTAGCCAATGTTGCACCAAAAAACGGAGAATTTTTTCTAAACTATTTCATTGACTTATAGTTATTTGGGTCAATTTTAACTTTTCTCAGATTCTGAAGGGGTTTATTGACTCCACTACTTCTAGAATTATTTATATTGCATCTCAAATATATATCACAATTAGAAAGAATAATAATTTGAAACTTGACCGAAAATTAAATCATTACAAAAATTAGAGTAGAGGTACACAGTGCAGTAATTAAAATTAAAGTTTTTAATTCTCTATGACACTGTTAAAAGTTTTTAAGCACTTCCACACATGGACTATGTTATCAAATATCAAAAGTTACTAAAGAGATTTACGTACTGTATCGCAGAGAATGGGTAGTAACAGGAACTTTCGGGAAGCTTTCTGCGACAAATTTAATAGTCAACATCGATTATTAAATTTGTCACAGAAAGCATCCCGGAAGTTCCCTTAGATCAACAGCCAAGTGCGCTAACCACTCGGCCATGGGGAGTTTGCCCATAGGAAAAAAATTGCCATCATATATTAGTTGCATAAATGACTAAATAATTTTGAAAAAAATTAAATAAATGAAAGATTTAAGTAAAAAAATCCTGTTTGACAATGCCTAACAGGATCTTGTTAGAATTGGCATACAATAGCCAAATGCAGCAGCTGTAGCTCAGGGCAGACATATTTTGGAAAACTAAATTGCACAGTCTGATTGGACCTCCATACCAATGACTGTTTGAGGATTCTGTATGCATATATAAATACATGGTGCAATCCAAAAGTTTCCTGGCTTACTGGTTATCTAGGCGTAGGTTCTCACTGATGCTACTTGGTATCGCAAGCCTAACCCTTTATCAAGCAGTCTGGCAAATTTCACATGTCAGTTGGAATCAAACCTTCTTGACAAGCATTTTAGTATGTTTGTGCTGCTTTACAAGTTTTTTAACAGAAAGATGGAAGATGTGGAAGGAAACGTCAGTGGATGATTACAAAGGTTTTGGTCGGCCCTCAATAAGCCAAACAGACGAGAATGTGGAGAAAGTGTCAGACTAACCACAAGGACTGTCAATGAACAATTAATGGCATCTGTGAAATCGTTGGACTAACATATGGATCGTGCCAATGGATCCTAATGGAGAAACTCAACATGAGGTGAATTGCTGGCAAATTTCTGCCTCGACTGTAGACTTTATACCAAAGATAACATTGGCTCATTGTGTGCAGGATGCTTCAGGATCAAGTCAGAAAGGACCTAAACTTTCTTTCTAAAGTCATAACTGGTGATGAAAGCTGTGTTTATGAGTATGAACCAGAAACAAACTGACAATCATCTCGGTGGAAGAGTCCATTATGAGAAAAGAAAGTGAGGCAGGTGAAGAGCATGCTGATTTGTTTCTTGATGTGGAGGGAATCATACACAAGGAGTTTGTTCCTACAGGTCAAACAGTGAATCAACATTACTACATAGAGGTCCTGAAGTATTTGAGGGAGAGTGTGATGCTGAAACTTCCAGGAAAATGGTGCACAAAGGACTGAATGGTACATTATGACAATGAGCTGGCCCACACCATTCTGTTCAGCAGGTTTTGATAAAATATAACATGGCAGTGTCCCCCCCCCTCCTACTCACCAGACCTCACCCCTTCAATTTCTTCCTGTTTCCCAAGATAAAGTTTCATCTTAAGGAGTTACGATTTAACTGGTCACCCTTAAGTGACAGTTGGCCAGGCTCGTAATCTGCAGTTCCCAGGTTATACTCCCACCTGGGCCAGCATACAGCGTTGAGATTTATCTCTGTAAAACTCCCCACCCTGCCCTTGGTCAGTAGGGGACACAGATGGGCTTGGAAAGGCTTCCATCCATTAGATGGGATGTTAAGTCATGGACCCGTGTGCAGGAGTGTCATATTCTGTGCATGTTAAAGAACACTATGGAAGGCCTTGATGGGAGGTTACCATCTGTCTCCCAACAGCTGTCCAACGGGTCCCCTCCCCCAAACCTTCTCTTCTTCAAGAGTCTTCTGAGTCTTTGTGACCTGGCCATATCCAACTGCATTATATACTTGATTACTATTATGAAGCCAATATCCTTTCAGTATAAAACAGGCAGTTATAAATGATATGTATGAACAATTCTTACATGAGAAAGTTTTACATCTATTCATACAGTACCAAGGAAACAAATTTTGCATTAAAGGAAACTTTTAAAGCAATTTCCAATTTCTAAAAGTTCAATAGAAATTTTTCCAGCCTGTGATGGTGAGTAACTTTCTCAGATAACAGGCTTTGTTCCTTGTTTACAGGGCAGGGATTGGCTCAATCAGAAACACACCAAGCACATAATCTGATGTCTCTAAGTTTGAGCTCCAACTGTACTAGTAGCAATATTTATATCTGTTAATTCCCATTCTGTTGAACTCTGAACCTTGTGAACGTTAAAAAACCCACTGGATGTTTTTGATGGTAGTCTTCCATCTATCTCCTAACAGCTGCCCAATAGATGCCCTTCTCTGAACCTTTGGGGTTCTTGTGGCAAAAAGCACATCTGCACACTCATTCATTTGCCTATCTGCCCACTCTTGCAATACACTTATTATATAATAAAAATCAAGTCAAGCTTTTGCTTTTCGGTCCTTTATATGTTGATAAAATTTATGGTAGAATTTTTACTGATAATAAACTTAAACTCACTGCTGCTGACTTACACCAAGAGCTCAGCACCAAACTTCCATAGGTGGAAAAGAGCAGTCCATCGATCCGGGATGGAACAACAATAATCTTCAAGCCATCCACGACATTCTCACCTTTTCATTCTCTCAAACATTGCATCATGCTGTGAATTTGTTGTTTAGAATTTTATGGTGCATTCAATAACAACTGTTAAATTTTTACTTCAATATGTTGAAACGATGAAGGGCTTCTTTTAGTATTATTTAACTCTTTTGTTGGTCTGGCACTCAGGATAATGGAGGGCAACAAAGCATTTCTCACATTCATACTGGCTCTCATTTTTTTTTGTTGTTATCTTGGTCGAGTGGTCAGTGCACTTGGCTACTGATCTAAGGGACCTGGGTTCAAGCCCTGGGTAAGGCATGGCTGTTTGTGTCTTTTTTCTGCTGAGGTCCTACCATCCTCACAGACCTTCTACTATAGCATATAAACTGACAGGCTCCTGTCGGACCTCTGTGGCAAGCAGCTGCTTGAGGGGGTATTTATTTATTATTTATTTATTTATCTTGCTTTGTATACTACATAGTCTCAGGAAAGATTCTTATTTTTATGTGTGGGGTTAGGAGGAATGAGTCTTGCAAAATGGGCCCACTGTGCTGCCTGTAGTTTTGCTGGCGATATTTTGGATTTTGCTGCTTTTCATAACACATTTGATAATAGCAAATAAGTTGGGTTGTTTACCTCTGAGTGGCATGTTTTTTCATACAATGGGCTATATGGGCAAGTCACAAAGACCCCAAGGGCTCAGAAAAGGTTGGGGGAAGGGGGCCCACTGAACAGCTGTGTGTAGATAGATTTTAGCCTTCCATCAAGGCTGTTCAGCATGTTATTTAATGTGCACAGAATGTGGCTCTCCGGTACATGGGTCTCAGCTTTTGGTCCAATCCAACGGACAGTGGCTTTTCTGAGTTCATCAGTCTCCCTTACTGAAGAGAGAAGGTTTGAAGTTAGCAGAGATAAATATCAATGCTGGCACAGTTGGGACTTGAACCTGGGAACCACCTTATCCTCAGCCAGAAAGTGGGCATAGATGAGCTTGGAGAGGCCGCTGAATAAGTCAGATAGGACAAAGTTATGACCCCTTGTGCAGTAGAGCCATACGCTGTGCGTATTGAATAACACACCAAATAGCTTTAACTGGAGCCTTCCCTCTGTCTTGTAACAGCTGTCCAGTGAGTCCCCTACACCTAACTGTCTATGAGCCCTTGTGACCTGGCCATATTTAGCCCAGTATGTGCAAAAAAAAATGCTGTTCGGAGTAAAACCCAACCCAGGAATTTTAATAAATTTCCAAAGACTAGAATCTGTGGCCACCACAAAGTTCAACAGCAGATCATATGTTAATTGTTATACTCTGTAAAAACTCAACTTTCATTGCCTTGATATTACACTGCAATATGAAAGATAGAAAGGCAACATGGCAATGAACAATGCACTATTGCGAGTATTAGGCACACTATTATGTCCTTCACTTATAACAAATATACAATACCTTGAGAGTCAAGATATTCAGAGAATAGATTGGCCAGTGAGGTCCCCAAGACCTAAATCTCATTGAACATGCAAGAGATGCTTTGGGAAAGTGAGTTTCAAGTCGTCAGCGCCCCCCACTTCACTCAAAAGAGCCTTCATAAGTTGAGAAAAGCTAATATAGAGGAGTGGTATTTACTGCAAGTAATTTATAATTTTTCATATTTAAGAAAAAAATTCATGGCTTTGATCGCATATTTAATTTTCATAATTCAGCAAATATTCTGGCATATTCTTAATTTCAATTTTTAGTGCTTGGGGATTGACTCAGTTGATAGTGCGCCAGGCTCGTAATTGTAGATTTTAGGTTCGAATGCACCAGAATTAAGATTTATCTCCACTAACCCCCACCCTGTCTTCGGTGAGAAAGGGGGGATATCAATGGGCGTGGGAAGATCACCATCCACAGAACAATACATTAAACTGTGGCTCAGTATGTAGGGGCAATATACCCTATGCACTTTCCCTTGGTGGAGATATGCAGAGATCTGATTGCTAAACAATAAACCCAGAGCTAACACAAACAAATAAATTTTTAGGGTTCCAAATCAAAATTTGGGATTTACTAAATTTTGGGAGCAAGACAATGTACTGATTTCCAAAAATAAGTTCTAATGAAATATTTAGTTCACTTCATGTGTATTTAATAAGAAAATGTAGAATGTCCATACCCACTAATATACAGGGTGTTTCAAAAAGGACGCCAACCCTCTATTGCATTTTCCTATTTAAACTTGACAAAAGACACAAATTTCAAAAGATGCAAATTAGACATATATCTACCTTTACAACAAAATGTTGAAAGTGATTTCTTGCAACCTGGATGCAGGTTCGTACCTGTTTCATGACATTTTCAGCCACCTTTTGTAATGTTTGTTTTCTCATGTTTAAAATCTCTCAATGTTAGTCTTCAAGTGTATGAGGATTGTTTTGAAACACTACCCATTTGAAATATCCCCAAAGGAAAAAATCTGGAGGAGTAAGATCTAGGGATCTTGGGGGTAACAAATTTTTTGAAATCAAATGATTACCAAAATATTCCTGCAACATGACCATTGTGTCATTTGCAGTATGGACAGTTGTGCCATCTTGTTGAAACCAACACTCTCGTTCATTCACATCCAATAGTGCAATAAACTGTTGGATGAGGTCACAATAAACTTCACCAGTTACAGTTGAGTCAAAAAATAAAGGCCCTATCACATGACGACAGAAAATTACACACCAAACACCAATTTTCAGTACATGTAATGGTCGTTCGTGAAAAGTGAGTATTTTTACTGCTCCATATTAGACTGTTTTGACTGTTCACATACCCATCCAAGTGAAACCAAGCCTCGTCACTGAAATAAACACGGTCCAAAACCTCAATTCCATTTTCATCAACAAAAGAATGAAACCAACCACAGTACAGTAAATGTTTTTCATGGTCTGGTTCTTTCAGTTCATAAACAACACCAATGCAGTACAGTTCATAAACAACACCAATGCAGTAGGCATGAAATTTTAACTTCTTTGTAGCCCTGAAAACAGTATCTGGTGACAGTCCAACCTGTGAAGATGACTTTCTAAGAGATTTTTTGGGTGAGTGAGTTAAACGCTGAGACACATCATGAAGAACTTCGGCAGTTAACACTGATGGCCAGCCTGGGCTCTTTCGATCCTGTACAGAATCAGTGTCATGAAATTTATCAATCAAACGAGATATTGTCAACTTGTTGGGAAATGCAGACTGAGGAAACTTCAACTCAAACTCCTCTCTCACACATTTGTAAGATTTGTACGCACAATAAGTCTCAACAATAAATACACGCTTGTTTTTGGAAAATGACATAGCTGACACAACACAAAGGAATGAATGCTTGAGTGAGACCAGCATGTGACAAAGTAATTTCAACTGTTAAAGGCTGTTAACTTTGAGTACAGTAATGCCAACTTACTAACATTATGGCATAAAATGTGCATCTGCACAAGTTCTACTATCTTATATTTAGGGTTGCGTCCTTTTTGAAACACCTGTACAATACAAATCATTATGTGTACTGCTCAATAATTATTCTGAAAAAAAAAATTCATTATAATAAACAAAAATTATTTTTGATTCACCAACAATCGAATTACATCAAAGCACTGATAACCATCTAATATAACAGATGCAAGATAACACTAGCTATTTACAATTTGTTCAATGAAACTTCTTTCACTAAATCTATTAAACTTGATAAGCTGATTCTAATACCTAGTGCTTAATTAAACTACCCATTACATATCATATGATGCAATGCACATGTGCCTGCAGGGAGAAACACATTAGTATAGCACTATGGGTGACTGTGACAAAGCATTTTTGTGACCTTCGAATGCATAATAGCAACCAAACAGCATTATTGGGAAGCATTAGACTTTGAGTTACGCTATCATAACTTGGAGCCAAAAAGGAGTTGCAGCTGATCCAAACATAATTTTTTTTTAATTATCCCTCAAACAGTTGCTTGCCACACAGGTCTGACACGAGCCTATCAGTTAAATACGCCACAAAGCAGATCTGTGAGAAAGATGAGACCTTAGCAAAAAGCCAACACAAATATCCTTATACAGGGCTCAAACCATGGGCCACAGGATCGGTTGCCAAGCACACTAGCCACTCAGTCACAGAGACAGTAAAAGTTAAATCCAAATAAAAGGCAAATAAATTGCTGCATAAAATAAAATTAAAGGCAAACCATCATGAGATCAGATCAGCAAACGATAAAATTCTGTTTAATATGCTAAGGAACTAATTACAGAGGCTACAACATAAGGAACTCCCAGCCTAATGCTAAGACCACCTAACAAATCAGCAAGAATTCAAATATGTTATTAATCTCAGCTCAAGTTTCGCAGATAGACTGCTGGGCAATTTCGGCAACTTTCCAAACATATCATAAGACCATGAACGATTTTTTGATTCCAACTTCGCAGACCTGTAGTTTAGGTGCATACAGGCACCACATCTTTTTTTATGCAATAATGCTTTACATCTTGGCAGAAGATTACAACTTATGCATAGAACTGGCCAGGCCTAGCACCTAATGTCCGGCCCCACCTTAATATGGTGCAGCACCTAATGTCCGGCCCCACCTTAATATGGTGCAGGCCATTAGTACCTTTAAAAAGAGGTACTCTATTGTGGAAGTGAATGGAAAGGGATAGGTGCCAGATCAGAGTGGCCTAATGATCTGGACAACTATGGCTACTTTTCCTTTTTTTGCTACCCTGCTGAGGAGTGGTCAACCACACAGTCCTGGTGCTAACCATATATATTAACCAGACTGGAATAAGGTTCTGAGCTTGATCATGGATCCTGAATTTGCTTCACTGGTGAGCTTCTGTAGAGGGAAAATCTTCCGCTGTGTTTTCTCTTTGTGGGTTGACAGCCCCAAATGAACAGATTCACATGATATGTTTTATCAGCTGATGGATAATACTGAGCACAGGTCATTGCAGGCACCTGAATTCTTGCTTCTACTGCCATCGTCAAATTCTACATTGGAGGAAGTCTTCCAGTGCAGATGGCTTCAGCCTTTAGTGGTGGGAAACAGGTCTATGCCCCATGCCTGAGATTAGTGGTCTGTTTGATATTGTTGGCATTCACTCTCTCAATAAACATAGTTTCTTTAAACATCCCACTAACCATTTTCTCTCCATAGGTAGTTGGAATGTGAGGACTTTGCACAGAGCTTATTCTCTTGATGTCCTCACACAAGAATTCCACAGTTATAATTTAGATATTCTCGGCTTGCAAGAGACCAGATGGACAGATAAAGGTCAGATTCTTAAAAATAATCTTAAATTTCTCTTTTCAGGGAGGGACGATAATAAGCATCACCAAGGCATAGGTCTGCTTCTCAGCAGAAACCAGTGATGCTCTTCCAGGATATGAATGCATTAATGAAAGGTTTCTTACAGGAAAATTTCAGACAAGCATTAAAGACTTGAATGTTATCTGCTGTTATGCCCACCTGAGGATGCTCATGAGGATGAGAAGAATAGGTTTTATGGACAAACTTCAGCATATTTTGAATTCAGTAAAGAAACGAGATCTGTAAATGGTAGGACCTGTAAATGGTAGCTAGGCGTAAACTGGAAGGAGAGCTATGTACCAATCCCTAGTGATGATGCACAGAACCGGCCAGGTCTAGCACCTAATGTACGACCCCACCTTCTTGTAGTGCAGGCCGTTAGTACCTTTCAAAAGAGATATTCTCTTTTGGAAGGGAATGGAAGGGGAGGGCTGCCAGTTCAGTATGGCCTACTGATCTGGTCATCTATGGCCACTTTTTTCTTTTTTTTCAACCCTGCTGAGGAGTGGTCAACTTCACAGGGTCCTGGTGCTGACCATTTATACCTACTAGACTGGACTTGTTTATGGATTTGAGCTTGATTATTGATCCTGGACTTGCTGCACTGATGGGCCTCTGTTGAGGGAGAGTCTGCCGCTGTGTTTTCTGCTTGCTTCTGGGTTGCCAGCTCTAAGTGAACAGAGGCATGGGATACCTTATATCAGCTGGTGGATAATTCTAATCAGAGGCCATCGCAGGTACCTGAACCTTACTTAGCTAGTTGGGCATCGTCAAGCCTAAACTGGAGTAATGTGTCTCAGGCAGGCTATGTGGCTCTTGAAAAAGTCCACTTGAAAACGTGGTGCCTGAAGTTCCTACCAGCATCGGTGACTTCAGCCTTTAGCGGAGGAGGAACAGGTCTTTGCCCCATGCCTGCGATCAGGGGGCTGTTTGATATTGTTGGCCCTACCAATCTCAATAAACCTAATTTCTTTAAAAATCCTACTAATCATTTTCTCTCTGCAGGAATGTGGAACATGAGGACATTATATAGAGATTATTCTCTTAATGTCCTCATACAGGAATTCCAGCACTATAACCTAGATATTCTAGGCTTGCAAGAGACCAGATGGACAGGTAAAGGTGAGTTACTTAAAAATAACTTTAAATTTCTCTTTACAGGGAGGGAGGATGGAAAGCATCACCAAGGCGTGGGTCTGCTGCTCAGCAGACATGTTAGTGATGCTCTTCTAGGGTATGAGTGTATTAATGAAAGGTTTCTTACAGCAAAATTTCAGACAAGCATTAAAGACTTGAATGTTATCTGCTGTTATGCCCCCACTGAGGATGCAGATGAAGATGAGAAGGATAGGTTTTACGAACAACTTCAGGATATTTTGAATTCTGTCAAGAAAGGAGATATTACCCTTGTTCTAGGTGACTTCAATACCAAAGTTGGTACTGACTCTGATCTTTGGGGAGGGGTGATAGGCCCTTTTGGTATTGGTAGCTGCAATGACAATGGGCAACGTCTCCTACAGGTAAGTAAACTCAATGGTTTCAGAATAACTAACACATATTACAAACACCGCGACATACATAAATACACATGGGTTTCACCTGATGGGCTTCATAAGAATATGATTGATTATATATTAATTAACAGCAAATGGGCTAGTTCCGTTAGAAATACCAGAGCATATAGGGGAGCTGAAATTGGATCTGACCATTACCTTGTTAAAAGTGTCTTGCAACTTAAACTTAAAAAGTGTTGTGCTAGGGTTAAAAAATTTACCTTTAATACTGAAGCTCTGAAAGACCCAGTTATAGCTAAAGCTTACCATGATAGGTTACTTAGTCATTATGACAGTCATGGTTTGCTTAATACTGAAGTTGAGGAAGAATGGGGCCATTTCAAACAGGCTTTTTTAGAAACTAACAGTACTCTTTTAGGAAAAAAGGAGCAGAGGAAGCAGAATTATTTAAGTGATAAGGCACTTGAGCTTATTTCAGAAAGAAGGAACTGCAGGAATGTCCTTAGTCAGTATCCTACTAGTCCTAATAGAAAGGATTACAGAGAGCTTAATAAACGTGTAAAGGATTATTTAGCTACTGATAAGAATATTTGGCTTGATGGCTTGGCTGACAAAGCTGAGGAAGCAGTTAGGCAGCACAACAGCAGAGAGCTGTACCAATGTTTTATGTGGTAGAAAACGGACAGGCATACAAGGATTGAAAGATAAAAAAGGTAAGGTTATAGAAGGTGAGAATTCTGTCATGGCTAGGTGGGCTGAGCATTTCAGTGATGTTCTAAACAATGTGGTTAGTTCTACTCCCATTGTTTCTAATGATGATAGATGCATTGGCAGCTTTAATGTTGGCCCTATAACACAATCTGAAGTTATTTTGGCTATCTCTAAACTTAAACTTCATAAATCCCCAGGGGTAGATGAAATTACTACAGAAATGCTCAGAGCTGGGAATGTTTCGGTTACCACTTGGATGACTGAAATTTTGAATAACTTTTATGATAAAGGCATGGTGCCTAAGGATTTTACCACAGCTATTATTATCCCTATTTTCAAAAAAGGTGATCGCAGTTCTTGTGATAACTATAGGGGTATCAGCCTACTCTCTGTTCCAGGTAAAGTTCTTTCCATGATTGTGCTTAATAGAATTAAGAATCTGGTTGACAGTCAATTGCGTGATGAGCAATGTGGATTCAGAAGTGGTAGGGGATGTGTGGATCAGATATTTTCACTTAGGCAGATTCTTGAGAAATGTTTAGAGTTTCAGAAACCTTTGATTGCTAGCTTTGTGGATTTCAAAAAGGCTTTCGACTCTGTTGATCGTCATAATTTGTGGTTGATTGTGAAATCATATGGTATACCAGACAAGTTAGTTAACATAATGAAAGCTCTCTATAATAACACTGAGTCATGTGTGAGAGTTGGTAAGTCTTATAGCAATTGGTTTAGCATTACGTCTGGTGTTCGACAAGGGTGCATTTTGTCTCCTTTTCTCTTTAGTTTGGTTGTTGATTATGTTATGCGAAATTCACTTCAAGGGAAAGATTTTGGACTTAAATGGACTGGAGATACGAAAATTTCTGATTTAGATTATGCTAATGATTTAGGTCCTTTGGCAAATGATGTTGATGAGATGAATTCTGTCATTCGAGCTGTTGGATGAGACTGGTAGTAGAGTAGGTTTGGTTATAAACAGAGAGAAAACTAAAGTGATGAAAATTGGTCAGGCAGGCTGTGATTCAGTTAATCTGAATGGTTGCAGTCTTGAGCAGGAGTTACAGTGTAATTATCTTGGGAGCTAGGAACAGATACTGGTGATGTGCGGCATGAGATTAACAGAAAAATAGGGATTGCTGCCAGGACTTTTAAGAATCTATGGAGATTGTGGAAAAATAGGCGTATACACCTAAAGACTAAAATTTGACTGTATAATAGTTTGGTTCTTTCTAGGGTTAGTTATGGTAGTGAAACTTGGACTCTGTGTAAACAAGATAACAGGAAACTAGATGCTTACACGGTATCTTGGGTATTAGGTGGTTTAACTTTGTAACTAATGATGAGGTTAGGCAAAGGCGTCTGCAACCTCCTTTAAGCAGCATATTGTGCAGAGAGAGACTCCTTTGGTTTGGCCATGTTGCCCGTATGGGTAATTATAGATTGGTGAATAGGGTTATGAACAGTGTGCCTAAAGGACTCAGAAAGAGGGGGAGACCTAGGGTGCAGTGGGCAGACAATGTCAAATAGAACCTTGTTAGAATTGGTATGCAGTGGCCAGATGTAGCTCAGGAGAGATATGCTTGGAGAACTAAACTGCACGGTCTGGTTGGACCTCTTTAACCCATGGCTGCTTGAGGATGATGAAAGAAACGAGATATTACTCCTATTGGTGATGTGTGGTATGAGATTAACAGGCAAATAGGGATTGCCTCTGGGACTTTTAGGAATCTATGGAGAATGTGGAGAACTAGGTGTATACACCTAAAGACTAAAATTACATTGTATAATAGTTTGGTTCTTTCTAGGGTTAGTTATGGTAGTGAAATCTGGATGCATTGTAAACTAGATAACAGGAAACTTGATGCTTTCGATTCTAGATGCTTATGCAGTATCTTGGGCATTAGGTGGTTCAACTTTGTAAGTAATGAAGAGTTAGGCAAAGGAGCCAGCGACCTCCTCTGAGCAGTATATTGTGCAGAGAGTGACTGTGTTGGTGTGGCCATGTTGCCCATATGGATAATTATAGATTATAGAATAGGATTATGAACAGTGTGCCTAAAGGCCTCAGAAAGAGGGGAAGACCTAGGATGTGGTGGGCTGATAATGCAAACAGGATCTTAGAATTGGTGTGCAGTGGCAAGATGCAGCAGATATAGCTCAGGATAGATATGCTTGGACAACTAAATTGCGAGGTCTGGTTGAACCTTCGTAGCCCATGGCTGCTTGATGATGACTCTTAAGTGTCTCAGCTTATTTATCTTGGAAGCTATGTTACAGATATTGGTGATTTGCAGCACGAGATAAATAGAATAGGATTTGATGCTAGGACTATTAGGAGTCTGTGGAGATTGTGGAAAAATAGGATATACACCTAAAGACTAAAATTACACTGTATAATAGTTTGGTTCTTTCTAGGGTTAGTTATGGTAGTGAAACTTGGACACTTTGTAAACAAGATAACAGGAAACTAGATGCTTTTGATTCCAGATGCTTACGCAGTATCTTGGGCATTAGGTGGTTCAACTTTGTAACTAATGATGAGGTTAGGCAAAGGAGTCAGCAACCTCCTTTAAGCAGCATATTGTGCAGAGAGAAACTCTGTTGGTTTGGTTATGTTGCCCATATGGATAATTATAGATTAGATAATAAGGTTATGAACAGTGTGCCTAAAGACTTCAGAAAGAGGGGTGACTTAGGATGAGATGGGCTGATAACGCAAACAGGACCTTGTTAGAACTGGTGTTCAGTGGCGAGATGCAGCAGATATAGCTCAGGACAGATATGCTTCGTGAACTAAGTTGTGTGGTCTGGTTGGACCTCCGTAGCCTATGGTTGCCTGAGGATGATGATAATGACCACTGTTCTAGGTGACTTCAATGCCAAAGTTGATACTGACCCTGACCTTTGGGGAGGAGTGAGAGGCCCTTCGATATTAGTAGCTTCAATGGCAAAGGACAATGTCTCCTACAGATTAAGTAAACTTAATGGTTTGAGAATGACTAGCACTTATTACAAACATCACATCATACATAAGTACACATGGGTTTAACCAGATCGGCCGCATAAGAATATGATTGATTACATATTGATTAGCAGGAAATGGGCTAGTTCTGGTAGGAATACCAGGCCATATAGCAGAGCTGAAATTGGATCTGACCATTACCTTGTTAAATGTGTCTTGGCACTTAAACTCTAAGAAGTGTTTTTCTAATGTTAAAAAATTTGCCTTTAATTCCAAAGCTCTCAAAGATCCAGAGTTATCCTGAAAAGCATCACTAGAAGTAACCTGTGAAGATTACCATCACAGGTTACTTCGTCATTATGACAGTCATGGTTTGCTTACTACTGAAATTCAGAAAGAATGGGACCGTTTCAAACAGGTTTTTATTGAAACTACAATACTCTTTTACGTAAAAGGGAGCAGAGCAGGCAGAACTATTTGAATGATAATGCACTTGAGCTTATTTCAGAAAGAAAGAACTGCAAGAATGTCCTTAATCAATACTCTACTAGTCCTAATAGAAAGCATTTATAGAGAGCTTAATAAACATGTAAAGGATCAGTTAGCTGCTGATAAGAATCTTTGGCTTGATGCCTTGGCTGACAAAGCTGAGGAAACAGTTAGACAGAACAACAGCAGAGAGCTGTACCAGATAGTTAATATTTTGTATGGTAGAAAACAGACAGGGATTGAAGGATAAACAAGGTAAGGTTATGCAAGGTGAAGATTCTGTCATGGCTAGGTGGGCTGAGCATTTCAGTAATGTAAAGTAATTTAATTCTTTATGACACTGTTAAATGTTTTTAAGCACTTCTACACATGGACTATGCTATCAAGTATCAATAATTATTATAGAGAGATTTATGTACCATGCCATAGAGGATGTGAAGTAACAGGAACTTCTTGGAATGCTTTTGTGCTTAAAAACATTTAACAGTGTCATAGAGAATTAAATTACTTTAATTACCGCATTGTGTACCTCTACTGTAATTTTTGTTATTTCGGTAATGTTCTAAACAATGTGGTTAGTTCTACTCCCATTGTTTGTAATAATGATAGATGCATTACTGGCTTTAATGTTGGCCCTATAACACAATCTGAAGTTATTTTGGCTGTTTCTAAACTTAAACTTCATAAATCCCCAGGGGTAGATGAAATTATTATGGAAATGGTTAGAGTTGGAAATGTTTTGGTTACCACTTGGATGACGGAAATTTTGAATTTCTTTTATGATAAAAGCTTGGTTCCTAAGGATTTCACCAGAGCTATTATTATCCCTATTTCAAAAAAGGTCATCACAGTTCTTGTGATAACTATAGGGGTATCAGCCTACTTTCTTTTCCAGGTAAAGTTCTTTGCATGATTGTGCTTAATAAATCCTTTTTTAATGCTTTCTGTTAGGGCTAGTAGGGTATTTATTATGGCCATTCCTGCCATTCTTTCTTTCCAAAATAAGCTCAAGTGCCTTATTACTCAAATAATTTTGCCTCCTCTGCTCCTTTTTTCCTAAAAGAGTACCGTTAGTTTCAAGAAAAGCCTGTTTAACATAGTCCCATTCTTCCTCACTTCAGCTGTAAGCAAACCATGACTGTCATAATGACTAAGTAACCTATCATGGTAAGCTTTAGCTATAAGTGGGTCTTTCAGAGCTTCAGAATTAAAGGTAAATTTTTTAACCTTAACACAACACTTTTTAAGTTTAAATTACATGACATTTTTAACAAGGTTATGATTGCATTAGTTAACTTTGCATTTCAGAAAAGGTATAAATTGTACCATAAAAATCAATAAATATAAATTAAATAAAATAGTGGCAGTTTTATTCAATTTATTTATTGTGCTAATTTCATATCATCTATAGCTGCAAGCACATTTAATTTTAGAATCAGTTTAATGAGACAAATGTACCCTATCACACTTTTCTATTTTTTTTTTAAATCAGGAGCGAGATTGCTTGTTGAGATTCTCATCACAGCCTGCAAGTTAATGTCTATCAAAGAGCATCTATATTTACTCTTGTTGATCTTCAAGCAAGAAAAACTTTGCTCACAAATATATGTAGACCCAAATATAGAGAACATTTTCCCAGCAAATTTTTTCACACGTGGAAATTTTTCAGCCGACAAAGATTTGTAAAAGTCAACTAATGTCGCAGCATTAAACATTTCTTTCACAGTGTGATCTGACTGCATGTCAATAAGTTCAAGCTGCAGCTCCTCAGGTGCTGTGTCAATAACAACAGTGATGGGATAAGAGAGCAAATTGAATTTAGGCTCAATTTTCTTAAAGTCCTGAAATCTTCTTGTGACCTCGTCCTCCAAACTCTGCAGATGATCCCTAATCTTAGCAGAAACACTTTCAGGCACTTTCTGTTTTCCTAATAAAGGGAAATGGACAAAAATTGGCTTGCAAATAGACCTAGTTTTGCTTTGAATGATTTTACATGCTTCCACATTTCATGTGCAAACAACCCCTTTCCCTGCAATGTCACATTCAGTTCATTCATTAATAGATTCTGAAAAAATTCATCGCCACCACAGCGGGAATCGAACCCGCATCTCTCCAGATTCATGCCAGATCACGCTAACCATTGCACCACGCGTTGGACAACGAATATTTTCAGAATATGACCTTATAACTTTGGATTTTAATTATATATTTAACGCAGTAGCGTTAGCAACCTTCTCATTAACATCAGATAAACAAATGCAACGACTGAAAACGCTGCATCTCCTTGAGTATAGATGGCGCTCTCTCAGTCACGTCTCAAATAGAAAAGTTATAAGGTCATATTCTGAAAATATTCGTTGTCCGACGCATGGTGCAATGGTTAACGCGCTCTGGCATGAATCTGGAGAGATGCGGATTCGATTCCCGCCGTGGCAGCGATGAATTTTTTTCAGAATCTATTAATTAATGTTTCTTAACAGGGAATACTGTGCATTCACTTTGGATTTTAATTATATATTTAACGCGGTAGCGTTAGCGACCTTCTCATTAACATCTGATAAACAAATGCAACGACTGAAAACGTTGCATCTCCTTGAGTATAGATGGCGCTATCTCAGTCACGTCTCAAGTAGAAAAGTTATAAGGACATATTCTGAAAATATTCGTTGTCCGACGCATGGTGCAATGGTTAATGCGCTCTGGCATGAATCTGGAGAGATGCGGGTTCAATTCCCGCCGTGGCAGCGATGAATTTTTTTCAGAATCTATTAATTAATGTTTCTTAACAGGGAATACTGTGCATTCACTTTGGATTTTAATTATATATTTAACGCGTTAGCGTTAGCGACCTTCTCATTAACATCTGATAAACAAATGCAACGACTGAAAACGTTGCATCTCCTTGAGTATAGATGGCGCTGTCTCAGTCACATCTCAAGAAGAAAAGTTATAAGGTCATATTCTGAAAATATTCGTTGTCCGACGCGTGGTGCAATGGTTAGCACGCTTTGGCATGAATCTGGAGAGATGTGGGTTCGATTCCCGTCATGGCGGCGATGAAATTTTTTTTTTTTCAGGATCTATTAATTAATGTTTCTTAACAGGGAATACTGTGCATTCACTTTGGATTTTAATTATATATTTAACGCAGTAGCGTTAGCGACCTTCTCATTAACATCTGATAAACAAATGCAACGACTGAAAACGTTGCATCTCCTTGAGTATAGATGGCGCTGTCTCAGTCACGTCTCAAGAAGAAAAGTTATAAGGTCATATTCTGAAAATATTCGTTGTCCGACGCGTGGTGCAATGGTTAGCGTGCTTTGGCATGAATCTGGAGAGATGTGGGTTCGATTCCCGTCATGGCGGCGATGAAATTTTTTTTTTTTCAGGATCTATTAATTAATGTTTCTTAACAGGGAATACTGTGCATTCACTTTGGATTTTAATCAGTTCATTCAATTTCTCAAATACATCAGCTGCAAACATCATCTCATATCTCCACTCCTCACATCCTATTTTTGTAACAAAATCATGAGATATCTCCGTGTCCAGAAATAAGAGGATTTCATTCTGCAATACCCAGACTTTTTTTCACCTTGCCCAGGCTCAACCACCTCACACTGTTGTGGTAAATTACGTCTTCATACTCTGCCTCCACATTCTCAAGAAAAGATTTGAACTGTCGATGGTGGAGTGCCCTTGCTCTGATTGTGTTCACTACACTAACAATAGGATCTACCACATGCTTTAAGTCCAGTGCAGCTTTACAAAGGCTCTCCTGATGCAAAATGCAATGAAAAGACAAGATATCACTGTCTGTGTCTTGTGCTTGTAACCTGTTTTTTAAAAGCTTAACCATACCTACATTTTTTCCACTGAAAGCTCTGGCCCCATCTGTTGTAATGCTTGCCATTTGGTTCCAGGACAAGCCACTTTTCTCCACACAATTCACAGCACACTCAAGCAAGTCCTGACCATACATTTCATGACACAATAAACACAAGAATGGCAAGTCCTGACCAATTCCATCTTTCATTGATTCTAGGCCAATTCCTCTGTGATAACAAAATTTTCATTAATTCCACAGATAAAGATGAGTAATTGTGCAGTGTCTTCGTTATCTGTGCTCTCATCCAGTGCCAACGAAAACCAAACAAAATCTTTGCTCGCAGTCTTCAGCTGTTCTGTGAGTTCGTCACTAATTGAGTCAATGCGCCGCACTATAGTCCTTCTTGACAATGAAATGCTTTCAAATTTGCTTCTAACATCAGGACACAATATGCTTGCACACTCTACCATACACTGCTTAATAAACTCGCCATCCGAAAAAGGCTTGTTGCATTTAGCAAGGTTGTAGGCTACCATGAAACTTGCTTCTGTAGTGCTATTTTGAAGTGTTGATTGCTTTGTAAATAATGTTTGTTGCTTCTTCAGCCTTTTCACACACTCCGCAGCTTTTATTTTGCATTCTTCCTTGGAAAGTTTGCAGCCAAATTCGCTATGTTTTGTTTCATAATGTCGTTTCAGATTGTACTCCTTAAATACGGCTATCGTTTCATGACACAATAAACACACTGCTTTATTCCCTGTATTACCAAAGAAATATTTGTTTGTCCATTCTTCATTAAACACACGACATTCATCACCGATTTTACGTTTTTTCGGAGGGTTCATGGTTTCACTAAAGTTGGAAATTTATATATTTACTGTTGCAAAGACAAAATGGAAATTAACCAGATCAACCGGAAAAGTACTGCGCATGCGTATTGATGTGGCTGTCCTAGTGGAAAATACGAGACAAATCTTCAGTCGCGCACGGGAAGGAAATCTCGGTTCAAGGCGGATTTTTCCGACTGTCTTTGCGGGACACAAAAAACTCTTAGCGGGCCACTATTTGCCCACCCCTGACCTAGAACAAGGGTAGCATCTCCTTTCTTGACAGAATTCATATCCTGAAGTTGGCTAAGGATTTTGGTAAAACAAAAGACATACCTAAAGAAGATAACCTAAAGATTTAATCCTATAAGATTTTGGTAAAACCTATCCTTCTCATTCTCATTGCATCCTCAATGGTGGCATAACAGAAAGCATTCAAGTCTTTAATGCTTATCTGAAATTTATCTGTAAGAAACCTTTCATTAATGCACTGATATCGCAGAAAAGCATCACTATCCTGTTAGCTGAGAAACAAACCAATGCCTTGGAGATGCTTCTTATCTTCCCTCCCTGAAAAGAGAAATTGAAGATTATTTTTAAGTGTAAGCTCTTTATCTGTCCATCTGGTCTGTTGTAGGCCATAAATATCTAAGTTGTAGTAGTGGTGGTTCTTGTGTGAGGACATCAAGAGAATAATCTGTCTATAATATCCAGTATAATCATTTATAAATTTTTCTGATATGCAAGTTATTACTAAAATGAATGGAAATCATTAATGTATTTTTCTGTGCAAGACACATCAAACTACTCTAGTCAGTTGATGAAAATGACTTTAATTTGTAATCTGCAGTTATTGAGAAATTTTTATTATTATTTTCTTCCAGTTCTTTTTACATCATTTTTTTATTTTGTCACTAATGTAATAAATCGATGCATATAGAAGACATAATGAATGCTTCCTTTCCCTAAGTTAGCTTTCTTATTTCATTGTGTTCACAAAAATGGGTCAAATTCTGTGAAATACATGGAATAATTTCTGTTCTCTACTTTTGAAATATTTGTTTTTCCCTCAAAAAGGCAGCTCTTGTGAAGCCAAACATATAATTCAGACGATAACTCTTTTCAACCCTTCCATTCAGTATTAACATTCACTGTTAAGTGCTATGACAAGGGCTGCATCAATGTGATCGACTTTTAGCTCTAGAAATAAAAGTGCAGATAATGACATATTATTTGACAAGCTCTCAAGTTCTGAAAGTTTGTTAAAAATGTTTATCCACTCACTAGTCTTTTGACTCAATTGTTTTTTGCTGCAAAAATAATCTACTCATGTAGAAATATGCCTTCTTCTTAGTTTTGGTATATACCAATCATTCTTGTTGAAACATCTTCCCATGTTTATTAGTTTTTGGGAACATGTTTGGATTTAGGAACCTTTTTATTTTCCTTGATCCTTACTTGAATTTAAATATTTGAAGATTCACGAGTTCCAAAACTGATCTGGTCTATTTTAAAGGTAAAAATCTTGGGTATCCAAAGCTATCATTTCAGGTCATAAGGCAATATGCTTTCACACTGAATTATTAGTTTCCCTAAATTGGTGTCATTAAGATATTGGAATATTGAGAATTAATATTTTCATTAAACTGGATCTGTGGTATATATTGAGTTTGAGAGACATCATCACAAGCTTTAAGGATGGATTGAAACTGAGTATTTACAGTAGAACTGCTTTTGGACCAATGATAGATATTGTGAGATTTCTTTCTCAGATTGTAGTAATTATGTTCAGGAAATTCATCATTGTTTATTAAATAGGAACTTAAATGTTTGCAAATTGTTTCCTAAAAGCTCTCTTTCTGTCTTCTTTTTTTTTTCCACTTCCCTCAAAGGCTTATATAAAAACCCATATTTTAATATGGTTAAATAAATGTGCCGTCCCGTGGCCGAGTGGTTAGCACGCTTGGCTACTGATCTAAGGGACCTGGGTTCGAGCCCCGGAATTAGGCATGGATGTGTGTGTCGTTTTTCTGCTGAGGTCCTGCCATCCTCTCAGATCTCCTACTGTGGCATATAAACTGACAGGCTCCTGTCAGACCTCTGTGGCAAGCAGCTGCTTGAGGGGGTATTTATTTGTTTTTTTATTTTAAATAAATGTAAAAGTACATATATCAAACATTCTATAATCAAAATTCCTTGATGCCCTATACCATTTATACCTTGATGGATTATGCAGCAATAAAACTGGATAAGTAGAAATAATTAATAAAGAATAATAAGTTAGTAAATTTGTATAGATAAGTCAGCTTGTGAGATGTTATACAGTATAAAATGATAATGTTAATCAACATTTTGGGAAACATTGAGCTCCCCATCTTCAGGAAGAGTGTGGCCAGTACATAAATGCAAGGCAATGAATATTTTTATGCACTGTAACATCCCACAAACAGATTTACTTACGGTAATAATATTTTCTTTGTCAGCCAGATGGTGCTATAGTTGCTTTAAATGGCTGCACTCTTGAGAAGGTCTGTAAATGGTAGCTAGGTAGTCATTGGAAGGAGAGCTATGCACCAATCCCCTGTGATGATGCACAGAACTGGCCAAGCCTAGCATTTTTCAAAAGAGATTCTCTCTTGTGGAAGTGAATGGAAGGGATACCAAATTAGTGTGGCCTCCTGATCTGAAAAACTATGACTACTTTTCTTTTTTTTTTTTCCTACCCTGCTGAGGAGTGGTCAACCACACAGAGTCCTGGTGCTAACAATATATATTAACCAGACTGGACTGAAATATGAGCTTGATTATGGATCCTGAATTTGCTGCACTGGTGGGCTTCTGTAGAGGGAAAATCTCCTCTCTTGTGTTTTCTGTTTGTGGGTTGACAGCCTCAAGTGAATAGATTCACAGGATAAGTTTTATTAGCTGTTGGATAATCTTGAGCAGAGGTTATCGCAGGCACCTGAATTCTTGCTTCTATACCATCGTGAAATTCTACATTGGAGGAAGTCTTCCAATATAGATGGCTTCAGCCTTTAGTGGTGGGAAAGGGTCTTTGCCTGATGCCTGTGATTAGGGATCTGTTTGATATTTGGCATTCACTCTCTCAATAAACATCCCACTAACCATTTTCTCTCCATAAGTAGTTGGAATGTGAGGACTTTGCACAGAGCTTATTCTCTTGATGTCCTCACACAAGAATCATGTTTGATGATATGGGGAAGACCCTATGGATGAGAGAACGGAAGCATGCAATTTTTTTACATCCAAGGAGGTGCACAAGTCCACGAGTATGATGGAGGGAACATAGGTAGACTTTCAGTATATTAATGTCATCAAAGTTCCTGCATCATCTTTTTGGAAGACAATTTTTCCTCTGATATTTAAATAGATGCTAGAGTGCTGATTTAATAGGATAGATACTGTTGGCTGTATCAATGAGGCAGTTTAATTCCTCCATTCCAAATTAAAAATACATCATCAGCATAGTGACACCAGAAGATGGGTAATATTGCTGCCGAATTGAATAATTTGGTTTCCAGGTCTTGAAGCACGATCTCAGACAGTATGAAGGAAAGGGTTGAGACCATGGGAGTCCCCAATTCCTGCCAGTATATTTTGTTTCTGAACTGGAAATAATTGTTTTCAGTGACTAATTTCAGTGCTTCATGAATGGCACTGATTTCAAGAAGAGAAAATGTTTGTGCTTCAATGATTTTCATCTGAAAGTTAGGAGGAATGGACAGATCTTTGAGAAATTCTATCATAGATTTTATGTAAAACAGGTGATAACAAAAGAAGCAAGATGAATTGTTTTTATGCAGCTCATATTGGAATCTCATTTTTCTTTAACTGTGATACAGTTAAAGACGTTGGGTTGTCAAAGAGAAGACAAAGTTTTGAACTGAAACTTTTAACTTTAACACTGAAACTTTGAAAAATCAAGTTTTAATGTTAGCCAAAGTATACCATGATAAGCAAATTGGTCATTATGACAATTATGGTTTGCTTACTGCTGAAGTTGTGAAAGAATGGGATAAATTTAAACAAGCTTTGTTCTAGATCAACAGTACTCTTTTGGTTAAAAAAGAACAGAGGAAACAAAATTATTTGAGTGATAAGGCTATGGAACTTATTTCTGAAAGGAGGAAGTGCAGGAATAAATATGAATCAAGACCCTACTAATCCTAACAGACAGCATTAAAATGAGCTTAATAAAATATAAAAGATCAGTTAACGGTTGATAAGGATCTTTGGTTTGACAGTTTGGCTGACAAAGCAGAGGAAGCAATTAAATAGCAAAACATCTTGGGGTTGTACCATATAGTTAAGTGTTTTGTGTGGGAAGAGACGGACAGGTACATAGGGATTGAGAGAAAAACATGGTAAAGTGATTGAAGATGAAGTTCTTGTGATGGCTAGGTGGGCTGAGTGTTTCAGAGATGTTCTAAACAAATAACTGATTTATTTCACAATTATCACTATTGGGAGATTTATGTCCTGTGTTGCAGCTAGAGATGCTAAACAATTCAATGGTTATAGTTCGTTTAGGCATTGTGCAGTTAAAAGCTTGGGCATATTTACTGCTACAGGAGGATAATCCTTTGCTGGTACACTCAAAATAGTTCCAGCTAAGGTTTACTACACTCGGTTGCTGTGGTGCTACGGTCGTCAGTATGCTATTCCAATAGCCCTGGCTGGTGGTCGTTGGCACTATCCAATGATAAAAGGAATGTTCATCTGTTTAGCAGGTCAGCATTGCTTTTCTAAACGTGCTGCAGGATGACATGCTATAGGGTTCGGTCACAGTGGAGATGTTCTTCCAGCTTCAACTGTGATGGTGGTAGGTCATCTTCTGCTGCTTCACACATTTGACGTATATTTTATAGCATAATGCATTTTGTCAGTCTGCTTTGCTGACATCTTCAGATGCTTTTAAACAATATGATTATTTCTGATCCCATTGTTTGTAATGAGAACAGATACATTACTGGCTTTAATGTGGGCTCTACATCTCATTCTCGGCTATTTCTAAATTAAAACTGCGCAAATCCCCAGGGTGGATGAAATCACCACTGAAATGCTTAGAGCTGGGAACACTTGTGTTGTCACATGGCTGACTGCCATCTTGAATATTTTTATGATAAAGGTGTTGTTCCTAAAGATTTTACTAAAGCTATCATTGTCCCAATTTTTAAAAAAAGTGATCGCAATTCTTATGATAATTATGGGGGAATTACTCTACTTTCTGTTCCAGGTAAAGTTCTTTGCATGATTATACTTAACAGAATTAAGAATTTGGCTGATGGACAACTGTGTGACGAGCAGTGTGGATTCATAACTGTTAGGGGATGTATTGACCAAATATATTCCCTTAGGCAGATTCTTGAGAAATGTTTCGAGTTTCAGAAACCTGTGGTTACTAGCTTTGTAGATTTCAAAAAAGCTTTTGACTTTGTTGATCAACATAATTTGTGGTTGATTGTTCAATCATATGGAATACCTGACAAGTTAGTATGATGAAACTCTAAAACATTGAGTCATGTGAGAGTTGGTAAGGCTTGTAGAGATTGGTTTAGCATTGATAGTGTAGTTAGAGAAAGGTGCATTTTGTCTCCTTTTCGCTTTAGTTTGGTTATTGGTTATGTTATGTGAAAATCTTTGCAAGATTTTGGCCTTAAATGATCTAGAGATCTGAAAATTTCTGATTTAGATTATGCTGATGATTTAGCCCTTTTGGCAAATGATGTTGATGAGATGAACTCTTTCATTAGGGTTGTTGATGAGACTGGTAATAGGGTAGGTTTGGTGATAAAGAGAAAAAAACTGAAATTGGTCAGGTAGATGATGCTTTAGTTGCTTTGAATGGCTGCACTATTGAGCAAGTGTCTCAGTTTCATTGGAACTATGTAACAGATACTGGTGATGTGTGGGAACTATGTAACAGATACTGGTGATGTGCTATGTAACAGATATTGGGAACTATGTAACAGATACTGATGATGTGCGGCGTGAGATAAATGAATAGGAATTGATGCTGGGACTTTTAAGAATCTATGGAAAATGCAGAAAAATAGGCGTGTACACCTAAAGACTAAAATTAGGTTGTATAAGAGTTTGGTTGTTTCTAAGGTTAGGTATGGTAGTGAAACATGGACCCTTTGCAAGCAGAATAACAGGAAACTTGAGGCCTTTGATTCTAGATCCTTGTGCAGTATCTTGGACATTAGGTGGTTTGACTTTGTAAGTAATGAGGTTAGAAAAGGAGTCATGAACCTCTATTGAGCACCATATTGTGCAGAGAGAGACTGCATTGGTTTGGCCATGTTGCCCGTATGCATAGCTGCAGATTGACAAACAGAATTATGAACAATGTGCGTAAGGGTTTCAGTAAAAGGGGATCTGGGATGCGATGGGCAGACAATGTCAAACAGGACCTTACTACAATTGGCCTACAGTGGCAAAATAGAGTAGCTGTAGCTCAGGACAGACAGCTATGGAGAGCAATTTATTCAGTCTGGTAGGACCTCCATAGCCCATGGCTGCATGTGGGTTTTGAATGTAGGTAAAACATATATGGAAAAAAATTTTTAAACTGCAATTTTTTAAAAAACAATCAAAGTTTCATGTGTTGTACAAAAGACATCTATAGACATCCTTGACCTGGGAAGGGTTAAGCTGTTTATAATGCTTTATATTAGGACTAGTAGGGTATCAATCAAGGACATTACTGCAGTTCTTTCTTTCTGAAATAAGCTTAAGAGCTTTATACTCAAATAATTTTGCCTCCTCTGCTCCTTTTGCCTACAAGTTTCAAGAAAAGCATGTTTGAAACAGTCCCATTCTTCCTCAACTTCAGTAGTAAGCAAATCATGTGGTATAATGACTGAGTATCCTGTCATGGTAAGCTTTGGCTATAATTGGGTCTTTCAGAGCTTGTGTTAAAGGTAACCTTTTTAACCTTAGCACAACACTTAGATGATGTTCTCTCTGTGCTAAGGTCTTTCGTTCTGAAATAAGTTCAAGTGCCTTATTGCTCAAATAATTCTGCCTCCTCTGCTCCTTTTTTCCTAAAAGAGTACTGTTAAGTTTCAAATAAAGCCTGTTTAAAATGGCCACATTCTTCCTCAACTTCAGTAGTAAGCAAACCATGACTGTCATAATGATTAAGAACCTATCATGGTAAGCTTTAGCTATAACTGGGTCTTTCAGAGCTTCAGTATTAAAGGTAAATTTTTTAACCTTAGCATGACACTTCTTAATTTTAAGTTGCAAGTCACTTTTAACAAGGTAATGGTCAGATTCAATTTCAGCTCCCCTATATGACCTGTTATTCCTAACAGATTGCTCTTTATTAATATATATCAAATTCCTATGCAGCCCATCAGGTGAAACTCATGTGTACTTATGTATGTCATGGTGTTTGTAATAAGTGTTAGTTATTCTGAAACCATTAAATTTACTTACCTGTAGGAGACATTGCCCATTGCAGCTACTAATATCAACTGGATAACTAGGGCTGTAAGTTTTATGGTGCAAATTTCAACAAATTAATGTTTTCGAAAGGTTTCTGTGAATTTTGGATATTTTTCTCCAATTCTGCACATTTGGAGTTTTTTTTTCTCGTGATTCTGCAAATTGGAATGTCCCCTCCCCTAAATTTCTGTGACTTGTCAAAATTTGAACAGTTTGAAAACTAAAAATTTCTGAAGAGTCATAGAAGACAATAGTCAATTTGGGAAATATTTGACTTTTCACTTGTTTCTTATCTATTTTTTCTGAAATGCATGAAAACATGTTTTCAAAAATCGATATGGAGGTATGATTCTTGCTTTAATCACCTTTATTTTTCATTGGTATCTAGTTCCTACCTGACTTAAGCTGTAAACTTTCCACATTCCCCTTCAAAGCTCTACATGATTTTCATCAATGGAGTACTGCTTTCGGGAAATGTGAATTCAGTGTTGGCACTCCACAATTCCCCCAACGTACTGCTGTTTGCCATAGCAATTATTCAACATAGAAACAAATTTTAATTATCATATTCTGTAGTCACAGCTTTTGTTACCAACCATTCTTTGTACATGCTCAAATCATGGGAATAATTGCTTCTTCAAGGGCTAACAAACCTAATAAAGCAGCAGTTTTCTTTCCTAAGAAGCAAGGTTCCTTTTCAAACAAAGCAGCAGTTTCCTTTCAAACATTTGATTACAAGCTCTATTGCTGCGATCATACAGATTATAGTGAATTTTCAAGCAGAAAATGGGAAACAGCTGCAACAGAAATAAAAAGATATCTATGAAATTCATAAAAATGATTCCTTAGAGGTGATTTCAATCAAACTGCAAAGATATGCACTGAATATTTCTGATCCCTTTACATTGTTTGAGGTCTTTGTATATCAGCCATAAAGTCTATAATGAAATGAATGATTTTGAAGTAAAATTACTCAGCAAAAGCTAAAAATGTGATCCAATACTTGCAAAAAAAAACACTGTGTTCAGAAATAACTGATCAATATTTCAGTGATGCAGAAAACAGCAGATTTTTGTTAACCCGTAACAGCTTCTTTTTAAGCATGTTGAATTTTTTATCCCAATTAACTAAAGTGCTTAAATATTTCTGCGAATGATGTTGATAATATAATTTTTAACAGTATGTCCTTGCTCAAAGACAACAACAGATTAAAAACTGCATAGGAATGCTATGAAAAAACTGTGAAAGGTTTAAATAACACTAAAAATTTTATTCTTTTCTGGTTGTTTAAAAAAAAAGAACGATTTGTAATTCTGTCCGATATTTTTCAGCATCAATGATGCATTTATTCAGAGCAATCTCTTGATCACCAGAAAATAAAAGAGGGCAATTTATCTACATATCATATACATATATAATTCACAATGCATCATAATTCATCGGTGATGATTGGTGTACAATGTGCAAGTTGAACCCAATCCTTTATTGTTGTTTGCTCTTTTTCAGCAGTTATACGTATCCAACTACCATTACTTTGTTTATATGCATGCTACCAATGTGCAAATTTTATTATTTGTGAATCTAAATGATGCACAAATTTTGGCATTTTTGAACAAGATTACTCCACGAATTTCAACTTTATCTTGTACAAAAAATGTACAGCCTTACCTATTACCCCACCCCAAAGGTCAGAGTCAGTACTAACTTTAGCACTGAAGTCACCTAGAACAAGGGTAATAGCTCCTTTCTTGGCAAAATTCAAAATATCCTGAAGTTGTCCATAAAACCTATCTTTGCCTTCAGTAGGGCATAACAACAGATAACATTCATTTAATGCTTATCTGTATTCATAACACATTTAATGCTTATCTGTAATTTAGCAGTAAGAAACCTTTCATTAATGCAATCATATCCTAAATGAGCACTCACTAGCATGTCTGCTGAGAAACAAATCTATGCATTGGAGATGCTTATCATCCCTCCCTGAAAAGGGAAATTTAAGATTATTTTTAAGAATCTGACCTTTATCTGTCCATCTGGTCTCTTGCAAGCTGAGAATATCAAGGTTAAAATGGTGGACTTCTTGTGTGAGGACATCAAGAGAATAATCTCTGTGCAGAATCGTCACCTTCCCACTACCCATGGAGAGAAAATAGTTAATGGGATGATTAAAGAAACTATGTTCATTCAGAGAGAATGTGCTGACAATATCAAACTGATTGCAGGCACAGGGCAAAGATCCATTTCCCCATTACTAAAGGCTGAAGCCATTTACACTGGGAGACTGCCTCCAACGTAGGAATTGATGATCACCATGAAGAAAGAGTTCAGGTACCTGAAATGGACTCTGATCAGGATTATTCACCAGCTGATAAAACATATCCTGTGAATCTATTCACTTGGGGCTGTCAATCCACAAACAGAAAACACAGCAGATTTTCCCTCAACAAAAGTCCACCAGTGCAGCAAATTCAGGATCCAAAATCAAGCTCATTGCCTTGAGCCCAGTCCAGTGGGTTTATATGGTCAGCACCAGGACCCTGTGTGGTTGACCACTCCTCAGCAGGGTAGAAAAAAAAGTAGCCCAGATCAGTATGCCACACTGATCTGGCAACCCTCCCCTTATGTTCCACTCCACAGGAGAGTATCTCTTTTGAAGGTACTAATGGTCTGCACAACAAGAAGGTGAGGTCGGATATAGTGCTAGGTGTGGCAGGTTCTGTGCATTATCACAGAGGAGTTGTGCTTAACTCTTTCCAATGATTACCTAGCTACCATTTACAGACCAACTACCATTATGCTGTAGCAACCCCCCTGATTTAAGTTCACAAGTTTGATTTCAACTATTATCAAGAATTTTTTTCCTTACAGTTTTGAAAATCTCCTGGAAATTAATTAAAAACTGCTATTTCAAAAAATGGAAGATTTTGGAAGTAATTAAAAAGTATGTACCTCTGTTTTTTTCCCCTGTTTTACACTTTTTTCTGCTTTAAACCTATTTCACTATTCCTAGAATTATTTTTATCATTTATACCATTTATCCTAGCAATTTATGCATTTTTCTCATTTTTCAAATCAAAATTATAATTAAAAAAAGTCTTAATAGCCAAAGTTTCCTGAAGACTGGCTCCAACACAGAGTCCCAGGAGAGGAAGAAATCTCAAGTGTTCTAATTGCTCACTCACATGTCCAACATTAGGGAGAGCCATCTGTGATAGTTGCTTACATGGATTTAAGTCCAAATATTTCCTCCAAACAAATTGGATATAAACTCCCTTCAAAAAGTTGGTATTTTATTTCATTTTTTGTAATTAAACCTTAGTTTTATTTTCTGTAGATTTACTTTATTTCTATACATTATTGACCTTTCAGTTGTTCATTATCAATTTTTCAGTTATGCTACATTGGATGACCAGCTTACGACTTGTTGCTGTGGATATTTTAGCATTGTGTTAGATATGTTATTTTTTCTTATAATTTCTTCACTTTCCAGCAAAAAAATTTGATCTTGTATCATTTCCTGAAATAAGTTAGGCTGAGATGAAGCAAAAAGAAATTTCTGGGCATGGAAGTCAGTCCTCTGATGAAAGGAAAATTTTGGCAAGGGTCTTCCCAAGCAAAATTTCTTGTTTTTCACAAAAATAATAGTTTTTAAGTTAATATTGAATGGCTTTAAAAGAATTTACCCCCCCCCCCCACCAAACTGCAATCCCCAGTATCTTGAATGCCCCATTCTTTTTTTCTTTGCTTTGGTACACTAGATTTTTGGCACATAGCCAAGATCCCCAAATTTAAACACCCAAAGAAAATTATAATGTTTAGTAAAAAAAAAAGCAACCAATAAAGCATTCCTCTGTTTCATAAATAGGATAGAAATGTGAACAATCCAGATCACCTTGCATAATGCTGGGCCATATTTTCAAATATACTGCACTGAAAAGAATAATTAAATGAAATGAAATCATGTTTCAGGTAAATATTATATTATTCAGGGGGAAATTTACTTTTGATTAATAATAATTTCACCGTTTTTATTCATCACATTTTTCAACATTAAGCCTTAATTCCATAGTCTGATCTATTTTTTCACTATATCACCGTAAAAACATCTTATTAAAATTAAATGCTTTTAAATTTGTTTCGATTTTTCATTTTCATAAAATTTGGAGCTAAATTCTGTTTTATTTGATATATAATATGACCTATTTCTGTTGATTGTTTTTTTTTTTAATCTAAAGTTAACTTGTTTTTCTGACTCAGCACAACTGGCAAAGAGCCTGGACTATTCTCAAAGTATGGTATACAGAGAAAAAAATTATAAAAAGACTAATTTTCTTGTTTGAATAAATAAATAGCTTTTTTGTTTACATGCATCATAATTTTTTCTATCTATTAGTGTTTTAAATAAATGTTTCTTTGCATTGCCAGATGAATATTTTTACTACATGACTCTAAAAAGTCCTATTAAAATAAAACTAGCAGTCTTTTTTTGTTAAATATTTTATTTTTTATAAAAATGTAGAATTAAATGCTGATTAACTTGGCATATAACGTGCCATAATTCCTTTTATTAGTTATTTGTCATAAAAGTTCTACAGTTAATTTTTTTGGCTGAGCATAGGGAGAAAATAGCTTGGCCTCTGGATGTAAACCAGTTCTGCAGGCTGGACATGGGAAGTGTTGAAATTGAAAAACCAGCCACAATTGCCGAAAACATTTTGTAGCACTGTCACCTCCTATCAAATCAGCAAATTTACTTCATGTCTTAGCAGAAACAATAGCTTGGCTTAGGGAAACATTACAGCATCATTGATCTTACAGCCATGTCACCAGCTTAAAGATGTACCTGCTTAATGCTGTTATTTATTTTCTCAGCATTATCTCTAATATTTCCCAGAGTGCTCTCTCCTAAATTAACAGCAAGGCATATCAAAAAGATAGATGTTTAAGTCATAGTGCTGATCAAAAATTATTGAATTTTTCTCTGTATCACTGTAATTAGTGGAAAAGTTGAGACAATTGGATGGAATTATCATCTACATATTTACCTTGGTTTCTTCCTTGCAATAATTTCTGATGGGTAGATTCATAATGTTTAGTAAAAAAAAGCAACCAATAAAGCATTCCTTCATTTCATATATAGGACAGAAATGTGAACATGGGCATGAATGTATTGTCCTGTGGTGGGTAGTAATCCAGATATGCATTCACATATTCTTTTTTTTGTTCTTTGAGAGAAAGCTGGTGCTAGTTTGATGTCAATTTGGTGCACACATCAACCAATGTATATTTAGATTCACAGCTTATGACTCAACTTTTCTGGGAGTGCGAATATTATATGCTACTGCATACTCGCTATGTGTTTCGCAATTTTTGTTCCAATGCATCAAGTGAAATACTTATTTTGCAGCAGGCACAGATGTTAACGTGCTGCGGTCAGCGTTTGTTTATGTTAGGCTTGGAGCACATTGTGTGGAGTGGTGGGTAGTAGTATATGGTGCCCTCTATTGAGGGGTTGGGGGAGTAAAATTTTAAAGTTAGAGATATAGAATTTTAGAGTTTTGGTTTTCATTGGAGCTTTATTTACACATAATTGTGGGAACTTTCATGTGGTGCTGTTGTGTTTTTGTGTGCATATGTAGGAAGTACAGAAAACGTGTGTGTGGTGTGTGTGTGTGGGGGGGGGGGGGGGGGGTTGCTTAATTTAGTTTAATGTTTGGGTAATTACTGAAAAGTATTTTCCATGCTGAAGGTGGTGGGGTTATCTCATTATTACATATTTCTGTTTAAGTATATTACAAGATTTTTGGCATAATTTAGTTGAAATTTTATAGGGGGAGAATAGTATTCTTATGTCATCAAATTTTGGTATTAGGTCGTGGGCAATGGCAGCTCGAGTTAGGGCTGTCTTTTGGTTGGCTTTTTTGTAATCTTCTTGGTGTTCTGCCAGTCTGGTTAAGAATTATCTAAAGATTTTTCCTACATATTTATTTTTCTGCTGGAGTTAATAAAAGTAAAGGAATATCAATGCAGTTGTCTGGCCTTCATCATAGCATTTTATCACACCTAACTTCAATTCCAAAATTATTGCTTTTCAGCACTCACCACCACTTAATGACACTTGGATGGCATCATTGCAGGATATGATATTTTGTTATAACAACAGTGAATGTTAAAATAACAGCACAATAATTGCCAAAATCACTAACAGAAGTTATAATGCATATAAACAACAGAATGCTTTATATGATACTGACAAAGGATTGTATTTCTGTTTACCAGAAAGTAGTTCTGCTCAAGTGGCTCTTCTATGTGGTATGGGAATGGCATAAACAGTCTACAATTAACTCGAGGGCCAAGTATGAAATTATGTGATTCTTGGCCAGGAAGGGGTCATTTGGGTAGGTGAGGGATTTGCATTATTTAAAATTTTGCACATAAAGTGAGACATGGCACCATTTACTTAGGCTACATTTCTTCACATAGTGCCATGTTGTAACCATGAACTGCAGGTTAACTGCATTATGTAAAAAACATTACCAAAACATATAAGGTTGCAGAAGGAATGAACCAGTAGTATGGAATCAATATATTATTTATAATCTCATTACTGCACATTTTCAGGAAACTGCCAAAATCGATCAGCAGGGCGTCTGTGGAACTCGAGCCTTACTCTTAAGAATAATTTCCTAAAAGATTTACGTTTGTCTTATCCTGTGCCAACACTAGTCAGGAAAATGCGAAAAACAGGACAACTTTATGCTGAAAACCACTTTTCAGAAATTCCTGCAGTTATTTATAATCTTCCCCCCCCCAAAAATAAAAATATGAATTAAAAATTAAAGAGTGCACGACCTTTGAATTTCAATATAATAACCATAATGATTGATATATTACCTTGAAAGAACAAAACTTGAAATCCGCTTCTTAACACTAAATCGCAATATTAAAAACAAATTATTCTTCCGTCCCAAAATTTCGTTCCGCAATGTGGCAGTATATATTTATAAAACGATGAAAATAATTCTATGCGTAAACTTCTGCATTTCAAAATTGTACTTTATTATTATTTACAAAACATGTTAACGATTTTATCTTACCCTGACTGCGAGAGATGCTTCTATGACTGTGACTATGATCCGCCATGTCTATTTAACAAAACGAAAGATATTCAGTAATCTAACCAAATGGCAGACTTTCTACACTTCCTGAGCTAAAAGTGGAAGGCATGCAGATATTTAATAAAACTTTCTGAAAGAAATTTTAAACATTTGATATAAAACTTCATCCAAATATACTACAGAAACAACAAGCACAGAGAAAGATATCAATGTGATGCCATCCTACAAATGCAATATATTTAGACAAACGTAAGCGGAGTATATGGTAACTAGGTAGTCACTGGAAGGAGAGCTAGGCATCAATCTCCTGTGATGATACATAGAACCGGTCAGGTCTAGCACCTAATGTCCGACCCCGCCTTCTCGTGCTGCAGACCGTTAGTACCTTTGAAAAGGGATATTCTCTTGCGGAAGTGAACGGAAGTGGAGAGCTGCCAGATTAGTGTGGCCTACTGATCTGGACAACTATGACTACTTTTTTTTCTACCCTACTGAGGAGTGGTCAACCACACAGGGTCCTGGTGCTGACCATATATACAACCTGACGGATTGAATATGGATACTGAATTTGCTGCACTGGTGGGTTTCTGTGGAGGGAAAATCTTCCGCTGTGTTTTCTGTTTATTTGTGGTTTGACAGCCCCAAGTGAATAGATTCCCAAGATATGTTTTATCAGCTGGTGGATAATCCTGAGCCGAGGTTTTTGCAGGCACCTGAACTCTTTGCTTCTACTGACATTGTCAAATTCTACATTGGAGGAAGTCTTTCAGTGTAGATAGATGGCTTCAGCCTTTAGTGGTGAGGGAATGGGTCTTTTCCCCATTCTGCGATTAGAGGGCTGTTTGATATTGTCAGCATTCCCTCTCTCAATAAACATAATTTCTTTAAGCATCCCAACTAACCATTTCTCTCCGTAGGTAGTTGGAATGTGAGGACTCTGCACAGAGCTTTTTCTCTTGATGACCTCACACAAGAATTCCACAGTTATAATTTAGATATTCTCGGCTTGCAAGAGACCAGATGGACAGATAAAGGTCAGATTCTTAAAAATAATCTTAAATTTCTTTTCAGGGAGGGACGACAATAAGCATCACCAAGGCGTGGGTCTGCTTCTCAGCAGACACGCTAGTGATGCTCTTCTAGGATATGAGTGCATTAATGAAAGGTTTCTTACAGCAAAATTTCAGACAAGCGTTAAAGACTTGAATGTTATCTGCTGTTATGCCCCCACTGAGGATGCTGATGAGGATGAGAAGGATAGGTTTTACAGACAACTTACGGATATTTTGAATTCTGTCAAGAAAGGAGATATTACCCTTGTTCTTGGTGACTTCAATGCCAAAGTTGGTACTGAGTCTAACCTTTGGGCAGGAGTTTTAGGTCCCTTTGGCATAGGTAGTTCCAATGGCAATGGGGGACGTTTCCTACAGGTAAGTAAAGTTAGTGGCTTACAAATAACTAATGCATAGGATTGCATCAGGACATTTATAAATATACATGGGTTTCACCTGACGGGTTGCCAATATTTCGGGGGACAAAAAAAAAGAACAGGATAGATGATTGAAAAGTCAGATCATGTCATCTCAAAAAATCATTTTATTTATACGAAAAATAATAAGTAATAATAAACCTCAAAAACATAAAAAAATTATTTTATTTATAAGAAAAATAATAAGTAATAATAAACCAATATAATATTTTTAAACCTTACCAAATATTTAATAAATTTAATGGGTGCATTGTGGCCGTAGTTGTTGGGAAATAATTTCTTTTACATCCATACCGATATTTGTTGTTGCGAGCCGAAGTAATGTTCAAGTGTAGAGTCTTTCAAGAAGTTTCTGTATCTTGATTTTATATATATTCACATCAGAAAATGTGCGCTCGCAGATATACATATGTACTTCCGACAATAGAAATTATTTGGAGTCTAAAATCTTTCATTTTTGGATATTTATCTTTAGGCAAAAGTTTGAATTCTATTCCAGTTTCTCTATTAGAAGCAATAATTAGGTCGGCCTGGTCACCTAATTCCATTTGATATTTAGGATCTACAGTGCTAATATCAATATACCTGATATTGATATACCTAATACTGATATATATATATATATATTATATATCGATATTTAATGGATTACTGAATAAATTTAAACTTTGCTTAAGGTCATCAAATTCAGAAAATCTATTAAAATTTTCAATTATATCTAATTTAAAAACAAATTTTTCAAAATTAACTGTTTTACTAAGTTGCTTCCTTTCTTCGTGGAACTCTTTACAAGTTTCAAAATGAATTGTTTTCCTGCAAATTGGACTTTTTCTATACCCAGTAACATGATTATAAAGACAGCACAGGTTTTGATCTTTTCCTTGTAAGGATTTATTCAAGACATTTAAATAATCTGTAATGTCTGTTAGGAAAGAAAGTGAACATAGAAAATTTTCGTCAACGAAACTTGCTATTAAATCTTCATCGGTGCCCACTTCTGTGAGAAAAAGATGAATTTCTTTTCGAAGTGTAAAAAATATCTTGAGGCATTTTCCGGCACTTAACCAGCGAATATTACTATGTAAAAGGAGATCACCATACTCAGCATGCAGTTCGAACAAAAAAGCTTTAAATTTTCTGTTTGTGAGAGAACGATTTCCGCCACAAATTGGGTAATTTTTGACCTTTTCCATTGCGTTCTCAACGAAATGCCACACAATGTCTCTGGTGCACAATACAGTGCAACATTCGACAATGCATGCGCAGTGAGAGCGACTCGTGCTGTCGTTAGATGCTTCTTATTACTGCAGCTTCATAAAAATGATGACGCCGCATCGCTCTTTAAAAGTTTCAGAAATTTACCGATCGGCTTAAGAATGCTTTGTAAATTTTATAGAATGAGCAAGTTGAAGATTGCATATCAAGTAATATAAGTTGACAAAAATTATAAGGTGGATTACGGATATTTATTTAAAGTTTCAAGTAAAAACTTGATTTTGTTCCCGGGCCACAAAAATCCTTGTGTGGGCCGTATGCGGCCCGTTAGTTGGACAGCGCTGGTATAAACCATTTGAAGGTAAAGCAGTTTGGGGCAGAACATCCAACGTCTGATACTGTGCTAGATCAGGTTGTATTAGTTCTGGTATGGCTCTCGTGCACACAGCCCAACATCTCGTTTCCGATTGAGAGAGGGTGGCGTTTATGAGCATGATAAATCTCAAGAAGCAGCCTGGTATACTACCTATAGTGCTGATATACGAATATGAAAGGGTAAATGTCAGCAGGCAAGCAAAACGGTGAGAGAATAGCCTGGAAAGTGTGCACAATATTTTTAACACGTATAGTTGTCAGAATTCAAAAGGGCTTGAATCATTGGGTTCTCTGAAGCTAAGTGGAATTAGATGGTGAAAATCGCCATTCAAGTGCGTTATGATGCCCAGATGGTGGCACACTGCTGGCAGAAAGTTTTACAAGGTACCCAAACCCATCACTAAGGCATCAGATTGTCCGAATCAATGAAACCACGTTTTTTCAGCCTAGCCACTCATCCCTGTCCGCATGTGTTGTTGGGGAGTATTAATAGAAGATGAGTATCTTTAGACAATTCACATTCAAAGCTTCATGAAAAGTAATATCGCCACGTAGACATAACCAAAAAGGTGACAAGACTCGCTCGGGACTTCTAACGAAATCTTCAGTCTTCATTTTTGGAACTTCTGCATATAAACACTAAATAGAAAACTTATTTTTAAACGCTTTTCTATAAAATTAAACCTAATGGGTAGTTTGTTACAACCAGTTCATTATTAGCATTATTTCTGGAAGTAATTTTCGGAAAGGTGCAGCTTAACTTCATGTGCTGTCTTCGGATTTAAAACTAAATTTTGTTTTCTTACACATTAGAGCAACGTGTAATGTTAATAAGCCAAAGGCAACAGTGTAATCACTCCTTAGAGAAGTATTTTTCTGAACCTGTTTCCATAGTCAAAACTACATAGAGTGCCATTCCAGTTAACAATCAGCCAGCAGTTTAAAGGCGGAAAGGTTTTTGTAAATTTTTGTCAACACAAATCTAAAAATAAAATTCATTGAAAAACAATTTAAAAAATTATTTTATTTCCCTTTAAAAGCTCATAATATACACCACTTTTTATACATATTTTATGCATTAGAATTTATAAAAATATTTGAATGTGAAACAATAAAATTTGGCTTTACTACCCTATGTGACTATATTTCTACAAAAAGTAACCAAATTTAGCAGAAAGCGAACTGACGTAAATGAAAGCCAAAATCTGAAACATAACAAAATTAAAAGGTTCAATATATATTAACCTGGCAACATATTTTTCTCTCACACACTCTACTAGCTATACATTAACATTTTATTTATTCACATTTGCTCTTATTTACATCAATAAACATCTTTTCCACACGTTCCTGAAACAATATATTCAAATGCATTTAGATTTGTAGTATATATTTATCGCAACTGATACCTTCAGAAATCGTAATCGACACCTTAGAAATTGCACTTGATAAGCGGTTATATTGAATTCTGACTTAGAGGCTTTATACCAGGCGTGTCCATCCTTTTGACTTTCCTGGGTCACATTGCGTGAAGATGAATTGTTTTAGACCGCATATTAAATATATAATATAGTTAATGTATATGAATAATAAAATTTCATTTATTTTCTCATGTTTTTTATTATAAAATTAAAAAAAGGGTAACATAAAACTAGTGGGATATCAAAAACTCGCTGAAAATCACATAATCAAGTTGAAAGCTTATGTCATAAACAGTAAACTTTACGATTTTGTGGGCCGCATGCAGCCCGCGGGTTGGACACGCCTACTTTACACGATGCTACTGAGCCTAATAATAGGTACAAGATTATGCGTGCTTTCTTTGCCTTAATATTTTGGAATGTTGAACCTAATATGTTAAGAAACACAAGATCCTTCTATTTTCCTTTATATAAACAATTATAAAGTATATAAATTAATCACTCTACATAATAAATTACAAAATATCACAAATTAAGGAAATACAGTTTTCTGTTGGTATGTTCATTTCTAATCTACATCTCATAAATATGCCTGATGTTTTTCAACAATGTACATTCGAAGGCCATCCATATTGGAAATTCAAACTACGAAAATATTAATATTCGTTTCTAGGAAAATATTACTTAGCTACCATATTCTAAAATAACATTTCTTTTATCATTAAAACATAGTCTATATATTTAATGTAACTATGGGAATCCTCAGGAAGGAGTCCAAAAGTATTGTTTGACACTCTCCTAGAATTTGAAAATATCTTTATAGATCAGTCCCTTATGACCACACGAATATTCTGAGACATAGCTGAAAGAATAATAGCCCGGAAACTCATTGACTCACAGACTATACTATTTGTGCAACAAATTAGGCCTACCTGTTACAGTGGTTATGTACCCTATTACTAAGGAGAGTATACACGTTTATATATATTGAATGAAAAATAAGGACAAGTCTGATAACCCTTTTAGGTTACCTCCACCCTTTTGTATAGGGTTGTGCCTTCTGTTAAATTTAAAAAACAACAACATATTTTTAAATACCCTGTGTATGTATTGCTGTTAAAACGACTAACTGGGACAATGTAGTAGGTAAAGTTGATATGCTCTGCAGAGCTAGAGAACTACTAGTTTCTTAATTTCTTGAGGAAACCATCTGGCAGTAATCAATGCTCAAGTTAATATCGACAAATGTTTTTATTAAAAAAGGTAATTATTTCAGTGCATTAGGATAGGCTTTGAAACAAATTTTTACAGTATAGTTTCTCAGCAGTTTGATGTAAACAATGGATAAGAAAATAGGTATGCAGGCAAAGATCCACTGGTCTCCCTTAAAAATAGTTAACCACCCTACTTTTCCAATGAACTTTTAAGTTTGCAGCGATCTTATAGTTTGCAGCGATCTTATAGAAAGTTATCTCAGCCAGGCACTACCTCAGGATTTATTTATTTATTTATTTATTTATTTATTTATTTTTTTTTGGGGGGGGGGGGGCATCTCTGACCTCAGTGACTTGGGTCTATGGAATATAATCAATAAAAAAGATTTCCCTCACCCCAATATTGCCCATGTTACCATGCGACACAAGCTTTGAAAAATTACAGAATTTAAGATTCATTTTATTGTTCAGTTTTTGCTATGCAAAATGTGTATGGTGATACGTCACTGTGTTGCATTTGCATACCTCTAAATGCAGTATACTATACATTAACGTGTTGCATAACTCTGAAAGTAGTACTAAAGGAAAATATAAAGTCCTCTTGCAGCAGTCCATAACTTTTACAAGTATCAGTCTTGGTTCCCATTATTAGAAACATTCTACAATGAGTAAGATACTAAAATTCGTGCAATTTCACATCATTGCTAGAAAAAAGGATTAGAACCTATTAAAGCACTTCGAGAGAAGTGGAATGTGAAGGGGCAGTCTCCATTTATGCTGCTCAAGAAGTTCAAAAATGTTAACATCAGACTCAAATGTAAGCCACGATTGGACTTTCTGTGCCAAGCTCATCCATCAACAAGCACTTGCAGGCTCTTTTCCCTACATGGATGCTCAGTAGCAACTATATTGAGGTATCTGCAACACATCGGTATGGTAGCCAGGAATTGCTGAAGTGTTCCATATGAACTGACTACTGAACAAGTAAACCATTATATTAAAGTCTGAAGGAAACTCCTCGCTAATCCATGTGACCATGTTTTCATGAAGTGAATTATGTATGATGAAACATGGATCTTTTTCAATAATCTGAACACACAAAAGCAGTAGCTTGGACCATCTACACTTCCTGTCCAAAAGAGGGGACAATTCAAAACGAAGGCAATGATGATTGGTGGAATTTTGAAAGTGTAGTGCACTTCAAACTGATTCCAGATTGATGTACCATCAATGCTAATATTTATACTCAGCACAACTGGAGCATGTGCACTCATTGATATTTCAGAGCTACCCACGATTAGTCAATGAACATCAGATATTCCTCCAAAAAGATAACACAAAACTTCACACCACACTTTAGACCATAGAAAAACTTTAAACGCTGCCATTTGAGCTTCTTCCTCACCCAAAATATGCTACGATATAGTCTGAAACTACTCTTTCTGAGTGCCACTTTTGCTCCATGGCTCATGTTCTTTGAGGTAGGGGTTTTTAAACATTTCAGGATGTCAAAACAGATGTCGAGGCTTTTTCACCTTCAAGGATCAAGCGTCGTATTGAAGAGCAATAAAACAACCTGCTGACAGATAACTATGAACTACTGAAAATAACGAGTTATATTTGAACTATTGAAAATAATGGTTTATATTTTGCTGAGTAAGGTTTGGTAGTTATATTGCAATAATAATTTCTCAAATAGATGATAAAATGCAGAGATTTGTGAACAAGCTCAATTACAAATGCGGGGCCCTTACTTTTAAAAACAAACAATTAAATGAAAACTAAACTGCAAAAAAATTTACATTGCACACAATGTTGCTCTCCAAAATCTGTAGTTCTCACAAAATAGGACAATTTCCTCCCTTCACAGAGGTTATATCCCTAGCACAGGGCAACCCTAGAGCACAGGTCCAATTGGCTTAAGGCTGGCACCGCTTATGAATCAAACCTCTCAAACGCTTCTCCTAGTGAGATTACTTAAGAACTGAAAGCCCACTTTGGCAACCACGTAAGTATAGCTGATAAATCTAGATAGCATCTTTTACATTTTAAGAGGTTAGCAGCTGAAGTCAGATGTTAAAGCTTCAAAAGAGCTCATTTCAAAGTGTATATACATACTATACTGTCTTTCATGTTCCACCATCAGTTCCAAATCTCAAAGAAGTCTCTGGTATGCTCAGATGCGTTGGATGTCTTCTGGATGGATATTTGCTAGTGAAAATGAAGCCTCTTAAGTGATAAAGGTGAAACCCCTCGCTTTCTTTAACTGTTATGTTTTTTAAGTTTTAATTGTAAGAAACTGAAGTTCAAGTTTTCGAACTTCACTCTTAAATGTTTCCCAAGTTAATGATTGGTTAAAACTCAACAATAATCAAAAGACTGAAAATACAGTAAACACCCCTTATTTGTGAACTCTGTATGTACAAATTTGCTTATTTGCACTAAAATATTAATAATCATTTATTCAGCATTTTAGAGTCATGATTTACTTATTCATGGTTACAAGCGAAGCATGCTAGATTCTATTAAGCTTTCATCATTATTAAGAACTCCTGACTGCATATGCAACAATCCTCTTGATCATGATCCTATTTTAGATTGAAGCTTGAAATTTAAGACAGCCATTGAAGTTGCAATTCTCTCTAATGTTTGGCATTTGAAAGACATTAGATGGAAGGTTTAACAGCTAACATTGACTCAATTATTCAAATCTATTGGCACTACTGATCATCATCATCTATAAGTTGAAGCTTAGTTGCCCAATCCTATACAAGTTCAAGAATATTTGCTGAACTCTACAGTTAATGCAGAGTTGAAGAAAATTGAAAAGGCAAATGTTGAAGAAAGCATTGCAGGTGACATGCAGATGGAGGTAGAGGAAGAGAGAATTTGAAGAAAGAAGTGCAATGTAATAAATTGTTTCACTATATTCTAGTGCTATTATTTTGTTAGTTGCAGACAGTGTATATATATATACACACAAATCCGATTTTTTCATGCTAATTTATTAATTTGCATTACAAAAACAATACTTTGCATAAATATTAACATAGTGTCAGAAGCATTGTATCGGTTTAAAAAATATTAGGTGAAAAGTTATAATCTTGAATCCCAGGAACCAAACCCTATTTACATAACAAGTTCAATATTCATGTTTTTTTCCACGAACGTAACCCTTGTGAATATGGAGGGATTACTGTATCTGCTAAAGTAGTAACTTACCATCCTGTGAGAAAGTTACAGTTGACAGCAATGTGTATTGCTTCCACATCAAATTCTTCTACTACTGTGCTACTTCAATGGATGTTTTGCTTCCATAAAGACTGGCAATCTAGAATGTTAATAACATCAATGTTGTGGATCTTCAGTATCAACTATACATCCAGAAGACATCCAGTACATCTGAATATACCAGTGAGTTGTTTCAAACAGTGGAACAGATGGTAATATAATCTTCTTTTGAACTTTTACACCTGACTTACGCTACCCACCTTTTACTACATAGTAAAAGACACTATCTGGACTAAGGGCTATATTTATATAGTTGGTAACAGTGACAGAGTGCACTTATATTACTTAACTTAAATGAAGTTATCTCACTATACTTAGTGAAGCATTTAAGCTGTTACTACAGTAGAATCGTGTAATATGGAACTGATAAGTCAAATATTTCTTGGCTCACTCTATTAGAAGTCGATTTCTGGCCCACCTTCATATTTGAGTTGTTCAGCCCTACTGTGGAGAGTAATACTTGCCACTAACAGAAAATTTTAATTCCATTGACCTATTGCTAGGTTAACTTCTGAGTCATGCTTTTGAACAAAAAAAATAAAACGAATTAAATGGCTTGGTTACAATAGCCTCAAGAGTTAAGAGTTGGGCAGGGAAGGATCACTGGATAGTTGTTAGGAGACAGATCAAAACCTCATGTCAAGGCCATCCATAATTTTTTAATGCAAGCATTTCATTTATAATTTTGCCTAAATTGATTTTCATCTTACCACTTTCAATGGAAATAATTGAAAGATCAATAGTTTTATTATTTTTAGAAGGACTGTTTCATTTAATAATGGCTGCAATCAAGAAATTATTACAAAAAATTGTAATGTAAACACTGGAGCTATGGATGCCATTTTCAATAATTTTGCCCAATCATTAAAAATGCACATATTTTTAAAATTGATTTCAGAAACATTCTAAAAAGAAGTAATATACCCAAAATGCTTATGAGCAATATTTGTACCAGAAATATCAGACAAATAAAATTTCCCTATAAACTTTTGAAAACACCTTGTGATTTCAGACTCATTATTTATGTATGGCATTAACAGGGAAAAATTAAGGCATGAACAGTGGCAGATTTACCATTCAGGTTGCCAGCAGTCTCATTAAAAAAAAAACATATTTCACATAAGAAAGATCATTATTATGGTTGACCCTAGGCCATAGCTCCACCAGACTATATGTAAATCCAAAACAGCTTGATCAAGCTAGGGTGAAGGGAGGGAAGCCACGAGTGCTATTGTGGCAGACCTCTTCATCTAGCAAGGGCATTGGAGACAGTTCTGATGGGGACAGGGGCTGAGAAATATGCCTAAGGACGGTAGCGGTCAGGAAGTTTTAACCACGCACAGAAGATGTGGACATACCCTACTGGCTGATGGACTCTTGCATGCCCAGTGGACATCACACGACCGGACTTGGCAGGAGAGTTTCAACAGAGAAAGTTGCGTTTTGGACTCGTGCAGGGGACAGTCGTGAAGATTTCGCCCTGTTAGCATTTCTTCTTTGTGATGGTGTTGGGAACACCAAAAGGCTTGGTTAAAGCCTTGTAAGCAGGATTGGGAATCCTGCTGTCTTGTATGAGTGACTTGCTGGGTGGCAGTAGCTTTTATATATATTTGCCTGTGCTCTGTATTGCTGCTGAAGTGGAAATAAATGTAAATATGTAAATAATATACATATGAGTCCAGTTATTGAAATGAACAAGTACTGCCATTCTGACGACATAATTATTAGTGAATGTACCAAGAGGTAAAAAAAACACACACACAAGGGAAAAACAAACCCTTATACTGATTCAAAACCCTTACTATTAAATTAAATAAGTGAGAAGATTCTCTTTTGAAAAACTAATAAATGTTTTAAAAGTCTGAGATATTTTTGCATAACTCTAAATGAAAGGTTAGTCTTTTAATTTATCAGCCTTAGGGTGGAAACTTCCACCCATTCAAGACCGAGTTCATGTGCTTATTATACAAATGAATTTCACTTACCTGTTGAAACTATAATATCTGATACAGTTTCAATGCATTACTTTGATTCCTACAAGATTAGAAAACTTCTGAATAGCAATATCAATAATTGGGACATCACAGGCAATTTAAATATAAATTAAATTTATTGTGCAGAAGTTGTTTTACCTCTGAGCAGCACTTTTTTTTACACAATGGGCTAAATAGCCAGGTCACAAGGGCTCAGAGAATGGTTGGGGGAGGGGGACCCACTGGCAGCTGTTAGGAGACAGATGGTAGCCTCCCATAAAGGCCATCCGTGTTCTTTAATGTGTGGAGGGGGCTATTTTAATAACTACAGTTTTATATTATGTGAATTATATAAATCAGTATTTTTCAACTAGTAAACTTCATAGTTTATATAGTATATGGATCCCAAACCCCTCATGTTACTTTTACTAATAACAAATTTTAGCAATAAGGGTTTTCCTTATTTGGCATTCGTAATGATAAAGCAACTAAGGATATTCCTTTATGCTGATGCTGCACATCACACTAGTGTCATTTGTGCAAGGTAAATAACAATTATCTAGCAATAAAGATCAGACCTAGCCAAATAGACTTTTTTTGCTTTCATCATTATAACAGAAATTGCAAAGTGGTTGAATAAAGCTCATTTATTCAATTGCATTTTATATGATTTAACTACTCATTTATACAACATAAAAACAGATCTACATAATGAAATATTACCTTCAAAATAAGTAGTATTGAGTACTGGTTACTGATGCTTCATGCTGTTTGGTAGTGTGCAGTATATTGCCTTCTCTGAAAATCATTTGAAAGGGAAAAAATTAACAAGCACTAGGCTAAATAAGCTATGAATAAAATGGTTTTATCCTGTTACATGAAAAAAGTGCTAATTGTTCAACGTATGATATTGTTCCTTATTCTGTAGCATTCATCAAGATTTAATTCTGGATTAATGAAGAATTAATTCTTTTTCTAAAGCAAATGCAGAAATTTTAATCTTACAGTATCCAAAGCATCCATATTCCAGCATTTAAATTGGCAATTGTAATCAAACAACATGTTTTCATTAAACATGAAATATTTCTAAAAGCAAAAGATTGGTCATATTAAGAATAGGTTGTTAACCAATTTGCCTGCATGATTTATCATTGTTTTTCTCATTTAGTACTTATTTAGATATATCTCTGTATTAGGCAATGAAAGCTATCAATCTGTGAAGCTTACATCATACATGGAATTGTAAGCATATAAAAGAGAAAAAAAATTATGCTAAAAATTAAAAGTACTTAAAGATTTCCTTGAAAAATAAATTAAAAATTATTTTAAAGGCAATAAATACTAAACACAAAACGATGATAAAAAGGTGACAATCTTTCAAATTTTACTGAAGGCTGAAAAGCATTCACATATCTTTACACAATCTTTACTCAATTTAGCTGAGTTCCAAGATTAAAACATATTGTAAGAAAAAAAATAGTAAAAGTAATGATTAACATCTGGAATAAGAAATAAATTCCATCAATAAAATGGAAATTATTGAAAATAAAACATTTTTAGATAGCACTATGTAGAAAATACTTCACAATTATACTTCAAGTTCGCAGCAAAAAGCACCAGTGTTTATGGCATTGGCATCGAACATTAACATTTTTTTTAAATAAAAGTTTAACTTTACCAAATATCAACATATAATTTTAAAACCATTTTTTTATTTTATGAATGGTATTTCTTTTCCCCATTTCTTCTGTACCATCCTTTGAGTCCTCCTGGTGTTTCTTTTTATCTTTTCCCTTTTCCTTGTGTTTATGTTTTGATTTCTTTTCCTTGTGTACACTCTTTTCTTTAATCTCAGCTGTAATTGGTAAGTCACCTGTTAGAAAAGCAAGCAATTAACCGATAAAGAAAGAAAAAAAAAAAAGCTCCCACTACCTATGCACATACTAATTTTTGAAAGTATTTTTATTTAAAAAGAGCAAAAGAAATCAAATAATAGAGCAGCCTCAAATTTTACATTCACAGAATACTTTTTTATGAAAATAATAAACAATATACCATTATATCTTGGAAACTCTGACAATATCCTTCTGACTACAATGGTTTTACAAGTACATATTATAGTATATATTATAGTATAACAAAGTTTTTCATTAAACAATCATTAATTTAACCCTACCAACATATGCAATAAATGCCAAGTATACACCTAAGCTAAGCTGAAAACAATAACCTTCATTTTCATTAAAATTGGCAGATAAGATATACTTCTAGATCTCAAATCTGTGTGTCACAGGATCTCAGTGACACACTTAACCTGGAAGCAGCAATGGCTCATGAATTTTATCAGTGAGGGTGCACAAACACAGATTGAAAAAGATAGTAGAAAGTATAAAATAATGCACTGTAAAAAACTAATTGTACTGGTGCTATTGCTAATTAAAGATGCCATTGCTAATTATTTTGTAAATATTAATTAGAGAATGAAATAAAACAATAAATATTAAACTAATTCAGGAATTTTTAAGTGAAATTATGTATACAATTATAAAAATTCCAGCCATGGCTGAGTGGTTAGTGCGCTTGGCTACTGATCTAAGGGACCTGGGTTCGAACCCCAGGTAAGGCACAGATGTTCCTGTTGTTTTTCTGAGGTCCTGCCAACCTCACATACCTTCTACTGTGGCATATAAACTGACAGGCTGCTGTCAGACCTCTGTGGCAAGCAGCTGCTTGAGGGAGTATTTCTTTTTATTATTTTTTATATTTCATTAATATTATATTATTGTGCGAATTTTATTACTACTAAAGCAGTGATTCTACACTAAATATTTACCTATTACAGCTAAAAAATGAAACAGGAAAGGAAATGTCTATGAAAACAACAACAACAACAACAAACCTTTGGTCATGATCAGAATCAAACCAAAGACCCTTCAATCATCTGTCAAAAATGAAAGCACAACAATAAACCTTGCTTAAGTGTAGGACCAGATATGGGGGGAAGTCCTCCCCCCTAGATCTAATCCTAGATTTATTTATATTCCATGCATTTTTTCAAGAAATTACTACAATGGAATTTCAGTTTCTTGCATCCTCTTTTCTCTAAATAATTAATGGCAAATCATTTAAAAACAGATATACAATTCAAAATAATATCCAGAAAAAAAATGCTAAATTAACCTACATCTTTTATTCTTGCCTTTAGCTGAGAAAGAAATTATATATTCCCCAAGTTACTTTTCAATATGCTACATAATGTGAGAAAAATGAATGGAAAAGGAAGAAACAAGATTATTATGCCCAAACTTCAGAAAATGCCAACAATGGATTTAGCAGGATTACCCCATATAAGAATATGTTTTGGTTCTAGTAACCCCCTTTTGGAAATTTGACTTGAAATTGGCTATTGCACCTTGGACAACAAACAAAAACACTGTCAATTTTAAAGTATCTACCATGAGGTATGGCTGCCAGAAACAGAGATACATATTTTATTATTACAAATTGATCTACCATCCCATGGCTGAGTGGCTAGCACGTTTGGATACTGATCAAAAGGACCTGGGTTTGAGTCCCAGGTAAGGCATGGATGTTTATGTTGTCTTTCTGCTGAAGTCTTGCCTTCCTCACAGATCTTCTCTATGGCATATAAACTGACAGGCTCCGGTCAGGCTTCTCTAGCAAGTAGCTGCTTAAGGGAATATATATTTTTTTATATTATACATTGTCATCTACTTCAGAATGCTGCTTTGAAGTAGAGAAGGCACTGTCTCAAAATAACACATATCTGAGTTATGAACTATTCTACCTGCAGAATACATAATTAAATAAAGGAGCTCTTGATTGGCAGTTAGTAGCTGATGGGTATGCAGAACACCCAACATTTTATCACACCAGGATTTGTATCCCCCCCAGCTCAAAATAATTTTTTCCTTAAATTTCATATCAATGTTTAGTACCTCATACCTTTCAAGATTATGTTATGATTAACATCAAGTAAATATGATGCATTAAAAATTATGAAACTTTACTTTAAACAAGTGTGAAATTGTCACTACCTTGGTTCAACTGATAGGGCAAATGGCTGATAACAGGAAATCTGTATTGACTCTAGGAATGCAGTGTTTTTTTTTAACACTTGCCTATTCCATGACTATATCATCCCTGCAGTGAACTTCTGCTTTGTATATTGCAATAGAGGTTTTGGCGATAATAAATTTCAATATCTTCTTGATAATTTAACTAGAGGAAGGAAAGTGGACTGGCCAGAGATTGCCTTCCATTAAACGTTGCCATATATCTATCTTTATACTGTCATCTGATGTTTTGATTCTTGCTTGAAAAGTGCAGATGTTATATTCACAATAAATCCCAATGTTCACTACTGGCCTGTATTTCGGCAAGTGGATTCGAATTTTGCCAACACCTATAGATTGTGCCAACTACTTGCCATAATTCCACAGAAAAAATCTCTTTTTACATCTCACCTGACACCCCCCCCCCCCCTCCCGAGCTACACCCTCAATCTTCATGACAGCAATCAAAAACTGAATTGAACTGCTGACTAACAGTTTAAACTCTAAATAGAAATGTTATTCGTTGTTACCAAATTGCACTCATTATAAGCCATATTATTTATTTGTTGATTGGAGACATTTACTTACAATGAAAGTTGGGCTATATAGGCATTAAATGCATGGAAATATTTGATTGAAATAATTAAATCATAAAACTTTGGTGAACATTTGAATGTTTCTCTTACAAAAGTAGCTTCTAAGTTAAACCACAGATGCCCAAAGAAATGAATTTCAAATAGAGGAAATTTTTTGGAAGAATGTCTTATGACCAAATTTTGGTTTAACTTGTTTAATCATTGGTTTTACACTTGAGTGATAATATTTTAGTTGCACAACAGTCTAAATAGCCAGGCCTAATCAAAAGTAAAATTCATTGCACTGCTGAATTGCAAGACACTTTTAACAAGTTAATGGTCAGATCCAATTTCAGCTCCCCTAAGTGACAAAACTTGCCCACTTCTGTTAATTAATATATAATTACTCATATTCTTATGCAGCCCACCTGGTGAAACCCATGTGTATTTATGTATGTTGTAGTGTTTGCAATAAGTGTTAGTTGTTCTCAAACCATTAAGTTTACTTACCTGTAGGAGATGTTGCCCATTGCAGCTACCAATACCAAAAAGGGCCTATCACCCCTACCCAAAGATCAGAATCAGTACCAACTTTGGCATTCAAATCACCTAGAACAAGGGTAATATATCCTTTCTGGACAGAATTCAAAATATCCTGAAGTTGTCTATAAAACCTATCCTTCTCATCCTCATCGATATCCTCAGTGAGGGTATAACAGATAACATTCAAATCTTTAATGTTGGTCTGAAATTTAACTGTAAGAAACCTTTCATTAATGTGCTCATATCCTAGAAAAGTATCACTAGCATGTCTGGTGAGAAGCAAACCTATGCATTGGAGATGCTTTTTATCTTCCCTCCCTGAAAAAAGAAATTTAAATTTATTTTTTAAGTATCTACCCTTTATCTGCCCATCTGGTCTCTTGCAATCGGAGAATATCTAGATTATAACTGTGGCATTCTTGTGTGAGGATATCAAGAGAATAATCTCTGTGCAGAGTCCTCACATTTTAAGAACCAGTGAAGAGAAAATAATTAATGGGATGTGTAAAGAAACTATTTATTGAGAGATGTGTCAACAATATCAAACTGCCCCTGCTATTGCAGCATAGAGCAAATACCTGTTCCCCCCACTACTAAAGACCGAAGTCATCTACACTGGTAAGATTTCCTCCAATGTAGGTTTGATGGTGCCTGTAGAAGCAAGAGTTCAAGTACCTGTGATGGTCTCTGATCAGGATTATCCAACAGCTGATGAAACATATCCTGTGAATTTATTCACTTGGGGCTCTCAACCCACAAACAGAAACATATCATGCAGAAGATATCAACAGTGGAAGGTTTTTCCCTCAGCAGAAGCCCACTAGTGCATCAAATTCAGGATCCATAATCAAGATCAGAGCATTATTTCATTGAGGTTGGTATTAATGGTCAGCACCAAGACCCTGTGTGGTTAACCACTTCTCAACAGGGTAGAAAAAAAGAAAAGAAAAAGTAGCCAAGATGAATAAGCCACACTGATCTGTCAGACATCTCCCTTCCACAAGAGAGCATCTCCTTTGAAAGGTACTAATGGTCTGCACCATGAGAAGGCAGGGTCGGACTTCAGGTACCAGGCCTGGCCAGTTCTGTGCATCATCACAGGAGAATGGTGATATATCTCTTTCCAGTGAATACCTCCCTACCATTTACAGACCTAAAGACTGCACTAAAAATGTAACCCCTTCTCTATATACACCCTGGGTGTATCACTGCCTAAAAGAAGTTGCTCCATGGAAATACAATGAAATCAATGCATCATGACAGGATGGGTGGAGACCAAGCAGGATGATATCAGCAGTTGAGAATTAATACCTATCAGCACTTGTGTGTTCTTTAATATACGTAGAATATGGCTCTCTTATACATTTGAACCAGTGTTTGACATCTTACATGGCAAATGTTGTTTCAAACACATCTGTGTTTATTTTTTCAACCATGGCTGCACCATGAACAGAAAAAAATCTAAATATCATAGGGCATGGACCGAATGTTGAAATAACTACACACTATTGACTGAAGTACTTATATCACCCACCTTAAAAGAGGCAATTAAGAGCAAAGAATGAAATTACACACTGAACTAAAAACAACTTGTAATAATAATAATAACAATCAGAACTTACTATTTTTGATATCCATTTGTTCTTGAACACTTATGTCTTCTTCTGCTTCTCTGTGATAAAAAAAACTTAATAATATTTCAATGGAATAAATAATAAAATAGAAAGGCAAAAACTAAATTTTTGACTAAAAGTTCAAACTAATTATGTAAAAAGAAAATTAAAATAGAGTATACTACACTATTACAATATAGCAAATATGGTGGATAATTATAACTTTGCACCATAATACTGACTCAAAGGTTATTAAGCTCATATGAAGAGAAGAAGGACCCAAACTCAAACCTCAGATAAATCAAGGATATAATTTTTTCCACAGTATATTTCTTGAATTATATGTCAACAGATAATCTGTGAATTTATTATTAAGGGAGAGATTTTTTTTCTTTAAGTTGTCATTCTGCTGTGATCTCACCTTCCTCATGTAGATCTTACTTATGGTATATGATATTGACTGCCTCCTGTCATGGACATCCATAACAAGTGAACGTGGACTGAGGGGAATTTTACTCATTTCACAAATAAACTTTTTTTTTTGCATAGAAAAGCAAAGATTTGCATCACATGGTTCACTGTTAGACACTGTTGGCAGCTATAAGCAACTGGAAGGCAACCAGTGCACAAGTTTTGCTCAGAAAAGTTTAAAACTAAAAGAAGTCACTAAAAGAAATAATTCAAAAATGGGCCATTTAATTACTAGGGTGATTTATATATAAGTTATACATTTTATCACATATTTGAGAAATGATTATTACAAATATAAATAATGAACCATACTCAGTGAAATATAAATCATCATTTTAAATAGCCTGAAGCCATCTGTTAGCAGGTTGTTCAGTTCTTCAATACCATGCTTGTCCTTAGAGGTAAAAAAAAAAACTCCCAATATCTGTTTTCGACTTCCTTAAAAGTTTGAAACTGCTTACCTGCAAGAAAATGAGCCATGGAACAAAAGAGGTGATAGTCAGAAGGAGCCCAAGTTCTGGGTTTTAGTAGTTTTTCTTTGGTCCAAAGTGTGGTGTGCAGTTTTTCATTGTCTTGTTGGAGGAGTACTTGATGTCTGTTTACCAATTCTTGGAAATGTTAAAGCATCACAGAGTGCATATGCTCCAGTTAGGCTGAGCAGAGGTCAACACTCATAACACATCTATTGTAAACCAGTTCAAAATATGCCACACCATCAAAATTCCACTAAACACACAACATTAGGTCAAGAAGTTCCAAAGACTGCCATGTATGGACTGGCTTGGGTCAAGCCATTGCTTTTGAGTGTTATAAGTAATATTTGAAAAAGTAGTAAAAAAAATAGTAATATTGAAAAAGATCCATTTTTCATTGCACATAACAATTCAGTTGATGAAAATGATAATTGCATGGATTAGTGAGGAGTTTCCTGGAGACTTTGATATGATAGTTTGCTTGTTCAGTAGTCAGTTCATGTGAAATTGTGGTGAAGTATGACTTTTAGAGTAAGGGGGAAGCAATTACTAAAAGCAGTGATACAACTAAATCGGAACACCATTCCGGTAATCGATGTTTCCAAATCACTGAACCAGAATGTCGTTCCAGTATTTGATGTTTTCGAATCACTGAATGGCCCATAAGGTACTTCATGTTCGCTAAGAGTGAAAATAATTCTATACTTTTTAAATCAAATATTATTATAAATTAGTATTATACAATGCATCTTTTCTAGAAAAAATTATGGGGATACTGTGGCCTTGCAACAATTTTATTGTGAGAATCAATAGGGGATTTCAGAAAATGGCCAAAGCGCATGAAAAAAGTTAAACATATATTTTAATGTAATTTCATTTTATTTACTGGGAAGTTAGAATAAAAGTACAAATTAATATTACAAGAAAAACTGTCAAAATCCCCATTTATTCATGCAAACTCTAAATTAGAGTCATGCCATCTGTAGAATATCTCAATTTTCCTTTTTGCATTTGGTGTCAACATTGTGGAATTGTAGTCCAGTCGAAAATGGGGTAAAGAAAAATATCATCAAGTGTAAATTAAAAATATTTTAATGAATCAACTAAAAGGTAATAACTAAATTTTATTCTTATATGGATGAAAACAGGTAGGAATACTGGGCAGACGTGAGTATCAGAAAAAAGCCTTAGTATTATATAGGAATTGGACAGAAAAATGGAAACATTTGCATGTTATCTCAGTAGAAAATCACATTGCTTAATAATGTCTTCAATATAATTTCTAACGAAAACAATGTTTAAAGATAAATTGAAGATCACAATCAAATCTATATAAATCTCGACTTTAAACAATATTTGTTCAGTATTCAAAGAGTTATGAAAGCTGAAATATATTTAACAGGTTACAAAAACAGCCCCAAAATTTAATTAAAATATTAAAACATGTTGCGAGATCAGAGATGACTCTAGTAGAGTAGAGGGTGCTTTGCACCCATTTCTGATCTTTTAACCTTTTTTAATATGTTAATTAAATTTTGGGCTCAATTTTTTGTAGGCTATTATATTTCAGCCTTCAGAACTATTTGAATACTGAAAACATATTGTTTAAAATAGGGCTTTAGATTTTTTTTTTTTTGAGATCTTTAAACTATCTTTAGAAACATTTTTCACTAAAAATCATATTGAAGTGGTTATTGAGCTCTGAATGTGATTTCCTATTGATATAACATGAAACTATTTCCATTTTTAAGTCCAGTACCTATATATAATTATGAGTTATCTCATAATAAAGAAGAATGGAGGGGAGGGATACTAAATGTAAAATCTCCTCAATCAGGAAATTAATTTTATATGGACCGATGGCTCCCTGGAATGGCTTGACATATGGATTCAGGAACTCATCTCTGTACTGCAGGGCAGTAACAGAGCCGCTCGGAAAGATGTGCAGGTCTGCATGCCAATTTGTCATGATTTCTGCCCCAACCATCATGCCACGGTCACCATAGTCCCTTTCTCTGTTGTTCGAGAGACTGTTGCAGGTCCCCGATTCTCTCCAGATGTGAATGTTGCAAATTAGTACTTATGATGAATCGCGATTCATCGGTGAACATAACATATGCTCACTGGTCTGGACTCCCAAGTGTGATGTTGGTGACTCAATGTTAAATGAGCTCGCCGGGGCGACAGGAGTTAAAGGGGTACAAATAACAGGTCTCCTGTAAACAGTATATCTAGAAACCCTCATTCCTGTAGCTGCTACAAGCTCCAAAGACGGTTGCCTACCAGTAATTACTCTGTTTCGTCTGGCACTAACACTCATATAGTGATCATCTGCAGCAGTTGCGGCTCTGGAATGGCCTTGTCCTGGTTGACAACTAACATCTCCTGTCTGTTTAAACTGTCACCAGAGTCTTGATAGGACATTTTGTGGAATATTCAATGCTCTGGAAACTTCTGTCTGGGAATGACCTGCTTCCATCCTTCCAATCACTCTCCACTGATGAAAATCATCCATATGATGTCTTCTAGACATAATCAGCTCAACATGCCACTGATGTGAAAGCAAGAGTTGCCTAGAACAGCTACAAGCTGCGAATAGACTCGATCATCTTTTTAATGCATTCCTAAATTTGCGTATTCTAGATTATGTACGGCAACTGTAAATGCAGGGTAGTTTTCTGCATAGCGTATTTTCCATGTTCATCCATTTTCAGTGCACTCTTTTACATAATGACAGCTATGTATGTTTTTGTCAATTATCCTATAATTTTGTGCACAAGAGTAGGAAGAACCCAATTATTATAGTCTAATTTTAGTCTTTAGGTGTATATAGCTATTTCTCTACACTCTCCATAAAATTCTTAAAAGTCCCAGTAGCAATACTTATGTGTCTGTTTATCTCATGCCACACATCACCAATACCTGTTACATAGCTCCCAAGATCATTAAATGAAGAGACCTACTCATAAGGGCAACCATTCAGATTAACTGAACCACAACCTGCCTGATCATTTTTCATCACATTAATTTTCTCTCTGTTGATCAAGAATAGAATAAACTCGACATTTTCAATATCTACCAATAAATCAAGATCAAGATCTCCTCTAACTAGAGAGAGATCTTGATCAGCGGCTGTTAGCTCAGTGGTCCAGAGCACCTGACATGTTATCAGGAGGTCATGGGTTCGTATCCCACCTGGCTCAAGACAATTTTTCTTCTAAAATTTGAATCGACTTCAAAGTGCTGATTTATTGGTACCAGTATTTATGTGTAACGTTCCAAAGACTTAAATATTTTAAAGATTTGGACCCTTTGTCTGATCCAATATTTATTCAAGCTCTGGATAGCAAAATCGGGTGCCAGGCAATAATTAACAAATTGCCAAATAAAGTTAAGTAGGGTTTGAATACCAGCGAGCATTACTTAGTGAGTAAGAATTCAAAAATTAAATGATTGTCAATATTAAAATATGTAATCAAAACTTATCAAATAACTTTGCTCAAGAGAAAAAAAGTGCAAAGATTCAAAAAAGTTTCTATAAAAAACAAGTTTATTTCCAAAAAATTATTTTAAACACTCACCAATGTAAATGAAAATGTTGTCTACATCATCAGTAATGTATCTAACACCAACTTCTGTAACACTACTAACTGACAACTAACAAATACAAACTCCTGTGACTACTTCCAACTTCTAACAACTTCTGTGACTAATATGTCATGGTTATAACAAGCATACAGGCTTGGCAACACGTGGCTGTTGCACCGGTAAATACATTTGCATAAAATGATGAGCACGCTTTAGCGGGTGACAATCGAAAGTTCGGAGTTGTGCATGCGCAACTCCTATGCTCTTGGAAATGAACGCTGTGATGCCAAAAATGAAATTAAAATCCCCAAAATGATAAATATAACATAAATTAAGCAAAACTGGTTAAGGTAAAGTAAAAGCGAATGAGGGGGCATCACAACTGTTGATTCCCAAACCTACTCACTACCAGTCTCGTACCAGTCTTTACTCTCTAATCTACTCTCTACTCTACTCTCTAATCTCTATCTATTACCAGTCTCTACTACTACCAGTCTCATCAACAGCTCAAATGAAAGAGTTCATCTCTTCAACATCAGGTCATTAGTACATTTCGAAAGAGATATTCTCTTTTGGAAGGGAACGGAAGTGGAGGGCTTGTTTGTAATGATGATATATGCATTGGTGACTTTAATGTTGGCCCTATAACAAAATCTGAAGTTATTTTGGTTATTTCTAAACTTAAACTTCATAAATCCCCAGGGGTAGATGAAATTACTGCAGAAATGCTTATAGCTGGGAATTTACCACTTGGATGACTGAAATTTTGAATATCTTTCATGATAAAGGCATCGTTCCTAAGGATTTTACCAGAGCTATTGTTATCCCTATTTTCAAAAAAGGTGATCGCAGTTCTTGTGATAACTATGGGGTATCAGCCTACTCTCTGTTCCAGGTAAAGTTCTTTCCATGATTGTGCTTAATAGAATTAAGAATCTGGTTGACAGTCAATTGCGTGATGAGCAATGTGGATTCAGAAGTGGTAGAGGATGTGTGGATCAGATATTTTCACTTAGGCAGATTCTTGAGAAATGTTTAGTTTCAGAAACCTTTGGTTGCTAGCTTTGTTGATTTCAAAACGGCTTTTGACTCTGTTGATCGTCATAATTTGTGGTTGATTGTGAAATCATATGATATACCAGACAAGTTAGTTAACATAATGAAAGCTCTCTATAATAACACTGAATCGTGTGTGAGAGTTGGTAAGGCTTGTAGCAATTGGTTTAGCATTACTTCTGGTGTTCGACAAGGGTGCATTTTGTCTCCTTTTCTCTTTAGTTTGGTTATTGATTACGTTATGCGAAATTCATTGCAAGGGAAAGATTTTGGCCTTAAATGGTCTGGAGATACTAAAATTTCTGATTTAGATTATGCTGATGATTTAGCCCTTTTGGCAAATGATGTTGATGAGATGAACTCTTTCATTCGAGCTGTTGATGAGACTGGTAGTAGTTTAGTTATAAACAGAGAGAAAACTAAAGTGATGAAAATTTGTCAGGCAGGCTGTGATTCAATTAATCTGAATGGTTGCAGTCTTGAGCAGATGTCATAGTTTAATTACCTTGGGAGCTATGTAACAAATAATGGTGATGTGTGGCATGAGATTAACAGACGAATAGGGATTGCTGCCAGGACTTTTAAGAATCTATGGACAGTGGAGAAATATGCGTATACACCTAAAGATTAAAATTAGATTGTAAATAGTTTGGTTCTTTCTAGGGATAGTTTTGGTAGTGAAACTTGGGACACTGTGTAAACAAGGTAACAGGAAACTAGATGCTTTTGATTCTAGATGCTTACGCAGTATCTTGGACATTAGGTAGTTTAACTTTGTAACTAATGATAAGGTTAGGCAAAGGAGTTGGCAACCTCCTTTAAGTAGCATATTGTGCAGACAGAGACTCCGTTGGTTTGGCCATGTTGCCTGTATGAATAATTATAGATTGGCGAATAGGGCTATGATCAGTGTGCCTAAAGGCTTCAGAAAAAAGGGGAGACCTAGGATGCAGTGGACAGACACTGTCAAACAGGACCTTGTTAGAATCGGTGTGCAGTGGCCGGATGCAGCAGATGTAGCTCAGGACAGTATGCTTGGAGAATTAAACTGCATGGTGTGGTTGGACCTCTGTAGCCCATGGCTGCTTGAGGATGATGAATCTAAATCAGAAATTTTCATCTCTAAAACCATTTAAGACCAAAATCTTTCCCTTATAGTGTATTTTATATAACATAATCGATAACTAAAGAGGAAATGAGACAAATTGCACCCTTGTCATACATCAGAAACAATGCTAAGCCAATTTCTACAAGTTTACCAACTCGCACCTGACTCGGTGTTATTACAGAGTGCTTCCATTATGTTAAATAATGCCAAATGCATTTTGTTCATTAACTAATTAATAAAGATATCAGGAAAAATTTTAAAAAAATCTAGCAATTACAAATATTTTGGCTAGTCTTGGCTATGACACTGATTGTACATGATAGAATTATTAATAATTCCTAAATTTCATTTTTCCCCCCATTAAATTGATATTGTGTTTGAATAAATGCATTAAATTATGAAAAAAACCCTCTGATTTCTCCTTCCAATATTTTTCCAATCTTCTATAAACCGACCTTGTGTGAAAAATAGTGAATTTTGTCCCATCCAAAAACAGTCATGCTCATCATTGCTATGCCAGTTTTGAAATGCATTACCTTTGAATGACACTTTTGCATACACAGTGGGCTAAAGATCAGGTCACAGGGAACCCCCCGGGCTAAGAGTCAAGAAGCAGAAGGGGATCCACTGCACAACCATTACGAGACAGGTGAAAATCTCTTTCAATGTACTTATAATAAATCTCTCCTGAATACAGGAGCGGGGATGGCTCAGTCAGTAGCATGCCTTGTTTGCAATCTGCAGTTCACAGGTTCAACTTCCACCTGGGCCAGAGTTGCAATTTATCTCCATCAAATATCACACCCTTCCTCAGCCATTAGAGGAGACCAATGGGCTTGGAAACACCACCATCTATTGGATGGGACATTAAGATAGGGACTGTGTGTATGTGTGTGTGAGAGACCCATACCCTGTGAATGTTAATGAACCTTGAAGCTACCATCTGTTTCATAACAGCTGTCCAATGGATCCCCTGCTCCCAACCTTCTCTGAGCCTTTGGGGTTCTTTTAACTTGGCCATTTGCCCCATTGTGTGCAAAGGAAGTGCCACTCAGAGGAAAACAACCTAACCACTGAACATGAAGCAGCAACTTAATGCCTCATCCAATGGACAGCATTTTTCCGAGCCTATCTGTGTAACCTTTCTTGCCGAGAGTTAGTTGGGGGGTTAATGGAAAAAAATGCCAACTGGGACTTGAGACTGGGAACATCAGAATACTAGTCTGGTGCACTACAAATTAAACCATCCCCAAATCAGTGCCAACACACAAAGGCTATTCTGACTTCTGATAGGAAAGTCAGAGAAATATAAGCAAAACATTAAAGGGGATTGTTAGTGAGGAGTGGAGATGATTTTTGGGCTCAATTTTTAGAGTGTGTGACAGCCAGATCCTTCTTTGGGAGAAAATATTTTAGATGCATCATAAAAAGTATATACACTGAAATGAATGTTTCAAAAGCCAGACTCAAGCTCAGCTCAATAAAGTTCGAGCCCAAACTCATCGTTAGCAAGATGATACAAATGTTTTCATTATATACCTTAGAGTATGGCCATTACAAAATTAAGTAGAAAAAATTAATTTATTTCTCATTTTATCTAGCTTAAAGTCAATCTTCTAAATGTAATACATTGAACTGCTGTGCAAAAACACCAATGCGCTATTAATGATGAATAAACTTAATCTTAAATAAAAAAATAGCCAAAAGATTTATGGCCTGAAAACAAAACAGTAAAAGTCGAAAGAATTGTGGCTGGAATGCGAAAACCTAAATAATAAAATTACATGAAAAAAAATGAGTTGAAAAAAAAAAAAATTGGTATTCTGACTGAGATTCAAACCCAGATCACCCAGAAGCATGCCGGTGTCTTAACTACGGTGGTCTAGCGGTTAAGATGCTAGGAAAATAATTATTTTTTTCAACTCATTTTTTCAAGTGTTCCTTGCCTACAGGACTTTTGATAGGCACTAACTGCTGCATAGCATGAGCAGGCTACCAGTGTCGCTGTTTCGGAGATGCTCTTACCAAGGTGTCTTGCCATAATGATCTGGCCTTTGTCAAAATCACATAAATCCTTTGCTTTTACCAGGTTGAGATGAAATACTGCCTGCGAGAGCTCCGACCCAGGTATTATATATAAATATTCATTCGCAACTTGGCACATGACACTGATTGGCTGTATGCGTGCTTCTTTGCATAACACAGAGGTGGTTTTAATGTATTGGCTGATCGGTGTATATATAGATTACAAAGTTATACAGTTTAGCCTAATAAATATGGTTTACCTTTTCAATTGAGTGAAATTTTTCTGTATTATAAAACTTTTTTTCTATCATTGTGATTGCCATTCCTAAATACCCATTTTTGGCAGTGTTGTCATTTCTGATCACTTTATTATGTTATATGAAGCCTCTAAGTTCTAGTCACGAGTTTGATCTGAACTGTTGGCAATATATTTTTTTATCGAGTTTTGAAATGCTTACAAAAATTAACCAAAAACGTTTCAAATTGGATAACACAAAGATTTTGAAAGCAATTACTTTTCATTTTTTTTTCATTTAAAGTTATTTGATTATTTCTTGATAATTTTCAGTATTACTGTAAAATTTCTCAAAAATTAAACCAAAACCACTAAAAGTTTAGGATTAAAGAATAAAGAGTGTTTAAAACATCCAGAGATGTAATTTTTGTGCTGTTGAGCTAAAGAAGCCAATAATCTCTGATGGATATTTGCAGTACTGGACTGCCTATTTCAAATAAATGTCCTTGGATTTTGGATACAGCATGTCTTTTATTGGCTAGTAGAATTTTACATTTACATTAAACTTTATGTATTTACTTCTATATGTTTACTTACCATTCATCATCATCATCCTCAAGCAGCCATGAGCTATGGAGGTCCAATCTGGTTGTGCAACTTAGTTCTCCAAGCATATCTGTCCTGAGCTACATCTGTTGCATCTGGCCACTGCACACCAATTCTAACAAGGTCCTGTTTGATATTGTCTGCCCACCACATCTCAGGTCTCCTCCTCTTTCTGAGGCCTTTAGGCACACTGTTCATAACCCTATTCCCTATCGATAATTATCCATATGGGCAACATGGCCAAATCAATGGAGTCTCTCTCTGCACAATATGCTGCTTAAAGGAGGTTGCAAACTCCTTTGCCTAACCTCAAAATTACTTACAAAGTTGAATCACTTAATGCTCAAGATACTGCATAAGCATCTAGAATCAAAAGCATCTAGTTTCCTGTTATCTTGTTTACACAGTGTCTAAGTTTCACTACCATAACTAACCCTAGAAAGAACCAAACTATTATACAATCTAATTTTAGTCTTTAGGTGTATACGCCTATTTCTCCACACTCTCCATAGATTCTTAAAATACCTGGCAGCAATCCCTATTTGTCTATTAATCTCATGCCGCACATCACCAGTATCTGTTACACAGCTCCCAAGATAATTAAACTGTAACACCTGCTCAAGGCCACAACCATTCAGGTTAACTTAATCACAGCCTGCCTGACCAATTTTCATCACTTTAGTTTTCTCTCTGTTTATCACCAAACCTACTCTACTCTACTACTCTATTTGTCATGAACAGCTCAAATGAAAGAATTCATCTTATCAACATCATTTAAATCAGAAATCAGCATAATATAAATCAGAAATTTTCTTATCTCCTGACCATTTAAGGCCAAAAAACTTTCCCTTGCAGTGAATTTCACATAACATAATCAATAACCAAACTAAAGAGAAAAGGAAACAAAAAGCACCCTTGCTGAACATCAGAAGCAATGCAAAACCAACTGCTACAAGCTCAGTTTTATTATAAAGAGTTTTCATTACGTTAACTAACTTGCCTGGTATGTCAGGTGGTCTCCCAATCAACTACATATTATGATAGTCCACAGAGTCAAAAGCCTTTGTGAAATCTACAAAGCTAGTAACCATCATCATCATCATCATCATCCTCAAGCAGCCATGGGCTACGGAGGTCCAACCAGACCACACAGTTTAATTCTCCAAGCATATCTGTCCTGAGCTACACCTGCTGCATCCGGCCACTGCACACCAATTCTAACAAGGTCCTGTTTGACATTGTCTGCCCACTGCATCCTAGGTCTCCCCTTCCTTCTGAGGCCTCCAGGCACACTGTTCATAACCCTATTCGCCAATCTATAATTATCCATACGGGCAACATGGCCAAACCAGCGGAGTCTCTCTCTGCACAATATGCTGCTCAAAGGAGGTTGCAGACTCCTTTGCCTAACCTCATCATTAGTTACAAAGTTAAACCACCTAATACCCAAGATACTGCGTAAGCATCTAGAATCAAAAGCATCTAGTTTCCTGTTATCTTGTTTACAAAGTGTCCAAGTTTCACTACCGTAACTAACCCTAGAAAGAACCAAACTATTATACAGTCTAATTTTAGTCTTTAGGTGTATACGCCTATTTCTCCACAATCTCCATAGATTCTTAAAAGTCCCGGCAGCAATACCTATTTGTCTGTTAATCTCATGCCGCACATCACCAGTATCAGTTACATAGCTCCCAAGGTAATTAAACTGTGACACCTGCTCAAGACTGCAACCATTCAGATTAACTGAATCACAACCTGCCTGACCAATTTTCATCACTTTAGTTTTCTCTCTGTTTATAACCAAACCAACTCTACTACCAGTCTCATCAACAGCTCGAATGAAAGAGTTCATCTCATCGACATCATTTGCCAAAAGGGCTAAATCATCAGCATAATCTAAATCAGAAATTTTCATATCTCCAGCCCATTTAAGGCCAAAATCTTTCCCTTGAAGTGAATTTCGCATAACGTAATTAATAACCAAACTAAAGAGAAAAGGAGACAAAATGCACCCTTGTCGAACACCAGAAGTAATGCTAAACCAATTGCTACAAGACTTACCAACTCTCACACATGACTCAGTGTTATTATAGAGAGCTTTCATTATGTTAACTAACTTGTCTGGTATACCATATGATTTCACAATCAACCACAAATTTTGATGATCAACAGAGTCGAAAGCCGTTTTGAAATCAACAAAGCTAGCAACCAAAGGTTTCTGAAACTCCAAACATTTCTCAAGAATCTGCCTAAGTGAAAATATCTGATCCACACATCCCCTACCACTTCTGAATCCACATTGCTCATCACGCAATTGACTGTCAACCAGATTCTTAATTCTATTAAGCACAATCATGGAAAGAACTTTACCTGGAACAGAGAGTAGGCTGATACCCCTATAGTTATCACAAGAACTGCGATCACCTTTTTTGAAAATAGGGATAATAATAGCTCTGGTAAAATCTTTAGGAACCATGCCTTTATCATAAAAGTTATTCAAAATTTCAGTCATCCAAGTGGTAACCGAAACATTCCCAGCTCTGAGCATTTCTGTAGTAATTTCATCTACTCCTGGGGATTTATGAAGTTTAAGTTTAGAGATAGCCAAAATAACTTCAGATTGTGTTATAGGGCCAACATTAAAGCTGCCAATGCATCTATCATCATTACAAACAATGGGAGTAGAACTAACCACATTGTTTAGAACATCACTGAAATGCTCAGCCCACCTAGCCATGACAGAATCCTCACCTTCTATAACCTTACTTTGTTTATCCTTCAATCCTTGTATGACTGTCTGTTTTCTACCACATAAAACATTAACTATCTGGTACAGCTCTCTGCTGTTGTGCTGCCTAACTGCTTCCTCAGCTTTGTCAGCCAAACCATCAAGCCAAAGATTCTTATCAGTAGCTAACTGATCCTTTACACGTTTATTAAACTCTCTGTAATCCTTTCTATTAGGACTAGTAGGGTACTGATTAAGGACATTCCTGCAGTTCCTTCTTTCTGAAATAAGCTCAAGTGCCTTATCACTTAAATAATTCTGCCCCCTCTGCTCCTTTTTTCCTAAAAGAGTACTGTTAGTTTCGAAAAAAGCCTGTTTAAAATGGCCCCATTCTTCCTCAACTTCAGTATTAAGCAAACCATGACTGTCATAATGACTAAGTAACCTATCATGGTAAGCTTTAGCTATAACTGGGTCTTTCAGAGCTTCAGTATTAAAGGTAAATTTTTTAACCCTAGCACAACACTTTTTAAGTTTCAGTTGCAAGACACTTTTAACAAGGTAATGGTCAGATCCAATTTCAGCTCCCCTATATGCCCTGGTATTTCTAACAGAACTAGCCCATTTGCTGTTAATTAATATGGGCTAATTAATATTTTGCTGTTAATTAATATTTGCTGTTATATACCATAGGCTTCTGAAATTCTAAACATTTCACAAGAATCTACCTAAGTGAAAAAACTGATCTATACATCCACTATCACTTCTGAATCCACACTGCTCATTATGCAATTGCCCATCAACCAGATTTTTAATCCTATTAAGCACATTCATGCAAAGAAATTTAGCTGCAACAGAAAATTATGCTGATACTCATAAAGCTTTCACAAGAACTGCAATCACTTTTTTAAAAATAGGGATAATAATAGCTCTGGTAAAATCCTTAGTAATCATGCCTTTATCATAAAAGATATTCAAAATTTCATCATGTCATCCATGTGGTAACCAAAACATTCTCAGCTCTAAAATTTCTGCAGTCATTTCATCTGCCCCTGGGGATTTATGTAGCTTAAGTTTAGAAATTGCCAAAATAACTTCAGACTGTGTTATACGACAAATATAAAAGCCAGTAATGCATTTATCATCATTACAAACAATGGGAGTAGAACTAACCCCATTGTTTAGAACATCACTGAAATGCTCAGCCAACCTAGCCATGACAGAATCCTCATCTTATCCTTCAATATATGTATACCTGTCCGTTTTCTACCACACAAAACATTAACTATCTGGCTCAGCTCTCTGTTGTTGTGCTGTCTAACTGCTTCCTCTGCTTGGTCAGCCAAGCAATCAATTCGAAGATTCTTATCAGCAGCTAACTGATCCTTTACACATTTATTAAGTACTCTGTAATGCTTTCTATTAGGACTATTCTAGTAGAGTATTGATTGAGGACATTCCTGCAGCTTTCTTTCTTTCTGAAATAAGCTTAAGTGCCTTATCACTCAAATAATCCTGACTTCTCTGTTCCTTTTTTCCCTAAAAGAGTACTGTTAGTTTCCAAAAATGCCTGTTAAAACAGTTCCATTCTTTCCTCAACTTCAGTAGTAAGCAAACCATGACGGTCATAATGACTAAGTATAACCTATCATGGTAAGCTTTAGCTATAACTGGATCTTTCAGTGCTTTAGAATTAAAGGTAAATTTATTAACTTTAACACAACACTTCAAGTTTAAGTTGCAGGACACTTTTAACAAGGAAATGGTCAGATCCAATTTCAGCTTCCCTATAAGAAATGTTATTCCTAACAGAACTAGCTCATTTGCTGAATATATAATCAATTATATTCTTATGCAGTCCATCTGGTGAAACCCATGTGTACTTATGTATGTTGCAGTGTTTCTAATAAGTGTTAGTTATTCTCAAACTATTAAGTTTACTTACCTGTAGAAGATTTTGCCCATTGCCATTGCAGCTGCCAATACTAAAAAGGCCTATCACCCCTCCCCAAAGGTCAGAGTCAGTACCAACTTTTGCACTGAAGTCACCTAAAACGAGGGTAATATCTCCTTTCTTGATAGAATTCAAAATATCCTAAAGTTGTCCGTAAACCTACCTTTCTCATTCTCATCAGCATCCTGAGTGGGGACATAACAGCAGATAATGTTCAAGTCTTTAATGCTTGTCTGATATTCTGCTGTAAGAAACCTTTCATTAATGCACACATATCCTAGAAGAGCATCACTAGCATGTCTGCTGAGAAGCAGACCTACACCTCAGAAATGCTTATTATCTTTAAGATTTAATATCACATAATAATGCACAAATCTTTAAAATTCTTAAAAATCTTTAAAATTCTTAAAATGTCAAGTAGAGAGGAGTGCTTAACATTAAAAATGAAATACAGAGGACTGCCCAATGGGCTTAACCATTCTGAAATTTAAATTTCTAATTAATACCTCATAATAAGATTCAACTCTATATAGACCCTTTTGACCACCAAAGGGAAATCAGAGTGAAAGATATTTCAAATGAAAAAGGTATTTACCAGTGTCCAAGAGGCTGGTACAGCTGCATTGATTGACTCTACCAGATGATGTTATTGCTGATGCTATATCAAATGCCACCAGTCCATAAAACAAGCACAACATTTTTATCGAAGATGTATAAGTAGCGTTCTTCTTTAATACAGTTCAATCACAATAAAGTTGTAAGTACCTTTCACAACTCTGACGGGATAGTTCGGTCATATAGGCAGCCATAGCATACCAAAGCTGTTACACGACAAAAGATATTTTTCACTTAAAACTGTTCCATTAATTGGAGAACACCGTTCAACTAAAGGGAACGAACTAATTGTGCTTACACTGCTTCACAATTCATAATTGCACTTTCCTCTTCATTTAAACATCAAATTAAAAAAAAAACATTAAGAACCTTCAAAAGGTATTAAAATAAAGGTATAAAACCAAGCCTCAAAAATAAGAGCGACGCGTTTCGCCAATCACAGACAAGTGGCATCTTCAGGCTCTCCAAAAGTTAGTAACGTGCAGCCCAGTTGAATATTCAGTCTCACTGTGTGGGTCAAATGACGTTGATTGCAATTGACACACAGAGTGAGACGGGTATTTAACCGGGCATTAATTAGAAATTGAAATTTCAGAATGGTTAAGCCTATCGGGCAGTCCTCTGTATTTCATTTTTAATGTTAAGCACTCCTCTCTACTTGACGTTTTAAGAATTTTAAAGATTTGTGAATTATTAATGTAAAACAGCATTATCGTGTGATATTAAATCTTACCAAATTAGCTGTGTTTATAATTATTTAAAATGCTTATTATCTTTCCTCCCTAAAAAGAGAAATTTAAGATTATTTTTTAGAATCTGACCTTTATCTGTCCATTGGTCTCTTGCAAGCCGAGAATATCTAAATTATAATGGTGGAATTCTTGTGTGAGGACATCAAGAGAATAAGCTCTATGTAGATTCCTCACATTCCAATTACCTATGAAGAGAAAATTGGTTAGTGGGATGTTTAAAGAAACTATGTTTATTGAGAGAGGGAATGCCAACAATATCAAAAAACCTCCTAACTGCAGGCATGGGACAAAAAACCATTCCCCCACTACTAAAGACAGATACGTTGGAAGACTTCCTCCAATGTAGCATTTGACGATGCTCATTGAAGGAAGAGTTCAGGTGCCTGCAATGACCTCTGCTCAGGATTATTCACCAGCTGATACAATGAAACATATCCTGTGAATCTATTCACCTGGAGCTGTCAACTCACAAATAAACAGAAAACACAGAGGAAGATTTTTTCTCCACAGAAGCCCACCAGTGCAGCAAATTCACAATCCATAATCAAGCTCAGAGCTTTATTCCAGTCCAGTAGGTTTATATGGTCAGCACCAGGATCCTGTGTGGTTTACTCCTCAGGTATCATTATGCAGAAAAATGAGAAAAAACAATGACCTTTCTGTTTTAGGTTTTTCATAGTATATTATTCAGAAAGAAAGCTTCTTTCTATTGATATGTAGTATAACTATTTTTGGTTATTAGGTTTTCTAAAATTAAGCCTTAATTACCTTGCAGAGATTCGCTTTTTTTTCACTAAATCATTAGCGTTCACACAAAATCAGTCATTGTTAACAAAAAATTGTAATTTCTTCGTTGAAGAAGCCACTGAAATACAAATTTCAGTCACTTTGTAATATTAAACTTATATCACGGGGTTCTCTAAATATTGATACAAAGTTCACTATCACTATCCTTCTGTTGCGTTGAAAACCTGCTGTGGGACACTTCTACTTACATTGTTGCCATCACATTTAGGGTCTTCTTCCTGTTCTCTGGCACAGATGGCTTGTAGATGTTGCTGTTGTTAGGCTGTGATCTCCTTTGCTTGTTATCTGATGGTTTCTTGCACAGCTCCACGGCAGTTCGATGTTATGAGCAATTAACATACACCACAGACATAAGAAAATAGATAAACTTTTACTACATATTAAGAAAATTACATAAGCATTTCAAATCAATCTTGATCCGTGATCACTATGAAGACAAAAGGGTGTTTGAGGGTGCATGCCTCGAGTTTTTTGCTGAACGATGTTAGATTTTTTGCCAAAAGATGTTCGAGTGTGCTGAAACACACATATAATTTTCTTAATATGAAGTAAGAAGTTAGTCTACTTTCTTGTATCCATGGTAAGATGACTTTTGGTATTTGCTCATAACATCGAACTGCTGTGTGTAATGCTCCAAAGATATTAACTTTCTCATGTTGGACCTTTTGTCTGATCCAAAATAGATTTAAACTGCGGATAGCTTATAGGGGCGCCAGGCAATATTAACTTGCCAAATAAAGTTGAAATAGGGTTCATTATGTATTTAGCATTACTTATCGAGTAAGAATTCAAAAAGGATTGTCAAGTATAATTAAAATTTAAATCTAATTCAAAAATCAATTAATGTTGCTTAAGAGAAAAATAGCAAAAAAAAAAAAAAAAAAAAAAAAAATCAATATTTCTACAACAAAATTTATTTTAAAAAAATTCAGACTCACCAATTTAGTTGATGAATACAAAAAGTTGGAGTAACAACAGAAAAACTCCATCTCTAAAAATGACTAAAAAAACTGATTACTAATGTCTTTCTTCACCACCTTCCTACTAACATCGCCATACTCTACTACTACTCCATACTCTCTCTACTCTACTCTGATTCAATTCCTACTAACTCTGTGACCTAATGTCACTTAGTATAACATGCAGCATACAATCCAGCAAGTGTCTGTTGCTAGTTTGATAAAACATTTGCATAATTTGACGATTGCACACTAGCTATGATGCAAGAGGGATTGTGTCCTACATGCGTGCATTAGCAGCTGACAATTAAAGGGTGGGAATTGTGCATGCACAACTACTTCTATGGCTAAGAAGAAAGAATTGTGATGAAGTCAAAATGAAATAAATCCCCAAAATTATTAATATAACGTAAATAAAGAAAAACTGGTTAAGGAAAAGTAAATGGGTGGACCATCACATGTGGAGCTGTGCCAGGAATCATCAAACAATGAGCAAAGGAGATGGAAGCCTAACAACATCCGCAAGCCATATGTGCCAGTGACCAGGAGAAGACCCCTAACTGTGGTGGCAACAGCACAAATAGGAGTGTCCCACAGCAGATTTTAAACACAACAGGAGGAGATTGAACTTTATATTAATATTATATATCCACTTTGTGTTTGACATCTAATCTTAGGTGATCCCTTGACATGTTTTTGTTTTTCTCAATACAAAAAATTTGTTCATTCTTAAGCCTCTGGTACTTGATTTTGTGCTCTCTCCTTAAGAACAGTTGATGAATTCAGTCTATGTTTCTTAAAAACATAAATTTCTTTAACGTTATTCTGATGTCTTTTATATTGATATATACACTGGTGAATGTACCAAAGATAGTTCGCACCACCCAAATACGAATGAAATTAGAAGCAATTACATACAAATCACTGTTTATTACACTTGGAAATGCTTCAGGTATTTTTTACCCACACAGTTTGTTCTAATTGGTTGGTTTGCATGTAACATGCAGTACAATAAAGGATGCCAACAATCACATTCAAGTTTTCAATAAGTCTTAAATTCCATGATCGCTCTGTAGAAGCATTTTCTACACATGTGCATATCGTTATCCATATGCACAGGCACAGAATCACTATTACAGTCACCACACATTTTACAGAAGGCAACCTGTAATCCTATAGAATTGTTTTAATCAAAGTTTTATGAAAATTTGCAAAACTACTTGCAAATTAATATAAATTTAATGAAAAAAACTTTAATTTTATTTGTCCAGCCTAGATTCCAACTTTCTTTAATTATATTCTTGCAAAAGTTTTAACAATTGTCTTCATATTTAATTTTTGTTTGTGCTCATTCCCTTTCTATAGATAAAAATCCAAGTTTTGATAACCTTTCTTCTGTCAATTCACTTTTGAGATCAATTTTAATTTTGGAAATGGGCATTATGATGTTGCTACATTACTGTTAGAGTTAAAAAGGACAAGAGAGAGGTATACACATGTGGAAAAGATGAACTAAGAGAGTAGTTTTGACTAATCAATAAATTTTCCAATTCTGTTATGGTAGATATTTTTGCTATTTCTAGTTTCAAGCTAGTGTTAAATGGCATAAGCTGAGAATCAAATAAAGTTAAGTCAGATTTACATTCCCAGTTAGGAAGCATTGCAGCTTCATTTAGTCCCCCGTCAGCTACTGCTCATAAAGGTTTTGGATGTAGGGCGATAAATTTGTCAGTGATTTCAGTTATGAGTTTTTCAAGAGAAACAAATTAAACTCTTAAAATGCCTCTTTAGTACCACAATGGCTCTGTTGAAAACTTTGAATATCTTGATTTTGAAGTCATTTGCTCATTCTTAAGTCTCTGATATTCACATAGCTCACCATTCATATAGTTGACTTTAAGCATACAAGAAATCTGGAATCTTGGTTCTACACCCTACATTACTTCTACACCCTACATTAATGCTATCTTTTTATTAAATTCATTAAAATTATTCCTTTGATGGCTTTGATGGAGGCGGGGATGGCTCAGTCGGTAGCATGTCAGGCCCATAATTTGCAGTTCCCAGGTTCGAGTCCCAGCTGGGTCAGCGTTGAAATTTGTCTCCGCAAAATTCCCCACCCTGCCCACGGTCAGTAGGGGACACCGATGGGCTTGGAAAGGTCACCGTCCATCGGATGAGACGTTAAGCAGTGGTCCCATGTGCGGGAGAGCCATACCCTGGGCTCGTTAAAGAACATGCTGGATGGCCTTGACGGGAGGCTACCATCTGTTCCCCAATAGCTGTTCCAGTGGGTCCCTTCCCCCAACCTTCTCTGAGACTTCGGGGGCCATTTAGCCCATGGTGTGCAAAAAAGGGCAACTCAGAGGTAAAACAACCCAACCCATTATTCCTCGATTCCTACAAGCCTTCTAATCAGAGACATATGAGGGTTTTGCAGGGGGCCCTTTTGAATAAAAAACGGAAAAATGACATCAACTGTACACATTGAAGGCTATTTTCATATTAAATGTGAATTGGGTAAATTTGATAGAAACTTAATTCTGTTGGATAATTTTTATTTATATTGTAATTCATTCTTAAATAAAATTTTGCATTAATATTTAAAAATTTTCATTTGTATTTAAGTCTGTTATAACTAACTGTCCAGATCTTTCTTCAGTTATGTCATTAATGTCCCTTTCTTTAGAACAGATTATCTTCAAAAAAATATTAAATGATCATCATTAAAATAACTGAGATAAAAAAAATGCAGTATGCAGCAATTGGGAGCTTTTTGAAAGGTCAACATTTGGGGACTGCATAATTTTAGAGACAGCATATATTGACTGCAGTTTTGATAGTATTTCAAGGAGAAAAACTATCTATTTGTATATTTTGCTTAAATCCTGTTTTCTGAATGCCACTTATGCTGCTTAATTGATCTTTGTGCTTTTTTTTTTGTAAAGTGGAAATGTAAAATTGCTCTTCTTGTATATTGATATAAACACTGGTGAAAGTATATATATTTCACTAGGTCTATAAATGGTAGCTACGTAGTCACTGGAAGAAGACTTAAGCACCAGTCCCCTGTGACAATGCATAGAACTGGCCAGGCCTAGCACCTAATGTCTGACCCCGCATTCTTGTGGTGCAGGCCATTAGTACCTTTCAAATGAGATAATCTCTTGTGGAAGGGAACGGAAGGGGAGGGCTGCCAGATCAGTGTGGCCTACTGATCTGGACAACTATGGCTACTTTTCTTTTTTATCTACCCTGCTGAGGAGTGGTCAACTATGCAGGGTCCTGGTGCTGACCATGTAAACTAACCAGATTGGACTGAATTAAGGCTCTGAGCTTGATTATGGATCTGAATTTGCTGCACTGGTCAGCTTCTGTAGGAGGAAAATCTTCTGCTGCGTTTTCTGTTTGTTTATGGGTTGACAGCCCCAAGTGAATAGATTCACAGGATATGTTTTATCAGCTGGTGAATAATCCTGAGCAGAGGTCATCGCAGGCACCTGAACTCTTCCTTCTATGGGTATCACCAAATTCTACATTGAAGGAAGTATTCCAGTGTAGATGGCTTCAGCCTTTAGTGGTGGGGAAACGGGTCTTTCCCTCATGCCTGCGATTAGGTTTTTTTGATATTGTCGGCATTCCCTCTCTCAATACACGTAGTTTCTTTAAAGATCCCACTAACCATTTTCCCTGCATAGGTAGTTGAAATGTGAGGAATCTGCACAGAGCTTATTCTCTTGATGTTCTCAGCTTGTAAGAGATCAGATGGACAGATAAAGGTCAGATTCTTAAAAATAATCTTAAATTTCTCTTTTCAGGGAGAGAAAATAACAAGCATCTCCAAGGTGTAGGTTTGCTTTTCAGCAGACATGCTAGTAATGCTCTTCTAGGATCTGGTTGGACCTCCATAGCCCATGGCTGCTTGAGGATGATGATGATGAATGTACTGTACTGTTAAGATCTAAAATTTCTGGTTTTTATTTTTTGGGCCACTCTGATCTCAAGACCCTTGTGTGGCTGTACCAACTGTACCAAAGGATGAGACATTTCTGACCCTAAATTAGGAGGAAAGCCTTCAAAGTGAGAGAAAAGAACCTTAGATGATCTTAACACATACAATTAAGCTTATACTGATAATTTGACCCTGTTGTCAAATGATATGCAGAGAATTAAATCTTTCATCAGCGGTGTTCATGAGATTAGTAAAGTAATAAGTTTGTGTTAAATAGAGTAAAGATTCAAGAAATGAGAACAGATTAGTTTGATGCTTTGGTGTTTTGGAGCCACTAGAAAAATAGAGCAGTGCATAAATGATTATACCACTAATCTCCTTCATTTTAGTAGCAGTTGTATGTACAGAATCATGTGTCAAATGGAAGCTTATGATATGGGGAATTCATAGGCTATAAAATGATTGCTCTTTCCTCCTTCTCTTACCAAAGAAAGAAAGTTTGTAAATCAATGTCCTATCTGCCCAACACAGGTGCTGATCTACATTAGTTATGCATCAAAGGAAAGTTTATGACAAATGATGTATTAAAGTCTGCCATAAAAAGCCTATAATGTAGAATATGAAACAATTCACTATTTTTTCTTTCTTACATCTCTATTACACAAAAACCCACTCACCTTCGTCGATCCATTTCTATGCTGTCAACTATTTCATTGCGTTGATCAACAACATCTAATAACCTTTGAACTAGCTCTTCTTCACAATGAATATCCTCTTCTGTTTTCTGTGAAACTAAAATAAAAGAATTTATTTTAGTGGGTGTTGGAATCATGTACACACACTGGCCACTGAATTAGAAACCTTTATTCAATACCAAGTTGCACCTCCTTTAGTTCAAATTACAGCACATACGCAGTTTGGCATAGATTCCACAAGGTGTTGGAGTGCCTTTACATTTCCAGCATACCAGGCATTCACCAGACAGTCCTTTAACTGGCTCAGATTTGATGGAAGAGGACTTTGCTCCCAGATCTGTTTTTCTAACATGCCCCATTCTCAATGGGATTCAGATCCGGACTTTGTGATGGCCAGGGAAGATGGTGGAAGTCACTGTCATGCTTGCTGAACACATCTTGCGCGATGGACATTAGCATTGTCGTCCATGAAACAGTTGTCACCTACTGGACAAAAAGTCAACATTACAGTATAGACTTGATTGGCAACAATGTTCAGATAATCCTTGGAGGGCACCTGACCTTCCAGTAATATCAGGGGACCTGTTCCTTACCAAAAGAACGTGCTCCACACAATGACACCACCTACAGAACCTTGAGTTGTGTTTACAAGGCAAGCTGGGTCCATTGCTTCATGGGGCTCTCACCAAACTCTCTGCCTACTGTCGGTGTAGAACAAGGTGTACCGTGACTCATCAGACCACATGACTTTTTTCCAGTCTTCCAGTGTCCAGTCATGGTGTTCCTGACACCACTGTAGATGAGACTAGACACCACTTCTGGTTCTTCACAAAAATCAGTGGGTTCCGTATAGGCTTGAGACTGCTAATACTGATTCTCTTAAATTCCCTGAGCATAGTTCACTGAGATATGGGTTGGGAACAGCCTTCATTGAATGCTTCGGTCAATTGCTGCACATAGGAAGTCCTGTTTCTCCATACAAGCCTTCTCAGATGACGACGATCTTGTTCCTGAGAGACTGTTGTTGCACCACACTTACACCTCTTAGACAAGCAATGTGGATTATTTTTCTACTGATTAAAATTCTGAGATATCTCACTTTTTGAGAATCCAGTCAGCTCTGATGTTTTTAAAATCATCATTCCAGCCAGACAGGCATCCACAATAAGCTCTTTATCGAACCCTGAAAGATCCTTTGTTTTTCCCATTGTGATCAACACGACTGACAAGCAGCAGTCTTAAATAGTTGCCTAGATCACATGGTCACATATTTTGCATATATGCTGTGCAAGTGATGTTTACAAATATCTGCATAAAGGTTTCTAATTCAGTGGATGATGTGTGTATAATAGAAATAATAGAATTAATTTTAAGCTGAATAACAATTAGCGTGAACTCTGTGTACTCAGAAGTTTGTGAAGTGAATTTTCAATCACACTTGTTTGATGTTCTATCAATTTTCCTTACATGAAACATATAATCACCCATTATGTGAAAATTTCATAGAGAACTATAAAGTATTTGGAAATGTGAACTTTTATTTTTTATACTTTCATACCTCTAGAAATTTATCGTACATTAAACTGTTAAAACATTATTACTAATATCATGTTTATTCATTTATAGTCACTTTATCCAAAATATTATTTCTGTTTTTAATAATGTATTCGCTACAGCACATTAAACTGTAAAACAATGGATAAATTTTATACAAGTTTTTGATACGAAAAAAAAATTAGAGGGTGATTCTGAATGAAAAAAAAAAAAGGACATCTAGCATACGCATGATTACAATATCCATCCACAGGTAGCACAGAAATGGATTTTTCAACGTCCACTAATAAATCAGCACTTTGACATTGATTCTAATTTTAGAGGAAAAATTGTCTTCAGCCGGGTGGGATACAAACCCACAACCTTCTGATAACATGTCAGGTGCTCTGGACCACTGAGCTAACAGTAAACAAAGAAGCTTGTGACTTCCAGACTTGAACCTCATGAAAACAGACTCATATGTTTTGAGGCTTACAGTTTTTCCCCAAAAATTCCTTGGCTTATACACAAGTATGTATGGTAATTCTGTTCAGATCTAAACACAGTGAAATATTAAATATAAAATAACCGAGTTGTTCTAGACACCCATTGTCAACCATCTGCTATCAGTCTTTTTTTGACAATGCAGTTTTTAAATGGGACATTTGATCAATGTTTGGAGAGTTATTTTTATTACATATTTGTAACCTTTGTAATTTCTCAGATACCCGACTGCCCGGTCCCCAATTTCGAATGTGGATTTTCCCCATGCCATTCTGTGTTGTATTAAAGCATCCAGTCTCTATCTCTGATACAATTTAAGGTCTAATTTAAAACTACTTTGTTTCCCACTCTGACAACCCATTGAAAAATCAATGAGAAATTTGTTAGCATTTATACATATAACTATACACAATTTATTGGAGTCACTAAAAATAACAAATTATGAAAATACATACCAGGTTTCAGCATCAAACACCTTATCTGATATTCCAATTCTACTTGTTCTTCTTCTAATCTCTGTGAACGTTTACTAATAAAAAAAAAGTGACAAATATCAAGCTATATCATATGTTATGATGGAAAAGAAATACAACACATTTAGCAGTAAATGACATATGTTTCATAATGGTAATTTCAACAGAAACACTATATTGTTTGCAAAGAGCAGTTTGGCTGTTTAATTGAAGTAGCTGAGATTTCACTTAAAGAAACACTGACATCTTCTTAAGCATGTTAGTCTATTTTATGATAATAATGAAATAGGTTAAAAATAATTAATTTCTATATATTGTATGAGGTTTTTTGACATCATAATTAATGCAAAACATTATTTATAAGTGACATAAAAATATTATAACAATAATAAATATATAATTAAAACACTAACTTCTTTGAATAAAGGGACTTAGACTGCTTCATTTGATAACATACCACACTCATAATTGGATATTTCCAGGTTTGAGTCCTAACTGTGCCAGAGTTTTATCTCCACTAACCTCCAATCTGTCCTTATGAGAAAGGAGACACCAATGGGCTTGAAAAAGCTTCAGTCTGTTGAAGGAGGTATTAAACAGTGGCTCTGTGTGCAGGAGGGCAATATCCTGAGCATGTTAAAGAATATTTTGGAGGCTTTGATGGGAATTTTCCATCTCTCTCCTAACAGCTGTCTAGTGGGTTCCCTTCTACTACTGCACTCTGAGCTATTATTATTGAACATTTTAGTCCTGTAATTTAGGTTGTTCCTGTTCATGCAAAAGTACCACTCAGAGTCAAAACAACTTTTGAAATAAATTTGCAGTGTGGATCTAGAGAAGTAATGGCCTAAGAGTATCAGTGTAAACTTTAATTCATAGAAATAATGCTTATTTGCCTACCAGACTATCTGATCATAAAGCAATGAAAGCCACAGAGATCCAACCAGAATGTGTGACTTCTTTAAAAAATATCGTGAGCAATAGCTGCCACACTATGACACTGAAGATCCACCCTAAAGACCACCACAGACATTCAGATTTGCCTTCATGCCTAACTGAACAGTCCAGGACTGATCTAGTTTACTGTATGTTTGTGAAGAACTTTCAGAAGGGCAGAAGATCAAATGAACAGGCTGCCTGAACTGAAGTGTCATCTGAAGCTCATGATGCTCCTAAAGGCTAATCTTCAGTCGACTCAATTTTTCATAGCATAAACATTGGTCTTGTGTCTTGTTTGTCACCATTTACTGGTTTGTGTTTTAATGAATATGACATAGTGTTCAAAAGATTTCTTTTTGATATTCATTGAACTGTTTCACAAGAATGTGCAATTGTGGAAAATAAAAGCAAAAAGATTGTCATAACAAAATCAAAAATCATACAACAAAGCACTGATCACAAAAGTGAAGGATGCAGACCCTATTGCAAACCAAGAAACTGTTGCCAAAAAAATTAGCTGCGAAGTCTAGAATGTCTGCTTCAGTGCAATTGACATTTACATACCTAAATTACAGTACTAAAATCATTGTTTCTGGTCAATCATAATGTTCCCATGAATTCGTCATCAAATAGGAAGGACAGTGAAAGCAATGTAAATTAAAACACAAGCTAATAAGTTAATTGTGATTTAATCATTCAAAAAAAGTCTTAAAAACGAAACCAGGTTTTCTTATAGTTATATATTCAGATTTTTAATGCAACAAGGGGAAATTAAAATAATTTCTTTGAAAATGACACCTGGGAATGAGAAAACAAGTACTTGGGTGCATATAGGATCCAAAAAAAAAAACATTAAACAAAAACAACAACAGAAGAATGGTGAAAAAAAAAAGGCCCATTTAAACTATATTTTGGGTTCTATTAAAGATAGATACTTCATTTTTGAATGCAATATATGGTATTGGCCAATCCCCCCCCCCCCCACAAGAAATTTGATACTGATTAGACAATTTTCTGAAATGTTATGGTGTCCCAGTTAGTAACTTCGCAAAATCTGAAAAACTGTACTTTCAGTAGCACTGATGGAACATGACCTCGTTCACTGTTGGCCATCATTGACCTGTACCAATACAATGAGATGATGTATCTCTGATTTGTTCCCAGGCTGCCACAACTGATCCAGTAGCTTGGGAATTGCTGATTTACAATCTCTCATTTGTTAAAGGTAATGGGAATGCACATGGCACTTTTGCAGCTGACTTAGCTTCCTCAAACCAAAACACACATTGTGCATCCATCAGAGGAAATATAGTTTAGAATTTAACACAAAACAATTTCTTTAAAAATACAGCCATTACAGAAATAATTTACAGTGCACTATTATAATTCACTTGATTAGAGCCATTAGAATGAATATATGAATAGATTAGAAGGTAATATATGAATTGTTCACTGTGATGGCAAAGTTGCCATTACACAAAAACTAATCCCATAATCTTATAAAACATATTGTGACTTACAGTTTCCTTTGATGATCTGTCAACTGGACTGTATTACACTATTACAGAGATAGCCTATTATTATAAAGAAGCAACTTTCTTTCCCTTTGCATGACAAATGAAGTAGTTACATGTGTTTGAACTTTAAAATCTACTTTGTAAATTATCATGCATACATAGTGTCATAAAGTGTTATTCAAGTTTAAGATTAATATACTATATTAATACTGAATATAACAGTACCCCCAATTAAAATATCATGCCATCAACACATTACTTAGCAACTAGCATTTTAAATCTTGTAAATGGTAACTAAGCATAACCAGATGGAGAGTTGTGCACTTTTCCCCTGTAATGATGCACAGAACTGGCCATGCATAGCACCTAAAGTCTGACACCACTTTTTCATGGTGCAGGTCATTAGTAACTTTCAGGAAGAAATTCACTCCCTTGAAAGAAAGAGCTGCCAGATCAGTTTGACCTATTGATTATTTGGGCTTCAGTTTCCACTTTTGCTTTTTTACATACCAACTGTCCATTTCCTATAATTTTTATATCATGGAAATTTTGCACTGGAAAGCTTCTGTTGAAGCAGAATCTACTGCTGTTTTCTGCTTATTTGTGGATTGCCACTCCCAAATGAACAGATATACAAGGATACAGTTGTATCAGTTGGCAGATGATCCTGATCAGAATTTTCTTCAGAAGTACCTAAACCCAAGAAACCAGTTTTAGAATCACCAATCATAAACTGGAGTAATTTGTCTCGTATCAACTATTCTTAAAATCAACAGTACTCCTCTAGGTAAAAAGGAGCATATGAGAGTTATTTGATGATAAAGCAATGCAGCTTACTTCTGAAAGGAGTGCAGAATTGTATTAATACCCTATTGTGATGGTTCACCCATTCCCTTTTACTTTTTCTTAACCAGTTTTACTTTATTTACATTATAATTATTATTTTGGGGCCTTGTAGTTCAGTTGAATCATCATTTCACCTTGCCAGTACCACAAGAGGAGTTGTGCATGCACAACTCTGATTTTTGATTGACAGCTGCTAATGTGCACAGAAGGACATGTCCACTTGCGCCATAGTTAGCACGAGCATGCATTCATCAAAATATGGAAATGCAATTTTTGCCAGCATGCAACACACACATCAGATGCACGCCACAGTTATAGTAAGTGACGTTAAGTGACAGAGTCAGTATTAGAATTGTTAGATAGTGTTAGAGTTGAATGCATCAGGAGTAGCAATGTGAGCAGTAGCAATTAGCAGTATGAGTGTTCAGTGAGGAGCAGTTTTGTTAGAGTGAACTGTTCGTTGCTCAGATATTTTTGCAGAAGGAAAGTGTGCATTTTGGCGAGACTAGATTTTTTGAATAAACGTTATTTTATGAAATAGTTTTGGCTTTCTTTTTTTTCTCTTGAGAAGAGTTTGTTAACATTTGGTTAATGCTAATTATTTATTGGACAATCACTAATTTAAGTATTTCCTGCAGTAAAGACACTCATAAATATAAGAAAAGAACCCTCGATTAATTGGCAAGAAAAATTGCCTGGTGTCTGAGCTATCCAGCAACTTAAACATACATTTTGGAGCATTACACTATGAATGTTAACAGGCAGCATTACAGAGAGCTTGATAAGCACGTAAATGATCAGTTGAAAACTGATAAGAATTTTTGCCTCAATAGCTGGCTGATTAGCAGAGAAAGTTTCTATAGGACACAACAAAAGAGTACTGTCAGATAGTACATATTTTATGTGGAGGAAAAAACAGAATGTCATACTACAATTGAGAAATAAGGATGGCAAGATTATGAAGATGAGGTTTCTATGAGCAGTAAGCATTTCAGAGATGTTCTAAACAATCTTGTTAATTCTACTCTCGTTGTTTGTAATAAAAATATATGTATTACTAGCTTGAATGCTGGACCTATGATCTGAAGCTACTTCTATCAAATTAATAAATTAATAATATACAAGTCACAAAGGCTATTTGAATTTGCTACTGAAATGTTTAGAGCTTTGAATGATTCTGTTGTCACTTGGCTGATAATTGCATTGATAATTTGTATGGGAATGGGTTTGTTCTTAAGGATTTTGCTACAAGTGTTATTCTTATTTTCAAGAAAGATGACAGCTGTTCTTGTAATAATTAAGGGATATCAGTCTACCCTCTTTTCTAGGTCAAGTTCTGTGCATATTGTATTTAATATAATTACACATTAGTCCATGGGCAGCTTCAGGATGAGCAGTGTGGATTGAGAGTGATAGGAGCTGCACAGGCCAATTTTGCTTTCACCTAGATTTTCCAGAAATGTTCAGTTTTGAAAACCTATGGCAATTTGGCTTTGCAGATTTAAGAAAAGCTTTCGAGTTTGTTTATTGATGATCATAAATTTTTTTAATTATTGATTAAGCTATATAAGAGTGTAATCCTTTTTATAAAGTTTCCTATGGTAGCAAACTTAGATTCTTTGTATGCAAGTTAACAGGATACTCGATACTTTTGATTCTAGGTGTTAACACAAAGTAAACAATGATGATGATCGGGCCATTCTCTAACACTTGACACACATGTATGTCATGCTACCATGTGTTATAAGGTATCAGTGGTTTCTCCCATCCAAGCTAGTCAGCACTAGGCATGTTCTCCTTCACCTTAGTGGCCTTCATGATGTAGTTAAATTTACCTTTCTCTTTCCAGCAGCTTTCCTAGTATGAGCATCAAGTAGGAAGCAAACATGTTAAAGGACTCAGAAAAAGGGGAGACCCAGAATACTGTGGTTGGACAATATCAAACAGGATCCTTTCAGAAATGGCTTGCAGTGGGCCAAAATGCAACAGCAGTAGCTCAGGATAGAAAAAAATATTACACCGTCTGGTTGAAACCAGTCATGGCTGATTAAGAATTGTTGGTGAATCCATCAGTGGGTGGGTGGGTGGTTGTGAGTAGGTAGACAGTTAGGTATGCACACATAGAAAACATAATTACCAAATTCAGTACAGCAGCTATAATATTAATTATACTATACTTCATATTAAATATGAATTTGATGATAAACTCTTTCAAGGTTAGTGTTGCACAATTTCAATGGTAAACTTATGGATGGTAAGTAATAGTAAGTGATTATTAGTCTTTATGATGAGCACTGATGATCGCTGGTATGTTCTGGTATGTTCTCTGGTATGTTCAAGAAACCATAATGGTGATTGGTACAAATCAGTCTGTAGATGTGGCTCAAGTATATCTTTTTGTATATATTTTTATTCTCTGCTAAAATATAGGTAGATAATAGGACCAATGATAGATATGGAGCATAAAATATTGGCATGTATGATTATTAAAACAGTGATGGTTCAATCAACTTATAAGTGATATCATGCACATATTGTATTATAGGAACTGCTCTGTAGATAAACTGCTATATCATTCGTAACTGTTACTCAGCTGCTTTTAATTTTACAATGTATGGCATTTCAAAATGCTATGGTAATGAATTACATGTGACAGCATGGCTAACAATGGGCTGTGTCTAAATGAATAAAACTATAATACATTTCATGCTCTCCTAATTAAGTGCATCATTAGGCAATAACAATAGCTGACTTTATGTAAGTGGTGGAATAATTAACATATTGCCATGGAGATGGGGGAAAGTGATTATTTTGCACACTATCAGGAAGGCATCCCACTCACTGAGGACAACAACTAATAGTTATGATGAATACCACAATATAAAAAAATTAAGCTCAAGTCCTACAATTTCTAAATGAGCTAATGATAAAAGGGGGTGGGTAAATTTAAAATTATATTGTTTTTATATTTCTTTGGTGTGAAATTTCTTTAACATCAATGCAAATGGTATGCAAAATAAATTCACAAGGGATAGGTTGTAAGGGGGTAGAGAGCAAGATCTTACACATAAAAAAAAAGTAACATGGAAGATGGGGGAGGGAAGATAATAGGTACTAGTTTTGAACATCGGACAATGTTAATTCTGTAAGGTAATATTTAACCCTTTGCACTCGAAGGTTTTTTCACTATAGGGAAGTAGCAACTCAAAGCTTTTTTGCTATAAAGTTGACAAAATTTTTTACAACTAACATAAAAATAAATCATATATAAATTAATGGATACAACTATTTTATTTCGATATTTCATGTAGTTTTACATTATACAAGACCTAATATTGAATATCAAGCTTTACAATTTTGCCTCGTGATATTTTAGGAAGCACTCGACAAGAAGCATTCTCAGTTTGTCAGGATAAGTGTTACAAACATGTCAAAAATCATCTCTTAGTTGACCAACCAGCTATTTAATGTATTTCAAATGATTAAATGGACATTCATTTCTTTGCTTTACTTTATATAAGATGTAGGAATTAAACATCGAAAATGCAAAGAGGAAAGATATCTGTTTATAAAACAGTTATTGTCGCCTCTCAGTCCCCATTCGAGTTGCTGCATCAAACCAAGTGGCGACTGGGGGTTGCCTTCCGAGTGCAAAGGATTAACCTTAAGGATATCAACTGTCAAACTGATACCTGGTAACAAACTGAAACTTGGAGGGTGAAAGTGGGAGAGGATTTAGAATGTTCATCCTTGTATGACATTATTATATGAGGGGGCTGTGTGATGTACCGATTAATCTGTTATTTTATCAGGGTGGTCACTTGCATACGGTAATAGGTTCCAATAACTCACATACCACTTATTACGACAGTGTGAAACGCATTGTGGTTTCACTAATTTAGATTCACCCCAGTTGTGCTAGTCATACTGTCATGTTTAATGAAATGCTGCACTATTTTTCAAATCACACAAAGTTAAAAGCAGTCAAGTTGGGTTGTTTTACCTCTAAGCGGCACTTTTTTGCACACCATGGGCTAAATGGCCAGGTCACAAGGACCCTAAAGGCTCAGAGAAGGTTGGGGGAGGGGACCCACTGGAACAGCTGTTGGGAGACAGATGGTAGCCTCCCGTCAAGGTCATCCAGTGTGTTCTTTAACGTGCACAGGGTATGGCTCTCCCACACATGGGGCCAAGATTTAACAACCCATCCGACGGACGGCAGCCTTTCCAAGCCCAGCAGTGTCCCGTCCCCTACTCACTTTGGGCAGGGTAGGGAGTTTTGCGGAGATAATCTCAACGCTGACCCAGGCGGGAAAAAGCAGTCAAGTAATAGTCATGAATGATATAGTCTACAAAATGGCTCTTATAATTCAGTATCTACTTGATATGATATAAAGGTAGTTGAACCTTGCCTGTATCAGGAAACACCTCATGTTGGCTGTTTGGGGTTTTATAGCACAAGGGTAACTAAAGCCATATTGCATCAAAGAAACATCTCGTTAACATTTTATGCTGTACATCTATTGCCAGTCATTTCTTACCTACTGCTTAAGCTGAGAATAAAAAGGCCAATACTTTCATCACATCAGTGGACTGATACTTATATACTGTCATTCTCTCACCTGCAGACTTTTAAATATATAATGAGTGTAACATCTCAGTGATCTTTAATGTTTCATCTTCAAGACTGCTAACACTTATTATTATTTACCATCCATCAATATACCAATGAACTTCTGTAAAAAGTTCTTGCCTAATACAAAGTATGGTATAACTTACATTACAACTGCTACTCTGCATATGGCAATTATGATATATTTTACTATGATGTAAATTATTAGATACTAAAAGGAATTGCTACATAATGTGTTGATAAATCATGTTTTAGTAAGGGGTGCTTTTAATATTTAAAAGTGTATAGAGAATGGAACTCATATTCTAGTATTAATTTGCCCTGTGCATGAAATATTCTATTTGGTAAGGGTAATTTCTTTTAGAATTTAACCCATTACATGTATAAATTGCTGGCACACCTTAAATTTTGCTTTCACGGTTTTAAAAAATGTAAAATCTAGATTACGTATATATAAAAGATAGTTAATTTTTCTTTAAAAGTTTTTCTGAACAACTGAAGCCCAACCTGACTGATCAATTATAATTACTTTAGTTTTTTCTTTCTTTATCACCAAACTTACTGTAATGAAAGAGTTCATCTCATCAACATCATTTCCCAAAAGGGCTAAATCATCAGCAAAATCTAAATCAGAAATTTTCAAATCTCTAGACAATTTATAGCCAAAATATTCCCCCTGCAGGGAATTCAACACAACAATCAATTACCAAGCTAATAAGAAAATGAGACAAAATGCACCCTTGTCTAACTCCACTAACAATGCTAAACCAATTGCAACAAGCCTTACCAACTCTCACAAATGACTAAGTCTTATTATAAAGAGCCATCATAATGCTAATGCACTTGTCAGTGTAACGCTCCAAAATGTATGTTAATTTCTTTACTATAGATCTTGTAACTGATCCAAAAAATGCTAAATTACCAGATAGCTCTGATGTCAAGCAATTAATCTTGCCAAATGAAGCTAAATGAGGGTTCTAAGTATAACAGACTTAGTCAAAAAAAGAAAAATTACAATACAAATAGGCTGTCAATTTTGAAAGTTAAATCTAGTCAAAATTAAATTCTTGCTCAAAAAAAAAAAATTAGCAAGTCAAAACTATTTCATAAAACATATAAAATTTATTTCCAAACAATCTTGACTCACCAAAGTGAATTCTCCTTCTACACAAAATTCTCTGAGCAACTAACAGCTCACTCAAACAAAATATCCACCAACATTTCACATTCTCAATCACAACTCCAAACTAACTTCTAAACTCACATCTCCCAAACTGACTACAAAACTAACTAACATCTTCTATCTACTAGCTCCATGACTTAATGTCACTTACTATATACATGGTGTGCAACTGACATGTGTCTGTTGCACGCTGGAAAAACACATTTGCATAATCTTATGCTCGCGTTAGTCATGACGCAAGAGGGAGCGTGCCCTACTGTGTGCATTAGCAGCTGGCAACCCAAAATTGGAGTTGCACGTGTGCAACTCTTCTAGCAGTTTTACTGAAGAGAAATGATGATTAACTGAAGATAATCACCAAAATGATAAATATGATGTAAATGAAGAAAAACTGGTTTTAAAGAAAAGTAAGAGTGAATGGGTGGCCATCACATCAGGTATGTCAAATGATCCTATGATCAACAGAGTCAAATACCTTTTCGAAATCTACAAGCTAATAACCACAGGTTTCTGAAACTAAACATTTCTGAGAATATGCCTAAGTGAAAAAATGTGATCTACACCTTCCCTACCACTTTGCAACCCAGGTTGCTCATAATGCAGTTGTCCATCAACCAAGTTATTAATTCTAGTAAATACAGTAAAGAAAAAAATTTACCTGACAGAGAAAACAGAACTGATTTCCCCTACAGTTCTTACAAGACCCATGTCATCTTTTTTAAAAATAGGGATAATAACAGCTCTCATAAAATCCTTAAGAACAATGCCTTTATCATAATAAAAATATTCAATACTTTAGTCAGCCATGTTACAGCAGAAGCATTTCTAGCTCTACACATTTCAGCAATAATTTCATCTATTGCTATAAATTATGCAGTTTTAACTTAGAGATAGCCAAAGTAACTTCTGAATGCGATATAGGGCCAACACTGAAGCCAGTAATGCAACTATAATCATTACAAGCAATGAGAGTAGAATTAACCACATTGGTTAGAATATCACTGAAATACTCAGCCACCTTGCGGTAACAGAATCCACACATTTAACAACCTTACCATGTTTATCTCTCAATCCCTGAATAGCTGTGCAATTCTTCCCACACAAAACACTAACATCTGGTACAGCTCTCTGCTGTTACACTGCCTAGCTGCTTCCTCTGCTTCATCAGCCAAGTTATTAAGCTGAAGATTCTTACAGCCTTCAACTGATCACATACACACCTACAGAGGGCATTCAAAAAGTTCTTGACATGTCCGTAGATTTGCACACATTCCACTGAGGTTAACAAGCTATGACTTGCTTGAAAGCTTGTCTAAACTTGTCATGTGTTAAAAACAAATGCCATACCATCATTTCTCTCTTCATTGGCAGCACATAAAGTTCAGTCTGTGAAATCTGTGCATTGTTCCCATGGAGCTTACTAAAAACAGAGAAAGATTTTACTTTTACAAGGATGTAGCTTGGGGACAATGCAAAAAAAAATCGTGTCAATTTATCACAAGTATATGGGGATTATGCCCATTTGTATGGCACTGTTGTGAGATGGATGGCAGAGCTTTGAAGACCTCCCTTGTACAGGAAGACTGAAGGAAGCTGTGAACAAGAGAACCATAACTGCTGTTCTTGAAATCGTTAAGGAAAACCCACACTTCACAATTCAGCTAATAAGTTTAGATGTCAGTGTGGAAACAATTATTCATCAACAGTTAAAGTTCCAAATGATCTGTTCCAAATGGGTACCCCACAAACTGACAGAACAGCGAAAAAGATCTAGAGTTGACTTGTGCAAGAAATGTTGACAATGATTTAACCTAGTGGCCCCAAATGGTTAACAGACATTGTCGCAAGTGATGAGATGTGATTTTATCATTATCAACATCATCTTCAAGCAGCCATGGGCTACGGAGGTCCAACCAGACCGTGCAATTTAGTTCTCCAAGCAAGTCTGTTCTGAGCTACATCTACTGCATCTGGCCACTGCACACTAATTCTAACAAGGTCCTGTTTGACATTGTCTGCCCACCACATTCTAGGTCTCCCCCTCTTTCTGAGGCCTTTAGACACACTGTTCATAACCCTATTCGCCAATCTATAATTATTCATACGGGCAACATGGCCAAACCAATGGAGTCTCTCTCTGCACAATATGCTGCTTAAAGGAGGTTGAAATGACGAAAAAAAAGGAAGAACTTCGAAGAACTTTTAAGGGATGCTTCATGTTTATTAAAATGGATGCAGCCACACATCACAGAGTTAACTATTTGCCATCAATGCTATATTTGTTGATGAAAACAATAAAATGGTAACTTGGACATTGGGAGTAAACGACACTAAGGTGCATAATAACAGCAACTATCTTTAGTAGTGGAAGAAGTTTTACAAATTTTGAAATTAAGAAGGAGCAGATTCTATGTATTGTCACAGATAATGCTTCAAATATGCTAAGCATGATAGAAAAGCTGTTTAAAGTTGATGAAGAAAAAGAGGTCAACGAAGATTACATTCCTGAGGCTGAAACTGATTCTCAAACAGCACAAACAGAATAGAGTGAGCCAGTCAGATAGAAAGCAAAATTGAGAAGTCAGGTTGTGTGTGCTGATTCCACAGCCCTGCTTCAGTCCCAAATTTCACACTTGGGTTTCTCTCCTAACCACCCTGTGTTGTGTTAAAAATTAGAGTTCAAGGACCCTTTTTTTTCTTCCATTTTAATATTTTGTAGTTTGAAAATTTCATTTAACACTTTTTGATCACTTATTTAAACATTTCTCCCTAGCCACTCCATGGTGCATTAAAAATTGGAATCTTTTATTATGATAGAACCAGCAGCAAAATTTAAAAGCACTTTTGATTTTCCATTTCATGGACCTCTTGCTCCTGAAATTAATTTCCTGAATTTCAACATGAAATTTGTTAGTGCATTATATGTGTATATTCTTTTAGAAAATAACATAAATAATATTACAAAAAAATTGAGAATTTTTTCAAATTATTATTTAGAGCAATATATTTTAAAGAACATTAATTTGGTCAGAGGCAACTAAAAAATCAAACACATCCACTAGCATGGAAATAAAAAGACCTGCAAATTGATCTAATTGACAGAGAGAAATGACAAAACCAAAAATAGGCATGACTACCAGCTGATTACATGAAAAATCTCCAAGCTAGGTTGGTCAATCATTCATTCATTCATCTTTTATCTTTTTTACAATTACTTTGTAATTTTTATAATGCTGAATATAATGATCTGTGTCTGCTACAATTTGTCTAATGAAGTCTTTGCTAAAATTAGCTAAAAAACGTCAAGTTTTAAGTCACATCATCCATATCTTGGAGATGTAGATGATATTGTAATGAATTCAGATGATATTGATGAAAAAAGTATTAACAGAGAGTCATTATAGGTAATCAAGATGACAACAGTGATACTACAGGAGCCAATGCTAATACAGATACATATATGTGGGAGGAATGATAAATTATATTTGATGAAGGGAAATGTTCACAAGAATTAGTAGACCTCAAGACAATCACAGGATATGCCTGACAACTTGGACATTTTTTTAGCTATTTTTCACTGCAAATAAAAGGTGATTATAAAATGTCAACAACTTTTACTAAATATAGTACATAACAGATTTACTTCACAATTAGCATTGTTAGGAGATTTATATCTCTTGTGTTGCAGCAGAGATGCTAAATGATTCAATGGTAATAGTTTGTTTTAAGTGTTGTGCAGTTAAAGGCTTAGGTTATTTACCACTACAGGAGGATAATCCTTGAATGGTGGCTAGTTCACTTTCTGTAGCTGCTGTTGAGGACTACACTTGGTTGCTGCAGTGCTCTAGTTGTCATTGGTTCGCCAGTCCAATAGAATTGCTGGGTGGTTGTTAGCACTGTCAGCTGATGCACGGAATGTTCTTCTGTTTAGCACATGACAGAGATGTTTCTCTATGCGTGCTGCAGGATGACATGCTATGGGGCATGGTTGCAGTGGAGATGTTCTACTAGTCTTAACTGCTTGATGCATGGTAAAGGATCATTTTCTGCTGCTTTACACATTTGATGTATATTCTTGAGCATAATGCATTTCATTGGTCAGCTTTGCCGACATCTTCAGATGCTATTAACTTCTTGGCAGATGGGGTTGAAAATGAGATCCCTCAAGCAGTGCTCCTGCAACTTAAACCAGAACTCATGTAATATCAAGTTCCAGGTGGGTGAGAGGGGGTCAAATTGGTGTTGCCTAGTTCTTTTTTAAGGTTTATAATTAAATTTTTCATGTAGTTTAGTTGAAATTTTGTAAGTGGAGATGATAGTATTTTATAATTGAATTTAGTTGCTGTTAGTTGTTTTGAATTATTGTTGTTTGCATTAGAGCTGTATGGCCTATTTTTTTCTTAATGTCTGTTTTGTGTTCGGTAATGTGATTGTTAATTTGTGTATACATTTTCCTTATGTAGTTATTTTTGTGGTCTGTAAACGGTAGTTAGGTAAAAAGTGGAAGGAGAGTTGTATACCAATCCCCAGTGATGATGCACAGAACCGACCAGGTTTAGCACCTAATGTCCAACCCTGCCTTCTCATGGTGTAGGCCGCTAGTACCTTTCAAAAGAGATATTCTCTTTTGGTAGGGAATGGAAGGGGAGGGCTGCCAATACAATGTGGCCTACTGATCTGGTCATCTATGGCAAATTTTTTCTTTTTTTTTTTCAACCTGCTGAGGAGTGGTCAATTTCACAGGGTCCTGGTGCTGACCATTTATACCCACTACACTGGACAGGACTTTCTGCACTGGTACACCTCTGTTGAGGGAGAATCTAGCATTGTGTTTTCTGTTTGCTTGTGGGTTGCCAGCCAAAAGTGATCAGAGGCACAGGATACCTTATATCAGCTGGTGAATAATCCTGATCAGAGGCCATCGCAGGTACCTGAACCTCACTTAGCTAGTTGGGTATCATCAATCCTAAACTGGAGTAATGTGTCTCAGGCAGGTCTATGGCTCTTGAAAAGGTTCACTTGAAAAGGTGGTGCCTGAAATTCCTACCAGCATGGGTGATTTCAGCCTTTAGCAGTGGGAGAACCCCAATCCTCACTTAGCTAGTTGGGCATTACCAATCCTAAACGGGAGTAATGTGACTCAGGCAAGTCTATGGCTCTTGAAAAGGTTCACTTGAAAAAGTGGTGCCTGAAGTTCCTACCAGCATCAGTGACTTCAGCCTTTAGTGGAGAAGGAACAGGTGTTTGCCCCATGCCTGTGATCAGGGGGCTGTTTCATATTGTTGGCCCTACCTCTCTCAATAAACCTAGTTTCTTTAAAAATCCACTATTAATTTCCTCTCTTCAGGAATGTGGAACATGAGGATGTTACATAGAGATTATTCTCTTGATGTCCTCACACAGGAATTCCAGCATTATAACCTAGATATTCTAGGCTGTAAAGTAAGGGTCAGATACTTAAAAATAACTTTAAATTTCTTTTCAAGGAGAGAGAATGGAAAGCATCTCCAAGGTGTAGGTTTGCTGCTCACCAGATGCCAGTGATGCTTTTCTGGGATATGACTGCATTAATGAAAGGTTTCTTAATGCTAAATTTAAACCAAAAATTAAAGATTTGAATGTCATCTGTTGTTATGCTCTCCCACAGAGGACTCTGATGATAATGAGAAGATTTTGTTTTAAGACAACTTCAGGATATTTTTGAATTCTGTCAAGAAAGTAGATATTTTGTCTTGTGCTAGGAGATTTCAGTGCTAAAGTTGGTACTGACTCTGACGTTTGGGCAGGTGTGTTAGGTCCCTTCGGCCTTGGTAATTCCAGTGGCAATACATAATTCCTCCTACAGGTAAGAAAACTGAAAGGTTTGCGAATAACTATCATATACTACATATACTGGTACATTTATAAATACACATGGGTTTCACCTGATGGACTGCACAGGAATATGATTGATTTTATTTTAACAGCAAATGGGCTAATTCGGTTTGGAATACCAGATCATACAGTGGAGTTGAAATTTGACCATTACCTGGTCAAAAGTGTCTTACAGTTGAAGCTTAAGAAATGTTGTGCTACGGTTAAGAAAATTAGCTTTAACACTGAAGGTCTGAAAGATCCAGATATAGCCAAAGCATACCATGATAGGCTACAAAGTCATTATGACAATCATGGTTTGCTTACTGCTGAAGTTGAGAAAGAATGGGATCATTTTAAACAGGCTTTTCTTGAAACCAACAGTACTCTTTTGGGTAAAAAGGAACAGAGGAAACAAAATTATTTGAGTGATAAAGCTATGAAAGTTATTATTGAAAGAAGGAAGTGCAGGATTAATATGAATCAACACCCTAAGAGCCCTAAAAGAAGGAATTACAACGAGCTTAATAAAAATGTAAAGGATCAGTTAACAGCTGATAAGAATCTTTGGCTTGATAGCTTGGCTAACAAAGCAGAGGAAGCAGTTAGACAGCACAACAGCAAGGGGTTGTATCAGATAGTTAACGTCTTGTGTGGGAAGAAACAGAGAGGAACACAGGGTTTGAGGGATAAATATGGCAAGGTGGTTGAAGGTGAAGATTGTGATGGCTAGGTGGGGCTGAGTATTTCAGAGATGTTTTAAATAATGTGATTATTTCTACTCCCATTGTTTGTAATGAGGATAGATGCATTACTGGCTTTAATGATAGCCCTATATCACATTCCATAGTCGCTTTGCCTATCTCTAAATTAAAACTGCAAAAATCCCCAGGGGTGGATGAAATCACCACTGAAATGCTTAGAGCTGGGAACATTTGTGTTGTCACATGGCTGACTGAAATTTTTAATATTTTTATGATAAAGGTGTTGTTCTTAAGGATTTTACTAGAGCTATCAATGTCCAGATTTTAAAAAAAGGTGATCACAGTTCTTGTAATAATTATAATTTTTCACTGTTTGACGCATAAGCAGCACCTTAGCACAACAATATATGACAGCAAAGTGTTATGGTCTCATTAGGTAAAAGAAGATTTGAATTCCTTTTAAACAAAATACAATGAAATCATATATTAAGAATATCAGCTTTAACTTACATGTACATTAATTCTGCTTGTCTTCGGAAGAGGGCATTTTTCTGATTTACTAGCTCAAATAGCTGCATTATTAGCTCTTCCTCCTCAACTGTAGGCTCCTCATCTGAAATAAAGAAATGTATCTCATAAATTTTTCAGAATTGACTACACAAAAATATGGAAAAATGGCAATTTTTCTTTATCTTAAAGAATGTTATATTATGTCTGTGAGATGAATTAGGACATACACCGAGTGCAAGGCCGTGCCTAGGAAGTTGGCTGCCCAGGTGCAAAAATAATTCGGCCTACCTACTTATGAGTCATTAGTCTTGGACACCAGTGGGGGGAAGAGGTAACCCCCCCTGGAAAAATTGATCTAAAAATTAATTTACGTTAGATGATATAAGGTGGACCAAAAATACATTTTTTTTCTTTAAAGAAATTTAAATTTGGGGGAAGGTGGTTCATGTTTCCTTTTGTTATTGAAAATATTTTATTTTAATTTATTATTATGAAAAAACATTTTTTTACCTTTTTTTAATAATAAGTAAAATTTTTTCATTTTATTTTTGGGTATCTTTTAGTTGTATTATGGTATGATATATGCAGAGCCAAACTTTGACCATCTGAGGCTCTCATGTAACACAACCTTTGGACAACCCTGTAGCCTTAGAGAAGTGAACTAAAAGAAATATATCTTATTTTTACGACAAACTGTTTCGCTATTATCCGTAACTTTTTAACTATGAGAGATAATGAATGCATTCAAAAACCATTACAAAGCTGAAAATGTTCTCTATCATTTATGATGAGGCACACTGTTTGGAGAAAAACTTTTCCAAATAGTAGGTGTCAACATTCATACTGACTAACAAATTTTTAGTTTTCAATTTTTATTCCTTAACTTCTTGGGAATAAAACAACCACTAAATATTTTTTTAGGAAACTTCGGTATTATTTAATTTAGGTTGTTTAACTTCTTCTGGAAGAAAATCTCATTTAGAACTTGTTAAAAATATAATTAAAAAAAAGTCATTTTCACACTTATTTCAATAAAAGTTAAATTTTAAATATGAAAACCTATTTGCTTAATCTCCCTTTGCCCTACTTTAGCAAGAGTAAGTATTGTTTACATCATGCCTGTCCAAGCCAAACATAGTGAAGAGCCATTAAAAAAAGAGTCATAAAGAGCCACAGGAAAATATATGTTCTTAAAAGTGAAAATATACATTTCTAATGAGTAATGTAACGAATTGGGGAAAAAAGCTATATTAAGAAATCAAGAAACTATATTGATTAAGAAACAAAAATATACATTTTAATGAGTACCATGAATTGGCAGAAGTGTTAGATGCACCTAAAAATATTCCTCAGAAAATGAAAAAAAAAAGCCAAATTCAGTATATTGATTGGCTAGCAAGCTTCACTTCTGATCAAAGGGACCCAAGAAATCTGTCTAGTTTTCATACATAAAAATGAAAAAAATACATGAAATGCTCTGGGAAATGTAGAAATGGACAGGCTCCAATATCAGTAAAATTGGTTAAATTAATAAAACTTTTCTTTTGCTCTAAATATATATATAAAAAAATACTCACTCAAGCAGCTGCTTGCCACAGAGGTCTGACAGGAGCCTGTCAGTTTATATGCCAAAGCAGAAGGTCTGAGAGGATGGCAGTACCTCAGCAGAAAAACGATACACACATCCGTGCCCTCTACTTGCTGGAAATATAGTTTTATGTTTTAGCTTGTTTCAGACTTAAGCAATTTAAGGCATCCAAGAAATTCTGATTTTGCATTCTGTTTCAATGCAGGGTAAAACCGCATTTCCGAGTAAATCATGTGAAGCAAATATATCAGATGAAATTGAACAATGGAAGGTTACACAAAGTAATCATGTGAATTCAAACCTGTTAGGAACTTTAAATTTTATGAACATACTTAGATTTTTTAAGCAATTCAAAATTCTAAAACATGCTAAAACGCAAATAATTATACTTCTTTATCTAAAGTACAGCATATAATTTTGCCGAGAAATTTTTAAATTTAATTCCTCTTATTGACATTAGAGTATGATTTTTTTTTCAACTTCGGGACATGCTTTACCCATAAAGAATTGAATCAAAATATTTAGATAAAACAAGATCAAACTCAAAGAATGAAACAAGTCGTAGAAAAAAACAACTGATGCTTCACTAAAGTGAAACTGGGGTCTGAAAAAGTGATTTTGCAGCTTTTTTTTCTTAATTTAAAATTTTGTTCTCTAAAGGGACAGAAACACTTAAACCAAGATGTTCCTTGCCTGGCACATCAAAGAGTAAATATCAGAACAAGCATACAGCAAGTAACATTTTTTGGTAGGAAAGGATAAAATAAATAGTAAAGGGTAGTGAGAGAAATATAAGGAAAAAAATTTTAATTTAATTCCAGTATAATTTAAAATTACATGCAATAGAATAGCATCGAAGATTAAAAATTTACACACAAAAATTCATTGAATTTTATAATCTTAGTTTTTAGCCATCCTACAATTTCGAAGGTGGGAGACTTGCTCCCTTCTCCTACTGTCTCCAAGTTTGAAAAATGACTCACTAAAAGGAGTTTTTGATCTGGTAGGTTTAAAGAGTTGGTTTAAAGAGTATGGTCAATGGACTTTTTTGGCCATTCTATTTTGCACTTTGGCCATGTGAATGCAAGAAAAGTTCTTCATAAAAAGAAAAGTTCTTAGAACAAAACAAGTTGTAGAAAAAAGCAACTGATGCTTTGCTAAAGTGAAACTGGGGTCTGAAAAAGCGATTTTTCAGCTTTTTTTCTTTATTTAAAATTTTGTTCTCTAAAGGGACAGAAACACCTAAACCAGAATGTTTCATGCCTGACACATCAAAGGGTGTAAAATGGGGTGTAAAATGTTCCTTACTTGGTACATCAAAGGCGGTACAAACCAGGGTAAAATGATATAGCTTTTATCAAAAATAGTGAAATCTCAGTAAATAAAAAAAAATACTCTCTCAAGCAGCTGCTTGCCACAGAGGTCTGACAGGAGCCTGTCGGTTTATACACCATAGTAGAAGGTCTGTTAGGATAATCGCCTCCCCCCCTTTTCATCAGGGGAAGGGAAGAATAGTGTGTGTGTGGGGAAATTCAAAATAGTTTACAACAGTGATTTTACGAGCTTGCATTCGACACCTAACTCGTAACTGTAGGTCCTTGCATTCGAAAGTTACAATGATTTTCTTAATTCCCATTTTTTAAAGGGGTAGAAAGTATTTGGGTTACTTTTTAATAGCCTATGACAATTCCCACATCACAAACTTTCATTTGACTTACAGCTGGTTACTTTCAGCATGGTGTTCTGAGATACAGCAGAATAATATTTTTCATATTTCCCCTTTTGTAGGGGGATAAATACAAGGAGGTTAATTTTTTTATAGCTTATGATACTTCCCATGTTACAAGCTTTCAGTTGACACATAGCGTATTACTTTCCGCACTCACATTCTGGAGATATAGAGGAACAATCATTTTCATCCTTTTTTATGGGGGAAGAAAGGGGGCTCAATTTTTCATAACCTATGACATTTCCCATGTCAGAGACTTTCATTTAACGTATAGCTTGTTACTTTTGGCACTCGCATTCTGGAACTATAGCAGAAGAATGGTTTCATATTTTCCCTTTTTTAGGAGAAAGAAAGCATGGGGAGTCAATTTCTTATAGCCTGACACTCCCCACATCACAAGCTTTCATTTCATACATAAATTGTTAAGTTTCTCCATCGTGTTTGAAAGATATGGTGGTTCAACTCTTTTGACAAATCCACAAACAGACAAATGTCAAGTGAAAAGCAATTGAGAGATAGGTAAAAGCATCTTTCCCAATTTTTATAATTACATAGGACAATGCCTTAAAATATGGGATTGTCCTTAAATCCTAAAATATGTTTTGGTTGTTTGGAGTTCATTTGGCACATAATGATGTGCCAAATGAGATGAAAAAAAGGATAAAAGAAACAGAACCTACAACCAAAGTTAAAAGTCAATACAGTAAAAGATAAAAGACAAAACCAACAGATATAAAAAATAAAAAAATAAGAAAGACCTGTAAAGCAATAAATATAAAGGTATAAAAGGAAACACAACCCAGGTTGGACAGTGTATAAATGACAAAGCAATAAAATTACAATCTAGTAAAATAACTGGTAAAACATAAAAAGGCAAACACAGGAGGTAAAAAAGTGTCATCAGATAAAAGGTGTCCGAGTGTAAGGGGCTCAGACGTAAAATCATGTAAGTTAAAATATAACTGGAGTTCAAGATTAAAAGCAGGACAAGTGATTAAAATATGTTTAATGGTTAAAATGGGTCACAAAACTCCACTTAGGTTCGTCGTCTGCCCAAAGAAGAAAGGAATGAGTGATAAACAAATGACCTAAGCAGAGACGAGCAAGTACAACTTCCTCCTTGCGATTCCTGCGAAAACAAGACTGCCACGGTTTGACAATGGGCCTGATCTCAAAAAGCCTGTTACCCACCTGTTCAGACCAAGATATCTGCTACTGTACCCAGAGCTCGAGGGAAAAACGCTGCCAGAAGTCCAAGTATCGAACTGGCAACGGAGAATTGGATAGGGGTGTAGCAGACCTGGCAGCAGTATCTGCCAAGTCATTGCCCCTGATCCCAACATGACCAGTCACCCAACAGAAGAGAACAGTGGTGGTGGCAGCCAGACAATAGAGCTACTGGTGGATCTTGAAGAGAACAGGGTGAGGCCAATGCCTCACTGAGATCAAAGCCTGTAGTGAGCTAAGCGAGTCAGTGTAGAGCACACATCGATGACGACGTTTAGCTATGTGGTCCAAGGCAATACTGATAGCATGCAACTCTGCAGTGAAGATGGAACACTGCTGTGGGATCTGGTCTGCAATGATTACATCACAGCAGACGATGGCTGATCCCACAGATGTACCAGACTTCGACCCATCTGTGAAGACAGGCAGGAAGTTTGGATGCTCAGCTTGATGGCTGGCAAAGAGTTGCCAATATACACAGTCGGATGTGAAGGCCTTCCCTGTCCTGCAAAGAGAGAAATCACAGGAAGGGGAAACAGCGAGCCAAGGTGAAAGTGACTTGGCTGTTGACTGTGCAATGATATCAAGACAGGTGTTAATGTCTCGTAGGTAACCTCGGACACGCAAACCGAAAGGACGAATGGCAGTTGGCCTTTATAAACAAGGTAAGGTTATAGAAGGTGAGGATTCTGTCATGGCTAGGTGGGCTGAATATTTCAGTGATGTTCTAAACAATGTGGTTAGTTCTACTCCCATTGTTTGCAATGATGATAGATGCATTGGTGGCTTTAATGTTGGCCCTATAAAATCTGAAGTTATTTTGGCTATTTTTAAACTTAAACTTCATAAATCCCCAGTGGTAGATGAAATTATTACGGAAATGCTTAGAACTGGGAATGTTTCTGTTATCACTTGGATGACTGAAATTTTGAATATCTTTTATGATAAAGCCATGGTTCCTAAGGATTTTACCAGAGCTATTATTATCCGTATTTTCAAAAAAGGTGATCGCAGTTCTTGTGATAACTATAGGGGTATCAGCCTACTCTCTGTTCCAGGTAAAGTTCTTTCCATGATTGTGCTTAATAGAATTAAGAATCTGGTTGACAGTCAATTGCGTGATGAGCAATGTGGATTCAGAAGTGGTAGGGGATGTGTGGATCAGATATTTTCACTTAGGCAGATTCTTGAGAAATGTTTAGAGTTTCAGAAACCTTTGGTTGCTAGCTTTGTTGATTTCAAAAAGGATTTCGATTATGTTGATCATCATAATTTGTGGTTGAATGCAAGATCATATGGTATACCAGACAAATTAGTTAACATAATGAAAGCTGTCTATAATAACACTGACTCGTGCGCGAGAATTGGTATGGCTTGTAACAATTGGTTCGACATTACTTCTGATGTTCGACAAGAGTGCATTTTGTCTCCTTTTCTCTTTAGTTTGGTTATTGATTATGTTATGCAAAATTCACTGCAAGGTAAAGATTTCAGCCTTAAATGGTCTGGAGATACGAAAATTTCTGATCTAGATTATGCTGATGATTTAGTTCTTTTGGCAAATGATGTTGATGAGATGAACTTTTTCAATAAAGCTGTTGATGAGACTGGTAGTAGAGTAGGTTTGGTTATAAACAGAGAGAAAACTAAAGTGATGAAAATTGGTCAGGCAGGCTGTGATTCAGTTAATCTGAATGGTTGCAATCTTGAGCAGGTGTCTCAGTTTAATTATCTTGGGAGCTATGTAACAGATGCTGGTGATGTGTGGCATGAGATTAACAGACGAATAGGGATTGCTGTCTTTTCTTTTATATTGTTTGCATTTTTATTATTTTAGGTATATTTTATGGCTCGGTATAATTTAAATCTTTCCATATCTTTAAATTTATGTGATATTCTATTTATAGTTTGTTCTAATTGGGGAATCAATTGTGTAGTATTTATTGTGTCGTTTTCAAAAGCGAATTTTGCCCCATGTTGCAATATTCGTTGTTGTTCCTTACTATTTAAAATCATTGCCTATTGTTTTACTAATTAAATTATTTAATTTTTTATCATGTTTAATTTTAATTTTGCTAGTTTCTTTATCCAGTTTATACATAATTCTCCCACAAATTGATTTAAATTAGTTGTATCTAATTCCAGATATTTATTATACTCTATTTTTGCTTTGAGCCTAATTGAGTAATTTACGTATAACATTATTTAACATCTTAACCTCTGCTTGTTTTAATATTTGTTGTAGACTAATGTCATAATTAGATTCCTGCAATGTTAAAGTTTTAGGTATAACAGTATATTTTTTACGATTAGTAAGTATTTTAATTTAAGTAAGCAACGATTGAGAGAGAGACACATATTAGCAAAAATTTGATATTGTCTCATCTTTCTTGCACTTAATTATTCGTGCGCTTATTCAATAAATAATTCTTTACACAGCTAATAATTCATAATTTAATAAACGATGAAGCTGTAGTTACACTTAAAGTATTCATATACTCTATCAAAGTAGATATAAGCAGAATAGGGATAGGCCACTAAGCCACTAATTTAACCCTTTTCTCCAATATTCCAGTTTAATATGAGACTGAGAAACTTTGTCTCCACCATAACTGGACTGATGATATCCCTGAGCCGCAGCTCAGGGTCCAGATGAAGATTATGCTTGTGACAAAAGTGCACACAAGCAGTCTTCTGTGGGGAGAACCGAAATCCATTGGCCGTCGCCCAAACCAAGAGAGATTTTTCAGGGCAGTTTCTCCATTGATTCAATGACCCTCATGCTGGACGACAAGCAAAGGATGCTAATGTCATCATAGAGGGCATTGCCTACAGTCGGAGGAAGTTGCTGTGTAATAGAATTTATCTTGACAGCGAAAAGCGTAACACTCAGGACGCAGCCTTGTGGCACTCCCTGGTCTTGAGGGAAAGGCTGCGACAGTGTTGCTGACACAAATCGAAAACTATGAGAAGATAAAAAGTTTGTGATGAAGATCGGCATGTAACCATGCAAGCCAAAGCTATGGAGGTCATGAAGAATGCCAAATCTCCACGCCTAGTCTTTTGCTTTTTCGATGTCGAAGAAAATGGACACCGGTGCTCTTGACGTAAAACCGAATTCCTGATTGCCAATTTGAGATGGATCAGGTGGTCCAAAGTAGACCTGTGCCTGCGAAAGTCACACTGGGTGTTGGAAAGAAGGCCGTGATGTTCCAAATACTAGGCCAGCCTGGTATTTACCATTCTCTACAACACCTTGCAGACGCAGCTTGTCAACGCAATTGGATGATAATTCGAAGGAATCTTGGGATCTTTGCCTGGCTTGGGGAAGGCCAAGATGATGGCCTCCTGCCAGGTGTCCGGAAACTGCTCCTCGATGAAGAGTCGGAGCATCCGATCCTTACTCAATGGTGAGAGATGTTGGAGCATTGCATAATGGACATTGTCTGGCTGGACAGCAGATGCATGAGAAGTGTAAGAGCAAGGCGAAGCTCCTCTGCTGTGAATGGCCTGTTGTAAGACTCCAGGCCATTCGAATGGAAGGACAGCGGCCCTGCTCTTCTGGGTCAGAAACTTGGGGGAGTAATAAAAAAATAAATAAATGCCCCCTCAAGCAGCTGCTTGCCACAGAGGTCTGACAGGAGCCTGTCAGTTTATATGCCATAGTAGAAGGTCTGAGAGGATGGCAGGCCCTCAGCAGAAAAACGACACAAACAGCCATGCCTTACCCGGGGCTCGAACCCAGGTCCTTTAGGTGAGTAGCCAAGCGCAGGAGGATAAAGAAGAGATGGTGGAAAATGACTCCCCCAGAGTGTCGGCAATTGTTTGAGGATCAGCAATTACCTGTCCATTGTGCTCCAGGATCGATAATGAGTGGGACGTGTACTTCCAACCCATCTTCCAGACCTTATCCCATATGACCTTAGAACTGGCTGTGCGGGTGATTGAAGACGTGTATGTGATCCAAGATTCCCTCTGTCTCTAATGCCAGACGAAATGGGCTTTTGCCCTCCTAAAATATGTGATAACATATAGGATGAATGGTCACCATAATGATAGCATAAATTGCAATAACAGTTTTGTGAAAACATTCACCCTGTTTTCGCAAAAGGAAAAAAGTACAAAATAATCTATGAAAAAAAAATATTGGAAAAGTCTAAATATTTATCTTCATGCTGCCTTTATAGTTCTCATTGTCCAGTTGCAGGATTATCTCTCCTGTATCTTCTTTAACTTTAAGATATGGGGAATAGAGCTACTGCAACTGATTTACATTTTACATGACCTACCCTATTTAACAAGCGTCTTTTTGGTTAATGACAACTTTTCCCCAGTCCCATGCAGCACTCCCACCCCACCCCACAGCCTCCCATGAGTCATGAGGTCACTGAAAGCCATCATTATATTTGCCCTAACTGTTGGGTAAACATCCCCCACCAAGGAAACAAATTTCTGGAAACTGAAGTCTACAATTTAGTGAAATCACCTTGTCATTCAAGATTAAAGGGAACTGCTATCAACAAACAAGCGACAAAGTTTGCTGTGTACACACCTCAAGGGCAACCAGCAGTGTTCCTCAAATGTCCTGGTTGCATTCTTCCATAAAATAAAATCTCCATGAAGCCAATAGTTTTTCATACGTTTAAAAGATTCCCGAGGAAAAATGATAGCAAATTTGGGATTTTAAATCCATGAAAGCTGACAGCTCTCTTCCCACATTTTCAACCTATTGAGACTGTTGTATGTATTCATTCTTCTGCAGAGTTTATCGTGTTCCCTCTGATTATTTCTGCCCCCCCCCCCCCCCCCTGTAACTCTTTTATGATCATCATGTCTCCACATCCCGGAACTTTAATTACTAAGAAAGTGATTTTTTCCCCTTTGCTACTTGGAGGCAAACTTTGGTCTGCATTGTTTGTTGTTGAAAGGAAATTAAAAGTGTGTTTTATGAAAATGAAAATAAAGAAAACAGATTTTATGAACGAAAAACTTACAAGAAGTCGTTATAAATCGAAAAATGATACATTTAATACAAAAACGCAATTTTTTAAGTTGTGAAGTGTTTACACAAAAATGAATTTTTTAGAGTTTTAAGGATTTTTTGTTGACTATTTGGCTGTCTGCATGTGTTTAGCCGTCCGCATGTGTTGCATGCCCACTTAGCACGGTGGAACAAGCCCACTAGACCTCAGTATAAAGAATTTGCAGCACCACACACAAACTTGGTGTAATTGGAGATATTGTCATGCAGTCTATTGCAGTCATGATAGTTGGAGCTCAGGCATCAGCATTAGGTGCCTCAATCTCAGAAATGGCATGTTTTGTTGGTTGTTCATGGCCCACAGTTATTTGGTTCTTTTACCTCTGAGTGGCATTGTGGCCCATAGTGATCAGGAGGTTTGTAGAATGGTGCCACACAGGCAAAGTCACCTTCTGCCAATGAAACTGTCAAGGAGTATGCAAGGTAGATTCCACACAAGAAGTGAAGGGTGCAGTGCATTGCATGCACCAATAACATGTCATGGTGGCACAGTTGATGTTGCAATACAATGTGAGGACACAAGTGGAATGTTTCAGATGATGTGCCACACTCTTTCACATATGGAGGTTCTAGAGTCGAAGGCCCACAAGACACCTACTACTCAGTGGAGGTCATTGCTGCCAGGTGCATGCCTTCTGGACAACTGAGGAGTGTACAAAAAGTGTTGAGGAGTGTACAAAAAGTGTGCTGGTCTGACAAAACACAACAGTAAAATTTATTATTGCATTACTGCACCATGCATATAAATGCTTTTGTGTATTGGCTAATGAAAATTAATTTTTTTTTAAACACCAACAACACAAGTCAATGGACATTTTATACAGGGTGTCCACTGTACTACAGACAGGTGGTATTGTGATATGAGGCTTGTTTGGCTGGTCCAAATTAGAACCCTGCTGCATATGGATTGACATGCGACAGATATGGGTTACTGGCAGCTCTTACCAGACCATGTGCATTCTGCCATGTTGCACCTGTGTTCCCAGACAGGGACAGAATCTCCTAGGAAGATAATGTGTTGTGTCACCAGGCTCACAGAGCAGACATCATCCATCTTTCCTGGCCACTGAATTTATCAGATATCAATCCCATTGAACACTCATGGGATACTCTAGAACATGTCATGAGATATAGAGATCCATTCACTGTCCTCCATTTAGGGATTTGGGATGCCTTAAAGATTATGTGGTCCTTATGAAAGGTAGCCCAACATGATATTCCATAAATGCCCATTATTAAATGGTCACCTCAAAGTAAAAATAAATAAATAAATATTTCCTCAAGCAGCTGCTTGCCACAGAGGTCTGCCAGTTTATACACCATAGTAGAAAGTCTGTGAGGATGGCAAAACCTCAGCAGAAAAACAACACAAACATCCATCCCTTACTCGGGCTCAAATAATCTTATTTTTAAAATAATGGGAATGCTAAGAAAACTGGCAAATACTCCATTCTCTAAATTGTAACTAAAGCCTGAAGAAGTATTATGTTCCCAAATACAATATTTACTGTGGGCCAATTACTTTGCCAACACATCAGAGATCATCCATAAATTATGTCACTCTGAAAATGTTATTTAACATGTCTCTCATTCAGAATTATATGCTTTTAATTTGATGTCTAACACAATCTATTTCAATTCATTAATTATTTGGCAAAAATGCTTTTAACTATTTTCTTGCTGAACATAGTGAAAAAATATTGGGCCTCCTAATTCCTTTCAGATTTTTAGTCTCGTTATTGGAGTGTTTTAAAGTAGTGTTCAGTGCTTAGTAAAATAATACTGATTTTAACAAATGTTAAGAGTGGGAAAGTTTAACCCTTACATTGTCGGATTTTTTCTCTAAAAATGCAATTCAACTTCTGAGCCTCCTTATGAAACAACTAATGAATAAAATAGTTTATATTACATAGTAAAAGAAAGAGCATTTAATTCTGAACAAAAAATATGAAAAAAGGAAAAAAAATGGCAAGTAAGCATAAAAAATGTTGCAGGTTCATTTGTAGTGATTTTCAAAAAACCATTAATCAGTTTCCGACACTTAAAATATTAAAACTACTACCAGGTGGCAGGAACATATTCTGATGAACAGTGAGAATATGTTCATGTAATTTGCTTGGTCATGAGGTGAGTTATGTTGAGAAATGGTTCTACACTACTAAATGATTTACTCAGTTTAAACTAAGTAAGCACAAACACATCCTACCTTTATCCCTGTCTCTTATCATGACTTCCAGCTCTCTTCCATGCCTTTCCAACTCTTCTTGCTTTTCTTCTATTTCAGTCATTTCAGATTGGATTTCTTTTAATGGAATCTTTTTAATCTAAAGCAAAATAATATTAAAACTATAAAACAATCCATTATTAAAACTCTAAGCCAATTTTCAACTTTCAGATTCAATTTTAAGAAAAATGGGCTAAGAAAAACACCCTGTAAAGTAACACCAGAGATAAAAAAAAATTAATGACTTAGGATATTTAAAAATGTCTTTGAATCATATTTAAAGTACTATTTGAATTCAATGGAATCTTCTATTGCATTTAGGTGATTCATATAAGGGCAAATAAAATTCAGTTCATTTTCTGCATTATAATGATTTAGAAAATGAAATTAGCTCCAGTGGTGTTTATATTAACCTTTTCAAGAAAAAAAACTTGCATACTTGCATATTCCACAGGGTGACTGGAAAGTCAATCCATATTTTGAAAAATGCTGGTGTTGGAATAATGTGCTACAGATCTAGAAAAAATATTTGGGGGGGGGGGGAGTCAGATCTGTCTGTAAAAGGTAGCTAGGCATAACCTGGAAGGAGAGCTGTGTATAAATCCCATGATGATGCACAGAACTGGCCAAGCTGAACACCTAATGTCCGATCCCACCTTCTTGTGGTACAGGCAGTTAGTACCTTTCAAAAGAAATATTCTCTTTTGGAAGGGAAGAGCTGCCATATCAATGTGGCCTACTGAACAAGTCATCTATCGCCACTTTTTTTTTTCCCAGCCCTGCTGAGGAGTGGTCAACTTCACAGGGTCCTGGTGCTGACCATTTATATCCACTAGAGTGAAATGGTTTATAGCTTTTAGCATGATTATGGATACTGGACTTTCTGCACTGGTGGGCTTCTGTTGAAGAAAAATCTGCTGCTGTATTTTCTGTTTGCCTGTGGATGGCAGCCCTTGGTGAACAGAGGCACATGATACCTTATATCAGCTGGGGATAATCCTGATCAGAGGTCATCGCAGGTGCCTGATCCCTTACTTGGTTGGGCATTGCCAATCCTAAATTGGAGTAATGATTTTAGGCAGGTCATCTGATTCTTGAAAAGGTGGTGCCTGAAGTTCCTACTAGATTGGGTGGTTTCAGCCTTTAGCAGTGGGTGAACAGGTCTTTGCCCCATGTTTGCACTTAAGGAGCTGTTTAATATTGTTGGTCCTACCTTTCTCAATAAACCAAGTTTCTTTAAAAATCCTACTAATCATTTTCTCTCTGTAGCTACATGGAACATGAGGACGTTACATGGAGATTATTTTCTTGATGTGCCCACACAGGAATTCCAGCATTATAACCTATATTTTCTAGGCTTGTAAGAGACCAGATGAATAGGTAAAGGTGAGATACTTAAAAATAACTTTGAATTTCTCTTTTCAGGTATGAAGGATTGAAAGTATCTCCAAGGTGTAGGGTTTGTTTCCAACAGACACACCAGAGATGCTCTTCTAGGATATGATTGCATTAATGAAAGATTTATTACATCAAATTAGAAAAAAAATGAAAGACTTGAATGTCATCTGTTGTTAGACCCCAATAGAGGACGACTCTGATGAGAATGAGAAGAATAAGTTTTACAGAAGGTTTCAGGATATTTTGAATTCTACCAAGGATATTTTTTTTCTGCTAGGTGACTTCAATGCTAAACTTGGTGCTGACTCTAACCTTTGGCAAGGAGTTTTAGGTCCCTTTGGTATTAGGAGTTCCAATGGGAATGGGGAACGTCTCCCTACAAGTAAGTAAACTTAACAGTTTGTGAATAACTAACACCGGGACATTATAAATACACATGGGTTTCACCTGATATGCTGTACAAGAATATGATAGATTTTATTTTCATCACAACAAATGGGCTAGTTAAGTAAGAATACCAGATCACACAGAGGAGTTAAAATTGGGCCTGACCATTACCTAGTCAAAAGTATCTTGCAACTGAAACTTAAGAAATGTTGTGCTAAGGTTAAAAAAATTAGTTATAACACTGAATACCTGAAAGATCCAGATATAGCCAGACATACCATGATAGGCTACTTAGTCATTATGACAATCATGGTTTGGTTACTGCTGAAGTTGAAAAGGAATGGAATCAGTTTAAACAGGCTTTTCTTGAAACCAACAGTACTCTTTTGATTAAAAGGGAACAGAGGAAACAAAATTAATTGAGGGTTAAGGCTATGGAACTTATTTCTGAATGAAGGAAGTGCAGGATTAATATGAATCAACACCCTACTAGTCCTAACAGAAGGCATTACAATGAACTTAATAAACATACATGTAAAGGATCAGTTAACAGCTGATAAGAATCTTTGGCTTGATAGCTTGGCTGACAAAGCTGAGGAAGTTGTTAAACAGCACAATAGCAGGGGGTTGTACCAGATTATTAATGTTTTATGCAGGAAGAAACAGACAGGTACACAGTATTAAGGGATAACTGTTGCATGTGTATACCAAGACTACATGAAATACGACAAAACTTCCTGGGTGCAGATTGTCCCACATCGCTACAAGGAATTATATGGCTACTGTGGAGCAGATAATGTTGCAATTGATTGAGGGCATGTCCACAAGCTTATGCACAAAGACTATTCATCATACCATGGAAAAAAATAGGCTATGGCAGTCGACATCCATATTGTGCCCACTTGTTGACTGCAAGACATTGAAAGTTAGGCTGCAGTTTGCAAAGGCCTATCGCAACTGGAGTGCAGAGGACTGGAAACATCATCTGGTCTGATGAATCATGGTTTCAACTTATCACGTTGATGGGATGGTGCAAGTGTGGCATACACCACATGAAGCGATGGACCCAGCTTACCAAGTTGGGGTCATACAGGCAGGTGGAGTGGTGTATCAGTTTGGGATGCATTTACATGGGCTTCCTTGAGACCCATCATACCAGTTGAGACCGCTGTCACTGGCACAAGGTATGTGAACATCCTCACTGACCATCTACATGCATTCATAATGATTCTCTTTCTGACACAATCTTTCAACTGGGCAACTTCCTGTTCAGCACATCCCATACTTCCCGAATGGTGCAGAATTAGCTTTAGGAGCATTCAAGTGAGTTTACCATACTTGAATGGCCCCCATCACCAGACCTCACCCCCATTGAGAATTTCTTGTATGAATTAGAAAGATCTGTTTGAGTCTGCCAACCCCCACTGGTAACAGTGGATGCTCTATGAGAGGCAATCCTTGCTTCATGGGCAGCAATACCACCTCCATGTTTTCAACACCTCACTGAGCCTTACCAAGATATCTGGCTGCTGTTGTGAGGGTAAAATGTGGAGTAACAGGATATTAGGTAGGTGTATATAATAATTTGCCCATTCAATATAAATGGCTTTCACAATTATGAGTACAATGGTGCATGAATAGCTTTGCTGGATGACACTGCTTTGATCTATTCAGGAAATAATACCAACATATTACAAATGATAAATAAGGATCTTAGGCAATTATAAAAGTGGTTTGATTAAAACAGGTTACATTTAAATGTAACTAAAACTAAACAGACTGAGGGAAAACAGGGAAGATTTTTACAAGAACCAACTTATTTACCACAAGACAAATTGTTTAGATGCAGAATGTTCTTGTGAAGTGATAGGTGTGGAAAATTATAATTACTTTGGGGTTCAAATTGATAGAAAAATAACTTGGAAAATTCACCTAAATAACCTAGTACACAAAATTAACAGAATAATTTCAAAATTTTATTTCATAAGGAAATTTGTGGATTTATCTACGTTAAAATTAATTTATAATGACTGGGTAAAATCTCATTTACTTCATGGACCAATATCTTGGGGAGGAACTCATGCAACTACTATAAAACCATTCGAATATGCATAAAAATCATGTTTAGATGTATTCTAAAATTAAGAAAATATAATCATGTTGTTCAAGAATACGCTACGATGGAAATGTTACAGCTCTGGAAACTATGTGTATCAAGTAATAAAACATGTTAGACAAAATTGGAATAATAATAAGAGTATCACAAATTTAATAAAACTCTATCACTGTACATAATTAAAACATAGCAGGAATGATGCAGTAAGATCCAACAAGAATGGTAATAGTGAAGTATTAGGATCTGAGGTAACATGATTTTCCAAAATGAGTGCTGATGTCCCAGAAATATCTCCTTAACATAGAATACACAGTTCAATATTTCTATAGAATGAGATTACTTATGAGAAAGAAGATGATATTGTATAGTATTTGTGGGTAAGGCAATTGTCATGCAAGGTGAAATGTTACATATTTGATGTTTACATTTCATTCATAATTTTTATGTGCACGATTATTGCTAACCAACACAGTGAGTAGCTCTGTTGTTATAAAGTGTATATGCACAAAATTGTTCTAAGTTACAGGTGTGAACAGAGTGCCAGGCAAGTTGTTTTTGATGTCATTTTACAGTTCAGTTGGGTTGTTTTACCTCTGACCGGCACTTTTTTGCACACCACGGGCTAAATGGCCAGGTTACATGGATAGAGACATGGTAGCCTTGACGGGAGACATGGTATGCCTTGACAGATGACTGGATGGCCTTGACGGGAGACATGGTAGCCTCCTGTCAAGGCCATCAAGTGTGTTCTTTAATGTGCACAGGGTATGGCTCTCCCACATATGGGGCTATGGCTTAATGTCCCATCCGACAGATTGGGGGCCTTTCTAAGCCCATCGATGCCCCCTACTGACCGTGGGCAGGGCGGGGAATTTTGCGGAGATAAATCTCAACGCTGACCCAGTTGGGACTCGAACCTGGGAACTGCAGATTACGAGCCTGGTGCGCTACTGAATGAGCCACCCCCACCCCTTTACAATTCAGTGATTGATTTTGTGTGCACAGATATTGCTAACTTAAAAGATCAGTAGCATCTCTGATGTTTTAAAGTCTAGATACACAGATCTGTTCCAGTCAGTCAGTCTACTTAACTTGACCAAATTACTTTACCTTGCCAAGGTCTGCTTATCCAACTGATTACGTTACTTTACTCATATCCCTAATTGCACTACCAATTTTGCATAAGACTAGAACAACAGCTGTTACTGCAGTTTATGCAGATTGCAGATAATGTATATGGTTATATTTTCATTGCACTAAAACATGACATGTTCATGCATTTATCTCTTGCACTAAAATTGGCCTATAGTAATATTTTACAAGAATTAGTTATAAAAATATACATAGATAGCATTACCATTTTTTGCTGCATACATCTGCTTTGCTAAGGTCCGACGCATTTCGTGATTCTATAGTTTTGGTCACATCTTCGGTAGGCAAATTCTTTTCATTGGCACCCATTGAAAAATCTTGTTAACTCAAATCCTAATACTTCATTGTTACCAGTCATGTTGGATCTTACTGCATCATTCTTTCTGTGTTTTAATTATATAGTGTTATAGAGCTTTATTAAATTTATGATACGTACACTATGATTTTATTGTATTATGTGATGTAGTGTATCAAAGTACCTGTTAGGTATATCCGTTCTTCACATATTTTGCAATTGGTTAATATCAGAGTTCATAAAAATATTACTACAAAACATTACGTTCATTTATCAAGCAAATTATTCAGTGCTCTGCCAAATGAAATTAAAACATAAACAATGAACAGCATTTTCTTAAACAACTAAAATTATTGTCATTAACTTTTGACAATATTGAATTTTTGCTATTGGCCCAAAAATTAAAATAATTAATTCTTAATGTAGTGTTTAAAAAACCTCTGTCTGTAATGATAGATTTTTCCAATAAAATTGGAGTGGGACTGAGCAGAGTCCGCACCAAACCACACCAGAGTGGGGAGACAGCTGCCAGCAGAGCCGCGCTGGTTCCTGGAGGAATGGAACCCCATGGGTGATTGGAGATTGAAAGGAGGAAGAACAGCCAGGGGGGATGTGTCAGTCGAGGCTACGGAACTTGCCTGCCGGAAGCAAGTCAGGGAGAGTCCCCCAGAAAACTCTCTGAAAACATGTGCCCAGAAAGATTGAAAAAAGGTCAAAATGGAATAGAGATTTTTTTTTAGGGGAGTGGGTAGGGGAGCAAACAAAAAGAGAGAAAGAATAAGACAGGTTCAGATACTTATTGTATGGGCAGAACATCAAGGACTGGCAAGCTGAGAGAACATTCATACCCAAACATTATTAGACCAGAAATCCTATTTATTACACCAAATATCTGTAAAACCCAAAGGAGGAGGAAATGAAAAAAAAATAGGGAAAGCATGGGCATGAATAGAGGGGAGGGGGTGCTAATTCAAAAAATTTTAAAAATAGGAAGGGAAAAAAATTAAGTTTAGGATACAGTAAGAGCATTGACAAAGACAGATCATACTAGGATAGAGGCAGGCCTGGGAAGAGCCTGCACTGAACCATGCTGAACTGGGTGGAGGAAGGAAAAGGTGGAGGTCAAAAGGAGGACAAATAGCCAGGGGGGATGGACGGTGGCAGTCAAGGCTACCCACAACAGATGCCGTCCATCCCTGACTGAAGAACTTGCCTACTGAAAGTCAGGGGGAGTCCTGGCTTCCCAGAATCCCCCATGAAAGCACGTGACACAGCAAGAGTGGGAAAAGATCAGAATGTAATAGAGAGTTGGGGGGGGGGGGGATGAATGAAGAGAGGGTAAGACTGGTTCAGGTACTTAGTGCATGAGAGGAATGTCAGGGGCTCACTGGCTGAAAGAATAATCTTACAGAAATATTATTAGATAAAATAAGGAAAAAAAAAAAAAGAATTCAGTTTAAATCATTGTATTTGTGGACATTATCTTCTAAAGGAAAGTCAAGAAAAAATATTTGATTTTGTGTACATTATTATCTGCAAACAGTAAGGGAGAGTTAAGGGAAAGAAAATATTTCTGTGAACAATAATGGTTCAGTTAGAATTTATTTCAATTTGTTATAATTCTGCATATTATTTTTAAAGGAATGCTAAGGGAAGTGAGGGGGGGGGGGTATAGTTTGTTTAGTATTTCTTATACACCTTTACATTATTCCTAAGGACAGCTAAGGAAAGTTAAAAGAAAGGGGGGGGGAGATTTAATTCTATTAGTATTATTGGAAAAGTTAAAATATAATTTAATTTATTTAGTGTATATTATTTCTAAAAGGAAGTTAAAGGAGAAGGCTGGTGAATCTATGCTAGTGTTTACAAGGTCATGTGTACCAAAAGCAATTCCTGTTTAGTCTTCTAGGAGGGGAGAAAATCATTTAAAAACATTAAATATACACTTAAAAACTTATTATTAAAAAAACGTTTCTGCTGGGGGAGGGGGTTAAAATCCTTGCCAAAATTGCCCTCTCACTGGAGGACAGATATCCATGCCAAGGAAGTCTTTTTTGTTTCCATACTGAATACCTCATTCATTTTAGGAAACAATACAAGATAAAAGTTTTCTTACTGGAAAAAGAAGAAATAATAAAAGAAAAATTAACATATAACCTAATGTAATGTTAAAATATCCACAACAACTTGGAAGCTGTCCATCTGACGTAGCATAACTTCAAAAGATTGATAATAATCTATCAATATGTCAGCCGACTGAAAGATTGATAATATACAGATATAAATCTACAGAAATGAAAATGAAGGTTTAATTATAACAGAGTTTGATTATTTGGGGTTTTATGGTGCAAAGGCAATAGAGGTCATGTTGCAACAAACAAGATTTCAATAAAAAAAGAAATAAAAGATATGCACCCCTCAACCAAAGTTAAAAATTTAACAAAAAGTGGACAAGACATTAAGACAAAAACAATAAAACTGTAAAGAAAAACTAATACTCTCATACCTCACTATACAGCTACTCCTTATACAGCTTTTCGCTATAATGGCCTTTTTTAATTATGGCTCAGTTTCAATTTGCAGCCTAAAATTATGGCAAAAAAAGGGGAAAACCCCATATGTATTTTATACTATGTTTGACCATTCAACAGTTGATAGTGTTAGTAAAGATCAAACAAAAAGTCAAACTGCTGTCATAAAACCTGTAGATGTGCTTGTCAGTAGACATGCTTGTTTCTGCTTATGTTTTGCTTCAACACTTAGGAACATTGTTGGTATATATTAAAACTGTTTAATAAATATTTTCGTTATTATACTGTGTCCATTAATTATTTCTTTCAAATAAAATCCAGTTTTTGAGGACAAAATGCCGCCAAAAAGTCCTTTGAATTTGGAGAGTGATGGAAATAAAAAGAGAAGCCGAAAATCTGTCACACTAGATACTATGCTAGAAATTTTGAGCAGAATTGAAGCTGGTGAGAAAATTGTTAAAATTTGTAAGACATTATGAATTGTGAAGTCTACTATTCAAACAATACACAATAGCAAGGAAAAATTAAAAAAGTACATTCACAATCAACTGCACCTTTAAGTGTCTCAAAATGAACTCGCCAAAGAAGTAGTATTATTGAAAGAATGGAAAAATTATTAGGTATATGGATTGAAGATAATGACCAAAGAAGGATGCCACTGATCCAAATGACTATCCAAGAAAAGGCTAAAAGTATTTTTGAAAATTTGAAAAGTGAGGATATTGATGAAACTTTGGAAAATGTAACTTTCCTAGCAAGCAGAGGTTGGTTTGAGAAATTAAAAATCAACATAATTTGCATAATATTACGATGAAAAGTGAAGCAGCTAGTGCCAAAGCAGATGCAGCTCTAGAGTATCCTAACATTTTGAAAAGAATTGTTGAAAGAAGTGGATACATAGCTAAACAAGTTTTTAATGTGGACAAGACCAGAATCTATTGGAAGAGAATTCCTGAAAGAACTTGCACTTCAAAGAACGAAAAGTCTGCATCTGGATATTGTGATGGTCCATCCATTCACTTTTACTTTTCCTTAACCAGTTTAACTTTATTTATCGTTTTGGGGATTATTATTTCATTTTTGGACTGAATGCAATTCTTACTTCTGAGCTGTAGGAGTTGCACATGCACAACTCTGACTTTTGATTGTCAGCTGCTAATGTGTGCATGTAGGAATGACCCCACTTGCATCATAGCTAGCGTGATCATCAGATTATGTAAATATTTTCCCGGTGTGCAACAGACGTGCTGGATTTTTACAAAACATGTACACTAAATGACGTTAGGTCACAGAGTTAGTATTGTGAGAAGTAGTATTGGAGTAGAGAATGATGTTAGAAGGAGAGCAGTATGTTGAATCAGTATGTGTTGTGTAGATAGAAGGAGTTGTTAGTAGAGATTTAGATGCGAGTTGTTAGCACTCCACTTTTGTATTCATCAAATTGGTAAATTTTTTGGAAATAAACTTTGTTTTAGAAACTTTTGAATTTTAGCTATTTTCCTCTTGAACAATGTTAATTGATTTTTGATTAGATTTAACCTTTAATTAACCTTGGCAATCCTTTTCGAATTCTTACTCGATAAGTAACGCTACATAAATAACTAGTGAACCCTATTTCAACTTTATTTGGCAAGTTAATATTGCCTGACAAGTTATCTGGAATTTTGAATAAATTTGTATCAGACAAAAGGTCCAACTTGAAAAGTTAATAATCTTTGGAGCATTACAATATAAGGTGTCAAAAGAAGATTAACTTTGCTCCTTGGTGCTAATGCTGTGGGGAATTTTAAGCTAAAACCACCTTTGGTATGTTTCTGAAAATCCAAGGCCATTTAAAGGGTTGAACAAGAAACAATTGCTTGTCATTTGGAGATCCAACAAAAAAGATTGGATGACCAAGATTCTCTTCGAATACTGGTTTAAAAACTACTTTTGACTTGACGTGAAAAAATATTTGCGAGGCAAAAATTTAAGTAGAAAGGTTTTGCTACTATTAGACTCCAGGGCATCTGTTTAATTTATCTGAATTTTCTGAAGACGTGGAGATTGAGTATCTTCCTAAAAATACAACAGCCCTAATCCAGCCAATGGATTAGGGTGCAATAGCCACTTTTAAGGCATATTATTTACAAAGAACTTTTTGAAAACTTATTAACGAAAACAATGGTGAATCTTCGATTAAACAATACTGGAAAAAATACAGCATCAAAGATGCCATGGACAACATTAGTGAATCATGGAAGGAGTTGAAATCAATCATAATGAACCATTATGGAAAAAATACAGCCAGATTGCATAGCAAATAATGATCCTGAAACTGATTCACTTTCCGAAATTCGACAAAACATATTGAACCTAGCAAATGAACTTGGTTTTGAGGATGTGGAAAGTGATGTGCTCGATTTGCTAGATGCTGATGGAGAACCCCCTTCCAACAAGGATCTGATCCAATTAGAAACAGACCGAGCAGTTGATGAGGAGCCAGAGCCAGTTGTCTGCTGACAGTTAAATTCAGAGGATGTGTCTAAAGCGCTTTCTCATTTCGAACAAGGAATAAACATCCTACTTCAAACTGATCCCAAAAAAAGAATGCAGCACTAAAGTTTCTCAAGGCATTAACACATCCATTAACTGCAAAAAGAAATAAAAAGCAAGGCAAAACAACAAAAGTTCTACAACAGCGGATTGTGATTATGACAGCATGGTCTCATGCAATTCTTCATGTTTATGTTTCTCTTCAGACTCCGATTAGAACTGTTCAACATTTTAATTTGTGTTATTATTACGTTATTTTTATTTTGTTTTTATTAATATGTAATGGAAATGTTATTTTTAAATGAAACAAAAAACAAAAACAAAAAAATTCATTTTTAACGAAAAACTTGATTTTCTAAATTTTTCTATGAAATTGTAATGAATCCTATGTAATTTGTAAGGGTTTGTATGAAAATAAATGATTCATTATATAGCAATTTGCTTTACAGCTAATTTTCCGGGAACGTATCTCGGCTGTAAGCGAGGTATTAGTATATAGGTAAAACCTGTGAATACAACAATCGACCAATGTATAAAACAGAATTAACAATGGCTATATGGGACCCACAGAATAAAATAAGTCAAAAGAAAAAAAAATATTAAATAAGTGTAAAAAAAAAATCCTGTAAATCATAAATATTAAAAAAATAGGGTTAAAAGAGAGTCATCATGTAAAAGGTGCCTGAGTGTAAGGGGCTCAAAAATAAAATTGTGAATTTTTTTAGGATTTATAGTGCCATTGGCAGATTAGGCCATAATGCATCAAATATTTTAAAAGGGTATACATACTAACTGGATGCATGGTGATTTTATCCACTGTGTGACACCAATGCTAGTTGTAAAAAATCCACTATGTAGCCACTTGACAGCACATGTGAACAATTAAACTAGGTCATGGCACCTGCTCCTCTACCCTGATGCTGCATAGTCTTCACAATACAAGCTCTGGTCTTAATGTGGTTCCACCGAATGAATCATCCAGCATATTGTATACCCTTTGTAAAGTTAGTATTAACAAACAAAGTATTAACTAACTTAACAACTAATTTTGTAAAGTTAGCAAAACAACAAACTTTACAAAAGGTATCCAATATGCTGGATGAAAACTGTAAACAATATGGGAGCCATTTATAGCACATGAAATGGAAATAGCATGTGTCAGCTATCTGCCTCTTGTTTGTCTCAGTGAGCCATAACGTAATTAAATGCAGCTGCACCCAGAATTTCTAAGAAGGACGTGTTTTACTCCCAAATTTCGATTTTAAGAGCGGGGAAAAAATGCATAGAATGCTGAAAAAATGATAAAAATAATTTTGGAAATACTGAAATAGGTTTATGACAGAAAAGAGTGTCAAATGCAGAAAAAAAAATGGCGGTATGTATTTTGCAATTCCAAAATCTATCGTTTTAAAAAATAGTAGTTTTTTTGTAAATTTTTGGAAGATTTTCGAAAATTAAAGGAAAATTTTGTTGATAATAGTTCAAATCAAACTTGTGAGCTTAAATCAGAAGGTTGCTTCAGCAATTAGGATTGTTAACAAACAAATCGGCAACACTGTTTAGTGCTTCTAAGAAATGGCAATCAGATGATTTTATCAAATTATTTATATTGTAGTTTCGAGCCCCGGGTAAGGCATGGTTGTATGTGTTGTTTTTCTGCTGAGGTCCTGCCATCCTCTCAGATCTTCTACTTTGGCATATAAACTGACAGGCTCCTGTCAGACCTCTGTGGCAAGCAGCTGCTTGAGGGGGTATTTTTTTTAATAAAATATGCATCAAACTAAAAAAAATATATATATATTATTTTTCAACTTTGAATTATATATTTTTTATTAAATATATGTAAAAAACATTATAACAGCAATTTTTATTTAAAAAAAAATCTATTTTTTTTTTGCTGTACTAAAAACGTATACATACATCCTCGGCCTCTCATTTCGGATTTTGTGAATGTATACAGACGATGCGGACACTGGGTTAAGCCTTGGCATGTCAATATACCAAAAGCTTACCTATGTACTCCTCCATTATAAAGTCTGGACTCATGTACCCAAAGGGTGTAAAAAAAATTGCATCCTTCTGTTCTCTCATCCATAGGGTCTTATCCATATCATCAAACAAGTTTTTGCTTAAAAGAGAAATTTGAACATTCAATCCACTGCTGAGTCCCATGGTTTCCACCAAAAAACAATAAAAAAGCTAATCAATAGGTATAGAAATGACAACAGAACAGATTTGGCTCTCTTCCAATCACCAACTCTGAGTGGGTTGTAACGCTCCAAAGATTATTAACTTTTAATGTGAGACCTTTTTTCTGATCCAAATTTATTCAAATTCCAGATAGCTGTATCAGGTGTCAGGCAATAATAACTTGCCAAATATAGTTGAAATAGGTTCGTTATGTATATAGCATTACTTATCGAGTAAGAATTCAAAAAGGATTGTCATGTTTAATTAAAGTTTAAATATAATCAAAAAACAAATAACGCTGCTCAAGAGAAATATAGCAAAAATTCAAAAGTTTCTAAAACAAAGTTTATTTCCAAAAAATTCAAAAACTCACCAAATTCAATACAAAAGTTGGAATACTAACCACTCACATCTATCTAAATCTGCTACTTCTCACAATACTTCTGATTCTGACATCTCTGCTATTCACTATACAAAATCTACCTCTGCACTACAATGCTACATCTCCACTCTGTGACCCAATGTCACCACTCTACTTACTCTCATTCTGTGACCTAACGTCACCACACTACTAACTCTCATTTAACTCTGTGACCTAACGTCACTTAGTTATAACATGCGTACAAATCCGACATGTGTCTATTGCATGCCGGGAAAGACATTTGCATAATATGACAATCGCACTAGCTATAATGCAAGAGGGGTTGTGTCCTACACACGCGCTTTAGAGGCTGACAATCAAAAGTTTGGAGTTGGGCATGTGCAACTCCTACAGTTTGGAAACGAGAATTGCGATGCCCACAATAGGTATAGATCAATAGGTATGGCCACAAAAATGAAATAATTGCAAAAATGATAAATATAACATAAATAAAGCAAAACTGGTTAAGGAAAAGTGAATGGGTGGACCATCACAGGCAACCTTTGCTGAATCCATATCTTTTGTTCCTGTCCAAATCAATCTGCAAATTACTCAAAGCCCAAATAATATTATAAAAAAAAAAAATTAAAATCATACATTCTCTACAAGAGAGGTTCAAAAAGCATCAGACAGATGTCAGCCAAAACAAACTAATGACTACCACTGTCTAGCTGGCAGTACAACATGCAGTGACCATAGACTGGGAGCATGCCACACTGCTAGCAACTTACTATGGAAGCATACTTACTATGAACTATCGTTCATGAGGCTATTAAAATAATGACTTCATCCATCCCCACCTGCAACTGAGACACTGGAATCACCATTCACGACATGTGGAACCAGCAACTGAGACACTGGAATCACCATTCACGACATGTGGAATCAGCAACTGAGACACTGGAATCACCATTCACGACATGTGGAACCAGCAACTGAGACACTGGAATCACTATTCACGACATGTGGAACCAGCAACTGAGACACTGGAATCACTATTCACGACATGTGGAACCAGCAACTGAGACACTGGAATCACCATTCACGACATGTGGAACCAGTAACTGAGACACTGGAATCACCATTCACGACATGTGGAACCAGCAACTGAGACACTGGAATCACTATTCACGACATGTGGAACCTGCAACTGAGACACTGGAATCACCATTCACGACATGTGGAACCTGCAACTGAGACACTGGAATCACCATTCACGACATGTGGAAAGAAGTTTTTAACAGCCCTAACATCACCACGTAGTGTCACTTCAGTGAAGATAGTGAGCTGTGCTTGCTCCGAAAAGCTTCTGTGTTTGCTCCTAAAAACTTTTTAATATGCAAATAGTTTGAAGGATAAACTTCAAAATTTTATTGCTTAATGACAGAGAACTTCAAGTTATTTTACTTCGTTTCTAAGTAAGGTCTTTTTAATTGTGTTGATTAATAATACTTTACACTCCATCAGTTATTTAAGAACTTCTGACTATATCTTTATCTAACTAAATGCCAAGAGACGTCAGCATGAATAACATCAGATCATGAAACCAAAATGCATTATTAACCAGTCTATCACCAAATATTGCAATAGATCATTGCATCATTACGGAAGATACTGTGATTAACAACCAGTCTTAGTCTACTTTCACAAACTAAATATAACCTCTACTTGCATATCACTGATGGACATACCATATCTTCAATGTGGATGACAACCTCATTTCATTTCAACATCGACATTATTCTAAACCAGTGACCACTTTATTAGTTTTAATCACAGTTGACAACTCTCATTACCTCTATATAATGGAGAGGTTGTTAACCAGTATAATTGATCGAATCATTTGATAGCCAATACTGGCTGTAAAATAAATTGTTTTTGTTCATTTTTAACAGCTTATATTGTTTTATACTGTGTCTTCTTTTGTAAAACCACATGCTCTGAGTAGGGTTAGAAATTTAATTTTGGCTTAAAGTAAATTTCAACTTTTGATACTTTTGTATTAAGTAGTGTTATAAACAGTTAACTTATTTTAAGAATGGTGCATCTGTGGAGGAAATGAGAACAAGAAACAAACAACACAATAAGAATGCTAAACTCAGTTTTATGGATTAAAAATAAATCAAGAATTATTTTTCATACAATTTTAGGGAGTATATAATAAATCAGAGACAGATGCTGACACAAAAGTTAATATCTTAGATAAAAAGCATACAAATCTATTCTTGAAGTAGATAACAGACGATATTAATGGATAAAATGACAAATGAAGAAATTAAAAGAATTATTGGAGTAGAAAAAGATATTGGAGAGGGTATAAGGAAGAGACAGATGGTATGAGAATATGAATTGAATGGATGATGGAAGATGGCTATAGAAAATAAAAAAAATGAGAACCCAATAAGGAAAAGTGGAAGACGGGAAATGATGGTCAGGAAGAAGTGATGAATAAAAACCCTTCAAAAGAATGGCTGGATAGATAGAAAGTGAATAGATGCTCTCTTACTGCAGATGATCCTAAAGCTTTGGAAAGGAAGCAGTGAAAAAATTTATATTCGATTACAGAGTCCCATTCGTTAATGCTCAACCTTAATTATGTTACTGGCTCATAAAATTCTTACCTCTCTCCGTGGTGGTATAGGTACTGGTGGTGCTGGACGTTTCTTTTTTTTCCATTGATTATTTGTTGATGGGTCATTCTTTGTTGTTTCTTCATTTGCATTTATAGTAGGCAGTGATCTATTAAAAGATTTTAATTTCATATTATCCATATCTTTTGTCTGTTTTCCACTTGCAACACAATCACCAGTACTTGAAGTAGAACTCTCATCTTGTCTATTTGCTTGCACTGTTGAAAATAATGCAGGTGGTGGTGGAGCAGGCTTACTTTTATGTGGTTTGGGAGAAGGGGTTTTGGACAGTCTTGCAGGATATGGAGAAGTTATAAGAATGCAGGGGCTATCTTTACTGGTGTCCGCTTCATTATGCCCAAAAATATCTTTTAACAATGGTGGGGCAGGTGCTTTCCTTTTCTTTTGTGTTCCCCTTAAAGTTCCTGTTGGTGATTCAGTAAAATCTATGCTCTGTTGTGAAGAAGCATGCTGTAACTGTGGAAAGTACTGCTCTGTATTTTTTGCAATAATGCTAGTTCTTACGGTTGGAATTGGTACTCTGTTTTTAACTACACTTTCACTCACTGTTAATCCTCGACTTTCAGTTGTGTTTCTAGTTATAGCTGTTAAAACTTGGTCTTCATCATCAGAAGCAAAAGGATTCATACTTTCATCATAAATATCATTGTGTTTATCTTCTGTTTGTATTTTAAGATCATTTTCTTCATCTGAATCTCCAAAAGGATTCAACATTTCAGGATAAAATTCACCAGAAGCTCCATTAAAATTATCATCATCAAAAGGATTTAGATCATCTGGATATTCATCAGCTCCATCTTTAGTCCCAGAAGATGTAATTCTTTCCTCAGTATCTTCATTCTTGTTGACTAGTGTAATCTCTGTTTCTGTTATATTAGGTATTTTATCCTGTAGTTTGGTGGGCACACAACTGTTAGAATACTTTTCTTCTATGAAATTATTTTTAGCTGTTTTGTTTGGCTGGTTAATGGTAACTTCTTGCTGTTTAAAATCTGGAATTGGTAACTCCTGTTTTTGCAATTTCTTTTCAATTTTCTCAGTTTCCAGTTCCAAAATATCAGACTTTTTACTAACAGGGATATCACATGTCATTTTTTGTGAAGAATCTATAAACTTGAGCTTTGAAATCATAGGTGTTTTACTCACTGCTAAACTTAATTCTCTTTGTTGAATAAGTTGCTTAACAATACCTTTAGGTGCTAAATCTTCATTCTTTTCTGTACATCTATCACCTTTTGAGTTTTTTTTTAAATAATGACTAAGATTTTCATTTGGTTCTTCTGCCTTTCTTTTTTCATGGGTAACTTGCTTGGTTTCTGTATCTTTCAACTTTATGATTTTATCTACTTTTTCTTCAGCATGAAACATTTCCTTATTAATGCCAACAGCTGCCCTGCTAAGACTGATGGTACCTCTCTCATCAGAATCTAAAGATCCTTTTCTATGTACTTTACTCCACTTGTCATGAAATATCTCATTTAAGCTACCATCTGAACTTCCTTTTCTTCCAACAGGTGATAGAGTATGTGGAGTTATTTCTTTGGGTGAATGGAAATTTGCAATGCTACTTGGTCGAGGCAATGATTTGGAAGCTTTAATTGGAGAAAGGTATGTAGCAGATTTTATAGTAGGCAAATTAAAATTCATAGCTTTTATGCTGTCAGGAGAGTGTGGTCCAGGGGAAAATGATACTGAAGCAGAGGGAGTTTCCTTTGCCATTTTCAAAGCATCATTAGTCTCAAAATCAATTTTTAAAGGTTTGAGAGTCTTTATCTTATCATGCAAAAATACACTTTTATACCTCTGACTACTACTAGGGAATGATTCTTTATGTTCTGACAGCAATGAAGATGAAAAGGAATGCTGGGGAGAATGAGTGTGTAGAAATTCCTTAGTTATAACACTTTCCCTGACAGCCACTTCCCGACTTTTTGCACTTTCTGTTTCAACACCAGTTGCATTTTTATCCATATCTGTAAAAAACACACATACACACATTATTAGTACTAAAGTTAAATATTACATCACACAACTAAAAATTAATGCACAAAAAAATAATTTTTTTACAGATTAATATTACATCAATCAGATACATAGCATGCATCAAGAACATACATACCACAATCAGATGTTACTTTGGCTATCTGTAAATCAAAACTACATAAATCCCGAGGGGTAAATGAAATTACTACTGAAATGTGTGCTGGAATGTTTGTTTTCACATGGCCGATTTAAATTTTGGAATATTTTTTATGATAAAGGCATTATTGACAAGACAGCATTGCTTGTATACTTCCCTTGTTGTACAGTTACAACCATCAGGTGGCAGTAAGAAGTCTACTTATCTACTTCAACAGCTTAAGTTATAGACAGTTGCAATGCTATCTGATAATATCACTCAGGAGTTAAATAACCATCAAACAAGAGCATCAACCAACTATCTTCTACAAAAAAAAAGTGTCTAGCAGCTGCAAGTGGCTCTGCAACATTAATGCTATCACATACATCTCCATGTTATCAGGTACTTTTGCTTAAAAAGGAATTTCATATAGCTGTTTCAAGTTGTATAACATGGTCTAGAATAGACCACTGCCAGTGAAAGCCACATTGGATGCTGGAAAGAAGGTTGTGGTCTCTATACACCAGACAAGTCACGTGTTGACAATATTTTTCAAAACTTTGCACATGCAACTTATCAATGTGATGGGACAATAACTGGAAGGAATTATTAGATCCTTACATGACTGGGAAAACTAAGATGATAGCCTCCTACCAGGTGTCACTAAACTGCTATTCAAGAAAAATGAGATTAAATTTTCAGGCAGGTGGTCCTTACTCTAAAGGGAGAAATGCTGAAACATTGAATAATAGATGTTATCTGGCCCAACAGCAGATATGCGAGAAGAATGCAGAGCAAGGTCCTCCACTGTGAATGCCCTGTTGTAGAGCTTCAATGCCATTGGAGTGGAAGGATAGCAGAGAGTATTCAGCTTTGCTCTTCAGGGCTAGACTCTTGAGGGGAATAAGATGAAGAAGAGGAGAAGTTGGAAAACAATTCCTTCGGAGTGTTGGCAATTGCCTTTCTGCTTCAGGATCGATAATGAATAGAATAGTTCCCATCCCATATTTATTCTACATAGTTCCCATCCATCTTCTGGGCTTGATCTCACATGATCTTAGAATTGGATGTGCAAGTGTGTTATTAGATATGTAATTGTTCCAAGATTTCCTTTGGCTCTGCCACCTGATTGATCAGGCATTCACTTTGGTCCACTTTCCCTCACCCTTTTAACTTGAAAGTTTCAAGGTTGGAGGATATTGGATATCTCCAAAACACCCCGAAAGCCATGTTCTGAACCTAAGAAGCTGCAGTACAGTCAGGATTCTAACACAGTTTGATAAACAAAACATGTTAAAGTCTGTGGGATAAAAGATGCAGCTGCATGGATGTGTCCATCCCCTCTGCTACTGCAACATTGATGTACTCCTGTCTGACTAAGTTGGGCACTGGACAGCTGTTAGGAGACAGATGGAAGCAATCCATCAAGGCCATCCAGTGTGTTCTTAATGTGCACATGATATGGCTCTCCTACACATGTGGTCACAGATCAATGTTCCCATCTAACAAACAGTGGCCTATCCAAGCCCAATGGTATCCCCTACTGACAGAAGGCAGGGCAGGTAGTTTAGTGGAGATAAATTTCAGTGCTGGCCCAGGTGGGACTTGAATCTGGGAACTGCAGATTATGAGTCTGGTGTGCTACCAACTGAGCCACTTCTGCCATTCTGTCTGACTGACTGTTGTCTCAATCACAAAGCAGTTCAAAACTACTCCAGCCAGCCTGATCAATACTACACCAAGAGACACTATGGTGAAGTGGTCACTACTGTATTGTCCTCAACCTCCAGCATAAAAAGTGATAATACAGAGGAGGACCAGATGGCAAAATCTAGGGCAGTGAAGGTGTGGGTTGGGTAATGAATGTAAGAACTGACACTAGTGTTTAATAGGGAGAGCAAAGGATTGCAAAGCCATTGTTTGAGGCCCTGGCCCCTCTCATTGGTACCAGTACTGCACCAAAGAGGGTTGTGTCCATTTAAGTCTCTCATGAGAAGGTGGACAACAGCAGCAAAATGAGGTCATTAAGATTTGCTTGGAAGATGACATTTCCAGCTGCAAAATAAACAGTCAATGAAAATCCCACAAAGAGGTACATGGCTACCCCCTCCAGATGGTAGTGAGAAGAATGGACTGAAATAGAGAATGATGGCTCACAGGGATGCGACACCCCTGTGAGCTGGATCATATTCATCCCTGTCTTGCCAGACAAGAGGAAAATTTCAGTTTGTGGATCATCAACTACCTGCAAATATGTCTCCTGAAGGCAGATGGACTCATGTACCTGAAGTATCACCTGAAGTACTATTTTTAATTAAATTGAAGTAATTTAATAATTAGCATTCAGAGTGTGAAATTAAGTTTTTCCCATTGTGAAAAGTTAAACTTTTCTGTAGTAGTTAGTATCTAACGCAAATTGATCTGGAAAGGTTTTATCTCAATATCAGTGGTTTTAAAATAAACTATATTTGCATTGAAATATTTTTAATTTCTTTCCAGCTCTTTATCCCTTTTCGGTTATTTTTCGGTTTTTATTTAAATAATCTTGTTTATAGAGCAAAATAAATTTTTATAACACTGTTACCTTAGAGTGTGCCGAATGGAGAAAATCGGCATTATACATTGTTTGCATAAATAATCAAATAATTTTGGAAAAACTAAATAAATGAATGATTTAAATAATGATAGAAATATTATGAATTATATATTTAATCAATAAATAATAGTTACCTGTTGACTTTTGATCCTTAAAGTCAATACATCAATAGTTTGGTGGAAAAAATTTTTGCCAGTGTACGGGATTCGAACTGTCTCCAGATACAGTGTTCTAAGACAACTAAACTAACATCGACTCAATCTTCTTTTACACTAAAATGACTTATCAATTTCACGTGATTGCTACACCTGGACTTAGCACAATCTATTATTGAATAAGTTTAATTAACACGATTTTTGCTGTATTTTTAATTGCTATTGAGTAAGCTAAATATTCTACGGTTTATCTATACACTGCTCTTAGGCAATGGTTGAAAACTTATCAGAGATTTAACAATTTACACTCTAATATTTCTTAAACTATATATGTCCTGGTATGTTAAGTAAATAAAGATAAATTATCTTAATAGTGCCATTAGATACCACTTTTATCTTCTTGCCTTATATTAACAATGAATATAAGTAATTTCTACATTGTTGCTACAGTAGTTGATATCACATTATCTTTTGTCACTTCAGCATTTACTTTCTAACTCTTATGTGTGCCATAAAACATACCCAGTTCCTTCACAGTTCAAGTTTTTCAGAGTAATTGATCGCACCATTTTAGTGGCATTTAGAATTATAGACTATAGGTAATGGAGATGGTGTCCATTTTTTGTCTGTGCAACTTGGAGTCACTAATGCTATTGAATCTATGATCGGGAATGGCAACAATTTCTTTCATGTTGCCCTGAGTAAGACATAAATAAGTTAGACATGAAATTTATTAATGTTATTCACAAATCTGTTAAAAAATTAGCTTTTAGCAAACAGTAAATCCACAAAGCTAACAGTAGCTTATCTGCAGAACATACAAATGGAAAAAGTATGGCTGATTATAAGCAATAAAATTAAAAGCAACTTATTACACTTAGATACTTACAACATATATTACAACATATATTTATATACACAGTCATATCAGAATAATATGACCACTACAGAATCACAGTGTACCTGCCCAGGTGCGTCACAGAGTGCACATGACAAGGTCGACCAAACAATACAGGAGTGAGCCACAGTGCGTAACGTGAGCACAATGGGCAGAGGTATTAATTTGATGGACATTCAAAAAGGAATGATCATCGGCTACAGCGCCAAGGTGGAAGCATCTTGGAAACAGCAGACTTCGTGGTCTGTTTGCAAGATTCTGTAGTAAGAGTGTACCAAGAATGGACCGCTGGCACACCGAAGTCCTCCAGATGTCATAACTGTGGAGCCCCAAAGGCCATTGACTCCAGAGGAGAACATCATCTCTGTCGACTGGTAAACAGCAATCAACGCGCAACAGTACAGAAATTGACCACTCAAATGAATACTGGGGCACCCAAGTACGTGTCCCCAATAACAGTAGAGCAAACCCTGTTACACATAGGTCTCCAGAGTTGATGTTGCATAAAGGCGCCAATGTTAACCAAGGTCCATCGGCAACGATGCCTGCAGTTCACATGGGACTACCATCATTGGACAGCGGAAGAGTGGAAAAAGGTTGCCTTCTCTGACGAATTGAGGTTTGTACTCCACAGAAGTGACAGGTGGTGGTGGATATGGTGTCAGACACACGCGAACCAACACCCGGACACACTTGTTGGTTAAGTACAGGCCAGCGGTGGCAGTGTGCATGTCTGGGGGATGTTTCCCTGATATGACCTGGGACTAATGGTACCACTGGATAAGAGGGACCACCTTGTCGTGTGGTGGTGGGGGGCTTACGGTGCCTCTGAGAAGTTGGGTTCAGATCGCTGGCACTCTGGAGTTAATGATATCTTGTGGCCCCCGGAGGAGGGGGCCTGTTGAGGGTCTGCGGACTGGTTTTAGAGGGAGGCCGGTCAAGTGGGCTTATTGACTTTTCTCCTGAGAAGCAGGGGGTTGCATCCCCGGTTGAGGGGCCGTACTTGGGGGTCTGCGGACTGGGCTTGGAGAACCCGGTCCAGTGGGCTCATCGATGCGGTCTCAATGATATCGCGGGCCGGAAGACTTCACTGGAGGGCTTCGGCCCGCTCTCAATGGAGAGGACAAAGTTGAAGGCTCGCGACTGGGAGTGGCTAACCTGGTTGACGGGCTTATCGATGGAAAAGCCAAACTAAGAGTCCCACATGAGATCTTTAGGCAGACGTGGCTTTCGTAGTGGAGGGACCTAAGCGCTACGAAGTGGTGTGGGCCGGTGGTCCTCTAGCGTCCACACAGCCGGCAACCTCCTGGAGATGCCTAGAATGGGAGGGTCTGTTGAAAGGACTTGGAAAACCCGATTAGGCAGACCTATCGGGCATCTACAAAGGGTTTGGTTGCAGCCCCGAAGTGGATGGTGTCCGCTTCACTGGGGGCCTTCAGTCGCCGCTGTGGAGAGGACAAAGTTGAGGGTCATGCTGAAAGGCTGGTAGGACCCGATTAGGCGAGGCTCATCGACGGGACAGCCTGGGAGTCTCTGCTGCGGAGAACCCAAAAAGATAGGAATTCTTCAAAGTTTGGCTCCTAAATTCAAAAGATACCATCCATTATATTTTGGCTGAGTATTCGGACAAAAATCAGTGAGTGAATTTGGCTTTTTCTTGGCAAGTTTCTAAATTCAAAAATAACCCACTCACTGCACCTCAATGATTATTTCATCAGACAGACTTGTTTCTAAAAGTAAAGTTAGAAATTATTGAACACTCTGGCATGTTGGGTTGTTTTAACACTGAGCGGCACTTTTTTGTACACCATGGCTAAGTGGCCAGGTCACAGGGACCCCAAAGGCTCAGAGAAGGTTGGGGGAGGGGACCCACTGGAACAGCTGTTAGGAGACAGATGGTAGCCATTGGTCAAGGCCATCCAGCGTGTTCTTTAACGTGCACAGGGTATGGCTCTCCTGCAAACGGGGCCATGGCTTAATGTCCCATCCGATGGACAGAGGCCTTTCCAAGCCATCAATGTCCCCTACTGACTGTGGACAGCGTGGGGAATTTTTCGTAGATAAATCTCAATGCTGACCCACCTGGGACTTGAAACTGGGAACTACAGATTACGAGTCTGATGCGCTACCGACTGAGCCCCACCCACCCCACTCTGGCATGTATCTGGATAGAGGTGGGTTCAAATCTCTACCATTGGCAAAACTTTTTTCTACAAAACTATTTATTGATGAATTATATATAATGTATTAAAGTAATATTTATGTGAAAAAAATTATTGCCAATGAATGGAGAATCGAACTTACAACTCTCCAGATATATACCAGAGCACTCTGGCATGCTTCTGGAGAGTTGCGGGTTCAATTTCCATGGCATAGGCTATAATTTTTTTTCAACATAAATATTTGCTGAATTCTATATCCACAGGTAATTTGTGTATTTAATACTGATGGATATTAAAGTAATGAAATACTTCAGAAAATAGAACAAAATGAATTCTTTTTCCAATATTTTTCATCCTCCTCTTCCTCTTCATTCTCAAGCAACTATGGGTTATGAAAGATTCCAACCAGATTGTGCAATTTAGTTCTCCAAGCATATCTCTCCTCGGATACATCTGCTGCATCTGGCCAATGAATACCAATTTTAACAATGTCCTGTTTGATATTGTTTGCCACTGCATCCTAGATCTCCCCCTCTTTCTGAAGCCATTAGGCACACTGTCCATAACCTTATTTGCTAATCTATAATTATCCATATGGGCAACATGATCAAATCAATGGAGTCTCTCTCTGCACAATATGCTGCTCAAAGAAGGTTGTCAACTCCTTTGCCTAATCTCATCATTACTTACAAAGTTTAACCACCCAATGCATAAGATACTACATAACCATCTAGAATCGAATGCATCAAGTTTCCTATCATCTCGTTTACAAAGCATCCAAGTTCCATTACCATAACTAATCTTAGAAGGAACCAAACTATTATACAGTCTAATTTTAGTCTTTAAGTATATACACCTAATTTTCCACTCTCTCCTAGATTCTTAAAAGTCATGGCAGCAATCCCTTTTCATCTGTTAATCTCATGCTGCACATCACCAGTATCTGTTACATAGCTCCCAAAATAATTAAACTGTGACACCTGCTCAAAATTGCAACCATTCAGATTAACTGAATCACAGCTTGCTTAATCAATTTTCATCACCAAACCTACTGTACTACCATTCTCATCAACATCATTTTCTAAAAAGGTTAAATCATCAGCATAACCTAAAACAGAAATTTTCAGATCTCCAAACCATTTATATACAAAATCTTTCTCTTGCAGTGAATTTTGCATAACATAATCAATAACCAAACTAAACAGAAAAGGAGACAAAAAGGAACCCTTGTCGAATACCAGAGCAATGCTAAATCAATTGCTACAAGCCTTACTAACTCTCACACACGACTCAGTGTTATTATAGAGAGCTTTCATTACATTAACCAACTTGTCTGGTATGCCATACGATCTCACAATCAACCACAAATTATGACAATCTACAGAGTCAAAGACTTTTTGAAATCAACAAAGCTAGCAACCAAAGGTTTCTGAAACTCTAAAAATTTATCAAGAATCTCCATAAGCGAAAATATCTGATCCACACATCCCCTACCACTTCTGAATACACATTGTTCATCACGCAATTGCCTGTCAACCAGATTCTTAATTCTATTAAGCACAATCATGCAAAGAACTACCTGGAACAGAAAGTAGGCAGATACCCCTATAGTTATCACAAGAACTGCGATCACCTTTTTTGAAAATAGGGATAATAATAGCTCTGGTAAAATCCTTAGGAACCATGCCTTTATCATAAAACATATTCAAAATTTCAGTCATCCAAGTGGCAACCGAAACATTCCCAGCTGTAAGCATTACCGTAGTAATTTCATCTATCCCTGTGGATTTATGTAGTTTAAGTTTAGAAATAGCCAAAATAACTTCAGATTGTGTTAATAGGGCCAACATTAAAGCTAGTAATACATCTATCATCATTAAAAACAATGGGAGTAGAAATAACCACATTGTTTAGAACATCACTGAAATGGGTTGGGTTGTTTTACCTCTGAGCGGCACTTTTTTGCACACCATGGGCTAAATGGCCAGGTCACATAGACCCCGAAGGCTCAGAGAAGGTTGGGGGAGGGGACCCACTGGAACAGCTGTTGGGAGACAGATAGTAGCCTCCCGTCAAGGCCATCCAGCGTGTTCTTTAACATGCACAGGGTATGGCAGCTCTGAAATGCTCAGTCCACCTAGCCATGACAGAAACCTTCTATAACCTTACCTTGTTTATCCTTCAATCCCTGTATACCTGTCCATTTTCCACCACACAAAAATTAACTGTCTGGTACAGCTCTCTGCTGTTGTGCTGTCTAACTGCTTCCTTGACTTTGTCAGCCAAGCCATCAAGCCAAAGATTCTTTACATGTTTATTACAAGCTCCTGTAATGCTTTCTATTAGGACTAGTAGGGTACTGATTACATGTTTATTACAAGCTCCCTGTAATGCTTTCTATTAGGACTAGTAGGGTACTGATTAAGGATATTCCTGCTGTTCTTTTCTTTCTGAAATAAGCTCAAATGCTTCCTCTGCTCCTTGTTTCCTAAAAGAGTACTGTTAGTTACTAAAAAGCCTGTTTAAATTGGTCCCATTCTTCCTCAACTTCACTAGTAAGCAAACCATGACTGTCATAATGACTAAATAACCTTTCATGGTAAGCTTTAACTATAACTGGGTCTTTCAGAGCTTCAGAATATAAGGTAATTTTTTTTAACCTTAGTACAAACTTCTTAAGTTTAAGTTGCAAGACACTCTTAACAACATATTCAATTTCAGCTCCCCTATATGACCTGGTATTCCTAACAGAACTAGCCCATTTGATGTTAGTTAATATGTAATCAATCATATTCTTATGCAGCCCATCTGGTGAAACCCATATGTACTTATGTATATCACAGTGTTGGTAATAAGTGTTAATTATTCTGAAACCATTAAGTTTACTTAACTGTAGGAGACATTGCAATTGCAGCTACTAATACCAAAAGGGCGGATCACACCCTCTCCAAAGGTCAGGGTCAGTAGCAACTTTGGCATTGAAGTCACCTAGAAGAAGGGTAATATCTCCTTTCTTGACGGGGGCGGGGGTGGCTCAGTCGGTAGCGCGCCAGGCTCGTAATCTGTAGTTCCCAGGTTCGAGTCCCAGCTGGGTCAGCGTTGAGATTTATCTCCGCAAAATTCCCCGCCCTGCCCACGGTCAGTAGGGGACACCGATGGGCTTGGAAAGGCCGCCGTCCGTCGGATGGGACGTTAAGCCGTGGCCCCGTGTGCGGGAGAGCCATACCCTGTGCACGTTAAAGAACACGCTGGATGGCCTTGACGGGAGGCTACCATCTGTCTCCCAACAGCTGTTTCAGTGGGTCCCCTCCCCCAACCTTCTCTGAGCCTTCGGGGTCCATGTGACCTGGCCATTTAGCCCATGGTGTGCAAAAAAGTGCCGCTCAGAGGTAAAACAACCCAACCCAACCCTTTCTTGACAGAATTCAAAATATCCTGAAGTTGTCTGTAAAACCTATCCTTCTCATCCTCATTGGCATCCTCAGTGGGGGCATAACAGCAGATGACATTCAAGTCTTTAAAGCTTGTCTGAAATTTTGTTGTAAGAAACCTTTCATTAATGCACTTGAATCCTAGAAGAGCATCACTGCATGTCTGCTGAGAAGCAGACCCACACCTTGGTGATGTTTCATTTGTCTTCCCTCCCTGAAAAGAGAAATTTAAGATTATTTTCAAGAATCTGACCTTTATCTGTCCATCTGGTCTCTTGCAAGCCAAGAATATCTAAATTATAATGGTGGAATTCTTGTGTGAGGACATCAAGAGAAAAAGCTCTGTGTAGAGTCTCACATTCCAACTACCTATGGAGAGAAAATGGTTAGTGGGATGTTTAAAGTAACTATGTTTGTTGAGAAAGGGAATGCCAACAATATCAAACAGTCCACTAATTGCAGGCATGGGGAAATGACCCATTCCCCTGCCACTAAACTGGAAGACTTCCTTCAATGTAGAATTTGACAATGCCAGTAGAAGCAAAGAGTTCAGGTGTCTGCGATGACCTCTGCTCAGGATTATCCACCAGCTGATAAACATATCCTGTGAATCTATTTACTTGGGGCTGTCAACCCACAAACAAACAGAAAACACAGCGGAAGATTTTCCCTCCACAGAAGCCCACCAGTGCAGCAAAAACAGGATCCACAATCAAGCTCAGAGCCATATATCTGTCCAGTCCAGTGGGTTTATATGGTCAGCACCAGGACCCTGTGTGGTTGACCACTCCTCAGCAGGGTAGAAAAAAAAAGTAGCCATAGTTGTCCAGATCAGTAGGCCACACTAACCTGGCAGCCCTCCCTTTCCGTTCACTTTTTCAAGAGAGTATCTCTTTTGAAAGGTAGTAACGGTCTGCACCACGAGAAGGTGGGGTCGGACATTAGGTGCTAGGCCTAGCCGGTTCTATGCATCATCACAGTTGATTGGTGCATAGTTCTCCTTCCAGTGACTACCTATCTACCATTTACAGACACATCAGAATTGTACACTTGCAGCTTCTTAATCACATGTGAGAGTTTACATTATTTTCTTTTTAACTCAGTGGTGCACTCATTGATGACCATGCAAGAGTCTGCTGTGTTATCTAAAAACATAAAGGTGCTTTCTCACATTTCAAAACAGAGGGAAGTGACCCAGCCCCCTTCAATCTGAAGAGGCTTCCACTGGATGCTAGAAGATCATTGCAGATGCTGTACCAGAGTGAGCATGGTTGTCAAGAGGAAGCTGATGTCGCTTCATTACTCCTCTCACCGATCATCCACCCAAGCCTGTGCACTGTGCTGCACTCCTGTCCTGCATTGTTACTCCCCCATCCCTTCGTGGATCCCCTCTAAATCAGCTGATAGAGACTTGACCCTAGAGAGTGCATCGGCATTTTGATGGAGATCTCTCTTGTAATGTATACACTAATTGTACTGTGCAATTGTAAGTGCCCATCTTTGCAGTTTGCTGCTGGTTGGAGCTGATGTCAGGAAGCGCAAGGGATTGTGGTCTGAGTAGATCTCGACCCAGGATCCATACAACCAGATCGAAAACCTGCCCAGAGCCCACACTATGGACCACTACCCCACCACCTTCTCAATGGTGGCCCAAAGTTGCTGTTTTTCATTTAGCTTTTTAGAAGCAAAGGCAATGGGTTGTTCCTGTCCCTGGTCATACAGCTGGGAGAGACATACACCCACTGCCCCAACAGATGCATCTGTTTGCAAGATGAAGGGTTTGTTAGGATTTGCACTGTCCCTCCTGCAGCACTGCAGAGCCCTTTTTTTTAATGCTCTAAATGCCTTGTCAGCCTCCTCTGTCCACACCAGTTTGTTTAGTGCTCTCTTCAGTGTCAGTTCAGTCAATTGCCTGGCTGTGTCACCATATTTATTCAGATACTGTTGGTAGGACCTAAACAACCCTCATATGCTTTTCAGCCCTTTCTTTGAACTGAGAACAGTCATATTCTTGACTGCCACAAGTTTCTCTGGATCTGTCTGGATGGTGCCTTCCTGAGTCTCTGATGTTCCCTAGGTATCGTGTCTCACCCCTTCCCCAGGTACATTTATCCAGATTCACAGTGAACTGTTTATCTGCAATACTATCTAAAACTGCCTCCAGGTGCTTCAGATGCTCCTCCCAGCTACTGGAATAAATTACCACATCATCCAGATATGCACATGAGTAGCTTTTGTGAAGTGTTAATATGGCATTTATCTCTTTCTGATAACATGCTGCTGAGTTTTTCAAACCAAATGGCAAAACTTCCGATTGATATTGCCCACAATGAATAACAAAAGCAGTATACCCTTTACTACAGGAGCTAAGAGGAATTCTCCAATAGCCCCTCAGCATATCTAACGTTGTGATGTAACAAGCCCTTCCCATTTGGTACAGTAATTCTTAGGTTTCAACATAGGAAATGCATTAGTCTCTGCAATGGCACTGAGACTGTGAAAGTCTACACAGAACCTGACCGTACCATTCTTTTTTGGCACACATGCCACTGGGTTCGCAAACTCACTGATGGAGGGCTTAAACCTAATTCAAGCAATTTGTTCACTTGCCTGTCAACTTTCTCCCTCACAGCTATAGGCATTCTTTAGGGATATGCCTTCTTGCAGGCGGTTCAGTCAGCTAAATCACATGCAGCTGATACCGTACAGCATGTAGCTTCCCTGAACACGTGTCAGAATACTTGAGCAGCAGTGACACAAGCTGTCTTCTCTGCACTCCCATTAAGTGACATTCTTGTGCCAGGCTCCCCTCAATGAACTGATGTAAATTACCTCTCACATTTCCTGGACTCTCAAGCAAATCACCAAACTCATGATCCTCATCAAAGATCACGCCAGTGTGGGAGACCTGGGCACTGAATTCTCAAATCCGATTTGATTCCACCATCCGGCAGTCTCACTCTATATCCATTTTCAGATATCTTCCCCATAATCTGGGATGCCCGAACAAGAATAAAGCTTATTAGTGGAATCAGGGGTCAGCACTATTACTTGATGTCTCTCCTTCAACTGCTTCTGCTGTTCCCCTCTGTTTGCATAATGTACAAACTTCTGCTGCTGTGTAGCAGCCACTAGCTCCATTCACACTTTCAACTCCTGTAGGTACCGTGCTGCTGGCTTAGCCAAAGTGGACGGCACATACCTTTCCCCTGCCCAAGTATTTTTCAAAATTGCAAGCGGACCCCTTGTCAGTCGACCATACAGCAGTTCAAATGGTGACACACCCGTAGTTGCATTAGGTACCTCTTGGTACACCCATGGCAAATATGGCAAAATGAGATCCCATTCTCCTGGATGTTCATGTACAACATGGTGAAGCATCCCTTTCATGGTAAGTTGCCACCTTTCAACCAATCCATTAGCATCAGGGTGCATTAGGAGAGAAAATCTTGGGGCTGCTCCTAACCTAGCCTGCAGTTTCCTTGTTAACTCTGCTATAAAATTGCAACCCTGATAACAAGCCACTGTCTCAGGTATGCCAGTCCTTGAAAAGGCTTTGCAAGTAGTGCAAGCAGTCAACGACTTCAAGCACAGTGCCTCTGGCCATCTAGTATGATAGTTCACAATTGACAAAATATATTTGTGCCCTCGTTTGTTTGCCGGATCGAAATGCCGTGCCACATCGATCCCCACCACCTGGAAAGGCAATGCTGGCCATGTTATTGGCTCAATAACAATTTTGTCACCTTTGCATCTCAATTTACATCCTGTACATTTGACATCTCTGGATATCTTGACCGAAAAATGGCAATGAGATGCATTTTGCAGTTTTCTCTGCAAAAAGATGGGCTCCCCATACACTTGAATGGGCAAGTTTCAAAACTTCTTCCCTCTTATCAACTGACAACACTAGCTGCAAATATTTGCCATCAATTCTCTGTGTCATATGATACAATAATCCCTCTTGGATGATAAACCCTTCTTTTTGGTTTTTTCCCTTTCACCCAACACTCTGCAATCAAGGATCTGCATTCTGCTGAGTTCTAAAACTCTCTACCTTGCCACCACTGAAGCCTGCACTTGGCAAAGCAGGAATGAGTATCAGCACTCAAGGACATATACTCACCTTTAGAGCTTACTGCTGGAGTTTCCTCCCATAGAGCATCGTCCAATGAAGCATCACTCTCTAGTGCAGCTTCGGCAGCATTCAAGGTTGCAATACTCTCAACTGTGCAGGCAATCGGCAGCCTAACTGCTGATGATGTTACGTTTGGGTTTTCTAACTGCAAATCTGCTGCAGCTTCTGTTAGCTCGGTTGGATAGCAAGGACCTAAATTTCTAAACTTACTAAGCAGATGCCATGAGCCTGTCCATTACTGCGATTAGCGACTCCAATTTGGGATGAATCGCACTATTGATACTCACTACCACTTGTCTCAGAAGTACATTAATTCTGCTTCCACTTTTTCTCCAAAAGCCCCTTTGAGCATGATTCTGCTTGAAGGCTTCAAGAATTGTACGGGGATATCTCTTTTGAAACACAAAAATCTCTGAGCCGGAATCAAGAACTGCATTAATACAATTTTCGGCACTTCTTATTTCAACACAATGCAACTCACTCAAATACACTGATGCTATCTGCGGCTGTCAAGAGGCTTGGCTGAGGCCTGCTAAATGATGCTAGCCAATATCACGAGCACAAATAGTAGTCATGCGCCTGTACTCCTTCCTCTATTTCTTTCGTAATGTGGCATATACTTGTAGTTTTTTTAAGTCAGGTGCAGACAAAATAACCCTTCTGCCTTGTGCTGTTCTTTTGTGCAGTCCCCCAAAATCAAGATTCTACTTGATTTTAAGACGTTTGTTACATTCAGTTAGGAATACCAGATCATACAGGGGAGCCAAAATTGGGTCTGACCATTACCTGGTCAAGCATTTACCTGGTCAAACCATTACCTGGTCTTCTTGCAGTTCAAGATTAAGAAATGTTGTGCTAAGATTAAGAAAATTACCTTCAACACTGAGGGTCTGAAAGATCCAGATATAGCAAAAGAACACCATGATAGGCTACTTAGTCATTATGACAATCGTGGTTTGCTTACTGCTGAAGTTGAGAAAGAATGGGATCAGTTTAAACAGTATTTTCTTGAATGCAACAGTACTCTTTTGGGTAAAAGGGAACAGAGGAAACAAAATTTTTTGAGTGATAAGGCTATGAAACTTATTTCTGAATGAAGGAAGGGCAGGATTAATATGAATCAACACCCTACTAGCCCTAACAGAAGGCATTACAACAAACTTAATAAACATGTAAAGGATCAGTTAACAGCTGATAAGAATCTTTGGCTCGATAGCCTGGCTGACAAAGCAGAGGAAGCAGTTAGACAGCACAACAGCAGGGGGTGTACGAGATTGTTAATGTTTTATGTGGGAAGAAACAGACAGGTACACAGGGATTGAGGAATAAATATGGCAAGGTGGTTGAAGGTGAGGATTCTGTGATGGATAGGTGGGCTGAGCATTTCAGAGATGTTCTAAATAATGTGATTATTTCTACTCCCATTGTTTGTAATGAGGATAGATGCATTATTGGCTTTTATGATGGCCCTATATCACATTCCGTAGTCATATTGGCTATCTCTAAATTAAAACTGCATAAAACCCCAGGGGTAGACGAAATCACCACTGAAATGCTTTGAGCTGGGAACATTTGTGTTATCACATGGCTGACTGAAATTTTGAATACTTTTTATGATAAAGGTGTTGTTCCTAAGGATTTTACTAGAACTATCATTGCCCCAATTTTTAAAAAAGGTAATCACAGTTCTTGTGATAATTATAGGGGAATTAGTTTACTTTCTGTTCCAGGTAAAGTTCTTTGCATGATTATACTTAATAGAATTAAGAATTTGTTTGATTAACAACTGCATGATGAACAGTGTGGATTCAGAAATGGTAGGGGATGTATTGATCAAATATTTTCACTTAGGCAGATACTTGAGAAATGTTTAGAGTTTCAGAAACTTGTGGTTGTTAGCTTTATAGATTTCAAAAAGGCTTTTGACTCTGTTGATCGACATAATTTGTGGTTGATTGTTAGATCACACGGAATACCTGATAAGTTAGTGTAATGAGAGATCTCTATAATAACACTTAGTCATGTGTGAAGTCTTGCAGTAATTGATTTAGTATTGCTAGTAGAGTTAGACAAGGGTGCATTTTGTCTCCTTTTCTCTTTAGTTTAATTATTGATTATGTAATGTGAAATTCTTTGCAAGGGAAAGATTTTGGCCTTAAATGGTCTAGAGATTTAAAAATTTTTGATTTAGATTATGCAGATGATTTGGCCCTGTTGGCTACTGATGTTGATGAGATGAATTCATTCATTAGGGCTATTGATGAGACTGGTAATAGAGTAGGTTTGTGATAAACAGATGTGATGCCCCATCGTTCACTTTTGCTTTACCTTAACCAGTTTTGCTTAATTTATGTTATATTTATCATTTTGGGGATTTTTATTTCCTTTTTGGCATCACAGCGCTTGTTTCCAAGAGTTAGGAGTTGCGCATGCACAACTCCTATCTTCCGACTGTCACCCCCTAAAGCACGTGCACAAGGACACACCATCTCTTGCGTCATAGCTTGCGTCGCTCGTCATTTTATGTAAATGTCTTTCCCAGCGTGCAACATGACACATTCGGCTCTTGTTAAAAGTCTGATGACATGTTGTCACAGCAGCACTTAGAGGAGCATAGTAAGATAGCACATAGCACAGTGAGTTGTCAGAGCATAAGCATGTAGCACATAAGAGTGCTCAGTTGATGTATCTTCTTCATTGAAGTTTTGGTGAGTGATTTTTGGAAATAAATTTGTTTGTTATTTAAACCTTTTGATGTCTTTACCAATTTTTTTCTCTTGAGCAACGTGAATTAAGTTTTGATTATATTTAGATATTATACTTGACAATCATTTTTTGGATTCTTACTCATTAACACTCGCTGGTATTTTGAACCCTAATTTAACTTATTCTATTTTTTTGGCAATTTGTTAATTATTGCCTGGCACCCGTCTTAGCTATTCAGAGCATAAAACTAATTGGATCAGAAAAAGGGTCCAAACTTAAAAGTATTTTCCATTTCTTTGGAGCGTTACACAGAGAAAAAACTAAAGTGATGATAATTGGTCAGGCAGATGATGCTTCAGTTGCTTTGAATGGCTGTACTATTGAGCAAGTGTCTCAGTTTAATTATCTTGGGAGCTAAGTAACAGATACTGGTGATGTGTGGCATGAGATAAATAGATGAATAGGGATTGCCGGTGGGACTTTTAAGAATCTATGGAGAGTATGGAAAAATAGGTGTATATACCTAAAGACTAAAATTAGGCTGTATAGTAGTTTGGTTCTTTGTAAGGTTAGTTATGGTAGCAAAACATGGACCCTTTGCAAGCAGGATAACAAGAAACTTCATGCCTTAGATTCTAGATGCTTACACAGTATTTTGGGCATCAGGTGGTTTGACTTTGTAAGTAATGATGATGTTAGAAGAAGTCATCAACCTCTTTTGAGCAGCATATTGTGCAGAGAGAGTTGAATTGGGTTGTTTGACCTCTGAGTGGCACTTTCTTGCACACCATGTGTGAAATGGCCAGGTCACATGGACCCTGAAGGTTCAGAGAAGCATGGGGGAGGGAACCCACTGGAACAGCTGTTGAGACAGATGGTAACCTCCCGTCAAGGCCATCCAGCAAGTTCTTTAACATGCACAGGGTATGGTTCTCCTGTACACTGGGCCACGGCTTAATGTTTCATCCAACGGACAGCGGTCTTTCCAAGCCCATCAGTGTCCCCTATTGACTGTGGGCAGTGCAGAAAATTTTTGCGGAGAGACTGTTGGTTTGGTCATGTTGCCTGTGTGCACAGCTGCAGATTGGCAAAGAGAATTATGAACAGTGTGCCTAAGGGTATCAGAAAAAGGGGGAGACCTAGGATGCAAAGGGCAGACAATGTCAAACAGGACTTTGCCAAATTTGGCCTAGACTGGAAAAATGCAGTAGCTGTAGCTAAAAAGAGACATATCTGGAGAGCAAAATTACAGTCTGGTTGGACCTCCGTAGCCCATGGCTGTATGAAGATTTTGTATATATGTTACATATAACTGGAAGTTATTTTCTTTATTTTACATCATGTCAACAATTTTCTAAGATAAGATTTAACTGTTATGAAGACTTTTGTGCTCAAGAGTTCTACCTTACACATAGCAATAAATCATAGACTTTCATTACAGGAAGTATTAAAAAATAGTCATTTGTGTTAAATACTACTGTTAGAGAAATTTGCAAGCTTGTATCACATGCAGAAATGAATAAAAATTGTAATGAAATTGAATTGTATGGGTGTTTAATGCTATAAACTGCATGCTTTTGAGATCCAATTTACAATGGCATTTAATAATATTTTGAAATGAAAACACCTAAAACTTTAGCCCCACCTGAGATAGCTGTTGCTTTCTGAATGTCGCTGGGCAAATAATCAGTTATTGAAGTGGGTAGTTCATTTGGTTCAGTTGCAACTGGAATTGATTCATTAGCCTTACATTCTTGGTTACCACTGCTAGAGGAGAAACTTCTTTGCATGAAGCTGTTTCTAGCATTATTCACAGACGATGATAGTAAGGATAATTTTGGCGCTTCTACAGAACTATCATTTCCTGGCAAAGAGTCACATGATCTATGGGAAAGTTTAAAATTCTGAATAACTTCATCTTGACTTCCTTCGTTATGAGAAACACTTTCTGCACTCAAGTCATTAAGTTCATCATGAGGGCAAATGGCACACTCATATTTTCCTGGATTTTCCCCTTCAACATAAGCACCAGGTTTCAAAAGGGCATCACATTTACAGCATTTGAAACAAGTTCTATGATACAGTTTTCCTCCTACAATAAGTCTTTCTAAAATATAAACTCTATGTTTGCAAGCTAGGCAAATATCATGCTTCCTTCCTCCAGAAACCTTTTGTTCAATGGAGAACACCTATAAATAATATAAAGAAACAAATCAGCAAATAAACAAACAGCAAGAAATTAAAACATAAGAATTAAATGAAAATGAGAAACAGATAAATTAACAAAGATAGTACAAAGAAGAAGAAATACAAAATATGAAAATATCCTCAGAAAAAACAATTTTATTTAATTATACAATAATGGGAATCATCCAATTTTAAATATTCCAATGGGGAAAGCCCCAAAATTAATTAAACTTTCCAAAATCCAAGCCATACTTATACAAATTAATCAACTTAAGACTATCTCAATTTAATACATACCATGCTCAAAATTAATGGATAAATGAACAAAGTGTAAATAACACAAAACTGTTTTCAGCCAATATAATCAAGTTCCATGGAAAGGTATTGTGATATGACTGAGTAACAGCAAGTAGGATAATGACGAAATTATGTAATATACATGAGTGTAACATATGAGAGTTTAATTTCCCCACAATGGAGGTGATGGAATTAAGGAGCAGGAGAGCTAATAAGCATTATGATCCTCACTAACTTTGCTAATCTCAAAATTAAAGCTACACAAATCAACAGTTCAAGGGTAGATGAAATAAATTCTGAAATGATAAGATTTGAATGATTCTCCTGTTAAATGGTTGACTCTAAGTGCTGAATTTTTATTTCTTTATGATTAAGAAGGTGTTTGTATGGATTTTACTGAATACAATTATTCCTATTTTCAAGTGATTACAGTTTTTGTGATACAGGGGAATCAGTCTATTTTCTATTTGATGTTCTTACATAAAATTACTTAACATAATAAATCTTTAGTTAAAGGACAACTTTGAGATGAACAGTGTAGTGGTAGGGGGTTCCATAAACCAAATGTTTTCACTAAAAAAGGATTTTCATAGTTTAGAGTTTCAGAAATTCGGTTAGTAGCTTCACAGATTTCATAAAATTCTGCACTCTCTTAATTGGTATAATATTTGGTGATAATGAGATCTTAATTGTTTATTTGCACAAGTATGGTTTGGATCCTAATGCCTGAAAGGTTAATTAACAAAATGGATCTCCCAATAATAACTCTTAATCATGTTATGAAGGTTGGAAACACTTGCAGTGATGATTTAGCATTACAGTTGGAGTTAAACAAGACTGATTTTTGCCATTTATTTTTAGTTTTAAAATCGATTACAACACAAGAAAAGCACTGAAGGGATAGATTGAGGCTTCAGTCAGGAGATCTGAAAATATCTGAGAGTATGCTGACAATTTGGTCTTTTTGGGAAATGATGCTGACAACAAACTCTTTAATTACAGCTGATAATAGGGAAGGTTTGATGATAAACAGAGAGAAATCTAAAGTGATGAAAATGATAATGTACTACAGTTCATGAGGTAAACAGGAGAATAATCATTAATGTTGGTTGTTCAAAAATCTGTGGAGCATGTTGTAAAATATATATTTAAAATACACCTAAAGATTAAAACTATGTATACAGTTAACTCTCATTAACTTGATCCTCTATAACTCAAATTTTTCATTAACTCAACATTTTTGTTATAAATTCCCAACTGAATCCTTATATATTTATTGTATTTGCTCTCTATTTTTTCATTGTCACCTCAATAAATTTCATAAAGAATATTTGAAAGGAAATCCCTTTCTGATAATTTTTTTATGAAATTTTGTATGTTACTGGTGATGGTAAGTTGCTGAAATTTTTGCCAGATGAACAAAGCGATTCTCAATGGCTATGCATTACAGATGGACAGAGTAATTCTTATTGACTATGCATTGCTCTCCCCCCCCCCACACACACACATATATGGCTGACAGCAAAGCATTCCTCCCATTCATCATAAAAAGTGCTAGTTAATTTTAGTTTAGAACTGGTTTCTCTTGGTACAGATTAAATTCTATTACAATGGCAGCAAAACATAAATTGAATGCATTGTCATTAAGTCATCTGTTTGAAGTAGTGGAAAGAGGAAAAATGATACTGACAATGAATTCAGAATTATTAGAAGTACATTGTCCATTGCTTTAAAGAACAAAGACATGGGATCAAAACAGGATGATGATAAAGGAACAAAATCGATTGTGATAAATGGAAAAAAAAATGAGGAATGCAGAATTTCCTGATGCTCAGTAAATTCACTAAATTGGTTTACTTCATGTAAAAAAAAAACATTCCAGTATACTAACAGTATTCTTGACAATGCCCAGGACTAAGAGATTGGTGAAACTGCCATCAGGAGAGACATTTTTACTATTAATATGGTGTTGACCTTGAAGGTCTGTAAATGGTAGATAGGTAGTCACTGGAAGGAGAGCTATGCACCAATCCCCTGTGATGATGCATAGACCAGCCAGGCCTAGCATCTGATGTCTGACCCTGCCTTTTCAAGGTGCAGGCCGTTAGTACCTTTAAAAGAGATACTCTCATGGAAGTGAACGGAAGGGGAGGGCTGCCAGATTAGTGTGGCCTACTGATCCGGACAACTATGGCTACTTTTCTTTTTTTCCTACCCTGCTGAGGAGTGGTCAACCACACAGGGTCCTGACCATATAAACCTACTGGATTGGACTGAAATAAGGCTCTGAGCTTGATTATGGATTTGCTGCACTGGTGGGCTTCTGTGGAGGGAAATCTTCCATTGTGTTTTCTGTTTGTTTGTGGGTTGGCAGCCCCAAGTGAATAGATTCACAGGATATGTTTATCAGCTGGTGGATAATCCTGAGCAGAGGTCATCGCAGGCACCTGAACTCTTTGCTTCTACTGGCATTGTCAAATTCTACATTGAAGGAAGTCTTCCAGTTTAGTGGCGGGGGAATGGGTCATTTCCCCATGCCTGCAATTAGTGGGCTGTTTGATATTGTTGGCATTCCCTTTCTCAACAAACATAGTTACTTTAAACATCCCACTAACCATTTTCTCTCCATAGGTAGTTGGAATGTGAGACTCTGCACAGAGCTTTTTCTCTTAATGCCCTCAATCAAGAATTCCACCATTATAATTTAGATATTCTTGGCTTGCAAGAGACCAGATGGACAGATAAAGGTTAGATTCTTAAAAATAATCTTAAATTTCTCTTTACAGGGAGGGAAGACAATAAACATCATCAAGGTGTGGGTCTGCTTCTCAGTAGACACGCCAGTGATGCTCTTCTAGGATACGAGTGCATTAATGAAAGGTTTCTTACAGCAAAATTTCCGACAAACGTTAAAGACTTGAATGTTATCTGCTGTTATGCCCCCACTGAGGATGCCGATGAGGATGAGAAGAATAGGTTTTACAGACAACTTCAGAATAATTTGGATTCTGTCAAGAAAGGAGATATTACCCTTGCTCTAGGTGACTTCAATGCCAAAGTTGGTACTGACTCTGACCTTTGGGGAGGTTGGGTTGGGTTGTTTTACCTCTGAGCGGCACTTTTTTGCACACCATGGGCTAAATGGCCAGGTCACATGGACCCCGAAAGCTCAGAGAAGGTTGGGGGAGGGGACCCACTGGAACAGCTGTTGGGAGACAGATGGTAGCCTCCCGTCCAGGCCATCCAGCGTGTTCTTTAACGTGCACAGGGTATGGCTCTCCCGCACACGGGGCCACGGCTTAACGTCCCATCCGACGGACGGTGACCTTTCCAAGCCCATCGGTGTCCCCTACTGACCGTGGGCAGGGCGGGGAATTTTGCGGAGATAAATCTCAACGCTGACCCAGCTGGGACTCGAACCTGGGAACTACAGATTACGAGCCTGGCGCGCTACCGACTGAGCCACCCCCGCCACCCTTTGGGGAGGAGTGATAGGACCTTTTGTTACTGGTAGCTACAATGGGCAACATCTCCTACAGGTAAGTAAATTCAATGGTTTCAGAATAACTAACACTTATTAAAAACACTGCGACATACATAAGAACACATCAGTTTCCCCTGATGGGCTGCATAAGAATATGACTGATTATATATTAATTAACAGCAAATGGTTAGTCATTATGACAGTCATGGTTTGCTTACTGCTGAAGTTGAGGAAGAATGGGTCCATTTTGAACAGGCATTTTTGGAAACTAACAGTACTCTTTTAGGAAAAAAGGAGCAGAGGAGGCAGAATTATTTGAGTGATAAGGCACTTGAGCTTATTTAAGAAAGAAAGAACTGCAGGAATGTCCTCAATAAATACCCTACTAGTCCTAATAGAAAGCATTACAGAGAGCTTAATAAATGTGTAAAGGATCAGTTAGCTGCTAAGAATCTTTGGTTGGATGGCTTGGCTGACAAAGCTGAGGAAGCAGTTAGACAGCACAACAGCAGAGAGCTGTACCAGATAGTTAATGTTTTGTGTGGTAGAAAACGGACAGGTATACATGGATTGAAGGATAAACAAGGTAAGGTTATAGAAGGTGAGGATTCTATCATGGCTAGGTGGGCTGAGCATTTCAGTAATGTTCTAAACAATGTGGTTCTCATCAACTTCCATTGTTTGTAATGATGATAGATGCATTACTAGCTTTAATGTTGGCTCTATAACACAATCTGAAGTTATTTTGGCTATTTCTAAACTTAAACTTCATAAATCCCCAGGGGTAGATGAAATTACTACAGAAATGCTTAGAGCTGGGAACGTTTCTGTTACCACTTAGATGACTGAAATTCTGAACATCTTTTATGATAAAGGCATGGTTCCTAAGGATTTTACCTGAGCTATTATTATCCATATATTCATAAAAAAAGGTGATCACAGTTCTTGTGATAACTATAGGGGTATCAGCCTACTCTCTGTTCTAGGGAAAGTTCTTTGCATGATTGTGCTTAATAGAATTAAGAATCTGGTTAACATCAATTGCGTGATGAGCAATGTGGATTCAGAAGTGGTAGGGGATGTGTGGATCAGATATTTTCACTTAGGCAGATTCTTGAGAAATGTTTAGAGTTTCAGAAACCTTTGGTTGCTAGCTTTGTTGATTTCAAAAAGGCTTTCGACTCTGTTGATCGTCATAATTTGTGGTTGATTGTGAGATCGTATGGCATACCAGACATGTTAATTAACATAATGAAAGTTCTCTATAATAACACTGTCGTGTGTGAGAGTTGGTAAGGCTTGTAGCAATTGGTTTAACATTACTTCTGGTATTCGACAAGGGTGCATTTCGTCTCCTTTTCTCTTTAGTTTGGTTATTGATTATGTTATGCAAAATTCACTGCAAGTTTAAGATTTCAGCCTTAAATGGTCTGGAGATACCAAAATTTCTGATTTAGATTATGCTAACGATTTAGCCCCTTTGGCAAATGATGTTGATGAGATGAACTCTTTCACTTGAGCTGTTGATGAGACTGGTAGTAGAGTAGGTTTGGTTATAAACAGAGAGAAAACTAAAGTGATGAAAATTGGTCAGGCAGGGTGTGATTCAGTTAATCTGAATGGTTGCAGTCTTGAGCAGGTGTTACAGTTTAATTATCTTGGGAGCTGTGTAACAGATAATGATGATGTGTGGCATGAGTTTAACAGACAAATAGGGATTGCTGCCGGGACTTTTAAGAATTTATGGAGAGTGTGGGGAAATAGGCGTATACACCTAAAGATTAAAATTAGACCGTATAATAGTTTGGTTATTTGTAGGGTTAGTTATGGTAGTGAAACTTGGATGCTGTGTAAACAAGATAACAGGAAACTAGATGCTTTTGAATCTAGATGCAAATGCAGTATCTTGGGCATTAGGTGGTTGAACTTTGTAACTAATGATGAGGTTAGGCAAAGGAGTCAGCAACCTCCTTTACGCAGCGTATTGTGCAGAGAGAGACTCCGTTGGTTGGCCATGTTGCCCATATGGATAATTATAGATTGGCGAATAGGGTTATGAACAGTGTGGCTAAAGGCCTCAGAAAGGGGGGAGATCTAGGATGCATTGGGCAGACAATGTCAAATAGGACCTTGCTAGAATTGGTGTGCAATAGCCTGATGCAGCAGATGTAGCTCAGGACAAATATGCTTGGAGAATAGAACTGCAAGGTCTGGTTAGACCTCCATAGTCCATGGCTGCATGATGGTGATGACGATGATGATTGTTGTTGTTGTTGTTGGTGGTGGTGGTGGTGGTGGTGGTGGTGGTGGTGGTGGTGGTGGTGGTGGTGATGATGATGATGATGATTGTGCCTCATTCATTCTCAGGAAACAATATAATTTTTTTATTGAAAAACCAAGAATTATAAAAAAAAAATAAAAAAAAATTAAGAAATAACCTAAAGTGATGTTAAAAGATTAACCACAACAAGTTGTATGTCTTCCTCATTAGAAAAAAATGCCAAAGATGCATAATAACTCAAAAAGGTGAAAAATAACTTATAAATCTATGCAAATAAAATCAAAATATATGCAAATGAAATCAAAACTTTAATAAAAAAAAATAAATACTAAATCAGAAAGTGCAATCTTCCTCCAATGCTTATAATAAGAAAGTTGAGCTGGTGCTGGACAGCCAGATGCACACGTCTAAGTAGATCACACTGTGCAATGATTGGCAGCTATGTCTTCTCTGCTTGTCCACAAAGTATACAGTGGCAGTTTTAATTTCATTTTCTGCTATTGTGCAGTTAAGGATGCATTGAAGCTAGGATGATTGATAAAAAATAATAAATCAGGTTAAAGCAGAAAAAAAAAAGAGATAAAACAGAAGTAAAACAGGAAAAAATACACTTACACATTTTGCAGCTACTTACAAAATCCTCCAATTTTAGAAAGAAATGTTTTCAGTTAACCTTTGGGAAAATTTCAAAACTTTTTTAAAAGAAATATGTTTACAATAGTTCAAATTAATCTTATAATTAAACTTAAAACAGATGGTTGCTTCAAAACAAAGAAATCAAAACAAATGGAACAGTAATAACACACCACATCTATGGAATGGTAATCAGAGAGCTGGAAGAAATTATTTATATAGTATCATAATAAGATATTCATGAAATGAAAAATGTATGATTTTTCAAGTTTGAATTATCTACTTTTGAGATATAGGAAGAAAAATTCAAATGGGAATTTCGTTTTTTTTAATCCAAGTTTCACTTGTTATGCTAGCATCACTGAACAGCACCTATGCTCCTATCTGAGGAATATTGATATGCCTTATTGACAGACATGGAAGATTTAATGCTGCATATCTTGGAACCAATTAGCAGCATTAAGTAGAGAATTGCTGTACAATGTCTGCAAACAACATAATATGCACACAAACATGCTTTATGTACTTCATTATGACCTAGTAAGAACTACAAAATAAAGAAAGTAGGAGCACAAAGCTCTATCAATGCTGGGACCCAACTACATAAATGTTGATTAATGAACCTTAATGCTGAAATCAATGGAATTATTTCTGTTATTTTTTTATGAACAAAACAAAATAAAATTCAGGTATATAAATATCATTACTAGAATACCAATCAGGTGAAGACAAAAAAATTAATGAGCTATAGGTTACGGATTGAGACCCACAAATTTACATGTTTCATATTTTTTCACTCTTCTTTTGGTTTTCCATATTTCTTTTGTACAAATATATATACTGCTCACAAAATTTAGGAGATATTTCATCCCTTCATATTCATTTTGAAATATCCCCTAATTTTTGTGAGCAGTATATATTTGCTTTGTTATCAATTTTTGAATTCTTTCATATTCTCTGCAAGCAACAAAACCATTCCTGGGCTGAATGATTATTTAAGTAGCCTTCAAAAATCAGAGATTTTGATACTTATTCAGCATGTCTCAAAATATGAACAAGGGAAGTCATAATCTGTCAAGATACAACCATTTTTTGATACACCTTATCTTGATACTTATATCATGTATTAGATGCATTTTGTTAATAATAAGGTTTAATAAAGGAGTGATTGTACCAACTTGATTGGATTGATCATGTTTGCTCACACGCAAGATAATTTAGAATTAATAAATGAAACAAAATTTGAAAGGTATGATAAATAAATTACATTGTTAGTATAAAATGAAGGCAAAGGAGATGATATCACACAAGAATTCACACAAATATTCATTGATGGAGTGCTGTAAACCATTGAAATGTTTATGCAAACCTTTAAGGTTAACATTTTATCGTCAATTTTAAAAGATTTTACTAACTTTACATGTATGTATACTTAATAAGTTATGAAGGCTAAATTTTAAGTTACAAAACTTTTACCCTTAATGCTAATCATTCTTAAACTCTAGCTTGTTACACGTACTTTTGCAGGAGGTCCACTTTCACCTTCAGTAAGAAGTCGTTTGATGGCTGGCTGCACTTTATTCACTGAAAGCAAGGAAATTGTTGTACGAACAAAAATATTTTTACTTAAGTCACATGCTATCAAAAAAAGACAACATATCAGTGGTATCATGATGATATGGCATTTGTTCACTGTCACACAGCAACTTCTGGGGATTGGGTTCATGTCCAAGGCTGCTGGCATGGCTGTTTGTTCTATCATAACCTACTTATAAGCTGCTAGCTTTGCAGATCTCCTCACATAAGAAAACAATTACTGTAAAATGCTTTAAGTACTAGAATCTGAAAAACTAGTTCATAAAAAATTGAAATACAAGGAGTGATCCTAGCATTCTCAAGAACCTACCTCCCAATGTTTGCTATTACAACTTCATTAAAATCTCTAACATATTGTATATTATTGAAATGCAGTGGGATATAGCAGCAGAATCCAACAGAAATGATAACATTTAAGTATCAGCTTTTAAGTACACATGTCAATGCAACATGGATGGCCACTTAATGTAAACCTTACAAATCGTTCTTGTAGGCCATCAGTACCTTTCAAAAGAGATATTCTCTTGTGGAAGTAAATGGAAGGGGAGGACTGCCAGAGTACTGCGGCTTACTAATCTGGACAACTATGGTTACTTTTTTTTTCTACCCTGCTGAAGACTGATCAACCACATAGGGTCCTGGTGCTGACCATATAAACCTACTGGACTGGAATAAGGCTCAGAGCTTGATTAAGGATCTTGAATTTGTTGCACTGGTGAGTTTCTGTGGAGAAAAAATCTGCAGCTGTGCTTTCTGTTTATGGGTTGACAGCCCCAACTGAAAGATCATAGGATATGTTTTATCAGCTGGTGGATAATCCTGAGCAGAGGTCATCGCAGGTACCTGAATTGTTGTTTCTACAGGCATCATCAAATTCTACATTGAAGGAAGTCTTCCAGTTTAGAAGACTTTAGCCTTTAGTAGTGGGGGAACAGGTAAAGACCTTATGCATGCGATTAGGGGGCTGTTCGATATTGTCAACATTCTCTCTCAATAAACATAGTTTCATTCAACATCATACTAACCATTTTCTCTCCATAGGTAGTTGGAATGTGAGGACTCTGCACAGAGCATTTTCTCTTGATGTCCTCACACAAGAATTCTACCATTATAAGTTAGATATTCTCGGCTTGCAAGAGACCAGATGGACAGATAAATGTCAGATTCTTAAAAATAACCTTAAATTTCTCTTTTCAGGGAGGGACAACAATAAGCATCATCAAGGTGTGGGTCTGCTTCTCAGCAGACACGCTAGTGATGCTCTTCTAGGATATGAGTGCATTAATGAAAGGTTTCTTACAGCAAAATTTCAGACAAGCGTTAAAGACTTGAATATTATCTGCTGTTATGCCCCCACTGAGGATGCCGATGAGGATGAGAAGGATATGTTTTATGAACAACTTCAGGATATTTTGAATTCTGTCAAGAAAGGAGATATTATCCTTGTTCTTGATGACTTCAATGCCAAAGTTGGTACTGACTCTGACCTTTGGGGAGGAGTAATAGGCCCTTTTGGTATTGGTGGCTGCAATGGCATTGGGCAACATCCCCTACAGGTGGGCAAACTCTATGGTTTCATAATAACTAACACTTATTACAAACACTGCTACATACATAGTACACATGGGTTTCACCCGATGGGCTGCATAAGAATATGATTGATTATGTATTAATTAACAGCGAATGGGCTAGTTCTGTTAGAAATACCAGATCATATAGGGGAACTGAAATTGTATCTCACCATTACCTTGTTAAAAGTGTCTTGCAACTTAAACTTAAAAAGTGTTGTGCTAAAGTTAAAAAATTTATCTTTAATACTGAAGTTCTGAAAGACCCAGTTATAGCCAAAGCTTACCATGATAGGTTACTTAGTCATTATGACAGTCATGGTTTGCTTACTACTGAAGTTGAGGAAGAATGGGACTTATTACTTTACTAATTTCATGAACACCACTGATGAAAGATTTAATTCTCTGCATATCATTTGACAACAGGGTCAAATTACCAGTATAAGCTTAATTGTATGTGTTAAGATCATCTAAGGTTCTTTTCTCTCACTTTGAAGCCTTTCCTCCTAATATAGGGTCAGAGATGTCTCATCCATTGGTGCAGCCACACAAGGGTCTTGAGATCAGAGAGGCCCAAAAAATAAAAACCAGAAAGTTTAGCTCTTAACAGTACAGTACATTCCTCATCATCATCCTCAAGCAGTCATGGGCTATGGAGGTTTAATCAGATCCTAGAAGAGCATTACTAGCATGTCTGCTGAAAAGCAAACCTACACCTTGGAGATGCTTGTTATTTTCTCTCCCTGAAAAGAGAAATTTAAGATTATTTTTAAGAATCTGACCTTTATCTGTCCATCTGGCCTCTTGCAAGCCGAGAATATCTAAATTATAATGGTGGAATTCTTGCGTGAGGACATCAAGAGAAAAAGCTCTGTGCAGAGTCCTCACATTCCAACTACCTATGGAGAGAAAATGGTTAATGGGATGTTTAAAGAAACTATGTCTATTGAGAGAGGGAATGCCGACAATATCAAACAGCCACCTAATCGCAGACATGGGGCAAAGACCCGTCCCCCACCACTAAAGGCTGGAAGATGGGTACACCACTAAAGGCTGGAAGATGGGTACACCACTAAAGGCTGGAAGAAGGGTAAAGCTGAAAGATTTCCTCCAATGTAGAATTTGACGATGCCAGTAGAAGCAAAGAGATCACGTGCCTGCAATGACCTCTGCTCAGGATTATCCACCAGCTGATAAATATATCCTATGAATTACGAGACTGAAATGAATTATTAAAAGAAATAAAAATCGTATTTCAGGTTGAATATTATATTATTCGGGAGGAATTATTAATTATATAAATATATAATTTAACTATTTTTATTCATCAGGTTTTCCAAAATGAAACCTTAATTGTATAGTGTGCTTGTTTCTTTCACCATATCACATTGAAAAAGGCTTATTAAAATCAATACGCTCGCAAATTTGTTAATATTAATTTCATAAAATTCGTAATTAAATTCTATTTAATTTGGTACATAACATGACCTTTTTCTGTTGATTGGTTATTTTTTTTTTAATTCTAAAGTTGACTTATTTATGTGATCCAGCACAATTGGCTAAAAGCCTGTAATTTTCTCAAAGTATGGTACCGAGAAAAAAATTACAAGTTAAAAGAAATATTTACTTAAAACCAAAAAAAAAAATTATTTTTTGATGCTTAGAAACATATATTCTATTTATGTCATTGTAATCATATCTGTCTATTAGTTTTTTTTTTAAATAAATTTTTATTTGCTTTGCTAGGTGCATTTTTTACTACACAACTCTAAAAAAGTGCTATTAAAATAGAATATATCGTCTTTTTTGTTAAATACTTTATTATCAGAAAACCCAGAATTAAATGCTGATTAATTTGGCAAACAAAATGCCATAATTCCTTTCATTAGTTATTCGGCAAAAAAGTTCTAAAGTTAAAGTTTGTTTTTGACGAGCATAGGAAGAAAATAGCTTCAGCTCTAGATGGAAACCTGTTTTTCAGGCTGGACACTGGAAGGGTTAAAGCTGGAAATGTTTCAGTTACCAAATGATGACTGAAATTTTGAATATCTTTTATGATAAAGGCATGGTTCTGAAGGATTTTACCAGAGCTATTATTATCCCTACTTTTAAAAAACGAGACTGCAATTCTTGTGATAACTATAGGGATATCAGCCTACTTTCTATTCCAGGTAAAGTTCTTTGCATGATTGTACTTAACAGAATTAAGAATCTGGTTGACAGGCAATTGCATAATGAGCAATGTGGATTCAGAAATGGTAGGGGATGTATGTGTAGATCAGATATTTTCACTCAGGCAGATTCTTGAGAAATGTTTATAGTTTCAGAAACCTTGCATTACTAGCTTTGTTGATTTCAAAAAGACTTTTGACTCTGTTGATTGTGAGATCGTATGGGATACCAGACAAGTTAGTTAACATAATGAAAACTCTATAATAACACTGATACTGGTGGTGTGCAGCATGAGATTAACAAACAAATAGTTATTGCTGTCAGGCTTTTATGAATCTATGGAGAGAGTGGAGAAATAGGATATACACTTAAAGACTAAAATTAGACTACATAACAATTTGGTTCTTTCTAGGGTTAGTTATGGTAGTGAAATTTGGATGCTTTGTAAACAAGATAACAGGAAACTAGATGCTTTTGATTCTAGATGCTTACACAGTATCTTGGGCATTAAGGTGGTTCAACTTTGTAACTAATGATGAGATTAGGCAAAGGAGTCTGCAACCTCCTTTAAGCAGCATATTGTGCAGAGAGAGACTCAGTTGGTTTGGTCATGTTGCCCATATGGGTAATTATAGATTAGCAAGTAATTATAATCAGCAGTGTGCCTAAAAGCCTCTAGAAAAAGGGGGAGACCTAGGATGCAGTGGGCAGATTGTCAAACAGGACATTGTTAGATTTGGTGTACAGTGGCCAAAATGCAGCAGATGTAGCTCAAGACAGATATGCTTGGGGAACTAAATTGCATGGTCTGGTTTGGACATCCATAGCCCATGGCTGCTTGAGGATGATGACTATTATAGTTTTCAAATTTCAAAATTTAACGTGTGCATGAAAATCTTATTTATAAGACTTAATTTAAAAAGAGGGTTGGGTTGTTTTACCTCTGAGCGGCACTTTTTTGCACACCATGGGCTAAATGGCCAGGTCACATGGACCCCGAAGGCTCAGAGAAGGTTGGGGGAGGGGACCCACTGGAACAGCTGTTGGGAGACAGATGGTAGCCTCCCGTCAAGGCCATCCAGCGTGTTCTTTAACGTGCACAGGGTATGGCTCTCCCACACACGGGGCCACGGCTTAACGTCCCATCCGACGGACGGCGGCCTTTTTAAGCCCATCGGTGTCCCCTACTGACTGTGGGCAGGGTGGGGAATTTTGCGGAGATAAATCTCAACGCTGACCCAGCTGGGACTCGAACCTGGGAACTACAGATTACGAGCCTGGCGCGCTACCGACTGAGCCACCCCCGCCCCAATTTAAAAAGAGGATAAGCATTACTATTTTCATATCAGTAAGGTAACAGGTTAGGTAAATAGACCTTTGCAATATTTGGTTGTCTTTATCAACCTGAGTAAGGTAATTGGTCAGGTAATGTTGATCAACCCATTTAAATAATGCACAAATTTGGACATTAATAGTAGTGCTACTGAACTCTTAGCTTTCTAATAATATGCTTTGAACTGTCAAGTGACTTTATTCAAAGCATCATTTGCCTTGCATGGCGAGATTGCTTGTTACTTAAAGCTACTCAATGGCGTTCTAATGTACAATATTTTGGTAATACATTTTAAAGTACAGATATGAATATGAAATTATCTGCCTTGCATGGCAAATCCTTACCTACCAAGAATATTTCTGTTCAGTTGTCTCCTATAAATAAACATAAATTATAGAGATTTAACAAAACTAATAATATAACTAGTTAAGACAATACTGTACCTGAAAGAATAATTTGTAAGGCTTATATTACATGGACATCCATGTTGCATTGATTACTGTACCTGCAAGAATAACCTTTTATTACTGTACCTGCATCCTTGATTACTGTACCTGCAAGAATAATTTGTAAGGCTTATATTACATGGACATCCATGTTGCATTAACATGTCTACTTAAGAGCCGATACTCAAGTGTTTTCATTTCTTTTGGATTCTGCTGCTATATCCCACTGCATTTTAATAATATAGAGATTTTAATAAAGTTGTAATACAGACACTGTGAAATTGTAATTGTTGTTTGCTATCACCTTTGAAGTAGTTCCTTTGGGCACATATACATTGTTTCAGTGATCTTTCCACCTCCTGAAGCAAACTATGTTCAGTCTTCGCATCACATTTTCTTTAACTGAATTTATGACTTCAAGTCCTGTTTCTTTTAAGACATGGTTCTTACCCTTACAACAGCTGGCACCTATTTTATTCTCAAAATATGTTCTCACACCCCTTACAAAAAATTTTTAAATTAGATAATTTCTTTACATTTTTTTTTTACAGGGAAATTTTTTACACAACTAAAAAAAAACTATAGAATGACAGTTATTATTAATATTTATTAATAGCTTATTTTAATATTAAAATTATATTAGTCTCAATGATTTGCTTGTGCTCAGTAATATTCATGAAATGGAAAACTTTTTTGAAATAGCCACATACATATCATCCCTCATATTTAAGTGGTTTCTGGCCTTTGTTTCGATATATATGAGTGATGAAAATCCAATCTCTCAAATGTACAGATTGAAAAAACAAAGTACTTTTACTTAATTTCTGTATCTGATATTTGATCTTAAAATTTTCTGGCAATGTCTCACACCCCCAGTTAAGAACAGCTGTTTTAGAAGAATCTTAAACTTTGGGAACAGGAAGAAGTCATTATAAGCCATATTTGGAAAATATGGTGGTTGTGGAACACTTGCAATACCATGCTTAGTGAGAATGTTAAACAAACAAAACAAAATGAGCAGGGTTTCTCTAATGTCAACATGGTGATATTGAAGGATAGCATTAAACACTAGTAGATGCAAGCAATGCAATATATCACTGAGTCAATGCAAGTAACAAATGAATAATACGAGGACGGGTTGGGTTGTTTTACATCTGAGCGGCACTTTTTTGCACACCATGGGCTAAATGGCCAGGTCACATGGACCCCGAAGGCTCAGAGAAGGTTGGGGGAGGGGACCCACTGGAACAACTGTTGGGAGACAGATGGTAGCCTCCCGTCAAAGCCATCCAGAGTGTTCTTTAACGTGCACAGGGTATGGCTCTCCCACACACAGGGCCACGATATGAGGATAATTCATACATAATGGAGCTGTAGTTTTATGATCCTATCTTAACACATTTCTGAATTATAGTACAAATTTGAGAGCTTTTGGATCACAGTAATACTAATTCACAACATAGTAGCATTTCCTAATGCCTCTATGGCAAAATTTGTTATGAAGGCAAATAATAGCCTAAATATCTACTAGTAACTCCAGCAATGTACAGAAGATTATGACAGTCTGCAAACTTTTTGTTTGTAGAAAAGATCATGTACAATACAGAAATGATGATCAGCTACAGGCTTAAAATTTATGCTTTCTGATTTCATTTTTAAACATTTCAGTTTTTAATTGATAATAATCACAGGGTGAATATATTTCCTTCTTAAAACCACTAATTTTTATCTATCTGGAAACCTACACTGATTTTTTTTGCTTATCACCTAACATTTAGCAGAATGGGGGCAATACCTTACTGCACCAATATGATAATTCTAAAAATTCTAAAATCCATAAACTTGATTCAATACCTCTATGCAGAGAGGTATTGAGAATCAAGTATTCTTGTAGTCATTAACACATATGATGGTCATAAATAGTACTTGATTACTCAACTGTGCTACTAATATAGAGGCTGACCCAAAATTTCCGGTGGGACTAGAGGTCTAAATGGCTTGGGACTAGAGGTCAAAGGACTTACAAAAATAACCCCTTGTCCCAATAAAATAAGAATTAAACAAAAATGACTAATTTAAAGGGAATTATGAAGTGTACAACCAGTTTCTGCCTAACATGATACACTTTCTACAAAGAAAAAACACATGTAAAATGAAATCGTTAGTTGAACATGAATTTTTTATAATAATGTAAATAGGAGATGCACTCCAGAATCCTCATTTGAAACATAATTTTAATTTTATTCCTTTATTATGACTATACTTTGGTTAATGTGATTTTTATGTATATTCCATATATGTAACCATTATTACAGGAAAGAAGCAACGATAAAGGTAGAAACCAAAAAAGGCTAAATGCAGTTTTATTTTAATATATGACACATATAGATAACTGTTGAGTATTGAATACTGAAAATAAGAAATTGATTATTGTAAAAATTGTTACTGAGTAATTAAGATGACCATCTCTTTAACAAGCATTTCCATTCTACATGTTACGAGTTATATTCTTCAATCAGGGTGAATTTGTATATGCATACATTGTTACCTCCTCGTTGGTATCTCTAACTTGTCGTAGTGAGGGGGCTTGGGTGCTCTGACAACCTCTAGAGCTATGCCAGCAGTAGCATAGCTATCAGAAGGGCCACCCAAGCTGGAAAAGTTTACAAGGTAGGAACCAGACTAAAAGAAATACCTAGGAGAAGATAAGTCCAATTCAAATCCCTAGCACAGTAGATATCAGCACTGCTAGTACTGGCCTGACACTGAAGGCAAAGAAAATCGGAAAGGCTCATGCAGAAAAACCTACAGGCTAGATCACATTGATTTGAAGGCTTTAGCAACTGAGTGGCAGAAGGCAATGGGAAACCACAGCATTATCTCCCTAGTATACCACCAAATACCATAACTATGATAGATACACCTACTGAAATGGCCCCTAGTCTCTGTCAGATCTTAAATGATCAAGGTGTGTGAAGAATCTGTGGAAAGACCAATATTGGTACTTGGAATGGGTATAATCTATGCTAACAAGGTAAAATCAATAATGTAATTAAAGAAATGAATGAGTTGAAGATTTAGTTGCTGGGAGTCAGTGATGTAAGATGGAAGGATTATGGAAAAATGAAAATTGACAAACACACCATATGGTACTCCAGAGGCAACTCGTTACAGCTTCAAATCAATGCTACAGCCTTCAAATCAATGTGATCTAGCCTGCAGGTTTCTCTGCATGAGCCTTTCCAATTTTCTTTGTCTTCAGCCTCAGGCCAGTATTAGTAGTGTTGATATCTACTGATATCACATAGAAATGGAATGGGCATAATACTGAATGAAAAATTAGAGAAAATAGTTGCAGGGGTCAAAGCACAATTTGACAGAATTATAATATTGAAACTAGCTACGAAACCTATCAAAATAAATATTCAGGTATATGCCCCAAACCACGCTGCCACCAATGAAGAAATCGAGAAATTCTATGAACACACTGAAAAAGCCTTAGAAACAACAAAACCCCATGAAATAAATATTATCATGGGAGACTTCAATGCAAAAATTGGAAAAGGTAGAAATTCAAATGCTGTTAGACCACTTGGCCTAGGAATAAGAAATGGGAGAGGAGATAGACTTGTTGATTTCTGTGGGAAATACATGTGTTACAAATACATGGAAAGAACAACCACCAAGAAGACTATACATGGACTTCTCCAGGCAACACTGAAGAGAAAATAATTAAAAACCAAACTGACCACATACTAATAAACCAGAGATTCAAAAACATGGTCAAAAATGTAAAAACTTTCCCTGGAGTGGACTGCAAATCTGACCATAACTTACTTGGATGCAGCCTTAAAATAAAACTAATATTCCAGAGAGAAAGGAGTATATATATATGCCTCAATATAGACCACTTGAAGAACAAAGCAATTCTTAAGAATTACGAAGAAGAAATTGAGGAAGGGATCAGAGCAAGAGGACATAAAAACATAGAAACTGATATCACAACTAAATGGGAAAATATGAAAAACATGATAAATAGTATAGCTGAAAACACCATTTCATCACCAAATGAAAAAAAACAAAAAAATGTGGATGAATGACACTAATTTTAATTTTATGAAAGAAAGGAAAAAATATAAAGGAAGGAATCAAGACAAATACAGAGAAACTAATAAAAGTATACAAAAAGAGATAAAGAAGGCTAAGAAGGAGTGGCTTAGTGAAAAATGTGTGGAAATGGAACTCCTCTACTCCTCACAAAACTCAAAAGAAACGCACAAAAAAACGCAGAGAACTTACAGGTAAATACCCTCAGAGAAACTCATTCAATGAGAATAAACAGTGCAAAGTTACTACACACAAAGAAGAAATAAAGCAAATCTGGACAGAATTTCCGAGGGAATTGTATGATGCCAAATTCAGACTATGTAGAACCAGTGACAGAAATAGGTCTGACAATCCTAGAAGATGAGGTGAAATATGTACTATCAACAATGAAAACACGATAAGCTACAGGCCCAGATGGAATACAAGAAATACATACCCCCCCCCCCCCACCCTTATACTTGTACTTCCTATATGAGAAAGAATTTGACAGATTAAATCATGACAGACTGATGGAAATCCTACATGAAATTGGTTTAGACATTAGAGCTATAAAAATTATCAAGGATGTCTACTGGAACATAGAAACCAAAATTAGGGTTGGACAAGAAGAAACAAAATGGATCAAAATTAAAAGCAGTGTCAGACAGGGTTGCATCTTGTCACCAATACTCTATAATCTGTATGCAGAGAAAACAATAAAAACAGCTCTACAAGATAGAAAAGAAGGTCTAAAGATAAATGGAAGAGTAATAAACAACCTGAGATATGCTATTAAGATAACAATCTTAATAGCCCAAACACAGACAGAACTTAAAAATCTAATAGATAATCCTGATATAGAAGGAGATAAAATGGGTCTGAATATAAACACAAGAAAAACAAAAACAATGTGCAACAGAAAGAAATTAAAAGTAAGTATCACATGCAAGAACAAAAAACTAGATCAAGTTGACAAGTTCTGCTACTTGGGAAGATATATTTACACTGATAATGATCAAATTAAAGAAATAAGTCATCGAACTGGACAAGCTAAAAACCAATTCAACCAGATGACAAAAATTATGTGTGAGGGGAAAGTTGGATCTCCAACTGAGAATTAGAATCTTAAAATGTTATATCTGGCCCATTCTACTGTATGGGTGTGAGACTTGGACTTTAAAGAAGAAATCAAAAGACAAATTGGAGTCATTTGAGATGTGGTGCTTAGGAGGATACTGATAATAAAGTGAACTAGTTGGATGACAAACATTAAGATATTGGATATGGCCAAGTCTACTAAACAACTATTAAAGATTGTAAAGAGGAGGAAACTGGCATATTGTGGACCATATACTGAAAGAGGAAAAGTATGACATCCTACAACTCATCCTAAAGGGCAAAACGGACACAAGGAAGAAACAGTTGGATGGATGACCTTCACGAGTGCACAGGCTTGGACACAAGAGGACATAATTCATGATGCAAGAGAAACAGAATTATGGTATTTGTTGGCTGCCAACCTCCCAAATGGAGATGGCACTTAAAGAAGGGAAGAATATACATTGTTAGCAGTCAGTGACAATTAAAATGTTCTGTATTGTTTACAAATATATTACATGCTATATCTGTTAACACACTATATGTGAAAATGCTTTCTGGAAGTGCTGAAATTATGAAGGACAGGTTAAATATCTGAAATAAGCATCCAATGCATCTTATGTGTTATGTAAAATAATATAAATGATCATAGAGTAGTAGCACATATCATGTAACTTGAATGACTAGTTGTGTTAAAAAACACCAGACCTACTTAAAAAACCATGCTAAAACAAAAATTGTGATGGCTGGTAGAATTTGTGCATCAGGGACTGGATGTATGAGTAAATTATATAAATATTGTGATGAATCTTTGTGCGTGTTATTTTTTTAAAGCTACCATTTTAGATTTAGATAAATAGCTCTAATACTAAAAGAACTGGATGCTGAGTTATGAAACAAAAGAGAACTATTGAATCTTATGTCTTCACTAACCTCATATGTGTAAAGAATAAATATATAAAAGAACTGTTTGCTAGACGGAAGAATACATGATATGCAACAGCTCAAAATGGAATCAATCATGCAAATACAAGTGCTTGTTTAAAGGCTCCTAACAATCTGCTAAATACTATCATGATTGAAGAGGAGTTAAAAGCATTAAAATAACTGTTAGTAGGATGACTGAATATGCATTTAGAATGGTCAATCTAAATATTTTAACTCAAGCAAAATTCTGATGAATAAAGACTATCAGCTAATATTCATTTTCTTAAAAAATTTTCCTGATAATTAAAGTTATCTCAAAAGTTTTCCTTTTTCCAGACATAATATATTAATTACTGCTAAATGGAGAATGCTACATTGAGTTTTAAGAAAAATCATTGAATGATTTCTTTACTATTTATAATGTAACAAAACACCAATTGAATCAATCTGTATACCATTAATTAACAAAAAAAGCATGAATGAAAAAAAAATATATAATTTAAAACTGTAGTCATATTTGAAAAATGAAACATACTGTTTTTTACTGTACTATGGAAACTATAAAATGGAAAACTATGGTTTTCAAAATGATTTCAGGTAATTTAGATTGATGTCAACAAAATTCAATAAGCCATTTTAATGATGTGTAATTTAATAATAGTAAAAGTTAGGGTATATTATATATACCTTAATAATGGGCATTTAGTAATCAAATGAGCACTACGGGTTTTGTCTTCAGAACGAACAGTGCACATTCAGAGGTAGTAGACCAAAGTTTTTCCCTTACACTAATTCGTAAATGTTTATAGTTCTGAAATCCTATACTTACTAGCATCGTAAATTTCAGACTTTTGACTCTAATAAGCATTATAATTTGTAGTTAATCATATGGGTACCTGATAAGTTTGTTAACATAATAATGGCTCTCTGTAGTAGCACAGATTGATGTGTAAGACTTGGTAAAGCTTGTAGTGATCGGAGATGGATTGCATTACTACCAAAGATTGAAAAAGCTAGATTTTTTCCTTTTCTTTTTAATTTGGTTACATTATGAGGAATTCATTGATAAGAAATAAGGTTCTGATTTCTCGACAATTTCACATTTCAAATTCTCTGTAAATGGTAGCTAGGTAGTCACTGGAAGGAGAGCTATGCACCAATCCCCTGTGATGATGCATAGAACCGGCCAGGCCTAGCACCTAATGTCCGACCCCGTGGTGCAGACCGTTAGTACCTCTCGTGGTGCAGACCGTTAGTACCATTCAAAAGAGATACTCTCTTGTGGAAGTGAACGGAAGGGGAGGGCTGCCAGATTAGTGTGGCCTACTGATCTGGACAACTAGGGCTACTTTTTCTTTTTTTTCTACCCTGCTGAGGAGTGGTCAACCACACAGGGTCCTGGTGCTGACCATATAAACCCACTGGACTGGACAGATATATGGCTCTGAGCTTGATTATGGATCCTGATTTTGCTGCACTGGTGGGCTTCTGTGGAGGGAAAATCTTCCGCTGTGTTTTCTGTTTGTTTGTGGGTTGACAGCCCCAAGTGAATAGATTCACAGGATATGTTTATCAGCTGGTGGATAATCCTGAGCAGAGGTCATCGCAGGCACCTGAACTCTTTGCTTCTATTGGCATCGTCAAATTCTACATTGGAGGAACTCTTCCAGTGTAGATGGCTTCAGCCTTTAGTGGTGGGAGAACGGGTCTTTGCCCCATGTCTGCGATTAGGGGGCTGTTTGATATTGTCGGCATTCCCTCTCTCAATAAACATAGTTTCTTTAAACATCCTACTAACCATTTTCTCTCCATAGGTAGTTGGAATATGAGGACTCTGCACAGAGCTTTTTCTCTTGATGTCCTCACACAAGAATTCCACCATTATAATTTAGACATTCTCGGCTTGCAAGAAACCAGATGGACAGATAAAGGTCAGATTCTTAAAAATAATCTTAAATTTCTCTTTTCAGGGAGGGACGACAATAAGCACCACCAAGGCATGGGTCTGCTTCTCAGCAGACATGCTAGTGATGCTCTTCTAGGATATGAGTGCATTAATGAAAGGTTTCTTACAGCAAAATTTCAGACAAGCATTAAAGACTTGAATGTTATCTGCTGTTATGCCCCCACTGAGGATGCCGATGAGGATGAGAAGGATAGTTTTTATGAACAACTTCAGGATATTTTGAATTCTGTCAAGAAAGGAGATATTACCCTTGTTCTTGGTGACTTCAATGCCAAAGTTGGTACTGACTCTGACCTTTGGGGAGGGGTGATTGGCCCTTTTGGTATTGGTAGCTGCAATGGCAATGGGCAACGTCTCCTACAGGTAAGTAAACTCAATGGTTTCAGAATAACTAACACATATTACAAACACCGCGACATACATAAGTACACATGGGTTTCACCTGATGGGCTGCATAGGAATATGATTGATTATATATTAATTAACAGCAAATGGGCTAGTTCTGTTAGAAATACCAGGGTATATAGGGGAGCTGAAATTGGATCTGACCATTACCTTGTTAAAAGTGTCTTGCAACTTAAAGTTAAAAAGTGTTGTGCTAGGGTTAAAAAATTTGCTTTTAATACTGAAGCTCTGAAAGACCCAGTTATAGCCAAAGCTTACCATGATAGATTACTTAGTCATTATGACAATCATGGTATGCTTACTACTGGAGTTGAGGAAGAATGGGATCATTTTAAACAGGCTTTTTTTGACACTAACAGTACTCTTTTTGGAAAAAAGGAGCAGAAGAGACAGAATTATCTGAGTGATAAGGCACTTGAGCTTATTTCGGAACGAAAGAACTGCAGGAATGTCCTTAATCAATACCCTACTAGTCCTAATAGAAAGCATTACAGAGAACTTAATAAACGTGTAAAAGATCAGTTAGCTGCTGATAAGAATCTTTGGCTTGATGGTTTGGCTGACAAAGCCAAGGAAGCAGTTAGACAGCACAACAGCAGAGAGCTGTACCAGATAGTTAATGTTTTGTGTGGTAGAAAACAGACAGGTATACAGGGATTGAAGGATAAACAAGGTAAGGTTATAGAAGGTGAGGATTCTGTCATGGCTAGGTGGGCTGAGCATTTCAGTGATGTTCTAAACAATGCGGTTAGTTCTATTCCCATTGTTTGCAATGATGATATATGCATTGGTGGCTTTAATGTTGGCCCTATAACACAATCTGAAGTTATTTTGGCTGTTTCTAAACTTAAACTTCATAAATCTCCAGGGGTAGATGAAATTACTACAGAAATGCTTAGAGCTGGAAATGTTTTGGTTACCACTTGGATGACTGAAATTCTGAATATCTTTTATGATAAAGGCATGGTTCCTAAGGATTTTACCAGACCTATTGTTATCCCTATTTTCAAAAAAGGTGATCGCAGTTCTTGTGATAACTATAGGGGTATTAGCCTACTCTCTGTTCCAGGTAAAGTTCTTTCCATGATTGTGCTTAATAGAATTAAGAATCTGGTTGACAGTCAATTGCGTGATGAGCAATGTGGATTCAGAAGTGGTAGGGGATGTGTGGATCAGATATTTTCACTTAGGCAGATTCTTGAAAAATGTTTAGAGTTTCAGAAACCTTTGGTTGCTAGCTTTGTTGATTTCAAAAAGGCTTTCGACTCTGTTGATCGTCATAATTTGTGGTTGATTGTGAAATCATATGATATACCAGACAAGTTAGTTAACATAATGAAAGCTCTCTATAATAACACTGAGTCGTGTGTGAGAGTTGGTAAGGCTGGTAACAATTGGTTTAGCATTACTTCTGGTGTTCGACAAGGGTGCATTTTGTCTCCTTTTCTCTTTAGTTTGGTTATTGATTATGTTATGCGAAATTCACTTCAAGGGAAAGATTTTGGCCTTAAATGGGCTGGAGATACGAAAATTTCTGATTTAGATTAGGCTGATGATAGCCCTTTTGGCAAATGATGCTATTGAGATGAACTCTTTCATTCGAGCTGTTGATGAGACTGGTAGTAGAGTAGGTTTGGTTATAAACAGAGAGAAAATTAAAGTGATGAAAATTGGTCAGGCAGGCTGTGATTCAGTTAATCTGAATGGTTGCAGTCTTGAGCAGGTGTCACAGTTTAATTATCTTGGGAGCTATGTAACAGATAATGGTGATGTGCGGCATGAGATTAACAGACGAATAGGGATTGCTGCCAGGACTTTTAAGAATCTATGGAGAGTGTGGAGAAATAGGCGTATACACCTAAAGACTAAAATTAGACTGTATAATAGTTTGGTTCTTTCTAGGGTTAGTTATGGTAGTGAAACTTGGACACTTTGTAAACAAGATAACAGGAAACTAGATGCTTTTGATTCCAGATGCTTACGCAGTATCTTGGGCATTAGGTGGTTCAACTTTGTAACTAATGATGAGGTTAGGCAAAGGAGTTTGCCATCTCCTTTAAGCAGCATATTGTGCAGAGAGAGACTCCATTGGTTTGGCCATGTTGCCCGTATGAATAATTATAGATTGGCGAATAGGTTATGAACAGTGTGCCTAAAGGCCTCAGAAAGAAGGGGAGACCTAGGATGCGGAGGGCAGACAATGTCAAACAGGACCTTGTTAGAATTGGTGTGCAGTGGCCAGATGCAGTAGATGTAGCTCAGGATAGACTTGCTTGGAGAACTAAATTGCACGGTCTGGTTGGACCTCCGTAGCCCATGGCTGCTTGAGGATGATGATGATGATGGTAATCAGATATCTGAAATTCTCTAGAATTTCCGAAAAATCTAATTGTATATGTTTTTTTCTTATGATTTTTCTCAAATCTTTTCTTAAAATAACTAAAATTGCAATTACTATAGAACAACTAACAAACAAACAAACTTGCAATTATAAAACGAATATATGTATATTTATTGTGTTTATTACAAAACAAAAAAATTATTTGAAGCAAATTATTCTCTGTTTTATGTTTAGTTTTTAATACAATAATTTTAGTTAAAACTACCTATGCATTGTGTTTAAAGTGACATTTTAAAAAACATTAACCTGAAGACAAGCAATTTGTTTTGTATAATTATTGCAATTTATGTTGGTCTTAACAGTTAAAAGAGCATCCAAAACAAAGATTTATGCTTGGTGTTACTGTGTACAACACTTCGTATAGGTTTAACTCTTTTGTCAACAAAGTAAAATTTTTAAGGGTTGGAAGTGGCTTTGTTTTTGCAGTAGATATTGCCTTTTCTAGTACATTAAAAAAAAAGAATTATCAAAATTCATCCACAGTCAACATCAATCCCACATTCTGTATATATTTTTTCTTCTGGGTGTCTCATTTCATGTTTGGATTAATTGTAATTATGTTCTTCTCATAAAAATGTCATTTATGTTTTAAATATACAAAATTCAAATAGATGTTAATTTTAATACCAATTTTCAGTGGAGGCTCATGATTGAAACATTTGGTGGGGTACTTGGACTAGCACAGGCTTGGCCCAGATATAGTAAAATATTTTGGGGAGAGCCTGATACTGAAGAGGGTTGGACTGAATAGATGTCCCATAATGCATATGTCCTTTTTTCCCCAGCTATTCTCAAACCTCATTATTTAACAAAATATTTCATGAAAAAAAAAAAAACTGAAAATAATTACCTTAATGTGTTTTTCCTCTCCATTCTAGTGGTATTTTAAAAAATTATTCATGAAAATATATCTAATACATAGAATTAGTACTTCTTTTGACTATGTTATGATTATAAATCTATATTTATTATTTTAAACTGAATTACTCATAGCAAATTGTCACTTGAATAGTTGTCTATTTTAGTTATATTTAATTTACATTAATTATATATTATTACATATATTAATTTATTTTACAATGAATTGAAAAAAGTGATATGGAATAAAATGAATTATAAAAAAAACTGAAAACATTATTATGAGAGTGGCTGGTATCTAACCAGAGATCTTGAATTCCAAATCAAAATACAGTGCACTGAGCTGACTGAGCTAAGCATTGCTGACAAAATGTCTTGTTAAAAAGTATTATTAGCTTCCATTGAAATCAAATGTTCAACACTTATCTTCATATCTAATGCTCTTCTTAAATTGTTCATAAACATCCATACATAAATATCCATTCTTGGCAAAAAGTTGACAACCCAATTCAAACACATCTTGTCAGGAAAGCTTATGACTGTTGAGCCTGGCACATTGAAATAAAGTTTTTGGCTAAGTAACAAGATCTTTGATCTATTAGTTGCATTGGTAGAGTCAGCCAATCAAGTGTCGTCAGCCACCTTGAATCAGTTACCCATCTCCTGCAATTCATGGTTATTGTATTTTAGCTCACGCGCATTTGTGTTACCACTATAATTGATAATGTAAAATTCCGGGAAGTGGCTGTAATGGAAAAATTCGTATTGTATAAATTAAAGCAGATGATGTAACACTGATTCACAAAGTAGATGCTGTGACTGTCAACATTACACAGCAAATAATTATTACAAAATGAATATAAAAATGATATATGAATATAAAATGCTCTCAGCATAGCCACGGAGAAGGGGGGGGGGGGGGGGGGGGGTTATAACACCCTAGACATAAATCGCTCTCCAAACCATAGGAGACCAAGCATTCTGTGCCAAGGCTTTTTGCTTCCATATCCAAGACATCATTCATTTTTGAGAAATGATAAAAGATGTTTTCTGACTGAAAATCGAAGAAATAATAAAAATAAAAAAAAAAACTGACATATAACCTAACATAATGTTATAAAATATCTGCAATAACATTGTAAGCCAACCATCATCATAACGCCAAAAAATCGCTAATGACATATAAATATATGGGAATAAAATTCAGCAAATTGATAGAAGTAAAAACAAAACAAGTTATAAGCTAATCATCATTATAAGTAGCAATGTAGCAAAACTCTGAAAGATCAATTCATATAAATCTACAGGAATAAAATCATAGTAGATGTATAAAAAAAAAGCTTAATTATAAAACAACAAATAAAATACTAACTATAGAAAAGTTATTCAATGTTGATGACATTACATACACTTGCTACAAATTATTGCCATCAATATCTTATTACACCGTGACCCAGTTTATTAGAAGTTTTGCACAAACAAGTTATGTTTTGTTATGGTTTTGGTTTCAGTAGCAAAAGAGTCTCATTGAATGCTGGGATAAATGATAAAAATAATTCTAAGCCTATTGAAATAGCTTTATGGCAGAAAAAAGAGCACAAGACAAAAAATATAAAATAAAATAGAGATATGCATTTCATAATTGCTTTAAAAATTCTCAGATTTCAAAAATAGCAGTTTTTGGTTAATTTCCAGGAAAATTTCAAAATTTAAAAAAAGAGTCTGCATATCATTCAGATTAAACTTGAGCTTAAATCAGGAGATTGCTTCAATGTAGAAAAACAGGAAGAAGCAAATTGGCTTTATTGTAAATCAGGTCTAATAAATGGTGATCAGACCATGGCTTTAACAGATTATTTTTATCAGAGCTTAATCAAATATTTAGCAAATGAAAAAAAGTACTGTTTTTCAAGCTTGAATTATGCATTTTTATAGATATATGTAAGGAAATTTTAAAAGGGTAATTTTTATTTATTTTTTTATAATTGAAGTTTAATGTTTTGCACTAAAAACAGGTATAGCAGTCTTCAGTCTCTCTTTTGATTCTGTCAACATCTATAATTGATGTGGATCTTGAAAGGATTAAGGGCAGGTATATGTGTGAACACAATATTTGAAATTAATTTTAATTATGGTAAAATAATAATTTACTAGCAAATTTCTCAAGGAAAACAAATAATTTCTTGAGAAGAAACTGAACTAGTGAATAATAAGGGCTTAAGATAGTCTAAAGCAGATGTGCAAAACTCAAATGTGGACACACACCAAAATAAACTTACAAAGAAATGGAGTGCATTAAGAAAATTTTAGGATGTTGTACCACAATGGAATGCATCTTTTTACAAAAATAATTTTCTCTATATAGGCCATACATGTTTTTTCCTTCAATAATAGTAGTGTTGAAGAAAAATATTCTGCAAAATATTTATATCAAAAATGTTTCTTTTTAAACAATGAAATTACTCGAATATTCAACATCCACTAATAAATCAGTACTTTGATGTCAATTCAAATTTCAGAGGAAAAATTGTCTTGAGCCGGGTGGGATATGAACCCACAACCTCCTGATAACATGTCAGCTACCGACCGCCGATCAAGATATCCTCTAATTAACTCTATGAACATTCCTATTATGTCATAGTGGCACTATTCAGGCAATTTTAGAATAGAATTTTATATATAGCAATTTTATTATATAGCAATTTTAGAAATAGAAAGCCGCGCTTGTGGCTAAAATTGCCTGAATAGCGCCTATATGTGACATAATAGGAATGTTCATAGCATTAATTAGAGGAGATCTTGATCTGCGGCAGGTAGCTCAGTGGTCCAGAGCACCTGACATGTTATCACGAGGTATCCCACCTGGCTCAAGACAATTTTTCCTCTAAAATTTGAATCGATATCAAAGTGCTGATTTATTAGTGGACGTTTCTTTTTTACTCCTATCCACCATTCAAATAAGTCTTCTACGTCAATATAACAAAAATTTCCTAAAAGAGCAAATATATGAAATACACTTAACTAGACCATCTAGCTCAGCAACATTAAAATTCTTTAATATAAAGTGCTTTGTGATTTACACAGTTGCTAGTTTAATTCAAAAGAATTTTGCAATAAAAATTTATTTTCCAGTTGGTGTTAACTTATGATAATAGCTTTTTTGTAGCAAAGCACTTAGAGTTTTGTTGCTAAATACATATAAATACCCCATCACGCAGCTGCTTGCCACAGAGATCTGACAGGAGAATCAGTTTATATGCCACAGAGGTCTGTGAGCAAGGTGAGACCTCAGCAGCAAGACAAATACAAACATCTATGCCTTGTTTGGGGCTCAAAATCAGTCCCTCTAATCAGTAACCAAATGCTCTAACCTCTCAGTCATGTTACTAATGCAAATTTCTTCTGGAGGTTTAAACCTGCATTGTTACTGCTCACATAATTCTATTTTTCAATTTAAATTTTTTACAATTTTGCAAAATGTATATAAACATTTACAGCCATTTAAGAAACAAAATGGCAAGGTATAAAATGAAATAAATTTCCTTGTCCACATTAAATTTTTAATACAATAGTATTTACAAAAAAATTAATTCTTTTTTATTTATATTTGCAATTTTTAACCATACTTATTATTATTAAAATTTAATATGAGTTAAATAAATTAAATATTTTCAAGTTTTACAAATAACTCAAACATATATATAATATGCAAGAAAATTGTTTGAGAATTGATTGTCAACTATGAGATGGATTTCAGGGAGAAAAAATAAAATTATTTTATCTCCCCACACCAGAAGACCTCCTCCTCCATAGGTGTCTCGTTCCCAGATGTTGCAGGAATGATTGCATGTTCTGCATTCTCACTCCAGATGAGCACGTTGGGAATCCACACTCAGACTGAAACAAGATTTGTCCATGAAGAGCACATGAGACCACTGCTGTCTGATCCAGGTGTGATGATGACTGCACAAAGTCCTTTGAGCTCTTCTTTGGGAGGGGGTGAGGGGAGGCAAACCATCAATCTCCTAGCATACAGACCCCTCCCACAAAGTCATCTGGGCACAGTTCTTCTTGACACAATCATGCCTGAAGCACAGATAAGCTCAACAGCAAGTTGTTTTGCTGTCACATCTCCCCATGCCATTCTCTCCCATGCCAACATCAACCAGGAGGGCCAGATAATGGACTTCCTGGGATGTTGTGACCTTTGGCCAGCCTATAACTGGTCTTCCTGGATTCTTGATTGTTGACATATGAACTCTGGCTACTGTAGCTTGAGTCTGTCCTCCAATATCCTACCAACAGCCACCACTCTGAATCCTTTAAACAAATCTGGGTATTCATCTGCATGTTCTCTGACACCTCTTGCAAACTGATGGGCTTTGGAACATGTGAGGTACAATATGATAAGAGTCGTATCTGAGCTCCCTTTTATAGTGTGCCTTATGTGCATGGCATTTTGCACATGTTTGCACAAACACTTTTCTGTTGCATTGCTTTTGGCATATGTTCTTTGTCATGATTTGATGTGCCTCTCTACCAAATTTCTTTAAATTCAAGCCAGTTGTTATGCTGCTAAGCCAACTTTTATGTTTGTAACTTTTGTCTAATAGTTTACTACTAGAATGGAGAGGGGGAAAAAACATATATAGGTAATTATTACAGGGGAAGGGCAAATGCTTAATTGAACTTGACATTCAGTTTGTTTTTTCCCAAAACTTTTCTCTAAATATTGCATTTTGAAAATAGTTGCAAAAGGAAAAATATATTAATTACAGAATACCATTCCAGTCAATGCAATTCAATATCAGCCATCTCTGCAAAATTCTTTCTACAACTGGACCTGCCTATACTAATCAAGGTGTTCCCACTAAAATGTTTTGTCATGAGTTGCCAATAACAATGAACTAGCCGAATTGAAATAACATAGAATGATGCAGTAGTGAAATAACACGTAATCAATAAAAAAAACATTAAAACTTACATTTATTTTGATTTTCAAAACAATTATACAATTGTGACAGATAGGTAATAATGCTTAATTTGTCCATTTGCTCAAATTTTTCCATATCCTCTGCATCAAGAAGTGCTGGAACTCCAAGCTGTTTTTCAGCAATACTAAAAGCCTATAAAAAAGAAATATTTCTGACAATAAAACAAATAATGAAAATAATAAATATAACCTTTTATATTATCTTGGTATGAGTAGGGTTACCAGAAGTTGAAAATATGAAAAGAGAACTTTTCCTAAAAATTTTTTAAAATAAAAAGACGACAAATAAAATTTAAATAAGATTGGCTATAGATATGTATACCTACTATAGGACACCTACTGGAATGGACTAAAATAAGGCTCTGAGCTTGATTATGGATCCAGAATTTGCAGCACTGGTGGGCTTCTGTGGAGGGAAAGATCTGCTGAATTTTCTGTTTGTTTGTGGGTTGACAGCCCCAAGTGAATAGATTCACAGGATATGTTTATCAGCTGGTAGATAATCCTGAGCAGAGGTCATTACAGGCACCTGAACTCTTTGCTTCTACATTGAAGGAAGTCTTCCAGTTTAGTGGTGGGGGAACGGGTCTTTGCCCCATGCCTGTGATTAGGGGTCTGTTTGAAATTGTCGGCATTACCTCTCTCAGCAAACATAGTTACTTTAAACATCCCACTAACCATTTTCTCTCCATAGGTAGTTGGAATGTGAAGACTTTGCACAGAGCTTATTCTCTTGATGTCCTTACACAAGAATTCCACCATAAATATTATATATTCTCGGCTTGCAAGAGACCAGATAGACAGATAAAAGTCAGATTCTTAAAAGTAATCTTAAATTTCTCTTTTCAGGGAGAAATGATAATAAACCTCACCAAGGCATGGGTTTGATTCTCAGCAGACATGCCAGTGATGTTCTTCTAGGATATGAGTGCATTAATGAAAACTTTCTTACAGCAAAATTTCAGATAAGCATTAAAGACTTGAATGTCATCTGCTGTTATGCAGTGGAGACTGAGGATGAGGATAGGTTTTATGGACAACTTCAGGATATTTTGAATAGTGTCAAGAAAGAAGATATTACCCTTGTTTTAGGTGACTTAAATGTCAAAGCTGGTACTAACTCTGACATTTAGAGAGGGGTGATAGGCCCTTTTGGTATTGGTAGCTGCAATGGGCAACGTCTCCTACAGGTAAGCAAACTCGATGGTTTCAGAATAACTAACACTTATTAAAAACACCGCAACATACGTAAGTACACATGGGTTTCATCTGATGGGCTGCATAAGAATATGATTGATTACATATTAATTAACAGCAAATGGGCTAGTTCTATTAGGAATACCTGGTCTTATACGGGAGCTGAAATTGAATATGACCATTACCTTGTTAAAAGTGTCTTGCAACTTAAGAAGTGTTGTGCTAAGGTTAAGAAATTTACCATTAATACTGAAGGTCTGAAAGACCCAGTTATAGCTAAAGCTTACCATGATAGGTTACTTAGTCATCATGACAGTCATGGTATGCTTACTACTGAAGTTGAGGAAGAATGGGATCATTTTAAACATGCTTTTTTTGACACTAACAGTACTCTTTTAGGAAAAAAGGGGCAGAGGAGGCAGAATTACTTGAGTGATAAGGCACTTGAGCTTATTTGAGAAAAAAAGAACTGCAAAAATGTCCTTAATACCCTACTAGTCCTAATAGAAAGCACTATAGAGAGCTTCATAAACATGTAAAGGATCAGTTAGCTGTGGATAAGAATTTTTGGCTTGATGGCTTGGCTGACAAAGACAAGGAAGCAGTTAGGCAGCACAACAGCAGAGAGCTGTACCAGATAGTTAATGTTTCGTGTGGTAGAAAACAGACAGGTATACGGGGATTGAAGGATAAACAAGGTAAGGTTATATATAGAAGGTTAGGATTCTGTCATGGCTAGGTGGGCTGAGCATTTCAGTGATATTCTAAACAATGCAGTTAGTTCTATTCCCATTGTTTGCAATGATGATAGATGCATTGGTGGCTTTAATGTTGGCCCTATAACACAATCTGAAGTTATTTTGGCTCTTTCTAAACTTAAACTTCATAAATCCCCAGGGGTAGATGAAATTACTACAGAAATGCTTAGAGCTGGAAATGTTTTGGTTACCACTTGGATGACTGAAATTCTGAATATCTTTTATGATAAAGGCATGGTTCCTAAGGATTTTACCAGACCTATTGTTATCCCTATTTTCAAAAAAGGTGATCGCAGTTCTTGTGATAACTATAAGGGTATCAGCCTACTCTCTGTTCCAGGGAAAGTTCTTTGCATAATTGGGCGTAACAGAATTAAGAATCTGGTTGACAGGCAATTGTGTGATGAGCAATGTGGATTCAGAAGTGGTAGGGGATGTGTGGATCAGATATTTTCACTTAGGCAGATTCTTGAGAAATGTTTAGAGTTTCAGAAACCTTTGGTTGCTAGCTTTGTTGATTTCAAAAAGGATTTCGATTATGTTGATCATCATAATTTGTGGTTGAATGCAAGATCATATGGTATACCAGACAAATTAGTTAACATAATGAAAGCTGTCTATAATAACACTGACTCGTGCGCGAGAATTGGTATGGCTTGTAACAATTGGTTCAACATTACTTCTGATGTTCGACAAGAGTGCATTTTGTCTCCTTTTCTCTTTAGTTTGGTTATTGATTATGTTATGCAAAATTCACTGCAAGGTAAAGATTTCAGCCTTAAATGGTCTGGAGATACGAAAATTTCTGATCTAGATTATGCTGATGATTTAGTTCTTTTGGCAAATGATGTTGATGAGATGAACTTTTTCAATAAAGCTGTTGATGAGATTGGTAGTAGAGTAGGTTTGGTTATAAACAGAGAGAAAACTAAAGTGATGAAAAGTGGTCAGGCAGGCTGTGATTCAGTTAATCTGAATGGTTGCAGTCTTGAGCAGGTGTCACAGTTTAATTATCTTGGGAGCTATGTAACAGATAATGGTGATGTGCGGCATGAGATTAACAGACGAATAGGGATTGCTGCCGGGACTTTTTAAGAATCTATGGAGAGTGTGGAGAAATTGATGTATACACCTAAAGACTAAAATTACACTTATAATAGTTTGGTTCTTTGTAGGGTTAGTTATGGTAGTGAAACTTGGACACTTTGTAAACAAGATAACAGGAAACTAGATGCTTTTGAATCTAGATGCTTACATAGTATCTTGGGGATTAGGTGAATCAACTTTGTAACTAATGATGAGGCTTGGCAAAGAAGTTGGCAACCTCCTTTAAGCAGCATATTGTGCAAAGAGAGATTCCGTTGGTTTGGCCATGTTGTCCGTATGGATAATTATAGATTGGTGAATAGGGTTATGAACAGTGTGCCTAAAGGCCTCAGAAAGAGGGGGAGACCTAGGATGTGGTGGACAGACAATGTCAAACAGGACCTTGTCAGAATTGGTGTGCAGTGGCCAGATTCAGCAGATTTAGATCAGGACAGATATGCTTGGAGAACTAAATTGCATGGTCTGGTTGGACCTCTGTAGCCTATGGCTGCTTGAGGATGATGATGATGTAAAAGCATGATTTTTATATTTTATAAAATCAGCATGGGGCCACTGAATGATATGCAGAGAATGTGAATACAAAAAAGGCATTATAATGACATTACTAGAGTATCCCACACAGAATATCTGCTTGCATTAGTCATTGTTGCAATGTTTAATGCCCTTTCCCGGGGACCAAGACCTTCTGGAAAGAAGGAAGACTGCATTCAGCTGATCTTAAACGTCACAGAAGTAAAGAAAGAAGGCTTTGTTTTATATTAATTATAATTCACATTTTAATAACAGCTATGATGTTCTTTGTTGGAAGAGTTGAAATAAATCAATAAGATAAATTATATACCTTTTAATATTTGATCTGTTGCTCTGAAGTTATGTGTGATGTCTCGCTGTCTCTTGTCCTATGGTGCTGTCATTCATCGACATTGTTATTGGGGTTTCCAGCATGTAAAATGAGTCATCACATTGATATTTCATAAATATTTTTGATTGAAAACAGAGAACAATAGAGGGATTTTGATACAAAAAAAAAACAGAAAAAAAGATCCGAGCAAAAAAAGAAAACATGTTCTCTTTAAAAGAGATGCTCTGGCAACCCTAGGTATGAGGTACTTCGTTCAGGTTCACATGTTTTTAGCATATTTCAAAACCTGCTAAAGGCTTCCACTGTCACTGGTAAATGAAACTTTTCCCAGTACAATAATAGGAATTTCTGTTTTAAAAAGAGAAATGACAGTTTCAAATTATATATATATTCTGAAAAAGTAGATTTTAAAGTTAATAATGTTTACCATTTTAACAAATTTTAATTGCAGTAATGTAAATAAAAGTTGTTGACACTTGCTATCATTCTTGAAGCCATTTAAAGAGTCAAACATACACTGTGTACTATTACAACAGTAGTAATTTGTTCTCAGTTGAATAATGGAATTCTGGGAATTACCTGTGAATAATGAATAGTACCTGTGAACCCCATCATTTGAAAACAAATTAGATGTAGAAACACACAGCTTTCAGTTTGTTGTTGTTGAACTAAGTAAATGTTAAATTGATTTAATTCTTTATGACACTGTCAAATAATTTAAAGGCACTTCAACTAATATGTATGCTACCTAGTATCAAAAATTATTATAATTGCCTCAGATTTTGCAAATAAATCAACATACTATGGTATAATATCAGTTCGTTAGAAAGTCATGAAATGGTAATTGCTTTCAGTAGGTCAGAGTTCAAAAGAGAATGAAGTTTTTCATTTACCTACTTTTTCACTTATTAAGTTTTAATTTCAGCTAATGGATGATGGGAAAAATGCAAATAGTAGTATTTTATTAGTAATTACGCAACATAAAGAGTATTTCTCTTTTATTAAATTAAAAAAGTTGCTTTTTTCACACCCCTCTAGGTAAAGGGGATAGATTATTGCTCTAAGTGGAATATTTCTTGACACCAGTGGAGACTCGCGAGTTTCTAAATAGATGGGGCCAGCATAATATTGTATATAGAGAAACCAACTAGGAAGGAGTGGTGGTGGTTCAGATAGTAGTGTGCAAAGGCAGAGATTTTCTCCACTAACCCCAATTCTATCCTTAGTGAAAAGAGGAACTTGGATTGAAAAAGAACATATATATATATTAAAATTTCCATATATATATATTAGGTTGGTGCACATGAAATGTCCAAAATGAGAGTGCCACCTGCAAACTCTCATAAAAATAGGAAGCAGTTAACTGCCTGTCAATGTAGTTCTCCCCAGCATTGACACATTTCTGCCAATGGATTAGAGTCTGTGGATCCCATGGTGATAAAACGCTGTAGTCTTTGATGCAAATAAGGCGGCAATGACTTGAAACACAGCTGTCATTTGAGGACTTCACCACGAAATGGTTAAGATGCCAGAAGAGATGATAATCCATGGGAGCAAGGTCAGGGGAATATGCAGGGTGCAGCAGTGTTTCATAGTCCAACTGGTGGATTTGTTGGATTGTCCTTTGTGAGATATGTGGGCAAGCATTGTCATGCAACAGAAGGACCCCCATGCCTGTTGACCAAAACTGGCTGTTTGGTATAGAGCTTTCCATGCATTTGCAGCATTTCAGCACAATAACGGTCCAAATTGATGGTCTCACCTGGTCAGAGAAACAAATGATGGATCATGACTGCAGCAGACCACCATATGAGAACCAGCACTTGCTGTGGGTGTAGGGGTGTTTTGGAGCAAAATTTCTGCTTGGAATTTTGCGAACCTTCAGTGTATGGTATATTCATTCGCAGTACCCTGCCCAATTGCCACATTAATGCTTTGAGCTGCTATACATGCAGAATGTCTAATTTTGAACTCATGCAGAAAAATTGCAAGCAACTGGGCTGTCTCCATGGTCCACTTTGGCTGAAGCCTATGCACTCGTGGTTGAACCTCATCACGAAATGAGGGTTGGGTTGTTTTACCTCTGAGCAATACTTTTTGCACAACAATGGGTTAAATGGCCAGGTCACAAGTGCCCCGAAGACTCAAATAAGGTTGGGGACCCACTGGAACAGCTGTTGGGAGACAGATGGTAACCTCCCATTAAGGCCATCCAGTATTCTTTTAACGTGCACAGGGTATGGCTCTCTCACATGAGGCCATGGCTTAATGTCCCACCCAATGGATGTTGGCCTTTCCAAGTCCATCGGTGTCCTCTACTGACCATGGGCAGGGCAGGGATTTTTTCGGAGGTATATCTCAATGCTTGCCCAGCTGGGACTCGAACCAGGGAACTGCAGAATACAATCCTGGTGCTCTACCAACTGAGCTGTCCCCAGCCACACGAAATGACACACATAATACATACACCAGATATATAACAACCTTGTGATGTATGCCATGTGACGTTGCTGGATGACACCAATCCGCTGAAAGGGTCGAACATGTCCATCTGCTGAAAGCAGACATTTCATCTGCACCAACCTAATATATATTGTGGTTTGTAAGTGGTAGCTAGGCATAAACAGGAAGGAGAGCTGTGCATGAATCCCCAGTAATGATGCATATAACTGGCCAGACCCAGCACCTTATGTCCAATTCTGCCTTCTCGTGGTGCAGGCTATTAGTTCCTATCAAGAAAGATTCTCTCTTTTGGAAGGGAACGGAAGGAGAGGTCAACCAGGTCAGTTGGTCAACCAGGTTCTGTTGTCAACCAGGTTCTGTTGAGCAAAAAATCTGCCACTGTCTATTCCATTTGCCTGTGAGTGGCCAGCCCTCGGTGAACAGAGGCACAAGATACCTTATATCGATCAGCTAGTGGATAATCCTGATCAGAGGCCATCGCAGGTACCTGAACTCTCACTTAGCTAGTTGGGCATTGCCAATCCTAAATTGGAATAATGCGTCTCAGGCAGCTCATCTGGTTCTTGAAAAGGTGGTGCCTGAAGTTCCTACCAGCATGGATTTCAGTCTTTAGCAGTGGGGGAACAGGTCTTTGCCCATGCCTGTGATTAGGGGACTGTTTGATATTGTTGGCCCTTCCTCTCTAAACCTAATTTCTTTAAAAAATCCTACTAATCATTTTCTCTCTGCAGGTATGTGAAACATTGGGACTTTACGTGGAGATTATTCTCTTGACATCCTCACACAAGAATTCCAGTGTTATAACCTAGATATTCTAGGATTGTAAGAGACCAGATGAATAGGTAGAGTTCAGATACTTAAAGCAATTTTAAATTTCTCTTTTCAGGGAGGGAGGATGGAAAGAATATCCAAGGCATAGATTTGCTTCTCGGCAGACATGCCAGTGATGCTCTTCTCAGATATGACTGCATTAACAAAAGATTTCTCACAGCTTAATACAAAAATTAAAGATTTGAATATCATCTGTTGTTACAATCCCACAGAGGACTCTGATGAGAATGAGAACGATAAGTTTTACAGACAGCTTCTGCATATTTTGCATTCTGTGAAGGAACTATTACTCTTGTGCTAGTTGATTTCAATGCTAAAGTTGTTATTGACTCTGACCTTTGGCCAGAGTTTTAGATCTCTTTGGTATTGGTAGTTCCAATGGCAATGGAGAACATCTCCTACAAATAAATATACTTAACAGTTTGAGAATAACTAACATATACTACAAACACTGGGACATTTATAAATACATATGGGTTTCATCCCATGTGTATTATATGTTGGGTTGCACAGGAATGTGATAGATTATATTTTAATTAACAGCAAAGTGGCTAATTCGGTTAAGAATCCTAAATAATACAGGGAGTCAAAATTGGGTCTGACCATTACCTGGTCAAAAGTGTCTTACAACTGAAGCTTAACCTTTCCAAGGTCAAGCCTGAAAAACTGATTTACATCCAGTGTTCCAGCTATTTTTTTCACTCTGATCAGACAAAAAAAAATATCAACTTTAGAACTTTTTTGTCAAATAACTAATGAAAGGAATTACGGGATATTATACTAAAAAAATCTTCATACAGCCATGGGCTATGGAGATCTTAATAGAATGTGCAATTTTCCTCTCCAAACATGTCTGTTCTGAGCAACACCTGCACCATTTGGCCACTGTAGGCCAATTCTAGCAAGGTCCTGTTTGACATTGTCTGTACATTGCATCCTAGGTATCCCCCTTTTTCTGACACCCTTAGGTACACTGTCATAATTCTCTTTGCCAATCTGCAGCTATGCTTACAAATGAGTAGATCAAAATAGCATTTTGATCGTTGAATACAGGACAGTAGGGAGTCTATTCACTTCTTGTTGAAATATTTGAAGTAAGTCCTTTCCTGTTGCATGGATCAGAACTGTTTACCCAACTTCTGAATATGACGTTAATAGTTGAAACATGTCAAGTTACGGTGCTCTAAATATCATTGTGTGATCCGTGCAACAGGAAAGGACTTACTTCAAATATTTCGACAAGAAGTGAATAACATCCCTACTATCCTATATTCACTGATCAAAATGCTATTTTGATCTACTGGAATAATAATAAAACAGCTTGGATAGTGATTAAGATTTTAATAAAAACCACAAATTATGTTGATCAACACGGTCAAAAGCTTTTAGAAATCTACAAAGCTAGTAACCACAGGTTTCTGAAACTTCAAACATTTCTCAAGAAGGTGCCTAAGTGAAAATATTTGATCTATACATCCATTACCATCTCTGAAATCCAAACATTTCTTCATCACGCAGTTGTCCATTAACCAAATTCTCAATTCTATTACGTATAATCATGGGAAAAAGTTTACCTGGAACAAAAAATAAACTAATTCCCCTAAATTATCACAAGAACTATGATCACTTTTTTTAAAAATAGGGATAATAATAGCTCTAGTAAAATCCTTAGGAACAATGCTTTTATCATAAAAAATATTCAAAATTTCAGTAAGCCATGTGACAACACAAATGTTACCAGGGGTGATTTCATCCACCCCAGATTTCTGCAGTTTTAATTTAGAGATAGCAAAAACAACTTCAGAATGTGATATAGGGACAAAACTAAAGCCAGTAATGTATCTATCCTCATTACATACAATGGGAGTCGAAATAATCATACTGTTTAGAACATCTCTCAATTTCAGCCCACCTGGCATCATAGAATCTTCACCTTCAACCACCTTACCATATTTATTCCTCAATCTCTGTGTACCTGTCTGTTTCTTCCTCAACAAAACATTAACCATCTGGCACAATTCCCTACTGTTGTGCTATCATGGTATGCTTTGGCTGATGTCATGGTATGCTTTGCCTATATCTGGATCTTTCAGACCTTCAGTGCTAAAACTAATTCTCTTAACCTTAGAACATTTCTTGAGCTTCAGTTGCAAGACACTTTTGAGCAGGTAATGGTCAGATCCAATTTCGGCTCCCCTGTATGATCTGGTATTCCTAACCAAACTAGCCCATTTGCTGTTAATTAAAATATAATCTATAATATTCTTGTCAACCCATCAGGTGAGACCCATGTATATTTATAAATATCCCAGTGTTTGTTATTTGCAAACCGTTAACTTTACTTATCTGTAGAAGACATTCCCTATTGGCATTGGAAATACCAATGTCAGAGGGACTTAAAACTCCTGTCCAAATGTCAGAGTTAGTACCAGTTTTAGCAATGACGTCACATAGCACAAGATAAATATCTCCTTGTTTCACAAAATTCAAAATATTTTGTAGCTGTCTGTAAAACATATCCTTTTCATTCTCATCAGAGTTCTCTGTTGGGCGTAACTATAGATGACATTTAAGTCTTTAATTTTTGTTTTAAATTTTGTTGTAAGAAATCTTTCATTAATATTATATGCCAAATTAATTAGCATTTAATTCTCGATTTTCTGAAAATAAAATATTTCACAAAAAGACATTTCTTCTAATACGCCTTTTTAGAGTCATGTAGTAAAAAAAATGTATCTGACAACAAAACTAAAAATTTATTCTAAAAAAACTAGTACACAGAAATGATTATAATGCAGATGAACAGAAAGGCTATTTCTTTCTGAATAACAAGAAAATTAATTTTCTTGTTTCACGTAAATATTTTTCCCATTTTGTAATTTTCTTCTCAGTATCACATCTTTGAGAAAAGTCCAGATCTTTTAGCCAATTATGCTGGATCATGTAAGCAAGCCAACTTTAGGATTTTTTAAAAAATAAGCAATCAATAGAAATAGGTCTTGTTACCATACCAGAATACATTTGCAGAATTTAACTGCAAATCTTATGAAAATAAAAATTTTAAACAAATTACATAATCATTCTCAAGCAGCCGTGGGCTAATTGGTCCAACCACATTCTGCAATTTAACCCTTTCCACTTGAAGGTTTTTTCGCTATAGAAAAGTAGCAACTTGAAGGTTTTTTGCTAAAAAGTTGGGTTTTTTTTACAACTAACAAAAATGAATCATACATAAATGTAAAATCAAACTCAACTTCACTGCTACTAATTTCATCATTTGGCTCCATTTTTATAACCATTACCCGCAACCACAATCTCCACAAAATATAAGTAAGATATCTAAGATGATCCATGCATATCTACTGGTCATCTTAGATATCTTATTATATTATGTGGAGATTGTGGTTGTGTGGGTAAAAACCGACTAAGTTTAACCTTTTAATGCCCAAGAATCTCAGAAAAGGGTAGAGGGTAGTAAAGACAAAGAAATAGCACCATTTGGACTAGTCCATTTCAAATCTCGGCCATTTTGGACCGCTTGGACATTAAAGGGTAAAAATAATAATTTTCATTACACACAATGCTGTATACTATGAAGTGCACATAGACAATAGATTTGCACAACTAAAATATAAAGAGGAAAGATATCTGTTTATAAACCAGTTATTGTTGCCTCTTAGTCGCCATTTGAGTTAATGCAACAAACTAAGTGGCGACTGAGACTCGCTTCTCGAGTACAAAGGGTTAATTCTCCAAACATCTGTCCTAAGTTACATCTGGCCATTGTACACCAATTCTAACAAGATCTTTTATGACATTGTCTGCTTGCCATGTCCTAGGTCTTCTCCCTCTTTCTGAGGCCTTTAGAAAAACTGTTCCTAACCCTATTCACTAACCTATAGTTATGCACATGAGCAATATCCAAACCAATGAAGTCCTTCTATTCACAATATGCTGCTCAAAGGAGGTTGCAGACTACTTGCCTAACCTCATCATTACTTACAAAGTTGAACCACCTAATGCCCAAGATACTGCATAAGCATCTAGAATTTAAGTCACGGCAGTAATCCTTATTCCTCTGTTACTCTCATCTTCTATAACCTTACATTGTTTATCCTTCAATGCCTGTATACCTGTCCATTTTTTCCACACAAAACATTAACTATCTGGTATAACTCTCTGCTGTTGTGCTGTCTAACTGGTTCCTCAGATTTGTCAGCCAAGCCATCAAGACTAAGATTCTAATCAGCAGCTAACTGATCCTTTACACCTTTATTAAGCTCTCTGTAATGCTTCTTATTAGGACTAGTTGGGTATTGATTAAGGACATTCTTGCAGTTCTTTCTTTCTGAAATAAGCTCAAGTGCCTTATCACTCAAATAATTTTGCCTCCTCTGATCCTTTTTAACTAAAAGAGTACTGTTAGTGTCAAAAAAAGCATGTTTAAAACATTTCCGTTTTTCCTCAACTCCACTAGTAAGCTAACAATGACTGTCATAATGACTAAATAACCTATTACGGTAAGCTTTAGCTATAATTGGGTCTTTCAGAGTCTTAGAATTAAAGATAAATTGTTTAACCTTAGCACAACACTTCTTAAGTTTAGGTTGCAAGACACTTAACAAGGTAATGGTCAGATCCAATTTCAGCCCCCCTACATGATCTGGTATTGCTAACAGAACTAGCCCATTTGCTGTTAATTAATATATAATCAATCATATTCTTATGCAACCCATCTGGTGAAAACCATATGTACTTAAGAACGTTGCAGTGTTTGCTATTCTCAAACAATTAAACCTTACTCACCTGTAGGAGACATTGCCCATTGCCATTGCAGCTACCAATACCAAAAGGGCATATCACCCCTCCCCAAAGGTCAGAGTCAGTACCAACTTTGGCAATGAAGTCATCTAGAACAAGGGTAATATCTCCTTTCATGACAGAATTCAAAATATCCTGAAGTTGTACATAAAACCTATCCTTCTCATCCTCATCGGCATCCTCAGTGGGGGCATAACAGAAGATAACATTTATGTCTTTAACAATTGTCTGAAATTTTGATGTAAGAAACCTTTCATTAATGCACTCATAATATCCTAGAAGAGCATCACTAGCGTGTCTGCTGAGAAGCAGACCCACGCCTTGGTGATGCTTATTGTCGTCCCTCCCTGAAAAGAGAAATTTAAGATTATTTTTAAAAGTCTGACCTTTATCTGTCCATCTGCTGTCTTGCAAGCCAAGAATATCTAAATTATAATGGTGGAATTCTTGTGCGAGGACATCAAGAAAATAAGCTCTGTGCAGATTTCTCACATTCTAACTACCTATGGAGAGAAAATGGTTAGTGGGATGTTGAATGAAACTACGTTTATTGAGAGAGGGATTGCCGACAATATCAAATAGTCACCTAATCGCAGACATGGGACAAAGACCTGTTCCCCCACTATTAAAGGCTGAAGCCATCTACACTGGAAGACTTCCTATAATGTATAATTTGACGATGCCCATAGAACAAGAGTTCAAGTGCTGCAATGCTCAGGATTATCCACCAGATGATAAAACATATCCTGTAAATCTATTCACTTAGAGCTGTTAACCCACAAACAAATAGAAAACACAGCGGAAGATCTTTCCCTCCACAACAGCCCAACAGTGCAGCAAATTCAAGATCCATAATCAAGCTCAGAGCCATTATTCAATTCTGGTTGGTGTAATGGTCAGCACCAGGCCCTGTGTGGTTGACCACTCCTCAGCAGGGTAGAAAGAGAAAAGTAGCTATAGTAGTCCAGATCAGTAGGCTACACTGATCTGGCAGCTCTCCCCTCCCGTTCCCTTCCACAAGAGAATATCTCTTTCGAAAGGCACTAACGTCCTGAACTATGAGAAGGCGGGGTCAGACATTAGATGCTAGACCTGGCCAGTTCTGTGGATCATCACAGGAGACTGGTGCATAGTTCTCCTTCCAGTGACTCTCTTATGATTTCCATTCTAAGGAAGGTTTTGCTTTTGTATTCAAGACCTAATTCATTTTCAAAAAAAGACACATGATCAGTTTTTTACTGATCATGTGTCTTTTTTTGTGATTTGTGTCTTTTTTACTGGAAAATGAAGAAATAATAAAAGAAATAAATAAGATATAACCTAATGTGATATTAAATAAAATATCCACAGCAACAAGTTGTAAGCCAGACATTCCTACGATTTTTACTGTATTTACAATAGAGGGTTTTAACTGAGTAAGGTCTAAATTATCATTTTTTACTACATTCTTCCCCTTGCTACAATGAAATGTGTTTAGCGATTTTTAATTTCCAGTATTCCAAAATGTTTGGTTTAGTGCTAAACAGAGCACCAAAATTCTAAAATTTGACAGACATTACCATTCACTTTGATGGTGATAGCTGGTTCAGACGTTGCATTCTCGGCTCCGGGTAATGTTTCTCTTGTGTTGGCATTGAGACTGTTTTACAGGTTGGGAACAGTCAGATGTTATGCTGCTTCGTATACCAGTCTTTACTGCAGAGCTTGCTTGTGAAGGTAGGTTGCAAAATGATCACTTTTGTTTCACATACACACTGCTTGGTAGAATTTTGAAGGATGAGTGGGTAATCACTGCTTTTACTATTTAGAACTATGTGATATTAACAATATAAATGTGAATTGCTATTCTGTTGTAAATATTTCTATGGGAAATATTTACAAAGTTAAAGCACTTTCTTTGTTGCAACTAGTTTTACCCTGTACCATCTTGGGGCTACTTCACGCTTGAAAGCAATAGCCTGAACCTACCTTCACAAGCAAGCTCTGTAATAAAAACTGGTATATGAAGCAGCATAACATCTGACTGTTCCCAACCCTGTAAAACAGTTTCAATTACCAGCACCGGAGGAAACATCATTACCCGGAGCTGAGAATGCAACGTCTGAATCAGCTATCACCATAAAAGTGAATGGTAATATCAGTCAAATTTTAGAACTTTGGTACTATGTTTCAGCACCTAAAATTTTTGAATATTGGTAATTAAAAATAGCTAAACACATTGCATTGTAGCAATGGGAAGAATGTAGTGAAAATGCTAATTTAAGTCTTACTCAGTTAAAGCCCGCTATTGCAAATACAGCAAATATCGTGGAAAATAAAAACTTATTCTATATTGCTGTGAATAAACAGCTCAAATGAAAGAAGTTGTAAGCTGGCCATTCAATGTAGCATAACTCTGAAAAATCGATAATTATTGATTGACTGAAAGATCAATGACTTATGCAAATAGAGTAAATCAACAGAAATGAAAACTAAGGTTTAATTATAAAATGAAATGAAATACTAACTTTAGGAAGAGTGTATATCCTACTTGATTTAAATCATTTTGCACTAACAGCAGACAGCTTCCCCACTGCCGCACATATGTGTAAGCAACAATTTGAACACCTGTTACTTCCTCCTTCTATCATGATGCTATAGGTCTTAAATTTCTATGAAAAAACATTTTTTAGTTACAGTTTTGATATGAAGAGTGGGGAAAGACTCAAAGAATCCTGGGAGTCAGAGATATGCACGCACTTTGTAATTACTTCCAAAATCTCCCGTTTATAAAAATAGCAGTATTTCGTTAATTTTCAGCAGATTTTCAAAACTTTATGGAAAAATTTCTTGATAATAGTTAAAATCAAACTTGTGAGCTTAAATCAAGTGATTGCTTCAATATAGAGTAACATTAACAACCAAATTGGCAATCTTGTATAGCGCTTTTAAAACATGGCAATCAGAAGGTTGGTTGGTTGTTTTGAATTCTATGGCACATGGGCGACTAGGCCATAATGCGCCAACAAAAGACAATATAAAAGATAAAAAGACGTATAACCCGCAACCAAATTTAAAAGAAATTAGCTAAATTGTAAAATGGTAAAACAACGAAGAACAAGTGTAAAAATACAAAGTAAAATAATAGAATACCAGGTGTAAGTGACCTGGGATATACACACAATGTATAAAGTGGTAAAATCAAAGTTGAGTAAAATATTCACTTGAAAAATATAAGTTATAACAATCCCAGGTGTAAAAGACCTGGGCTATACAAAATATTAGGTAAAATCAAAATCTATTAAAATAACCACAATATTTTAAAAAGGAAAAAACTGAGGGTAAAAAGCAAAAGGTTAAAAGATGTCCGAGTGTAAGAGGCTCAGATGCAAAATCATGAAAGTTAAAATACAATTTTCATTCAATATTAAAAGCTTCACATTCAATTAAAACAAGTTTAATGGTTAAAACAGTGTCACAAAACTCGCACTTAGGTATGTTGTCCACCCATAGAAGAAACGAATGACCTAAGCAGAGCTGAGCAAGGACAACTTCCTCCTTGCGATTCCTTGCAATCAGATGGCTTTATCAAATTATTTATATTGTAGTTTAATAAAAATATGCCTCAAAAAAAAAGAAAAATATTATTTTTAAAAGCTTGAATTATATTTAATTACCGTATAATTCCGCAGATAAGACGAGGTATAAATTTTCGTCAAAGTTTTATAGTTTTAGCATATATCTGTCCTATAAGACGACCCCAAACTATCAACGGCCTATGGATTTAGTTTAGATCGGTGATCATCATTTGGATATTAATACTGTATAGCGTATATGGAATTATGTCCTATTCGCAAACATTCACACTGATTCGGGAATTCGGGTAATGACCTTGACTATTCACAAAAGCGTTGTATGGGCTATTCTATTTTGTGGACATACCCTATTCTGTACTAGTAAATAATTACAGTTTGTCCGTTTTTTCCTCAGTAGCAATAAACATAACTTTTAATATTTATTTTGCTTTACTATTGTTTTACTATTACAATGTAATGTATTATTTACTATTACAATGTAGTGTATTATCATATAAAATAAATAATAAATAAATATCCCCTCAAGCAGCTGCTTGCCACAGGGGTCTGACAGGAGCCTGTCAGTTTATATGCCACAGTAGAAGGCCTGAGAGGATGGCAGGACCTCAGCAGAAAAACGACACATACAGCCATGCCTTAGCGTATTTAAATAATATGATAGATTTTTCGATAAGTTGTAGTAATAATGGTTTCAATTTATATAAATTTCAATCTAATTTTTTTTGTATCTGTCCTATAAGACGACCCAGATTTTGGGGGCCTTTTTTTATGATTCAACTATCGTCTTATCTGCGGAAATATACGGTATGTATTTTTAAAGGATTTAGTATTATGTATTTTTAAAAGATATATGTAAGAAGTTTTTCAAACAGCAATTTAAAAAAAATGGAAGTTTCAGGTGTTGTACAAAAAGCATCTAATGACGTTTTTGAAGTCATTGAAGATTCTGCCAACATTTATGTTTGATGATGACTGTAAGGTTTCGGCATTAGCCTGGCTAAGGAATTTGTCACCAATAAGCAGGCTGGTGCCCACCTTCCTGAGGAGACAAAGAAAGTCGAAAGGTGAAGCCAAGGAATGTCCGAAAAGCAAGACTGGCTAATGACATACATACCAAGTGATTGACAGTACTAATGTGTGTCCCCTTCACCCTCTCCTTGTCCAGGTCACATGAACTGACAATGGAGCATGGGAGGTTTGAAACAAAGGTTGTCTCCAAGGAGCTGCAACTCAGCATAGACAGAAGAGCCATCTGTCTGGTCCCTTTGTGAAGGGACATCCTTTGCTGGACCTTGGAGTTCCAGAGCCCCACAGTTTGTGGCTGGTGTTATTATTTAGTGTGTGACCAAGGTCTCATCTGGTTTATGCTGTGTAAATATATAAATTGTATATATTTGATTGCAAAATAAATTGTGTGAATAGTATCAATTGCCTAGTGCACATTTCTGGCTGCCATTTAGTCATCTGCGATCATTGTGTACCCAATACATGAGACTTCCCGACATCTCAACATGCCCTTGGAATCGTCGACATTTGGTGTCCTAGTCATTAGGTCTAAAAGGAGTGGGTACAGGCAGTTTCCCACTACGGGAATTTAGTGATTTGTTGTATGCAGTTGACTTGATTTGGGAAGATCATCGAGAGCTTTGGAGCTCAGCAACAAGATGGAGCAACATATGAGATCGCTGGATAATATGTACGATATATTTTACCAGTGCCCATATAATGGGAATGCCAGCTGATTTCAGCAAATCTCCTTGTTAACAAGTGCTTATAAGAAGCTTCAGAACGTGCCACATGAGGGCAGCACTGTTCCACAGTAAGCTAATCTACACTAACAGTAAGTATATAGTAATGTTGTCAAAGTCATATGGTAAGGAATCAGACAGATGGTTAATCAAATACAATAAACTAGAATATTTCTTGGAGAACAAACGGAAATAAAGATTCAAACTCTCTGTAATGAAAATTACGTTTAAAAATATTAGCGTTACAATTAAAAATTATCATTAAAATCCCAAAATTTCAAGTGTTTGCTCAATAATATTATTTAAAAATAATTCTTTAAAGAACAAAATTTAATTTTTTTCCAAAGCAATTCTTTACCTATTTAATAATTTAAATTACTATTGCATTAAAGCTTATTTTATTGTTAAAGGGAAATGCATAAGAAATATACTTAAGCCTTTGTCACTTTGATATTAATACCCGATTTTCTTAATTAAGCATGAAGTGGAAATTTTGCTATATAATTAATGATTAAAAGTAATAGTTTTTAAATGCAATAGGCACAAAATTTATGCTGCAGCACAGAATTGACTTTTTATATGTTAACTTTTTTATTTCAGTTACTTCTCCTGACCTATAGATCTCCTCCTGTTTTTTACTTATTTAAAGTGATGTTATTTTTTATCATGTTAATCAATGATTTTACATAAAGTAGTTCAATTTTCATTATTTTTCAGTTTAGAAGGATAAAGGTGCTCCATTTAGAATATAACACAAGGCTTTTCTCCAGATATTTAAAACTTTGTTCCAGGGTACCCATATCTCCAGGGCCCCCAATTCCTTAATCCACCTTGATTCATGCATGTATTTTTGCCATTCAAAACACTTATGTACAAACTGTTATAAACTTTAAACTTCCACATTCCATTAGTCATATACAGGACTGGTTTAAGGACAGATGGATGGATAAAATTTAGGCATTTTTCTTGAGAAAGGTTTAGAATTTAGCCTGTTTTTGTTTTTTCAAAGATATATATTTTTTTAATTTATTTAGTAATTTTTTTAATTTATATTCTGCTTTAGCAGAAAAAAAGATCTCTTCTTTCATATAGGATAAGTTTTTAAACTTGTGAATTTATCCCAATGGAATTCTTTGTTAGAGTGAATATCATCGAATTTTCAAATCAGGTGTCTTTAACATTACCTCAAGTAGTTTTTTCACTCATGTCAGCCATTGATGATGCAATAATCTTTACTCATATTTCTGCCTGTCTTATCAAATAAAATAGACCCTCAAGCAGCTGCTTACCACAGAGGTCTGACAGGAGCCTGTCAGTTTATATGCCATAGTAGAAGGTCAGTAAGGATGGCAGGACCTCAGCAGAAAAACAACACATACATCCATGCCTTACCTGGGGCTTGAGTTGGGTTGGGTTGTTTTACCTCTGAGCGGCACTTTTTTGCACACCAAGGGCTAAATGGCCAGGTCACATGGACCCCGAAGGCTCAGAGAAGGTTGGGGGAGGGGACCCACTGGAACAGCTGTTGGGAGACAGATGGTAGCCTCCCGTCAAGGCCATCCAGCGTGTTCTTTAACGTGCACAGGGTATGGCTCTCCCGCACACGGGGCCATGGCTTAACGTCCCATCCGACGGACGGCGGCCTTTTCAAGCCCATCGTGTCCCTTACTGACCATGGGCAGAGCGGGGAAATTTTGCGGAGATAAATCTCAACGCTGACCCAGCTGGGACTCGGACCTGGGAACTACAGATTACGAGCCTGGCGCGCTACCGACTGAGCCACCCCCGCCCCACCTGGGGCTTGAACCCAGGTCCCTTAGATCAGTAGCCAAGCGTGCTAACCACTCGGTGATGGGATCAAATACGAGACTTTATTTGCCATCCGTATTAACATCAATTTTTTTATGAGCCATTTTATCAGCTATCTGTGATAACATTAATATTTTATCCACAGAATGAGAATAGTGAAATATTGGCATCCATGCAGGTCTCTAGTCATTTGATGGTGACAGTATTTAATAGCTCAGAGTTGCTATAGCATTATCTTTCCATGTTATGTCAACAGGAATCTAACTCTGAAGCTGTATAACATCTAAAACATGCATCTAATGGAAAAATCTGATGAAGATAAAAATTGTAGATCCATCAGGGCTAGGTTCTTTTAGAGTAGCTTGTGTATGAGTGTGTGTAGAAGGGTACTTGTCTCTACCTTGTCAGGATGTTGCTATCTAGGTGGCCGATAAACACAAACTCAGATTTTACACATATGCACGTTGCATTTAATGAAAAACTGTGACTTAAGTTAGAGATAATCAAATTTATTTAAATCTTGATTTATCATCAATATTCGTTCAGTATTCAAAGAATTATGGAAGCTGGAATATTTGATAATAAATCATCTTGTTTTATAAAAATCATTCATAATTATCAAATATTCAAATAATCATACTGCAGAAAACTTTTAAAATGTATATCTTATTAAATAATTTGGAAAAACACTTATTATTTAAGTTTCAATTAATATCTGAGGTAAATTCTTATGATGTGAAATATCCTAGTTTCCATAATTTCTTAAATACTAGACGAATGCAGTTGAAAATCAAGATTTAAATAGATAAGATTATGATCTTTAATTTCTTTTCAGTAACATTTTTCCATTAAATGAATATTTTAAAAGTTATAGAGCTTTGAAGATAGATTCCGATTCACATAACATGGAAATTCTCTAATATTTTGGTAGGGCAGTGTAAATCAGTTCCATTTATTGTAAAGATATGCATCGTTTTGAGCTAATGGGAATAACTTTCCTTACAATTCCTGCGATATCAAAATATTGCTCATTTTTAAATGATCTCTGAATCATTTTAGTGATCTCTGAATTTTTTCCAATTACTCATATCAATGTTACGTTGCTTACATACTGCTGTAGCCACCTGTCTTGCATATCCAGTTTAGAAGAGATTCGATAGAAACTAAATTTGGTTTCATAAGTTTCACTTCTGCAAAACAATACACAATGCTTTATCATCGTTCAGACTTCTAGTTAAAAATGGCAGCAAGTAGACAGAACAGTAAATAAATAGCATATGAATAAATCCACATCAGAATCCTACTTTGGAAAAAACTGTAAACAGCACAATAGCATACATTATTAAGAAGCAAGCAAAACAACAGATCACCAGTGCCACAGCGGACAAAAATGTAACTAGTGCTGCTGTCACTTCACGCCTTGAATATGGCAAGCATTCCCATTACGTAGGCAACGGTTTTACCTTTTCTTGCCATTTAATTTATTATGGGCTGGGTTTTGACAAAGATACAGCTGGGGTTTGACACATATACAAGGAGTCATGGAATATTGTGGTATGGAAAGGACAGCTGGCGGCGTCATGAGGAGCTCAAACACATGAAGCCAAGCTACGAGTTCCTCCATCTTCAGCACAGACTTTCTAATGCAAGCACTTAACACTCCTGGCAGCAGAGTCACTGCCGCTACTAAGAGTATCAACTGACTGCACAGTATGTGTATACTACACAGGTGTAATGCAGACTCTGAGTGAGCGAATCTCACCAATCAGAACTCTGCATCAGCAGTAGCCGCTGATTGTGTTATTGTGCATCAGACTGAACTGTGCGCGAGTGGTTTTCTTTCACCTTCAACAAGTGAAAATCTTCAGTGTTTTGTTTTTTCACTTGAGCTTCCAAAAATTTTTTTGTTTGATTCCTACAATGAAGAACTTTTTTGAAGTGAACTGTCAACATAGGAGGATAGATTTCCAGAGTTCATGAACAGGAGACAGGATGAAATTGAGACACTTTTCTGTCTCAATTTCTAAATAAGTGGGGGCATGCAAGGATCTGGCATTAACCTCACTAAGGAATGGGTCGTCAATATGTAGGTTGGCATCCGCATTCCTGCCAACCTACATATTGACGACCCATTCCTTAGTGAGGATAATGCCAGATCCTTGCATGCCCCCACTTATTGTATTCCAGTCACCATTGGTGTTCCCATTATTTTGATAAACCCCTGTATGTATGTAAGGCATCTATCCTCATTACAAACATTGGGAGTAGTACTAACCACATATGTTAGAACATTTCTGAAATGTTCAGCTCACCTAGCCTTGAGAGAATCCTCACCTTCATTGACCTTACCATGTTTATCCCTCAATCCTGTATTTGTTGTTGGGTTGTTTTACCTCTGAGCGGCACTTTTTTGCACACCATGGGCTAAATGGCCAGGTCATATGGACCCCGAAGGCTCAGAGAAGGTTGGGGGAGGGGACCCACTGGAACAGCTGTTGGGAGACAGATGGTAGCCTCCCGTCAAGGCCATCCAGCGTGTTCTTTAACGTGCACAGGGTATGGCTCTCCCACACACGGGGTAACGGCTTAACGTCCCATCCGACGGACGGCGGCCTTTCCAAGCCCATCGGTGTCCCCTACTGACCGTGGGCAGGGCGGGGAATTTTGCGGAGATAAATCTCAACGCTGACCCAGCTGGGACTCGAACCTAGAAACTACAGATTACGAGCCTGGCGCGCTACCGACTGAGCCATCCCCGCCCCCTCTCAATCCTGTATGCTATCCTGTTTCTTTCTGCACAAAATCTGATATAATTCTCTGCTGTTATGCAGGTTAGCTGTTTCCTCTGTTTTGTCAACCAAGCTATCAAGCCAGAGATTATCAACTGTTAACCTATCCTTTACATGTTTATTGAACTCTATGTAATGCTGTCTGTTAGGACTAGTAAGGTGTTAATTCAGATTATTCCTGCAATTCATTAATTAAGAAATAAACTCCATACATTATCCTTAAAATGACTTTGTCACCTCCACTCCTTTTTGTCCAAAGGGTACTGTTAGTTTCGAGAGAAGTCTGCTTAAACTCATGCCATTCTTTCTCAACATCAGTAGTAAGCAAACAATGATTGTCATAATGACTAAGTAAACTATCATGTTATGCTTTAGTTATATCTGGATCTTTCAGAGCTTCAGTGTTAAAGGTAATTCTCCTAGCATTAGGATATCATTTCTTAAGCTTCAGTTGTAAGGCACTTTTGACCAGATAATAATCAGATTCAATTTTGGCTCAACTATATGATCTATTATTCTTAAACAAACTAGCCCATTTGCTGTTGTTAATATATAATCAATCATATTCCAATACAACCCATAATGTGAAACCCACATGTACTTATAAAAGTTGCAGTGTTTGTAGTAAGTGTTAGTTAGTCTCACACCATAGCTTTACTTACTGTAGAAGACATTCCTCACTGACACTGCAACTAATAATACCAAAGGGAGCTATCACCACTGCCTGAAAGTCTGAGTCAGCATCAGCTTCAGAACTGAAATCACCTAGCACATGAGTAACGTATCCTTTCTTGACAGAATTCAAAATATCCTGAAGTTGTCCATAAAACCTATGTTTCGCATTCTGATCAGAGTCCTCTGTGGGGGTAGAGCAACAGATTAACATTCGTCTTTAATCTTAGTTTTAAATTTAGCTGTAAGAAATATTTCATTAATGCAGTCATATCCTAGAAGAGCATCACTGGCATGTCTGCCAAGAAGCAAACCTACACCTTGGAGATGCTTTCCATCCTTCATCTCTGAAAAGAGAAATTTAAAATTTCTTTAAGCATCTGACCTTTACCTATTCATCTGATCTCTTGCATGCCAAGTATTGGTTATAATGCTGGAATTCCTGTGTGAGGATGTTAAGAGAATAATTTCTATGCGATGTCTCACATTGCATGTATTTGTGGAAAGAAAATGTTTACTATGTTTTTTAAAACTAGATTTATTGAGAGAGGCAGGGCCAAAAAGTAAAAGTGCAACATATTATGAGTGTTAGTAATAAGCTTTAACAAAAAGAAAATCTAAAAGTGTGTTGCATGAAGCTATTGATATGTTTTCAGGTTTTTTTACCTCTGAGCAACACTTTTTTTGCACAAAATGGCAAGGTCACAAGGACACAAAGCACTCAGATAAAGTTGGGGAAGGTGACTCATTCTACAGCTGTTAAGCGATAGATGGTAGCCTCCTGTCCTGGCCCTCCAGTGAATTCTTTAACAGGTACAGGTTATGGCATTCCCACACAGAGGGCTACAGCTTAATATCCCATTTGAAGGATGGTGGCATTTTTAAGCCCATAAATTCCCCCTTTCTGACCAAGGGTTGGGTGGGGGTTAGGGAAGATATATCTGTATTCTGGCACAGTTGAGAATTGAACCTGGGAACTGTAGGTTATGAGCCTGGTGTCTACTGACTGCACCACCCCACCTCTAAATGTTTATGAGCATTAATCAATTTTATAATTAGCTACAATTATTACATTATTCTGAAGTCATAAAATTTTCACTTTTAATAAGTTTTAAAAAGTTTTAAGACATTGCCACTTAAAGGCCATTACTTTGAAGCCTCCACATGAGTGCTGTGGTACTGCACATGTCTAGATTTCACTTCATCTATAGGGGCCTAGATCTGGCTTGTAACTCATATATGAGACCTGTGAAACTGAGAACTCAGCTGTAGTCACACACATTTATTCATTACTTTTCATTTAGCATAAATACAGTAAACTGACTGAATCTCAATACCAAAAACATATTTCAATATTAAATATAGAAATGGATGCAAATATTGCTTAGAAATGTTAAGATTTATCATATGTTGAATAATTTATCTTATAATAGATGAATACTGTTTGTTAATATAATAAATCTGCAAACTTACCACTGAGTTATTGTAAAGAATATTTTCTTTTGAAAGAGAATCAAAATCACTGTAAAAATAAACATTACATTATTAAAATAAGATTATGTAATGTGTGCAACAAATTCAAAATTTAGAACATTAAACTTTTTTATTAAATAAGAAACATTATAAATGCAAATTTTCAATATATGGAAATACTGCATAAAAATTTCCCTTGCTAGATCAGCAGATTGGTTGGTTGGGGTTTTATGGTGCATCAGAACCTAAGGCTATAATATGCAATGGATTGGCAGAAGATTTATTACTACAGAAGTCAAAAGCAAGTCTAGAATTTAAAGACACAAAAAGAGTATCAGCTTAAGAAATTTAATTAATAGTAAATAATTTAAGTAAGCACAAAGAATTTCTATTTAGTAAAATATTGCTTTTAGTGCTGAAACTTTAGAATTTTTGTCTACAAGTTTTAAGTTCCAAATGGAGAAGTGTAGCAATTAACTGAAGAAACAATTACAAAACTCATATACTGCATGAGATGCATTTTTTTAAGTAAAAAAGTGAAAGCTCACAATTATCTACATTTCTTTAAATATATTTAACAAAAACCTTTTTTTATATAAACATATTTCAGGGCAGTTACAAATACTTCTAAAAAAAATAAGTTGCCACAATTGAATATAAGTGAATTCTTCAATAGCTACTGTTCATAAAAATTCTATCTTAACAACTACATAGCTGATATACATGTTTAAATGTAATTTAATATGAACAATCTTACTGTAAATTCCACACTTTTAATGTGGATTTGTTTTTAAAAACCAATTTTCACTAATGCCATGGTGTCCCTGTGGTTAGCTTCTTTGAATGCAAAGGGATAGCAAATTCTGATTAAGGCATGGATGTTACCTTAATCAGGTATTAAGATTTATTTCTGAAATGAATCAAAATCAATACAAATAATTTACAAAATAAATCAAGATCGGGAGATTCTGATTTATTTTGTCATTCTGTTGAGATTATACCTTGCTCACAATATTTGTCATTCTTTTGAGATTATGCCTTGCTCACAAATCTTCTCTAAGGTATATAAAATTTAATCCCTTCACTACAACTGGGGTATAATGTTCCATTACAATGTTTCGAACTGGTAGTGGAAAGGTTAAGAGGCTCCTGTCAGACTTCAGTGCAAAGTTGGTTGTTGAAGAGTAATTTATTATTTTTTGATAACTTTTAAAATTTTCATTGTAAACAAGTCATTAAAATTATGAGGAACAGATATGTCCACTTTTTTTTATAGGGGAATGGGGTGGGGAGGGGAATTTTCAATCAATTTGGCCTATTGATCAGATTTTCTGTGGCCACTTTTTTATTTTTATTTCCAACTATGTTGAGGAGTGAACATTACATGGTTTTGTGCTACTATTTAACTCATTCATACATAAAAAAAATATAATAATAAATATCCCCTCAAGCAGATGCTTGCCACAGGGATCTGACAGGAGCCTGTCAGTTTAATATGTCATAGAGAAGAATCTGTGAGGAAGGAGAGACCTCAGCATAAAGACAACACAAACATCCTACCTTACCCAGGGCTCGAACCCAGGTCACTGATCAGTAACCAAGCACACTATCTACTCGGCTGTAGGATAGCGAACTCATACTGGCTTTCAATCAATGGATCCTGAGCTCACTACATAGTGGCCTCTGTTAGTAGAAAAGACACAGCTGTGATTTCTACATATTTTGTTTGGATGTCAGCTCCAAGTCAACATATACACACAGGACAGCTTATATCAGCTGGGGGATGATCTTGATCGGAAGCCATTGCAAGTATCTGAACTCACATTTCTAAAGTCATTGCTGATTCTAAACTGAAATAACATATCTCTAATTCTTAGAAGAGTCCACAGTAAAAACATGTATGATGTTTTTAAAAGCATTTGTGTCATAAATCCTTAACCTTTCCAGGGTCCAGCCTGAAAAACTTATTCACATCCAGAGGTTCAGCTATTTTTTCACTATGATCAGCCAAAAAAATTTGACTTTAAAACTTTTTTGCCAAATAATTAATGAAAGGAATTATGACATCTTTTATGCCATATTAATCAGCATTTAATTCTGAATTAAAGGTAGATTAAGTTAATTCTATAAACATTGTAAGTGCGATAATGTGTCGCGATACCACGTGACTTACTAGTCACATGGTATCGCGACAAACAATTACAGAGTTAACGTAATTTATCTTTAATTCAGCACACTGTGCTGAATTAAAAATAGCAATATTATATAATATATTCATATTTAATTCTGGATTTGCCGAAAATATAATATTTAACAAAAAGACAACTAATTTTGTTTTAATAGGGCTTTTATAGAGGCATGTAGTAAAAAAAAAAATGCATCTGGCAATGCAAATAAAAATTCATTTAAAAAGAACTAATAGAAATGATTATAATGCACATGAATAAAAAGGGCTACTTATTTCTGAATAGCAAAAAAATTAATATTTACTTGAAGCAAGAAAATTACTTTGTAATTTTTTTTCTCAGTACCATACTTTGAGAAAATTCCAGGCTTTTTGCCAACTGTGCTGTGTCATATAAACAAGTCAACTTTAAATTTTTAAAAATATAACCTATCAACTGAAATAGGTCATGTTATATACAAATTAAACAGAATTTAATTACAAATTTTATGAAAATAAATAATTTAAGCAAACTTTAAAGTATAGTAATTTTAATAAGCTTTTTTTTACAACGATGAAGTGAAAAAAATAAGTCGACTATACAATTAAGGCTTAATTTGGGAAAACCTGATGAATAAAAATAATTAAATTATATATTCATTGAAAGTAAATTTCTTCCCAAATAATATAGTAATTACATGGAACAAAATTTTTATTTCTCTTAATGTTTTTTTTTTCATTGTGGTAGATTTTAAAACATTGGCCAGCATTATACAAGGTTACTTGGCTTCCTCATAATAATGGGATTTTCTGTCCAGTTTAAGAAATGGAGGAAGTTTCTTGGCTGCTTTTTTTTTTACCAAACATTACGATTTTTTTTTTTGGTTGTTAAATTTTGATTTTTGCTAAGTGCCAAAAAAGTCAGTCCACTAGAGCAAAAAAAAAAATTGCATACATCATCAGAATGGCACAATCAAAATATTGAGAGGGAGGGCTTTAAAAATCATTCAATATGAACATAAAAACTTGTAATTTAAAAAACAATGAAATTTTGTTGAAGAGAGGGGGGAGTAAAACAATGTCTCAGTAATTTTTAGTGGGGGGAGGGACCTTTCCTGAAATTGTCCTGTCACAAGAGGACTGATATCTGTGCGAAAGAAGTACTTTTTGCTTTCATATCCAAGACCTCGTTCATTTCCAGAAAATGATGCAGATCAAAGTTTTTGATTATTTTGCAGTTTGGGTTACTGTGTTGGGTTAATTTACATCTGAGCGGTACCGTTTTGCACACCATGGGCTAAATAGCTAGGTAACAAGGACCCCAAAGGCTCAGGGAAGGTTAGGGGAGGGAACCCACTGGAATAGCTGTTGGGAGACAGATGGTAGCCTCCAATCAAGGCCATCTAGCATGTTCTTTAATGTTCACAGGGTATGGCTCTCCCGCACATGGGGCCATGGCTTAATGTCCCATCCGACATATGGCGGCCTTTCCAAGCCCATCGGTGTCCCCTAATGACTATAGGCAAGGTGGGGAGTTTTGCAGAGATAAATCTCAACGCTGACCCAGCTGGGACTCGAACCTGAGAACTACAGATTACAAGTCTGGCGTGCTGCTGACTGAGCCACCCCACAACTCAACTTGCTGGCTTCATTTTTAAGAAGGCTCATGTTACATATAGTTTCAGTTTTAAGAATGGGAAAGATGCATAGAATGCTGGAATAAATGATATAAATGATAAAAATAATTCTGGGAATACTGGAATAGGTTTATGGCAGAAAAGAGTGCAAAACAGGGGGGGGGGGGGATGGTGGTATGCACTTCATAATTACTTCCAAAATCTTCCTTTTTTTTTAAATGACAGTTTTTATAAATTTTTTTGGAGATTTTTGCAAATTTAAGGAAAAGTTTTCTGATAATAGTTCAAATCAAACTTGTGAGCTTAAATCAGAAGGTTGCCTTGGTGACCCAGGAAGGGTTAAAAATGGAGAAATAGGTCTTTTCCCTGTGTCTTGTACCTTTTATCTCTGAGCAGCACATTTGTGTATACAATAGGATAAATGGCCAAATAATAAGGTCCCCAAAGGCTCAGAACTAGGCACAGGTACAGAAACCCACTCAGCGGTTGTTAGGAGATGGAAGCTTCCCATATAGGCTAACAACAGTTTTTATTTAACGAGCTCTGGTATAAATCTCCTGCACATTGGTTTCAACATCCCATCTCATAAGTGGCTACCTTCCCAAGCCCATGAGGGTTTTCTTTTCACTAAGACCAGAGTGGGAGTGGATAAAACTTCAACACATACACACTGTGGATTCAAACCTAGAATGTCAGATTGGTAGCCTGGCACATTACCAACAAAGCCAGCCCATGCCCCACTCTATATATGTGATTTCACCACCTATTGTATGTTACTTATTTCAGAGCCAAGAAAATCTTTTTTGCTTCTATATCCATGACCTCATTCTAAGGAAATGACAAAAGGCCAAAATTATTTGATTGGAAAACAAAGAAAAAATAATAATAAAATAACCTAAAGAGAGGTTAAAAAAGATATCCACAGCATCAAGTTGTAAGACTATTATTGAGTTCAAACTTGTGAACTGATCAGAAGACTGCTTGAATGTGGGGGGAGATCTTTAACTTTACATATTTGTAAAATAAAAACAGGTGTATAAAATTCAAACGGGGAATTTATATCAATAATAAAGAAGCACAGATGTCCTACAGACATGGAACTCATGAAATAATAAGCTGAAAAAAAATGGTTTTGCCAGTAGGATTCGAACCCATATGTCTCCTGGAAACGTGTTATGCTAACCAATACATTTTCAATAGCTAAAGTTTTTTCTTCAGCTGGTATGACTTATAAACTTTCCCACATTTTTATTTGTTTCGTACAGTGGCACCATCTGTTGGGAAAGGGACAATTGTGTTGTCACATAGGATCATTATCATCCTCAAACAGTCATGGGCTACGGAGGTCCAAACAGATTGCACAACTTGCCTTGTGACCACTACCAGCTACAGATATGCGTTACTGAGCTCCCGACTTTGCCTTCGAGTAAGTTTTTTGCTGACTCTTTGGTTCTGTTGACTTCTGTAGTCTTCAACTGCCTGTTGCTTCCTGTTGCAGCACAAGGGATTCTTCTGCTGCCATTGGTAGGTGTGTTTTCTATTCCTTCACTACTGTAGTTATTTATTTTCTTTCTTAGTTTTTTAGCTAACTTTTAGAGTTTATACACTATGTTGAAAAAATACTATGTCCAGACACTTTTGTCCAGAAGTTTTCAGACACTTCCATGTTATGTGAATGGAAAGCCACTTTCAAAGCTCCTTAACATTGAAAATAAACCTTTTACGCAAAAAACGTTATTGGCGATAAATTGTAGATATCACTCAAATCTCTCTAAATATATTTCCTGCAATATTTGTTTAATATTTAAAGAATGAATGGAAGCTGAAGCCTTTATCTTCAACTTTTGACACTTGTGAAAAAAAAACTTCAATAGATAAAACACAACTCTTGTAACAATTCATTCACTAAATAAAATAAATCACACATAAATTAAATATCTGAAGTTTGTATGACAATTTTTTAAGATTTCATCAATTTGGAGGCAATGTGACAGTGTCAATTTTCAACAATCTTTGATCAATATTTAAAGAGTCATTGAAGCAGGGCCATTTAACAGCAGATGATACTTTCACATTGCCTCCAAATTGATGAAATCTTAAAAAATCATCATACAAACTTCAGATATTTATGTTAGTGAACAAATGTTAAAAGAGTTGTGTTTTATCTATTGAAGTATTTTTTAATAAGTGTCAAAAGTTGAAGATAAATGCTTCAGCTTCCATTCATTCTTTAAATATTAAACAAATATTGAGAATAATATATTTAGAGAGATTTGAGTGACATCTACAATTTATCGCCAATAACAGTTTTTGCATAAAAGGTTTATTTTCAACATTAGGCAGCTTTGAAAGTGGCTTTCCATTCACATAACATGGAAGTGTCCAGACACTTTTTTCAACATAGTATATTTGTGTACTTGCTTGCTTAGCTTAATCATTACATTTCAGAGATTTGATTGTTACTGATATAATGATGCGCTCTCCTCTTGGTTTCAAGAGGAAGAAAGGTGGATCAGTCACCTCTCCTGACATATTATGATCAGATCCTCCCCCCCTATCCTAAGCATACCACAACCAAGTGCATTGTTATCACAGTGCCTGCTTCTTGCCCTTCTGAGAAGCCTGCTACTGCTGGTAACTTGCCACAATGGCCTCGCTGGACCTATTCTAGAGAAAGGATTTCTGCCACTCTTTCTCCAGACAAAAAGCCTTGCCATACGCACTCAAACTCAGTGCCTAGAAGCAAGATTCTTCTTAGGTCCCCCTGTATGTGGTTCAGGCACCTCAGGCAGTTCCTCTGAGGTGCCAGGTCTCTCCACTGCTGCCTCCACCACTGTCTAAGAGTGATGTGACCTACTCTTCTGCTGCTGACATTACTCCAGGTACCTCTTCTGCTACCCCAGCAATGCCTCCCCCTGTGCCTCAGCCGTGTCTCATGAGGCCCCAGTGGTGGATGATGCTGCAGCTCCTGATAGTACTACAGCTGCACCTTCTACTGCCAGTCCTCCCCTGACAGATATGCCTGAGGATGAGCAGCTCCTCGTCGACCTGTCCAATGTCATGGACATTGATCTCAAGGTGTCTGAGATCTCTGACGATGGATTTATCATTGTCAGCCATAACATGAGGAGAGCTGACCCTATACCTCTTATTCTGTCTTCAGCCAACTGACAGCCACTCAGATCCTACAACCCAAACCCCATCTCTGTCCCTGCACAAAATCCTTGAGGCTGCAACTTTCATTAAGATTCTTGGTGAGCAGATTGTAGAGTCCTCCTACATGGAGACAGGAAACTTATAGGCCAAGATCAGCTGTCCTGACCTTGCCGATAACCTACTGGTCACCCTGGGTATCCCCCATAACTATGGATTACGCAGTCACATAGTCAGCTGCAGGGCCTCATTGAAGATATTGATACCTCTCTCATTGATGAGGTGATCCTTGATGCTCTCTCGGATCAGAGAGTGACAGACCAGTTGCCATTGAGCTGAAAGGTGCATCCACTGCTCTGTAGATTTCCAGACATTCTCCATGCTAGAAGGCTACATGCCGTGATCAGAACATACCTAAACCATCGCCATGTCTGCCAATGACTTCTATGATCGAGTCGTCCCTGTTTGCTCCACAGCTGGAAATACACTCTTCCCTGACATTTCACTTTGGAGGAACAGTGATCTTATGATCAATATCACTATCCCTTCTCAAGGTCGAAAGAGCAACTCAGATACAGTGGCCATCAGGCTTCTCTCCACCTCCTATGTCACTGCATGATATGAGCAATGTATTGAGCTTTACAACAATGAATCTGTTGATCAGTAGAGGCTATGTGCTGCTTCTACCTTTCCCATCCCTGATCCTGGCATCACCAGAGGTTTATGTCTCCCACACACCATCCTTGAGGCTGCAACTTTCATCCACAGCCTAAGAATGGCAACTTTGTCATCCTTTATGACTTGAAGTCAGCCTTGGAAGCTATACAGAAGCGAGACAGCAAGAGCTGCAACCCCTTCCTCATCCAGAAGATCATGGAAACTTGCCCCAAGGTCACTTCAGCCAGTATCATGGTCCATTTTCAGTGGATCCCCTCCCATGTAGGGATAACTGGCAATGAGCTCGCTGATCGGATCACAAAAGAGGCGCTAGAGAGTCAGAAGTGTGTGGCTAATTACCCTCTCTCTCTCTCAGCGACTGCAAGAGTTTTGCCTCAGAACTGATGAGCCAATACTGTCTTGACCAGTGGCAGAGGGACTCCAGTTGTTCCTTATTCAGGTACCTGGTTGACCCTTCTCTCTCACTGCTCCTAACCTCGGAAACCTCCACAGATCTGAGAAGACCCTCCTTCACTGTCTGCAAGTTGGGGTCATCTACAGCAACTCTATGCTTCACACTCTCAACAGAGCATATAGTCCCAAATGTGCCACATGTAGTTAACCTGAGACTGTTGATGTTCTGCTCAACTACTCCTGCTACAATGCTGGAAGAGAAGCTTTGTTATGGGAGCTTCTTGCTATCATAACCACCGACTACTCCATCACCTCCCTTCTTGGTAACCACCATAAACTGAAGCAAATGCACTTCTGACTAGTCACTGATTGCTTTCATAGCACTGGCCTCTTCTTCAAGGTCTAAAGTTTTCTTTATTTCTTTCTCATGATTAGTACGCTTAATAGTTTCGTTAGATACCTGAGAGGCAGTTTCTTCTGCCTCTGCTAACTCGCCCTTCTGTTGTAACTGGTGTAGGGAGCCCCTCATTGGAGGCTAATTTCACAATGAACTTACAACACCTTGCACCTTGAACAATTTAGTTCTCCAAACATATCTATCCTGAGCTACATCTGCTACTCTTGGCCACTGTACACCAATTCTAACAAGGATTTTGTTTGAAATTATCTGCCAGTCACATCCTAAGCCTCCCCCTTGGAGGCCTTTAGGCACACTGTTCATAACCCTATTCACTAATGCATAATTATCCATACTGGAAACATGGCCAAACCAATGGAGTCTCTCTCTGCATAACATGTTGCTTAAAGGAGGTCATTAACTCCTTTGCCTAACCTCTTCATTACTTACAAAGTTGAACCACCTAATATCCAAGATACTGCGTAAGCATCTAGAATCAAAGGATCAAGTTTCCTGTTACCTTGCTTACAAATGATCCATGTTTCACTACCATAACTAACTTTAGAAAAAACCAAACAATTATACAGTCTAATTTTAGTCTGAAATTGGGTCTGATTTTAGCCGAAATTGGGTCTGACCATTACCTGGTTGAAAGTGTCTTGCAGCTGAAGCTTAAGAAATGTTGTGCTAAGGTGAAGAAAATTACCTTCATCACTGAAGATCTGAAAGATCCAGATATAGCCAAAGCATACCACGATAGGCTACTTAATCATTATGACAATTGTGGTTTGCTTACTGCTGAAGTTGAGAAAGAATAGGATCAGTTTAAACAGGGTTGGGTTGTTTTACCTCTGAGCAGCACTTTTTTGCACACCATGGGCTAAATGGCCAGGTCACATGGACCACGAAGGCTCAGAGAAGGTTGGGGGAGGGTACCCACTGGAACAGCTGTTAGGAGACAGATGGTAGTCTCTCGTCAAGGCCATCCAGCGTGTTCTTTAACGTGCACAGGGTATGGCTCTCCCGCACACGGGGCCACGGCTTAACGTCCCATCCAATGGACGGCGGTCTTTCCAAGCCCATCGGTGTCCCTACTGACCGTGGGCAGGGCGAGGAATTTTGCGGAGATAAATCTCAACGCTGACCCAGCTGGGACTCGAACCTGGAAACTACAGATTACGAGTCTGGCGCACTACCGACTGAGTAACCCCCGCCCAGTTTAAACAGGATTTTCTTGAATGCAACAGTACTCTTTCGGGTAAAAGGGAACAGAGGAAACAAAATTATTTGAGTGATAAGGCTATGGAACTTATTTCTGAAACAAGAAAGTGCGGGATTAATATGAATCAAGATCCTACTACTCCAAACAGAAGGTATTACAACAAGCTTAATAAACATGTAAAAGATCAGCTGATAAGAATCTTTGGTTTGATAGCTTGGCTGACAAAACAGGAAGCAGCGAGACAGCACAACAGCAGGGGGTTGTACCAGAATATTAATGTTTCATGTGGGAAGAAACAGAAAGGTACACAGGGATTGAGGAATAAATATGGCAAGGTGGTTGAAGGTGAGGATTCTGTGATGGATAGGTGGGCTGAGCATTTCAGAGATGTTCTAAATAATGTGATTATTTCTACTCCCATTGTTTGTAATGAGGATATGCATTATTGGCTTTTATGATGGCCCTATATCACATTCCGTAGTCATATTGGCTATCTCTAAATTAAAACTGCATAAAACTCCAGGGGTAGACGAAATCACCACTGAAATGCTTTGAGCTGGGAACATTTGTGTTATCACACGGCTGACTGAAATTTTGAATACTTTTTATGATAAAGGGTTGTTCCTAAGGATTTTACTAGAACTATCATTGCCCCAATTTTTAAAAAAGGTAATCACAGTTCTTGTGATAATTATAGGGGAATTAGTTTACTTTCTGTTCCAGGTAAAGTTCTTTGCATGATTATACTTAATAGAATTAGGAATTTGGTTGATTAACAACTGCGTGATGAACAGTATGGATTCAGAAGTGGTAGGGGATGTATTGATCAAATATTTTCACTTAGGCAGATACTTGAGAAATGTTTAGTTTCAGGACCTTGTGGTTGCTAGCTTTATAGATTTCAAAAAGGCTTTTGACTCTGTTGATCGACATAATTTGTGGTTGATTGTTAGATCACATGGAATACCTGATAAGTTAGTGTAATGAGAGATCTCTATAATAACACTTAGTCATGTGTGAAGTCTTGCAGTAATTGATTTAGTATTGCTAGTGGAGTTAAACAAGGGTGCATTTTGTCTCCTATTCTCTTTAGTTTAATTATTGATTATGTAATGTGAAATTCTTTGCAAGGGAAAGATTTTGGCCTTAAATGGTCTAGAGATTTCAAAATTTCTGATTTAGATTATGCAGATGATTTGGCCCTGTTGGCTACTGATGTTGATGAAATGAATTCATTCATTAGGGGTGTTGATGAGACTGGTAATAGAGTAGGTTTGGTGATAAACAGAGAAAAAACTAAAGTGATGAAAATTGGTCAGGCAGATGGTGCTTCAGTTGCTTTGAATGGCTGTACTATTGAGCAAGTGTCTCAGTTTAATTATCTTGGGAACTAAGTAACAGATACTGGTGATGCATGGCACGAGATAAATAGAAGAATAGGGATTACTGCTGGGAGTTTTAGGAATCTATGGAGAATATGTAAAAATAGGTGTATACACTTAAAGACTAAAATTTGGCTGTATAATAGTTTGGTTCTTTCTACGGTTAGTTATGGTAGTGAAACATGGTCCCTTTGTAAGCAGGATAATAAGAAACTTGATGCTTTTGATTCTAGATGCTTACGCAGTATCTTGGGCATTAGGTGGTTTGACTTCATAAGTAATGATGAGGTTAGAAGGAGTCATCAACCTCTTTTGAGCAGCATATCGCACAGAGACTAATCATCAGCAAAATCTAAATCAGAAATTTTCAGATCTCTACTCTTTAAAGCCAAAATTTTTCTCTTGCAGTGAATTACACACATCATAATCAATAACCAAATTAAAAAGAAAAGGAGACAAAATCACCCATCTTGAACACCAGAAGCACTACTACACCAACTGCTACAAGCCTTACAACTCTCACATAGGACTTAATGTCAGTGGCAAAGCATCCATGGAAGCAAGGAAAACAATGGTTCCCTTAAAATTCTCATTAAAGATAAGAAATATAAATTAAATATACTTAAAACGTTTTGACATAAAAGTAAAAGTATTTTCATAATTTTAATAAGTTTATTCTATCATAAAGTTTACATTTATATAATATTCTTCATATTTTTCTGTTATATTATGCTGTATAATTAACAGAAGCACCAATTTGCCAGGCTAATTGAGCTAGGAGTGTATGAAGAATCTCACTTCCTTGCTACTCCATTGGTTATCATATTTTACAGTGGCAGTTACATCTTCCATATTCAATTCACAGAATTCAACGAGTAGAAATTTCTTTCATTGGAAGCACTTTTCCCACTTCTTTGCATAATATTTCACACCCTTCTTACCACTAGAGGTCGCTAGTCATTGTGACTGTCATCAGCAATGTTGCCAGAGGTGTGCAACTATTTCAATTTAAAAAAAAAATAAATGAGATGGAATTCTCCTTTATTGTTTTATGTCCAGCTTTCTCATTACAAATCATACGAATTTCATATGTATTGATAGTATTGCTCTACTATTGAATGTAAATAAATATTGCTCTACTGTTGAATGTAAATAAATGTAAACTGTGTCCTATTGCATTCCAATGTCTGTCAGCTTAATTCTTCCGATTCACATTTTCTAAAGTGGTTTATAACTTCTTAGCTCTTTGAGCTTCTAAGCAAGCTCTTTCCACAGCACCAGTGTTAGCATATCTACTTCATAACTTCTTAGCATTACTGTTCTCATTCCCTTATAACTAAATATAATGTTATTACTACTATAGAGGACTAAAATAGAAAACATACAAAAAATGAAAATATTTTGTGATTAACATAATCTACGAGTACTAATACTACAATTTGTCGAGTCTACATTCCGTCAGTATACTGTGATACATTTCACTCACTCAATAAGTGAGATTTGTGAGTGTAGAAGAAACTGTAGAAAAGGATGGTGAAATGAAAGAACAAACCAAAGCCATATTATCCGTTTTGAAAGAGATTAAAAGTTCCTCTCCAAGGACTTCTACAAACATTCAGTGTTGGAATTGTGGCAATACTGGACACATTCAAGCCAACTGCAAAAGGTGGTGGGTACAAAGTTCAAGCCCTCTAACAGACAACAGAACCAGCATAAGCAATCTGAAGGGCAAAGGCTGGCTGTTGATTGGTTGGCCCCAAGGGGATGTTGCCTACGTTTCAGCACTACATGGTAAAGATAATGAATTGGTAGCTGATGGAACCATGAATGGAGTGCCTTGCCATATGATAGTAGGCACTGGTGCATATATAACTTTATTCAGAACAGACATAATAAAACCTCACCCAAACTGGAATGCTACATAGTCTAATATAATCCTACTAACAGCCACTGGAGATCGTGCTAAAGTCCATGGAAAGATGGAACTCAACATCAGAGTTAGTAGCTGTCTTGTACGCCATCCTGTTTACATCTCTGACATATGTGATGAATGCATATTAGGCCTTGATTTTTCTAAAGAAACATGGATTCAGCATTAGACCCAGTGACAGCCTACTCATCTATAAGACAGAAGAGATCCCTCTGCTTAGCTGAACATCTGATTCTTTATCAAGTGTGACCACAGTATTAGTGGTGGAAGACACAGAAATCCCAGCACAAAGTGAAATTATAGTCCGTGGACATCAGGCGGAGACTTCTGGGGCCTTCTGATTGGCAGTCACTGATGCCTCTGGTAAAGGAGCTTTGGCTCGTGGTATTCTGGTTGCAAGGACTTTAGTCAGTGTAGATAAAGAACAGATTCCTATCAAAGTGATGAACTGTAACAAATCCAATAGAATATTGAAAAAGGGTGAAGAATTATCAATATGTGAACCTGTTACCTGGGTAACAAGTAAAAACAAAATAGTTACTGACTCAAACCAACACCTTACAGACATCCCATCTCATCTTACTGACTTATGGAGAGAAACAAGAATATTAACTGAAGACCAAGCTGCTAAGGCCGAGAACATATTGAAAGAGTTTTCCGACATTTTTTCTGTTACATCAAATGATTATGGCCATACTAATCTGACAGAACATAAGATCAACACTGGTGATTCTCCTCCTGTCCATCTACCAGCAAGAAAGCTTCCATTGGGAAAATGGGAGGAGACAGAACAACTCATAAGGGACATGGAAGCTCAAGACATTATAGAACCATCACAGAGTCCCTGGACATCACCAGTGGTTCTTGTCAAGAAAAAGGATGGATCTACCCGATTTTGTGTGGATTACCACAGATTAAATGATATAACAAAGAAAGACTGCTTTCCTTTACCCAGGATTGATGATACACTGGACACTCTATCTGGGTCAGATTGATACTCGACATTAGATTTGAAGACCGGCTATTGGCAAGTTGGTATACATCCTGAAGACCATGAGAAAACAGCTTTCACTACAGGAAATGGACTTTGGCAGTTTATAGTGATGCCATTTGGACTTTGCAACACAGCTGCAATGTTTGAACGACTAATGGAGTTGATGCTCAAAGGTTAAAGGTTTGTCTTGGGAGGTCTGCCTGGTTTACTTGGACAACATCATCGTTCCTGGAAAAACTTTTAAAAAACATTTGAGAAATCTTCGTCAAGTGTTCAAAAAACTTAGGACATCCAAGCTAAAATCGGGACCGACTAAGTGTAAACTGTTCCAGCAAAAAGTTCATTACCTTGGTCATGTAATCACTATGTCAGGGATTAAGACTGATCCTAGTAAGATAAAAGCTGTAAGAGACTGGCCTCCACCACGAGATGTTCATCAACTTCATAGTTTTATTGGACTTTGCACCTACTCTAGAAGATTTCTCAAGGGTTTCTCCAACATCGCAAGGCCATTACATCATCTGGCAGAGGAGGGCCAGCAGTTCATGTGGACTACAGAATGTGAAGTGGCCTTTCAACAGTTGAAGCAAGCTTTTTCCACAGCACCAGTGTTAGCATATCCACAAACTGGAAAACAGCTCATAATGAATATTGATACAAGTAACACAGGAGTTGGTGCTGTATTTTCACAACAACAATACGGACAAAAAAAAAGCTATTGCATACTTTAGCAAAACTCTGTTCAAACCAGAACGAAATTATTGTGTCACACAAAAAGAACTGGTAGAAATAGTAAAAGCAATAGAGCATTTTCATCATTATCTCTATGGCCAGAAATTTCTTACACGCACTGATCATGCTGCACTCAGGTGGTTACTAAACTTCAAAAACCCTGAAGGACAAATCGTTAGGTGGATACAACGGTTACAAGAATACAATTTCTCCAACGAGAATCGAAGTGGTAAAATGCATAGGAATGCAGATGCCTTTGCAAACGTTCATGTATTGACAACTGTAAACATTGCTATAATGCAGTGTTGAAATTTGGTACTAAAGAGGTTATGCACATAAGACAAATAACATCGACACAAGCAAACAGTGATACTCCTAACATCTGGAGTTCAATAGAAATTAGAAAGACCCAAATAGATGATAAAGATATAAGGACAATAACGAATTCAATTGAAAAATCTGATATAAGACCTAATTGGGAGCAAATCTTGAGGTATAGTCCAACTACCAAAACTACTGGTAACAACCTACTGGTACTAACAAAACATACTACTGGACACAGTGGGACTCCTTAGAAATGAAAGATGGTGTATTATACAGAAGATGGGAGAATCCCACTGGATGACTGATCCGCTGGCAGATAATCCTTCCTCGCTCCCAAGTGGAATAAGTGATGAAAGATGTGCATGATAGTGCCACTGGAGGACACTTCGGTGTTAATAAGACATTAGCTAAAGCCAGGGAACAATTTCATTGGTTGAAAAGTGGGGCAGACGTTGAAAGATGGTGTAGACAGTGTGAGGCCTTGCAGCAAAGGCCCTAAGACTAGGAAATGGGGTCTGCTGCAGACATATAATGTTGGTGCCCCATTGATGTAATGGGTCCGTTTCCTAAGGCTGATGATGGAAATTACTATTTATTAGTGGTAATAGATTATTTTACCAAGTGGCCTGAGGTCTATCCCATCCAAGACCAGGAAGCAACAATTGCAGAGATGATAGTAAATAACTTGATTAGTAGGTATGGAGTACCTTTGCAACTTCACTCTGACCAAGGACGGAATTTTGAATCCAATGTGTTTAAAGGCATCTGCCAACTATTAGGCATTCAGAAGAGCAGTGCACGAGACAACTGGACATACACCTTCCATGATGTTCTTTGGAAGAGAGTTATGTCTTCTTGTGACCTTTTATATGGTCGGCACGAAGCAATGCCTGCATCCACTTCACAATATGTACAAGAATTACAACAATGACTAGAAGAAATCTATCACTCCATCAGACATAACATCAACTTAGCAAGCGAGAGAACCAAAACAAGATATGACAGTAAAACAAATGGAACTGTTTTCAATCAGGGAGATCTTTTCTGGTTGTACAATTCACGTAGAAAGAAGAGACTTTCACCAAAACTTCAGAAACCTTGGGAAGGTAAATATATGGTAATTAACAAGATTAACAACGTGGTCTATTGCATTCGTCGACATCCATCTATAAAGCGTAAGATGGATTGTTTGACCCCATTTCATCGAAGAACTGAAGAGGCTTCAGAATCCAGAATTGTTCGGGACAAACAAGACCTAAGGAGGGGACAGTGTTACAACAGATGAATGTGCTACAGTGAATTTATGATAAACGTGTCATGAGCGCTCGCATATGCTTCTGCGTGAGAATTACATAAGCAACAAATTGGAACAAAGAACCTATCTGAAAAATAGGAAAGATAAAATTGTTATGTTGGAGTTGTAGATATGTGAAAGAAGATAGTGTCAGTTTATGCATGTTAAAGTGGTTAAAAAAAGAAGTATTTTGTACGGTGAGAGCGAGGGAGGTTAATTAGTTAATTAGTGTGATCCAGTTAGTGGACAGGTAAGAAAAATAGAGATGTTTAAGAACTTAAAGATGTGTCTTAATAGGTTTTATGTAAGTCGAACTAGTAGATCTGATCTTAACTTTTCTGTTGGAAAAGTTCAATACTTGGTGTGTGTTTATTTTATTTTATTTGTAAGATTTGGTAAGGTTATTATCGATATATTGCAAATTTGTTCACATATAAGATAAGCATTGGTCTCTTTAGTTTATGTACATGTTTTTATCCATACTTTTGTATTAAATCACATTATTTTAGATTTATTGTTACTAGTTGTTATTTTTGAACTCACGCTCAGTGCTCATCCATTTAATTTGTAATAATATTAAAATATTTGAAAACAAAATAGAGGCAGTGATCTGGTTCAATTATTATTTACTGTTTTTTTTAATAATCTGCGAGGCTCTTTCTGAAAAGAGCAGAAGAAAGTTGTAAAATCTAGGGTGTTTGATACTGGTACAAATGATGTTTATATACCCAAATTATGATATGATAATTTAATGTTTCTCATCAATCAGAATGTTCCTATGAGTTCCTCTTCTAATATAATATGCATGACAGTGAAAGCGATGGAAAAACATAAGCTAATAAGTTAATGGCTATTTATTCACATAAAAAATTTTAATTTGGGTATAAATAGCCCGCCAACGTTTAGAGGGGATGGAAACACAACCTTCAGCAGTCTGAAAATTGAACTTGGGTTTTCTATCACAGCTTTAGACAGGAGAATGATTAAAAAAAATGTGCACTAAAATTATATCTCTGGTTCTATTAAAGATAGAGACTTGGTTTTCGAATGCAATACAATATTACCCAAGGAAATCCTGTATGAAAAATTTGGGACCAATCACATAATTTTCTGAAAAGTTCTGGGTCCCCAAAATTTCATAGAAGTTCATTAAACTGTAATATCACTAGTGCTGATGGCAAATGACCATGTTCACTGTTTGATGGGGACAAATGCAGAAAACAAGGGACACACTCACTGTCTTATAAAATATAGGTATTTGCTGTAGCTAGTTTTACAAAAAAAAGTTATTTTCCCTTTTTTGTCTGCTTGAATGCAGGCACTCAGCTACATTTTCTTTTAAGAAATAATTTTTTTATGGTTTATAGATAAAATACATTGTGATTTGCATTATCTGATTTATCCATTGATTGAAATTATTATTAGCGGATATTCAAGACACAAAACTGTAAACTTCATTTTCTTTGAAAGCATTCAATATCACTGAAGCATTTTGTGTTTTTAATAGTTATATAGATGGCATTACAAAGTAAAAAACAGCTTAGAATCCACATTCAGGGAATAAGATTTCAAGTAATGCAAGTCAGTGTTCAAGTTGAGAAATTAATCTACCCATTTGTAAGTTTTACAGGAAGTTAATTTATAATGAAGTTTATCCTCTTGTGTCATAATGAACATTTCATCAACTGTTTACCTTTACACTGTAAATATCTGAGATTTTAATGTATAAAACTTTAGTTTCTCATAAGTTAAGAATTACATATTACTTTATAAGGTACATTTGGTGTTTGATATGTGATAAACACAAATATCCATGCTTTAAACGGGCCTCGAATCCAGGTCCCATTTTTCAATAATCGCCGAGCACTCTAACCACTTGGATCATCATCATCATCCTCAAGCAGCCATGGGCTACGGAGGTCCAACCAGACAGTGCAATTTAGTTCTCCAAGCAAATCTATCCTGAGCTACATCTACTGCATCTGGCCACTGCACACCAATTCTAACAAGGTCCTGTTTGACATTGTCTGCCCACCGCATCCTAGGTCTCCCCCTCTTTCTGATGCCTTTAGGCACGCTGTTCATAACCCTATTCGCCAATCTATAAATATCCATACAGGCAACATGGCCAAACCAGCAGAGTTTCTCTCTGCACAATATGCTGCTAAAAGGAGGTTGCAGACTCCTTTGCCTAACCTCATCATTAGTTACAAATTTAAACCACCTAATACCCAAGATACTGCGTAAGTATCTTGAATCAAAGGCATCTAGTTTCCTGTCATCTTGTTTACACAGCATCCAAGTTTCACTACCATAGCTAACCCTAAAAAGAACCAAATTATTATACAGTCTAATTTTAGTCTTTAGGTGTATACGCCTATTTCTCCACACTCTCCATAGATTCTTAAAAGTCCCGGCAGCATCCCTATTCGTCTGTTAATCTCATGCCGCACATCACCATTATCTGTTACATAGCTACCAAGATAATTAAACCTCTGACACCTGCTCAAGACTGCAACCATTCAGATTAACTGAATCACAGCCTGCCTGACCACTTTTCATCACTTTAGTTTTCTCTCTTATTATAACCAAACCTACTCTACTACCAGTCTCATCAACAGCTTTATTGAAAAAGTTCATCTCATCAACATCATTTGCCAAAAGAACTAAATCATCAGCATAATCTAGATCAGAAATTTTCGTATCTCCAGACCATTTAAGGCTGAAATCTTTACCTTGCAGTGAATTTTGCATAACATAATCAATAACCAAACTAAAGAGAAAAGGAGACGAAATGCACCCTTGTCGAACACCAGAAGTAATGCTAAACAAATTGCTACAAGCCTTACCAACTCTCACACACGACTCAGTGTTATTACAGAGAGCTTTCATTATGTTAACTAACTTGTCAGGTATACCATATGATATCACAATCAACCACAAATTATGACAATCAACAGAGTCGAAAGCCTTTTTGAAATCAACAAAGCTAGCAACCAAAGGTTTCTGAAACTAAACATTTCTCAACAGTCTGCCTAAGTGAAAATATCTGATCCACACATCCCCTACCACTTCCGAATCCACATTGCTCATCACGCAATTGACTGTCAACCAGATTCTTAATTCTATTAAGCACAATCATGGAAAGAACTTTACCTAGAACAGAGAGTAGGCTGATACCCCTATAGTTGTCACAAGAACTATGATTGCCTTTTTTGAAAATAGGGATAACAATAGCTCTGGTAAAATCCTTAGGAACATGCCTTTATCATAAAAGATATTCAGAATTTCAGTCATCCAAGTGGTAACCAAAACATTCCCAGCTCTAAGCATTTCTGTAGTAATTTCATCTACCCCTGCGGATTTATGAAGTTTAAGTTTAGAAACAGCCAAAATAACTTCAGATTGTGTTATAGGGCCAACATTAAAGCCACCAATGCCATCTATCATCATTGCAAACAATGAGAGTAGAAATAACTACATTGTTTAGAACATCACTGAAATGCTCAGCCCACCTAGCCATGACAGAATCCTCCCCTTCTATAACCTTACCTTGTTTATCCTTCAATCCCTGTATACCTGTCCGTTTTCTACCACACAAAACATTAACTATCTGGTACAGCTCTCTGCTGTTGTGCTGTCTTACTGCTTCCTCAGCTTTGTCAGCCAAACCATCAAGCCAAAGATTCTTATCAACAGCTAACTGATCTTTTACACGTTTATTAAGTTCTCTGTAATGCTTTCTATTAAGACTAGTAGGATATTGATTAAGGACATTCCTGCAGTTCTTTCTTTCCAAAATAAGCTCAAGTGCCTTATCACTCAGATAATTCTGTCTCTTCTGCTCCTTTTTTCCTAAAAGAGTACTGTTAGTGTCCAAAAAAGCCTGTTTAAAATGATCCCATTCTTTCTCAACTTCAGCAGTAAGCATGATATGCTTACTGCAGAGCTTCAGTATTAAAAGTAAATTTTTTAACCCTAGCACTACACTTTTGACAAGGTAATGGTCAGATCCAATTTCAGCTCCCCTATATGACCTGGTATTCCTAACAGAACTAGCTCATTTGCTGTTAATTAATATATAATCAATCATATTCTTATGCAGCCCATCGGGCGAAAACCATGTGTACTTATGTATGTCGTGGTGTTTGTAATAAGTGTTAGTTATTCTGAATCCATTGAGATTACTTACCTGTAGGAGACATTGCCCATTGCCATTGCAGCTACCAATATCAAAAGGGCCTATCACCCCTCCCCAAAGGTCAGAGTCAGTACCAACTTTGGCATTGAAGTGACCTAGAACCAGGGTAATATCTCCTTTCTTGACAGAATTCAAAATATCCTGAAGTTGTCCATAAAACCTATCCTTCTCATCCTCAACGGCATCCTCAGTGGGGGCATAACAGAAGTAACATCTCTTTTGAAAGGTACTAACTTTTTGCACCACAAGAAGGCGGGGTCGGACATTAGGTGCTAGGCCTAGTCGGTTCTATGCATCATCACAAGGGATTGGTGCATAGCTCTCCTTCCAGTGACTACCTAGCTACAGGGTAAAAAAGCAAATGGGTGAAAATTGCAAAACATTAAATACATATAATTTTATAAATAATGCTGGTTTTTCAATCACATAAAATTGCTTTGGTTTTTTTATAATTTACATAATACAAGTTTTTTCAACATTATCGACATAATGGTGGTTTTGCACAGTACTTAAATGTATTAAATAAAACCACCCAGCCATCAGAATGCTATTGAACAGCTTGTTAAAAATAACTTTCCTCAATGACGGAGAGATTGCACTCTCAACCCCCACCCCTACTTCGCTACTAGACTGCATATATATTATTAATATTTGATTTAAAAGATATGGAACTACTTTCGCTCAACAATTCGGAAACATTAAGTACCAGAATTCCGTTCCAGTTCAATGATTTGAAAATATCTAGTAACAGAACGATGTTCCATTTCAGTGATTCTGAAACATTGGATAGTGGAAAGGGGTTCTGGTTCAATCATTCAGAAAAACAGTGAAACTGTGTTAGATTTAGTTGCAGCGCTTTTGTTAATTTCTTCCCCTACTCAAAATGTCACACTTCACCACTGCTCAGTGCTATAATTGAGAGCTTCCATTATGTGAACTAACTTGTCTGGTATGCATACCATACTATCTCACAATCAACCACAAATTATGATGATAAACAGAAGTCAAAAGCTTTTTGAATGCAACAAAACTAGTAACTAAAAGTTTCTGAAACTAAACATTTCTCAGAAATCTGCCTTAGTGAAAAAATCTGATCTATACATTCCCTGCTACTTCTGAATCCACAATGATCACCACAAAATTGTCCATCAACCAGATTGTTAATTCTGTTAAGCACAATCATGCAAAGAACTTTACCTCGAACAGCAAATAGGCTGATAACCCTATACTTATCAAAACAACTGCAATCACCTTTTTAAAAAATAGGGATAATAATAGCTCTGGTAAAATTCTTAGGAACCATGCCTTTATCGTAAAAGATATTCAAAATTTAAGCCAGCCACGTGTTAACCAAAACATTCCCAGATCCAAGTATTTCAGTAGTAATTTCAACTACCCCTGGGGATTTATGCAGTTTAACTCTTCCAGTGTCCAGCCCATCTGTATACATACAGAGAATCTGAATTGAGGGGCCAATGATGTATGTATACACATTTAGTACAACAAAAATATATCGTTTTTTTTTAAATAAAAATTGCCATTGTAATTTTTTTATATATAAAGGGTGATTCAAAACTCTTGGGCCAAACTTTAAGAGGTGATAGAACACATCTAAACAAGCACTTTCATCATGCAATGCATGGTCGGAACTTAAGCGGTGAAGTGCTAGGGGTGCTTTCCAGTGAACACTTATAAGCGCTGGTTTTCGCACTCGTCGTCATTTCTACCATGGATTGCAGAATCCTACAGTTGATCCTCGCACTCCTTGCACGCCCTGTAACCTGCAAGTCACTGACAAAGGAGTCCGTTTCGCACAGATACCGGTGCAATCGCTGAAAGGTTTTACGATCAGGCATGCATCTGGTCGGAAAGCGCTCCCTGTACAGTCTTTGGGCTTCCCTCGCATTCCTGTCCGCAGCTCCGTACATGAAATGCATGTCCACCTTCTCCTGATTTGTGAAACAATCCATCCAACAAATAATATGCATGCAATAAATATTCTGCAATCCACGGTAGAAATGACGACGAGTGCGAAAACCAGCGCTTACAAGTGTTCACTGGAAAGCACCCTCTAGTGCTTCACCGCTTGAGTTCAGACCATGCATTGTATGACAAAAATGGAGAGAAAATGGTTAGTGAGATGTTTAAAGAAACTATGAATTTCAGAAAATCCAGAATGAAATACTGATTAATTTGGCATACAACATGCCATAATTCCTTTCATTAGTTAGTTGGTAAAAAGGTTCTAAAGTTAAAAGTTTTTTTTGGCTGAGCATAGGCTGAAAATAGCTTGCCCCCTGGATAGAAACCTGTTTTTCAGGCTGGACACTGGAAGGGTTAAGTTTAGAAATAGCCAAAGTAACTTCAGACTGTGATATAGGGCCAACATTAAAGCCAGTAAAGCATCTATCATTATTACAAACAATGAAAAAAGAACTAAGCACATTGTTTAGAACATCACTGAAATGCTCAGCCCACCAGCCAGGACAAAATTCTTACCTTCTATAGCCTTACCTTGTTTATCCTTCAATCCCTGTTACCTAGTCCGTAGTTATTAACAACAAACTTACAAGGAATATTACGTGACACATATAACATGATGCAGAACTCTTGGGTTTTCAACTTACTATACTCTTTATTGGATGGCAAGGGATTAAGGGGACCCTATTGTGATGCCCCCTCGTTCACTTTTATCTTAACCAGTTTTGCTTAATTTACATTAAATTTATCATTTTGGGGATTTTTATTTCCTTTTTGGCATCACAGTGCTCGTTTCCAAAAGTTAGGAGTTGCGCATGCGCAACTCTGAACTTTCGATTGTCACCCGATAAAGCGCGTGCACAAGGACACTCCCCCTCTTGTGTCATAGCTTGCGCCGATTTATGCAAATGTCTTTCCCGGCGTGCAACGACACGTGCGGGCTCTGTAGCCTCTTGTTATAACCTGGTGACATGTTGGTCACAGTAGCATAGAAGAGAGGTGAGCACAGTTAGAGTAGCACAAGCACAAGCAGTGAGTTTAGTCAGTGAAGTTGGTGTCGAGTGTTGGAGTTTTGGTGAAGAGTTTGTAATGAGTTTGAAATGATGTAGTATCTTCTTCATTGAAGTTTTGGTGAGTGATTTTTGGAAATAAATTTGTTTTGTTATTTAAACCTTTTTGAGTCTTTACTAATTTTTTTCTCTTGAGCAACGTTAATTATTTTGATCAGAATTAATCTTTAAATTTTGACAATCATTTAATATTTTTGAATTCTTACTCATTCGCTCGCTGGTATTTCAAACCCAAATTAAACTTTATTTTTTGGCAATTTGTTAATTATTGCCTGGCGCCCAACCCAGCTATCCGGAGCATGAAAATAATTGGATCAGACAAAGGGTCCAAAACTTAATAAACTTTAAAAGTATATAATTCTTTGGAGTGTTACACTATGCATATTATTTATTGAATTTTCACTTCTTTTGTAAATTATGTTGATTACTTGTTATTGGTCTTCATGATTGCTTAACCAATTATCATGTATGCATCTTATTTCATTAATATATTTCCACTGTTTTAAAAACAAAATTTCTTCTCGAAGTTTTCATTTTGAATTGCACAACTAGAAAGAGTATAATATTTAAAAAGTATATGAAAAAAGATTAATGCACAAATCTACATCGTCCCGTGGCCAAGTGGTTAGTGCGCTTCGCTACTGATTTAAGGGACCAAGGTTCGAGCCCCGGGTCAGGCATGGATGTTAGTGTTGCTTTTCTGCTGAGGTCCTGCTATCCTCACAGACCTTCTACTATGGCATATAAAATGACAGGCTCCTGTCAGATCTCTGTGGCAAGCAGCTGCTTGAAAGAATTTTTTTTTTAACAAATCTACTAAGCTTTAACCTTGAAAAACAACATAAGGCAAAAAAATAACCAAATTGTTGATTAGAACAAACTTACACTAAAGGAAAAACACAATAAATAATTCAATACTTACATAAGGTCAGGCCTGTAATGATGTATAATTGCACAAAAAGCTAAGCCATCTCTCCAAGAAGAAGACATGTCTTTAATGTTTATGTCTTTATAGCCTTTGGTCACCTTTTTACACCATATATTTAAAGCTTTCAAACCTCTAGCCTCTTCCATTTTTCTCAGTTTTATTAAACGTTTTCACACTGTTTAAAAAAAACACAGAAATTTTTAATTCAGAATTCAATATATGAAATTTTTCTAAGTACTTACTGTACTTGGCTAATAACAAATTTTTTATATCTTTCTTTAAAATCTTCAAATACTCTCTCTGCTAAATTATCAAATATACTTATTAATATATAAGAAAGAATAATGCTTTTTTTGCCAGTTAGATTTATTAACACATATAGGTTAGGCACTGGAATGTGGTAGTTACATGATTGTAAAAGCCAAGTGCTTTCAACTGTACTCAGCAGTCATCATCAGGGCAGTACAAAGTCTCCAAGTTTCACCATCACAACTAACCCTAGAAAGAACCAAACTATTATACAGTCTAATTTTAGTCTTTAGGTGTATACGCCTATTTATTCCCCCTCTAAATAGATTCTTAAAAGTTCCGGCAGAAATCCTCATTCGTCTGTTAATCTCATGCCGCACATCACCAGTATCTGTTACATAACTCCCAAGATAATTAAACTAAGACAATTTTTCAAGACTCCAGCCATTCAGATTAACTCAACCACAGCCTGCCTGACAAATTTTCATCACTTTAGATTTCTCTCTGTTTATAATCAAACCTACTCTACTACCAGTCTCATCAATAGCTCGAATAAAAGAGTTCATCTCATCAGCATTATTTGCCAAAAGAACTAAATCATCAGCATCATCTAGATAAGAAATTTTCGTATCTCCAGACCAAAGTAAGACCGAAATCTTTCCCTTGCAGTGAATTTTGCATAACATAATCAATAACCAAACTAAAGAGAAAAGGAGACAAAATGCACCCTTGATGAACACCAGAAATAATGCTAAACCAATTGCTACAAGCCTTACCAACTCTCACACAAGACTCAGTGTTATTATAGAGAGCTTTCATTATGTTAACTAACTTGTCTGGTATACCATATGATCTCACAATCAACCACAAATTATGACAATCAACAGGTCAAAAGCCTTTTTGAAATCAACAAAGCTAGCAACCAAAGGTTTCTGAAACTCTAAACATTTCTCAAGAATCTGCCTAAGTGAAAATATCTGATCCACACATCCCCTACCACTTTTGAATCCACATTGTTCATCATGCAATTGCCTGACAACCAGATTCTTAATTGTATTAAGCACAATCATGGAAAGAGCTTTACCTGGAACAGAGAGTAGGCTGATACCCCTATAGTTATCACAAGAACTGCGATCACCTTTTTTGAAAATAGGGATAATAATAGCTCTGGTAAAATCTTTAGGAACCATGCCTTTATCATAAAAGTTATTCAAAATTTCAGTCATCCAAGTGGTAACTGAAACATTCCCAGCTCTAAGCATATCTGTAGTAATTTAATCTACCCCTGATGATTTATGAAGTTTAAGTTTAGAAATAGCCAAAATAACTTCAGATTGTGTTATAGGGCCAACATTAAAGCTTGTAATGCATCTATCATCATTACAAATAATGGGAGTAGAAATAACCAAGTTGTTTAGAACATCACTGAAAGGCTCAGCCCACCTAGCCATGACAGAATCCTCATCTTCTATAATCTTAATTTGTTTATCCTTCAATCCCTGTACACCTGTACATTTTCTACCACAGAAAACATTAACTATCTCGTACAGCTCTCTGCTGTTGTGCTGTCTAACTGCTTCTTTGGCTTTGTCAGCCAAGCCAAAGATCCTTATCAGCAGCTAACTGATCCTTTACACGTTTATTAAGCTCTCTCTAATGCTTTCTATTAGGACTAGTAGGGTATTGATAGAGGACATTCCTGCACTTTCTTCTTTCTGAAATAAGCTCAACTGCCTTATCACTCGAATAATTCTGCCTCCTCTGCTCATTTTTTCCTAAAAGAGTACTGTTAGTTTCCAAAAAAGCCTGTTTAAAGTGGCCCCATTCTTCCTCAACTTCAGTAGTAAGCAAACTATGACTGGGTTGGGTTGTTTTACCTCTGAGCGGCACTTTTTTGCACACCATGGGCTAAATGGCCAGGTCACATGGACCCCGAAGTCTCAGAGTAGATTGGGGAAGGGGACCCACTGGAATAGCTGTTGGGAGACATATGGTAGCCTCCCGTCAAGGCCATCCAGCGTGTTCTTTAACGTGCACAGGGTATGGCTCTCCCGCACACGGGGCCACGGCTTTACAGCCTTTCCAAGCCCATCGGTGTCCCCTACTGACCGTGGGCAGGGCGGGGAATTTTGCGCAGATAAATGTCAACGCTGACCAAGCTGGGACTCGAACCTGGGAACTACAGATTACGAGCCTGGCGCGCTACTGACTGAGCCACCCCCACCCCAAACTATGACTGTCATAATGACTAAGTAACATACCATGGTAAGCTTTAGCTATAACTGGGTCTTTGAGAGCTGCAGTATTAAAGGTAAATTTTTTAACCTTAGCACAACACTTTTTAAGTTTAAGTTGCAAGACACTTTAAACAAGGTAATGGTCAGATCCAATTTCAGCTCCCCTATATGCTCTGGTATTCCTAACAGAACTAGCCCATTTGCTGTTAACTAATATATAATCAATGATATTCTTATGCAAATGTCTGTAAATGGCAAATGTCTGTAATTGGTCTGTAAATGGTAGCTAGGTAGTCACTGGAAGGAGAGCTATGCACCAATCCCCTGTGATGATGCATAGAACCGGCCAGGCCTAGCACCTGTCCGACCCTGCCTTCTGGTGGTGCAGACCGTTAGTACCTTTCAAAAGAGATACTCTCTTGTGGAAGTGAACGGAAGGGGAGGGCTGCCAGATTAGTGTGGCCTACTAATCTGGACAACTATGGCTACTTTTCTTTTTTTTTCTACTCTGCTGAGGAGTGGTCAACCACACAGAGTCCTGGTGCTGACCATATATATACCAACCTGAAAGGAATTATGGCTGAGCTTGATTATGGATCCTGATTTTGCTGCACTGGTGGGCTTCTGTGGAGGGAAAATCTTCCTCTGTGTTTTCTGTTTGTGGGTTGACAGCCCCAAGTGAATAGATTCACAGGATATATTTATCAGCTGGTGGATAATCCTGAGCAGAGGTCATCGCAGGCACCTGAACTCTTTGCTTCTGTTTGCATCGTCAAATTCTACATTGGAGGAAGTCTTCCAGTGTAGATGGCTTCAGCCTTTAGTGGTGGGGGAACGGGTCTTTGCCCCATGTCTGTGATTAGGGGGCTGTTTGATATTGTCGTCATTCCCTTTCTCAATAAACATAGTTTCTTTAAACATCCTACTAACCATTTTCTCTCCATAGGTAGTTGGAATGTGAGGAATGCACAGAGCTTTTTCTCTTGATGTCCTCACACAAGAATTCCACCATTATAATTTAGATATTCTTGGCTTGCAAGAGACCAGATGGACATATAAAGGTCAGATTCTTGAAATAATCTTAAATTTCTCTTTTCAGGGAGGGAAGACAATGAAACATCACCAAGGTGTGGGTCTGCTTCTCAGCAGACATGCCAGTGATGTTCTTCTAGGATTCAAGTGCATTAATGAAAGGTTTCTTACAACAAAATTTCAGACAAGCATTAAAGACTTGAATGTTATCTGCTGTTATGCCCCCACTGAGGATGCCGTTGAGGATGAGAAGGATAGGTTTTATGGACAACTTCAGGATATTTTGAATTCTGTCAAGAAAGGAGATATTACCCTTGTTCTTGGTGACTTTAATGCCAAAGTTGGTACTGACTCTGACCTTTGGGGAGGAGTAATAGCTCCTTTTGGTATTGGTAGCTTCAATGGCAATGGACAACGTCTCCTACAGGTAAGTAAACTCAATGGATTCAGAATAACTAACACTTATTACAAACACCTACATACATAGTAACATGGGTTTCACCCGATAGGCTGCATAAGAATATTGATTATATATTAATTAACAGCAAATGGGCTAGTTCTGTTAGGAATACCAGGTCATATAGGGGAGCTGAAATTGGATCTGACCATTACGTAGTTAAAAGTGTCTTGCAACTTAAACTTAAAAAGTGTTATGCTAGGGTTAAAAAATTTACTTTTAATACTAAAGCTCTGAAAGATCCAGTTATAGTCAAAGCTTACCATGATAGGTTACTTAGTCATTATGACAGTCATGGAATGCTTACTGCTGAAGTTGAGGAAGAATGGGATCATTTTAAACAGGCTTTTTTGGACACTAACAGTACTCTTTTAGGAAAAAGGGAGCAGAAGAGACAGAATTATCTGAGTGATAAGGCACTTGAGTTTATTTTGGGAAGAAAGAACTGCAGGAATGTCCTTAATCAATACCCTACTAGTCCTAATAGAAAGCATTACAGGGAACTTAATAAATGTGTAAAAGTTCAGTTAGCTGCTGCTAAGAATCTTTCGCTTGATGGTTTGGCTGACAAAGCCGAGGAAGCAGTTAGACAGCACAACAGCAGAGAGCTGTACCAGATAGTTAATGTTTTGTGTGGTAGAAAACGGACAGGTATACAGGGATTGAAAGTTAAACAAGGTAAGGTTATATATAGAAGGTGAGGATTCTGTCATGGCTAGGTGGGCTGAGCATTTCAGTGATATTCTAAACAATGCGGTTAGTTCTACTCCCATTGTTTGCAATGATGATAGATGCATTGGTGCTTTAATGTTGGCCCTATAACACAATCTGAAGTTATTTTGGCTGTTTCTAAACTTAAACTTCATAAATCCACAGGGGTAGATAAAATTACTACAGAAATGCTCAGAGCTGGGAATGTTTCGGTTACCACTTGGATGACTAAAATTCTGAATATCTTTTATGATAAAGGCATGGTTCGTAAGGATTTTACCAGAGCTATTGCTATCCCTATTTTCAAAAAAGGTGATCGCAGTTCTTGTGATAACTATAGGGGTATCAGTCTACTCTGTGTTCCAGGTAAAGTTCTTTCCATGATTGTGCTTAATAGAATTAAGTATCTGGTTGACAGTCAATTGCGTGATGAGCAATGTGGATTCAGAAGTGGTAGGGGATGTGTGGATCAGATATTTTCACTTAGGAAGATTCTTGAGAAATGTTTAGAGTTTCAGAAACCTTTGGTTGCTAACTTTGTTGATTTCAAAAAGGCTTTAGACTCTGTTGATCGTCATAATTTGTGGTTGATTGTGAAATCATATGATATACCAGACAAGTTAGTTAACATAATGAAGGCTCTCTGTAATAACACTGAGTCGTGTGTGAGAGTTGGTAAGGCTTGTAGCAATTGGTTTAGCATTACTTCTGGTGTTCGACAAGGGTGCATTTTGTCTCCTTTTCTGTTTAGTTTGGTTATTGATTATATTATGCAAAATTCACTGGAAGGGAAAGATTTTGGCCTTAAATGGGCTGGCGATACTAAAATTTCTGATTTAGATTATGCTGATGATTTAGCCCTTTTGGCAAATGATGTTGATGAGATGAACTCTTTCATTCGAGCTATTGATGAGACTGGTAGTAGAGTAGGTTTGGTTATAAACAGAGAGAAAACTAAAGTGATGAAAATTGGTCAGGTAGGCTGTGAATGGTTGCTGTCTTGAGCAGGTATCACAGTTTAATTACCTTGGGAGCGATGTAACAGATAATGGTGATGTGCGGCATGAGATTAACAGACAAATAGGGATTGCTTCCGAGACTTTTAAGAATCTATAAAGATTGTGGAGAAATAGGCGTATTCACCTAAAGACTAAAATTAGACTGTATAGTTTGGTTCTTTCTAGGGTTAGTTATGGTAGTGAAACTTGGACGCTGTGTAAACAAGATAACAGGAAACTAGATGCTTTTGATTCTAGATGCTTACGCAATTTCTTGGGTATTAGGTGGTTTAACTTTGTAATTAATGATGAGGTTAGGCAAAGGAGTGTGCAACCTCCATTAAGTGGCATATTGTGCAGAGAAAGACTCCGCTGGTTTGGCCATGTTGCGTGTATGGATAATTATAGATTGGTGAATAGGGTTATGAACAGTGTGCCTAAAGGCCTCAGAAAGAGGAGGAGATCTAGGAAGCGGTGAGCAGACAATGTCAAACATGACCTTGTTAAAATTGGCGGGCAGTAGCCGGATGCAGCAGATGTAGCTCAGGACAGATATGCTTGGAGAATTAAACTGCATGGTCTGGTTGGCCCTCCATAGCCCATGAAAGAAAAATAATGTAAAAAAAAATTACATTAACAAATTAATATTCAGTGCACCATCCAAACCAGTTTTGTCCCTGCACTGTTGGATTTTGTGCACTATCCATGGACATTTTTGTAGTCAAGAGTATCTCTAATGAGCCACCCCTTCATGCATTATCTGTTCTTTGGCTGAACTAAACGAATGTTGATACTTTAGTGAAGAAAATTTAGATTTCCGGACATTTTAAAGCCCCAGACAAAATACCAGACAGATATTGAAATTCTGGACATATGTCAAATCTAGCCACTGGAGGAAGCTGGCGAACGTGGTGACCCATAAGGTCCCACACATGCTCAATGGGCAAAAAGTCTGGGGAGTAAGGTGACCATGGGAGAATGTCCACACCTTGGAGACTTTCTATCATTGCACATGCAGCATGTGGAGTGGCATCCTGTGGCATAATCAGTCCAGGCATAATGGTAAGGGTAATGCCATATGATTAACAATATCATCGATGCCCCTTCTTCATGCGTTATCTGTTTTTTGGCTGAACATAGAACAAAGGTTTCGAGCTGTATATGCTCCCACCCTATACCATTGTACCATGGTGGGGAGATATATGGTAGCTAATGGAATGAGCTTCCTTGTGTCATTGATGACAGTGACACCATGTGGATAAATGGCCATCTGACATACCGAAATAGAATCGGGACTCATCTGTGAACACTCTCCTCCATTCCGTAGTCTAAAGTTGCCTTGCTCGACAACAGGGGAGACAGTGTAACCAGTGATGTCGCTGTAACAGCAGATACCAGGATACTAGGATATAATCTTGCCCTCATTCCTGTGTCATGCAAATGTTGTCTGATGGTTTGCGTGGAGATCACGGTACCCATAGTGATCTGCAACTCACTCTGCAGCACAGTTACTGTGGTAAAAGGGTTGCGAATGGCCCTCTTACAGAGCATGTGATCTTGTCCTGTGGTGTGACATGCTGGTCCCATACCTGTCCTTCATGTCATTTGGTGCTCCATGATGTTCCATGAGACACACTGTTGCAATGTGCTCACATTGTGCCCCATGCATGTGCTGATTGCTTGAAGGCTCAATCTGAGCTCTTACATATCGATGATTTGCTCTCTCTCAGAAGGCATCAATTGTGCATAAGGGACCTACTGGTGTCTCCAAGGCATGCTCTGAACATTTTCACAGCATGCACCCCACTTCACTATCGACGAGCTTGTGGGCACTCAGTATTTATCTATAGCTAGGCTGGGTGTCATGTGTCCATTCACTGCAGAACTTTGATTGTTTGCCTATCTCCAATGGCCGATTGCCTCCTGCTTTTCACATATCTCTATTTCCATTCCTTCTTGGTGTTATGATTTCAACTTTGAGCAGTGCACTTGAGTAATGCCTAGAAAGAAGGGGAGGCTCAGTCGGTAGAGTGCCAGGCTTGTAACCTACAATTCTTAGGTTTGGGTCCTAGCTGGGCAAGTGTAGAGATTTTCTCTGCTATACTGCCACAGTTGGGCTTATAAAGGCTGCTGTCTGTCGGATGGGATGTTAAGCCATGACCCCATGTGTGGGAGAGCCACACCCCACTTACATTAAAAAATATGCTGGATGGCCTTGACAGGAGACTGACATCCTTTTCCCAACAGCTGTCCAGTGGGTCCCCTCACCCAACCATCCATGAAACCACGAGAGCTTGGAACTTGGACATTAGTCCAACTATTTAATATTATAATAGCAAAAATAATTTTTTTAGGCTTGAAATTCCTCTTTCAAAAATGGGACTTTTGGTACAATTCATCTACAGAGTTACAGTATAAATTTAGGCCATATTGCTACCAAATCTTATTGGCAATAAATCCTTGACACAGCTCAAAATTCGAAAAGTCCACATTCCAGATATGAATGAACTGACAGAATCAGATAACTTTTGAGTAATGCAGATCATTATGACATGACTTCTGCTTCACAGCATTAATGTGTTTTCTTTTAGGCCTCAATCAGCAGACAAAAGTGAAATGTGGTGCCATCCATCAGATATAATACTTTCCTGTATAGTGGAGCATCAGATGGCATCATTCAATCATATTTCCACCTAGAGTAAGAATATATCATTGAGGGTGATGAAATATTAACAGTTGGTTTTTTGAGCATAACTTGATAAGTGTTACTAAAAATTTTAATTTATATGAGGGATAAGCAGTTAAATTTGACATCTCTGCCTTGTCAAATTTAACTGCCAAGTGGTAACCGAAATTATTTACATCGCTTGGCTACTAATCTAAGAGACCTGGGTTTGAGCCCCAGGTAAGGCATGGATGTTTGTGGTGTTTTTCTGCTGAGGTCCTGCCATCCTCACAGGTTTTCTACTATGACATATAAACTGACAGGCTCCTGTCAGACCTCTGTGGCAAGCAGCTGCTTGAGGGGGTATTTATTTTTATTTATTTAATGTCATTGTGTGTGCCAAATGTGATACAAAACATTTTAGGTGGTGTGGGATTTCCCATTCAAAATTAAATAGGATTTTGTGCAGGTACAATATACATTAGTAAAGCATTTCTTCAACATTTAATAAAAACTTTAAATCTATTTTAGATAATTTGTACAATTAAAATTTAAACTATGTAGAAAAGGATTTCCCATTTATTCTGAATGTGATAGTTAATCAATATGTGATAATGGACAGGTACACATAACTATTACTTCAGTAACTCCATTTAATTGGCTTTTTTTTATTTTGGAGCAGTAAGATACACCACATTACTCTGTATAAACTCAATGCAATCTTACTAGGATACAAAATCCAAATCCACTTTAACTTGATCACTACTCTACCACTGCAATATACACCAAAAGCACAATTTATTACACACACTGCACCCATCAACAAATCTGCCCTTCTCTGCCACATAGGGACCTGCAACTGTTATGATGGGTAAACATGGCATCTTCAGCGAGTTCGATAATGGGCCAGTACAAGGAAGATGGGTGCTCCATATCTATAACTACAGATCATGTGGGATTTCCATGTGCAATTGTTGCACATGTGTACCAGGACTACATCAAAGCCAGCAAAACTTGTAGTGGCCAGAAAATTTGCCTGTAACTGGGCTGTTGATCTTCAAGGTTGCTCTGCTCCTGTTTTGTAATATCAGAATGGAGAGCCACAGTGCAGATAATATCAGCATTCAATGATGGGGCAGCAACAAAGATTTGTGCAAAGACCATTTGATTTATGGATGGCATGACTAGAACCTACAATGGCATGACTGGGATATGGCAGTTAACACCCACATCTAGTACTCTTATCAACAGTACATCACCAGGCTATGAAGCTGCAGTGGGCAAAGGAATATTGCCAATAGCCATGGAAGACTGGAAATGAGTAGCTAGGGTTTGCGAATTGAGGTACCAACTACAACATGCCAAGGGGAGACTGCAGTGTGGAGTAGACCACACAAGGCCATGGACCCCAACTATCAAGACCAGCAGAGTTGATGTAATGTTCTGGGGCATGTTTATGTAGACCACCTTAGGGCCCTTGTACCTATAGAGACCACCATCACTGCAAAAGCCTATGTTGACATAATTGCTGACAACCTAACACCTACCCACAGAAGACATCCTGCTGTGGGACTATCCATTTACCACAGCAGGATGTCTTCCAGCAACACAATGTCTCATCTCATTGCTCCCATTTGATGGACTGGTTGGAGGAGCATTCCAGTGAGTTAACAAATCTCATATCACTCTCTCATTCTCTGTATTTGAACCCTGTTGAGCATCTATGGGATGGAGTGAAGTGATGCATTCGAACCTGAAATCCATCACCAGCAACTTTCAACACTTTATGGATGGCTGTCCTGGAACCATGGGCCAGAATACCACCCAAACATTTCCAACACCTGGTAGAGTTCAAGCCATGTTGCTGCTGTTGTAAGGGCAAAAGATGAACCCATATGCTATTTCAGTGTATATGTCACCGGCAAAGTTTGAAATCCGGCATTCTATAGAATGCCTAGGCATTGTATATAATGCCTAAAACTAGCCGGCAATGTATGAAACGATTCATATTTCACACATTTCCTAGGCATTCTATAGAATGCCAAAAGGCAAATCGGCAAAGTATAAAATACTCCCGGCAGTGATGTTTAATGTCGCAATGCGAGTCACGTGACTCTCGACGCTCGCCTCAAACAGAGAGAATTACTGAATCTCAAAGTCCACAATTAACATTACAGTACAGATCTAAAGCAACAGTTCTCATTTTTCTTCATGGCAAAACAATAATACTCAACAGTAAAAAATACAAAAGAATAATACTCAAAAAATATATTGTCTTTATATGACAATGCTTACAATGAAACTTTTCTTCTGAAGTTTTGTGACTGCACTCAGTCCAATTCGAATTGACCAGTAAATGTTCCCCAGGGTCCCCTATAGGCTCACCCTGATTGCCAGATCCGCCAGTCCCTAGTTTCGATAAAAAAGAGCGCCGTAGTTGGTCACTTTGGACACCAAAAAGACACCCATTCGGAAAAGCACCCCCTAGCGTTGTAAGAGTGTAAAAGAGGGTTGCCTCAATAGGGATCCCAAAGTTTGAGAACCCTAGCTTCCATAGAAAGAGAGTTAAGGTCAAAAAACAGATTAAAAAAAGTCATCAAAAAACGACATATCACAAGCATCTCGGAACTCCACTGAAATAGATTTGACACGTAGTAAAGTGAAATATGAGTATCCTAACTCAAATTGCAAACTTCGAATATTCAACACTTTACTGATTCGTTCTCACTTGACTTTACCTCATTTGGGGCGTTTTTTATAATGCGGACGACAGATTCATTACAGGTTATGATGTTAATATTTCTGGCGGTAGTTCAGCAATGGTATTTTTCTCTTTTTGTAGAAAAATCCCGTATCTTATATTTTGTACTTCTTACATTTTCACATGCATCTTTTCAATAAAAGCCTTTTTCATACTTTGCCGAAATAGTATTTGTCATTCTATATAATGCCTAGGTATTCTATACAATGCCTAGGGAAAGTATGTAATAATTCTCATATTTCATACATTGCCTAAAAACGCCGGGTATTCTATAGAATGCCTAGGCATTCTATAGAATGTCGGCTTTTCATACATTGCCAGTAACATATATATTATGATAGGTAAATACAGCTGCTAAATAGAGAATTACTGAATCTCAAAGTCCACAATTAACATTACAGTACAGATCTAAAGCAACAGTTCTCATTTTTCTTCATGGCAAAACAATAATACTCAACAGTAAAAAATACAAAAGAATAATACTCAAAAAATATATTGTCTTTATATGACAATGCTTACAATGAAACTTTTCTTCTGAAGTTTTGTGACTGCAGTAGTATCAATAATAACTAATAATATTTATAGTAGCATAGACTACTTATAAATGTTAAAATCTATAATTCATATTTCGCACCCTTACTGTGGGTTCATCGTCAGGAGGCAATTTAGCAGCTTACAGCACTGTATTAGGAGCAGTAAATTGCAATGTCAGTGGCTCAGCACCAACGCTAGGAGGTCCAGCAGATGTGCGGGTATCCGAAATGTGATCTGCATGTGAAGGAGGTAAATAAGAGGATGTGGAGTTCTGGTAACTCTGATATTTGAGAATTTCAAGGAAGCCAGATTTTTCAAATAAACTATAAATTTGCATTATTCTCCATTGTGTTGGGATTATAATGTGTAATAACTTTATTACTATAATAACCCTCATAAACTGTTGCATGGGATTTATTATAAATGTGTTAACGAAGACATTAATATTGGTTATCATAATTGTCGATTCCTAGTATGAATTTGTGATGGTTTAAGTTTTTGAAGGGGATCTGGGGCATGTATGTGATTGAAGGTGGAATGGTGATCAGATGTGAGTATGGAAAGGTGTGTTTAGGTGAGCATTTTATCTCCAAGGGGTAGCCAATATTCCCTAAAGATCAAATGCCAAGCTGGGGGAAGGGGACAATGTGTTGCAGAGTTCAGTTGTTGGGTTGTTTTACCTCTGAGCACTTTTTTGCAGAGGTTTTGGGGAGGGATCCTCTGGACAGCTGTTGGGAGACAGATCGTAGCCTCCTATCAAGGCCATCCAGCATGTTCTCTAATGTGCACAGGGTACAGCTCTCCTGCACATGAGGCCATGGCTTAACATTCCATCCGATGGATGGCGGCCTTTCCAAGCTCATTGGTGTCCCCTACTGACCAAGGGTAGCATGAGGAGTTTTGCAGAGATAAAAATGCTGACACAGGTGGGACTTGAGTGCAGACTTCAGTTAATTTTGCATTATAAGGATGGAGAAATCGTAGGTATCTGTTTTGTTCTTCATGTGTAAATTTGATGGTGGGGAAGAGTGCATTAAATTCAGATTGTTGGGTTGTTTTAGCTCTAAACAGCACTTTTTTGCACAGAATGGGCTAAATGGCCAAGTCACAAGGACAGCGAGGGCTGAGAGATGGTTGGCAGGAGAGGATCCACTGGACACCTGTTATGAGACAGATGGTAGCCTCCCGTGAAGGCCATCCAGCATGTTCTTTAATGTACACAAGGTATGGCTCTCCTGCATACAGAACCATGGCTTAATATCCCATCCAACAGATGGTGCTTCTCCAAGCCCATTAGTGCCAACTACTGACCAAGGCAGGGAATTTTGCAGATATAAATCCCATCCCTACCAATTGACAGGACCTGGGTTCGAGCCTTGGGCAAGGCATGGATGTTTGTGTCGTTTTTCTGCTGAGGTTCCGCCATCCTCACAGATCTACTTTGACGAATAAACTGGCAGGTTCCTGTCAGACCTCTGTGGCAAGCAGCTGCTTGAGGGAGTATTTATTTTTTTTAAATCTCAAAGCTGGCCCTGGGAACTGCAGATCAAGAGCCTGGCTCACTACCGACTGAGACAGCCCCACCACATTCGAATAGTAATTGATTTAATTCTTCTTCGGAGTGTTGCCAAAAATAATGAATAAGATTTTATATACTGTAGAGGTAAGATGTACAAGGAACTTCATTTTGCCATATAATTAAGATATCATTGATATAGCATGCATAAAGCAGTGGGTGGATTTGACATTCATGGGGAACTGTGGATTCTACATGATAGAGAATGGCTTCCATCATCAATCCACAGGGGGGGGGGGGTGCCTATTGGGACACCTTGGTTCTGGACAAAGATCCTACTATCATCTTGAAACCACTTATTCTTAGTAGCAAGGTCAAGGTGTACTAAAATATTCAGGTGCAGTGGGCCTGACAGCTTCAAGCCATTTGACTTTAAGTCACACTCTTGTATCAAATACAGGTGTGTTGGAGTAGAGTGCGACAATGTCGGATGAGTGTCATAAGAACACTCAGAGACCTAAAAGCACTTGGGGGTAACAGTTATTGTTTTAAATGTGTTAGATCCACCCCTGAATGGATAGTACTGGGTGTGTGTGTGGGAAAGGGAGAAATATGGGACAAAAAAATTGAAAGAGTGGTTATATGTAGGAGAATTTTGTTTGGTAATTAAAGTCTAGAGGGTTTCAAAGGTTTGTGCAATTTAATTTTGACAAATAACTGGGGGCTGTTAAATGAGGGTTTTTTTCAGGCTTTGGCTAAGTTTGCCAGTAAACAAGGGTCAGTTTTGAAGTGTGCAAGTTTAGTTAAAGTTGTAAGCAGTGAGTCATAAGTAATTTCTGTAGTTGGCAATTCATCAAGCATTACTTTTAGTTTGCTGATGTAGTCATCTGCATCTATTAACACTAATTGATTGGTTTTATTAGCAAGTATTACTTTAATACTTATCTTCAAGTGGTGTAGAGTTTTGATTTCATTTAGCATATTTGTATCAGGTCAGTTATTGTTGTATGCCTGAATGCTACGGCTGCAATAAAATTTACACCTTAATTTATCTTTGTATGATAAGGTATGCTATCAACTTTCATCTATGAAGTTCCTCGTACATCTCCCCTCTACAGTATATAAAATCTTAATATCTTAATCACTATCCATGCTGTTTTATTATTGTTCCAGTAGATCAAAATAGCATTTTGATCAGTGAATACAGGACAGTAGGGATGTTATTCACTTCTTGTCGAAAAATTTTGAAGTAAGTCCTTTCCTGTTGCACAGATCACAATGATATTTAGAGCACCGTAACTTGTCGAAACATGTCAAGTTACGGTGCTCTAAATATCATTGTGTGATCTGTGCAACAGGAAAGGACTTACTTCAAAATTTTTCAACAAGAAGTGAATAATATCCCTACTATCCTGTATTCACTGATCAAAATGCTATTTTGATCTACTGGAACAATAATAAAACAGCTTGGAGAGTGATTAAGATATTAATTTTACTCAGCTGTGTTTAATCTGTTATATAAAATCTTATTCATGATTTTTGATACTAGGTACCATCAATTTTTTGTTGAAGTACTTTAAAACATTTCCTAGTGTCATAGAGTATTAAAGATATTAAGTTAATTACTTTAGAATTTCTATCATTTTATTGTGCAGAATAAATTGTTCTTTAATCTGGTGTATAAAATGACTTGCCTGTGTTTGTTAGTAACCTCAGGATAAGGTTATAAAATCCACTTTCTTTTACTGAATACAGTTAAAATAAAATTGGGCCCTTGAGTGATTCCAATTGTTCTATGGGCATGGGAATGGTTAAAAGTTCCATTTTGTCATTTTGTATTTAACCCTAGAAACAGCAGCATACTCTAAAATGGCAAACATTTAGCAGGAAAAATATAATTCAATAAAGTATAACATCAAATATTATCGATTCACTCTAGTCAATGATGCTATCTGTAGTTAATGTCAGAAACTTCTTTATAGAGGAAAATATGCCTTGTGCAACTGTAGAAAAATCAACAGTTGCACTTTAAGAACAAACCTGAGATGCAAAAAAATTCAACAGCTTTTAGGGTTAAGAAGAAAAAAAAAATTAAGCTTACTTACCAAATGTTAATTGTGCAAACACCAAATCAGTGCAATATTTTGTTCTGAAGTCTAGACTGATTATTACACATACAGCAAATGAAAAGATGTCTGGCTTCTGATGTAATTAAAATTTTGACCGATGTTTAAATTTGAATATTGTAATCCTGCAGGTGTAATTATTTTGCAGAGCTTAATGGATTTTTAGGAATTTTTTAGAAGATGAATGCATGGCAATCTTATATCAGGAAGGGAAACACAATCAGGAATGAGTTATGTATTTGTGCTATTAACCCTCCAGAAGTGGTGTGGAATGATAGAAATAAAGAGATGTCATCGGTCTCCCAGTCCGGTAATATTTTTTTCCCTTTGTCACTAAAAACAATTACCTTCAGAAACTTTCATTTCATATATATGACTCATAAACATTGACCACAGTTTTCCTTCCATTTTTGGAGTTGTGTTTAATGTAGCCCACGACATTCGAGATGTCACAAACTTTAAGATTAAATATCTTAAAGTTTGTGACTTTATTCATTTTTTTGACTCATTAAGGTCCACACTCTCATGAAAATCTGTCCCTTGTTTCGGAGGGGTGGGAGAATGATGTGGGGCAAAATTTGAAACAGATTACGATAGTCCTCACATGAGCTTTCATTTGATACCTAACTCGTAGTCTCCCAACAGCTGTTCCAGTGGGTCCCCTCCTCCCAATCTAATCTGACCCTTCAGGGTTCTTGTGACCTGGTCATTGTCAATGATGTTCCCGTCGTTGAGTTCACATGTACTCCCTGGTGCAACACTGTAAGGTGAGAACCATGTGCTGCATACATGACCTGCTGGGGTCTGCTGGACTGTGGAGGTAGGACGCACCCACAGGGTGTCATGACCAGAAGGGTCTCTAATGAGATCTGCAGCCATTATTGCTGCAAGGGGAGAGTAAAGAGAGGATCACTCTTTCCTGACAATTGAATGGGTCTGCAGTAAAGTGAATGCCGTGCTCTGGGAGCCAGCATAGGAGAAAAGACTTTACAAAGAAGTCTTGTGAGTCAGCACTCAATGAATGTGGGACTAAAGTGTTGTAGTGGGGCAGTGAACTAAGGATGTGCCCAATTCCAGTAGTTCTCTTTGTGATGTAAAGTATACATATTAAATATTATATATCCTAGAGATACGGAGTGCCTTGATTCCTTTCTTTTATGAGCAATTAAGTATGGCTCAAATCAGTTACAGCAAAGACATTCATTCTGCTGACAGATTCTCGCTAAAAAATGAGAGAGATCTTCACATAGTGGTCCAGAGAAGTGGAGTATTTCGACTCTGACATTGTTGGTGCCTTGGAGTGAAAAAGCTAAGTAGATCCATGCAAGTGGTAATCCTGCAAGGAAGGGCTAAAGGTTGGGTTGTTTTACCTCTGAGCGGCATTTATTTGCACACCATGGGCTAAATGGCCAGGTCACATGGACCCCGAAGGCTCAGAGAAGGTTGGGGGAGGGGACCCACTGGAACAGCTGTTGGGAGACAGATGGTAGCCTCCCGTCAAGGCCATCCAGCGTGTTCTTTAACGTGCACAGGATATGGCTCTCCCGCACACGGGGCCACGGCTTAACGTCCCATCCGACGGACGGTGGCCTTTCCAAGCCCAGCGGTGTCCCCTACTGACCGTGGGCAGGGCAGGGAATTTTGCGGAGATAAATCTCAACACTGACCCAGCTGGGACTCGAACCTGGGAACTACAGATTACGAGCCTGGCACGCTACCGACTGAGCCACCCCTGCCCCAGGAAGGGCTAAAGAAAAAAAGACCTGAACTCAGAGGCTTTCAGCAAACTGAACAGTTCACCTGGCAAGAATCATCACCTTGCCTTGGACCAGAAGACAACTGGTATAGATGGCAGCGATCAGTAGCACTTGTTGGGGAGCATCACCTTCATCGAAAGTTTGGGTGAGGCTGGTTAAGTTTAGTTTTATTGCCTGTTTTGATTTTCTGTTAATACTATTGTGTTTAATGTATAATATGAGGAGGGCATTGAAAACGCTGGATCAGACCACCAAAGACACAAAACACTCGACTCTATTACCTGACACAGACATGGAGGGGGGAGTGAATGCTAACAGAGGGGAGGAGGATTGCCTTCGGAGTGAAGACATTGATGATACGACTCCTACTAGCTGCATTGAAAGTGCAGTCAGTGAGTGTAGAGATGTCTGGGGAGGGGAATGCATATCAGATGAAGCAGATGGAGAGTTGGGTTGTTTTACATCTGAGCAACACTTTTTTGCACACCATGAGCTAAATGACCAGGTCACAAGGACCCCGAAGGCTCAGAGAAGGTTGGGAGAGGGGACCCACTGGAACAGCTGGTAGCCTCTCGTCAAGGCCATCCAGCGTGTTCTTTAACGTGCACAGGGTATGACTCTCCCGCACATGAGGCCATGGCTTAATGTCCCATCCGATAGATGGCGGTCTTTCCAAGCCCATCGGTGTCCCCTACTGACCGAGGGCATGGCGAGGAATTTTGCGGAGATAAATCTCAATGCTGACCCAGCTGAGACTCGAACCTGGGAACTACAGATTATGAGCCTGGCATACTACTGACTGAGCCACCCTCACCAAGGATGCAACTTAGGAGGAAAAAGAGAGAAGATAGGATAAGGGAGCAGGAAAGACAAGAGAACAAGAAAGAGAAGATGAAATAAGGGGGCAAGAAAGGGAGGATAAAATAAGGGAACAAGAAGGGAAGATAAAATAAGGAAGCAAGAAAGGGAAGATAAAATAAGGGAACAAGAAGGGAAGATAAAATAAGGAAGCAAGAAAGGGAAGATAAAATAAGGGAGCAAGAAAGGCAATATAAGATTAGGAAGGAGTTATTAACTGATCTCATGAACTGGAGCTTGCTAAATTGATGCTCAGGCTAGACAGCTCTACTATCTGTATCGGGTGACAATATGACAGCCTCGGCAAAGGAAAGAGCTGACCCCAAGATCTGGGAATTGAATCGCCTGCACAAGTATTTCCAGCTCCTAAAGCATACATTGGGCAAGGCTAAACAAGAGGTTGGTGAGTTGCCTTTGTTTCTTCAGCAAGTGGAGTCAGTTTATGAGGCCTGCCTCCACGAGAGAAAAACTTTTGGCACCACTATTAGGCAAGAAATTGTGGCTGGTTATCGCACAACTACCGCCAACAGAAGCAGGAGATTATGAGCAGCTGAAAAAGATAATTTTGCATCAGTGTTGACTGATGGCCACAGAATATCACCAGCCTTTTGAAGAGGTAAGAAAGGGGGATAGCAAAAGCTGGGTGTAATTTTCTGCTGTGCTTTCCCATTACTTGGATAGCAAAAAAATTAAAGATCTGGAGGTGTGTAAAAATCTTATGGTGTCTGATAAGATCAAATGGGAACTGCCAGCAACCACAAGACAATTTGTTCTACAGTGAGAAGCAGATAGGTGGTTAAAGCCTTAGAGTTGGCTGATGTAGTGGAGTTGAATTGATTGATGATAGTGGAGTTGAATTTGGAAGAACCAGGTGGGGATACAAGGCATGAGAAATGGCAAACTATGAATTCGGAGTGAGAGAAGATATGTTCCTTCCTATGAAAAGAAGCAATGCGAATAACAATGTCATTAACCATAGAGCAAATGAGCCCCAAAGAATGTGAACATTTCAGAAAAGGCTGTTTTAACTGTGGGGATTATGTTTGCAAGCAAAACAATCATTTTGCTTGCAAATGCCCACATAAGAAACCATTACTGAAGTAGGAAAGGTAACCATCACAGATGATAATGATAGGAGCAATAAGCAAAGGCGTGATTTATTTGTAGCTAGAATCCCTGCTCAGGTATTGACAGAGGCAAGAGATGGTGTAAAATGGCAAACGAGTCTCAGCAGATGTGTGAACTAAGAGCATCAAGCATGAAGAAAGTTTCAATTTTATGTGGAGGCCAAGTAATTGATGCTGTGCTGGATAAGGGGGCAGAAAAAAATATCATTTGCCATCAAAATGTCCCAGTATCATATAGGCAACCGGAGTGGGAAAATACTTCTCAGTTAAAAATAACTTAAAATTCTCTGTCATTGAGCAATAAAATTTGGAAGTTTATCCTTCAAACTATTTGCATGTTAAAAGTTTTTAGGAGAAAACTCAGAAACAGTGAAGTGATGCTATATAGCATCACTTCACTGAAGATAGAGCACTGTCTTTGCTCTGAAAAGCTTCCAAGTTTTCTCCTAAAAACTTTAAACATGCAAATAGTTTGAAGGATAAACTTTAAAATTTTATTGCTCAATGACAGAGAATTTTAAGTTATTTCTAATTAATTTCTGAGCAAGAAGGTACTTTTAACTGTATACTTCTCCGGTCTGCCTTTGGGGATACTTGCATGACCACTGATCTGAACAGGGGGTTAGCATCCCTATTCAGATCCAGGGTAACTAATAATATGAATGCCTTACATCCCCAAAGAATAATCACTTGTTGAGTGACAGTCAGTTTTAATTTGATTTGTAGCCTGGGCTTTTACAGCAGCCAGATTCAAGAAGTTGTTGTAGCCCATGCTATTATTTAAACATTTTTTACTTGAAATAGTTGAAAAAAATTTAGCTATCAATTCAAGGTTCAAAGTACAAGGTCTTGTACGATCATGGTGAAATTAGCCTCCAATGAGGGGCTCCCTACACCAGAATCAGTTGTCCTGAGTGATATACAAACACACATCTCCTAAAAGCATGCCAGGCATCGTAACTTCTAGACCACCAGAAACTAACCATTTCTTCAACAACATGACATATAAGCATTCCCATAATTTTTGTTGACTTGCCAGTGGCTCCATCTATGTCAGGAATCGGGCAGTCAAGCTGCCACATATGATGGTAGTAATGTTTGTCATTCATGCTCACATCATCCTCATCCTCAAGCAGCCATGGGCTACGGAGGTCCAACCAGACTGCAATTTCCTTCTCCAAGCAAGTATGTTCTGAGCTACATCTACTGCATCAGGCCACTGCACACCAATTCTAATAAGGTCCAGTTTGACATTGTCTACCCACAGCATCCTAGGTCTCCCCCTCTTTCTGAGGCCTTTAGGCACACTGTTCATAACCCTATTCGCCAATCTATAATTATTCATACGGGTAAACATGGCCAAACCAACAGAGTCTCTCTCTGCACAATATGCTGCTTAAAGGAGGCTGCAAACTCCTTTGCCTAACCTCATCATTAGTTATAAAGTTGAACCACCTAATGCCCAAGATACTGCACAAGCATCTAGAATTTCTTGTTATCTTGTTCACAAAGTGTCCAAGTTTCACTACCATAACTGACTCTAGAAAGAACCAAACTATTATACAGTCTAATTTTAGTCTTTAGGTGTATATGCCTATTTCTACACACTCTACATAGATTCTTAAAAGTTCCGGTAGCAAGCCCTATGCGTCTGTTAATCTCTTGCTGCACATCACCAGTATCTGTTACATAGCTCCCAAGGTAATTAAATTCTGACACCTGCTCAAGACTGCAACCATCCAGATCAACTGAATCACAGCCTGCCTGACCAATTTTCATCACTTTAGTTTTCTCTCTGTTTATAACCAAACCAACTCTACTACCACTTTCATCAACAGCTCGAATAAAAGAGTTCATCTCATTAACATCATTTGTCAAAAGGGCTAAATCATCACCCCCTCAAGCAGCTGCTTGCCACAGAGGTCTGACAGGAGCTTGTCAGTTTATATGCCATAGTAGAAGATCTGAGAGGATGGCAGGACCTCAGCAGAACCATCAGCATAATCTAAATCAGAAATTTTCGTATCTCCAGACCATTTAAGGCCAAAATCTTTCCCTTCCAGTGAATTTCGCATAATATAATCAATAACCAATCTAAACAGAAAAGGAGACAAAATGCACCCTTGTCAAACACAAGAAGTAATGCTAAACCAACTGCTACAAGCCTTACCAACTCTCACACACGACTCAGTGTTATTATAGAGAACTTTCATTATGTTAACCAACTTGTCTGGTATACCATATGATCTCACATTCAACGACAAATTATGACGATCAACAGAGTCGAAAGCCTTTTTGAAATCAACAAAGCTAGCAACCAAAGGTTTCTGAAACTCTAAACATTTCTGAAGAATCTACCTAAGTGAAAATATCTGATCCACACATCCCCTACCACTTCTGACTCCACATTGCTCATCACGCAATTAACTGTCAACCAGATTCTTAATTCTATTAAGCACAATCATGGAAAGAACTTTTTACCTGGAACAGAGAGTAGGCTGATATCCATATAGTTATCACAAGAAATGCGGGCAGTAGTACAGATCACGGTCCTCAGCCGCCATTTTGTTTTTGACGCAACCTAACGGCCCTTTTAGTTGATTCCCACAACCCCCGAGACCCTAACCCAAACAGTTGTTCCTAGAAAAAAGATTGTTTTTTTCGTTACCATAGTAACGAAAAACCTGAGTTTACATCAAACGCAACGCAACCATAGTAACATAAAATTGCGTTTTAAACAAACGTGAAAAAACTAAATTACCGCAAAAAAACCTCATAACCATCAATTACAGAATGAAAGCTCATAAAAGTGACAAAACCAACAAAAATAAAACGATTGCCTTCCCACATACAGTACACCACTTCCACCATTCCCCCTCCCCTCTTTTCGAAACACAATACACCGCCGACCGAATTATAAAAAAGCCCCAAGACAACACAAACCAAAAAACGTGAAAATCGGAAACAGTGCACCGCCGACCGAATTATAAAAAAGCCCCAAAACTAAATAATGTCCTCCAAGACAACACAAACCCAAAAACATGAAAATCGGAAACAGTGCACCGCCGACCGAAATATAAAAAAGCCCCAAACTAAATAATGTCCTCCAAGATCTTCTACTCTGGCATATAGAGTGACAGGCTCCTGTCAGACCTCTGTGGCAAGCAGCTGCTTGAGGGGGTATTTATTATTTATTTTTAAGACAACACAAACCCAAAAACATGAAAATCAGAAACAGTGCACAGCCGACCGAATTATAAAAAAAAGCCCCAAAACAAAAATCTGACAAAAAAAAAACATCTTACAGCTCAAATAACCCTCCCCTAAATTATATTGTCATTTTACCTCTGAGCCTCCACTTTTTTCCCACACCATGGGCTAAATGGCGAGATCACATGAACCCCGAAGGCTCACAGAAGTACAGGACCCACTAGAACAGCTGTTGGCAGACAGTAACTTCCTGTCAAGGCCATCCAGCGTGTTCTTTAACGTACACAGTAACTCCCAACACACAGGACTACGGCTTAACATCCTAACCGACGGACGGTGGCCTTTCCAAACCCATCGGTGTCCCCTCCTAACTATGAGCCATGTTTAATAATCTGCCAAGATAAATCTAAACGCTGACATAGCTCGGACTCGAACCTTGGAACTACAGATTACAAGTCTGGCGTGCTACCACTCCGCCACTCTCACCCCACCTCTAAATTTTTCATTCTTTCCTGACTCCATCAAAAACTGCCGTTTTTTCACACACTGACAATTCTACGATACCCAGAATTACTATATCGAAAAGTCGCCAGACGCTTCCACATGTTAACGATAAATCATATAAATATTCTTAAAAGACTCCTAAATATACAACAAAATAAATAAATCACTATAATACATTAATAATTACCATACTACACGTAACTACTAAAAAACATTCAATTCACCCCCAAACTATTCTAACGAAATACTCGTGTTCTTTACTATTGTCATTTTCAATTCCACACGCAAAAACTTGCATACTCCCCCACTACATGGGCCCCTAAATATCTTTAATAACTAATTATAAACCATATCCTAACCAATTTTCAAAAAAAAAGCTAGAACATATTAATTATTCGTATCCTACCTATCACTGAAAACACCCAACATATTAAATATATAATGCACACGCACTTACCTCAAACCATATAGGTATGTTATCTAAAGAAACCAAGAAAAAATGGCGAAAAAAACCAAACGTAACTTCCCACTCTCGTCAAACCACACACATAACACAAGACTCCACATTACCCACCCAAAAGAAACAAATCAAAGAGCCATAGGCCACCAACTACCAACAGTTACGTTTCTATGTCATGCTTTACAAATTGACATCATACTTTACACTTTGACATCACACGCCACTTGAGCAATGCCATCTATCGGCTGAGAACCATAATCACTACATGGGCCACCGAAACATTCCCAGTTCTAAGCATTTCCGTAGTTATTTCATCAACCCCTGGGGATTTATGAAGTTTAAGTTTAGAAATAGCCAAAATAACTTCAGATTGTGTTATAGGGCCAACATTAAATCTAGTAATGCATCTATCATCATTACAAACAATGGGAGTAGAAATAACCACATTGTTTAGAACATCACTGAAATGCTCAGCCCACCTAGCCATGACAGAATCCTCCCCTTCTATAACCTTACCTTGTTTATCCTTCAATCCCTGTATACCTGTCCATTTTCTACCACACAAAACATTAATTATCTGGTACAGCTCTCTGCTGTTGTGCTGTCTAACTGCTTCCTTGGCTTTGTCAGCCAAACCATCAAGCCAAATATTCTTATCAGCAGCTAACTGATCTTTTACACATTTATTAAGTTCTCTGTAATGCTTTCTATTAGGACTAGTAGAGTATTGATTAAGAACATTCCTGCAGTTCTTTCTTTCCGAAATAAGCTTAAGTGCCCTATCACTCAGAAAATTCTGCCTCTTCTGCTCCCTTTTTCCTAAAAGAGTACTGTTAATGTCCAAAAAAGCCTGTTTAAAATGGTCCCATTCTTCCTCAACTTCAGTAGTAAGCATACCATGACTATCATAATGACTAAGTAACCTATCACGGTAAGCTTTGGCTATAACTGGGTCATTCAGAGCTTCAGAATTAAAGGTAAATTTTTTAACCCTAGCACAACACTTTTAAGTTTAAGTTGCAAGACACTTTTAACAAGGTAATGGTCAGAACCAATTTCAGCTCCCCTATAAGACCAGGTATTCCTAATAGAACTAGCCCATTTGCTGTTAATTAATATGTAATCAATCATACTTACGCAGCCCATCAGGTGAAACAAATGTGTACTTTATGTATCTCGTGGTGTTTGTTAGTTATTCTGAAACCATTGAGTTTACTTACCTGTAGGAGACGTTGCCCATTGCAGCTACCAATACCAAAAAGGCCTATTACTCCTCCCCAAAGGTCAGAGTCAATACCAACTTTGGCATTGACGTCACCTAGAACAAGGATAATATCTCCTTTCTTGACAGAATTCAAAATATCCTGAAATTGTCCGTAAAACCCATCCTTCTCATCTTCATCGACATCCTCAGTGGGGGCATAACAGCAGATAATATTCAAGTCTTTAATGCTTGTCTGAAATTTTGTTGTAAGAAACCTTTCATTAAGGCACTTGAATCCTAGAAGAGCATCACTGGCATGTCTGCTGAGAAGCAGACCCACACCTTGGTGATGTTTCATTGTCTTCCCTCCCTGAAAAGAGAAATTTAAGATTATTTCAAGAATCTGACCTTTATCTGTCCATCTGGTCTCTTGCAAGCCAAGAATATCTAAATTATAATGGTGGAATTCTTGTGTGAGGACATCAAGAGAAAAAGCTCTGTGCAGAGTTTTCACATTCCAACTACCTATGGAAAGAAAATGGTTAGTGGGATGTTTAAAGAAACTATGTTTATTGAGAGAGGGAATGCCGACAATATCAAACAGCCCCCTAATCACAGACATGGGATTGGGTTGGGTTGTTTTACCTCTGAGCGGCATGTTTTTGCACACCATGGGCTAAATGGCCAGGTCACAGGGACCCCGAAGGCTCAGAGAAGGTTGGGGGAGGGGACCCACTGGAACAGCTGTTGGGAGACAGATGGTAGCCTCCCGTCAAGGCCATCCAGCGTGTTCTTTAACGTGCACAGGGTATGGCTCTCCCGCACACGGGGCCCCAGCTTAACGTCCCATTCAACGGACGGCAGCCTTTCCAAGCCCATCGGTGTCCCCTACTGACCGTGGGCAGGGTGGGGAATTTTGCGGAGATAAATCTCAATGCTGAGCCAGCTGGGACTCGAACCTGGGAACTGCAGATTACGAGGATGGCGCGCTACCGACTGAGCCACCCCCGCCCCCCACAGACATGGGGCAAAGACCAGTTCCCCCACCACTAAAGGCTGAAGCCATCTACACTGGAAGACTTCCTCCAATGTAGAATTTGACAATGCTAATAGAAGCAAAGAGTTCAGGTGCCTGCGATGACCTCTGCTCAGGATTATTCACCAGCAGATAAACATATCCTGTGGATCTATTCACTTGGGGCTGTCAACCCACAAACAGAAAACACAGCGGAAGATTTTCCCTCCACAGAAGCCCACCAGTGCAGCAAAATCAGGATCCATAATTCCGTTCAGGTTGGTATATATGGTCAGCACCAGGACCCTGTGTGGTTGACTACTACTCAGCAGGGTAGAAAAAAAAACAAGTAGCCATAGTTGTCCAGATCAATAGGCCACACTAATCTGGCAGCCCTCCCCTTCCGTTCACTTCTACGAGAGTATCTCTTTTGAAAGGTACTAACGGTCTGCACCACGAGAAGGCGGGGTCGGACATTAGGTTCTATGCATCATCACAGACGATTGGTGCATAGCTCTCCTTCCAGTGACTACCTAGCTACCATTTACAGACCCATGCTTACAGCATTATATAAATATTTCAGTAATGAAGTATCACAGGAAAATGTCCTGTAGACAAGAAACACTTGAAAAAATTGGTTGTCCTGAGTGCGATACAGCTTTTACTTTTTAGAAAAAAAAAATTTAATTTTCATTTTATATACTATATACACAAAAATACAGAGAATTCTTGACATATTTGTATCTAAATAATATTAATCTGCAACAGCCCACTTTCTGGGGGTGTATACAATCCTTAGGGAATGTCTGCCCTTGTGGCTCCATCCTATTTCCCCAAATTGGAGAACTTCTGTTCTACATGAGAGTTTCAAACTATGAGATATCCTGTGCCTTTGTCTAAAGGAAATTTACCCAGATACCATAAAATAAATTTCACATTTTAGTACACTGAAAATTATAAATTCATGTGAAACATTGAAAATTTAGAAATTAACCTATAGTTTGATACAAATGTCATTGTGTGAAGAAACATAAGTAGAGGGTATGTAAAATATTGCAACATAAGTATAAAACATCTGAATAAAAACAATGCAAGCAGAATGAAAATGTAACATGCGATACACTTTAGGTTTCTACAGAATTCAATGATAAATATGTCTACTGCTGTGATTTACAGTGGCATATCAATACTGCTTCAGGTTTATTAGAAGTCCTGGGTATAATCTGAAATGAATATTTGTAGGTTCCTTTTTCACTGTTATGAGAGAGAACTGAAATCCCATGTTTTTTATGCTTAATTTTATAAATACTGTGAATTAAAAATGTTTTTAGCAATGCAGACTATCTACATAGAAGACCCTCAATAACCAAAATTCTTGGATTTTTCAGGGCGATTTCATTTCACATGCGATTTTTGTTTATCCTTTGAATTTAAGTTGCTTTTTTTCCACCAGTTATGTTTAGTGATATGCTCTGTTCGAAATAATTATCTCCGATGTAAATATTTATATTTAAGGTTGTTTTTAAAGTGCGGAACGCAAATTTGTTGTTTATCGATATGCTCTAGTTCAAGAAATATGCACATCTCTGCAAAGAAAAAAAGAAATAAAAGACAAGCAACACTTACGTCAAAAATTTATAATAAACCGTATGTCATTAATCACTATTTTTAGTGGTATACCAAAATATCATTTTACTTCATTTCACTAAAAATGAAAAAAAAAAGTTATTTTAACAGGTAAATTCCACACACTACACCATAACAACTTGACACTCGGTTCTTAATCTATTGCCAGTTTTCAAAACCTTTTCGACAGATACACGCCCCTAACCAATAAATCGTCATACAATAAGTCTATTCATGATCCTTTTGTGGTCATAATTACACCACATAAGTATCTGCCTATAAGAAATTATACCATAGATCAAGAAGATTCACCTTTATCGTTTCGAGTTCAGTAATTGAGGTAGTTCAAGAGTCATAATATTAATATATTTTAACTAAAATTACAACTTCACTTTTTTTTTCAATTATTTTGAAAAACGATCGAAACCCTTGTATGTTAACCATTCCGATTGAATTCAAAAATGTTCCTACAGTTTCTCCATAACAATAAAATTAAGCTATTTTAAATTTAATGCTTCTGGTGATGAAAATATTATGACTACAACATTCATTTAGTAAACGAATGATGCATGTCTGTCATAGGTGATTCGTTCGTCCGTAACAGTTTTATATTGAAAAACTTTGATGTTCTAACAAACTACACTATACAATGCAAATTACTGGATACTACTACATTATCTATTATATACTTTAGGTAGTTCGCATTTCTGGCTCTTTCTCCCACAAATCCTCCTAGACGGTTAGAGCCATAATTATCCTCAAGCACCCATTCTCCAAACACATCTGTCCTGAGCTACATCTGCTATATTTCGCCATTGTAGACCAATTCTAAAAAGACCCTATTTTACATTTTCTGCACACCACAGATAAGGGAATTTATCTGTCCCTACATGCCTGAGTGAAATTTTGAATATCTTTTATGATAGAGGCATTGTTCCTAAGGATTTTACCACAGCTATTATTATTCCTATATTCAAAAAAAGGTGATCACAGTTCTTGTGATAACTATAGCGGTATCAGACTATTTTCTGTTACAGGTAAAGTTATTTGCATGATTATGCTTAATATAATTAAAAATCTGGTTGATGGACAATTGCTCTCCTAGGTCACGCTCTCTTTTTGAGGTCTTTAGGCACACTCTTCGTAACCCTATTAGCTAATCAATATTAAGTATATGGGCAACATGGGAAACCAAGAGAGTCTCTCTCTGCATAATATGCTGCTCTATGATTTCCAACTCCTTTGCCTGACCTCATAATTACTTACAAAATTCAACCACCTAATTCCCAAGACACCATATTAGCATCTAAAATCAAAGACATCACTTTTCCTGTTATCTTGCTTAATAGGGTCAAGTTTCACTACCATAACTGACTCTAGAAAGAACCAAAAACTATTATACTTGTAATTTGTCTTTAGGTGTGTACACCTATTTCTCCACTCTTCATATATTTTTAAAAGTTCCAGCAGCAATTCCTATTTGTCTGTAAATCTCATGCCGCACGTCACCAGTATCTGTTATATAGCTCCCAAGATAATTAAACTGAAACACCTGCTCAAGACTGCACCCATTCAGATTAACTGAATCACAACCTGCCTGGCCAATTTTCATCACTTGGCCAAACCTTTTCAGAGCTTTCTCTCTGTTTATCACCAGAAGTATTCTACTGCCAGTATCATCATCATCATCATCATCATCATCATCATCCTCAAGCAGCCATGGGCTACGGAGGTCCAACCAGACCGTGCAATTTAGTTCTCCAAGCAAGTCTATCCTGAGCTACATCTACTGCATCTGGCCACTGCACACCAATTCTAACAAGGTCCTGTTTGACATTGTCTGTCCACCACATCCTAGGTCTCCCCCTCTTTCTGAGGCCTTTAGGCACACTGTTCATAAACCTATTCACCAATCTGTAATTATCCATACGGACAACATGGCCAAACCAACGGAATCTCTCTTTGCACAATATGCTGCTTAAAGGAGGTTGCAAACTCCTTTGCCTAACCTCATCATTAGTTACAAAGTTGAACCACCTAATGCCCAAGATACTGCGTAAGCATCTGGAATCAAAAGCATCTAGTTTCCTGTTATCTTGTTTGCAAAGTGTCCAAGTTTCACTACCATAACTAACCCTACAAAGAACCAAACTATTATACAGCCTAATTTTAGTCTTTAGGTGTATATGCCTATTTCTCCACACTCTCCATAGGTTCTTAAAAGTCCCGGCAGCAATCCCTATTCGTCTGTTAATCTCATGCCGCACATCACCATTATCTGTTACATAGCTCCCAAGATAATTAAACTGTGACACCTGCTCAAGACTGCAACCATTCAGATTAACTGAACCACAGCCTGCCTGACCAATTTTCATCACTTTAGTCTTCTCTCTGTTTATAATCAAACCTACTCTACTACCAGTCTCATCAACAGCTCGAATGAAAGAGTTCATCTCATCAACATCATTTGCCAAAAGGGCTAAATCATCAGCCTAATCTAAATCAGAAATTTTCGTATCTCCAGCCCATTTAAGGCCAAAATCTTTCCCTTGAAGTGAATTTCGCATAACATAATCAATAACCAAGCTAAAGAGAAAAGGAGACAAAATGCACCCTTGTCGAACACCAGAAGTAATGCTAAACCAATTGCTACAAGCCTTACCAACTCTCACACACGACTCAGTGTTATTATAGAGAGCTTTCATAATGTTATCTAACTTGTCTGGTATACCATATGATCTCACAATCAACCACAAATTATGACGATCAACAGAGTCGAAAGCCTTTTTTCAATCAACAAAGCTAGCAACCAAAGGTTACTGAAACTCTAAACATTTCTCAAGAATCTGCCTAAGTGAAAATATCTGATCCACACATCCCCTACCACTTCTGAATCCACATTGCTCATCACGCAATTGACTGTCAACCAGATTCTTAATTCTATTAAGCACAGTCATGGAAAGAACTTTACCTGGAACAGAGAGTAGGCTGATACCCCTATAGTTATCACAAGAACTGCGATCACCTTTTTTGAAAATAGGGATAACAATAGCTCTGGTAAAATCCTTAGGAACCATGCCTTTATCATAAAAGATATTCAGAATTTCAGTCAACCAAGTGGTAACCGAAACATTCCCAGCTCTAAGCATTTCCGCAGTAATTTCATCTACCCCTGGGGATTTATGAAATTTAAGTTTAGAAACAGCCAAAAGAACTTCAGATTGTGTTATAGGGCCAACATTAAAGCCACCAATGCATCTATCATCATTGCAAACAATGAGAGTAGAACTAACTACATTGTTTAGAACATCACTGAAATGCTCAGCCCACCTAGCCATGACAGAATCCTCCCCTTCTATAACCTTACCTTGTTTATCCTTCAATCCTTGTATGCCTGTCCGTTTTCTACCACACAAAACATTAACTATCTGGTACAGCTCTCTGCTGTTGTGCTGTCTAACTGCTTCCTCGGCTTTGTCAGCCAAACCATCAAGCCAAAGATTCTTATCAGCAGCTAACTGATCCTTTACAAGTTTATTAAGGTCTCTGTAATGCTTTCTATTAGGACTAGTAGGGTATTGATTAAGGGCATTCCTGCAGTTCTTTCTTTCCGAAATAAGCTCAAGTGCCTTATCACTCAGATAATTTTGCCTCTTCTGCTCCTTTTTTCCCAAAAGAGTACTGTTAGTGTCCAAAAACGCCTGTTTAAAATGATCCCATTCTTCCTGAACTTCAGTAGTAAGCAAACCATGACTGTCATAATGACTAAGTAACCTATCATGGTAAGCTTTGGCTATAACTGGATCTTTCAGAGCTTCAGTATTAAAGGTAAATTTTTTAACCCTAGCACAACACTTTTTAAGTTTAAGTTGCAACACACTTTTAACAAGGTAATGGTCAGATCCAATTTCAGCTCCCCTATATGCCCTGGTATTCCTAACAGAACTAGCCCATTTGCTCTTAATTAATATGTAATCAATCATATTCTTATGCAGCCCATCAGGTGAAACCCATGTGTACTTATGTATGTCGCGGTGTTTGTTAAAAGTGTTAGTTATTCTGAATCCATTGAGTTTACTTACCTGTAGGAGACGTTGCCCATTGCCATTGCAGCTACCAATACCAAAAGGGCCTATTACTCCTCCCCAAAGGTCAGAGTCAGTACCAACTTTGGCATTGAAGACACCAAGAACAAAGGTAATATCTCCTTTCTTGACAGAATTCAAAATATCCTGAAGGTGTTCATAAAACCTATCCTTCTCATCCTCATTGGGGGCATAACAGCAGATAACATTCGTCTTTAATGCTTGTCTGAAATTTTGCTGTAAGAAACCTTTCATTAATGCACTCATATCCTAGAATAGCATCACTAGCGTGTCTGCTGAGAAGCAGACCCACGCCTTGGTGATGCTTATTGTCATCCCTCCCTGAAAAGAGAAATTTAAGATTATTTTTAAGAATCTGACCTTTATCTGTCCATCTGGTCTCTTGCAAGCCGAGAATATCTAAATTATAACGGTGGAATTCTTGTGTGAGGACATCAAGAGAAAAAGCTCTGTGCAGAGTCCTCACATTCCAACTACCTAAGGAGAGAAAATGGTTAGTGGGATGTTTAAAGAAACTATGTTTATTGAGAGAGGGAATACCGACAATATCAAACAGCCCTCTAATCGCAGACATGGGGCAAAGATCCGTTCCCCCACTACTAAAGGCTGAAGCCATCTACACTGGAAGAGTTCCTCCAATGTAGAATTTGACGATGCCAATAGAAGCAAAGAGTTCAGGTGCCTGCGATGACTTCTGCTCAGGATTATCCACCAGCTGATAAACATATCCTGTGAATCTATTCACTTGGGGCTGTCAACCCACAAAGAAACAGAAAACACAGCAGAAGATTTTCCCTCCACAGAAGCCCACCAGTGCAGCAAAATCAGGATCCATAATCAAGCTCAGAGCCATATATCTGTCGAGTCCAGTAGGTTTATATGGTCAGCACCAGGACCCTGTGTGGTTGACCACTCCTCAGCAGGGTAGAAAAAAAAGAAAAGTAGCCATAGTTGTCCAGATCAGTAGGCCACACTAATCTGGCAGCCCTCCCCTTCCGTTCACTTCCACAAGAGTGTATCTCTTTTGTAAGCTACTAACGGTCCGCACCACGAGAAGGCGGGGTCGGACATTAGGTGCTAGGCCTGGCCGGTTCTATGCATCATCACAGGGGATTGGTGCATAGCTCCCCTTCCAGTGACTACCTAGCTACCATTGAGTTCATCTCATCAACATCATTTGCCAAAAGGGCTAAAATCATCAATATAATCTAAATAAGAAATTTTCAGATCTCCAGACCAATTGAACACAAAATCTTTCCTTGCAGTGAATTTTGCATAACATAATCAATAACCAAACTGAAGAGGAAAGGAGACAAAATGCACCCTTGTGGAACACCAAAAGCAATGCTCAACCAATTGCTACAAGTCTTACCAACTATCACGAATGATACGGTGTTATTATAAAGACTCTGCTGACTAACTCTGCTAACTTGTCAGGTTTGCTGTACAATCTGCTGAGCATTTCAGTGATATTCTAAACAATGTGGTTAGTTCTATTCCCATTGTTTGAAATGATGATAGATGCATTGGTGACTTTAATGTTGGCCCTATAACACAATCTGAAGTTATATTGGCTATTTCTAAATTTAAATTTCATAAATCCCCAGGGGTTGACGCAATTTCTACGGAAATGCATAGAGCTGGGAATGTTTCGGTTATCACTTGGATGATTGAAATTCTGAACATCTTTTATGATAAAGGCACTGTTCCTAAGGATTTTACCAGAGCCATTGTTATCCCTATTTTCAAAGAAGGTGATCGCAGTTCTTGTGACAACTATATGGGTATCAGCCTACTCTCTGTTCCAGTTAAAAAGTTCTTTCCATGATTGTGCTTAATAGAATTAAGAATCTGGTTTACAGTCATTTGCGTGATGAGCAATGTGGATTCAGAAGTGGTAGGGGATGTGTGGATCACATATTTTCACTTAGGCAGATTCATGAGAAATGTTTAGAGTTTCAGAAACCTTTGGTTGCTAGCTTTGTTGATTTCAAAAAGGCTTTCGACTCTGTTGATCGTCATAATTTGTGGTTGATTGTGAGATCATATGGTATACCTGACAAGTTGGTTAACATAATGAAAGCTCTCTGTAATAACACTGAGTCGTGTGTGAGAGTTGGTAAGGCTTGTAGCAATTGGTTTAGCATTGCTTCTGGTGTTCGACAAGGGTGCATTTTGTCTCCTTTTCTCTTTAGTTTGGTGATTGATTGTGTTATACGAAATTCACTTCGAGGGAAAGATTTTGGCCTTAAATGGGCTGGAGATACGAAACTTTCTGATTTAGATTATGCTGATGATTTAGCCCTTTTGGCAAATGATGTTGATGAGATGAACTCTTTCATTAGGGCTGTTGATGAAACTGGTAGTAGAGTAGGTTTGGTTTTAAACAGAGAGAAAACTAAAGTGATGAAAATTGGTCAGGCAGGCTGTGATTCAGTTGATCTGGATGGTTGCAGTCTTGAGCAGGTGTCAGAATTTAATTACCTTGGGAGCTATGTAACAGATACTGGTGATGTGCAGCAAGAAATTAACAGACGCATAGGGCTTGCTACCGGAACTTTTAAGAATCTATGTAGAGTGTGTAGAAATAGGCATATACACCTAAAGACTAAAATTAGACTGTATAATAGTTTGGTTCTTTCTAGAGTCAGTTATGGTAGTGAAACTTGGACACTTTGTGAACAAGATAACAAGAAATTCTAGATGCTTGTGCAGTATCTTGAGCATTAGGTGGTTCAACTTTATAACTAATGATGAGGTTAGGCAAAGGAGTTTGCAGCCTCCTTTAAGCAGCATATTGTGCAGAGAGAGACTCTGTTGGTTTGGCCATGTTTCCAGTATGGATAATTATGCATTAGTGAATAGGGTTATGAACAGTGTGCCTAAATGCTTCAGAAAGAGGGGGAGACCTAGGATGCGGTGGGCAATGTCAAACAGGAACTTATTAGAATTGGTTTGCAGTGGCCTGATGCAGCTCAGGACAGACTTGCTTGGAGAACAAATTGCACTGTCTGGTTGGACCTCTGTAGCCCATGGCTGCTTGAGGATGATGATGATTATAACTTTATTGGACCTCCTATTTTTATAATACACCCGCAATATACCAGAGGTATATTGTTAGTATGTGATGTCTTTCTAGTACCTGAGATGTTGGATAATATCGCAGGTGACATTTTTGTGCTTTCTTGAAAAATTAAATATCGAACAATTCTTATATTAGCATAGTTACACTTTGCTTTTCACTTGTTACTTTATGCACCCTTTTTATTACTCATGGCGCCATCTAGTAAGCTGAGTGATTTAAACTGCAGAAGTATTCCCTTAAACGTATATAAATAAATACACCCTCAAGCAGCTGCTTGCCACAGAGGTCTGCCAGGAGCCTGTCAGTTTTTTGCCATAGTATGTCTGTGAAAGTAACAGGACCTCAGCAGAAAAACAACAAAAACATCCATATCTTACCCCAGGGGCTCGAATTCAGGTTCCTTAGATCAGCAGCCAAGCGCAAGATAAATATTATTTGTCTTAATCTGAAAAATATTTTGAATTCCATTAAATGGGGGAGAAAGGGGGTGTTAGAAAGAGTATAACGAGATCAGGGCTTGAAACGGTTGAGAAACTGCGTTGTCCCTTCAACTGTCAAAAGTACGTCTTTACAGATGCGTTACGTTTCCCCACGTAGCGTCATCTTGTATAGTTAAATTAAAATTTTGAGATGTTAGATAATATCGGTAGTGTAGACATTTTTGTGGAGCCTTATAGCATATTTTGGGGCACACTAATCCCAAAAATAACTCACTACACAATAAAAGGTCGAAAAAAATTTCAATTTTCTATAATCTTCGATTAATATTTAGAGTCATTGAAGCGGGACCATTTAACAGTAGATGACACTGTCACATTGCCTCCAAATTGATGAAATCTTAAAAAATCGTCATACAAATTTGATATTTATGTTAGTGAAAATATTGTTGCAAGAGTTGTGTTTTATCTATTGAAGTATTTTTTTACAAGTGTCAAAAGTTGTAGATAGATGCTTCAGCTTCCATTCTTTAAATATGAAACGAATATTGCGGGAAATATATTTAGAGAGATTTGAGTGACATCTGCAATTTATGGCCTATAACAGTTTTTGCGTAAAAGGTTTATTCTCAATGTTAATAAATAAATAAATACCCCCTCAAGCAGCTGCTTGCCACAGAGGTCTGACAGGAGCCTGTCAGTTTATATGCCACAGTAGAAGGTCTGAGAGGATGGCTAGATTTATGGAACTTTAAATGTGGCTTTCTATTCACATAACATGGAAGTGTCTGGACACTTTTTTTTTCAACATAGTGTAAATATTTAGAAAATGTGAAGCTTAAATAGGAACCTCTAAGGCAGTGGTTCTCAACCTTTTATGCTTCACGTACTCCCTGGAAATGTGCATGTAACTTGCGTTCCTCCTTGTATAGATGTTATAGTATAACAATGGGAATAAAACATAAATATAACATACATCTCGTGACTTTGAGCTCTCATGGCGTACCCCAAAAAATTTTACCATTTAAAACATGATTTTACATCCAATGATTTACATCTTGATCCATGATTTTACATCCAATGGGTACGTGGTAAAATTTTGATTTGATGCAGGTTCATGTCCCTAAGCCATGACCCCGTGTGCTGGAGAGATATACCCTGTGTATACTAAAGAACACGCTGGATGACCTTGACAGGCTTCCGTCTCCCAACAGCTGTTCCGGTGGTTCCCCTCTCCCCAACCTTCTCTGAGCCTTTGGGGTCCTTTTAATCTGGCCATTTAGCCCATTGTGGGCAAAAAAGCACCGCTCAGAAGTAAAACAACCCAACTGAGCTTCAGACAGATTTGAGTGAGAGTACTTTATCTTCAGTGACATTTTTCTACTAAAGGCTTACTTTCAGTGTTAGAGAACATTTATTAAGGTTTTTAATTCACATAACATGGAAGTGAACTATCTTTTGGCAATATCATGAACTGCCAATATCAGTCATTTACCGCTAGTAAAGTTTATACGGTAAATATACATAAAAATTGTTTTGTTAAACTTTAAGGATTTTTAAATCAAAAAGAAGGGCTAGTAAGAAGTCATGGAGGCAATTGATTTCCCTTTGAGAGCTTACTTAATTAAATTTTGATATATCTTATTGCACAATCTAGTATATTATTCTTATACTTTCCAAGTTTACATCTTTTCACATCTCAAGTTTATTTAATAAGTATTATACCTTTATCTGATACAACTGTTAGCTGATAATTAAAATAAAGCTTATTTTATTTCACAAATTGAAAGCATACCCTTTGTCCTCCATTTCTAGCCTTTTTGTCCTCTTTTTACGACAAAGGCATCTGGCAACCTACTTAAGTGAGAATTTTTTTAAAAATTATTGTTTTATGTAAGCTGCTGTTTTTATAGAATATTTTAAAGTTATGCACCATGAATTAGTGTCCCTGGAGTGTTTATCTTTTACAACTAAGACCAGCCCTGCCCCATTAGGCATTCTAGGGGTGGATGGGGAGATATGCTCCACCTACCTCTGGAAAGCTTATGCCAACGCTAAAGCAACTTGAAGCTGTCCATATTCTTTGTCTATCTGCTCTCTTGCAAACCCATGTTTCACTGCTGAAATTCTCGCGTACGGACATCAAGATACTAATCTTGATAAGAATCATCCATTTCCAGACCGGATTTCGAGCCCCAGATAAGGCATGGATGATTGCTTGCCTTCCTCGCAGACCTCTGTGGCTTATAAACTGAGGTTTCTGTCAGACTATGTGGCAAAGCAGCTTGAGGGATCTTCATTTTTTAAAATTTTTACTGAGAAGTTGGATGAACATTAACTTGCCCTTGAAGTGTAAGGATCAATTCTCTTTATGATAAGGTTGGGTTGTTTTACCTCTAAGCGGCACTTTTTTGCACACCATGGGCTAAATGGCCAGGTCACAAGGACCCCGAAGGCTCAGAGAAGGTTGGGGGAGGGGACCCACTGGAACAGCTGTTGGGAGACAGATGGTAGCCTCCCGTCAAAGCCATCCAGCGTGTTCTTTAACGTGCACAGGGTATGGCTCTCCTGCACACGGAGCCCCAGCTTAACGTCCCATCTGACGGACGGCGGCCTTTCCAAGCCCATCGGTGTCCCCTACTGACCGTGGGCAAGGCGGGGAATTTTGCGGAGATAAATCTCAACGCTGACCCAGTTGGGACTCGAACCTGGGAACTACAGATTACTTTATGATAAGGAATCTTTATTTCGGGGTGGGTCCCTAAGGACCCACTCCCCACGGGGAAAGCACGTGGTGCTCCGTCTCACGACACTACACGTGCTTGGCAAAGAGAAGCCGAGAAGTAGAAGATGAAGTTTGTCTCAGAGACCAGTAGCGACTTGGAGTATGGGTGGTGTTAAAGGGGGTGCTGAGTGCAGCACGGAGTGAAAGTAGGAAAATGAGTGAGAGAGAAAGCAGCTCCTGACCTCAAAGAAGAGAGTCCCGGAGCCTTATAAGGGCTAAAGCCACCAACGATGGTTGGGTTGTTTTACCTCTGAGCGGCACCTTTGTGCACACCATGGGCTAAATGGCCAGGTCACATGGACCCCGAAGGCTCAGAGAAGGTTGGGGGAGGGGACCCACTGGAACAGCTGTTGGGAGACAGATGATAGCCTCCCGTCAAAGCCATCCAGCGTGTTCTTTAACGTGCACAGAGTATGGCTCTCCCGCACACGGAGCCCCAGATTAACGTCCCACCTGACGGACGGCGGCCTTTCCAAGCCCATCGGTGTCCCCTACTGACCGTGGGCAGGGCGGGCCAACGACGGTAGGAACTTCAATATATATATATTTGCAGCAGATCTTTTCAAGAATCCGATCAACTAACCTGCGGCAGGAACATTACTCTAGTTTAGGGCCAGCTATGCCCCTAGAATTTGAAATTCAGTTATATCTGATGGCCTCTGGTTAGAATTAGCTAAAAATAAAAAAAAATAAATACCCCCTCAAGCAGCTGCTTGCCACAGAGGTCTGAGATGATGGCAGGACCTCAGCAGAAAACAACTCGAACATCCATGCCTTACTCGGGGCTCGAACCCAGGTCCCGTAGAACAGTAGCCAAGCGCGCTAACCACTCAGCCACGGGACGGCAGAATTAGCTAAAAACTGATATAAAGTATCCTGTGCACCTGTTCGTTTGGGGAATCACTAATAAGTGAAAACACAGTGGTAGGATCTACCTCAATATGAATCCAACATTTAGGTAGTCCAGAACAGGTAATCAAGTCCAAAGCCATTAGACAATTCGTGTAGTTTAAACAAGCATCAAGTTTTGGTGAAATGTACCCTTCCTTAGCATGGTTGAAACAAAAAAATAACACCCCTTAGAACTGCAGATGAACAGGCCCTATTTGTCTGGCAGCCCTTCCATTCTCTTTCTGAGAATCCATGTAATTTTGAGAATTCAGGCAATTATTAAAAAAAAAGTTTCTGTTACAAAAACAGTTCCTACAATAAACTTCGACATGTATTGTGATATTAAATTCAACTCTTAAAAGCTTGATAACAAAATCGGATTCCCTTAAGTGGCGTTTTTAGATTTTAACGAATAATTCGTTAAAGATTATTAATTTGTTGATTACGTTAGTAACTAGGTTTAGTCACTTACCTTTTCAAGGTGTAGTGATCTTTACATTTTAGGTACTGTAACAAAGTGCACTTATATGGGAAATTTTCTATTACTGGTTAAAAATCTGAACGTGTTTACTTATTATTTTGCTTTAGCCTTATTTTATACTATACTGAATATAAAATCTAGAAAATAAAGTTTTTCCTTCAAACAGCTAAAACTAACTTGTTCCATTCACTAGTTCAAGAAAACTCTTTGTACTAGAGGCTGTAAAGCCTTTATTTTTACAACCAATACTAATTTAGTTTGACGCCCCGACAAACAGGATAAATACAGGTATGTTTACATTTCATGACTAACTTACCAATATCTATATGTCTAGATAAAAACTTCACAATATCTAATGTGAAATTAGGTTATGTTGACCACTTGTAGTATTGACTGCAACAAGAATCACCAACTGTTGCTAAAGGTATAATCAGAGTGGTTAACTGAAACTGAAGTGGGATTTCAATATATAAGTTCTTACAGCTGGCCTTCAATGCAGAAATGTAGATTGCTGCACATTATAGTTATATTCGATGATAAATTGATTAGTTACTTATCTTATTATTATCTTAAGGATATGGCAATATGCTCATACAGTGGACCTTCGTTATAGCGCTGCTCGCTATACCGCGCACTCGGTTATAGCGCGGGCGATGTTCGCGATAAGTTCAAACTGTTTATACAGGCCCGTGCGGCGTTAGTGAGTATCGCATTTTATTGTTACTGCGTATTGAGTATGTATTAAGTTCCTGCATGTATTTTGAATAGTGTTTAATTATTGTATGCATGATGAGTGAAAAAAAGCTTGACATTATTGCTAAAGAGCGGAGTTTCGAAAGCAAACATAAGAAGAGAATACCGCATACCTGAAGGAACTGTAAGGGGTTGGATGGCAGAGGAGACAAAACTGAATTCATTTGTTGATAAGCTTGACCAAGATGCTGGGCTTACTCGAAAAAAGACAAGACTTGGAAAAAATCAAAATGTTGACGATTGCCTCTATGCATGGTTTGTGCAAAAAAGAAGTGAAGGTATTCCTGTATCTGGAACTGCTTTAAAGTTGCAAGCTGAAAAATTCCATGTAAGCTTAAAAGCAGGAGATTTTAAGACGGCCCGTGTAGTGATTACGGTCCTCATCCGATAGATGGCATTGCTCAAGTGGCGTGTGACGTCGAAGTGTAAAGTATGATGTTGATTTGTAAAGTATGACGTAAAAACGTAACTGTTGGTTATTGGTGGCCTATGGCTCTTTGATTTGTTTCTTTTGGGTAGGTAATATAGAATCACGTGTTATGTGTGTGATTTGACGAGAGTGTGAAGTTACGTTTGGTTTTTTTCGCCATTTTCGCTTGATGACTTCTTTGGATAACATACCTATATGGTAAGTTCGTGTGTATTATATATTTAATATATGTGGGGGGGTTCAGTGATAGGTAGGATAGGAATAATTAATATGTTCTAGCTTTTTTTTTAAAATTGGTTTGGATATGGTTTGTAATTAGTTATTAAAGATATTTAGGGGCCCATGTAGTGGGGGAGTATGCAAGTTTTTGCGTGTGGGATTGAAAATGGCGATAGTAAAGAACACATGTATTTTGTTAGAATAGTTTGGGGGTGAATCGAATGTTTTTTTAGTAGTTACGTGTAGTATGGTAATTATTAATGTATTATAGTGATTTATTAATTTTGTTGTATATTTAGGAGTCTTTTAAAAATAGTTATATGATTTATCGTTAACATGTGGAAGCGTCTGGCGACTTTTTTGATGTAGTAATTCTGGGTATTGTAGAATTGTCAGTGTGTGAAAAAACGGCAGTTTTTTGATGGAGTCGGGAAAGAATGAAAAATTTAGAGGTGGGGTGAGAGTGGCGGAGTCGGTAGCGCGCCAGGCTTGTATTCTGTAGTTCCAAAGTTCGAGTCCGAGCTATGTCAGCGTTTAGATTTGTATCGGCAAATTTTCGAACTCGGTTCATAGTAGGGGACACCGATGGGCTTGGAAAGGCCGCCGTCCATCGGTTAGGATATTAAGCCGTGGTCCTGGATTGTTTGGATTTGGATTGTTTACCTCTGAGCAGCACTTTTTTGCACACCATGGGCTAAATGGCCAGGCCACAAGGACCCCGAAGGCTCAGAGAAGGTTGGGGGAGGGGACCCACTGGAACAGCTGTTGGGAGACAGATGGTAGTCTCCCGTCAAGGCCATCCAGCGTGTTCTTTAACGTGCACAGGGTATGGCTCTCCCGCACACGGGGCCACGGCTTAACGTCCCATCCGACGGACGGCGGCCTTTTCAAGCCCATCGGTGTCCCCTACTGACCGTGGGCAGGACGGGGAAATTTTGCGGAGATAAATCTCAACGCTGACCCAGCTGGGACTCGAACCTGGGAACTGCAGATTACGAGCCTGGCGCGCTACCGACTGAGCCACCCCCGCCCCACCCTGGTCCTGTGTATGGGAGAGTTACTGTGTACGTTAAAGAACACGCTGGATGGCCTTGACAGGAAGTTTGTGTCTGCCAACAGCTGTTCTAGTGGGTTCCGTACCTTCTGTGAGCCTTCGGGGTTCATGTGATCTCGACATTTAGCCCATGGTGTGGGAAAAACATGGAGGCTCAGAGGTAAAATGACAATGTAATTTAGGGAAGGGTTATTTGAGCGGTAAGATGTTTTTTTTGTCAGATTTTGTTTTGGGGCTTTTTTTTTATAATTCGGTCGGGGGTGTACTGTTTCCGATTTTCACGTTTTTTGGTTTGTGTTGTCTTGGAGGACATTATTTAGTTTTGGGGCTTTTTTATAATTCGGTCGGTGGTGCACTGTTTCCGATTTTCATGGTTTTCCGTTGTGTGTCGACTTGGAGGACATTATTTAGTTTTGGGGCTTTTTTATAATTCGGTCAGTGGTGCACTGTTTCCGATTTTCATGGTTTTCCGTTGTGTGTGGACTTGGAGGACATTATTTAGTTTTGGGGCTTTTTTATAATCGGTCGCCGGTGCACTGTTTCCGATTTTCATGGTTTTCCGTTGTGTGTTGCCTTGGAGGACATTATTTAGTTTTGGGGCTTTTTTATAATGCGGTCGGCGGTGCACTGTTCCCGATTTTCATGTTTTTTGGTTTGTGTTGTCTTGGAGGACATTATTTAGTTTTGGGGCTTTTTTATAATTCGGTCGGCGGTGCACTGTTTCCGATTTTCATGTTTTTTGGTTTGTGTTGTCTTGGAGGACATTATTTAGTTTTGGGGCTTTTTTATAATTCGGTCGGCGGTGTATTGTGTTTTGAAAAGAGGGGAGGGGTAATGGTGGAAGTGGTTTACTGTATGTAGGAAGGCAATCGTTTCATTTTTTGTTGGATTTGGCACTTTTATGAGCTTTCATTCTGTAATTGACGGTTACGGTTTTTTTGCGGTAATTTAATTTTTTTTACGTTTGTTTGTGTTTGTTACTATGGTTACGGTGCGTTGCGTTTGACGTAAACTCGGGTTTTTCGTTACTATGGTAACGAAAAAAACAATCTTTTTTCTAGAAACCCCTGTTTGGGTTAGGGTCTCGGGAGTTGGGGGAATCAACTAAAAGGGCCGTTTTGTTACGTTGCGTCAAAAACAAAATGGCGGCTGAGGACCGTGAACTGTACTACTGCCTTTAAGACTTCTGACGTTTGGTTGTGGCGTTGGGAAAAACGACATAGCATCTTCCAAATTTCCATTTCTGGTGAAGCAAAGTCTAGTGATATTGAAGGCGCTGCAGCATTTTCCAAACAGTTCAATTTCCATTAAGGAAGAAGGGTATACTGATGTAAAAGTTTATAACTGTGATGAGACTGCATTATATTACAGAATGTTGCCAAGTAAAACCTTAGATCTAAAAAGTAACCCACAAAAGGCAGGATTAAAACTAAGCAAGGGAAGGATAACAGCTTTATTTTGTGTAAATAAAGCTGGCTATCACAAGTTGACGCCACTCATTATAGGTAAAAGTCAAAACCCACGATGTTTCAAGTCAATCAATATAAAATCTCTGCCAGTTGTTTATAAAAACAGCATAAAAGCTTGGATGACTTCTAACATATTTCATGACTGGTTTCACAATTCCTTTGTTCCCTCTGTGCGAAAATTTCTGAGAGGATTGAGTCTAGATCCAAAAGCTTTGCTTCTCTTAGATAATTGCCCAGCTCATCCACCAGCTGATAACCTTGTGTCTGACGATGGTAAAATAAAAGTAATGCATCTTCCAAAAAATACTACTGCTCTTATACAACCCTTAGATCAAGGCATTATTAGTGCTTTCAAAACAAATTACCGAAGAGAAATAATGAAGTCATTATTAGCATGACATTGACGTCAACATATTTAAAAAAAAAATGGATCTCAAAAACGTGTCCTACAGTATTGAACTTGCCTGGCAGGCAATCACATCAGAGACAATTAGAAACTGTTGGAAAAAATTAAATGAATCTAATAATCAAGTTGATCTCGACCAAACCACAACACATTCAGATTCAGATAATATCTTCACTGAGGCTGAAATTTCTCGTATCCGGGAAATATTGAATGAGCCAGAAATAACTAATGATTCTTTGACTGATTGGTTCGATGTGGAAGCTAGAGAAGATAATATTTGTCAGAATATGACTGATGAAATGATTATCGAATCCATTTGCGGTGACGAAGATTGTCAAGAAGAAACAGAAAATGATGATGAAAGTGCCAGTGGGATAGCTGATATACCGCCAACAACCAAAGAAGCAATAACAGTTATGGAAACTGTAATGAAATGGGCTGAATCACAAGAAAATATTAACAGTGTCAGATTGTTGCAATTAGCATCTTTCAAAAGGGAAATGATACAGAAGTTATCAAAAAGCAAACAAATAAAAATTACTCACTTTTTTAAGTGATATTTTGTAATTGAAATGATGTCGAATACATAGATTTTAGTCAAGTTATAGATAAATAAAATAAAAATAAATACCCCCTCAAGCAGCTGCTTGCCACAGAGGTCTGACAGGAGCCCGTCAGTTTATATGCCACATTGTTTTTACATATTTTCAAGCGTACCTTAAGACGTAAATAAAATAATAAATATATGTACTTATTAAGATGTATAACTATGTTATGTGAATTTTAATAAAACACGTAAGAAAGTTTTTTTTATTAAAATACATAATATATATAGTTGATGGGATGTTTCAGTATATAGCTCAAATCGTTCTGAGTAAATTTATTGTGTCGCCACCGTGCCGCTCGGTATAACGTGGTTCACCTTATAACGCGGGTGTTGTTTCCCGTCCGACATGCGCTTTATATCGGCGGTCCACTGTATTATATTAATTTTGGATTCAGTAAACTAAATTTCAGTTCATTTCATATTTGCGCTAAATGGCCATATTACAAGGATCCCAGGGTCTCAGAGCTGTGCAGATGAAAAAGACCCACTGAACAGTTGTTAGGAGACATACTTATATTTGGGTTAATACAGTACATATCAGTATATCACTCTAGTCAAATAATTTTGTTAAGAGAAATAGTCATCTGATTCTAATACTCGTTTTGGATCAACTACAAACAGAAATATGTATATTTTACATTTAATAACATAACCACTCCAATTTCCTGAGACTTAAATATTTACAAAGTTTAACATAAATATAATACACTTTTAATGTCCACAATGATCAAATTATTTATGATACCACAAACAATTTGTGAATGCAAAAGCTTTCTACATGGGTTTATCAGTTCAATGTGTTCTATTTATTCTCTTTATTTGAACAAAAATATAAAGTAGAAATTATATGACATATCTACAGAAGTGAAAAATATTTTATGGCATCCTTACAGTAAACTGAACTGATCGATTATTACTTGTTAATGTTTTTGCCTCATGATGAAGTGAAGATGGCCAAGATATTGCAGGTAAAGTTTGCTGAACAGGTGCCGACATCCGAGTAGAAATAGGTGTAGATACCTGAGTAGAAGGTGCAGATACTCGAGTGGAAGTAGGTGTCAGTTTACCACCCAATCTACAATACAATAATGCTTATAATATTGTACACTGCATAATTAAATAAAACAAAATACAGGTATTCATTTAAATATATATATATATTACACTGAAGAGCCAAAACATTATGACCAAAATGCCTAATATGATGTTGGTCCTCCATGTGCTGCCAAAATAGCTCTTATCCTGCAAGGCATGGATGCTACAAGATTTCTAAAGTTGTCTTGTGGTAACTGGTACCAACATGTTACCAGCAGATCCTTTAACTCTTATAAGTTACATGGTTGAGCTGCTGCAGATTAGATATGCTGTTCCAGCACAAACCATAGATGCTAGATTGATGTCTGGGGAATTTGGAGGCCAAGGCAATACCTGGAAGTCTTCCTCATGTTCTGCGAACCATTCTCGAACAATCCAGGAGGTGTGGCATGGCACATTATCCTGCTGAAAGGATCTACTAGAGGGGGAATACTGTTACCATGAAAGGATGTACCTGGTCTGAAATGATGTTTAGGTAGGTGACAGATGTCATAGGTTCCTGTACATGAATGACAGGACCCAGGGTTTTCCAGCAGAACATTGCCAAAGCATTACACTTCCTCCACCGGCTTGTGTTCGTCCCACAGTGCATCCTGGTGCAAACTATTCCCCAGGTATATGATTCACATGTACAATCTCTTTTGTTGCGATCTTATGCAACCACGGCAATTCCCGGTTCCGCTTGTACAGCACTACCTGGTTATGAAGAGCCGTGCTTATCTAGAGCCGGGGGCAAGGAATACGCCCTATAGGCGCACCTCAACCCCAGCCTCACATGGCAGCAGTCTTATAAAAGGAAAGCTGACCACCGGAAGAAACCTTACTTTAATCTATTCCCCGGTTAGCCTTGAACAAGGATATGTAGATCCACGTTCGCTCGGTGTCCGGGGTGGATTCACATGTACAGTGGCCATCCACATGGTGCAACAGGAAATGAGATTCATCAGACCAGATGATTTTCTTCCAATCATTCAAGGTTGTTTTGATGCTCGCTTGCCCATTGTAGGTGCTTTCGAGGGTGAACTGGGGTTAGCATGGATACCTGGAGTGGCTATGCAGCCTCATTTTCAGCAGGATTCAATGTACTGTGAGTTGTGACACATTACTTTCATCACCAGCATTCAAATTTCGGGCAAGTTGCACCACAGTATCCCTTCTGTTGGCTTGTACCATATCGGATAGCCTTCGCTCACCTCTAGCATCAATGAGCCATGGTCGGTTCATACCTTGCCGGCATTTCATGGTTTTTCACTCCTTGAACCACTTTTCGAAGGTACTAACCACAGCTAATCGTGAGCACCCACAAACTTTGCTGTCTCAGAAATGCTCTAACCCAGTTATCTGGCCATTACAATTTGGCCTCTGTCAAACTCACTTAGGTCCCCTGCCTTTCCCATCTGAAAACAAGAATAACACTGATTAACAGAGCTCAGTATCAGGTGTTATTTATAGAGTTTCATGATCTTCACACGTGCTGTCATTTACCTGCAGTTGCTTCGATTTGCATAAAGACATGCTGGTCATATTGTTTTGGCTCTTCAGTGTACTACAATTATAAGAACTGCTACTAACTCTTGAATTGCTTAATTTATTTATAATTCAAACTTTTTTTTTTTCAAAATAAAAAACACTTGAAGTATAGCACCATTTCTGAAAGAAGTAATGAATAGAAATATTAGGTTACACAACAAAAAAGAGCATTTAACTAAAAATATCTCATATATGCATAGATAACAAGCATGTACCACTGATTTTTATATAAGAATAATAATCGTATTTTCATACTTTTTATTTATAAGACAGTATACAGCATTTAATAATTTTCTACTTTACCCAGAGCTTACAAATACATAAATAAATTTATTCAAAAACTTAAAGTGCGCTAGTTAGAGGAGATCTTGATCGGCGGCCGGTAGCTAAGTGGTCCAGAGCACTTGACATGTTATCAGGAGGTCGTGGGTTCGTATCCCACCCGGCTCAAGACAATTTTTCCTCTAATATTTAAATCGGCGCTAAAATGCCTACTTATTATGAGTTGATTTGAAATACGTCGAGCCTATTTCATTAATTATTTATATCTGCATACTTGTCGTACATGCTTCCATCTATTGGCTAATATAAATGCTGCTTGTGGCTAGAAATATTGCCTGAACAGCGCTTATATGAAACATAAAAGGAATGTTCATAGTGCTAGTTAGAGGAGATCTTGATTGGCGGCCGGTAGCTCAGTGGTCCAGAGCACCTGACATGTTATCAAGAGGTCGTGGGTTCATATCCCAGCTGGCTCAAGACAAATTTTCCTCTAATATTTAAATCGACGCTAAAGTGCCTATTTATTATGAGTTGATTTGAAATACGTCGAGCCTATTTCATTAATTATTTATAACTTAAAGTGAATTGTTTGAATCCAAAATGTTTCCTACATTGCCCTTTAGAGTCTATATAGGCTTTTATTTTCCTCCGTTTCATATATCTCATTTGTGATCGAAAGTCTTCATTTTCTACATAATGCAATTTTTCTTTCTCTGATTGATAGATATAATTAATCTTTGCACTTGAAACATACATTTATCTAAGGAATTCATGTATCAAAAATCATAATGACTAAGTGGTTGAATGTGATTGCAGAACAAACACATAAGCAAATGGAAATGCAAAAAGGTCAAATACAATTTTTTGGTGAATTAGACTTGCTCACTCATAACAAAGAATGATTTACTTAGATTTTTGCAGCTGTTGTTGTTTTACCTCTGAGCGGCACTTTTTGGCACACCACGGGCTAAAAAGGTCACAAGGACCACCGAAAGCTCAGAGAAGGTTGGGGGAGGGGACCCACTGGAACAGCTGTTGGGAGACAGATGATAGCCTCCCATCAAGACATCCACAGTGTTCTTTAACGTGCACAGGGTATGGCTCTCCCACGCACGGGGCCACGGCTTAATGTCTCATCGGTGTCCCCAACTGATCGTGGGCAGGGTGGGAGTTTTGCAGAGATAAATCTCAATGCTGACCCAGCTGGGACTCGAACCTGGGAACTGCAGATTACGAGCCTAGCAGGCGGCTACCGACTGAGCCACCCCCGGCCTGATTTTTGCAGCAATCAAGGTAAGTTGTATGTTAGACAAATTTCCTCTAATGTCAGAATGAATCATACTAAGGTATGCTATGCTAGTGAAATATTGCAATGGATTATAATAATAAAACTCAGTTGTTTACAAATTAATTCCTTGTTTTCCAATAAATTTTTACCATAATTTAAAAAAGCTTTCCATAGCTTGATCCAGAACTGATTTCAGTTATAACTTGAATGCCTCAAATAAGCTTCATGTACTGCAGAATATTTTTTTTCATATTCACAATATACATATTTATGCATTTAAAAAACTACCTTGTTTTGAAAGCAAAACAAATTTTCTATAGCAGTAAGTTGTTAGGCCTATGTTAGTGTAATAAATAAATAAATACCCCCTCAAGCAGCTGCTTGCCACAGAGGTCTGACAGAAGCCTGTCAGTTTATATGCCATAGTAGAAGATCTGTGAGGATGGCAGGACCTCAGCAGAAAAATGACACACACATCCATGACTTACCCGGGGCTCGAACCCGGTACCTTAGATCAATAGCCAAGCGTGCTAACCACTCGGCCACACATATAGGATATGTACTTATATATATTTATGAGAAATAAAAAAAAAAAAAACTAAATGATAGATTTAAGTAATAATAAAAATAATAAACATTCATGTTGGAATTATGAAATAAAAAAGAGTAAAATGTTTTAAAAAAATTTTCCCTTCTTCAAAATATATTGGGTTGAACCAAAAGTTCATTCAGATTTCAGGCAAAAATTCAAACTGAAATATTAAATAGAAAAAAAACCCTTTAATCAATAATGTATTATCTCCATTTTGTTCAATTATCTCTTGCCATCTGTTGGGCAGCTTCATTATTCCATCGGTGAAGACTTGGTTGGTTTTTTGTTGAAGAACCAATCAAGGTGATTTTTGATGGTCTATAAAGATTGGAACTCTTTACCATTCAGTTTTGCAGTGATTGGAATAAATGGTAATCTGAGGGTGCAATGTCAGGTGAATATGGAGGATGGCACAAAACATCCTAACCCAACTGCAACAGTTTTTTTTCCGGGAGGTCAAAGACACATGTGGTCTTGCATCATAATAGTGGAACACAACTCCTTTGTGATTCACCAATTCTGTATGTTTTTCATCAATCGCTGCATTCAGCTGATCCAATTGAAAGCAATACTGATCTGAATTAATTGTTTGATTGCTTGGCAAAAGCTCATAGTGAAGGATTCCTTTCCAATCCCTCCACACACATAGCATGACCTTCTTTGGATGCAGGCTGGATTTAAGTTGTTCCAGCATCTTTTTCTTTGGACAAATAATATTCATACAAGTACTTTGTTTTGTCATATTTTTTGTCATTATTGATGTTCAAGGATCCATTTTTTCATCGCCCATCAATAACACCCATTAATAACCGCTTAAAAAATTGGATAATTTTCATTATGTTGCAAGAGCAAATCACAAGCAGAGACATGGCCCATTAAATTTTTTTGCTCAATAGATGTGCCACCCCACATATTGTACTGATTCATGTAACCAAGCTGCTCCAAATGCATTATAACTGATGTTTACAATATTTTTAGTGTCTCAGATATCTCTCTCTTGTGGTGCTGTATGGTTAGTTTGAATTAATGTGTAATTTGGTCATTGGCAACTATGGAGAGTCTTCCTGAACATGGGGCATCTTCCAGAGAGAAATTTCCAGTTTGGAACCTAACAAACCACTTCTGACACATTTGGCCATTTATAACATTGTCTTTGTACGCTGCACAAATCTTTTTCCATGTTTGTGTTGCATTTTTATCCTTCTGAAAAAAAAAGGGGCGTATGATAGCAAAAATGCACCTTTGTATTTTTATTGTTTATATATATATTTGTATAATAATATAATATATTTGTATTATAATTGTTATTTTTAAATTGATCCTAAGCGGATATCACTCACTCAATTCATACAATTTGCTTTACAGAACATGCTAACAACTGTCCCGTTGAAAGCACACATTATTTATAGCTGCTAATGCCCAATGACATCTCTTGGGAAAATAATCGAACTTTTTGTTCAACCCAATAGTAGAATTTTGACAGATGTCATAGTCTTTTAATTAGGGAAAAAAAAGGGAACTTTTCACTATTTTTTTCTTCGTAATTTCATTTATTTTCTTTGCATTTATTGATATTTGGTTAATCACAATTAAATGTTCTTTCTTTGGGCATGTAAAATATCTATTTTTGTTACTTTATGATAAGGTTTGAAAGTCATCTTTTTATTCATCCATACTTCAAAATTAAACCAGCGACCAGAGCAAATTTCATTTTAAAAATCCAATAAAAGGTGGTATGGGAAATTGCCAGAAAAAATTTAAATTCAGAATGAAATCAAACTAATTTTTCGGAGTAATAATATTAATAGGATTTGAAAATTTGTTAAAGGAAAATTTGAAAACTGCCAGTTTTGTACAATTCCAGCTATTTGACTTTGCACTGTAGTCACAAAACTGAAAGAAAAATAAAGCTGATTTTAAACAATACTGCTTGATAAATAAGCTGATTTTAAACAATACCTTGATGACAGAGAAGATCTTACAGAAGATACATTTGGTTGAAGAAGAGAACACTGCATTGGCTGACCTATAAACAAGAGAACAAATCTTTTAACATCTTGATAAACAATGTAACATCAAAGTTAATAGTTATAAAAATTACCCTTTCCAATTTATTCATATAAAAAACATTTGCATTCAGAGATACCTCAAGCGCAAGAGTTTAGGGAACAAAAACATTTGGTTAAATATCTTGTAAGATACTTTTAATAGTTAGGCTTTAAGCAAACTAAAGGTAAAGCATTACTTATTCTTGGCTGATGTTAAAAAAATTGTGATTAGCAAGAAAACTTAATAAATTTAAAGAAAACAAAAGGAAATATTTTATTAAATATCACAAGCAGATACAAATTTAGTAGTATAAAATGTATATAAATTTTTAGTAAAATAGCAGTTGAAATGCAATGTGATAATGAAAAGTGAGAAAAAAAATATCCTATGTACTTGGAAGTTACACAATTGATATTCCTTTGCTTTTCAAAGGCTAATTAAACTGGCAACATTAAATTTCTTTCCTGAATAAAATGCAGTATATATTCAATGTATTTTTCAGTGCTAAATTAAAAAAAAAAACACCTGCTTTTAGCACCAATAATTTTTAAGCAATATGCAATATCTCCTCTCTCCCAAAGGCACAATCTTTTCAGTATAGCACATGGCAAGATTTTCAATAATCACCAACAATATTTAATATAAATAATGATAAAATACGTTCTCAAGCAGCTGCTTGCCACAGAGGTCTGACAGGAGCCTGTCAGTTTATATGCCATAGTAGAAGGCCTGTGAGGAATGGCAAGACCTAAGCGGAAAAACAACAAACATCCATGCCTTACCCAGGGCTCGAACCCAGGTCCCTTAGATCAGTAGCCAAGCGTGCTAACCAAAGATAAAATGTCTGCTTTTGTTGAGTCTGTTATTGAATTCTGATGGCAATTTTGTTTTTGACCATAACAGTTCCAATTATATTAATAATTCTGATGAGTTTTGCTTTCTTTAATGATAATTTAGCAGTTACTATGTTACATTTAAATATACATAGTTTAGGTTGCCATTATGATGAATTTTTGGTTATGATAGAGTATATAAAATTTTTTGATATTATTATTCTGTGAAATATGAACACAAGATAACAAGTTTATATAATATAGATTACTACAAAATTAAGTGCAACTGTGGGAATGAAAATAGATCAGGTGGTATTATATTATAAATTTAATACCATGAATTTTGCCAGATGCTGTAACAATGGAAACTGCAGAATTTGTTATGGCCTATGATAACAAAAATGACCTATATATATACTAGCAATTTATAGAGCTCAAGAGTATTCCTTAAAAGAGTTACTGAATTGTGACTGAATTGAAATTAATAATTTCTAAAATTAAAAATAATCACGTTTATTTTTGCAGGCGGCATAAATATTGATATTATTTTAAATAATAATGATGTAAATGATTATTTAAATTTGTCTTCTTCATTTGGATTTCTTTCATACATAAATTTGCATACCAGAGTGACCAATGTTTCTTAGAGTTCTTTAAACCAATATTTATTAGATCAGCTAAAATACTTTAAATTTCAAATCGGCTGTGTACCAGAATAATATTACTGAGTATTACCCCATTTTATTAAAAAGCTATTAAGAACACAATTACATCAGAACAAAAGATAAGTAAAGAAATGTGCAACTCTTATATAAATTACAACATATTTGAAGATTTAAATACAATGTAAAAAAAATTTTTTTTTAGTAAATTACAGTTTAATAGTAGGTGTTGTGTCAACATAATTCCTTGTCACTGCCCAGAAATCAAACAAATTGAAACTACAATATATTTGGGAGTTTTAATAGGAAATTACTCTTCATTTTGCTTGGATACAGTCTCTTTTAAAATATGGTTTAACTAGCTGGGGGGAGTGGAGTACTTATATGAATGTTATTTAAATTACGTACACAGTGGTGATGTTAAATAAACTTAATCACAAACTTCACTGTTTAAAACAAATTCTAAATGCCCTTAGTTGTGCTCATAAGCATAGGCATGTGTACAGTTTATCAAACTTACATTGTTGTATTTTACCACACGTAGTAGTTACAACTCATACTTCAAAGCAGGATATTACTTTCTGTTAGTAAAGTTCGATATGCTGCCATTATGATATGTTATGCTGAAATTAAGTTCTTAAAAATACTCACATATTGGTTGTGATGAGAATGTTCTATCATGGCATGTCCTGGATGAAACATCAGAAGTTGAATGTGGGCTCGCCAAGCATGCTCCTGTCTCAAGCCAGGTGTTTGCTTGCTATAACAACTTCTTGTCTGTTATATTTGGCTGCCACACTCAACGTTAAGTTATGTTACTAACATCATTAATGGAGAAAAAGGGTCCTTTTGATTGGCAGGATATTCAAAAAATTAATAGGTTGTGGGTGAGTATAAATGTTCTCTACTTGATGGTAAGTATCTAGAAAATACAAGATTTTTTAAAACCCAGTCTTGATGTTTTAAAGGAATTTAAAAGTACAATCGAACCTAGACTTTTGTGGATTTGATTATTCGTGAGTTTGTCATCAATAATTAAAGAGAAATTTTTTTTGAGTTTTGTGGCCTGCTGTGGAAAATCACAGCTGATGCGTGTAGACTGAAAACGTAAAGAAAACTAAAAAAGTTTAGTAAGTCATAAATGCATAAAATATATGCATTATTAATCTATTTTATCATATACTACCATAAATATACACACAAATTTATTATATAAAGTTAAATTTTGTAAAAAGTTACAGTGCGCTAAAGAACTGTGGACTACACTTTGTTTGGGGATGCCATGCTCTTTGTCTCTCAGTGTACTGTATAGTACTCTACCATACTGTAATGTACTGTATATAACTGTGTTTTATAAACTTTAATAATTTTACTGCTATCTAAATAGTACATGTATTGCATCACATACTATATGTGTACTGTATTTCCTCTCTTTCTGTGTTAGCCTACATTGTTGATACTGTAATTTTAAATTTATAAAACATACTGTTGCAGTACAGTGTACTGTTTAACTGTTTTTTGTGTGTTAAATATGGTCAACAATATTAAGAGTTAAGGTTTGGGAGACCTAGAGATATTCACAGTGGTCCTGTGCCCCTAACCCCAGCGAATGTGGAGGGCCGACAGTATATCACAAAGATGCAGTTTAACTTAATACATTTAAACTTCAAAGAAAACTTAAAAAATTAAAAAAAATATATAAAATTCCTGCTACTCATTTCTACAGCTTTTTGCTGATATCGTTATCAGGCAGTGAAACACGATGTGAAGTGCAAGCTGCTTTTATTAGTCGATCCCCTGGTGGTGGCTTATGGTAGAGATATTATAATTTTGTATGAGAATGTTCCATGCTGCAGGCAGGGGGGTTATATCTGTATTGCAAAGGTTCTCTTTAAGTAAATTGTTGATTACATTTTCCATGAAATTTAATCGATATTTAGTGAGTGGTGAGGCAATTATTTTACAGTCCAGTTTCATGATAGGTAAATTATATTGTAGTATTAGTTGCGATAAGGCAGTGTGACCTTCTTTCGAATGTCAGTTTCATTTTCAGATATGCACTCTTCTATAGTTCTGTATGTTCTTCCAATTGGTTTTTATTATTTAGTAATTTTGTGGGATTGCTTACTATTATAGAGTATATTCTGCCAGGGGGGTGTATGTTATCTCGATCATTTACTCTTAATAATTTAATAGTGTTAATTATATTACACGAAGTCTTTATATTATATGATTTTAAAATGTTATTAATAGTTCATGAGAAACCTTCAATATATGGAAAACTTATAGTGAATTTTTCAGGATTACTATTAGTTCATTTGTGTTCAAATTTAATACACTTGTGAATTCTGTCAATAAAAAATTTATCATATCCTGCTTATCTACCTATTTTGTAAATGAGATCTATTTCTTCCTTTAATAAATGTGCAGTTGAACAATATTTGTAAACCTCTTATTTTAAACTTTGAAGTTTATGATTAAATTTATTTAACTAGTCATCACTGTGTACTTAATTTATATAGACGAATGTAAAAATGAAATATGTATATGTATGAATACAAATAATGTAGACAAAATTTTTTTTTCAACTTAGGCAATCCCTAAATAAGATGCTTTTATGGCTAAGAATTTTAAGGGCATTTAAAAATGCATATTTAACACCCAAATTCTTATAAATACCTAAAAGTAAATTTGATCCTAGTTTACATAAATCTTTAAAGCAAGCAGAAATTAAACTACTTAAAGTAATTATAAGAGACTTAAGAAAGGAGATAGGAATGATAGAGAAATGCACTTATAAAGAATATTTTAATTTAACTCACAGAGTACATTCCATAACTCTTAATAAATTATGAGGTGAGATTCATTATTTGATGGACAGGGATACTATGAAAATTACCAAATGACATGAAAATAAGCTAAACTTATTAGCATTCAGAAACACCCCTCCAGTTAAATTAGAAAAAATCTGAAACTAAATGGATAAAACCTATATTTATAAATTTATATTCTAAAACATACTTTAAATCAAAGATCTAAATTCACATACCCCCCCCCCCCCCTGAAAAACATAAATTAATCCCGCACTAAGTGCATATCATAAAGACTATTCCACATATAGAAAAAGATTTAAATTATACAGAGCTATAAAATATTATGAGCAACACCCCCTTAAACAAAATAAACTATAAATTAAGAGTATAACAAAATTAAAAAAGCTATCTGATATTAGGATTTTATTAGCAGATAAAACTGAGCAAATTCTAACAATAAATAAAGAAGAATATGATATAAAAATTCAAGAAACTTTAGAGCAATTAAAATGCCAACCCCTCAATAATAAATCGTGGTTGAGTGGTTAGCATGCTTGGCTACTGATCTAAGGGACCTGGGTTCAAGCCCCGGATAAGGCATGGATGTTTGTGTCATTTTTCTGCTGAGGTCCTTCCAGACCTGTGGCAAGCAGCTGCTTGAGAGGGTATTTATTTATTTATACCTAGAACCTTACAGAAATTGCAAGAATTGAAGAATGATCCATTTTTACTCAAGAGTATAGCCAAAGGTTGCATAGTTTCTATGTACCTGGCTATATCTAAGACACTCATTAAAATTAAACTGCATAATTTCCTTATCACCCTTTTAGACCATTAATTTCTAAAAGATTCCCCCACTTATAATTTAGAACGGGAAACATATGAGTTTTTCAAATCATATATCTCCCCCCGCCCAAATCAATCAATATTAATTCTTGTTAAAATGCTGTTCAACTCATACAGCACAAACCTATAACCAATTCCACCACATTGCATTGATGATGTCATATCGTTGTATCCTAACACTCCACTGCTGGATGCAGTGATGAGACTCGAGACTCAGTGGCTTGATGTTGCCAGGCCTACAGCCCAGGAGTATTTTAGTGCACACAAGACCATGGCCTGATCATATCTTCAAACTGGTTTATGGTTAATAATTGTATGTGGGACCAGGGAGAGGATCTTCCGAATCTGGCACCATGGCAGAAGTTCTTATGAGATGTCAAAACACAAGCATTAGAAAAATGTCTGTCAAAACCTATTTTATACCTACATTACATAGATGATACACTATTATTCTGGAATTATGACAATAAAGAATTAAAAACTTTAATCGATACCTTTAATAGTGTCATGCCATCCATCCAATTCACCCATGAAGCAGAGAAACAGGGCACTTTACCATACCTGAATATACTAATATCCTGTTGACATAATAAATGTTATACAACTGTCTATAGAAAACCTACTTATATCTCCAAAGATAATGTTGATATCCAAAGATATCTTTGGATTCCACATATCCACTAAAGTATTTAATACACATTTTCTTAAAGCTTATAAATATTGTTAACTACATGTTTATTAAAGGAAGAAACAGACCTCATTTATAAAATAGGTAGACAAGCAGAATATGATAAATTATATCATCAGTCATTTCTTGCTTGAAATAAATTCTTTTATATTTAATTCATTACATTTTATGTACATTCTTACAAATCATTGTTGAGTACTAAATAAACACAAAAATTGTGATCACTATAAGAACGTTATGCATTCTTCTAGAAACACACACATATGGCAGCCTTTAGTTAATACTACGTTGTCTTGGATGTGGCTAGTGAACAGAAAATGGAGTTTCCTTGTGTTGAACTTCACAACAAATCAATGTGGCCCCATTTTTGCTTTCGGTCTTCTTTGTCCTTTGACGTTGTTGACACTTTTCTGTAGCTGTTCTTCTGTGGACCATAGTAACTTCGATGTTACAATATCGGATTTCACAGTAGTAAAAAATAAAATAATAAAGTAAAATTGGACAATAGAGAGTTAAGTAATCACTGATTTTGGCGGTTTCTTCAAGTATTCTCTCTCATCAATGAATCTCCCTTTGCATTTATAAATAATTTTTCTGAATAATTTTCAATTTCTAAAAAATATTTCCACCATTTTCATTTTAATAACATTTAGTTTTTAAATTTGTTCTTGAATAATATAAATTATTTCAGAGTTTGCAACTGCTTATAATATGAAGATTTACACTAGGAGAACAACCACAGGCAAGTATGTAATGCCCATTCTCAAAGAGAATGATCATCATTTCGCAACTTTTGTACCCTCTAAAGGTGGAAATTTGAACATATGGAAATAGCACTACTTCATTAGTACCTATACAGCCTCAAAATGATTTTTTTTTATCTCTTAAAACACAAAAAGTTGCAATTTTCCCACTACTCTGGGAGTAAGTGGACACATCATAAAAATGCTCAGCCCACCTAACCATGACAGAATCTCCACCTTCTATAACCTTACCTTGTATATCCTTCAATCCCTGTATACCTGTCCATTTTTTACCACACAAAACATTAACTATCTGGTACAGCTCTCTGCTGTTGTGCTGTCTAACTGCTTCCTTGGCTTTGTCAGCCAAGCCATCAAACCAAAGATTCTTGTCAGCAGCTAACTGATCCTTTACATGTTTATGAAGCTCTCTATAGCGCTTTCTATTAGGACTAAGTTCTTTTTTTCTCAAATAAGCTCAAGTGCCTTATCACTCAAGTAATTCTGCCTCCTCTGCCCCTTTTTTCCTAAAAGAGTACTGTTAGTTACCAAAAAAGCCTGTTTAAAATGGTCCCATTCTTCTTCAACTTCAATAGTAAGCAAACCATGACTGTCATGATGACTAAGTAACCTATCATGGGTAAGCTTTGGCTATAACTGGGTCTTTCAGAGCTTCAGTATTAAAAGTAAATTTTTTAACCCTAGCACAACACTTTTTAAGTTTAAGTTGCAAGACACTTTTAACAAGGTAATGAACAGATCCAATTTCAGCTCCCCTATATGCCCTGGTATTCCTAACAGAACTAGCCCATTTGCTGTTAATTAATATATAATCAATCATATTCTTATGCAGCCCATCGGGTGAAATCCATGTGCACTTATGTATGTCGTAGTGTTTGTAATGTTAGTTAATTTCAAACCATTAAGTTTACTTACTTGTAGGAGATGTTGTGTATTGCAGCTACCCACTTCACTTAAAAAGTTTAAAACCATTCTCCACCTCCCTCCTCAAGCAACGTATTTCGCACTCTCTCTGTCCCATGGCTTCATCAGGCTCGTTATGTTTAGTTGTTTGTTGTATTTATGTTTGCCTTCCTACTGACATCTTCTATTGCTCATGCATCCAATTTATGTGCTCACTCACGCAACAGGAGATTCCATGCCACTGGCAGGAGTGGTATGTCTGTGCTGCTGAGCTTTGCATATGAGAGTGAATCATTATGGTTTCAGTATATTGTAATTGAAATTTGGTGGATGGAGCTATTAATGGTTTATATGAAATATTATTAATTTCTAAATTATTTTCAATAACTGAGATAAGGCTGTATTAGTTTTCTTGTTGCTAATGTCGTGTTGGTGCTTGCACATTCACTGTTCATATGTATGGCATGTTTTACCTATGTACCTATTCTTGCCATTTAATTTATTATGGGGTCGAATATTTCCGCTTCATATCTCCCCCCCCCCCCCTGCTGTGGGTAATTTATCTCGGTCATTTATTACTAGGTTTTTGATGCTTTTATTTATAGTAGTTGGTAAGTACGTTTCATACGTGCACAAAATATTATTTAATGTGTTAGATAGACCTTTTGTATATGGAAAACTATGCGCATTTAGGATTTGTTTTCTGAGAGTTAAGGGTTGGTTGTGAGTAATTTTGACTCCAATATTTTGCAGCTTTTTCCTATCTTTTAATAATGTAATCAGGATATTCTGTCTCTTGTGCTATTTCCATATGAATTCTAATTCTCTCTTTAAGCCCGGTAGTTATGTACAATATTTAAATGCTCTGAGAAAGTAAGGGTTATAGGTTTTTTTTGTATTTTAGTAGGTGTGCAGAGTTGAATGGTATAATGTTGGGGATATATATGGATTTCTTTTTTTTGATAATTAAATCCAGATATTTGATAGAACAGAAGAGACAGAATAGTGTAGACAAAAGGTGTGACAATGGGTTCACCACTGTTTGGTCTCATGGCCAATGTCATAATGCGAAATGTTGAACAAACTGAACTGCATTAGAAAAAGTTATCTATAAACTGTCCTTGTATATTCATATATTGATGGCATATTAATTTATTGGGACCACCCCATAGAGCAGTTAAATACACTAATTGAAACATTTAAGTGTATTACCAACCATAAAATTTATGCATGAGACCAAGAGTAATAATGAAATTCCATATCTGGATTTAATGATCAAAAAGAAGAAATACAGATGCGACATAGAAGTATATCATATATGAAGTGGAAATACCTGACCCCCCCATAATAAATTAAAGCTGGGTCAACTTTGAGATTTATCTCTGCAAAATTCCCTGCCCACGGTGAGTAGGGGACACCGATGGGCTTGGAAAGGCCGCCGTCCGTCAGATGGGACATTAAGCCATGGCCCCATGTGCGGGAGATCTGTACTCTGTGCACATTAAAGAACACGCTGGATGGCCTTGACGGGAGGCTACCACCTGTCTCCCAACAGCTGTTCCAGTGGGTCCCCTCTCCCAACATTCTCTGAGCCTTCAGGGTCTTTATGACCTGGCCATTTATCCCATGGTGTGCAAAAAAGTGCTGCTCAGAGGTAACCCAACCCAACCCCTGCTAGTGGCATGGAATCTCCTGTTGTGTAAATGAGCACATGAACTGGATGCGTGAGCAATAGAAGACGTCAGTAGGGAGACACACATAAATACGATGAACAACTAAACATAACGAGACTGATGAAGCCACGGGATAGAGAGAGTTGCAAAATACGTTGCTTGAGGGGGGAGGTGGAGAATGGTTTTAAACTTGTTAAGTGCAGTTAGAGGTTTTTAATGAGTTTTTAATGTTTTAACCCTTGAGTATGTGCTAAAAAAATGGTAACTCGTCCAACTGTCAAGGAGCATGAAAACTTATGTAAAAGATAACTAACTTGTGTTAGCATGTGACAGCAAACAAAGGTTGTGACGAACATCCACGACCATAGTGCTCTACAACAATCCAGACTGGTACGCAGCTAAGAAGACGATAAGGTCAATTCTGCCATCAACAAGGTGAAACAGTGAAAACAAGGACAAATAACACCTTGGCAATCAGTTACAGTATGTGCCAGTGGAAAAACAGCTCACTGGACTGGTAAATGTTCTTTTTTCGCTGTTGACTGCCTTTATGAGAGAAAGGCAGGTGTACAAGAAATGGTACAAGAGAAAGAATAAACATAGAACCATATGCTGAAGTCATTTGGCGGTAATAGAAGCTATAGCATTCTACTTGAGCATTTAAGCACTCCTCAAGGCTTTTAATAATTTAATATGTAATTGCAGCTTAAAATCGTGAATATTAAATGAGAGTCAGTACTAACTTTGGCATTGAAGTCATCTAGAATAAAGGTAATATCTCCTTTCTGACAGAATTCAAAATATCCTGAAGTTGTCTGTAAAACCTAGCCTTCTCATTCTCATCAGCATCCTTGGTGGGGCATAACAATAGATAACATTCAAGTCTTTAATGCTTGTCTGAAATTTAGCTGTAAGAAACCTTTCATTAATGCACTCATATCCTAGAAGAGCATCACTAACGTGTCTGCTGAGAAGCACATCTACACCTTGGAGATACTTTTTATCTTCCCTCTCTAAAAAGAGAAATTTGAGATCAATTTTAAAAATCTGACCATTATCTGTCTATCTGGTCTCTTGCAAGCCGAGAATTTGAAGGTTATAACAGTGGAATTCTTGTGTGAGGACATCAAGAGAATAAGTTCTGTGAAGAGTCTTCACATTCCAACTACCTCTGGAGAGAAAATAATTAGTGTGGGATGTTTAAAGAAACTATGTTTATTGAGAGAGGTAATGCCAACAATACCAAATAGCCCCCTAATCGCAGGCACGGGGCAAAGATCCATTCCCCCACTACTAAACGCTGAAGCCTTCTACACTGGAAGACTTTCTCCAATGTAGAATTTGATGATGCCCGTAGAAGCAAGAGTTCACATGCTTGCGATGACTTCGGCTTATGAATAACTACCAGCTGATAAAACATATCCTGTGAATCTATGCATTTGGAGCTGTCAAACCACAAACAGAAAACACAACATGAGATTGATACTGTATTCAATATCAATTTAAAATTTTGCATTCTGTAAATTTAGAGCCCTCACACAGTGGGAATTTGGAATATTAAGAAAATGCGATTCCTAATATTTCATTCATACCCAAGTATCCAAAAAGAATTTTTATCTCTAAAAAAATGCTGAATTGTCTACAGACAGACAAATAAATAGACAGTGACATAGTGAAAAAAAAAACCCTTCTGTTTTAAAGAACTAAAAATTGGATAAATGACTATATTTCTGTGCATTTATTTTACAGTTGTATCAATCTTTTATCTTTAATCAGACTTGGGAATTGAACCAGAATTAATCTCTAGATTGGCGATAGTATAGGTTTTATGATAGAAAGAAAACTATAGTGGAAAAAATGCATAGGTGTATGATGTTTCTGTTTTCTGGATAGTTGTCTCTTAAGCAAGTTTCTCCATTTATCTTTAGAGTTGTGTGACAGATAATAACAATGTATGTCACAAGGATTTTAAAAGAAGCATTGCTACTTAAGATTTTACAAATCTCTGAGGGTTGGGCCATTTTACTTCTGAGCAGCACTTTTTTCTACACAATGGACTAAATGGCCAGGTCACAAGGACTCTAAGGGCTCAGAGAAGATTGGAGAAAGGGATCCACTGGATCACTGTAAGGAGACAGATGGAAGCCTCTGTCTAAGCCATACAGTGTGTTCTTTAATGTGCACAGGATATAGAGGCTCACTAGAGCAGGGTGGGAATTAGAGGAGACAAATCTCGACACAGGCACAATTGAAAATGAAACTGAGAACTGCAAATTATGAGCCTAGCATGCTGCCAACTCCTGCCCCAAAATCTGGAGAGTTCGTGAAAAATAAGCATACAATTTAATATTAAAATTAAAATTCCATCTAACCATGACAGAAATCTTCCATTTAATAGCTAACATTCAATAACATATATTTGAAAATAAAGAGCTAATAATTACCTTCCAATAAATTTGTCATCCAAGCTCGCAAAAATATATACAAAAAATAGTTTTCACGATTTTTTGCTAGAAGTCAGAAAAAAAAACCTTCCAGTAAATAGCAAGAATAAATACAGCAGATGTACCCCTTACAATTTTCATAATTTTATAATTTCTCCAACTATCCAGAGAAAAAAACTAGAAATATGTTGCAGCCTTTAGCAACTAAGCATTTTATATTTACAGCCTTTAGTAATGGGGGAATGGGTCTTTGCCCCATGCCTGTGATTAGGGGGCTGTTTGGTATTGTCATAATTAGTTCATATAACTGGAGTTCTATGTATAACATTAGGTTTTCTACTATCAGCTTTTATCTGTAAAATAATTTTGCAGAAACATGCAAAAAAATAATAACAAATATAAAATATATTGCATTTTCTTCAAAAAATAAGTTAATGCTAAAATATTATTTGTTTCTAAAATTTAAGATTTACCATCCAACAATCTGTTGTGATATGCTTCACATGCTTGCATAGCTTCCTCTTTAGTGAAATACACTATCAGGGCAGTTCCAGGTTGTAACAATTGAGCATTCATCATAGAACCAACATCACCAAATAACTCCTATAAAATATAACATTTTATTTGTGAAAAAATGTTAACATAAACATTGTAAGGCAGTAAATAATGCTACATACATAATAAGACCTAAAAGCTACAACAACATAAAAGAATGGTTGTTAATAACAATATGATATCAATGAGAAGATATTAACATTTGCTGCAATTAACTAGATGAACACATATCGCCCCTGGCAAACACGAGAATCTCGTTTTCAATGAAAAAAAAGTTTTTTCCTTTACCTACTGTTTCATTCCTTAAAAGTTTGAATTTGAGTTAGTGAATGATGGGGGGAAAATGCAAATAGTATTTCATTAGTAATCATACAACATAAAAGGATTCGTCTTTTAATTCTTAAATCTAAAAAGTTGAATTTCCCACACCTCTCTTAGAAACGTGGATAGATTATTGCTGTTGGTGGAATGTCTCTTAAAAACTACCACTCATTTTTCAAATTTCCATTGCATACATATTATTTGTAAAACTTGATAACAGCTCTACTGTTTCATATTTAGTGATATGGCCAAGTGGTTAGCGTGCTTGGCTACTGATCTAAGGGACCTGGGTTCGAGCCCCGGATAAGGCATGGTTGTAGGTGTTGTTTTTCTGCTGAGGTCCTGCCATCCTCTCAGATCTTCTACTTTGGCATATAAACTGACAGGCTCCTGTCAGACCTCTGTGGCAAGCAGCTGCTTGAGGGGGTATTTATTTATTACTGCCGTCCCGTGGCCGAATGGTTAGCGCGCTTGGCTACTAATCTACGGGACCTGGGTTCGAGCCCCGGATTAAGGCATGGACGTTTGTGTCGTTTTTCTGCTGAGGTCCTGCCATCCTCTCAGACCTTCTACTGTGGCATATAAACTGACAGGCTCCTGTCAGACCTCTGTGGCAAGCAGCTGCTTGAGGGGGTATTTTATATTCACTGCTGGCCATTAAAACATCAGGAAAAACTCATCAGATTGTCCCGACATATGCAAGATGGGTAGCCCATGGGAGAACATTAAATGATTCAAAGTGCAGCACATATGCACATCATGTGTGACAGTAATGCCCCCTGGAAGTGGTATAAGAGGAGCTTAGAAAGAGCTGGTGTTAAGCACTGGAATTGTGTTTGCTTGCAGTTCTTGCGCACTAAAGGATTAGGTATGCCCAGTCGAAGAACAGGGCATCCATATGACCAGGTTTCTGATCAAGGGAAAATTGGTTCGATCAAGGGAAAATTGTGGGATTTCGGGAAGGCAGATTATCGTACTGAGACATCGGTGCTGGACTAGTCGGTAAGGATTAGGTATGCCCAGTCGAAGAACAGGGCATCCATATGACCAGGTTTCTGATCAAGGGAAAATTGGTTCGATCAAGGAAAAATTGTGGGATTTCGGGAAGGCAGATTATCGTACTGAGACATCATGTTGGACAGAATGCTGCCACAGTGATGAGAATATGGCATCAGTGGGTAGAGCAGGAAGGAACTCACTGATGTGAGGGATGTCAATGGCCCTGTCACACAAACGAATGAGAGGACAGACATTTCGTGTGCATGGCTTTGAATGATTGTACAGTCACATCAAACACCTTAGCTCAACAGTTAGGGGTGTTGCACATCAACCAGTGTCCACACGTATGGTTCGATGTCATCTGCAGCATTGAGGCATTTTTGCTAGGTGGCCATTGCCTCAGCTACCACTGACTCTGCAACACAAGTATATGTGACTGCAATGATGCCAAGAATGCCACGCAAGGATGTTCGAATGGCATCGCATTGTGTTTTTAGACAAATCCCGCTACAGTATGCAGCACCATGATGGACAATTCCATATCTGGCGGTACTGCAGTGACAGGCTCAGTGAGACATGCATGATGCAGTGCCATACAGGTCTGGCCCCTGGTGTTATGGTATGAGGTGCCATTAGACTCCACTCCTGCACGCACCTCGTACGCATTACAGGCACTTTGAACAGCCAGCATTACATCACTGAGGTGTTGGAGCCTGTGGTCGTACCTTATCTTTGGGGGTTCTCTGGTGCCATTTACCAACAGGACAATGCCTGACCACATATGCCATGCATCGTCCAACAATTCTTGGATAGCCACCACGTGACACTTTTGCCTTGGCTTGTGCATTCACCAGATAAGTCTCCAACTGAACATGTCTGGTCCATGATCTCACAATGGCTAGCACATCAGACACCAGCAGCTGCTACAACAGATGAACTTTGGCTATGTATCGAAACTGCATAGACTGACATTCCCCAAACACATATCCGACATCTCATCCTCTCAATGCCCGACCATGTAGCAGTGGTTATTGTCACTCTTGGTGGCTGGATACACAAGATATTGATTTTTTTGTATTCCACAAGTCCAACCGAGTTGTATTTGTAATCATTTGATCTTTGTAACATAAGCTATGTATTCACTAAATATGGCTTTGATATCTCTTGTCTTCCCTGGTGTTGCACTTTTAATGACCAGCAGTGCATATCAAAACTACTAGGTGTTTGAAAATATAAATTATATTTCATTAGTACCAATCAAATTAAAAAAAAAAGTTTTCTAATTATAATTGCTTCCAATCGAAAATTCATGACATTCACATTCCACCACCAAATTTTATATTTTTTATCATTAATATATCATTGTAATATTCATTTGAAACTTTGGAATTTTCAATATTTTTCACCATTAGAGGGCACAATTATAGTGTTTGAAAGATTCCAAAAGTGCGAATCATAATATTTTTTCAATTCCTACCTAATCATAAAAAGATTTTTTCATTTATCTCTAAATACAAACAATTATCTGCTAAAACAAAACATTGTGTTTTTCCACTCACCCGGGTTCTAAGAGGTCAATTCATTCTTACCAATAGAAACATCATAGCGTTTACATTCCACCCCCAAAATTTAAAAATTTTAGCTTAAATATGTCATTTGCAATATTTTTTTGAAATTTTAGAATTTGCATATTTCCCCCCCCCCCCCATTAGAGGGTCCAATTATGGTTTTTGGAAGATTTAAAAAGTGTGAATCATAATATTTTATCAATTCCTATCTAACCCAAAAAGAATTTTTGATTTATCTCTAAAAACAAACAATTATCTGCTAAAACTATAAAGGTGTATTTTCCACCCCCTCTGGGTCTAAGGAGTCAATTCATTGTTGGCAATGGAAACGTCGTGACCTTCATTCCACCACCAAAATTTCAAATTTCTAGCATAAACATATCGTTTGCAATATTCATTTGAAATTTTGTTATTTTCAACTTTTTCCACCGCTAGAGGGCATAATTATAGCTTTAGAGATTCGTAAAGTGCATATTGTAATATTTCATCAATACCTATCCAACACAAAAATAATTTTTAATTTACCTATGTAAACAAAAAAGCACTGGAATTGTAATTATATAATATATATACACAATATTTACAGACGGACAAACAGACGATAAAGCGAAACTATTATCTCGTTTTCTTTGAAAACTAGATAAGAATTACTAATACACCTAAATTACAACAAATATTCATATTTAAATCTTTCTTCATCAGCAAAGTCTGCTTAATCTTTCTTCATCAGCTTAAATCTTTCTTCATCAGCAGTCTGTAAATATTGTATATATATAATATAATTACAATTCCAGTGCTTTTTTGTTTACATAGGTAATTTAAAAATTATTACCTATGTAAAATCAATGTAGAATTTTTTTTTGACATAGGTAATTTAAAAATTATTACCTATGTAAAATCAATGTAGAATTTTTTTTAAAAAAACTAGATTTCATTTTCTTTTCTTTGAAACTCCCTTGGTCTCTAGATTATTGTCTGGACTAAGGCTGGAATTTGACTTTTTATATTGCATTAACAAGGTATTTTAGCAATCACTAGATTAACCTATGGACAGCCTCATTCCTTCGCTAAAAAAAGGGTTAATATTAAAATTTTGTTAAAATATTAATGCAACAGCAGTGGCATGTCCATTAGGTAACTACAATTAAAAAACAACAAAGTATCTGCAGCTTTTCATTTAGTATCTGCCATCATATAATAATCTCTCATTTACATTTTTTATATTATTTACTGGTAAATTGCATGATCCTATGTGTCAAAATTTATATGGGGAAATTATTTTTATTCATGCTATTGAATAAAAATAATTTCCCCATATAAATTTTGACACATAGGATCATTCATGAAAATACATTGAATTTCAGTATTTTATTCTAATAATGTCAACTCAATGGGATCAGGAAGTTTACATTGTTGGCTAATCTTTAGTACCATTCCTAAATACCCATTTTCAATATCACTTATTTTATACTGCACTCTATGAAACCTTTGAGTTCTACTTATGAGTTTGATTGAATTGTTGCCAATACGTTTTTTTTGTCTTCAGATGCTTCAGAAAATGAATCAAAACCTTTTCGAAATTAGAAAACAATTAAAAAGTGCTGCTATTTCATTTTTTAATTTTATTATTTTCTTATCAAAAACTATTTATTATTTCTAGAACTATTTCCATTATTCATCACAAAATTTATTGAAAGTGAAAACAAAACTGCTATAAGGGTCATGGATTCCAGAAACGTGCAATGTTCAATAAAGCAATGCATGAGCTGTATCCAATATTAATGGACTTGTTTACAGCAGATTAACTAGTATTGCAAAGGCAACAGATAGGGAGTAACACACACCTGTACCTTCAATTAACACAGCAGTGCAAGGGTTCAGCTTGGCTTAGAAATCAGCCCCACACCCAGGACTGACATGGGAAATGATAATGATGCAACTTTCTCCAGTTTGTTTCAATCCTCTCTCAGTTGTTATGCTCAGAGGGTTGTATATCTCTCTCTGTAGCATAATTTTATTTTACAGGAACTATAAGTTCACAAGTTTGCATTGAATGATAAAAATATTTTAAACCCCTTTCCTCTTTCAAAAAGTTAGGGCTCTGCCACTTTGACAATACAAATGTTTTAGACTTAGTGCACCTAACTTGTATGCACTTTACTAAGAAGATCCCCAAAGTACAACAGCCAAACAAAAAACATGTGTTGTGCATTGTAAACAAAAACCTGCCAAGAAGAATGAGTTCTAATGCGACAAACAGGACAAAAGACTTCATTCTTACCAATGGAAACATGAGTATATAGCAGTAAAAAGTCCATTTGTTCAATTACAGCCCTTGTTTCAACTTTTAACTATTTCAGGTTCCAGGTTGAAAAACTTATTTACAAAGGCCAAGCTATTTTTCATTATGTTCAGCCAAAAAAAAGCTTTAGAACCTTTTTTGCTCAATAACTAATGAAAGGAATTATGGAATGCTATATGCCAAATTAATCCACTTTTATTTCTGGATTTTCTGAAAATAAAATAATTAACAAAAAAGATAACTAGTTTTATTTTATAGGACTCAGAGTCAGGTAGTAAAATAAAAGCATTTGGCAATGCACATAAAAATTTATTTAAAAAAAAAAACAATTAAGAGACAGAAATAATTATAATGCATATGAATAGAAAGGCTATTTCTGAATAACAAAAAAAAAATTGAAACAAGAAAATTGCTCTCTTTCGCAGTTTTTTTTCTCAGTACTTGATCAATAAAAAGAGTTAAATTATATATTAACCAAAAGACAATTTCTTTGAATATAATATTTACATGAAATATCTATTTTGAACAGTTCATGCATGATCCATGCACTTAAAAAACAATCATTGAACTATAAAATAACATCAAACACACAATTATTTGCCTTGCATGGCATACTTACCTTCTACTTAAAATAGTTTTGTTTCTAAATTATTTATCTGAGCATATTGACTGGCATCATTTCACTTTATAACATCAAAGTCACCACCCTTTTGAGGTACAGATGTATGATCACTTTAAGGTGTTTTGCTTTACAGCACTTCGCTAATACAGCACTTTTCAATAATATTCATGCTTATTATTTTCAGCGCTTGCCTTGCTCTTAAGGAGGTTTTCAGCGGTGAAGCACACATCAGCTGACTGAGTAATTTGACTGTACCATTTTGTTTAAAATAACTTAAAATTCTGTTGCTGAGCAATAAAATTTTAAAGTTTATCCTTCAAGTCTGTTTACAGCATTTTGTGCATTTCGTGTCTCAGTGCTACTCCAGTCACCATAAGCAAAGGAAGAAAATATTTCAAGATTAGCAATACAGTACTGTAGCATTCTTTTTAATTTATTATTTTTACTTTTGCAACTTTTTTTAGGCCTAGAGCTATTGTGCATTTAATAAATGATGCTGTAAATATATTTTTAGGCTTTTACATGCACTGGCAAGTGAAAAAAAAGGCTGTAATTCACTTTATGGTGGTGGCAGCACCACTACCGACAGATGGCAGCAATGACAGAGCTCAATATAACTTAACCAATGAACTAGGCAAAACAGCATTAATGCAAACCATTCTACAGGCTAATCTGCATAACTATACATTAAAATCTAAAATAATTGCATCACCTGTAACAAAAATTCAACTAAACTATATGGGAAATTTAATTATTAACTTAAATCAGAATAAATTATATAATACCAATATTAAACCTATACCTTCAGCTTGGAAATTAATTTTAAATCACTTAGCAGGATATGCCCTGGGTATCTGTTAGAGGGACTGTCTTAGCAAGATATGTAATGTAGCAGGAGACATTACATGAAGAAGTTTATGTGAAATGCACATAGCAGTGCCTTTTATGTTTTTTTGTTGTTTTGAGTTGAATGTTGAAGTATAATGCTTTTAATAAGAGAGGAAGTTTTTTACATTTAAGTTATTTGATTTGGGTGTGTCAAAAAGCTGCAACCCCATGGTTGATGGATAAGAAGAGTGATAAATACTGCAGAATAACTGAGCACATGAAACAAAGTGCCAACTTAGAAGAGTGGTAAACAGGACTGGCATCTCAAGAGTGATAGACCACAAATATCATAAACAGTGTGACTTTAAACGAGTGCATCAGCCTGCAAACTCCAAGGACTTCATCACCAACTTGGATAAAGCAGTAAAAAAAACTTTCCTATCTAACCACTTAACAGCATTTAAAGTGTATTCAATTATGATATAATTGACTGTCACCTATCTCGTGTTATGAGATTATCATAGGCTGATAGCAATTTGAAAGGTTTATTTCATTACCAAATTTGGCATTGAAGTCACCTAGAACAAGGATAATATCTCCTTTCTTGACCGAATTCAAAATATCCTGAAGTTGTCTATAAAACTTATCCTTCTCATCATCATCGGCATCCTCAGTGGGGGCATAACAGCAGATAATGTTCAAGTCTTTAACGCTTGTCTGAAATTTTGCTATAAGAAACTTTTCATTAATGCACTCATATTCTAGAAAAGCATCACTGGCTTGTCTGCTTAGAAGCAGACCTATGCCTTGGTGATGATTATTCTTGTCCCTCCCTGAAAAAGAGAAATTTTAGATTATTTTTAAGAATCTGACCTTCACCTGGTCTCTTGCATGCCAAGAATATCTAAATTACAACAGCAGAATTCTTTGAGGACATCCAGAGAATAAGTTCTGTGCAGAGTCCTCACATTCCAACTACCTACGGAGAGAAAATGGTTAGTTGGGATGCTTAAAGAAATTATGTTTATTGAGAGAGGGAATGCTGACAATATCAAACAGCCCTCTAATCGCAGAATGGGGAAAAGACCCATTCCCCCACCACTAAAGGCTGAAGCCATCTACACTGAAAGACTTCCTCCAATGTAGAATTTGACAATGTCAGTAGAAGCAAAGAGTTCAGGTGCCTGCAATAACCTCTGCTCAGGATTATCCACCAGCTGATAAAAACATATCTTGTGAATCTATTCACTTGGGGCTGTCAAACCACAAACAAACAGAAAACACAGCGGAAGATTCTCCCTCCACAGAAGCCCACTTGCAGCAAAGTCAGGATCCATAATCAATCTCAGAGCCATAATTCTGTTCAGGTTGGTATATATGGTCAGCACTAGGAACCTGTGTGGTTGATCACTCCTCAGCAGGGTAGAAAAAAAAGTAGCCATAGTTGCTCAGATCAGTAGGCCACACTGATCTGGCAGCCATCCCCTTCCGTTCCCTTTCAGAAGGGAGTATCTCTTTTGAAAGGTACTAACAACATGCACCACAAAAAGGTTGGGGTCAGACATTAGGTGCTAGGCCTGGCCGGTTCTATGCATCATCACAGGGGATTGGTGCATAGCTCACCTTCCAGTGACTACCTGCTACCAGTTACAGACCCTGACAGATATAACTGCCAGAAAAAGTGACATGACGTAAAAAAAAGTGTCTTACCTGGGAAAGTCGAACAGAATCTTATTGCAATTCACTTTTCACAGCCATATACACTGAAGTGACATTGAATTAGGGCTAGGACACTTTATCCAAATTCAGTACCGCAAGTCACGCATTTGCACACATCATGAGTGGTTGAAACTCTGGTCATATATAATTGGCTTCCTCAAGTATTTGTTGTGAGAAGTGTAATGGGAAAGGCATGAGATTTAGATCATTTGACAGAGGGCAGATAGTAGATGCCTGATGGATAGGACACTCGATCTCCAAAATTGTCAACGAACTTGGATTTTCTTGTACGACAGTTTCAAGAGTGTTCCGGGAATATGAAAATTCCAGCAAAAAAAAAGCACTCGGACAAACTGCAAAGGACAATCAGCCTTGAATGATTGTGGCAAAGTCCACAATCATTCAAGGACTAATAGGGGCCAGACATTATCTGAAATCACCTCTCATCTGAACACGGGTTCTAGCTGGGAAATCAGTGCATGGAATGTGCAAACTCACTTCATTTTCTCAGCTTCGGGAGCCTACGAGAGTCTAACTTCTAATGACATGACACCAGTCTCAACGCCTTGCCTGGGCTAAAGAACATCAAAACTGGACCATCAAAAATTGGCAACAGATAGCCTGGAGTGATGAATCCCGATTTAAACTTCATCACTCTGATGGGAAATTGAAGGTTAAATAATTTAAAACACAGCTACTTGTATAACAATTTAATTTCACGATAGTGCTATGATACAGTTGAAAAAACCTTTTGGTGTTAGTTACTTACCAAGTTTGGAGGAGTGCTTTACAATAACCACTGACCTTAACAGGGCATACATAGAAAACACCCTTATACCATGAAATTACCTTATAGTATACATATTAACTCTAAATTAAATCTTTACGATCAAAGACCAACTAGAGTAACTAACACCAAAAGATTTTTTCAAATGTATCACAGCATTATCGTGGAATTAAATTGAGATTGAAGGTATGGCGCCAACCCCATGAAGTCTTGGATCCTGCATGTCAGGTCGGAACATTACAAGCTGGTGGTGGCTCAGTGATGGCCTGGGGTGTCTTCAGTTGAACGTCTGTGTTAAACCTTTGGTATGTGTATCAACGACTCTCAATGCATCCTGGTACGTAGAACTCATGGTTGATCATTTACACCCATTTATGGCCATCATGCATCCCAAATGGAGATGGCGTCCCAAATGGAGATCAGCAATACAACTGTTCATCTCACAGGTCCAGGTTGGCTACTGCATGGTTGCAGGAGCATTCTGCTGACTTTGAAATAATGAATTGGCTACCTAGAAGCCCAGATTTAAATCCCATCGAAAATCTTTGGGATACTGTCGAGCAGAGTGTTCGGGCACATGCCCCATCAGCGATGACCTTGAGAGAATTATGGATGGCTCTGTAGGATGCATGGGTCGCCATATCTGTGGAACATTTATGCAAGCTTGTGGAGTCCTCGCCTGATTGTGTGGCAGCCGTTATCAGGGCTAGAGGGGGTCCAACATGTTACTAGGTTGCTATCCCTGATTCAATGGCACTTCAGTGTATAGCAACTATTGCTCAGGATAGATATGTTTGAAGAGCTATAATCTAATAGTCTGGTTGGACCTTTGCAGCCCATTTGAGGTTTTCTTTTTATCTTTGAGTGACACTTCTTTTGCACACAATCAGCTAAATGGAAAGGTCATAAGGACACCAAGGGCTCAGATTAAGGTTGAGAAATGTAATTCACTGGAGAATTGTTAGGAGACAGATGGAAGCCTACCATCAAGGCCATCCAATGTGTTCTTTAATGTGCATAGAGTATGGCTCTCCTGCACACATAAACACTGCTTAACATTCCACTCAATGGATGACAGACAGCCTTTACAAGCCCATTGGTGTCCTCTTTCTTACCAAGGACACAGAGAGGTTGGTGGAGATAAATCTCAATGCTGACACAGATGTGGAACTCAAACCTGAGAGCAACAGATTATGAGCAAGGAACACTGACAACTTAGCCAACCCCCACTAAAGAAATATCCATGTCTTACCTGGACCTCAAACTCAGGGCACTTTGGTCTGCAGCCAAGCATGCTAATCACTTGGCCACCTAGAACAAGCCATTTGAGGAATTATTTTCTAACTAGCTGATTAATATATTATATTCTAATTTTTAAAAGAAAAAGAAGATGCAGTTGCCAAAATGAAGATGCAATGTTAGAAAAGAATAAGATTTGACACTTACCACAATATCTTCTTGAGTTACCGATGAGTGCAAATTAGTCACCAAAATGCTATATCCTTGCTGATTTGAACTGGGTGTAATTACACTATCAGCCACCATTGTGTTGCCTGGAGTTTGTAGTCGACTGCTAAGACTTAACTGGGAATTCGATGATTGCCATGAAGAATGCTGGAAAATCAAAGATTTCATTAACATTACTCAATCCATTATTTATAACAGTATAACAATAAAATTCTCCCATAAAACAATTTACCACGAAAAATTTTTCAAAAATCACAGACATGAAACTCACAATTGCAAAGTCAGGATATTATCAGAGATAGGCAAGCATGAAAAAGCACCTCAGGATTGGGTTGGTTGAATTGTTTTACCTCTGAGCAACACTTTTTTGCACACAATGGGATAAATGGTGAGGTCACAAAGACCCTGAGGGCTCAAAGAAGATTGGAGGGAGGGGACCCACTGGATTCCCATTTTCTTTAATGTTCACAGGGAATGGCTTAATGTCATATCCGATGGACAGTGGTCTTTCAAGCCCATCAGGTCTTTGAAGCATGTTTTTTTTTTACACTTGCTTATCTCTTTTAGCCGTCCCGTGGTTAGCACGCTTGGCTACTGATCTAAGGGACCTGGGTTCGAGCCCCAGCCGTATTAGGCATGGATGTGTGTGTCGTTTTTCTGCTGAGGTCCTGCCATCCTCACAGACCTTCTACTATGGCATATAAACTGACAGGCTCCTGTCAGACCTCTGTGGCAAGCAGCTGCTTGAGGGGGTATTTATTTTATTATTTATTATCTCTTTTCAAAATTTCCATACAGAATTCTCATATGTCCAGTGAAATTTTTGGAATAGTGAAGATCAAAATAATAAATGTTATAATTGATAGGAAGAAACCAAACACCTTATATTACAAAATTAACTCCTTAAGCACCTACTTGTAGCAGAGGGCTGACAGGAGCCTGTCAGTATAATATGTCAAAGAGAAGATCTGTGAGGAAGGTGGAACCTCACAAGAAAGACAGTACAAAAAAAGAAACATCAATCCATAGTAAATATACAGATTACATAGATGAATAATCCAATAAATAATTATTTGGGAAAAATGCAGTGATGTAGGTTTTTCCAAATAATTATTTATTGAAGAGAAGAAATTCATGCTTTACCCAGGGCTTGAACCCACCAGGTCCTTTTGTTCCATACTCCAGCTAAATTTCTTGAAAATAAAAACAAAAATCACAGAACATTCATTTTGATATGCAGAAAACTACCAATAAAATATGACTTACAAATGGGTAAGTTATATTAATAACTGAATAAAACATAAAAGAAATTTAAGAATCTCACAACATGAAATTATAAAAATTTGTTTGTAGCAAAAGTATCAAAATGTTGCATAGTACAACTCCTTACAGTATCAAGAAAGTGAAATTATAGAAAATGAAATTGAAACAGACAGAATGACAATTAATTCAATGAAAGAAAATGCTACAGTGAATGAGTAATTAAAGTAAACGACTAATAAATAATAAAGAAATAAAATATATTTTAAGATTTTTTATAAATTTTTTTGAAAAGGAAGATGGTACTCTCCTATACAAAGGATGAAGATAACCTAGAAGCTATATCAGGCTTGTCGTGGTTTCTCATACTGCATACAAACACATACACAGTGACATGCCCACTATTTAGTAGTCAGGCACACTAACCACTAGACCAAGTATGGGCTAAATTATAAATCAATTATGCAAGAAGAATATAAAAATCATCACAATTTGTAATCCTTGGCATCACAGAATATTTGGCAAAAATTGACAAAATATATATATATCCAATGTGCCAAATGTACAATTAATCAAACACCCAACAGAAACAATTCTCAATAAAATGGAGGTCTCAGGAGTGCCTGGGTTCATATTTCTCTGCTTTTGGCTAGCCTGCTCCCTTCCTTGTGAGTGGTGGGGGTCGGAGATGAGAGCCCTGACCAATATCACTCCTCCTAAGCCAGGTTCTATCCCCTTTGAATGTCATGGGGATCCATTGGACTACTTCTTTCCCAGGCAGCCAAGGTCCAGTGCAGTCACTGCACAGAACCTCGGCCGACCATCCCTGGTGAACACTTCTCTTTCAACATACTTTCCTAAGAACCTTCCCTAACTTAAAGAAAATTAAGTTTCATAGGATAGTAATGTATACTAAGTTTGAAATTCAAAATTAGATTCTCAAGATTACCATAGATTGGAATATATATTCGACTGAAATTTTTACACTTTAAGTTTTGACTCTAATACACTGGTTTCCATAAATTAAGGAAAATTCCTATGTTAAGTCAATGGGAAGATAATGTCAAAGCTCTATAACTCCTAAAATAAGTTTTTGTTTTGAAAAATGTGATTGCAGATAAACGTCTCAATCAAATAAATCAATATCTCGATTTTTCAACAATATTCGTTCAGTATTTAATGAATTATGGAAGTTTGAATATTTAACAACAGCAATACCAGTCTTAAGAAACTTATACAAAACTGAAGAATAGTGAAAGAATTCTTTACACAAAGTTCTAAAATGCAAACTTATTTTATTAAACACTGATACAATACTTATTACTAAGTTCTAATTAACTTCTGAAATCAATTTTTGTGGCTGGCATTGTTATTACTAAATATTCAAACTTCAATAACTTATTATTAAATACTGAACAAATATTGTTGAAAATCGAGATATTGATTCATTTGATTGAGATCTTTTATCTGCAATCACATTTTTAAAAACAAAAATCTTATTTTAGAAGTTATAGAGCTTTGACCTTAGCTTCTCATTGACTTAACATTGGGATTTTCCTTAATTTATGGAAACCAGTGTATTTAGGCAATGCGCAAAATTCAAAACGACCTCTCATTGCACCTCAATGATTATACAACCAGATAAAAAATGATTCCATCAGCCTCAAAAGTCATGCTCACAATAACAGGTCCTTTCCCAGCTGTACAGCTTTAAAGCAATTATTTTACAGAAGGATTTCTTAGAGAGAAGATGGGCCAAACATGGTGCCCTCTGTATAATGTAGTACTATTCAGTATAGTGGTGCATTTCGGGGCATCATGGAATTTCATTCCCTATTACTCTCTATAGCTGAGAATAACAGAAACTACTATATATTTATCAGTCTGTTTATTGGTCCTAAATGGTAAGAGCAAGGACCAACAAATTTGGTATACAACTTTCTCTCATCATATTGTCTTAGAGAAACATTAAAGTTCATGACCCACAAAATTTTATCCCCCCCCCCCCCAGCAGGGTAAGAAGTGCTCTTAAAAGGTAAAAGCTATAACTACCAAATTCATGTATGCCTTACTATATCTTAAAGCAACTTATGGGTTGCCCCAATACAAAGGGGAGAGATCACTCTTAAACAGTAAGAGGTGTGATCATCAAATAAGGTATGCTGCTTCCTCTCCTCATGAGTTTAAGCAACTCCTTTCTTCTCTCACAAAAAAAGCGGTAATATGTAAACAATTACTGTCTTAAGAGATGAAATTGCTTATTTTCAAAATTTGATGAAATTGCATATTTATACATATTAGGCAAAACTGCACTTCTTAAAATGGGTACATTTTACAACATGGGCCAAAATTACATAAGGTGACTTTGCACTGTTCACTTTTAATGGAGGTTTCTGTCCTGTTTGTGGCAGTAAAGCAATCTTGTCTAGTGTTTTTTACAATGCATACCATAAATTTTCTGTTATTTTTTGCACTTTGGGTATCTTCTTGAAAAGTGCCTATTAGGTGCGCTAAGGCTAAAAAAAGGTTTGATAACCTCGGAATGGCAATAGCCAAGAATTTTCAGAAGGGAAGTTCACCCAACAGAAATTTTTTATTAACCATTCACTGCAAACTCATGAACTAATAAATTTCTTTACAATAAAAATTCTGTCACAGAGGGATGAGTAAACTTGTCAGTGTAACAGAAGAATGGGGGAATTAAAACTCCTCTGACAAAACTGCATTGTCATCCTCCCCCAACAACTATTGAGGAACTGATATCTGAGAACTCATTCTCATGAAATGATAAACCACGGTTATAAAAAAAATGTTAAAAAAATGCAGTGCAGCATGAGAATATTAAAGTATTTTTTTCCATGGTAAGTCTTTATAGTCAATAAGTTTTGCATCATAAAAGTAGTATTAGAAGAACTGGCTAATAATAGGACATATGGTTGTGACAGTTCAATGCCTGTACGGAGCTTTCAAAAAAATATTTAAAACTGACGATATATTTAATGAATTAGTGTTTGCTTTGGTGTTAATGATGCCACACAAATGTTTTTTTGGTCCATCAGTCTGTAAGACCCAACTGTACATTAATGTAACTTTTTCCTACAATGAAGTAAATAAATTTCAATAGTAGAGGAGCACTGGAAATGTCCAACAAACATGGAACTCATGAATAATTAGCAGAAAAAATTGAGTTTTAATGCAAGTGGTATACAAATCTACAATCCAGGCTCGTAATCTGTAGTTCCCAGGTTCGAGTCCCAGCTGGGTCAGCGTTGAGATTTATCTCCGCAAAATTTCCCCGCCCTGCCCACGGTCAGTAGGGGACACCGATGGGCTTGAAAAGGCCGCCGTCCGTCGAATGGGACGTTAAGCCGTGGCCCCGTGTGCGGGAGAGCCATACCCTGTGCACGTTAAAGAACACGCTGGATGGCCTTGACGGGAGGCTACCATCTGTCTCCCAACAGCTATTCCAGTGGGTCCCCTCCTCCAACCTTCTCTGAGCCTTCGGGGTCCATGTGACCTGGCCATTTAGCCCATTGTGTGCAAAAAAGTGCCGCTCAGAGGTAAAACAACCCAACCAAACCCAAATCTACAATCTCCTTATGACAGGTATAACATGACTGTTGAGCTAAAAAATGAACAAGTTGTGATATCTTAGCAGTCAGAACACTTTGCATGTTATCATAAGGTCTTGGATTCATATCCCACTCATAGCAAAACTCAATTCTTTTCAGCTAACTATTAAATTTTATTTTTCTAAAAATAATGGACTTTAGAATGACACTAACTTAATACTAGCTGTAGCTGGAGCAAATTCTAAAACTGTTTGAAATTATAACACCTAAACTATACAAGACTCTGATGAAAGTGGTGAAAATTGGCTAAGTCAGCAGTGAATTAGACTCACTTGATGTTCATAGATTTGAATCCTCACTGTATCTGTTTTGAAATCTTCTCTGCTAACATTTAGTCTCGGTGAGATAGTGTCCACTGATTACCTTGGAAAGGCTCCTATCTGTCAGATGGCATGTTAAGCCTTTGCCCAGGTGTACATTGGGTTGGGTTGTTTGACCTCTGAGCAGCACTTTTTTGCACACAACAGGCTAAATGGCAAGGTCAGAAGCACCCCGAAGGCTCAGAAAAGGTTGGGGGAGAGGACCTATTAGTACAGCTGTTGAGAGACAGATGGCAGCCTCCTGTCAAGGCTCTACCGAGCATGTTCTCTAACGTGCATAGGGTATGGCTCTCCCACATATGGGCACAGCTTAACGTCCCTTCCCACAGACGGCAGCCTCTCCAAGCCCATCGGTTACCCAGTGTACAGGAGAGCCATAGTTGTACATAGGCCCAGATATAGAAAATAAAAGGGGGGTGGATCCGAGTGAAAGAAGTAGGCCAAGATTGAGCAGAAATGAGCCAACATGCAGCCCAGTATAATCCTCTCACCAAATCCCCATTTTAGTGATCTTTGACAATTTCTTGAGCAAAAATAAAAGGACAAAAAAAAAAAACAAATTTCTTTTTACCTCTGTTCTGGCTACTGGCATTAGCAAAGCAGGAAGGGAACAGGGGAACTCTTTATATAATCTCGCAATTAGATTTGGCCATGGTTTGCACATTTCAAAACATGGTGGATGACCTTAACAGGAGGTTTCTATTTGTCTCCTAACATCTACCAGTGGATCCTTTTCCTTTATCCAACTTTAAGCCCTTGTGACCTTGCCATTTAGCCCATTGTGAGCATAAACAACCCAACTCTGATAAGAACTTAACTGAAGTGTGGGAATGGAATTAATTTGTGAAAATTTAACAATTCATGAAATGAACACAAGATTGCAAACTGTAGTTCAACAGGTTCTTAGTAAAGAAACATGACCTTTTACCTCTGGAGGAGTTATAACAAATAAAGGAAATTGTTTTATTGCAGGGGATGAAAAACATATTTCACACACAAAAATTGCTGGAAATTCATGTTTGGAGCACACTGTTCTGTTTTGCAGTGAATGTGAACAATGAGGTGATACAAATTTTGAAACAAAAATGGTGCAAAATATCATTATTAATTTTATCTACAGGGTGTTTTATAAAGTAACTATCCATTTTCCTGAAAACACTGACTGATCATTTTCTGTTCCAGGTTTTGCAAATCATGCTGATGACCGAAGAAAGAAAAGCAGTAGTTGAGGCACGTCTGCGAGGTGTCCTAAGGGGTGAGACAAGAGTTCACTCATAAATCACTTCCATAAACCACTGCCAACAAGGGCAGCAATGAGATCCCTGGTGAACAAATTTTGAAGGACAGGGAGTGTTCATGATGAGAAACGTTCTGGTTGACCTCCAGTATCACCAGAAACTGTGGAATGCATTGAGGATGCAATCAATCATAGCCCTCATGCATCAACAAGACTAAGCAGGAAGTTTGTGTAATGCAAACAGTTGTTTGGAAAACCCTACGTTTCACATAGAAAAAAATGGTGTTCTCATCTACAGATGCTTCATAAGCTACACAAGGAGGCCTATGCAGCTCATGCAGCCATGTGTAGTGATCTTTTGGAAGCCATGGAACGAGATCTCATGAATAAAATTTTGTTCAGTGCTGAGGCAACATTTCACATGTGGACCCGTCAACTGCAATTGTCAAGGCACAATTGCAGGATTTTGGCTGATGAACATCCACATCAAAGTCTGGAGTGGGTCAGGGTTTCTTCAAAGGTTAATGTTTGGTTGGGCATCAAAAAGAGGTGTATGGTCCTTTCTGTTTTTCTGAGAACACAATTACTGGCGATATTTAATGGGATATACAATGGAGATATTTTTGGTCCACAACTTGTGTCTGATGGAATTATCGACACTGTTGTCTTCCAACAAGATGGGGCACCCCATTTTGCAAAAATTGTCTGTGACTACCTATATGAAACCTTTCTGAGTAGGTGGATCGGAAGAGGTTCAGTCAGATTTTGGGCTCCAAGGTCACCTTGACCTCATACCTACAGATTTTTTTTGGGTGGGGTTATATCAAATCAGAGGTGTACAAGGTGAAGATTAACAGCGTTAATCAACTGAAGGAGCAGATCACAGCTGCAGTGGCTAAGATTACACCTGATATCTTGGAAAGGGTTTACCGTGCTACCACTGAACGTTGGGATTTATGTGTTCACATGCAAGGGGGTCGTGTTGAATCGTATTAATGTTTTGTTGTTTTCCATGTTTTCGATTCATTTGTAACACAGTTATTAAAAGGTTCGTTCACAGAAATGGATAGTTACTTTATAAACACCCTGTATATTTGTCTTCTTTTCTAAAACCATGTTGTTTCTGTACTAATTTTTCTAATGCCAACATAAATATAATAATTGAGCTTCTCATTTTACTTGCTTTTATTAGTAGTAAAATAATAAAATAATATATACAGTTATAAAAGATATGAGCTCGCTGGCATCAGTACGAAAAAGCATGTGGGTCTGTGAGACCCAGGCCCTTACATTTTTGCAACTTTATCCACCAGAGTATGTCAGTTAATGGGATTAATGGCATTTATGGGAGATATCTGTATTTTATTTATAATTAAGATATTTTAAAATAGTTGTACTTGACATTTATAAAATGTTGATACCAATTTCATGAAAACTCAAATTATTTGGACAAATGATACCTGACATCTGTAATCACCAGTTTAGTTTTTGGCAATTTTGGCTGTTGATGAAAACTCTATAAACAAATAAAATGCTCAAATAATAGGTTAAAGCAGAGAGTTAAGAATGCAAGCACTAGAGAGTGTTTTTAACACTTTCTCTAGAAGAGTTTCGATTTAGTTTACGTGTACTAGTGTTCTTAATTGCTTTTAATCAGCAGAGAATAAAAGCAACAAAGAAGTATTAATTTAAGCAATCTGAGTGGTACTAATACAATGAATTAATTAATTTGAAATTTTTCCCAATTATCAATATATTTGTTTAAAAAAAAAAACAACTTTACCGATTTTGATGGCAAAATCCCTGTTTTCATACTTTTAATTTCTGGCAAGTCATCTAAAGTCATTCTTTCTAAATCTTCATCTTGCTCTTCTTCTATCATCTGTTCTTCATGCACTGATTTTCTCTGCAACAGAAGTGTTTATATTTCTCTTCCAAGCTCATAAAAACACTCAATGTACATTGTCACAGGTGATGAGATGTAATTTTATTATTAAACAACTCCCAGAAAGACAACTATGCTAGGTTTGCGGAAAATAAACCATGTCCCCAAATCCTCTGAAGACTTTTGCTCAAGGAACAGGATGTTCAAGTTATGGCATATCTGGAGTAGGAAAAAAATCAAACAGCTACTCCCATCCTGCATATTCACCCGATCTCGCACCATGAGATTTTTCGTTGTTTGAAAAATTAAAAAGGAAATTGCTGGGAAGCCTTTTTCAAGGGTGCAAGACCTTGCAAAATGTGTTCATTCAGCATTGCAGAGTATTCCCCAACAGCAATACCACCAAGCATTCCAGCAGATGTCTGCAATTTTGCATAGATGCTGGAGGGGAGTACTTTAAAGGACAGTAAAATTTTTTGTTGAGGTAAGTGCAATGGTTTTTGTTCAGCAGATGCATGAAAAGAACTTTTTAAATGCCCCTAGTATTAGCAAGAAAGATTGCTGAACAATTATAATGACAAAAAGCCATAAAACTATAACTTAACTAGAGGAAAGGTGACATTTATGTCTTTATCTAAACAAGGTTTACTATGTAGCCTATAATTATTTGACCCACACCATTAGATTTTCCTCTATCAGAGAAAATGTAAAAAAAAAAACTAATAGAGCATGAAAAAATTTTAACCATGCCTTAAATGAATTTTGTCAGCTGACAACTTTTGATAAACACTTCATATCACCATCCTCAAGCAGCCATGGGCTACGGAGGTCCAACCAGACTGTGCAGTTTAATTCTCCAAGCATATCTGTCATGAGCTACATCTGCTGCATCCGGCCACTATACATCAATTTTAACAAGGTCCTGTTTGACATTGTCTGCCCAGCACATCCCAGGTGTCCCCATCTTTTTGATGCCTTTAGGCACGCTGTTCATAACCCTATTCACCAATCTATAAATATCCATACGGGCAACATGGCCAAACCAGCAGAGTTTCACTCTGCACAATATGCTGCTTAAAGGAGATTGCAGACTCCTTTACCTAACCTCATCATTAGTTACAAATTTAAACCACCTAATACTCAAGACACTGCATAAGTATCTTGAATCAAAGGCATCTAGTTTCCTGTCATCTTGTTTACACAGCATCCAAGTTTCACTACCATAACTAACCATAGAAAGAACCAAACTATTATACAGTCTAATTTTAGTCTTTTGGTGTATATGCCTATTTTTCCACACTCTCCATAGATTCTTAAAAGTCCTGACAGAATTCCTATTCGTCTGTTAATCTCATGCTGCACATCTCCAGTATCTGTTACATAGCTCCCAAGGTAATTAAACTGTGACACCTGCTGAAGACTGCAAACATTCAGATTAACTGAATCACAGCCTGCCTGACCAATTTTCATCACTTTAGTTTTCTCTCTATTTATAACCAAACCTACTCTACTACCAGTCTCATCAACAACTCAAAGGAGAGAGTTCATCACATCAACATCATTTGCCAAAAGGGCTAAATCATCAGCATAATCTAAATCAGAAATTTTAGTATCTCCAGATCATTTAAGGCCAACATCTTTCCCTTGAAGTGAATTTCACATAACATAATCAATAATCAAACTAAAGAGAAAAGGAGACAAAACACACTCTTGTCAAACACCAGAAGTAATGCTAAACCAATTGCTACAAGCCTTACCAACTCTCACACACGACTCAGTGTTATTACAGAGAGCTTTCATTATGTTAACTAACTTGTCAGGTATACCATATGATCTCACAATGATCCGCAAATTATGACGATCAACAGAGTCGAAAGCCTTTTTGAAATCAACAAAACTAGCAACCAAAGGTTTCTGAAACTCTAAACATTTCTCAAGAATCTGCCTAAGTGAAAATATCTGATCTACACATCCCCTACCACTTCTGAATCCACATTGCTCATCATGCAATTGCCTGTCAACCAGATTCTTAATTCTATTAAGCACAATCATGGAAAGAACTTTACCTGGAACAGAGAGTAGGCTGATACCCATATAGTTATCACAAGAACTGTGATCACCTTTTTTGAAAATAGGGATAACAATAGCTCCGGTAAAATCCTTAGGAACCATGCCTTTATCATAAAAGATATTCAGAATTTCAGTCATCCAAGTGGTAACAGAAACATTCCCAGCTCTAAGCATTTCCATAGAAATTTCATCTACCACACAAAACATTAACTATCTGGTACAGCTCTTTGCTGTTGTGCTGTCTAACTGCATCCTTGGCTTTGTCAGCCAAGCCATCAAACCAAAGATTCTTATCAGCAGCTAACTGATCCTTTACACATTTATTAAGCTCTCTGTAATGCTTTCTATTAGGTAGGGTATTGATAGAGGACATTCCTGCAGTTCTTTCTTTCTGAAATAAGCTCAAGTGCCTTATCACTCAAATAATTCTGCTCCTCTGCTCCTTTTTTCCTAAAAGAGTACTGTTAGTTTCCAAAAAAAGCCTGTTTAAAACAGCCCCATTCTTCCTCAACTTCAGTAGTAAGCAAACCATGACTGTCATAATGACTAAGTAACCTATCATGGTAAGCTTTGGCTATAACTGGGTCTTTCACAACTTCAGTATTAAAGATAAATTTTTTAACTTTAGCACAACACTTTTTAAGTTTAAGTTTTAAAGACACTTTTAACAAGGTAATGGTGAGATCCAATTTCAGCTCCCATATATGATCTGGTATTTCTAACAGAACTAGCCCATTCGCTGTTAATTAATACATAATCAATCATATTCTTATGCAGCCCATCGGGTGAAACCCATGTGTACTATGTATGTAGCGGTGTTTGTAATAAGTGTTAGTTATTCTGAAACCATAGAGTTCGGCCACCTGTAGGAGACGTTGCCCAATGCCATTGCAGCCACCAATACCAAAAGGGCCTATCACTCCTACCAAAAAGGTCAGAGTCAGTACAACTTTCTCATTGAAGTCACCTAGAACAAGGGTAAATATCTCCTTTCTTGACAGAATTCAAAATATGCTGAAGCTGTCCGTAAAACCTATCCTTCTCATCCTCATCGGCATCCTCAGTGGGGGCATAACAGCAGATAACATTCAAGTCTTTAATGCTTGTCTGAAATTTTGCTGTAAGAAACCTTTCATTAATGCACTCATATCCTAGAAGAGCATCACCAGCATGTCTGCTGAGAAACAGACCTATGCCTTGGTGATGCTTTCCATCCTCCCTCCCTGTAAAGAGAAATTTAAAGTTATTTTTAAGTATCTCACCTTTACCTATCCATCTGGTCTATTGCAAGCCTAGAATATCTAGATTATAGTGCTGGAATTCCTGTGTGAGGACATCAAGAGAATAATCTCTATGTAATGTCCTCACGTTCCGTGTGCAGAGAGAAAATGATTAGTAGGATTTTTAAAGAAACTAGGTTTATTGAAATAGGTAGGGCCAACAATATCAAACAGCCCTCTGATTGCACGCATGGGGCAAAGACCTGTTCCCCCTCTGCTAAAGGCTGAAGCCACTGATGTTGGTAAGAACTTCAGGCACCATCTTTTCAAGTGGGACTTTTTCAAGAGCCATATGGCCTGCCTGAGACACATTACTCCAGTTTAAGCTTGATGATGCCCAACTAGCTAAGTGAGGTTCAGGTATCTGTGATGGCCTCTGATTAGGATTATCCACCAGCTGATATAAGGTATCCCATGCCTCTGTTCACTTAGGGCTGGCAACCCAGAAGCAAACAGAAAACACAGCGGCAGATTCTCCCTCAATAGAGGCCCACCAGTGTAGCAAGTCTAGGATCCATAATCAAGCTCAAATCCATAAACAAGTCCAGTCTGGTAGGTATAAATGGTCAGCACCAGGTCCCTGTTAAGTTGATCACTACTCAGCAGGATTGAAAAAAAAAAGTGGCCATAGATGACCAGATCAGTAGCCCATACTGAACTGGCAGCCCTCCCCTTCTGTTCCCTTCCAAAAGAGAATATCTCTTTCGAAAGGTACTAACGGCCTGCACCACAAGAAGGCGGGGTCGGATATTAGGACAGGAATAAAATCACTTCCAATGGAATATGCCACAACTGAAAGGCATGGATGGCTTAACTAAACTTAGAATTTTGAAAATTCTGAAGTGATTGAAATTTAAAGAATACAGTAGAAACTATACTGCTCAAGTATTTTAAAACCTGCTTGCAAAAATCCATCCAGTTAAAATAAAAATTAATTGTGAGTTACATTTTCAGTGACTTTAAAAGCAAAGTTCTGCAATAAATAATTGACATTTACATAAGAGTAATATGTAAATAAGCTAAAAAGAATTTACAAATTATGTAAACTAGTGATGACCTATAAAAATGATTTTTTTCCCTCATCACTGATATATATATATAAGAAGATGAAACTAAACTCTATTTTATGATGATGTTTATTTAGACAGCTTGGTATTAGACAATTTATGCTATATGGTTCGAGTGCTTTTGTGCAGCTCTAATGTAGCTACACATCTTCAGAAATATCTTAGACAATTAAACATGTTAGCTAATATTTTAGTGATTCTATACTAACGACAATAAACAAATTTCGGATCTATTTTTACATATCACAGCTTATGTATATAACTATTTAGACTGGATCTTAAAACTTTTCCCTCTTCTCAGACCATATGGCATAAATTGCCTAATAACAAGCTGTCTAAGAAACATTGTCATGAAATAGAATTTTAGTTTCATCTTCTGACACAGTGATGACCATAATAGCCACAATTCTATCTATAAAAAATAATTTTCACTTTTTAAACAAAATAAAAGCTTAGCAAAAAGAATTACAAGGTGGAAATTGCTTACATAGATTTTAGATTAAACCCATTGAAAAGAAATTGCTATCTGAATTGAATGCATATGGTTTATTTTATAGGATTACAAAGGAGTTTGGAGTTTTACACACAATAGTAACTCAGATGTCACACAAGAGTTTGCAAGTTCTGAGAAGTTGAATTTATTTACCAAAAGCACAACTGCAGTTTATTTTGATATGCCCACAACTAGGTACATACAAAATCCTCATGCAGCAATAGACCAACCAAAATTGCAGTCCAACCAGACTGCAATTTTGTTCTCCAAACATATCCGTCCTGAGCTGCAGCTGCTGCATTTGGCCACTATAGGCAAATTCCAGTAAGATCCCATTTAATGCTGTCTACTCATTGCATCCTATATCTCCCCCTTTTCCTGAGGCCTTTAGGCACACTGTTCATAACCCTATTCACTATTCTATAGTTAAGCCCACAGGCAACATGGCCAAAATAATGCAATTGCTCTCTGCACAAAAAGCTGCTCAGAGGAGGTTGCCTAGTGAGAACCAAACTAGTATACAGTCCAATTTTAGTCTTTAGGTGTATATATTAGTCTTTAGGTCCAATTTTAGTCTTTAGGTGTATTCCACTCTCTAACATAATACTATACTACTAACTAACTAACTAACTACTAACTCCAAATATTCTTAACCCTTCCAGGGTCTCCAATGAATATAAATACTGAGAGAATCTGAAATAAGAGGACCTATACATCTGTGTTTGTTTTTAGTAAAAATACATAATTCAAGCTTGAAATGCAATATTTTCTTTCAATCATTTGCCACATTAAACTGCAATATAAATAATTTGCTAAAGCCATCCGATTGCTATTTCTTAGAAGTGCTACACAGTACTGCCAATTTGTTTGTTAACATTAATTACTCTTGGTCAAACAACCCCCTGATTTAAGTTCACAAGTTTGAACTATTATCAACAAATATTTCCTTAAAGTTACAAAAATCTTCTGATAAACAAAATAACTATTTTTAAAAAAAGGATGATTTTTGGAAGTAATTACAAAGGTGCTAATTACCTGTGCTGCAATTTTTTTTCCTGTTTTACACTCTTTTATGCCTTCCCATTTAATTCCTATTTAAATCTTCCTAAAATTATTTTTATCATTTATATATATAATATTTATATCATTTATCCCAGCATTCTATATATTGTTCCTGTTTTACAAATCAAAACTACAATTAAACCAATAAGCAAAAAGAGCCTTCTTAGCCAGAGTAAGGCCAAAGTTCACTGTTGTGAAGATTGCCTGCAGTGTAAAGTACATGACAGAGCAGGGGCTGTGCTCCAGTTAATTGCTGACAATATTGTGAGTCAAGTGGCTTCATCCTAGAAAATTTATGTTGATCCCATAGATTGGGTATCACATCTAGTTAGTATTTTAGTTACATTTTTATAACTAAACTTTCATTTTCATTTCTGTAGATTTATTTTGATTTCATTTCCATAGATTATCAATTATTATTGCCATTTCAGTTATACTATATTGCTGGCAGCTTAAAACTTGTTGCGGCTGGTAATTTATTTAATATAACATTAGGTTATATGTTATTTTTATTTTACTATTTCTTTCCAGTCAAATACTTTGATCTTTTTTTTTTATCATTTTCTGAAAATGAATGTGGTCTTGGACACAGAAGCAAAAAGGATTTCCTTTGCTTGGAAATGAATTCTCCTGTGGACAAATGCATAATGTTTAGTATAAAATAAAGCCAAGAAATTATTCTTCCACTTCATAAACTGAACAGCAAATATTGTGAATGTCAGCAGTCAAAGTTTCATTATATAACACTGGCCTGTGTTTTAAAATATATCATTCAGAAACGAATTATAAAAAGAAATAAAATCATGTTTCAAGAAAAATATAATATTCAGGAAGAAATTTCCTTTTGATTAATATATAATTCAACTGTTTCAATGATCAGGTTTCTAAAATTAAGTCTTAATTGCATAATCTTATCTATTTTTTCACTATATCACAGTTAAAAAATCTTCAATAAAATCAATATACTTGTAAATTTATTTATTTTATTTTGCTAAAATTTGGAATTAAATTCTGTTTAACTTGGTATTTAACATCACCTACTTCTGTTGACTATTTTTTTTTTACTTTCAAAAGTTGATTTGTTTATAAGATTCATCAGAGTTAGCAAAAAGCCTGGGCTTTTCTCAATGTATGGTACTGAGAAAATTTTTCGAAAAAGAGTAATTTTCTTGTTTCAACTAAAACTTTATTTTTGTATTATTCAGAAATAAATAGTATTTATATTCATATGCATTATAACTATTTCTATCTATTAGTTTTTAAAATAAATTTTTATTTGCATTGCCAGATGCAATTTTTTTACTACATGATAAAAAAAAAAAAGTCATTGAGATAAAATTGGTCAATTTTTTTGTTAAATATTTTATTTTCAGAAAACCCAGAATTAAATGCTGATTAATTTGGCATATAGCATACCATAATTCCTTTCATTAGTTATTTAGCAAAGAAATTCTAAAGTGCATTTTTATTAGCTGAGCATTGGAAGAAAACAGTTTACTGTAAATCAGTTTTTCAGGCTGGACACTGAAAGGGTTGGGTTGTTTTACCTCTGAATGGCCCTTTTTGCACACATTGGGCTAAATGGCCAAGTAACAAGGACTCAGAGGTGATTGGGAGGAGGGAATCCACTGGATAGCTGTTGGGAGACAGATGGTAGCCTCCCATGAAGGACATCCAGTTCAGATTCAGTGTTCTTTAAACATCAGATTCAGTATTCTTTAACCCTTCCAGTGTCCAACCCGTATATATATACGTACAGAGAATCTGAATTGAGAGGCTGATGATGTATGCATACATTTCTAGTACAACTCACCAAATTTTATTTAAAAAAAAATAGAAATATCGAATTTTAAAAATTTTAATATATATGTCGAAAAAAACTTATATTTTAGGTGTTAAAAATAAAATACCTTTTTAATTTAGGTTGAATTATATTCTTAGGTGGCATAAAATATCCCTGTCACACTCCCAGTAGCCATTCAGACAGCAGAATTATGTTATCACCGCACTCTGACTTCCTGACAAAACGTAACTTTCCTGCCACTAAATTTCCGGGTACGATTACGATTTGAAGTGTTGCCAGTTGTTTTTTTTCTTAAAAGTTTGAAAAACTGCCAAAAATTAACAGCATGCAGCAACTTAAAAGTTTGAAAAACTGCCAAAAATTAGCAGCATACTTTTACTCTTTATTTTCATTTTACTCTTTCCTGCTTTAAATTTTTCTCTCTTACTGAACCTATATTTGATGTTGGGGGGGGGGGATTGATATTTTTGGTGTAATTGTAACTGCTCAAATTTCCGTGGCAGACAGTTCAAAGTAGTTTTGGTTCTGGAATCATTCCTGCTAGCTGTACTTAGGATTATCGAGTTCTTTTATATTTCATAAGTTAATTTTTAATAATATATATTTATTTCACTTATATGATATGCAAATATTAATTTATAAAATTTATATCTCATAAAAATCGGAAATGGACATAGTAAAGAAACAACATATGAATGTGAACTATGTGAAGGTTGCCTTATGCAAGGTACATGTTTTAAGTTGTATCATACTGAAAAAAATTACAAGAGGAAGTAGCATTCTTCTTCAAGGTAAAAAAAAATATATTTTATTATTTGGAGTAAAATATTCTTTGTACTTGAATCCAATAAAACAATTCTAGTTTGTAGTTTTTTTCAGAATTAGGTCTTAAATAAGAGATATAAAAAGAAAAGAATTAAATAAGAGAAATAATAAGATTAAATAAGAGAAGAAAAAAAAGGGTTTGGTAGGGCAAATGCCCTACCAAACCCTTTTTTTCCTATAGCATCACTCTGAAAAAGTTTTATTAAAATACTTCTCATTTTACAATATATTTTATTTTCATAATATTCGCAATTAAATTCTGTTTATTTGATATATAACATGACCTATTTCCATTGATTGGTTATTTAAAAAAAAAATTCTAAAGTTGACTTGTTTATTTGACTCAGCACAATTAGCTAAAAGCCTGGAATTTTCTCAAAGTATGATAATTAGAAAAAAATTGAAAACAAGAGAAATATTTACTTGAAACCAAAAAAATATATTTTTTTTGTTATTCAGAAATATATATAGTCATTCTATTCATGTGCATTGTAATCATTTCTGTCTTTTAGTTTTTCTTAAATAAATTTTTATTTGTGCTGCCAGATGCATTTTTTTACTACATGACTCTAAAAAAAGTCCTATTAAAATGAATATGGTCTTTTTTGTTAAATACTTGATTTTCAGAAAATGCAGAATTAAAGGCTGATTAATTTGGCATCATCATCATCCTCAAGCAGCCATGGGCTACGGAGGTCCAACCAGACCGTGCAATTTAGTTCTCCAAGCAAGTCTATCCTGAGCTACATCTACTGCATCTGGCCACTGCACACCAATTCTAACAAGGTCCTGTTTGACATTGTCTGCCCACCGCATCCTAGGTCTCCCCTTCTTTCTGAGGCCTTTAGGCACACTGTTCATAACCCTATTCGCCAATCTATAATTATTCATACGGGCAACATGGCCAAACCAACGGAGTCTCTCTCTGCACAATATGCTGCTTAAAGGAGGTTGCAAACTCCTTTGTCTAATCTCATCATTAGTTACAAAGTTGAACCACCTAATGCCCAAGATACTGCGTAAGCATCTGAAATCAAAAGCATCTAGTTTCCTGTTATCTTGTTTACACAGCGTCCAAGTTTCACTACCATAACTAACCCTAGAAAGAACCAAACTATTATACAGTCTAATTTTAGTCTTTAGGCGTATACCCCTATTTCTCCACACTCTCCATAGGTTCTTAAAAGTCCCGGCAGCAATCCCTATTCGTCTGTTAATCTCATGCCGCACATCACCATTATCTGTTACAAAGCTCCCAAGATAATTAAACTGTGACACCTGCTCAAGACTGCAACCATTCAGATTAACTGAATCACAGCCTGCCTGACCAATTTTCATCACTTTAGTTTTCTCTCTGTTTATAACCAAACCTACTCTACTACCAGTCTCATCAATAGCTCGAATGAAAGAGTTCATCTCATCAACATCATTTGCCAAAAGGGCTAAATCATCAGCATAATCTAAATCAGAAATTTTCGTATCTCCAGCCCATTTAAGGCCAAAAACTTTCCCTTGAAGTGAATTTCGCATAACATAATCAATAACCAAGCTAAAGAGAAAAGGAGACAAAATGCACCCTTGTCGAACACCAGAAGTAATGCTAAACCAATTGCTACAAGCCTTACCAACTCTCACACACGACTCAGTGTTATTATAGAGAGCTTTCATAATGTTAACTAACTTGTCTGGTATACCATATGATCTCACAATCAACCACAAATTATGACGATCAACAGAGTCGAAAGTCTTTTTGAAATCAACAAAGCTAGCAACCAAAGGTTTCTGAAACTTGCCATAATTCCTTTCATTAGTTATTTGGCAAAAAATTCTAAAGTTTGTTTTGGCTGAGCATTATGAGAAAATTGCTTGGCCCCTGAATGGAAACCTGTTTTTCAGCCTGGACACTGGAAGGGTATGGCTCTCCTGCATACAGGGCCATGACTTAACATTCCATTAAACAGGCATACTGGAAGGGTTAAGTACAGCTGTCTGTATTGTACTAAAGTAGATAGGTTCAATGCGTCTTTGAAAAATGATGCACACAACAGTTCATCTTCTAGTCTACACCTATCTACTATATTCAGACTTTTTCATATATATAATTGCTAATTTTCTTATTTCTAGTAACTAAAAATATAACTATGCAACTCTTTGCAGATTTCTAGTGGTCATTTTCAACTGATGATGCTTCACAAATTAAAATTCATTGACTCTAGTACATTCTTGCCAAACAAGCAAATAAGAACATAGTTTTATTTTATAACATTTAAATATATGATTTTTCCAAATTGAATTCCAGTGGAACTTCTCCAAGGTGAAGCATCTACGAGACAGAAACCGCTCTTAATCCCTTCTGACCCTGTGTACATTACAATGTACATTACATTTTAGATTTCTTTTAAATACAGGAAGTGGTCTTGCAATGTTTGCAAAGTGTAGGCCAGTCTTCAGTATAATAGAATGGATCATATTTGGTGCCATTTATCGATATAATAGAAACTACATATAAAAATAATTGAACAGCTAGACATGTAACAAGAACTGTTTTGCTACATTTCAAAGGTGACATTCATTTGATGCATTTATCATGAAAAAGTATGACTAAATTATATATTTTTTTCTGTGTTCCTTTTTACTGCTTTCTAAGATTTCAGGATTTTGCAACTTTTGAAATGGTTATTACATCACATGGGTGGATCAGAAAGTAAGGTTACTAGGTTGTCTAACCTCATAATTACTTACAAAGTTAAATCACCTAATTCCCAAGATACTGCATTAAGCATCTAGAATCAAAAAGCATCACGTTTCTTGTAATCTTGCTTAAAAGGTGAAAAACTTTTCACCTCAATAACTAACTCTAGAAAGAACAACTATTATATAGTCTAATTTTAGTCTTTATTTGCATAGGCCCATTTCTCCTCACTATACATAGATTTTTATAAGTCCTAGCAGTTCTCACTCTACATAGATTTTTATAAGTCCTAGAAGGCATTCCTATTTGTCTGCAAATCTCATGCCACACATCACCAGTATCTGTTACATAGCTCTCAAGATAATTAAACTAAGACCGGCTCAAGAGTGCAGCCATTCAGATCAACTGAACCACAGCCAGTCTAACCAATTTTCATCACTCTAAGTTTCTCTCTGTTTATCACCAAAGATTTATCATCAACAACTCTAATAAAATTCATCTCATCAACATCACTTGCCAAAAAGGCTAAATCATCAGCATAATCTAAATTAGAAATTTTCAGATCTCTAGATCTTTTTAAAAATAGAGACAATAATAAAATCCTTAAGAACAATGCCTTGATCATAAAAGATATTCAAAATTTCAGTCAGAATGTGGTAGTTGAAACATTCCCAGTTTTGAGCATTTCTGTAGTAATTTCATCTATCCCTGTGGATTTATGTAGTTTAAGTTTAGAAATAGCCAAAATAACTTCAGATTGTGTTAATAGGGCCAACATTAAAGCTAGTAATACATCTATCATCATTAAAAACAATGGGAGTAGAAATAACCACATTGTTTAGAACATCACTGAAATGCTCAGTCCACCTAGCCATGACAGAAACCTCACCTTCTATAACCTTACCTTGTTTATCGTTCAATCCCTGTATACCTGTCCATTTTCCACCACACAAAACATTAACTGCCTGGTACAGCTCTCTGCTGTTGTGCTGTCTAACTGCTTCCTTGACTTTGTCAGCCAAGCCATCAAGCCAAAGATTCTTATCAGCAGCTAACTGATTCTTTACATGTTTATTAAGCTCTCTGTAATGCTTTTTATTAGGACTAGTAGGGTACTGATTAAGGATATTCCTGATGTTCTTTTCTTTCTGAAATAAGCTCAAATGCCTCCTCTGCTCCTTGTTTCCTAAAAGAGTATACTGTTAGTTACTAAGAAGCCTGTTTAAATTGGTCCCATTCTTCCTCAACTTCACTAGTAAGCAAACCATGACTATCATAATGACTAAATAACCTTTCATGGTAAGCTTTAACTACAACTGGGTCTTTCAGAGATTCAACTACTCACTAAATACAACATTTACTTCTATATCAATTTAGTGTATGGTAGTTTTATTTTTTTTAATATTAATTTTTTTTTTCAATTTCATAATTTGTGTCTACTTGATCATTTTTGTTTAATAATAATACTGTCAGCCTTGTTTACTGCAGGAAATTTAATTAATGGTAGGAATCAGAGATAGTTATATTAATTCTTAAAGAAAAATTCAGTTTGCTTAACCATTCCAGTACTAAGCCTAAAAAATGGATTTATAACCACAGAGCAAGCTATTTTTTTCGCTGTGATCAGCCAAAATAATTAACTTTAGAACTTTTTTATCAAATAACTAATAAAAGGAATTATGACATGTTATATGCCTAATTGATCAGCATTTAATTCTGGTTTTATGAAAATAAAGTATTAAACAAAAAAAGGAGAAGTTTAATACAGCTTTTTTTTAAAGTGATATAGTAAAAAAAAATGCATCTGGCAATACAAATAAAACTTTATTTTAAAAAATCTAATAGATAAAAATAATTATAATCATGTCAATTAAAAGGCTATTTATTTATGAATAAGAGAAAAATAAATTTTAACTTGAAACAATAAAATTACCCTTTTTCTAATATTTTTTCTCGGTACTGTACTTGAGAAAAGTTCACAGACTTTCCACCAACTGAGCTTCCAAGAGACCAAATGGAAAGATAAAGATCTGAAATTTAAAAATAATTTTAAATTTCTCTTTTCAGGAAGAGGGATGGAAAGCAACTCCAAGGGATAAGTTTGTTTCTCAGCAGACATGCCAATGATGCCCTTCTAGACTGGAATGCTCTTCTTTGTACTGGAAATTGTGCATTTTTCTTCTTTGAAAGTTGAATTTTGAGGTTCTTGGCTAAGTGCCAAAAAGTGATTCCCATGCCAAGGAAATTCATTTTTGCTTCTGTATCAAATGGTACCAAGGCATAAACTGGAAGGAGAGCTCTGTACCAATCTCCAGAGATGATGCACAGAACCGACCAGGTCTAGCACCTAATGTCCGACAACTGCCTTCTCATGGTGCAGGCCGTTAGTACCTTTCAAAAGATCTTCTCTTTTGGAAAGGAATGGAAGGGGATGGCTGCCAGTTCAGTATGGCTTACTAATCTGGTCATCTACAGTCACTTTTTTTTTCCAACCCTGCTGAGGAGAGATCAACTTCACAGGGTCCTGGTGCTGACCATTTATACCTACCAGACTGGACTTGCTTATGGATTTGAGCTTGATTATGGATCCTAGACTTGCTACACCAGTGGGCCTCTGTTGAGGGAGAATCTGCTGCTGTGTTTCCTGTTTGCTTCTGGGTTGCCAGCCCTAAGTTACAGAGGCATGGGATACCAAATATCAGCTGGTGGATAATCCTGACCAGAGGCCAACACAGGTACCTGAACCTCACTTAGCTAGTTGGGCATCATCAATCCTAAACTGGAGTAATGTGTCTCAGGTAGGCCATATGGCTCTTGAAAAAGTCCACTTGAAAAGGTGGTGTCTGAAGTTCCTACCAGCATTGGTGACTTCAACCTTTAGTGGAAGAGGAACAGGTCTTTGCCCCATGCCTGTGATCAGGGGGCTATTTTGATATTGCTTGCCCTACCTATCTCAATAAACCTAGTTTCTTTAAAAATCCCAATAATCATTTTCTCTCTGCAGGAACGTGGAATGTGAGGACATTACATAAGAGATTATTCTCTTGATGTCCTCATGCAGGAATTCCAGTGCCATAACCTAGATTTTCTAGACTTGCAAGAGACCAGATGGAGAGGTAAAGGTGAGATACTTAAAAATAACTTTAAATTTCTCTTTTCAGGGGGGAGGATAATAAGCATCACCAAGGCGGTCTGCTTCTCAGCAGACACGCTAGTGATGCTCTTCTAGGATATGACTGCATTAATGAAAGGTTTCTTATAGCAAAATTTCAGACAAGCATTAAAGACTAGAACGTTTTCTGCTGTCATGCTCCCACTGAGGATGCCAATGAAGATGAGAAGGATAGGTTTTACGGACAACTTCAGGATATTTTGAATTCTGTCAAGAAAGGGGATATTACCCTTGTTCTAGGTGACTTCAATGCCAAAGTTGGTACTGACTCTGACCTTTAGGGAGGAGTAATAGGCCCTATTGGTAGCTGCAATGGGCAACGTCTCCTACAGGTAAGTAAACTCAATGGTTTCAGAGTAACTAACACTAAATACAAACACCATGATGATACATAAGTACACATGGGTTTCACCTAATGAACTTCATAAGAATATGATTGATTATATATTAATTAACAGCAAATGGGCTAGTTCTGTTAGGAATACCAGGGTATATATAGGGGAGCTGAAATTGGATCCGATCATTACCTTGCAAAATTACCTTACTTAAGAAGTTTTGTGCTCTGAAAGACCCAGTTATAGCTAGAGCTTACCATGATAGGTTACTTAGTCATTATGACAGTCATGGTTTGCTTACTAATGAACTTGAGGAAGAATGGGACTGTATGAAACAGGCTTTTTTTGGAAAATAACAGTACTCTTTTAGTAAAAATGGTGCAGAGGAGACAGAATTATTTAAGTGATAAGGCACTTGAACTCATTTGAGAAAAAAAGAACTGCGAGAATGTCCTTATACCTTACCACTCCTAATAGAAAGCACTGTAGAGAGCTTCATAAACATGCAAAGGATACAAACACTGCACAAAGGTTAGCTGCTGATAAGAATCTTTGGCTTGATTGCTTGGCTGACAAAGCCAAGGAAGCAGTTAGACAGCACAACAGCAGAGAGCTGTACCAGATAGTTAATGTTTTGTGTGGTAGAAAATGGACAGGTATACAGGGATTGAAGGATAAACAAAGTAACATTATAGAAGGTGAGGATTCTGTCATGGCTAGGTGGGCTGAGAGCATTTCAGTGATGTTCTAAACAATGTGGTTAGTTCTACCCCCATTGTTTGTAATGATGATATATGCATTGGTGGCTTTAATGTTAGCCTTATAACACAATCTGCAGTTATTTTGACTATTTGTAAACTTAAACTTCATAAATCCCCAGGGGTAGATGAAATTACTACAGAAATACTTAGAGCTGGAAATGTTTCTGTTACCACGTGGATGACTGAAATTTTGAATATCTTTTATGATAAAGGCATGGTTCCTAAGGATTTTACCAGAGCTATTATTATTCCTATTTTCAAAAAAAAGGTGATCGCAGTTCTTGTGATAACTAAAGGGATATCAGCCTACTCTCTGTTCCAGGTAAAGTTCTTTCCATGATTGTGCTTAATAGAATTAAGAATCTGGTTGACAGGCAATAGTGTGATGAGCAATTTGGATTCAGAAGTGGTAGAGGATGAATAGATCAGATATTTTCACTTAGGCAGATTCTTGAGAAATGTTTAGAGTTTCAGAAACCTTTGGTTGCTAGCTTTGTTGATTTCAAAAAGGCTTTCGACTCTGTTGATCGTCATAATTTGTGGTTGATTGTGAGATCATATGGTATACCAGACAAGTTAGTTAACATAATGAAAGATCTCTATAATAACACTGAGTTGTGTGTGAGAGTTGGTAAGTCTTGTAGCAATTGGTTTAGCATTACTTCTGGTATTCGACAACTGTGCATTTTGTCTCCTTTTCTCTTTAGTTTGGTTATTGATTATGTTATGCAAAATTCACTTCAAGGGAAAGATTTTGGCCTTAAATGGGCTGGAGATACAGAAATTTCTGATTTAGATTATGCTGATTATTGAGCCCTTTTGGCAAATGATGTTGATGAGATGAACTCTTTCATTCGAGCTGTTGATGAGACTGGTAGTAGAGTAGGTTTCGTTATAAACAGAGAGAAAACTAAAGTGATGAAAATTGGTCAGGCAGGCTGTGATTCAGTTAATCTGAATGGTTGCAGTCTTGAGCAGGTGTCACAGTTTAATGATATTGGGAGCTATGTAACAGATAATGGTGTGTGGCATGAGATTAACAGACGAATAGGGATTGCTGTCGGGACTTTTAAGAATCCATGGAGAGTGTGGAGAAATAGGTGTATACACCTAAAGGCTAAAATTAGACTGTATAATACTTTGGTTCTTTCTAGGATTAGTTATTGTAGTGAAATATGGACACTTTGTAAACGAGATAACAGTAAACTAGATGCTTATGCAATATCTTGGGCATTAGGTGGTTTAACTTTGTAAGTAATGAGATTAGACAAAGGAGTCAGCAACCTCCTTTAAGCGGCATATTGTGCAGATAGAGACTCCACTGGTTTGGTCATGTTGCCCATGTGGATAATTCTAGATTATTGAATAGGGTTATGAACAGTGTGCCTAAATGCTTCAGAAAGAGGAGGAGATCTTGAATGCGATGGGCAGACAACGTCAAACAGGATCTTGTTAGTATTATGTGCAGTGCCAGATGCAGCAGATGTAGTTCAGGACAGATATGCTTGGAGAGCTAAACTACACAGTCTGGTTGAACCTCTATTTATTTTAAATAATTAAATCATTTGAAATATAATATTTATTAGGTCTGAGATAAATTTTTATGACTGGTATTGTTATTGTTAAATATTCAAACTTTCATAACTCATTAAATATTGAACGAATATTGTTGAAAAATCGAGATATTAGTATATTTGACTGAAATCTTTATCTGCCATCATTTTTTTAGTCTTATTTTAAAAATTATAGCATTTGAAATTAGCTTCCCATTTACATAATCTAGGAATAAAACATTTGCCTACCATATATATATATATTTGACAATTGATCAATCAAGTGTATGAATGTATTCTTTGTTGCATTAATGATAGCACTGGCAAGATGAAATTATGTCAAGGTAGAGGCAACATTTGGAGCTGTTAGGGGGATAGTAATCATAACATTTTGAGCACAAGAAAACAGTAATTGAAAAAATTCAAGTTGGATTTTTAAGTACTATAATCATTTAAAACTCATCAAAATAGAATTTTTAATGCTGTGTGCAATGAACAGGCTGTTTATCAAAAAATTGTGGAGTAATGAAAATCAAATACTGTTGGGTAAATGTTCGAAATAATACTTATTTTTGTCTGTATTTTTTTACTCAGGAAAATACAATTTTTTTTTTCACTTTTTAGAAACTGAAAACCTAAATCTACAGCTTCTCTTTTTTTCTCTACATGTATAACTGTACAATATATATATATATCATTATCAAATGGGGGAAAATAAAGCTCATGGAAGGATAAAAACCCTTAAATAAAATTAAATAAACAAGTTTATCATTCTTTAATTAGTGTAAAGAGTATCAGACACATTTGTTGGTAATTACACAAAAAACATTTCCGTGTGCCTTTTGTTTATATACTGTAATACTGAAAGTGACACTTCTGTATTAAAGAAATTTGTTTGGTCTGTAGGTTTTCATTATCAAGAGGTTTCACTGTACGTGAAATAAAACAAAAAGTGATACATGCATATAATTACCTGAGGAAATTTATTGGGTGCTGTTATAGTTATACCAGTCCTATTCGAAAGTATTTGCTTTTCAGTTGTATCTATCTGTATTAAAGAGCAACAATGTCAATAATAAAACCATGCAATAACAGCAGAATAATTTTAAAGAAAAACAACATACTACATCAGAATAATTTATCATGAATATTATTAATCTTCAATATAAATGAATATCACTCTCACCAAAATCCTAATTCCCACAGCTGTTCTACATCAAAAAATATTTTAAGATCCTAATTAGGATACTATAAAGACTTCCTCTAATTGTATCCTGCCTTCAGTAAATAGAACCAAAATTTTTAACAAAAAGTGAATGGCAAAAATTAAAATCAAACATGTAAGCATCAAATTAAGTGCAAGATCAATGCAGTTAAAGGTAATTAAAGACAGTGGTGATAGCATATTTTGGGCTCTTATAACTGCAGCCTGAATGGTGGCACAGATTATTTACGTTACCAGACCTAAAATTTTATAATGAATTAAAAAAGATACACATTATTTGTTAATTGAAAACCATGCATATTTTTAAACATATACAGTCAACTCTTGATTATCCAGGGGCAGATCAATTGGTTTGCAGATTAACTTGGTAAGCAGTTTACAGTTTTGGATGCCATTTATGATGTGGTTTACCTTGGAACATGGTAAAACCATTAATGCTAATTAGATCATGGAGAAAATAATTCCTGATTTAACAGTAATACATCCCTAAATAATGATGTTACTTATGATGATGTAATTTTAACTAAATAAGTTTACATGAAATCCATTTTGTATTACATTTTGTTTTAACTGTGATTTTAAGTTATTTGTGACCTCCTTACCCATTATTTAGGGTATCCATATATCTGGATTTTGATAAAAGCAGCAGTCAGATAGCAAATTTTTTATATTCACCAGATATTGATTAACCACTAAGAAAAAAGGATTAAAAATTATTAAATCACTGACAAACCAATAAAAATATTCAGTTAATGACTATAACAAATTAATTGTAATTTTCTTCAAATATTTAGAGGAAAAATTGTCTTGAGCCGGGTGGGATACGAACCCACAACCTCCTGATAACATGTCAGGTGCTCTGGACCACTGAGCTACCCACCGGTTGTATCATATCCCACCCGGCTCAAGACAATTTTTCCTCTAAATATTTGAAGCAACTTAATAGAGTGGTTATTTACTGGAGTACCCAAAATGAGTTGAGTTCATTAATTATTTGTAATTGTAATTTAATATCATAATCTTAATTTCTTTTCATTTAAATAACAATGTTAACAAACACCAATGCATTAATGTAAAAATCCTCAAGATCTAATCTTGGTGCTGAAATTGACTCAAACAGAAAATGTTCACTCCACATCAGTTGAATTAGCAAATATATTCTTGCTTGCTTTAATGTTTTGATATTTTACTATTATGCAATGTCAGGAACAAATAAACTAATTTATCTTACATTAATATGAGACTTTCATTTTCGTCTGGAAACTATTAATTTGTCATAGTGAAAACTGCCTGCATTGTATCTAAATACTTCCAGCGTCTTGGGCATGCATTGTCACATTACATAAAATACTAATTTGCTCTTTTACCTTTGTCTATGCCTATGTTAGTGTTGCAAATGACAAACTCAGAGAAATCAACTAATTTTATCTTTTCTTTTTCTATAAGAAAAAGCAATGAACTATTAGGAAATGCATATTTTTGCTCCGGATATTTTGGATTTAACTCAAACGTTAAATTTCTTGTTCTGGGAGTAAAAATTGGGTGAAATCAGGTAAAACCTGAAAATGTCATACCCTATTTATACAATAGCTCTAAGTTTGGTGTTCTCTTATCATTTCCTTGAAAAGATTAAATTCTTGCTTTAATGTGTTGTATTCAGTCATTGGTTTTTTTTTTTCTTTCAGACTTTGCCTGTGAAATACACCAATCCCTTGATTACCACAGTAGATAGGTTCTGGGAAATCAAAACCAACAACTTATGTAACTAATAACTTCAAAGTTTAAAAAACGTTTTAACACCACATAAACTAAAAGTTAAAAGCATTCTGCGATGCATTTCGCCCCAACACTTGTGGAGTTTCTACAGAGAAGGTTGAAGGGTGGTATCCAAGTTTATGTACTTTGGGACCCCCAATGATGTTACTAAATTTTAATTTAATATTAATTTTATTCCATACATTTATTTGTCATACATTCCTTTCTCATCATGAAAAATACTCATTGCTAATTGTAGTTGTACACTATAAAATTTGAAGACAAAATCAAGTTTCCTGTTATCTTGCTTACAAAGGGTCTGGTTCACTACTATAACTAACTTTAGAAAGGACCGAACTATTACAGAACCTAATTTTAGTTTTTAGTTGCATACACCTATTTTTCCACAGGCAGAAATGCCTATTTTACTCCTAATCTCATGCTGTATGTTACTGTTATCTATAACACTACTACTGAGAAATTTAAAATGAGATGCTTACTCAAGAGTGCATCCATTTAAAAGAATTGAAGCACAACCTGTCTGAGAAATTTTCATCACTTTTTCTTTTTATCACCAAACCTATTTTATTACTAGTCTCTTCAACAGCTCTAATAAAAGAACTCATATCATCATCATTTGCTAAAAAAGACTAAATCATTAGCATAATCTAAATAAGAAATTTTTGAATCTTTACACCATTTAAGGCCACAATCTTACCCTTGCAGTGAATTCCCCATAGAATAGCTGGCATCAATGATCCAAAATCAGATCATTATCTCAAGGATAGCCCTAAAATAAACCTAATAACAACCTCCATAAAAGTTGCTATTGAAGGGCATTCAAAGAGTTCTTGGCATGTCTGTAGATTTGCACTCGTTCCTCCATAGTTAATGAGTTATGACTTTTTTAAAAGCTTGTCTAAGCTTGTCATTACATGTTAAAAACAAAGGCCATATCATTATTTCTCTCTTTGCTGTTTGTGCATAAATTTCCGTCTGTGAATGCATTGTTGCTATGGAGCCTCCAAAAGACAGAGAAAGATTTTACATTTTCACAAGAATGCAGCTTGGGGGACAAGGCAAAATTAATTATGCCAATTTATCACAACTATATGGGAATCATGCCTGTTCATATGGCACTATTATGGGATGGATGCACTAATTCAGAGAAGGATGGCATAGCTTCGAAAACCACCCTCATGCAGGAAGAATGTAGGAGGCTGTGAATGAGAGAACCATTGTTGCTGTTTGTGAACTTATTAAGGAATCTCCCAGACATCACCATTCAGGCCATAAGTTTAGATGTCACTGTATCAATTGGCAGTGTGGAAACAATTATTCATCAACATTTAAAGTTCCAAAAGATCTGTGCCAAATGGGTATTTTACAAACTTACAGAACAGCAAAAGGGACCAGAGTTGACTCGTATAAGGAGATGCTAACAATGTTTGAACCTAGTGGCCCCAAACAGTTAACAGATCTTGTTAAAGCTGATGAGATGTGGTTTCATTACTATACAACTCCCAGAAAGATTGACAACTATGTTTTGGTTGCAGAAGATCAACCACGACCCCAAATCCTCCGACAAGACTTTTGCTCAATGAAGAGAATGTTCACAATTCTTTTCAATTCCCGAGGAGCGGTAGGAACTGGTAGACACTTTACCTGAAAAAATGACTATAATGGCCAACACTACACCAACATTGTTTTGCCCAAAATGATTAAGAAGAAGGAGTAGCATCCAACAACAGGTGTGCCAAGGGTTCTTTTTCATGACAATGCCAGTGCTCACAAAACACAGCAAGTTATGGTCTATCTGGAGCAGGAAATAATCAAGCAGCTACGCCATCCTGCATATTCACCCAATCTTGCACTTTGCGATTTTTTGTTGTTTTAAAAAATTAAAAAAGAACTTGCTGGAAAGCCTTTTTTTAAGAGTGCACGAACTTACAAAATGCATTGTTCAGAGTATTCACCAACAAGAGTACACCAAGAGTTCCAGAATTGGTGTAGATGTCTGAAACCTTGTGTAGATGCTGTCCTTAATGATGTGAAGTCCACCTTAAGCACTTGAACTCCAACTGATGTCCAGGATACATGCAGGCTTCAATTCCTTTTTCAATTATTGTTCAAAATTGAATAATCACAAAATAGAACACATCTAATATTGATTAATAAATATCTGAAGCTTAGATAGTCCCTATACTATTTCCATCTAAACTGTTCCTAACCAAATACAAGTCTTTTTATTTTAAACTGCTTAAATCAGTGATATCGACCTGAAAAGAAAAATTACCTTTTTCTGGTTTTCACCTCTTGATGTAATTCTTAAATTACCACCTGTAGACACTTGGACATGCTTGTCTCTTGACTTCAAAAAGAAAAAGAAAATAATATTTACAATATAGTTAAAATAGCTAGGAAACATGAATATTAACAAACAGAATATATTTTGCTGGTAAATTTTTGAGCAATGATGTTTTTATGACTCAAGTGGACCCATTGACTAGGCCATACCTCAGTCACAAATATTCTTCATTGCTAAGATAAACTGCTAAAAGTCATGGCATTTCTTATTAAAATCTCTTAAAATTAGCATTTTCCAATTTCATACACACTTGCAAATTTTCACTTGTAAAAATTTATGTCAAATAACTTGACATCTTGTTTAAATTACAGAAGTCGCAAACATCATTTACTATGTAGTATTTCGAAAGAATTTATATACACAAAATTCTCACGTAAATTTCTTCTATCGCTTTACAAGTAATTGTCTCAGCTAGACACTGAATGGCAGCTCAAATAATGTTACATTTCGCATTCTACAAGGTTCAATCCAAATGTTCCCAGACTGTACTGAAAAATAAAAAAAAAAATAAAAAAAATATAGGGTTACCTTAGGCAGTAATAGGCAAGTGTGAAAAAATCCACTGATCTACCTCATGGACTTCAAAACTGAGGATCTCTTGGTTGCATGCCAGTTGCTCTTCCATTTGAGCTAAGGTAAGGATAATTCACACTTGCTTAAGGAAGTTTATGGTGGTTGTGCTATGAAGCTTTACCATCTGATTTGAAGGGTTGGGGGCTCTAACGCTATTTATACCAACAAGGACCAAGCTTTTGCACATTACTTGGTATGTGGTTACAAAAGCTTGGTTCTTGTCACTATAAATGGTGCATGTGCACTTAAGACACTTTGAATTACATGGAAAAGCTTCATACTACAAACATCATTATCATGTCCCTCTAATTTATTTCTATTGCTTTGTCTTTATCATTGTATATATCTATGTTAAGTGTATTTTCTGACACAAAACAAGACCATTTTTCAACGAGAACCAAGCTTTTGCATATTACTTGATATGTGGTTACAAAAGCTTGGTTCTTGTCACTATAAATAGCACATGAGCACTCAGGCACTTTGAATTACACGGAAAAGCTTCATTGTCCCTCTAATTTATTTTTATTGTTTTGTCTTTATCATTGTACATATCTATGTTAAATGTATTTTCTGAATTATTGGAAATGAGAATGCGACTCATTATTTGTTGTTCAGGGCCAGGCTGGGCTGTTCTCCATATGCTTGTGAAGCAAAAGTGCTTTTATTGCTCTGCAGTCACTACCCAGAGGGCTGGTGTGAGTCAGCAGGAGGAATGGCAGGGAGAGGCAAAAAACAAACAAGCAGACTGAGTGTTGCTGACAAACAGAGCAGTCATTTGTTTAACTCATCAAAGGAATGTAGTTCTTTCTTGGGAACCCTAGAGGAACAGGATTTGATTCTGTGTGAAACAGGTGGTGTAGGCAGGGATAAAAAAATATCCTCTTGCTGAGTTTTCAGGTCAGTAAAGAGATTTCTGTAAAGTACAGATTTCCACCTTATCACACAAATGCTTGCAATAGTGAAGTAGCATTCAGATTAAAAATATTTAATACATGATTATGCTGTAATAATAGTAATAGTTCCTGAGCAACACTATTCTACATCTAGCTTATCACTATTTACATAGTCAAGCCATGAGTATTTTCGCCATGGTACAATTTCCCTTAAGGATACTTTCAATCCTTGCAAAAAGTTCCCAATAGCTGGAAAATATTACCATTTCAGGTGTCTTCAAAACTTCTTATGCTCGTTCAGTCAGTCTTGTCATCCTTATGTTGTTCTTGCAAGGGCCCTGCATCGAAGATCTTAATTTGGGTGCCAATGATTTTCTCTTACAGAAAGCCAATGCCATTGCATAGCACTGATGTTATCACTTGATGTTTTGATACCAGATACCAGTCGAAGTTTTTAAATAAGTAGACACTGTCCATAAGATCGTTTATTACTAACCAAAACTGGTTGCATTGATTGCATTCCTTATGACTCATATTATAGAAGTCAGTTGCTCAAAAAGCTTTAACTTATGATTAAGCACCTTAAAAAACATTCAACGAACTAAGTTTCAACTTAAAAACATTAAAATTCAAAAATGTCAACATTACAATTTAGGAACTGCCTATCCTCTCTATGCAGTGACATGTTTCTTCCTGGTACAGCTAGGAATGGCACCCAGGCCATGAGGAAGGCACCAGGCCCCCTTCCTGGCACAGCCAGGAACAAAATTGTCAGGGTATACAACATGTCACCTAATGATACAGCTGGTATGCTGTACCACCTGATGATACAGCATTAAATAAGAATCTCCCTCTATTGGTGGTTTTGGTTTTCACTATGCTGCTCGTGCAGCAGAAGGTTCCACGCCACCAGAAGGGGTGAGATTTCAGTGTTACACAGATGATCTTCATATAAATTAATCATGATGTTTTCCATGTACTACAATTGGCATTTATTGGAGGTTTGGCAATGGCTTTATATGTTAAATTCTCTATTTTCAAATGATTTTCCAAAATTGTTTGTGATAAAGCTGTATTAGATTTTTTATTTTTTATATCCTGTTGATATTTTAATAAGTGCTGTTCAAATGTTCTTTATGTTTTTCCCATATACTGATTTTCCCCCCACAATTTATTTTCAGGGTCGAGTATCTTGACATTATAAACCCTTCCCATTGGAATACATTTATCTCTATCACTAATAATTAAATTTTTAATTCACATTTACTTATTATATTTTTCATAGTTTTTAGATACCTGGGATATAAGGGAAACTTTGTGTATATTGCACTTTACTTAATGGTTGTGCTGGGTTAGGTTGTGAAGTTTGTGGTATTTTATATTTCGCCATTTCTAAATTTTATTAACAAAATTGTTATGGTATCCTACTGACTTTGTTATATCATATAGTAATCTTATTTCTTTTTTTTAATATTTCATTATTAGATAAGTATCTCTATGGCCACATAAAATATGCATTTATAGACAATTTTTTTTTATAATTGATAGGGTGTGTTGAATCATATGTGTACCTCTACTATAATTTCTGAATGCTTGCATTTAACTAATATATCTAAGTATGGCAATTCTCCATTTATTTCTGATTCATGTGTAAATTTAATGGCATTTAATGATTATTTATACTTAAATTTAAATAAATTTAATATATTTTTAGTTTATCTAATTCATGTATAGGATGATCCCAAAAAATTAAAGTATCATCTATGTACTTTAATATAGTAATGGTTTATATTTGCACCTTTTTTAAGGCTGTTTCTTCAACATATTGCATAATGACATAGGCCATGAGGCCAGAGTGTGGTGATCCCAGTGGGATCCCCTCAGTCTGAACCCACTAACTGTAAATGGTTTGTTGGTGGTGGTCAGCCATTGGTTCTGACTGAGGGGTTCCCAATGGGATCACCACTCTCTGACCTCATGACCGATGTTATTATGCAACATGTTGAAGAAATAGCCTTAAAAAGAGCAAAATATAAACCTTTATTATATTTACATTATATAGATGATACTTTAATTTTCTGGGATCATCCTATACAAGAAGTAGATAAACTGATAGAACATAAATCAGAAAAAACTGTAAATTACCATACTTAGAAATTTTAATTAAATGAAAACATTCAAGTTGTACTACTGCGGTGTATCGAAAAATCTACATTTAGTCCTAATTTAATACCTTATGATTCAACAACCCTTTAATTATAAAAAAATTGGTAATAAATACATATTTTATACATACATATCAATACAGATTAATATATGATATAACAAGGTCAGCAGAATATCCTGACAACGTTAAAAAAAAAATTCAGAAAATGGCTAAAATAAAATGCAACAAACTTCACAACCTAACCCAGCACATCATCCTCAAGCAGCCATGGGCTACGGAGGTCCAACCAGACCGTGCAATTTAGTTCTCCAAGAAAGTCTGTCCTGAGCTACATCTACTGCATCTGGCCACTGCACACCAATTCTAACAAGGTCCTGTTTGACATTGTCTGCCCACCACATCCTAGGTCTCCCCCTCTTTCTGAGGCCTTTAGGAACACTGTTCATAACCCTATTCCTTAATCTATCATTATTAATACAGGTAACATGACGAAACCAACAGATTCTCTCTCTGCACAATATACTGCTCAGAGGAGGGTGCAGACTCCTTTGCCTAACCTCATCATTAGTTACAAAGTCGAGCCACTTCATGCTCAAGACACTGCATAAGCATCTGGAATCAAAAACATCTAGTTTCCTGTTATCTTGTTTACAAAGTGTCCAAGTTTCACTACCATAACTAATCCTAGAAAGAACCAAACTATTATACAGTCTAATTTTAGTCTTTAGGTGTATACACCTATTTCTCCACACTCTCCATAGATTATTAAAAGTCCTGGCAGCAATCCCTATTCGTCTGTTAATCTCATGCCGCACATCACCAATCTCTGTTACAAAGATCCCAAGATAAACTGTGACATCTGCTCAAGACTGCAACCATTCAGATTAACTGAATCACAGCCTGCCTGACCAATTTTCATTACTTTAGTTTTCTCTCTGTTATAACCAAACCTACTCTACTACCAGTTTCATCAACAGCCCTAATGAAAGAGTTCATCTCATCAACAACATTTCCCAAAAGTGCTAAATCATCAGCATAATCTAAATTTGAAATTTTCGTATCTTTAGACCATTTAAGGCTGAAATCTTTTACCTTGCAGTGAATTTTGCATAACATAATCAATAACCAAACTAAAGAGAAAAGGAGACAAAATGCACCCTTGTCAAACACCAGAAGTAATGCTAAACCAATTGCTACAAGCCTTACCAACTCTCACACACGACTCAGTGTTATTATAGAGAGCTTTCATTATGTTAACTAACTTGTCTGGTATACCATATGATCTCACAATCAACCACAAATTATGACGATCAACAGAGTCGAAAGCCTTTTTGAAATCAACAAAGCTAGCAACCAAAGGTTTCTGAAACTCTAAACATTTCTCAAGAATCTGCTAAGTGAAAATATCTGATCCACACATCCCCTACCACTTCTGAATCCACATTGTTCATCATGCAATTGCCTGTCAACCAGATTCTTAATTCTATTAAGCACAATCATGGAAAGAACTTTACCTGGAACAGAGAGTATGCTGATACCCATATAGTTATCACAAAAACTGTGATCACCTTTTTTGAAAATAGGGATAACAATAGCTCTGGTAAAATCCTTAGGAACCATGCCTTTATCATAAAAGATATTCAAAATTTCAGTCATCCAAGTGGTAACAGAAACATTCCCAGCTCTAAGCATTTCCATAGAAATTTCATCTACCACACAAAACATTAACTATCTGGTACAGCTCTCTGCTGTTGTGCTGTCTAACTGCTTCCTTGGCTATGTCAGCCAAGCTAACTGAGCTCTTATCAGCAGCTAACTGATCCTTTACACATTTATTAAGCTCTCTGTAATGCTTTCTATTAGGTAGGGTATTGATAGAGGATATTCCTGCAGTTCTTTCTTTCTGAAATAAGCTCAAGTGCCTTATCACTCAAATAATTCTGCCTCCTCTGCTCCTTTTTTCCTAAAAGAGTACTGTTAGTTTCCAAAAAAGCCTGTTTAAAACGGCCCCATTCTTCCTCAACTTCAGTAGTAAGCAAACCATGACTGTCATAATGACTAAGTAACCTACATGGTAAGCTTTGGCTATAACTGGGTCTTTCAGAACTTCAGTATTAAAGATAAATTTTTTAACTTTAGCACAACACTTTTTAAGTTTAAGTTTTAAAGACACTTTTAACAAGGTAATGGTGAGATCCAATTTCAGCTCCCATATATGATCTGGTATTTCTAACAGAACTAGCCCATTCGCTGTTAATTAATACATAATCAATCATATTCTTATGCAGCCCATCGGGTGAAACCCATGTGTACTACGTATGTAGCGGTGTTTGTAATAAGTGTTAGTTATTCTGAAACCATAGAGTTTGGCCACCTGTAGGAGATGTTGCCCAATGCCATTGCATCCACCAATACCAAAAGGACCTATCACTTCTCCCAAAAAGGTCAGAGTCAGTACAACTTTCGAATTGAAGTCACCAAGAACAAGGGTAAATATCTCCTTTCTTGACAGAATTCAAAATATCCTGAAGTTGTCCGTAAAACCTATCCTTCTCATCCTCATCGGCATCCTTAGTGGGGGCATAACAGCAGATAACATTCAAGTCTTTAATGCTTGTCTGAAATTTTGCTGTAAGAAACCTTTCATTAATGCACTCATATCCTAGAAGAGCATCACCAGCATGTCTGCTGAGAAACAGACCTATGCGTTGGTGATGCTTATTGTCGTCCCTCCCTGAAAAGAGAAATTTAAGATTATTTTTAAGAATCTGACCTTTATCTGTCCATCTGGTCTCTTGCAAGCCGAGAATATCTAACTTATAATGGTGGAATTCTTGTGTGAGGACATCAAGAGAAAAAGCTCTGTGCAGAGTCCTCACATTCCAACTACCTATGGAGAGAAAATGGTTAGTGGGATGTTAAAGAAACTATGTTTATTGAGAGACGTAATGCCAACAATATCAAATAGCCTCCTAATTGCAGACATGGGGCAAAGACCAGTTCCTCCACCACTAAAGGCTAAAGCCATCTACACTGGAAGACTTCCTCCAATGTAGAATTTGACAATGCCAATAGAAGCGAAGAGTTCAGGTGCCTGTGATGACCTCTGCTCAGGATTGTCCACCAGCTGATAAACATATCCTGTGAATCCATTCACTTGGGGCTGTCAACCCACAAACAGAAAACACAGCGGAAGATTTTCCTTCCACAGAAGCCCACCAGTGCAGCAAAATAAGGATCCATAATCAAGTTCAGATACATATATCTGTCTAGTCCAGTGGGTTTATATGGTTAGCAGCAGGACCCTGAGTAGTTGACCACTCCTCAGCAGGGTAGAAAAAAAAAGAAAAGTAACCATAGTTGTCCAGATCAGTAGGCCAAACTAATCTAGCATCCCTCCCCTTCCGTTCACTTCCAGAAGAGAATATCTCTTTTGAAAGGTACTAACGGTCTGCACCATGAGAAGGCGGGGTCGGACATTAGGTGCTAAGCCTGGCCGGTTCTATGCATCATCACAGGGGATTGGTGCATAGCTCTCCTTCCACTGACTACCTAGCTACCATTTACAGACAGCACAACCATTACGTAAAATACAATACACACACAGTTTCCCTTATATTCCAGGTATATCTAAAACTATGAAAAATATAAGTAAATATAAATTAAAAATGGCGCACATGGTAAATAACACGATTAAAAATTTCATTAGTAGAGATAGAGATTTTCCAGTGGGAGGGGTTTATAATGTCGAGATACTTGACGCTGAGAATAAATTGGGGGGGGGGGGGGAATCAATATATAGGAAAAATGTATAGAACATTTGAACAGTGCTCATTAGAATATCAACAGGATATAAAAATTAAAAAAGTAATACAGCTTTATCACAAACAATTCTTGAAAATCATTTGCAAACAGAGAATTTAATATATAAAGCCATTGCCGTACCTCCAAATAAATACCAATTGCAGTACATGGAAAACATCATGATTAATTTACATAAAGATCATCTGTGTAACACTGAAATCCTGCCTGTTCCAGCAGTGTGTAACTTTCTCCTGCGCAAGTAACACAGCGAAAACCAAAACTGCCGATAGAGAGAGATTCTTATTTAAAGCTGTAACATCAGGAGGTATAGTGCCAGATGAAACCCTGCTGGTGCTGGAGAGAAACAAGTCGCCGCGTAGAGGATAGGCAGTTCCTTAAACTGTATGGTTGACATTTGTGAATTTTAATGTTTTTAATTTAAAACTTAGTTCGCTGAATGTTTTTTAATATGCTTAATTGTAAGTTAAAGCTTTTTGAGCAACTAAGTTCTGCAATATGAGATAAGGAATGCAATCAATGCAACCAATATTGGTTAGTGATAAATTACCTTATTAGACAGTGCCTACTTATTTAAAAATTTGGACTAGTATGCGATATCAAAACATCAAGTGATAACATCAGTGCTATGCATCAGTGTCACCACCAATAAGAGAAAATCATCAGCAGCCAAATTAAGATCTTCAATGCAAGGCCCTTGTAAGAACAATGTAAAGATGATAAGATGTGTTGAGCCAGCATAAGAAGTTTTGAAGACACCTAAAATGGTAATATTTTCCACCTATTTATTTGGGAACTTTTTGCAAGGATTAAAAGTATACTTAAGTAAAATTATACCATGGCAAAAATACTCATGGCTTGACTATGTAAATAGTGTAAGCTAGATACAGAATAATGTTGCTCATGAGCTATTAGTATTATTACAGCATAATCATGTATTAAATATTTTGCTGTGAAGTTCAAATTAATATTCAGATTAAATTTTGAGCTATTTGGAGAAAGTTCACAAGAACATTGATAAAGCAATTAACTTCTATGAGAATTTGAGTGCAGCTAAGGCCCACAGAATTGAGCACATTCCCATATATGCATACACAGTCGTATCAGAATAATATGACCACCTACCATACATATACTACATATGCAGATGAAATCAATTGGTATCATTTAGAGGGTTGCAAATTTATTTTACAAATGTAGAGATTACAATAGATCTGGGAGGTAATGTGTTTTGTAAAAAGTAATTTAATTACTGCAGAATACCTAATCATTCACTTAAAAAAAATCTATTTACATTTGTTGTGTGTATATAGATCACACTGCTTTCATCATTAACATTTTTAACCGAATTTGGGAATATTCTTTTGTCATTAAAAGGAATGATGTAATTTTAATTGGAGATCTAAATATTGATATTTCACAAGGATATATTTACATAAATGAATATTTAAATGTTTTGACAACAATGGCTTTGAGTCATTTATTAATAATCCAACTAGAGGATTTAATAATGCAATTTCTTGCCTAGATCATATTTTTGTTATATTCAAACATGATAAGATTGCTACTGCATTTGCTAAAATAGAATTCTGATCATTATCCAAAGGCTTTAAAAATATGCAGTGGCCAAATAAAAAATAAGCAAGATCTAAATAATACAGATCAGTTTTTGTTCCTAGAATTAATTATAAATTATTAAATGAAAAATTTGATAAATGCTCCTGGAAAAAATGATGATCCAAGAGGATATCAATATTGCATATAGCAAATTTCTGAAAGAATTTGATAAAGTTATCTGAGAATCAACTGTAGAAATTAACATACAAAAAAACTAAAATAAACTTTAAAAAAAACCTTGGATTACTAAGGAGTTGGTTAATATGCTACAATTAAGAGATAAATTGTACAAAAAATATAAAAAAATCCATATAATCAGTTATACGAAGATAACTTTAAAAACAAGAAATCACATTAATTTTGAGAGTGGCCAAAAGATAAATAATTATTTTAAATCGAAATTCCTTAAAAGTTCTAATACTTAACAATGCAGAAAACAATGGAAATTTGTTAACAGTTTTATTGATAATTCAAGGAAAAAGAATGTTGAGCTTGTTAGCCTTGATCCACACCTAATAATTTTAGCAATGAAATAGTTAAAAATACAGCAAATAATTTTAGGTTTGTAAATGGTAGCTAGGTATAAATTGGAAGGAGAGCAGTAATTTTTATCTGCATGATATACACAACATTTTTTATAAAGATATAACCTACACATGCTACGCTGATGACATCACATTCTGGGCTTCTGACCAATCAATTCACAAATTACAAGAAAAAATAGAAAAACAACTAAATAGATTCTCCACTTATTGTAAAAAATGGCATCTTGAGATTAACACAACTAAAACCACTTGTATTCCTTTTTACACTTTAAGGCAGACATGCCACACTTCACTCTTAAAATTAACCAACTAATCCCACAAAATAACACTTGCAAATTATTAGGAATTCATCTTCTCTAACTAAGGACTCTAACTAACCTGGCATCATCACCTACAACACCTACACACTAAAGATCAACCAGGACTCTAAACTAACCTGGCATCATCACCTACAACACCTACACACTAAAGGCCACAAACTAATTAATACATTAAAACCTTTTACTTTTAAAAATGAAGGCACCAAACAATATAATCTAATCACATTATATAAAAATTTAATCAGAGCAAAACTGGAATATGGGCTTGAATTCCTAAATCGCATCTCTGATACCAAATTTAAGAAACTTAACACCATACAAAATAAATGCATAAAAATAACACTTTGCATCCCAACTTACACACCTACCCTCTCCCTTATTGCAGAGACCTCCATTCCTCTATTACATATCATACAGAATATCCTTTTATTAAAATACATTCTCAAACTACACTATAAACTAATTCTCACCCATTCTACACTTACTTTAAAAGAAGCCCTTATTATAAAATACTCAAAAAACACCCTGAATTATTAAACAAATTAAATTCTCATCTCAATAATCCATTAAAAGGGGACATCCCACCCATTATTGCTGATTGGAGTTTTCAACCACCTATCACACACATTAATATTCCCACACACACTCCAAATAGGACCTCCCCATTGAAGTTATAAAAATTCTAGCAGAAACACATTACCATGATCACTATGAGGAACATATCAAAATTTACACTGATGGCTCAGTTCTACCCGACTCTGGTTCATCTGGTGCTGCCATCCATATCCCACAGTTTAACACCTATTTAACATACAAACTACCCTCACACACCTCTACATTACATTGTGAAATATTTGCAATCATAGAAGCACTCAAATGGACCTTATCACACCTAAATGACAAAAAAAATTATCATTTTTGTAGACTCCAAAGGGGCCATACAAACCTTACTTCAGGAATTTTTATACTCCCCTTACAATCACTATATCCAAAAAACGCTCACCTTAAACACATACAATCAACAGATTTGCAACAACCACATCACCTTACAATGGATACCCAGCCATGTGAGAATCACTGACAATGATATTGCAGATCAATTTGCTAATAATGCACATCTCCCAAATGAAACTAACATTCACAAATTTTATATTAACATCAAACATGAAATCAATGAACTTGAATATACTCTAACCAATAGATATTTCCAACTACATGCTTCCATAAACCACAACAGCAGATACATTCTAAACCCACAAACCTCCCATATCTTAAACTACCCTTATCCTAGAAAACACATAAAAATACTTCACAGACTGAGAACCAATGCAACCACATTAAAAGCCACATTACATAAATTTTAACTTATCCCCCAACCCAAATTGCAACCACTGCAATGTCCCCGAAACTGTGAATCACATTCTCTTAAATTGTGATAAATATCTCCCACAAAGAAAAATATTAATTCATTCTCTCTACAAATTTCATATTCATGAACTACACATCAACACCTTATTAGATCCACCTAACAATGACCTCAAATTACAAATTTTTGATCTACTTTTTGGACTTCTCATCTCTACACCCCTTTGCAATTGAATTTAGAGTGTCATCTCTTGTCTCTTCTCATTAATTTGACCATACTTCCCACATCCTTCATTTTAACTCCTTCATCATTCTATGAAGCCCCTCACTAGCCTTCTCGACCCTCAGAGGAACGCCTCACAATTTTGTTATAACTCTCTCTATCTATATATATAAAACACGATAACACCTTCTGTCACTTCCATACCCCCCCCAAAAAAAATAATAAAAAAAATTAAATAGCCATGCAGTGAATTGAACCCACCACCATAAGGTCCAACAACATGCCTTCCCATCATACAAAATGGCTCTTCAAAACTCTGAAACAACTCACTATTTATGGGAAAATTAAAAAAAAGAATTACTTTTAAGTAACCAAAAAAAATAATATAAAAAAAAAAACTAAAAAAAAATACACGTAAAAAAATGAAAAATTTTTTTTAAATAATAAAAAATATCAAAAATTTTTTAAAGAAAATAAAAAATAATAAACAAATAAAAAAATTATAATAAAATAAAATTCATTCAAAATAAAAAAACTCTGAAAACTCATAAACCAACAACCATTAAAAACCCACAACAACAAAGGAATAAACTCTAAAACAATATATATAATTTATATATTTAAAAACACACTCTAATAAAAAATAAATAAAACAATAATTGCAAACTCTGTCACCACTAACCCAAGAAAATTTATCTATTGAGTAAACCTGAAGAAGAAACACTCATTGCACGTAACGTATACAAACAAACATGTACCAATCTCCAGTGATATCTACAGAACTGGCTAGGGCACCTAATATCCGACCCTGCCTTCTTATGGTGCAGGCCATTAGTAGCTTTTAAATCAGATATTCTCTTTTGGAAGGGAACAGAGGGGGGGGGGGGAGCATACATACTGCCAGTTCAGTGATATATCCCCTCATTCACTTTTACTTTATCTTAACCAGTTTTGCTTAATTTACGTTATATTTATCATTTTGGGGATTTTTATTTCCTTTTTGGTATCACAGCGCTCGTTTCCAAGAGCATAGGAGTTGTGCATGTGCAACTCTGAACTTTCGATTGAGCGCGTGTACAAGGAAACGCCCACTCTTGTGTCATAGTTTTACCGTTCGTCAATTTATGCAAATGTCTTTCCTGGCGTGCAACATGACACGTGCAGGCTCTGTAGCACAGAAGATAGTACAGTAGTAGATATAGAGAAGATAGTAGAGAGAGAGTAGTAGAGCACAGCACAGTTTAGAGATCAGTTTTAGTTTGGAGTTTGTTGAAGATGTTTGTAGCAAGAAATGATGTAGTATTTTCTTTATTGAAGTTTTGATGAGTGCTTTTTGGAAATAAATTGTTTGTTATTTAAACCTTTTGAATCTTTACTAATTTTTTTCTCTTGAGCAACGTTAGTTAGCCAGATAGTTAAGGTTTTGTGTGGGAAGAAAACAGATAGGTACACATGAATTGAGAGATAAGCATGGTAAAGTGATTGAAGGAGAAAATCTTGTGATGGCTAGAGGGCTGAGCATTTCAGAGATGTTCTAAAAAATGTAATTATTTCTACTCCCATAAATGTGAGTAGGACATAATGTCCTACTCACATTTATGGGTGTAGGTAATAAGGATAGATGCATTACTGGCTTTAATGTTGGCCTTATATCACATTCTGAAGTTGCTTTAGCTATTTCTAAATTAAAACTGCACAAATCCTCAGGGGTGGATGAAATCACCACTGAAATGCTTAGAGCTGGGAATATATGTGTTGTCACATGGTTGACTGACATCTTGAATTACTTTTATGATAAAGGTGTTGTTCCTAAAGATTTTACAAAAGGTATTATCCCAATTTTTAAAAAAGGTGATCATAATTCTTGTGATAATTATAGGAGAATTAGTTAACTTTCTGTTCCAGGTAAAGTTCTCTACATGATTATGCTTAATAATTATTTAGGTTCTTAAAAGTGCATGATGAACAGTGTAGTTTTATAAGTTGTAGGGATGTATAGATCAAATATTTTCACTTAGAGATTCTTGAGAATGTTCAGTGTTTCAGAAGCCTGTGGTTACTAGCTTTGTAGAATTCAAAAAGGCTTTTGACTCTGTTGATCAATTTATTTCATGGTTGATTTTTAGATCGTATGAAATACCTAACAAGTTGATTATAATGAAAGTTCTCCATAATAACGCTGAGTCATGTGTGAGAGTTGGTAAGGCTTGTAGCGATTGGTTTAGCATTGCTAGTGGAGTTAGAGAAGGATGCAGTTTATCTCCTTTTCACTTTAGTTTGGTCATTGATTATGTTATGTATAATTCTATGCAAAGGAAAAATTTTGCCCTCAAATAGTCTGGAGATTTAAAAAATTTCTGATGTAATTATGAAGATGATTCAGCTTTGTTGGTTAATGATGTGGATGAAATGAATTCTTTCATTAGGGCTTTTGATGATATTGGCAATAGAGTAGATATGGATATAAAACTAAAATGATGAAAATTGGTCAGGCAGGCTGTGATTCAGTTAATCTGAATGGTTGTAGTCTTGAGCAGGTGTCAGTTTAATTAACTTGGGAGCTATGTAACAGATACTGGTGATGTGCGGCATGAGATTAACAGATGAATAGGGATTGCTGCTGGGGCTTTTAAGAATCTAAAGAGTGTGTGGAGAAATAGGCGTATACACCTAAAGACTAAAATTAGGCTGTTTAATAGTTTGGTTCTTTCTAAGGTTAGATGGTACTGAAACACAGACACTTTGTAAACGGATAACAAGAAACTTGATACCTTTGATTCTAGATGCTTACGCAATATCTTGGGCATTAGGTGGTTCAACTTTGTGAGTAATGATGAGGTTATGAGGAGTCATCAACCTCTTTTGAGCAGCATATTATGTAGAGACTGTGTTGGTTTGGCCACATTGCCTGTATGCATGCCTGCAGATTGGCAAACAGGATTATGAACAGATATTTTTAAAACCAATACCAAATTTTGGTATTGGTTTTAAAATAGTTTAAAAAGTTTTGGACCAAATATTTTTAATTCATTACCTTTATATATACAAAATGAATCAAATGCCTATCATTTTAAGCATCTAGTGAAGGATTATCTTAAAAATATTAGCAATGTGGAGCTATATTTTATAGCGTTTATAATGATTTAAAATCATTTAATTTTTTTTTGTCTTGTAGATGAGCTATTGCTCTTGGGTTATATCACTCCACAAGCAAATATATGAATACTTTGTTCATCTGCATAAATGTGCAAATATATATGTAAATAAAAAAAATAATAAATACACCCTCAAGCAGCTGCTTGCCACAGAGGTCTGACAGGAGTCTGTCAGTTTATATGCCACAGTAGGAGATCTGAGAGGATGGCAGGACCTCAGCAGAAAAACGACACACACATCCATAGCCTAAATCCGGGGCTCGAACCCAGGTCCCTTAGATCAGTAGCCAAGCGTGCTAACCATTCGGCCAAAATGTAATAAACTCTGATTTGATTTTTAAATATATATATATACATCACAGAAAAACTCAAAAATGCTGATTATTTAAAACAGATTCTCAGAGTGTGGGTTGCAATTCCTTTTGGAATCCTTCATCCTCAAAGACAGTAGCTCAACTGCTGCTGTAATTCTCTTCTTGCTACTGACTGTCGGAATAGTTTTTGGAAAGCATTTTTAAAATAGTTTTTGCAATAGCATGCCACAACAGCCCTCTTCACACATTATAACTTAACCTGCAAGTGTCCTCAACCATGTTTTCTTATTAAATAAACCGAAAGGGCAATTTATTATCACACCCATCAGTAATGTGTCATTCCACCTTTTGCCCTCACAACAGCAGTAGCTCGTCATGGCATAAACTTTTACCAGGTGTTTTTCGGGTGGTATTGCAGTCCGTGATTCCAGCACTGCCATTCATAAAGTGCCGAGAGTTGCTCATAGTGTGTTTCAGGCTCAATGCACTGCTCCACTTCACCCCATACATGCTAAACAGAATTAAATCCAGAGAGTGAGAAGGCATTTCGAGGGTTGTGAACTCACTGGAATGCTCTTCCAACCAGTCCTTCACCAAATGGGAGTAATAAGATGCGGCATTGTCTTGTTGAAACAAGGTATACAGCTGTGGGAAATGGATAGCCATGAATGGGTGTAAGTAGTTGGCAAGCACATCAACATAGCCTTAAGTGGTGATGGTTGCCCCAATAGTACAAGGGGCCCCAAGGTGTTCCATGTAAACATGCTGCTTAAACAGGTTGGTGGAGGTGGTGTAACTGCCCAGAACCTAACAGGTTGATGGAGGTGGTAACCACCCAGAACATTGGGAATGCATCCACCACACCATCCAAAACATTGGGAACTCCTCTACACTGAAGTGCCATTGAATTAGGGATAGGAAACGTTATCCAAATTCAGTACCGCAAATCAAGCATTTGTGTGCATGCGTGGCTGAAACTCTGGTCATACATAGCTGTCAGCTTTGGCTTCCCCAAGCATTCATCGTGAGAAGCGTAATGGGAAAGGCATGGGATTTAGATACATTTCACAGAGGGCTGATCTTATATGCCCGACGGATGGGACACTCGATCTCCAAAATTGTCGACGAACTTGGATTTTCTCATACGACAGTTTCAAGAGTGTTCCAGGATTATGAAAATTCCGGCAAAAAAAAACGAGCACCAGGACAAACTGCAAAGGACAACCAGCCTTGAATGATCGTCGGCTTCGCCATCTGACCTATAGGGCCCAGACATTATCTGACTCCCACCTGAACGTGGGTTCTAGCCGAGAAGTAAGTGCACGGACCATGCACTGACCACTTCTAATGGCATGTGGAAATTCCATTAGAAGTGGAGTCCCACTTCTAATGGCACGACACCAGGCTCAACACCTTGCCTGGGTTAAAGAACACCGAAAATTGGCAACGGATAGCCAGGAGTGATGAATCTTGATATAAACTTCATCATGCTATGGGAGATTGAGGGTATGATGCCAACCCCAAGAAGCCACGGACCCTGCATGTCAGGTCAGAACAGTACAAGCTGGTGGTGGCTCAATGATGGACTGGGGTGTCTTCAGTTGGACGTCTATGGGACATTTGGTACATGTACTGACAACTCTCAATGCATCCCAGTACATAGAACTTATGGCCATCATGCATCCCAATGGAGATGGTGTCTACCAGCAAGGCAACTGTTCATCTCACAGGTCCAGGTTGGCTATTTCATGGTGGCAGGAGCATTCTGACTTTGAAATAATGAATTGGCCACCTAGAAGCCCAGATTTAAATCCCATTGAAAATCTTTGGGATACTATTGAGCAGAGTGTTCAGGCCCATGTCCCATCAGCGACGACCTTGAGAGAATTGTGGATGGCTCTGAAGGATGCATGGGTCGCCACATCTGTGGAACATTACGCAAGCTTGTGGAGTCCTTGCCTCATCGTGTGGCAGCCATTATCAGGGCCAGAGGGGGTCCAACACGTTACTAGGTTGCTATCCCTAATTCAATGGCACTTCAGTGTATAACACCCCAATTTGACAATTGGGGTGCATGGCCTTGTGTGGTCTACACCACACACAATTTCCCACTGGTATGCTGTAGTTGGAACTTTGATTTATTGTAACAAGCTACCCACTTCCATGGTCCACTGGCAATGTTCCTTCACCCCACTGCAGCCTCATAGCCTGGTGAACACTGCATATATAAATAAAACATAGAAGTGCAGCAGCATTATCTAACAGTAATTGTAACAATGACATATCAGGACATGTGATAATAAGAATTTACATGATGGATGCCAAAATGCCATTAGACACGTTTCTATATTTCAGGTACAGAGATACCCTTTGATATAGAATGACAATTTCTATATTTCTATAGAATGAAATTCTTTAAGTGAGATGATAACAAAATGTGTGGTTTGTAGATCAAGGCAAATGTTATGCAAGGCAATTTGTTACTTTTGATGTTTTTACAGTTCAATGATTAATTTCAGATGCACAAGTAGAGCTAACCAAAAAAGTTAGTAGCTTAGATGTTATAAAGTCTGAGTGCACAGAATTAAAATCTTTATATACATGATTAGACTGTTAAGATTGAGTATATGTTTGATACAATACTCATTATGCTTGATACAATACGCCTTTCGACACTAGTATAATAATTGTTTAATGCTATTTTGATTTAATATTTTATCAAATAAAATGCAAGAAAATCTTACCTAATATAGCAAAAATGAAAAGTACATAGGGTATTACAATTTGGTTATTTTTATCTATATAAGTTATTATACATTCTTATAGATGACAGGTGATAAAAGTTCTGTTGGCATTGGATGTTGACATATTCTGTCGGGTTCTATACTATTATAAAGTTCAGATTTTAAAATTGAAGGTAATTGTAATTTAAGGTAATTGTAATTTACATCTGTGTTGTTTCTTAAAGCTCCTCATTGCAGACTGGCACATTCATTATCGATGCTATATAATGGTCAACTAGTCCTTTCTTTACTCGATGTAATGAGGTGATAATCCTTATATCAGTACAGCTGGTTGTATTTCTACATGAACTTATAGTGCACTTAGAATATAATTTCTAGTATTACAGAACTATTTATCGTACTTTCTCATTAAAGTAATTTAAATTGTAGTATAACTATCACACATATAAAAAAAATATTACTTAAAATGATGAATTCATCTGGCTAGAAGCCATCAGATTACATGCGATGCATTTTGCCCTGACACTTGCAGGGCTTCAACTGGCAAAGCAGTGAGAATTGCTGCTGGCTTAAGTAGCCATGGTCCTCTGGCAATGTTGTAGGCTCTGCACAGTTTGCCCTTGTAAGAGTAGGCTACAGGCAGACGGGAGTGGTGTGATGTCAGTGTTACAGATAGTTTCCATATGTAAATTAATTAATTAACATGTTTTCCATGTAATTTAATTGAAATTTCATATTAGGTGATTCTAAGATTTGAACTGAACTAATTGGTTTATTATTAAATCATTGTTTATTACAGCTTGTGTTAAAGCTGTTGTAGCTTTTAAATTCTTTATATCCCACTGATGTTCTTTTATACATTTTTCTATCCCCCCCCCCCTATATGTCCTACCTATATATCTGTTTTTACCTTCTAATTTTTTATATCCCACTGATGTTCTTTTATAAATTTTTCTATCCCCCCTATATGTCCTACCTATATATCTGTTTTTACCTTCTAATTTTTTGAGTTAATAATGAGACCAATTACCAGTTCAAATCTTAGAATCACCATACGAAATTTCAATTAAATTACATGGAAAATCTGTTAATTAATTTACAAAAGTATTATAATCAATCAGCAGACACTTTTACGTCGATTTTAGTTTTTGAGGAAAAATTGTCTTGAGCCGGGTGGGATACGAACCCACGACCTCCTGATAACATGTCAGGTGCTCTGAACCACTGAGCTACCGGCCGCCGATCAAGATTTCCTCTAACTAGCGCTATGAACATTCCTTCTATGTTTCCCATTGGCGCTTTTTGCCGACAATATTTCCAGCCACAAGCAGCACTTATATTGCCCAATAGATGAAAGCATATACGATAAGTATGCAGATATAGTTAATTAATGAAATGACTTCATTAATGAATTAATCATAAATGACTTCATTAATGAATTAATCATTAATGAAGTGTCATTAATTAACTATATCTGCATACTTATCGTATATGCTTTCATCTATTGGGCAATATAAGTGCCGCTTGTGGCTGGAAATATTGTCGGCAAAAAGCGCCAATGGGAAACATAGAAGGAATGTTCATAGCGCTAGTTAGAGGAAATCTTGATCGGCGGCCGGTAGCTCAGTGGTCCAGAGCACCTGACATGTTATCAGGAGGTCGTGGGTTCGTATCCCACCCGGCTCAAGACAATTTTTCCTCAAAAACTAAAATCGACGTAAAAGTGTCTGCTGATTGATTTGAATATCTGTCGAGTTAACTCTGATGAGTTATTTCATTAATGAAGTCATTTCATTAATTAACTATACAAAAGTATTAATTACATAATACTGATATAATATATGCAACACATTATATATATTATATAATATATATATTATGCATATAAGCCTTATATAATAATTACATATTATTTACATAATTCAATCAGGAAATTCAATGTCACCAAAGAAGTGGTATTTCACTGTTGCAAATGCTAATCATGTATGTTAATTATGTATTTTCCATGCATTGCATTTGAAACTTAGTTGGGGGTGGTGCTAAGGAAATAAATGCTATTTACTTTTAATTGATTATCTATAATTGTTTGAGACAATGCCATGTTAGGTTTTTGAATTTGTATTTTTATACCATGTTGATGCTCAGCTAACCTTTGTTCAAACGCTCTGTATGTCTTACCAATATATTGGTTTTCCCCTTCCAATTTATTTTCAGGGTCTGGTATTTCTATATTATAAATTCTGCCTGTTGGTTTAAGTGTATTATTGTTTATCACTAATATTTTTAATACTTTTGGTTATTGTATAGGTTCTAATATATAGAAAATTATGAGTATATTTCTGTTTTTGGGCTGGGTTGTGAATTCTGTTAAACTGTATACATTGCCATGTTTGGATTTTTTTTTCTACAAATTTAATAGGGTATCCTGCCAAGTTTGTTAATTCATATATAAACTCAAGTTCCTTTCTTTTAAGATTATCTTATTAGAAGAATATCAGTATACTCTTATGAAATATGCATTTATTGCAATCTTTGGCAACCCTTGAAGGATTAAAAAAAAACTTTTAATATGATGAAAAATGTTTTGATATACTGATCTGTACAAATAACTGATGAGCCATTGAAGTGAAATATATGGAGATATCATGAAAACCCAGAATAAATAATGCATGTTTAAAATGATAAACCTACTTGAATGTAACTGGAATAAAAGTTCTGTGCGAAGTATATAGTTGTACCACATCTACAACTATATATTTCACACAGAAAACCATGAATGCTGTTCTTGAAAGACTTTATATACTTGGATATCTTCACCAATAGTGATACTTCAAATGTCTAGCAGAAAAAATTTCTGGTTTTAAGTGCCAACCATAAAACTCACTGCTATAAAGCAGTAACCTTTACACAAAAAAAGTCATGTTAGAAAACTGCATATGCTTGATTTAAATAACTTTCATCATATGCATTTGTTGAATCATAATTTTCTTAATTTGTTAAATTTATAAATTATTTCACTTCAATTTAGTACTTGATTAAGATGTTTCGAATTCTAATGGAAAAGCACAAAAGCTTTGGTAAGTGCTTGAAATAATAACTGTGAAAACAGTACAATTTGCATCTAACAATTTGTAGGGAAAAAAAAATAAATAAAAAATATTCCCTCAAGCAGCTGCTTGCCACAGAGATCTGACAGGAGCCTGTCAGTTTATAAATAACAGTAGAAAGTCTGTGAGGACTTTCTGCTGAAGGTTGTGAAACGAACCTCAGCAGAAAGACAGCACAAATACCCATGGCCTTACTCAGGATTCGAACCCAGGTCTCTTTGATCAGCAGTCAAGCATGCTAACCATTTGGCCATGGACCTCCCCTCCCCTAATAAAAATTGGCAAGTCTAAGGTGGACCAAAACATGATTAAATGGAAAGTTCATTAAACACAAATGATGAAATTAACATATTTTTGAGAATTAAAAGTTTATATAAATGACTATACAATGATAGCTAAGCTTCTGAACAACCTTAACATTAATAAGATATAAAACATACCCATTTGTTGTTCTGTACCAAATATTTCGTATTACTTTTAACCTGAAAAGAAGTTTAAATAATTGTATTATTTTTAAACTCAACAAAGCATGCTTAAATATAATTCATATCATAATAAAGAACTGAAGATTTTTGTTTGCCTCACATGGAAACATTCTGCTGGGATGAATTGGTTTAACCCCTGGTTGGCAATTTTGATGCATAATGGGCTTTTTTGCAAGGATTTTAAAAGCCTGCAATTCTCAGGAGAGGTGGTAGAGAGAATCCTCTCAAGAAACAGGAGCTCCCAATCAATACCATTTAGTAAAATTTTTAATAAGAAAAAGCTGTGAACTTTATATTCCATCAGACAGACAGAGGCCTTTCAAAAACAGTATAATATTTTCCACCAATGCATGATCAGATAAATAAAGAAATTCTTGCTGCTGATATGGTTGTTATATTATGGTAGCAAGAATTTACAAGATGGATGCCCAAATGGCTTATAAGACACATTTGTCTATATTTCAGGTACAGAGGTATCCCATTAATGCAGAATGACAATTTCTATATCTCTATAAAATGAAATCTTTAAGTGAGATAACAAAATTTGGGATTTGCAGTTAATGATAAAATGCCATGCAAGGCAAGTTGTTACTTTTGATGTTTTTAAAGTTCAATGATTAAATTGCAGGTGCATTTAAGTGACTAATCAAAAAGGTCAGTTGCTCTAATGTCCGACCCCGCCTTCTTGTGGTGGAGGCCGTTAGTACCTTTCAAAAGAGATATTCTCTTTTGGAAGGGAACGGAAGGGGAGGGCTGCCAGTTCAGTATGGCCTACTGATCTGGTCATCTATGGCCACTTTTTTTCTTTTTTTTTTTTTCAACCCTGCTGAGGAGTGGTCAACTTTACAGGGTCCTGGTGTTGACCATTTATACCTACTAGAGTGGACTTGTTTATGGATTTGAACTTGATTATGGATCCTGGACTTGCTGCACTGGTGGGCCTCTGTTGAGGGAGAATCTGCCACTGTGTTTTCTGTTTGCTTCTGGGTTACCATCCCTAAGTGAACAGAGGCATGGGATACCTTATATCAGCTGGTGGATAATCCTAATCAGAGGCCATCGCAGGTACCTGAGGCATATAAGAGCCCAACACTCAACCCCAACTTTGGCATTTCACAACTTAATTAAGAATAAAAGAAACCAACTATGGATAGTACTGGAACAATAAGGATAAATGTGGGGGGAGGAGGGAGAGAAGTGAACCAGTAAGATTAAGACCTATCTATACAACAACTACCCTATTAACATTAATTATCAAAGGGGTGAAACTATTTCATCTATTATATATTTCAGAGAGTTTGTGTCGCTGTGTCTGTCTGTTCGACAACTCCCTCCTAGATGCTCAGACCTAGGATCATCTATCTCATCTACAGCTTCATCTCACTGCAATTTAGTTCAGTGTAAGGTTTTCGACCCCAGAAAATTAGAGCCTCTCCCAAAAGTTAGCTGCAAAACATGTCCATTGGTAACTCTGTCCATCGATAATATACTATTCCATTCATAACTTTCAACTTTCCATTCATAAGGTAGGCAAAGGTAAGGCCCCAGAGATTTCATATACTAGATGTAGGTTTAATCCCATTCCACCACAGCCAGGAACCCAATCTCTAAACCCTATACACTGATATGTAAGTGGGACCACAACATCAAATTCAGGATTGATTGATCGAGTGCTTGCGAAAATATGGGAAGCTGAAAACTTCTGCTAACAGTGACACCACCTCAGACATAAGCAAGTGTCCATGCACCTGTTCAGAATACATCTACTACTCTGAATCATTCCAATAAGGCCCAGGCAACACTGGGCAATTCTATTAGTATTATATAATTCAGACATACTGACATTTTGTTATTGGGTTTCCTGTGTATCACAATCAAAATTTAGTAGATGGGGTGAATATAATTATTACAGTGGCAAAAGATGTTTGTAATTTATATGGAATTATTGTTTGAGAAAGTGCTGCTTTTTCGCTGAGCATTTAATACATTATAATGGTGATCCTGTATATTACTGATGGATAGCTGATGACCCCTAACATCATTTTGTGTGGAATGTACAAAATATTCTGGTAAGCAGTTTTTTTAATGCATCATTTTTTTTTCAAGGATGGGCAAACGTAATAAAAATAGAATTCGTTGAATTAAAATTAGAAAAACCACTATTTTTGAAGAATCATTTTTGATGGGCACAATTTATTTATTTTTTAACCTCAAAACTGAGGCATCTGCTAGTTTTGCTATATTTTCTACAGTGATAATGATTAATGCATCTAAAAGAAATAATTTGCTAGATGGTCATATCTAGGATTTATTAAAAATAACTTCAATTTCAATGATTGCCCAAAAGGATTTTTTTCAGAGTTTCTTCTTGTTTTATGCATAAGAAAAATAACTGAAAAATTGGCTCTCCTGACACTGGAATTATAATAACAGATACTGACCCCCATTACTGTTAGGGTGTGCCATTTTTGTCTTAGTAACTGGCACCACTGCTATACATAAATTATGTTGCATTTGATAATTAAGAAAATGCTATTTGAAAAGTGTTTCAGAGATTACATTTTCAATTTTGTATTAAATGTATTCTTTACACAATGTGTTATCTGAAAAATAAAAGGTAAAGATACATGATTTTAGTAGTAACACATATTTCAACCACATTTACAGGATCACCAATATGATGTGACTGATAAGCAGCAAAGTGTGTTAGTAATATTTTTTTAACCCTAAACTCTTCCAGGGTCCAGCCTGAAAAACTGATTTATATCCAGAGGTCCAGCTATTTTTTTACTCTGATCAGCCAAAAAAATTAACTTTAGAAATTTTTTTGTCAAATAACTATTGAAAGGAATTATAGCATGTTATATGCCAAATTAATCAGCATTTAATTCTGGATTTTCTGAAAATGAAATATTTAACAAAAAAGCAATTAGTTTTATTTTAATATGGCTTTTTTAGGGTCATGTAGTAAAAAAATGCATCTGTCAACACAAATAAAAATTTATTTAAAAAAAATTAATAGACAAGAATAATATAATGCACATGAAAAGAAAGGCTGATTTTTTATAGATGAAGATTCACTTCACATACACAAGTACAACACAATAAAATCCACCAAGATGCTATGCATTTTCTTATAATTGAAGAACAACTGTAATCTTAGAGAGAAGCTCCTAGCAATACACTGAATAGAAACTACATGAACACGAATAGAAACTACATGAACACGAATAGAAAGGCTATTTTTTTTATAGATGAAGATTCAATGATATATGATTGCAATGAATAGCAAAAAAATTAATATTTACTTGAAGCAAGAAAATTACTCCTGTTTTGTAATTTTTTTCTCGGTACAATACTTTGAGAAAATTCCAGGCTTTTAGCCATTGTGCTGAGTCAGATACACAAGTCAAATTTAGAATTTTTTTAAAAATAACTTAAGCAACAGGAACAGGTCATGTTATATATCAAATTAAACAGAATTGCAAATTTTACAAAAATAAATAATATAAACAAATTTACAAGCATATTACTTTAAATATGCCTTTTTCAATGTGATATGGTGAAAAAAAGATTGCACTATATAATTAAAGCTTAATTTTGGAAAACCTGATAAATAAAAATAGTTAAATTACATATTAATCAAAAGGAAATTTCCTCCTGAATAATATAATATTAAACCTTAAATATGATTTTTTTTTCTTTTTACGATTCTTTTCAGTATCACATATTTTAAACATGGCTAGTGTTATACAAAGTGACCCTGGACTTCTCTGAACTGGCTATAAATAGAAAAAAAAAATTCTTATCTCCTTTTTTTTTACTTAACATTATGAATTTTTTTCTTTGGGTGTTGAAGTTTGGCGATCAAAACTGCAAGCTATCCATTATGAAGCCTCTTATAGCACAGGGAACAGAGGTAGCACAAGTGAGCCATCAGCCTTCGTGAGCAGTAAGCCATAATGTAATGAAGCGCAGCAGCACCCAGTCTTGAAGACTTAAGTAGGATGCTTTCACTTCCAGTTTCAATTTTAAGAGGAGATAAATGATAAAAATAATTCTGGTAATACTGAAATAGGTTTAGAGCAGAAAAGAGTGCAAAACGAAAAAACATGGCAGGTACATACTTTGTAAATGCAATTACTTCCAAAATCTGCTGTTTTTTGCTAATTTTTAAGAGATTTTCGAAAATTTAAAGAAGAATTTGCTGATAATAGTTTAAATCAAACTTGTGAGCTTAAATCAGGTTACTTCAGCAAATGGGAACGTTAACAAGCAAATTGGCAATACCATTTAGTGCTTCTAAGAAATGGCAATCAGATGGCTTTATCAAATTATTTATATTGTAGTTAATAAAATATACATTAAAATTAAAAAAGAAATTATTATTTTTCAAGCTTAAATTGCTCTTTTGGCAAATGATGTTGATGAGATGAACTCTGATTTGAGCTGTTGATGAGACTGGTCATAGAGTAGGTTTGGTTATAAACAGAGAGAAAACTAAAGTGATGAATATTAGTCAGACAGGCTGTGATTCAGTTAATTTGAAAGGTTGCAGTCTTGAGCAGGTGTCACAGTTTAATTATCTTGGGAGCTATGTTAATTGCATAGTGCAACATTAAGAAGCTGTCTTCCAAGATTATAGATGGCACCAGCAGCAAAAAAACGGAGCCAGCATTAGTTAAGTGTTTTTAGAACGCTGCCATGGATATGGAGAGATGTGGGTTTGAATTTTGTACGTCGGCAAAACTAATTTTTCCTCAAAACTACTTATTGACTCTCTGCTTTTCATTGAAAACCCTTTCTCCTATTTTCAACTCAAATTATGTATTTTTAAAAGATATATCCAAGAAAATTTTCAAATGGCAATTTTTTTTTTCAAATGAAGTTTTATACGTTGTACAAAAGACATCCACTGACATCCTTGAACTCTCATTTTGGATTCTGTCAATGTCTATGTTCAACAGTGACCCGGGAAGGGTTAAAAGTGTCAAGTTTCTTACAGTGCAGGCAAATGTGCTCAATTTTAAACATTTTTTCAGCAGAAAAATATCTGAAATTTAAAATCTTATCCTACAATGACCATCACATATGCATAAGTTGTGTTATAATACCACAAGAGAAATTAATTATGAAGAATAAATAATAATAAAAATAAATACCCCCTGAAGTAGCTGCTTGCCACAGAGGTCTGACAGGAGCCTGTCAGTTTATATGCCATAGTAGGAGATCTAAGAGGATGGCAAGACCTCAGCAGAAAAATCTACACATACATCCATGCCTTACCCGGGGCTCGAACCCAGGTCCCTTGGATAAGTAGCCAAGCGCGCTAACCACTCGGTCACGGGACGAGGCAATAAAGAATTACAACGGGATGAGACAGAATTAAAATTAAAATAAAAGCTACTTAAGCCTAATTTTAATGAAAGATTAACTAGCTTTGGACAATTTGAGAATTAATACATACTTCACATCTTTTTTACTTTAGCATTACAATGGCATAGCATGATCTATACACCGATCAGCCAAAACATTAAAACAACCTACCTAATATGATGTAGGTCCTCCTCTCACTGTCAAAAGAGCTCTCACCCAATGAAGTCCAAGTGTTCCCCAAGAAAATATTGCCCAGACCATCACATTCCCTCCAGCTGCCTGGATTGGTCCCACAGTGCATCCAGGTGATAAGGCTTCCATGGGTAAACGTCACACACGAGCTTGTCCGTCCATATGGTGTAACAGAAAACGGAATTCGTCTGACCATGTGGCCTTCTTCAAGTCTTCTATGGTCCAATGTTGATGATTATGTGCCCACTGTAAGCATTGATGATGGTGAAAAGCTGTGAGCATAGGCACACGAATGGGTCTGTGGCTGCTGAGACCCATATCAAAGAGCTTATGATGAACTGTGTATTTGGACACATTGGGCTCTTTACCACAATTGAAATTATAGATCCGAATCTCCATGCCGTGTCGTACGCTTTTTCGATGTCGAAGAAAATGGACACCAGGTGCTCTCGACGTAAAAAAGAATTCCTGATCGCCGATTCGAGGCGGATCAGGTGGTCTAAAGTAGACCGGTGCCTGCGAAAGCCACACTGGGTGTTGGAAAGAAGGCCGTGATGCTCCAAATACCAGGCCAGCCTGGTATTTACCATCCTTTCCAACACCTTGCAGACGCAGCTCGTCAACGCAATTGGACGATAATTCGAAGGAATCTTGGGATCTTTTCCTGGCTTAGGGAAGGCCAAGACGATGGCCTCCCGCCAGGAGTCCAGAAACTGCTCCTCGATGAAAATACGGTTTAAGAGGCGGAGCAGTCGATCCTTACTCGATGGTGAGAGATGTTGGAGCATGGCATAATGGACATTGTCTGGCCCCACAGCAGACGCACGAGAAGTGTGCAGGGCAAGGCGAAGCTCCTCCGCTGTGAATGGCCTGTTGTAAGACTCCAGGCCATTCGAATGGAAGGACAGCGGAGAGCGTTCAGCCCTGCTCTTCTGGGCCAGAAACTCGGGGAAGTAGGAGGACAGAGAAGAGATGGTGGAGAATGACTCCCCCAGAATGTCGGCAATTGCTCGAGGATCAGCAATTGCCTGTCCATTGTGCTCCAGGATCGATAATGAGTGGGACGTGTACTTCCCACCCATCTTCCGGACCTTATCCCACACGACCTTAGAACTGGTTGTGCAGGTGATAGAAGATGTATATTTCATCCAAGATTCCTTCTGGCTCTGGCGCCGGACGAAACGGGCTTTCGCCCTGGCGCGTTTGAATGCTTCGAGGTTGGGGGATGTCGGATATCTCCGAAACACCCCCCAAGCCTTGTTCTGAGCCTTAGGAGTTGCGGTGCAGTCGGGATTCCACCACGGTTTTGGGAACCGTGGAAACCGAGTCGAGGTCTGAGGAATAGTAGAGGCAGCTGCATGGACGATGCAGTCCGTCAACTCCGCCACTGCAACATTGATGGGCTCCTGGATGACAGAGTGCTCATCGAGCTCAGACAAGAGCTCGAAGCCACTCCAATCAGCCCGATCAAGCCTCCACCGGGAGACACGCGAAGGGCTGCAAGGCCCCCCCACGAGAGATGGTACACACCACGGGGAGGTGATCGCTTCCGTAGGGATTGTCCTCGACCTCCCATGTAAAGAGTGGAAGAATCGAGGAGGAGCAGATGGTGAGGTCAATGGCAGTGTATGTGCGGGTTGGGGTGTGAAAGTAGGTACTGACACACCTGTTTACGACAATCTTTGATAGGTACTAACAACTGCGTAGCGTGAGCAGCCTACCAAGGTCGCTGTTTCAGACCTCTTACCAAGGCATCTTGCCATAACGATCAGGCCTTTGTCAAAATCAGATAAATCCTTTGCTTTTCCCACGTTGAGACAAAACGAAATACTGCATGTGAGAGCTCTGACCCAGGTATTATATATATCATTTGCAACCTTGGCACATGACACTGATTGGCTGCACACACACTTCTTTGCATAATACAGATGTGGTTTTAATGTATTGGCTAATTGGTGTATATATCTAAGCATTTTTTCCTTGCAAATACCTGAAAGTTACTCTTATTCAAGCTTCAACTTTAACACACATACTTTTCTAAACATAAAAAAAATCAGTTGGGTTGTTTTATCTCTGAGCAGAACTTTTTTTTTTGCACACAATGAGCTAAATGGTCAGGCCACACAGACCCCGAAGGCTCAGAGAAGGTCAGGGGACCCAGTGGAACAGCTGTTGGGAGCTGTCAAGGCCATCCAGAATGTTCTTTAACATGCACAGGGGGTATGGCTCTCCCATAAACGGGGCCACAGCTTTCCATACGACGGCCAGCACCCTTATGCCCATCAATGTCCCCTACTGACTGTTGGTAGGGAGTTTTGCAGAGATAAATCTCAATGCTGACCCAGTAGGGACACAAACCTGGGAACCACAGATTATGAGTTTGGTGTACTACTAACTGACCCACTCCCCAGAAAAATCAGTTCTTTTGAAATGCTCCTATGTGATTTCTTATCAGTGTGATAATATCATAAACAATACATACTTACAACTAAATCAAAGCTACAAAATAAGCTTTTTATACAAATTTGCTGCTCACTAATCACATCATATTGGCGATCATGTAGATGTTGTAAACGTGGTTGGGAAGATGTGACTGTTAAAATCATATATCTTTACCTTTTATTCATCAGATAACACAGATAAATTTAAATCTTATTCAAAACTATCCAAATCTCGATATTCAACAATATTTGTTGGCTAGGTTGCTTGGCTACTGATCAAAGGGATCTAGATTCAATCCCTGGGTAAGGCATGGATGTTTGTGTTAATTTTCTGCAAGGTCCTGCCATGCTCAGACTGGCAGGCTCCTGTCAGGCCTCTGTGGCAAGCAATTGCTTAAGGGGGGGTGAGGATATTTATTTATTTTTATTTAAAGAACTATGGATGCTCGAATACTTAACAGTAGCAAAGTCAGGCCTAAGAAACTTGTGTAAAACTGATAATTATTGAAAGAACTATTATCACAAAATGCTAAAATATACACTTATTTTATTAAATGGTTGGAAATAATATTAATTTTTATAAGTTTTAATTAACTTCTGAGGTGAATTTGTATGACTGACATTTCTGTTATTCAATATTCAAACTTCTATGATTCTTTAATTACTGAATGGACATTGCTCAAATATTGAAATTTAGAAAGTTCAATTGATATCTATATTTATTTTTAGTCATATGTTTCAGAAAAATTTATTTCACCAGTTACAGCACCACAAATTTGATTCTCCATTGACATAAGATGAGGATGTTTCCATTTTTTTGTCCACCTGTACACCTTGAATATTGTTGTATAAACCATTCATCAGAGTGAGAATTACATTTTATTTCCATAGGAAGATGGATGATAAGGCAACAATATTACATGACACATACTATTCATGATCATAATGCTATATTTGTACAAATGACATATCTTTGGTTCTACACCTGATTTTTAATTCTCAACTGCAATAGATATACAGCAACTAATACTAAGCCAACCACTAATACCTTACTCATGACATATATTGCAGTGAAAGAGAATTCTAAAGTTTGCGGCCCATAACAAAGTACTTATCATTTATTAATGCATTGGCACACTTTTCATGTTCATCCAGTTAAGAATTTAAAAAAACTTACCGTACGTTTCAAAATTTGATTAAATTGTTTCTTTACTAGAGAAGATGTCCCATGGATTGGCTGATAATTTGGTTTTGTACTTTTTGCAACTCTTTTCAATTTTAAAATCTGACGTGCATCAACTATTCTCCCATTAGATACATTTATATTTCTTTTCTGCTGTAAAATCCTTTGCTTCTTTAGATTTAAAATAGCTCTTGCATCTCTGGTCTTCATGCTTCAGAAAATACAAACTTCTAAAAAAAATAAATAAAAGTTATTGCAAAAGAAACCTTTTCAAGATATAAAAAATTAAATAAATAAAAATAAATAAATAATCCCTCAAGCAGCTACTTGCCACAGAGGTTTGACAGGAGCCTGTTAATTTATAAGCCAAAGTAGAAGGTCTGTGAGGATGGCGGGACCTCAGCAGAAAGAACAACACACACATCCATGCCTTACCTGGGGCTCGAACCCAGATCCCTTAGATCAGTAGCCAAGTGTGCTAACCACTCGGCCATGGGATGCTTACTACCAAAAATTTCAAATTCGATACTACTGTTTCATGCCTATATAATGGGCCATAATTATTTTCCTACTGGCAAATTATCTGTTAAAATTTGGGGTTGGCTCAGTTAGTAGTGCATCAGGCTTGTAATTTTCACTTCCCGGGTTCGAGATCGTCTGAGCCTGTGTTGAGATTTATCTCCATAAAACTCCCTGCCTTGCCCTCAGTCAGTAGGGGACACCAATGGGCTTGGAAAGGCCACCATCCATCATATGGAATGTTAAACCATGGCCCTGTGTTGGGAGAGCCATTCCCTGTGCATGTTAAAAAACATGCTGGATGGACTTGACGGGAGGCTACCATCTGTCTCCTAACAGCTATCCAGTGGGTCCTCTCCCCACAACTTTCTCTGAGCCCCAGAGTCTTTGTGACCTGACTATTTGACCCATTGTATGCAAAAAAGTGCCACTCAGAGGTAAAATAATGCAACTTGTTAAAATTCAATAGGTCTTTGATCATCTCCAAGGTTTCAAATATCATGTCAGCAATAGAGTCAAATGTATAGAAATTCTGGACAAAGACCTACCTAGTGTAGTGTTAGCATACTTGACTATTAAGACCTGCAGGACATGTCCTTGTGTAAGTGTTTATATGTTGCATGAGAAACCAGGACAAGCCAAATATAGCTTCTAGGTTATCTCCTTCCTTTGTGTAGGGAAGCACATTCTTCCTTTAAAAAAGAAAAAATTAAAAAAAAGATTAAAAGTTAAAATATATTTATTTACAGCAATATAGAATAAGTTTTATTTTCCATGATTTTTGCTGCATTTACAATATAAAAAATAAATACCCCCTCAAGCAGCTGCTTGCCACAGAGTTCTGATAGGAGCCTGTGAGTTTATATGCCATAGTAGAAGGTCTGTGAGGATGGCAGGACCTCAGCAGAAAAACACATAATCCATGCCTTATCTGGGGCTCAAACCCAGGTCCCTTAGATTAGTAGCCAAGTGCACTAACCACTCAGCTATGGGATTGCTGTATTTACAATAGAGGATTTTAACCGAGTAAGGCCTAAATTAGCATTTTCACTACATTCTTCCCATTGCTACAATGCAATGAGTTTAGCAATTTTTAATTTCCAATATTGAAAAATTTAAATACTGAGAATATCTGCAACACAGAGATTCGACTCCTGCCCACAGCGTGGAATCTCCTCTTATGCAATGATGTCAGCGAACACGTACTAACGAGTGACCTCGCGAACGACACTAACAATAAGAGACACTTCTATAAAGAGCTTAATATCGGCACGAAAGCAGTAGCCTGATGAAAACCCAGTATGGGGCGAAACTAGCTGCAACAAAGGAAGCGTTTTAACTTTATAAATATTTCCCTTAGAAAATTTTAAGTTTAGATGCTTAAAAGTATTTAATATCGAAGAGGAAACTTGAGTACTGCACCTGAATAGCAATTCACATTGATATTGTTATTGACACATCATTCTAAGTAGTAAACGCAGTGATTACCCATGAAACCTCCAAAATTCTATCAAGCAGTGTGTGTGAAACAAAAGCGATCATTTGCGATCTACCTTCACAAGCAAGCTCTGCAGTAAAGACTGGTATATGAAGCAGAATAACATTGGGCTGTTCTCAACCTGTAAAACAGCATCAATACCAGCGCAGGAGGAAACGTCATTACTGGAATAGTGGGGAGGAAACACCATTACCCGGAGCGGCGCAGAAGGAAACATCATTACCAAGAGCGGCGTAGGAGGAAACACGATTACCAAGAGTGATGCGGAAGGAAACATCATTACCAGGAGCTGAGAATGCAATGTCTGAACCAGCTAACACCATTAAGTGAACGGTAAGGCATGGTTGTTTGTGTCGTTTTTCTGCTGAGGACCTGCCATCGTCTCAGACATTCTACTCTGGCATATAAACTGATAGGCTCCTGTCAGACCTCTGTGGCAAGCTGCTGCTTGAGGGGGTATTTATTTATTTATTTTTTATGATAAAGGCATGGTTCCTAAGGATTTTCCCAGAGTTATTATTATTTGTATTTTCAAAAAAGGTGATCACAGTTCTTGCGATAACTATAGGGGTATCAGTCTACTTTCTATTCCAGGTAAAGTTCTTTGTATGACTGTGCTTAATAGAATTAAGAATATGGTTGACAGGCATTTCTGTGATGAGCAATGTGGATTCAGAAGTGGTAGGGGATGTGTAGATCAGATATTTTCACTTAGGCAGATTCTTGAGAAATGTTTAGAGTTTCAGAAACCTTTGGTTGCTAGCTTTGTTGATTTCAAAAAGGCTTTCGACTCTGTTGATCGTCATAATTTGTGGTTGATTGTGAGATCATATGGTATACCAGACAAGTTAGTTAACATAATGAAAGCTCTCTATAATAACACTGAGTCATGTGTGAGAGTTGGTAAGTCTTGTAGCAATTGGTTTAGCATTACTTCTGGTGTTCGACAAGGGTGCATTTTGTCTCCTTTTCTCTTTAGTTTGGTTACTGATTATGTTATATGAAATTCACTGTAAGGGAAAGATTTTGGCCTTAAATGGTGTGGAGGTACGAAAATTCCTGATTTAGATTATGCTGATGATTTAGCCCTTATGGCAAATGATGTTGATGAGATGAACTCTTTCATTTGAGCTGTTGATGAGACTGATAGAGTAGGTTTGGTTATAAACAGAGAGAAAACTAAAGTGATGAAAATTGGTCAGGCAGGCTATGATTCAGTTAATCTGAATGGTTGCAGTCTTCAGCAGGTTGGGTTGTTTTACCTCTGAGCGGCACTTTTTTGCACACCATGGGCTAAATGGCCAGGTCACATGGATCCCGAAGGTTTAGAGAAGGTTGGGGGAGGGGACCCACTAGAACAGCTGTTGGGAGACAGATGGTAGCCTCCCATCGAGGCCATCTAGAGTGTTCTTTAACATGCATGGGGTTCTCCCGCACACGGGGTTACAGCTTAATGTCCCATCCGACGGACGGAAGCCTTTCCAAGCCCATCGGTGTCCCCTACTGACTGTGGGCACGGCAGGGAGTTTTGTGGAGATAAATCTCGACACTGACCCAGCTGGGACTTGAATCTGGGAACTACAGATTATGAGCCTGGCACGCTACCAACTGAGCCACCCCTGCCCCAGTCTTGCCCAGTCAGCAGGTGTCACAGTTTAATTATCTTGGGAGCTATGTAACAGATACTGGTGATGTGCGGCATGAGATTAATAGACGAATAGGGATTGCTGTCGAGACTTTTAAGAATCTATGGATGATGTGGAGAAATAAGTGTATACACCTGAAGACTAAATTTAGACTGTATAATAGTTTGGTTCGTTCTAGGGTTTGTTATGGTAGTGAGACTTGGACGCTTCATAAACAAGATAACAAGAAACTAGATGCTTTTGATTCTAGATGCTTGTGTAGTATTTGAGGATTAGGTGGTTCAACTTTTAAACTAATGATGAGGTTAGGCAAATGAGTTGGCAACCTCCTTTAAACAGCATATTGTGCAAAGAGAGAGACTGTTGGTTTGGCCATGTTGCCCATATGGATAATTATAGATTGGGGAATAGGGTTATGAACAGTGTGCCTAAAAGCCTCAGAAAGTGGGGGAGACCTAGGATGTGGTGGGCAGACAATGTCAAACAGGACATTGTTAGAATTGGTGTGCAGTGGCCAGATACAGCAGATGTAGCTCAGGACAGATATGCTTGGAGAACTAAATTGTACGGTGGTTGGACCACCATAACCCATGGCTGCTTGAGGATGACAATGATTTTTTTTTCTTTCTTCTATTTTTTTTTATATTTTTTATTTATTTATATTATATTTCCTTTCCTTCTCTTTACGTATAATTTTTTTCTCTTCTTTTTTTATTTTTCCCCATATACATATGTATTTTTTATGTACATATATGTATTTTATTTTTATTTATTTATATATATATATACATATTTTTTCCCTCACTCTTTTTCTTCTCCTTCCACACGTCAACCTCCCAGCAACTGAATTCTTTATCCCGTTCTGATCTTGTTTACCACTAGGCGTGTAACGTGCTTCAGTGAGAACTCAGAGGAGCCTGGGTCCACATTGCAGTGCTTTCGGCCAGCCTGCTCCACTGCCTTGGTGTGTGGTGGGGGTTGCAGGTGAGAGCCCTGACCAGCATCACTCCTCCCAATCCAGTTTCTACCTCCCTGAAGATCACAGGCAACCATTGGCTTTCTTTCCTTCCTCAGCAGACAAGGAGACAAGATCTCAGCAAACAAGAATCTCACCACATTCTTTCCTATGACCCTTTCCTTCTTCTAACTTACGAATGGCTGATTTCAAGTATAGCAATGCATACGTATGTTTGGATTACAAAATTCAAAAGCAAAATTACATCTGTGTTTGGACTGTGTTTGGAAAAGGTGAAAATCTCACTCTGCACTACCCCACATCTAGAAAAACATATTTTTTTTAAATTATGAATTCTTATGTTTATACTGAATGATTTTAAAGGTATCCTCTCCCCTCAATACCCTGACAGTGCTACATAGACAATATAATGCTGTTCATTTTTTTTGCTTTGGTGCACAAACCTTTCTACACTTAGCCAAGATTGCCAAACTTCAACACACAAAGAAAAAAATTCAGTGTTTAATAAAAAAAAAACAGCCAAGGAAAAGTTTTCCTATTTCATAACCAGTTCAGAAAATCCCATTAATGTGAGAAGTTCAAGTCACTTTGTATAACACTGGCTTTGTTTAAAATATACAATACTGAAAAGAATCATTAAAAGAAATAAAAATCATATTTCAGATTGAATCTTATATTATTCTGGAGGAAATTTCTTTATGATAAATATATAATTTAACTATTCTTATTCATCAGATTTAGAAAAATGAAGCTTTGATTGTATAGTGCAATCTTTTTTTCACCACATCACATTGGAAAAGGCTTATAAAATCAATATATTTGTAAATTTGTTTTTATTATTTATTTGCATAAAATTCGTAATTAAATTCTGTTTAATTACAGTTATTAGTTGATATATAATTTGACCTATTTCCATTGATTGGTTATTTTTTTTTTAAATTCTAAAGTTGACTTGTTTATCTGACTCAGCACAATTGGTTAAAAAGCCTGGAATTTTCTCAAAGTATGATACGGAGAAAAAAATTACAAAACCAGAGAAATATTTACTTGAAACCAAAATGATATTTTCGTTATTCAGAGATAGCCTTTCTAGTCATGTGCATTATAATCATTTGTATCTATTAGGGTTTTTTTTTTAATTTTTATTTGTGCTGCCAGATGCATTTTTTTACTGCATGAAAGTCCTATTAAAATAAAACTTGTCTTTTTTTTATTAAATATTTTATTTTAAGAAAATCCAGAATTAAATGCTGATTAATTTGGTATATAACATGCCATAATTTATTTCATTAGTTATTTGGCATTGAAAGGTACTAACAGTCTGTACCATGAAAAGGAGGAGCTGGACATTAGGTGCTAAGCCTTGCTGGTTCTATGCATCATCACTGTGGTTGGTATACAGCTCTCCTTCCAAATGTGCTTATTACAGCCAATATGATTAAAAATTGTGACAATGACAAATACTCAGTATATCTGCAATTTCTAAACAAGAGTCTGTGAAATTATGCCCTTTACATGAAGTTCATGAGCAATATGGGCATTACATAAAGCCACATTCAAATTTGAGGAAAAATTTTCCACTGCATAAAATGTTTGGCTCGAGTTCCACACACACCTAGCTGAATAAATTTAGTGATTTTCCAAAGACATATGGTATCGAGTTATGAGTGATTTTTGGTTCCACACTTTACTGATTCACTCTCTATGTTACCTTATATTTTTTGGTGATGGCAATAGTGCACTTTACAGTCCTTGGGACACTTTTTATGCAATGTAACAAAATGATCCTTTTTGACAATTCCCTTAACCCACAGACTTTAACCCAAACAGCAGGTTCTAGAAAAATGATTGCTCTTTCATTACCATGGTAACGATAACTAAAGTTTAGGTTACATGCAACATACAGTTACCAAATAAACAAAAACATAAAGACAAACCAAGTTAAGATAACAACAATTGCCTTCCCACGTACTATACATTGCTCTAATCAAACACTCCATAAATACATTTCCAAAATTTAAATTCTTTAAACAAGTCACACATGCAAAAATTAACCTAAATAAATCACCAGAATTAATCTAATTGAAGACAAATCTTAAAAACAAGAAAATTGGAAACATTGCACTGCCAATCTGAACTATAAAAAAGTCCCCCAAACTAAATATTCTCATTGGAGACAACACATATCAAACAATAAGGAAATCAGAAACAGTGCACTGCTGATCCAAGTTACAAAAAAGTCCCCAAAACTAAATAATCTTATCAGAGACAACAACAAAAACCAAATATACTCAACATCAATCTAACCTGCAATATCTATCACAACACTAATTACATTTATACACCCATTAATATATTACCCATCATTTTCAGCAATTAAATATCTGTATTAAACTTCTCAATCACAAATAGTAATAAAATTAAAAACAAATATTCAGTTCCATAACCAAATATATCACTCATTATTAATATTCATAATCAGAAATATTAATAAAAACATGCATGAGCACACTGAATTAAGCTATCAAAAAAACTACAATACACTAATATATTTAATTTACACAAAAATTACTGTTAAAATTAAAAGTTGTTCTGAGATAGTTTCTACAACAGATCACAACATACACAAAGCCCTGGACCAGGCCATGTCATCAAACTGGTTTATGGTTGACAGTGCAGAATGGCATCCAGCAAACTATAAAAAGGCATTTCATACATAGTTCACGATACCATTATGTTACTGTTCCACAGAGGAAATGTTAGAAGAGGAATTACAATATATTTACAATATAGGACAGCGTGGCCGAGTGGTTAGCACGCTTGGCTGCTGATCTAAGGGACCTGGGTTCGAGCCCCGGATAAGGCATGGATGTTCATATTGTTTTTCTGCTGAGGTCCTGCCATCCTCTCAGATCTTCTACTGTGGCATATAAACTGACAGGCTCCTGTCAGACCTCTGTGGCAAGCAGCTGCTTGAGGGGGTATTTATTTTTTATTTATTTAAGCTGGATATCAAAATAAATATATGACAAAAACAATGAGCAATGTTAAATCACTATGTGTAACTGACCAGGATAAAACACCACCCATAAGAGGTATATATCAGGTTGAAATATACAATCCGGAACAAAAATTAGAAAATAACTAGAAGGATGCATATTGCCTCTGGCACATATGAGAATCTCATTTTCAAAGAGAAAGAAGTTTTTTCTTTACCTACTTTTTCATTCCTTAAAAGCCTTAATTTGAGCCAGCTGATATGGGAAAAATGAAAATAGCATTTCATTAGTAATTAGCAGCATACAATAAAAAAGCATTTGTCTTTCAATTCTTAAATTCAAAAAGTTGCATTTCCCATAGAAATCTGAACAGAAAAACTGAACATCAGAAAAGTGGGTAGATAATTTATGTCAGTGGAATATCTCTTAAAAACTACCATTAATTTTTAAAATTTTTATTCTACATATATTATCTGTAAACCTCGACAACAGCTCTGCCACTTCATGATTTCAGTGATCTGTAAAGATATATATATTAAAACTACTAAGCATTTGAAAAATACAATTTATAACATTTCATTAGTACCAATCAAATTAAAAGTCTTTTAATTATCATTTTCGCCATTTCCAATGGAAACAGTAAACAATGACATTCACATTCCACCACCAAAATTTCATATTTCAATCATTAATACATCATTGGAATATTTGTTTGAAATTTTGGAATTTTCAAACTTTTTCACCATTAGAGAGCACAATTATAGTGTTCGAAAAATTCCAAAAGTGCAAATCATAATATTTTATCAATTCCTACCTAACCCAAAAAGAATTTTAATTTATCTCTAAAAACAAACAATCATCTGCTAAAATTAAAAAGATGTGTTTTCCCAACTCCTCTGAATCTAAGGGGTCAACTCATTGTTGGCAATGGAAACTTTGTGACCTTCACACATTCCACCACCAAAATTTCAAATTTCTAGCATAAATATATCATTTGCAATATTCATTTGAAATTTTCAACTCCCCCCCCCGCACCACCAGAGGGCTTAATTATAACTTTAGAGAGATTCAGAAAGTGCATATCATAATATTTCATCAATACCTATCCAATACAAAAATAATTTTTAATTTATCTCTGTAAACAAAAAAGTTTAATATCTATAGGTGGACAGACAGATGACAAAGCAAAACTATTATCTCATTTTCTTTGAAAACAAGATAAAAATAAGTATATAGGAAAAACTTACAGACAAATAGATAAAAGGAAAAAGGAACATGAGCTAGATATTAAAAAACAATTAGGAAAAACTGCATTGACCCAAGCAATCCTGGAACATAATTTGCCTATAATCCATATTTTTATAAATCTACAAAAGAATAACTTATGTAATATAGAAATCACCCCTCTCCCTCCAGCTTGGAATCTATTCTTGCATCAGAAACAAGGGGAGTCTCTGCAGCACCACTGGAGGGCTAATACTATAAATACAGCCATGCTGATAGCTGTGGCTACTGGTGAAGATGCCATTGGATGACAGAGGAAATGCATCTGGGGAACCATGTCTTTTAATTTACATTTTAAGTTAGTGGGGGAAGTACTACTGTTCTACTGAGTTACAGATATCTTGTGGCTTTGTACAAAGGAAGTTAACTGTAAAATGTTCAATGAAGTGAAAACACAAGTACTTCAACAGGGGCAAATTGTGTGTACTGGATGTAGAATACTGATGTTTGAACAGCAAAATCCAGAGAGGAATATGCCAGCAACCACATAAAAATTATACTAAACTATGGTGAGATTTTGCTCACTTATAATTAATTAGCATTAAGGCCAGCACTGAATAGTTAAAGTATAACAAAAGTTCATATCTTTTACTGAAAGGTAAAATTGTTAAACTGAAGTGGTCTGTTGTAGAAACTGAAAACAACTTTAAATTTTAATGGTGATTTTTGCATAAATTAAATATATTTTAACATTAGCACTGTGAATTGTACCACATTTTAAATACATTAATAATAATTATATTTACATAATTATAAATAACCACTCAATTCATCTCAAATTAGGGGCGGAGGTGGCTCAGTCGGTAGCGTGCCAGGCTCATAATCTGTAGTTCCCAGGTTCGAGTCCCAGCTGGGTCAGCGTCGAGATTTATCTCCGCAAAATTCCCCGCCCTGCCCACGGTCAGTAGGGGACACCGATGGGCTTGGAAAGGTCGCCGTCCGTCAGATGGGGCGTTAAGCCGTGGCCCCGTGTGCGGGAGAGCCATACCCTGTGCACGTTAAAGAACACGCTGGATGGCCTTGACGGGAGGCTACCATCTGTCTCCCAACAGCTGTTCCAGTGGGTCCCCTCCCCCAACCTTCTCTGAGCCTTCGTGGTCCATGTGACCTCGCCATTTAGCCCATGGTGTGCAAAAAAGTGCTGCTCAGAGGTAAAACAACCCAACCCATCTCAAATTACTAACAAGATACACGTGCTTATTACAACCGCCAAATTAGATCTCACACACAAAAACTTTGAACATTCTTTCGTTAAACCTATTCCATCCCCACTCCCTACTACATTAGAATTCTCTAAGAACCCGCTGTGTGTGTTTTCCCAAAAATCCTAACACCTCATAAAAAACTTTCTACTTTTTACATTTCCCCATATTCCAAACTTTTTCCATTTTCTTCAATACTCACAAGAAAACACATACATCCTACTAAATACAAATAAAAATAGATCCAACTATTCTCTTCACCCACCCCCAATTCCAACCCTCACTCCAAAGAACTAACGTAAAACATCCCCCCCCACAACACACAAATAGCCACAAAAAGCTACCTAGCGTCCACTTCCGAATAACCTGTGCCGTAACCCAACATTTTGAACAACTCTCCTAATATTAAATAATTTCAAAATACCTCAAATAACTCATTATTTACAATATTGTAACCAAATCAAAAAAAAAAAAAAACAAATGCTAGATTAATTACCCCTTTTCCCATCATAAATTCTCATAAAATTCATATTATACATATTCACTTATCTGTGACCGTAACCACAAGTTATCCCCTGAGTTAAACAAGAAAGAGGACAAAATTCCAAACATTCCTGTCAAATCACACACGATACGACTTCCCATTACCTATCCAAAAGAAACAAATCATAAAATCATAGGCCACCAACAATCCACGGTTATTGTATCATTACATTTCTACATCATAATTTATGCTTCAATGTCATACATTTCCTGAGCAGCACTATCTCTTGGCTGAGGACTGTGAAAAGTCAGGCATTTGTATAATGCAGGCAGGGGATTCATATGAATCAAGAATTCATAATTATAAGTTTGAATATTTATCACAAAATAATGAAAAATATGATAATTATTCTGCTTTCTCATGAGGGCTAGTAATGGTCGTCATTTTAATCACTCATTTTTTTTAACAGCAACTTTAAAAACGTAATCTCAGTAATGAATTCTTGTTTCATATGAATCCATCAGATGCATTGCTAAAAAAAAGATCAGAGGAAGTGAATCAGTCATGGAGAATCAAAAATATTAATGTCTAGTTACTGCATGTTTTTGAAAATTGAATAACAGGGTGTTTAAGAGTACTTAAGCCAAACATTCTTAGAAATTTTACAGTTTTGTCTGCTACTATACAAATTAATTTCGACAAGTTAGATGATAAAAACATTATCCTGTGTCTCTTCGACTGGGTTTGGAACTTTTGCTTCTTTACAATACAAAAAAAAACTCAAAACACAAAAAAGCTTTTTTCCACTATAGTTGTTTTGCATTTCAAACAAAGAATTACAATTATGTCAAAGATGTGCCAGAATTCAAAAGAAAACAATTGTTAAGCAGCATAATGGCAATTAATAGCATAGGTATCAAAACTTGGACATAAAATGCTACGAAAAAGAAACTATACCGATCTAACTTTTCTTATTTGCAAAGAAACGATTTCTTCAGCTCTCTTACCTAAAATATTATCATACGACCTGTAGCGTATCCCTGCACACTATTCGAAATCATCTACGATAGATATTAGTTTCCTGAACCAAACTACTCAGAAATTTCACACAATACAACGGATATTAAATTATTTTTCAACAAAATTATATATGATTTTCTATATCTATAAATCACTTTCAAAAAATTACTTACTTAATATTTCAAAATACCATACAACCACAGTTCTTCTCCTTGACGTACAAAGTGTGTTTACTTCGTTCCATTTGGAAGCTCCAAATGCTAAAATTGGAATAATAGTGATGATAAAGTACAAACAGGCCCGATGAAGAACCTTATAGAAAGGATGAAGAAAGGATTCGAAACAAAACGGACGTGAAATATTGTGTAGCTCACGATCGATTTTAGGTTTTTACATAACTTATTAGAAAACTGTTCTTTTCAGAAATTCAACATTTAGATTAGGGAGGGCATTCAGTGGATATACAAGAAGCAGAGCTTCAAAACGAGTTCAAGATTTTCCACAGGGGACTGGATTTACTTGAAATAATGAAAAAAATTCTCATCAAAAGTGGCATTTGATCAGCGATAATACTGGTGAAAAATGAAGAAGCTTCACAAAGTATTCTCCTATGGAAAGAAGAACCCGGGCTTGGAAGAACTTGCATCTCAGGAAGAAAAAAAATACGAAATTTTTCAAGTTGGCCGATCCATCAAGAGAGTGTAGATCTCAAAACTGCCATTCTTTAAAATAAAAAAAATAAAAAAATACCCCATCAAGCAGTTGCTTGCCACAGAAGTCTGACAGGAGCCTGTCAGTTTATATGCCACAGTAGAGGGTCTGTGAGGATGGCAGGACCTCAGCAGAAAAAACGATACATACATCCATGCCTTAACCCGTCACTAATAAAAACATAGCAAAAACGATGCAAATTCGGAAAAGTGCAAAATATCGAAGATAAAATGTATAAATTACCAGAACTAAAGGAAATCAAAACCGGAACCAGAAGCTGCAAAATAAAGATCAAGCAAGAAATCCCAAATATTATGCAAATACGGGATGAAAAGCTTCGGATGGAGGCGGTAGTATTCAACTCCACCCTCTCCATAACCTCTAAAATAATAAATAAATACCTCCTCAAGCAGTTACTTGCCACAGAGGTCTGACAGGAGCCTGTCAGTTTATATGCCATAGTAGAAGGTCTGAGAGGATGGCAGGCCCTCAGCAGAAAAACGACACAAACAGCCATGCCTCACCCGGGGCTCGAACCCAGGTCCCTTAGATCAGTAGCCAAGCGCTCTAACCATTCGGCCATGGAACGGCTCATAAACTCAAGAAAAAAAAATAGGAAAAGAAGACAAAAAAGCATGCTAACATAACATCGGAAAAGATGCAAGAGAGAAAGAAAACAAAAATAATGTAAATATCAGAAAATCAACGGACGAAGAACAGGAAATATATTCAGAAAATGAGAATGCAACAGAAAACTCAGAAGAAGAAGAAATACCCAAACAGAGCAAAGTTGAAAATAATGGAAGAAAATTATCAATAAATCAAGTAGCAGATGAATCAGATGAACTTTTAGCACACATATTTAATCTAATGAAGAATATCTTCAACGTAATAAACAATTCAAATTTCCTATTGGTATTATAAGAAAGTCTATTAATAACCAGTTCATTGTCAAAAGCCACTATATGAAAACGTATTACAAAATATTAGATTTATATTACGAACAAGGACCTAATACTGTTATAAATTTCGCCAAAGAACTCACTATGCGAGAAACGTTGGAAGCAGCAAATAGGCAAGATAAGCGTAACAAGTTCTCGCCTATGGGACGTAATCTAAAGTAATCCCTGCAGCACCTTCAGTTATTTGCCAGGTCCGGATCTTTTAGGACTTGATCCCTTTTCTGGTCTCCTGCTTCTCGACTGACTGTGCATTGTTGATCAATCGGAATTCAAAATTACTTAAAGTCTATTTCACACTCTTTTTTATAATCAGAAGTTCAACCTATTCTCTCTTTCAGGACTCCAAACTATTTTTATTATGGGATTTTTCGTTTCTAATGCGAAACGAGATATAAATCAGAGGTTGGTCAGAGATCGATTGCAGCTTTCTCGCGTCACTCCGATGCACATATATCCGCAAGAGGCAGCACAAAAACTGCGCAACTCATGGAGGTAGGAAGAGACAATACCTCCTAGAACGAACAAATACATACACTAACCTGTGCAACTCATGGAGGTAGGAAGAGACAATACCTCCTAGTAAGAACAAGCCCACTAACCTGTTTTTGACGTCACACATACTAGGATATCGCTGCGTTTGCTGGCTTCTTATTTCCGCACATTGCTTCATTTGAATGAAGTTGAAAGGGAAATTATTGTCGATGGTTTCAAATGAACCAATTTTTAACGCAGATGCAATTTATCAGTATTTGAATAAAAATCATTCCTCGACAAAATATAAAAAACCGAAAATATATCTGAAGAATTTTGCACTAAAATAAAACAAAAGTAGTTAAAATTCAATCGCTGTATCCTTTCTGAAAACAGTTTAAAAAAAACAATAAGGAACTTTTGGAATATTCTGATGTGGACAGTAGTTATTTAAATTCTTCTTGAAATAACATTTTTTCATTGAAAGCAAATAAAATCTCAGGTAAAAACAATGTATCTTTCACGATTTCAAACAAACCAAAATTACAATAGTGTGAAAATTATCAACTACTATTACTATTACAATTAAATTACTATTATTAGTTTAAGTAATTTTTCATAAACATTTGCATAAATAATGAAATAATCAGCGCGATTAGCAACTATACCTGGAAAAGAAATATATAAAATAAACAAAATGAGTAATTCATTTATAACATATATGCAAAATCTCATTGAAAAAAATTCATAAAACTTCTAAAGGTGAGGAGTTGAATATTAAAAATTGCAAAATATTTAAAAGTAAATCATGAAATGATATATAGTAAACCAATTGAAGAAATGCATAAATCTTCTAGAGGTTAAGGAAAAAAAATATCGAGAATTTGGAAAAATTAATAAAATAAATAATAAATACCCCCTCAAGCAGCTGCTTGCCACTACATAAATTAATTCATATATAGTAAATCAACTGAAAAAATACATAAATCTTCCAAAGAGAAGTGGAAAAATATTACATATTGCACAAAATTGTAAGTGATTCAATTAATTTATATATATAATAAACCTAATGCAGAAATGCATAAAGCTTTTAAAGTGAGGAAATATTTCGTATAAAATTAGATTGAGTGATTTAATGAAATCACATATTAATTCAAATGAAAAAATGTTTAAAACTTCTAAAGTTGAAGGAAAAAATATAAGGGAAATAGAAAATTAACAGGGGTAATGATTAATTTAAGTCATATATATATATATTCAAATATTTTTAAAATACACATTAACTTTTCTATGAGTGATGGGGGCAGGGGGTGGCTCAGTCGGTAGTGCGCCAGGCTCGTAATCTGTAGTTCCCAGGTTCGAGCCCAGCTGGGTCAGTGTTGAGAATTATCTCCGCAAATTTTCCCATCCTGCCCATGGTCAGTAGGGGACAACGATGGGCTTGGAAGAGGCAGCCGTCCGTCGGATGGGTCGTTAAGCCGTGGCCCCGTGTGCGGGAGAGCCATACCATGTGCACGTTAAAGAACACACTGGATGGCCTTGACGAGAGGCTACCATCTGTCTCCCAACAGCTGTTCAGTGGGTCCCCTCCCCCAACCTTCTCTGAGCCTTCGGGGTCCATGTGACTTGGCCTTTAGCCCACGGTGTGCAAAAAATTACCGCTCAGAGGTAAAACAACCCAACCTATAAGTGATGGAAATAAAAGTTAGTAAATAGAACACAAAATGAGTGAATTTAGTAATATATTTTTATCATATATTTTGAACTAGATATATATATGCTTTGAAGAAATATATGTGCTTTCCTAGAAATAAGAAATGGGTCATTATATATATATGATAGAGAGTGGACAAGATTAGTGATTCAATTACATCATATGAACAAACTAATTGTTGATACATCCAGAAAACAACACAAAAGCTGCAGAGTAGTGATTAAGATAAATGGTATACTCTAACACATAATATAAAAAAAATAAATAAATACCCCCTCAAGCAGCTGCTTGCCACAGAGATCTGACAGGAGCCTGTCAGTTTATATGCCATAGTAGGTCTGAGAAGATGGCAGGGCCCCAGCAGAAAAACGACATATATCCATGCCTTAACTGGGGCTCGAACCTGGGTCCCTTAGATCAGTAGCCAAGTGCGCTAACCATTCGGCCACGGGATGGCAAAGACTACCAGATATGTCAATAAAGAAACATAGAAGGTACCTAAAAATGGTGATTCAGATAAATAACGGGGACGGTTATTGATATCTTTGCCTTGTCATAATTAGACTGCTTACCCCTCATATAAATTTAAATTTTTAGTAACTCTTATCAAATTAAGCTAAAAAAAACCCGAACTATTCATAATATTTCAATCACATTTAATGGCATATACTTTCTCACTCTAGATATTAATCAAATACCAGCTTGAACAAAATCATTTTACATTTAAAATGCAATGACATATCAGTTCAAATGCAATGACTATAAAGTCTAATTTCTTTACCATTGAAATATCAGTGGTATGTTAAAACTAATCTAAATCAATTTAGCACTAAAATAGTAGCGAATATCAAATTTGTCATTTTACCATTTAAATATAAGCGAAATATGAACTATACAACCATATTATTTTTACTGAATAAATATGAGCGAAATGTTAGCTATAAACCAAATCATTTTATCCCTAAGATATTGGCGAAATATGATCTGCAAAACCAAATAATTTTATCACTTAACATCAGCGAAGTGTGAACCATAAAACAAATCGTTTTACCATTAAAATATCAACAAAATATAAACTATAAACCGAACCATTTTACCACTTAAATATCAGCTTGATTTCAGCTATAAACCAAATCATTTTACCACTAAAATCTCACCGAATGTAAATTTTAAACTAAATCACTTTACCACTTAAATATAAGCAAAAGGTCAACTGTAAACCAAATGATTTCACCAGTAAAATAATCGGCGAATGTCGTGTAAATCAAATAATTTTAGCACTAAAATATCAGCTATAAACCAAATCATTTTACCACTAAAATATCAGCAAATGTCGAATTATAAAACAAATAATTTTATCATTCAAATATCACTGAGATTTTAATTGTAACACCAAATCACTTACCTATTAAAATTCTATTTACATTGGGAGTTCTTGAAAGCGACGATGAAATTCTGATCGAAATGATTTTCACAAAACATCACTTCGCACAAAAGAGTGAATTGCTGTTACAACTAAGCACATAGTACATCCGAGTCGAGTCATGGTGGTTAGGCCTAACAAAGAACTATCACAAAAATTATGTGCACAAATTATCTACAAATCACTTCATTGATTACATCTGAGGACGTTAAACACTTTAATAAATAACAATTCACGTTATATTCACCTCAAAAACGTGTAATATATATATCACTTTATTGATTACATCTGAGGACGTTAAACACTTTAATAAATAACAATTCACGTTATATTCACCTCAAAAACGTGTAATATATATCTATTAGAAAAATTAAAAAACTCAAAAATGCCACTTCAGCTCTAGGTGGTATTGGAAGAGGGGGAGGCCCCCCCTTACTCTCTCTTAGCATAGATAGCTAGTGTAGCCATGGAGAACGGCGATAGCCATGTTGTAGCTCAGAAAGCAACGCGCTGCACGTCAGTTGCAATGTATACGAATATTTTATGCTAATACTGCTCAATAAAATCGTAATTGTTTCATGTACGAAAAAGATTCTTATTCAGCATTTAAAGGTGATTGAACGCTTTTGATTAAATTAGCTTACTATTTCTACAATTATTGCTAAATAAAATCGATTTTTTGGAGGGGGGGGGGAGGTCAATAATTTTTTCAATTATTAAAAAACTACTGTTTTCGGCTTCGATTTTGCATTCACTTTTGTTTTTAAACACAGTTATTTAAACACACTTAAGATTAGTCAACAAATTACATATCAAATGAAAGCTACGAATCTTTTTCATAAAATAGGGATATATATATGTAGAATTATATCCAGTGCAGTAAGTAAGGGTAATAGGGACAAAAAAAACTGTTAAACTTTGTTATGCATATTTCATGCTATTGAAGAATAAACTTAGGTTTCATTTTTTAAAGACGTACAAAAGCATTTTTATAACTTCAATAAATTTATTTTAACATAAAGTTTGCATTTATATAATATTCTTCGTATTTTTCTGTATAATTAACAGTATGCTGTATAAATAACAGAGGCACCAATTTGTTAGGCTAGTCGAGCTAGGAGTATGAAGAATCTCGCTTCATCGCTACTGCATTGGTTATCGTATCTTACAGTGGCAGTTACATCTTCCATATTCAATTCACAGAATTCAATGAGTAGAAATTTTTTTCATTGTAAACACTTTCCCCATTGCTTTGCCTCATATATTCATATCCTCCTTACCACTAGAGGCCGGATGTTAGGAAGTTTTGCGACTCCTTTCTGAAGTGTAAGTTAAGGGCAAAGGTCGTATTTCATATCCTCCTTACCACTAGAGGCCGGATGTTAGGAAGTTTTGCGACTCCTTTCTGAAGTGTAAGTTAAGGGCAAAGGTCAAGAAGCAGGATCGAAATCCCCATCACTCCGATAGCGCGCCCAAAATTATCTTTGAAAGGGTAAATCTCGATGCTATTGGTCCAAAAGACCCGCCATCTGCAAAAGGATACAGGTTCATATTTTGTCTGATTGATCAGCATACTAGATGGCCTGAGGCGTTATGCATAACATCGCTTACAGCCAAGAACACCTGAGATGTTCTATTAGAGATATTTCAGTAGACAGGCATAACTTCTGTTATAGCAACAGATAGGGGGCCAAATTTTACGGCAGAATTAACCCAAGAAATGGAAAAGAGAATTGGAGCTTCACCTCGATTTTCTACTCTGGGATGTCCCCAAAGTAACGTTTACTCGAGAGATTTAATCAGACTCTGAAAAATATGTTACACCACATCATTGGACAGGAACTCAGGCAGTGGCACAAGGCCGTACCATTTTTACTGTGGGCATACCGGGAGGTACCCGATAGTACCACTGGTATATCTCAGTTTCAGTTGATGTATGAGAGGCAACCAAAAGGGCCACTCTCAATTCCAAAGGATAGCTGGATTGACGAGCAAGTAATGCCTGTGGGTATTCCAGTTACTGCTGCTCAGTATCTTCAGGAATTAAAGATCTGGCTAGAAATAGCAGCATCACAGGTTAAGGATCTAGCAGAAGAGAATCAAAGGAAATATGCACATTATTACAATAGGAGTGCTCGGGTTAAGGAGTTTGAAGATCAAGTGATAACCTTAATGGCGGACTCAAATAACAAGTTGTATGCCAGGTGGATAGCGCCAGCAACAGTAGTGCGACGCATATTTCCGCACAGATATGAAGTAAGATTACCAGACACGTACATGCAAAAAGGTTGATAGAATTAAAAGCTCATTGCAATGTGGTAGGAGTGATCTTTGATGAAAATACCGAATTTGGAGAAATAAAGGAAATGCCTAGAGCGGCAGCTCAAAAAAGAAAGAGCAAGGTCGGGCTACAGCCGATGAATTATTCTTTTCCGAATCTGTCAGCAGAGCAAGCAAAGGAACTGCATGAGCTATTGAATGAGTTTTCAAGTTTTTTTTCGAATCGTCCAGGAAGATGCAAGGGCAGCATAGCATAAAGGAGAGCAGTCATTTGTAGATGCTAACAGGTACAAGCTATCACATGCGATGCGAGAACAGGTAGTAGACAGATAAATGAATTGCTGGAGGCTATGATAGAACCAGCACAGTGCGAGTTCACTCATCCCATCGTGTGTGTTGCAAAAAAAGATGGGACCATGCAGTTATGTTGTGATTTTAGAATGATGAACGGGTATACAGTATCCGATGCTTTTAACGTTTTAATGCGTATAACCCACTACCCAAAGCATGGTGGGTTAAATGCGCTGGTAAGTGTGAAGTTGTGGGATCGAGCCCACCCGTGCAAGTTTTTTGGTCTGTAAATGATAGGTGGGTAATTACGGGAGGGGAGCTACACACCAATTCCCTGTGATCATACATAGAACCGGCCAGACCTAGTACCTAATGTCTGACCCCGCCTTCTCGTGGTGCAGACCGTTAGTACCTTTCAAAAGAGATACTCTTTTGTGGAAGTGAACGGAAGGAGTGGGCTGCCAGATTAGTGAGACCTACTGATCTGGACAACTATGGCAATTTTTTTCCCCACCTTGTTGAGGAGTGGTCAACCAGACAGGGTCCTGACCATACAAACCTACTAGACTGATATAAGGCTTTGAGCTTGATTATGGATCCTGAATTTGCTGCACTGGTGAGTTTCTGTGGAGGTAAAAACTTCTGCAGCGTTTTCTTTGTTTGTGGGTTAACAGTCCCAAGTGAATAGATTCACAGAATATGTTTTATCAGCTTGTGGATAATCGTGAGCAGAGGTCGTCGCGGGCACCTGAAGTCTTGCTTCTATGGGCATCGTCAAACCCTACATTGGACGAAGTCTTCCAGTAGTGGCGGAACGGTATTTGTTCCATGCCTGCAATTAGGGAGCTGTTTGATATTGTCGGCATTCCCTCTCTCAAAAAACATAGTTTCTTTAAACATCCCACTAACCATTTTCTCTCCATAGGTTGTTGTAATGCGAGGACTAAAATTTAGATATTCCCGGCTTGCAAGACACCAGATAGACAAAGGTCAGATTTTTAAAAACAATCTTAAATTTCTCTTTTCATGGAGGGAAGATAATAAGCATCTCTAAGGTGTAGGTCTGCTTCTCGGATACGCTAGTGATGATGTTTAGGACATGTGTGCATCAATGAAAGATTTCGTATAGCAAAATTTCAGAAAACCACTAAAAACTTGAATGCTATCTGCTGTTATGCCCCCACTGACGATGCTGATGAGGATAGGCTTTACGGACAACTTCAGTATATTTTGAATTCTGTCAAGAAAGGAGATATTACCATTGTTCTAGGTGACTTCAATGCCAAAGTTGATACTGACTCTGACCTATGGGGAGGCATGATAGGTCATTTTGGTATTGGTCGCTGCAACGGCTATGGGCAACATTTCCTACAGGTGAACAAACTCAATGGTTTCAGAATAACTAACACTTACTACAAACACCACGACATACACAAGTACACAGGTTTCACCTGATGGGCTGCATAAGAATATGATTGATTATATATTAACAACAAATGGGCTAGTTCTGTTAGGAATACCAGGACATATAGGGGACCTGAAATTGGATCTACCATTACCTTGTTAAAAGTGCATTGCAACTTAAACTTAAACAGCGTTGTGCTAAGGTTAAAAAATTTACCTTTAATACTGAAGCTCTGAAAGACCCAGTTATAGCTAAAGCTTACCATGATGGGTTACTTAGATATTATTTTAGTCATGGTTTGCTTACTACTGAAATTGATATTGATTCAGTGATCTTCTAAACAATGTGGTTAGTTCTACTCCATATTGTTTGTAATGATGATAGATGCATTGGTGGTTTTAATGTTGGCCTTATAACACAATCTAAAGGCTTTTTGGCTGCTAGCTTTCTTGATTTCAAAATGGCTTTCGACTCCGTTGATCGTCATAATTTGTGGTTGATTCCGAGATCATATGGTATACCAGACAAGTTAGTTAACATAATGAAAGCTCTCTATAATAACACTGAGTCGTGTGTGAGAATTGGTAAGGCTTGTAGCAATTGGTTTAGCATTACTTCTGGTGTTTGACAAGGGTGCATTTTGTCTCATTTTCTCTTTAGCATGGTTATTGATTATGTTATGTGAAATTGACTTCAAGGGAAAGATTTTGGCCTTAAATGGGCTGGAGATACAAAAAATTCTGATTTAGACTATACTGGTGATTTAGCCCTTTTGGCAAATGATGATGAGATGAACTCTTTCATTCGAGTTGTGATGAAATTGGTAATAGAGTAGGTTTGTTTATAAACAGAGAGAAAACTAAAGTGATGAAAATTGATCAGGCAGGCTGTGATTCAGTTGATCTGGATGGTTGCAGTCTTCAGCAGGTGTCACAGTTTAATTATCTTGGGAGCTCTGTAACAGATATTGGTGATGTGCGGCATGAGATTAACAGACGAATAGGGATTGCTGCTGGGACTTTTAAGAATCTATGGAGAGTGTGGAGAAATAGGCATATAAACCTAGACTAAAATTAGACTGTATTATGGTTTGGTTCTTTCTAGGGTTAGTTATGATAGTGAAACTTGGACACTTTTTAAACAAGATAACAGAAAACTAGATGCTTTTGATTCTAGATCATGCTTGTCTAAAGTGCGGCCCACGGGCCGCATGCGGCCCAAAAGCCTTTAAAATGCAACACAAACGCAAATTATGAAAATATTTAAATTTACACATTTTTATTAAAAAAATAAATGTTTGCAATATTTTTCGTATATAATCGATTCGTTGACATTTATTTTGAAATAAAAATTTAAATAAAAACATCTTAGTATGCCATGAGAATTTACGTTTCGAATTATGTGTGTATCCACTCGACAGCGAATTTTTTGAAGAATTGCAATATTTGTATGCAGTATATTGCATTGTATTTTGATTTCCTAATCCTTTTAGCCAAGGGAGCCCTTCACAGAAAAAGGGGCCATCGAACGTTCGCGAAAGTTCGCCAAATCGATCCGACTCGTTGGCTTTCCTCTCGCTGAATTTTCAGCGAGTTTTTGATATCCCCCTAGTTTTATATTGCCCTTTTTTATTTTATAATAGAAAACATAAGAAAATAAATGAAGTTTTATTATTCATTAACTATATTTTATATTATATGTGCGGCCCAAAACACTTCATCTTCACTTAGTGTGGCCCAGGGAAGTCAAATATCCACTCAATGTGGCCCAGGGAAGTTAAAAGTTTGGACACGCCTGTTCTAGATGCTTATGCAGTGTCTTCGGCATTAGAAGGTTCAACTTTGTAACTAATGATGAGGTTAGGCAAAGGAGTCTGCACCCTCCTCTATGCAGTATATTGTGCAGAGAGAGAATCCGTTGGTTTTGTCATGTTGCCTGTATGAATAATGATAGATTAAGGAATAGGGTTATGAACAGTGTGCCTAAAGGCCTCAGAAAGAAGGGGAGACCTAGGATGCAGTGGGCAGACAATGTCAAACAGGACCTTGTTAGAATTGGTGTGCAGTGGCCAGATGCAGTAGATGTAGCTCAGGAGAAATATGCTTGGAGAACTAAATTGCACGGTCTGGTTGGACCTCTCTAGCCAATGGCTGCTTGAGGATGATGATTGAATCGATTTAAATTTTGGAGGAAAAATTGTCTTGAGCCGGGTGGGATATGAACCCACGACCTCCTAACACGTCAGGTGCTCTGACCACTGAGCTACCGCCCGCCAACCAAAATCTCCTCTAATTGATGAACCTTTTCAACCTGCATTAGATGTACGTACAAGCTACTTACACTCTCTACATATGATGTAATGTAGGTTGAAAAGGTTCATATCAATTAGAGGAGATCGTGATCAGCGGCCAATTGCTCAATGGTCCAGAGCACCTGACATGTTATCAGGAGGTCGTGGGTTCGTATCCCACCCCGCTCAAGAAAATTTTTCCTCTAAAATTTAAATCGACTTCAAAGTGGCAATTTATAGGTTAATACCAAATATGTCGAGTTTATTTATTACTTATTTTTTGTTTATAGAGATAAATTGAAAATTTTTTTTGTGTTGGATAGGTATTGATGAAATATTACCATCTGTACTCTCTGAATCTCCCTAAAGCTGTAAGTGCACCCTGTAATGGAAGAAAAAGTTTAAAATTCTAAGATTTCAAATAAATATTGCAAACAATGTAGTTAAGCTGGAAATTTTCATTGTGAAATGGGAAGTTCTTACTAAGTTTCTATTGTCAACAAAATAACTTGGCCCCTTACCCCCATGGGGGGAACACAACTCCTTTTTTTAAAGTGATAGTTGGAAAAAACATTTGGTTCAGTTGGTACTAATGAAATATAATTCGCAGTTTTCAAATACTTAAGTAGTTTTAATTTGTATTGTTACAGATCACTAAATATGAAAATTGCAAAACTGTTAACGACTTTCGCAAATGATTTGTACACGATAGAAATTTGAAATTTTGGTGGTAGGTTTTCAAGATATATTCCACTGATAGTAGTAATCTAACCACTTTTCTCAGAGGAATGTGGGAAATGCAACTTTTTAAAATTAAGACAAATCCCTTTAATGTTGTACAATTGCTAATAAAATAGTATTTGCATTTATCCTATCATCCGATAACTCAAATTAAAACTTTTGAGGAGTGAAAGATTAGGTAAAGGAAAAACTTCGTTCTCCTTGGAAACAAGATTACCATATGCACCAGAGGCGATATGCGTTCTAGTTTATATTATTAGAATATCTCGACATGCCGACCAAATCCTCAGATTTGAATCCCATTGAAAACTTGTGGGGCTGTTTGGGGGCAAGGAATGAAGCAATGTCCCAGCCATTCGGCCAAACTGCAGCATTTGCTGCTGGAAGAGTGGATGAATATTGATGTGTACTACATCTGCACAGTGGAGGCATCAGTGCCAGACTGGATTTGAGCTGTTCTCCGGTGGCAGGGAGGCGTTATGGCTATTAGGCGATATTTAGCCAGGGGTGACTAATATTTTGTCTGGTCAGCTTAATTATCATTGTTTTAAAGTTTGCAGCAGTCCAGTACCAGATCTGGGAGGGGGCAACAGGGCCATACTCCCCCCTCCCGAGTATATTAGTAAGGGTAATGAAGGCAAAAATTATTCAACCTCTGTACATTTCATGCATTTCTCAAGAAATTTTTAAAGACCTCTAAAAAGAAGGGGAAATGTTATACCGCAATGGAAATCCAGTTTTGTGTTCCCCATTCACAGGTAATACCTAGGATTTGGTTTCAGGTTGGGAGCAGTCTGAGTAGGGTTGTTTTATCTCTGATCACTTTTTTGCACACAATGGGCTAAATGGCCAAGTCACAAGAAGCCCAAATGTTTAAAGGTTAGGTGAGGTGACCAATTGGAACATCTGTTGGGAGACAGATGGTAGCCTCCTGTCAAGGCCATCCAGCATTTTTTTTAAACGTGTACAGGGTATGGTTGTGCTGCAAAGGGGTCATGCCTTTATGTGCCATTCGAAGCCCATAGGAATCCCCTACTGACCACAGGAGTTTTGCAGAGATAAATCTCAACACTGGTCCAGCTGAGACTGGAACCTGGGAACTGCAGATTATGATCTTGCCACGCTAACTGAACCATCCCCACCCCTAGGGAGTCTGAGAATAAGACTTGAGTAGGGTTTCCTACCTATTAAAATATTCCACCGAAAAGTAAAAATGATTTTCTATACGTAATGAACTTTTATTAGTTGTTTTTTACTCTATTTTCAGTGTCGGACATGTACTATGGGGCTAAAATAAAATTATACAAATATAACTGTGCTGGATTTCAAAGAAGGTAGAGAAATTGGAGATTTCGTATGAGAGGATTTTCGGGGAGGAAGGTCGGACCACCCAATTCCTTCCTGGTACATTCTAGCCCCCCCCTCCTCCATTTTTTTCTAGATCCAGACCAATAATAGTATATCATCCTCAAGTAACCATGGGCTACGGAGGTCCAACCAGATCACGCAGTTTAATTCTCCAAGCATATCTGTCCTGAGCTACATCCGGCCACTGCACACCAATTCTAACAAGATCCTGTTTGACATTGTCTGCCCACCGCATCCTAGGTCTCCCCTCCTTCTGAGCCTCTAGGCACAATATTCATAAGCCTATTCGCGTCTATAATTATCCATACGGGCAACATGGCCAAACCAGCACTCTCTCTCTGCACAATATGCTGCGTAAAAGGAGGTTGCAGACTCCTTTGCCTAAACCTTATCATCAGTTACAAAGTTAAACCACCTAATACCCAAGATACTACGTAAGCATCTAGAATCAAAAGCGTCTAGTTTCCTGTTATCTTGTTTACAAAGTCTCCAAGTTTCACTATCATAACTAACCCTAGAAAGAACCAAACTATTATACAGTCTAATTTTAGTCTTTAGGTGTATAAGCCTATTTCTCCACACTCTCCATAGATTCTTAAAAGTCCCGACAGCAATCCCTATTCGTCTGTTAATCTCATGCCGCACATCACCAATATTTGTTACATGCCTCGCAAGATAATTAAACTGTGACACCTGCTCAAGACTGCAACCATTCAGATTAACTGAATCACAAAATGCCTGACCAATTTTCGTCACTTTAGTTTCTCTCTGTTTATAATCAAGCCTACTCTACCACCAGTTTCATCAACAGCTCGAATGGAAGAGTTCATCTAATCAACATCATTTGCCAAAAGGGCTAAATCATTAGCATAATCTAAATCAGAAATTTTCATATCTCCAACCCATTTAAGGCCAAAATCTTTCCCTTGAAGTGAATTTCGCATAACATAATCAACAACCAAAGAGAAAACGAGACAAAATACACCCTTGTCGAACACCAGACGTAATGCTAAAACAATTGCTACAAGCCTTACCAACTCTCACACACGACTCAGTGTTATTATAGAGAGCTTTCATTATGTTAACTAACTTGTCTGGTATACCATATGATCACACAATCAACCACAAATTATGACGATCAACAGAGTCGAAAGCCTTTCTGAAGTCAACAAAGCTAGCAACCAAAGGTTTCTGAACATCTAAACATTTCTCAAGAATCTGCCTAAGTGAAAATATCTGATCCACACATCCTCTACCACTTCTGAATCCACATTGCTCATCATGCAATTGACTGTCAACCAGATTTTTAATTCTATTAAGCACAATCATGGAAAGAACTTTACCTGGAACAGAGAGTAGGCTGATACCCCTATAGTTATCACAAGAACTGCGATAGCCTTTTTTTGAAAATAGGGATAATAATAGCTCTGGTAAAATCTTTAGGAACCATGCCTTTATCATAAAAGTTATTCAAATTTTGAATAATAGTATATACTATGAGAGAATAGAAAATGGTTCAGCAACAGGAATTTCTGTATATAAGTTTTACGATGTGTCAGAGAAATGATTTTCGTAAACGGGAGAGCTCAGTAATTGCAACTTTTGAGAACAACTAATTTGGAATTATTGCTATTAAATAGTCAATGTCTTTAACTCTAAATAGAGAACGAATATTGTTAAATATTCGTTACTTATTTAGAATTGTTTTATTTAGTTTTATTAAGGTTGAAATAGATTTCGGATATTTAAATTCTTCAGTCTCAGTTTTTTCAAAAAATGATTAAGATGTTCCCGAGTTGGGTTGTTTTATCTCTGAGTGTCACTTTTTTGCCCACCATGGGCTAAATGGCCAGGTCACAAGGACCCCGAAGGCTCAGAGAAGGTTGAGGGAGGGGACCCACTGGAACAGCTGTTGGGAGACAGATGGTAGCCTTCCGTCAAGGCTGTCCAGAGTGTTCTTTCGTGCACAGGGTATGGCTCTCCCGCACACGGAGCCATGGCTTAAAGTCCATTTGGACGGACAGTGGCCTTTCCAAGCACTTCGGTGTCCCCTACTGACCGCGGCAGGGTGGGGAATTTTGTGGAGATAGATGTTCCCGAGTTCTGCATCTCAATTACAATTGACATAACAGAGAACTGTACCTAATAAAGTGGGTGCTGAGTGTTTATCTAAATAAAAAAATAAATATAATAATAAAGTGGGTGCCGAGTGTTTATCTATAGCAGTGGTTCTCAACCTTTTATGATTCATGTACCCCCTGTAAATGTGTATGTAACTGGCGTACCCCTTCTATAGACAGATAAAACTAAATAGTATAACAATGAGAATAAAACAAAACATATATATATAACATATATCTAGCAGCTTTTGAGCTCTCACGGCGTACCCCAAAAACTTTTACCACATACCCCACGTTGAGAATCCCTAATCTATAGCAATAAATATTTTCCTGATAGATCTCAGAGTTTTAAAAAAACAAAACGTGAAATTGCAATTTTACATTTTTTTTGCCAACAGAAATCTCTCTTACAGTAGCTTCTTATATATTTTGTTTACTTCATCTCCCCACTGTGACATCAAAATGCCTAGTCAATGATCAAGAAACGTTTCCTTGCAGAGTGGCACCACCCTTGTTTCATTGATCCTGGTTCAAAATAGCATTTCATAAAGATAGTTGAGGAGAAAAAATACACGAGATACCCTGCGTCTCATTCCCAAATAAAACTTTTATACAGTAATGCTGATTTAATTATGCTTTACCAAATGATAAAGGGGCCCTGTGACAGAAAGCTGCACCAAGCCTTGCAAAAACATGTTCTGGCACTGACTAGAGTTCAGTGTTCCAGTTTCCATTAGTCTTTAAATACTTAATGAATATCATTAAGATCATTTAGAGATCTGACTCATATGTTTAGTCTTGTTTTTCCACTAAAACAATTTAAAAGTTATGGAGTTCAAACTTAACCTTCTACACACATAATGGGAATATGTCCAAATATTTTGGCAACTATTATGCATATATAAAAGCTTCTTATTTCGAACACTTAATGAATTCATCATCTCATTTACATATTGTTATTGTACTCTAGTATTAGTCTGCAATATTAACTGCTATTATCAGCCGATATCTGCTAGAATCAATGCAAAAGCCAACCACAAATTTAGTTTAAATTCATTATTTTTAAATAACACATTACTTACATTCCGTATACTGTCAAATAATTATTATGTACATTTCCTTTTGAAACCAGAACAATAAATATAGTATACATAATCATAAGAATTCAACAGAGTATTTCCATAACATTTTTGAGATTCAGTCTTGTAATCGAAGTAGCCTTCCTGTTGATGTTTCAATACTGGAATAGACAAAAAAAAAAAACCTATCAAACACTAAATCTTATTATATTTAGTCACAAACAAGTGTAAATATATGTGGAATGACTATGTAATCTATCAAATTTAAACTATTCTTCAAATGAGGATAAAACTAGACGAACGCATATCGCCTCTGGTGCATATGGTAATCTTGTTTTCAAGGAGAACGAAGTTTTTCCTTTACCTACTCTTTCACTCCTCAAAAGTTTTAATTTGAGCTATCGGATGATAGGATAAATGCAAATGCTATTTTATTAGCAATTGTACAACATTAAAGGGAATTGTCTTTTCTTAATTTTAAAAGTTGCATTTCCCACATTCCTCTGAGAAAAGTGGTTAGATTACTACTATCAGTGGAATATATCTTGAAAACCTACCACCAAAATTTCAAATTTCTATCGTGTACAAATCATTTGCGAAAGTCGTTAACAGTTTTGCCATTTTCATATTTAGTGATCTGTAACAATATAAATTAAAACTAGTTAAATATTTGAAAACTGCGAATTATATTTCATTAGTACCAACTGAACCAAATATTTTTTCCAACTATCACTTTAAAAAAAGGAGTTGTGTTCCCCCCATGGGGGTAAGGGGCCCAAGTTATTTTGTTGACAATAGAAACTTCGTAAGAACTTCCCATTTCACAATGAAAATTTCAAATTTCTAGCTTAACTACATTGTTTGCAATATTTATTTGAAATCTTAGAATTTTAAACTTTTTCTTCCATTACAGGGTGCACTTACAGCTTTAGGGAGATTCAGAGAGTACAGATGGTAATATTTCATCAATATCTATCCAACACAAAAAAAATTTCAATTTATCTCTATAAACAAAAAATAAGTAATAAATAAACTCGACATATTTGGTATTAACCTATAAATTGCCACTACAAATTGCCACTTTTTTATTTAAATTTTACAGGAAAAATTTTCTTCAGCTGGGTGGGATATGAACCCAAGACCTCCTGATAACATGTCAGGTGCTCTGGACCGTTGAGCTATTGGCCGCTGATCAAGATCTCCTCTAATTGATGATATGAACCTTTTCAACCTACATTACATCATATGTAGAGAGTGTAAGTAGCTTGTATGTACATCTAATGCAGGTTGAAAAGGTTCATATCTTCAATTAGAGGAGATTTTGGTCGGCGGGCGGTAGCTCAGTGGTCAGAGCACCTGACGTGTTAGGAGGTCGTGGGTTCATATCCCACCCGGCTCAAGACAATTTTTCCTCTAAAATTTAAATCGATTCAATCATCATCCTCAAGCAGCCATTGGCTACGGAGGTTCAACCAGACCGTGCAATTTAGTTCTCCAAGCATATTTCTCCTGAGTTATATCTACTGCATCTGGCCACTGCACACCAATTCTAACAAGGTCCTGTTTGACATTGTCTGCCCACTGCATCCTAGGTCTCCCCTTCTTTCTGAGGCCTTTAGGCACACTGTTCATAACCCTATTCCTTAATCTATCATTATTCATACAGGCAACATGACAAAACCAACGGATTCTCTCTCTGCACAATATACTGCTCAGAGGAGGGTGCAGACTCCTTTGCCTAATATCATCATTAGTTACAAAGTTGAACCATCTAATGCCAAAGACACTGCATAAGCATCTAGAATCAAAAGCATCTAGTTTACTGTTATCTTGTTTAAGAAGTGTCCAAGTTTCACTATCATAACTAACCCTAGAAAGAACCAAACTATAATACAGTCTAATTTTAGAAACCAAACTATAATACAGTCTAATTTATATGCCTACTTTTCCACACTCTCCATAGATTCTTAAAAGTCCTGGCAGCAATCCCTATTCGTCTGTTAATCTCATGCCGCACATCACCAATCTCTGTTACAAAGATCCCAAGATAATTAAACTGTGACACCTGCTGAAGACTGCAACCATTCAGATCAACTGAATCACAGCCTGCCTGACCAATTTTCATCACTTTAGTTTTCTCTCTGTTTATAACCAAACCTAATCTACTACCAATTTCATGAACAGTTCAAATGAAAGAGTTCATCTCATCAACATCATTTGCCAAAAGGGCTAAATCACCAGTATAATCTAAATCAGAAATTTTCGTATCTCGTCCATTTAAGGTCAAAATCTTTCCCTTGAAGTGAATTTCACATAACCAATAACGAAGCTAAAGAGAATAGGAGACAAAATGCACCCTTGTCGAACACCAGAAGTAATGCTAAACCAATTGCTACAAGCCTTACCAACTCTTACACATGACTCAGTGTTATTATAGAGAGCTTTCATTATGTTAACTAACTTGTCTGGTATACCATATGATCTCACAATCAACCACAAATTATGATGATCAACAGAGTCGAAAGTCTTTTTGAAATCAACAAAGCTAGCAACCAAAGGTTTCTGTAACTCTAAACATTTCTCAAGAATCTGCCTAAGTGAAAATATCTGATCCATACATTTCCTACCACTTCTGAATCCACATTGCTCATCATGCAATTGACTGTAAACCAGTTTCTTAATTCTATTAAGCACAATCATGGAAGGAACTTTACCTGGAACAGAGAGCAGGCTGATACCCGCATAGTTATCACAAGAACTGCGATCACCTTTTTTGAAAATAGGGATCACAGTTTCAATGTTACAAAAATGTGGGATGCTACAATAGCTCTATTAAAATCCTTAGGAACCATGCCTTTATCATAAAAGATATTCAGAATTTCAGTCATCCAAGTGGTAACCGAAACATTCCCAGTTCTAAGCATTTCTGCAGAAATTTCATCTACCCCTGGGAATTTATGAAGTTAAAAATAGCCAAAATAACTTCAGATTGTGTTATAGGGATTATTTACATTTAATTTTTATCTACATTTAAGTGATGGTTTATTCACCATTATTAAAATTCACTTTTATGTTCCTTAACCAGTTTATTTATATTTGAATTGTTATTTAGGGACTCTTTTTTTCCTTTGAACCATCAGCAATTCTCATTTCTATTAGCTAAAGTTGCAATAACTTGCACCATCACACAATTACTCAGGAAAATGTGGCTCATGGACATGTTTGCTGACAAGTGCCAGCATTTGCCTTAAGCCAGTGATGGTTGGGTTGTTTATTTCTGAGTGGCACTTTTTTGCACACAATGGGCTGAATGGCCAAGTCACAAGGATCCCAAAAAGATTAGAGGAGAGTTCTCGCTGGACAGCTGTTGGTAGACAGATGGTCCATTACACAATCTGAAGTAATTTTGGCTATTTCTAAACTTATACTTCATAAATCCCCAGGGGTAGATGAAATTACTACAGAAATGCTTAGAGCTGGGAATATTTCGGTTACCACTTGGATGACTGAAATTTTGAATATCTTTTATGATAAAGGCATGGTTCCTAAAGATTTTACCCGAGCTATTATTATCCTTTTTTTTTATAAAGGTGATCACAGTTCTTGTGATAACTCTAGGGGTATAAGCTTACTCTCTGTTCCAGTAAAGTTCTTTGCACGATTGTGCTTAATAGAGTTAAGAATCTAGTTGGTGGGCAATTGTGATGAGCAATATGGATTAAGAAGTGGTAGGTGATGTGTAGATCAGATATTTTCACTCAGGCAGATTCTCGAAAAATGTTTAGAGTTTCAGAAACCTTTGGTTACTAGCTTGGTTGATTTCATAAAGGCTTTTGATTCTGTTGATCATCATAATTTGTGATTTATTGTGAGATCATATGGAATTCCAGACAAGTTAGTTAACATAATGAAAGCTCTCTATAATAACACTAAGTCATGTGTGACAGTTGGTAAGGCTTGTAGCAATTGGTTTAGCATTACTTCTGGTGTTTGACAAGGGTACATTTTGTCTCCTTTTCTCTTTAGTTTGGTTATTATGTTATATGAATTTCACTGAAAGGAAAGATTTTGGGCTTAATGACTGGAGATCTGAAAGTTCATGATTTAGATTATGCAGGCGATTTCATGGAGACAGGAAGAATAGGAGGGAGCTTTCTGCTCTCAGACCGAAGTCAAACCATGAGATGTACGCTGGGATGCTAATTCCCCCGCAAGTATCGGTTGGTGGCGTTAAATTGGGTTACGTCTCGTTAATTACAATTCGATTTTATCGTTCAATTACTGTATATTGGATGTTTGGGGGGGGGGGGGCGGCAATTAATAATAAAAATAAAGAATATAGGGTTATTTCAACAGTTGTGTTCAAAATTTTATTTTAATTTTAAAATAAATATTATGCATACGTTTTTTGCAATCTATTTTTAATAATATATAGTTAGAAATTCACGTTAGTTTCCATTGTTAGTTCTTCGGGTGCCATTTATTTGCTTATCTCTGTCATATAACCAGAATGGGACACCAGTCTTTTTTTTTTCAGAGATGCAGCTGTAACAGAAAGGTCCTGGCTATGGTAAAAAAAATATTTCGTTTTTTTTTGCAAGACTTTAACACTTATTTCTTCTTTGCACTTACCACTTAAAATAGTTTTTCTCCAAAATTCCATGGAATTTGCAAGAAAGAAGAATTATTATTGTAAACAAAAATGTGGGATGCTACAATGCCTCATGCTGTGTGAGAGTTGGTAAGGCTTGTAGCAATTGGTTTAGCATTACTTCTGGTGTTTGACAAGGGTGCATTTTGTCTCCTTTTCTCTTTAGTTTGGTTATTGATTATGTTATGCAAAATTCACTGCAAGGTAAAAGATTTCAGCCTTAAATGGTCTAAAGATACGAAAATTTCAAATTTAGATTATGCTGATGATTTAGCACTTTTGGGAAATGTTGTTGATGAGATGAACTCTTTCATTATAGCTGTTGATGAGACTGGTAGTAGAGTAGATTTGGTTATACATAGAGAGAAAACTAAAGTGATGAAAATTGGTCAGACAGTTGGTGCTTCAGTCATTCTGAATGGTTGAGCCCTTGAGCAAGTGTCTAAGTTTAATTATCTTGGGAGTTATGTAACAGATACTGGTGATGTGTGGCATGAGATTAACAGGAGAATAGGGATTGCCTCTGGGACTTTTAGGAATCTATGGAGAGTATGGAGAAATAGGTGTACCTACACACCTAAAGACTAAAATTAGAGTTTATAATAATTTGGTTCTTTCTAGGGTTAGTTATGGTAGTGAAACTTGGATGCTTTTTAAACAACAGAAAACTAGATGCTTTTGATTCTAGATGCTTACACAGTGCCTTGGGCATTAGGTGGTTCAACTTTGTAAGGAATAATGAGATTATACAAAGGAGTTGCCATCCTCCTTTAAGCGGTATATTGTGCAGAGAGAGACTCTGTTGGTTTGGTCATGTTGGCCACATGGATAATTATAGATTAGCAAATAGGGTCATGAACAGTGTGCCTAAAGACCTCAGAAAGAGTGGGAGACCTAGGATGTGGTGAATAGACAATGTCAAAGAGGACCTTGTTAGAACTGGTGTGCATTGGCCAGATGCAGCAGATGTAGCTCAGGATAGATATGCTTGGAGAACTAAATTGCATGGTCTGGTTGAATCCCAATAGCCCATGGCTGCTTGAGGATGATGATGATTTAAGTTTGAATAAAGTCATTATTATTATTATTGAAAAAATGCAGTACAAATTCTCCTTCCAATACTGGATTCGGTAAACATATAAAAGATGCGAAGTTTTTCCCCTGTCCAACATTGGCAAGTGAAAATTGTCATGCCCATCCTTGCTATGGTTGAGTTATATCATTTTACTTCTAAGTAGCACTTTTATACATACAATGGTCTAACTGTCAAGCAAACTACTCAGAGTTAAGTAAGGAGTTCAATATGACAACTGTTAGGCCACAGATAGAAATCTCCCATTAAGATCATCCAATGTACCCAACATATATATGGGACTCTCCTGAAAATGGGGTCACGATTTAATGTCTCACCATGCAGACATGTAATAATAAGTGTGTGGCAATCCCGGTGTTCCGCAATTCTGAGACTGCACTACATCTTGAGGGAGTTGCCATGAAACCACATCAACTAGCTAGAGAACATTCTATAATCTGCCTTCATTGAAGATTCCTAACTGCAGGAGAAGACCTGTAGAAGAGAGAGACCTTACTTTTGGAAACAAGTCTGTCTGATGAACTAATCATTGAGGTGCAGTGAGTGGGCTTTTTGAATTTTGAAATCTTTTCATTGCCTAATAGGACCAAAATATAACTCACTGGATTTAGACCACATCATTATGCCAATACTGATAAGATGTTATTTTTGAATTTAGATGCCTAAATTTAATAAGATGTACTAACTGTTTTCATGGGGAAGCTATCATGATGGAGAGTCCTCAGGCTCTCCCATCGACAAGTCACATTTAATAGGGCCGTGCTCCCGTTCGGCATGTCCTTCGACTTCGTCCTCTCCGCCGGGACACCAACCGGCGGCCTCCCCAGCAATACCTCGAGCCAGACTTCGCTGCAGCTGAGCAGATGTACCCACATGACCGTGGACTCCAATCCCAGTCTGCAAGCCCCTACAAGGCCACTCCATATGTAAAAATAACAATGGGTGTATAGGACCATGCAAAAAACAATGCCAAAAGATAAAAATCAGAGATGGTTATAATAAATAGTAAAACATAAAAAGGCAAAAACAGCAGTTAAAATAGAGTCATCAGATAAAAGATGTCTGAGTATAAAGGTTTGGACGTAAAATCACGTGTAGGGATGGGCTAATAGAAATAAATCTCTATGATGGCACAGCTGGGAACTGATCCTTGGAATGTCAGAATGGGGGGCAAAACACAAATGAATATTTCAAGACAGAACTATTTATGCCAAGACATTAAGTAACGCAGTTGCAAATAAGGAATGAAATCAGGAATGAAATCATACCATAAGCAAAAGGGGATCTATGGTATGCAAAATTTCATTCGTTACTTTTGATACTAGGTAACACAGATATTTTGTTGAAGTGCTTTAAACATTTAACAGTTGTCATAGAGTATTAAACATATAAATTTTTACTGCACTTTAAAACTACTGTATTTTTTACTTTGCACTCCAGTTAGATGTGCTATGAATCCATTTAAGCATTTATTTGGCTTGCATATGCAGTTGAACGATTATTACTACATCTTAGGTTTCGGAAAATCTCCAAAAGGTTTCAACTAACATCTAAATGGTTACGATTACCCAAAATTAATTTCTAGATCACTTGTTATGCACCAACCACATAGCCAAAACTAAATTAACCCTCACAGTGTCGAGTTTTGGGACTGAACTCGCACCGTGGTTGCTAGTGTTTTCAGAAAAAAAAAATAAACTTTAGAACCTCATCCTGAAGTAACTGATGAATGAAAATAATGTCTTGTTATATATCAAAAGAGTTTTAACTGTGTTTAATAAAATGGCAAAATTTCGAAACAGTAAAAAAAATTACCATTTCTTCCATTTTATCTTTAGTAAAATTAAAAAAAAAATAGTTTTCTTTTTTTTACATTATTTTATTATTCTAATATAAACAGTTTAAAATATTTCTATTAATGCTTAAATCTTTTATTTATTTAGTTTTTACTACACATTTTAGTCATTTATGCATAATGCATAATCTTAGACTTTTGATAATCGACAAACTAAGCCTAAAAAAACAGTGCCATAAAAATTTTTTGCTTTAAAAACAAGATAATTTAAATAAAAATTGAAAATTTTCTCAAAAAAGCAATAAAGAACTGTAAAAAAAATCAAACATCTCAAAGCATTTAAAGTTTAACTGAAACACTGAATTTGATAATGAGTGATTCTGAAACACTGAATTTGATAATTTTTTTTCAGTTTTTATTATGAAGCTGCATAACTGTTATGGAAAAGTTATAAAATTATGGCAGAAAGTTTGGCTAAAAATTGCAATTTCTTGACCTTAATAATTTATTTGGTTGAAATATAATTAAAAGTGAGCGGCACTTTTTTGCACACCATGGGCTAAATGGCCAGGTCACATGGACCCCGAAGGCTCAGAGAAGGTTGGGGGAGGGGACCCACTGGAACAGCTGTTGTGAGACAGATGGTAGTCTCCCGTCAAGGCCACCCAGCGTGTTCTTTAACATGCACAGGGTATGGCTCTCCCACACATGGGACAACGGCTTAATGTCCCATCCGACAGATGGCGGTCTTTCCAAGCCCATCCGTGTCCCCTACTGACTGTGGGCAGGGCGGGGAATTTTGCGGAGATAAATCTCAATGCTGACCCAGCTGGGACTCAAACCTGGGAACTACAGATTATGAGCCTGGCGCACTACCGACGAGCCACCTCTGCCCCCACGCTTCTAGTAATCGTAATGTTGTTCCAATTGCTGCCATTATAGATCACTAGGGGTTTCATTTTCACTTGTTTCTAATTAATTATTGTTTACAATCACAGTATCCATTTGAAAAGCATTAAAAAAAAACTTTAAAAGTTATTTTCGATATTTGATTAGAAACAGTTGGGAAAAAAATTCAGATTTCTATTCATAAATTTTTTTTCACAACCTTGTACTACAGGAATGAAACTTACATATCCTATCGCTAGAATTCGAAAGATGAAAATAATTATTAGGGCTCCAACAGGGAAAGAGTAACCCTTTGCACTTGAGGCGACCCTAAGTTGCCACTTGGTTTGATGCAGCAACTCAAATGGCGACTGAGAAGTGAAAATAACTGGTTTATAAACAGAGATCCTTTGAACTCGAGAGGCGACTCTCAGGCTCCACATAGTTTAATGCAGCAACTCGAATAGTGATTGAGAGGTGACAATAACTGGTTTATAAACAGATCCTTTGCACTCAAGAGGCGACTCTCAGTTGCCACTTAGTTTAATGCAGCAACTCGAATGGCGATTGAGAGGCAACAATAACTGGTTTACAAACAGGTATCTTTCCTCTTTACATTTTAGATGTGTAAATCTATTGTCTAGTGCACTTCATAGTACAACATTGTGTTTAATTAAAATTATTATTTTAAACTTAATCTGTTTTTAGTGGTTATAAAAATGGAGCCAAATGATGAAATTAGTAGCAGTGAAGATGAGTCTGATTTTACGTTGTTTATGTTAGCTGTAAAAAATTTCATCAACTTTTTAGCAAAAAAACTTGAGTTGCTACTTTCCTATAGCAAAAAAAAAACCTTCGAGTGCAAAGAATTAATCAATGTAGACATAAGACATTTAAGAAAGGAAATACATTATGTGGAGCAAAAACATATACCCAATAAACACTTGAAATAATTAGTTGAAAAAAATCGATGTCTTGAGTGGGATTTGAACCCACTCAAATCCCACTCAAGATAACCAATTTTTTTCAACTAATTATTTCAAGTGTTTCTTGTCTACAAGACGTTTTCCTGTGATACTTTATTACTGATATACCCAATATTTGTTACTCACCAGCTATTGAATATAGAATTTGACTGTCTCCTTGGATGAATGCATAACATCATAGATCAAGATACAGAATGAACATTAAACAGGCATATCCTTAAACTTAATAGCCTTATAAATTCAGAACACAGATGTCAGAGTAACTGCCACACCTCTGATCCACCAAAACACTGCAACTGAAGGAACAGTAACAACCCACCTATACAAACCTCCCTCCCCCAATTTATCTCAATCCCCTCTGGAGAAATCCTAACCCCACCATCATAGATAAACCACCTACACAGAACCATGACTCAGGTACCTCACAGATTAATGCTACCATGCTACACATAATAATAAAAAAGACCTTAAAGGCCACAACCACTACCCCACAACACATAGCAGAGGTCCAACACCTAGATCTATTCCATTCTTAAACCTCTCATCCCTGCAACTAACAGCAGGAAAAGCTGTTACAACAAGGACTGAAATTTGCATACCCTGCACCACTACCACCTTTACACAGAATCATACCACAATTGCAGCAAATAATAAACCCAATACCTGATCTACACAGATAAATTAAGGTTTAAAATCTATCGCAACATTCAGGCATATAACAATAACTGATCTGATACAAAGGTGCTAAATGAAATCAAAACTTGAAGAAAGATAACAGTATTAAAGTATACTCACTGATAAAACTGATCAGTTATTAGATGTAGATTACTACATCAGCAAACTAAAAGTACTACTAGACGAATTACAACAAAATTACTTATGACCCACTTCCTACAACTTTAACTATAATTGCACACTCAAAAACTGACTCTTGTTTACTGGCGAACTTAGCCAAAGCCTGCAAACCCCCATTATACCGAACATCCCCCAAGTTATTTGTTAAAATTAAATTACACAAACCTTTGAAATCCTTTAGACCAGTGGTTCTCACATTTTTTGAGTCTGCAGACCTCTAAAATTTTTGTGAGTCTGCAGAGCCTCTAACTTAGACTTTTTGAATTTGCTAACTCCCAACTTAAACTTTTCTAGTCAAAGGATCCCCTAGATCAAAATTTTCAAGCCAGAAGACTCCTTAAAAACACACTGCCCACTCAAAAACCCCCCATCCCTCATTTAAATTATCTGTATAAATAAAAATAAATACCCCCTCAAGCAGCTGCTTGCCACAGAGGTCTGACAGGAGCCTGTCAGTTTATATGCCACAGTAGGAGATCTGAGAGGATGGCAGGACCTCAGCAGAAAAAACGACACACACATCCATGCCTAATCTGGGGCTCGAACCCAGTCCCTTATCTGTATATCAAATAAAATATTTAACATATTTTAATGCTTATACCATGTTTACAAAATGTTCATATCTGTTACGGTGAAATTTTTAGGTCAGTCGTTTCTTGACAATTTTATTCTAACATACTAGAAAGACAAAAATAATCTTGCAGACCTCCTGGAAGTGCCTCGAGGACCCCTATGGGTCCATGGACTACACTTTGAGAACCTTTGATTTAAGACCACTAGTTGCCAAACAAAATTCTCCCACATATAACTTAGAAAAAGTACTCTTTCAATATTTTGTCCCCTACACACACAGTACCATCCATTCAGGAGGATGACCTAATTACACACTAAAAACAATAGCTGTTACCCCAAGTGCTCCCTACTCTCATTTGATGTTGCTGCACTCTACTCCAACAAACCTGTGCTTAATGCAAGTATGCAACTTAAAGCCAAATGGCTTGAAGTGGCAAGACCCATGGCACTGGAGTATTTTAGTACAGAGGAAGCCCTTGTTTCAGCCAATAGCAGGATCTTCATATAGAACCAAGGTTTCCCAATGGGCTCCCCCCTCTCTGCATTGATGATGGAAGTCATTCTTCATCATGTAGAATCCACAATTCTCCATGAATGGCAAATCCAGCTCACTCTTCATACATACTATACTGACGACATCTTAATTATCTAGCACCATTCAAAAGAAGAATTAAATCAATTACTATCCAAATTTAATGTACTCCTCCCTACCATCAAATTTACACACCAAGGAACGAAATGGATACCATCAGTTTTGAACATTAACTTTCACCATACCTCAACTAAACTATATACATCTGTATACAGAAAATCTAAATTTATTCCTAATGCTATAACTAGCATCTCTGCCCACCCACATACAATTACAAATTATCAACCTTCTGCTTGCACTTAACCAGAGCCTATAAATGCTACATTTCCAAAGAAGCACTAAACAATGAAATAAAACATATTTTTGAACTCACTGAATATATATATCGCACAACATTAGCAAAGTTCATAAATAAATGCAAACAATCCCAAAATCAACAAATATAGAAACAGAAAGATGCCCAATAGCCCTACTGTACATCAATAATAATTTCACATAGTCTGTTAAAAATGCACTGCAACTGAAGCCATTTCATTATAAAGTCCCCATTAAAATATCACACACATCTCAACTTGTTCGAAACAATCACAATCATGTACCCAGCTCTGGAGGAGTATACTATATCCAACTCACAGACCCCATATGCAAAATCTTCCCTAACCTCATGCTCATTTAATGCCTGAATTTAAGGAACATAAATATGACATCTTAAACTACAAAAAAAAAAAAACACTATCTCAAGTAATCGGAAAAAACAATCTACCCACCAATTTTCATTCAGCAAATATCCCCGCCTTTCATATTACAACTAGCCATCACAGAAACATTCTTATTAACATAAAATTAACTGAACTCTGAAACACAGACATCATCCCACTTCTCCCAGCTTGGCATTTGATCCTTAGGGGATATCAGCTATCCCTCTAAACACACCTCTCCATACCTCTGATCAGCATTTCCATCTTCATCATGTACATATCTCTAGATCTTCAAAATAACTTAAAACTATCACAAATTCATACTAGGAATCGGCAATTAAGGATAACGAAAACCCCCTACCCCTACCAATATGATAACCAACCCCTATGCATATACACATACATACAACCAATATTAATACTCTCATTAACATATTTATTATAAATCCCACGCAAAAGTAACAATATGTTAGGCACACAATTATCACACTCATTATAATCCCAATGCAACAAACAAACAATGCAAATTTTAGTTACCGTATATTTCGGCAGATAAGACGATAGTTGAATCATAAAAAAAGGCCTCCAAAATCTGGGTCGTCTTATAGGACAGATACAAAAAAAAACGTAACAATGTTAAAGGAGGCTTTTCCTTTATGCGTGCAACCACCGACTGCGACTGATCTTGAAAATTACTACAACTTATCGAAAAATCTATCATATTATTTAAATATACTATATGATAATACATTACATTGTAATAGTAAATAATACATTACATTGTAATAGTAAAACTATACTAAAACAAAATAAATATTAAAAGTTATGTTTATTGAGCTACTGAGGAAAAAACGGACAAACCATAATTATTTACTAGTACAGAGTAGGGTATGTCCACAAAATAGAATAGCCCATACGACGCTTTTGTGAATAGTCCAAGTCATTACACGAATGCACGAATCAGTGCGAATGTTTGCGAATAGGACATAATTCCGTATATGCTATACAGTATTATTATCCAGATGATGATCGCCAATCTAAACTAAATTCATAGGCCGTTGATAGTTTGGGGGCGTCTTATAGGACAGATATATGCTAAAACTATAAAACTTTGACGAAAATTTATACCTCGTCTTACCTGAAGGTAGTCTTATCTGCGGAAATATACGGTATTTTGTTTTCATAAAATTCATATTAAAAGCAAAATGACAAGTTGTTACATTTAATTGTTACACAAAATCATTGTAAATATGCATAAAGTCTTAGGCTTTAACCTTTCATAATTACTCTAAACCTAAGTACTCATTTTCATGAGACAGGAGACAGTTAATTTATCTTATGGTTGCATACACTTTTATAATTAGTAAAGTGAGAAGAGATATGTTTTACCATTTCTTTCTTCTAAGTAGCTGTTAAAGTTCTTGGGTAGAAGTTTCATGTTATTTTTCCAAGTTGTTGTTAGAAGCTCAGAATATTACAGGCTGACGCACTCCAAAAACTTTTTTTTATAAGACTCACTGCTGCTGATCACTGTGATCTTTCCTCATTTTGAGACTATCAGTCTTGATTACATGTGCTTCATTGATGCTGCTGTTTGCTGTGCACTGACTTATACATCTCTCCTTCTACTATTCAACCATCAAATTGCTGTTACTTGTCTTTGACACACCCAAAAACAAACTCAAATATGATCTACCCCCCTTGTTAAAAAAGTTTACATTTCACTGTAACATAGGAACATCAAAATCGAACAGAGGAATTAAAACATATGACCACTGCAATGTGCATTTTGTTCAGGCTTCCTCAGGCAGTGTGCTCATTACATCATTTTGTTGAAGTTTTATAAGGCAATCCCTCTAGCAGGATCCATTGCATAACCTATTAAATGATTTGCAATTAATTTCCAGGCAGCCAGTAATGGTTTTATATCCATATTACATAATGTATTTTGGTTCAGATTTATAATTAAATTTTCCATGCAATTTAGTTGAGTTTTTGTTTGTGGAGCTGCAATTATTTTAGATATTAGTGTACAGTTATGCAAATCTGTTTGCAACATGGTTTGTGTAAGTGCTGTTTTCCCTAATCGGTTTTCTAAATCATATTGATGTTCTGCCATTTTGTGATGACATTTGTTGGTATATTTTTTCCACATATTTTATGCTATCAATTACTTCTTTATTTTCATTTTCGATTTCAATTAGATACATTATATATATTGGTGCACTTTTATCTCTATCATTAATTACTAGTATTTTAATATTATTAATTATTTTTAGCAATAATCTTATATCACATTTACTTAATACTTTACCTTATACGTCCAAAAAACCCAGAATATAAGGAAATGCTATTGTGTATTTCACATTCGGCTGCTGTATTTGTGCTAGTTTGATTTGTGTGTACTGGCATAATATTTATATATTTTTTTTTCTTAAATTTCTCTAGATGTTTTTTATATGATAACCAGCCTGAATTCCTATCTTACATATGCAATCTAATTCCGTTTTTAATGCTTTTTTGATAGAACAGTATCTGTAAGCTCTAAGAAAATGTGAATTAAAAAACAATTTTTTACAATTTGGGTGGGTTGAATTCTCAGGGTTTATGCTGGGTATGTATGTAGGTTTCCTATATACAGTTGTTTCACATTTAATGTTATTATGGGTAATCAAAATATCTAGATATGAAGTTGTTCATCGATTTCAGTTTCTTGCCTAAACTTAATGGTTGGGAGAATAATATATGCTAGTAATTTTGTATCAAGATTTTGGTCCCAAAAAAGAACCATGTCATCGATATACTATAGTAAAGACGAAATTTAAACTTAGCCAACTGCAATGCCTCCCCCTCAACATGGCAGAGGACAACATTGGCCATGAGTCCAGAGAGAGGTGATCCCATTGACACCAACTCGGTCTGGATCCATGTGTGACCATTGACCAGAAACCAATTTGATGTGGTGGCCAAGTTCAGGGCATCATGCCCAATAAAGTAATCCTTTGCCATGGGCCTGGCCTCCTCCAGCCATTTTGCCTTCATGTGCATCGCTGCATCCAACACTGGGTGTTGGGATATAGCAATACAACATTGAAGGAGTGCATTGTGGTTGTTTTGTGCATTTGGCAATTTTGGATTAATTTGACAACTTCATAACAAGACGTTATGGTGTACTCTGTATTTTTAAAATAGACTTCAAAGAAATCAAACAGTGTTCTTTACAGGAAGTATGCTGGAGATTTTCTCTTTGATACTAATGGTCAAAATGGCTGATTTTGCTTGTGAAGTTTTACCTTCACGAATAGTTGTGGCACTGCTGGGTACATGGGTAATCTATACTCTTTGGCTATACTTTCAGGGAGGAAAGGATCGTTTCTTCATTTCTCCAATTTTCTTATAGTTTTAGGTACGGGATCCTCACTTATTGGTTTGCATTTTAAATTACTTATAGTTCCTTCAATATTTTCATTATATTGCTGTTTTGTAATGATTACCCCTTGGTCTGTTTTATTAGCCATTAGGAATTTTATGTTTGGATTCTTTTTCATTTTCTCTAACTTCCAGAGTTCTGTTTGCAATTCATATTGTATTCTAGTTTGATCATTTTGTCTTATGGTTCAGTATAATTTAAATCTAATTGCATCCTTTTGTATTTGTGGCACAGCTATTAATGTCTTGCTCTACCTGTGGCATTAAATTAACCATATGGGGTAGTTTTGAGGGGATAGGCAAATTTTGCCCCTCTTTCTAAAGCTTTGATTTGCTGTTTATTTAAATCTATTCCTACTAAATTTATAAATTTTGATTCATTTTCTGTAACATTACTGTTATCATCTCTATGTATTAAATTACGTGTTTGTTCTACTAAGGGTAATGTGGTTTTCACTACCTCTTGATTAGTTATATTCTCTTGATATAGATTGCATTACCTTATACCTACATTTCTGCATGTTACTTATATTTTTTTCTAATTTTAAATTCTTATTCTGTTCAATGCCATTTTTATTTCCTTTTAATGCTTGTATTTTTCTATAATGTGTAGCTTTAATTCTATTTGTTTCCCTTTCCATTTTCTCATACATTTCCTCCATTACTTTTGTTATATCTATTCCTGTGTTACTTAATTCCCAATATTTTCTATATGCTTTATTTTTATCTCCCTTATGTTCCCCCTGATTTTCCGAATTACTGCATTTAAAAACTTAAGTTCCACAAAATCTATATTATTAATCAAATATGAATCAAATTTTATCCTAGGCATTTTTTTAAAAATTTGGTACTAAATTTTGACGTTTGTATGCTAACTTTAACATCAACTTAGAAGAAATAACATGAAACTTCTACCCAAGGACTTTAACAGATACTTGAAAAGTAACGGTAAAACATCTCTCTTCGCATTTTACTAATTATAAAGTGTATGCAACCATAAGATAATTAACTGTGTCCTGTTCCCTAAGTACTCATGAAAATGAGTACTTAGGTTGAGAGTAATTAAGAAAAATTAAAGCCTAAGATTTTAGGCATATTTACAATGATTATGTGTAACAATTAAATGAATTAAATTATGTTTAATTTGGTATATAGCATGACCGATTTCTGTTGATTTGTTAAAAATATTCTAAAGTTGACTTGTTCATTTCATAGCACAGTTGGCAAAAAGAAAAAACAGATGTATTACTTCCAATATATTAAAAGTTGAACTTTTTATATTTAACAATTAATTAAAAAATAAGAACTTACCACTTCACCAGATCTGATCCAATTATGTCATATATATGATACATCATGCCCAATAATGCTTTTCTAGGAAGTTTTCTTTGCTCTAGTTCGGACTGCAAGATTTCCTTGTACTTAGTTCTACGCACATATTGCAGGGTAGCTCTACGACCAGAGAAAAAGGCTTTTACAAATTCCCCAGCTTGAGGAATTGCTAACCAATAGCATCCAACATCTCTAGAAGTTAGTATTCCATGCTGAATTAATTCACTGTTCACAAAAATAATAAAACAATTGGAAACAATTAAAAAAAATACAACCAAAAACTGAAAATAATATTACATATCTTAAAGTAGTTAATATACAAAATAATACTCTCATACACACAAAGTCAAGAGTTACAGTAGCCTAAGCCAAACATGTAAATTCAGCTCCTATATTCTTTACATGGAGTTTCTACTTCAATTTCAAATTTAAACACTATTAGCTCCGTAATGTGAAACCTTGATTTGAAAATGTATGCCTTTACAGAATTTTACGTATACCATACCTTCGTATGTGAGTTTAGACAGACCATGTACGAAGGTATGGTATACGTAAAACATACGATACACACCATATTGAAAAATGATGAAACACGGATAAGACAATGACATGAACAAAAGTTACTGGCTCAGTAAACAAAAAGACACTGTAAAATATAACACAAGCAAGATACACCATTTTTTAATTACTCTAATTATCAGTTAAAGATGAAACTGATCTTCTGCATAAAGGGCCAAAATATGCCTACCCCATTGCAATACCAAATATGACTACCCTAATCCTGTAAATATGACTACCCTAATATGGAATAAATTATATGGGATATTCCTGATAATGAAAAAGACAGTAAGATATAATGTATTTCATGTTACTGAACAACATAAAAAACAACCTGAATTGAAACATATGCAAAAGGATGTGTTAAATAAACTAAAAAGGAATGATAACATTCAAATAATACTGGGCGATAAAACACCAAATATCGTAATACTTGAGAAGAATCAATATAGTCAAAAAATTGAGCAATTGTTAAGACTAGAATGCAAAGATAATTAAAAAGAACCCCACACAAAGAATCGTACAATAAATAAAGAAAAATTAAAAATCATGAAATGTTAACAAAACAGCTAATAGAAGCATGCTATATACCCTAATATACCATTAATATTCGTTATAGCTAACGTACAGAAGAAAGATGTTCTCTTGAGACCATTGGTAAATAAGAGATTGGCACCAACAATATATCTTGAAAGAGCAATATATCGTTATCTGAAGCAGGCATTTCCTCCCACCAAATACATACTAACATCCAGCTACCAACTTCTCTCACAGATTCATTGAATGCAACCAACACCATGTATGTGAATGGCTTCTCTCAATGCAAAAAACATATATCCTAGTATCCGGTGGAATTGGTTATACCAATAGTATAGGAGAAACTTGAAAAAATTACCAAGGGACCAACTCCAGAGACCAAGAGAATAATTAGAACATTATATTTCCTGAGTAAGTGTAATTACTTTAAAGTTAATAACACAATTTATCAGCAAATTGTGCTAAAATGCTTGCCACTTTTGGGATTGTTGGCTGATATTGCATAGCCAAAAACTTGATAGTGAGAATGTTAGAAAAGGTATGAGTAATGTATATTTTACTATTGAATTAACTTGTGAAAAAGAAATTAATGATCAGCTACCATATCTTGATATTTTACTAGAAATAAAAAGGAATTTGAATCACACAAGTGTATATCACAAATCAACAGTTCCATCCATACTCATACCCTTTAATTCAAACCAGCCACTCATTCATAAAAAAAAGCAGCGTTAAGATCCATGTTTATCAGAAACTGCTGTCATCAAATTATGCTAATCATCAAAATTATATCATACAGAAAAAGACCTAATCATAATATATCACAGAAAGCAGGATATCTAAAAAATTTAATGAAAAATTTAGAAAAGGAAACCAAGATTAAAATGAACCAGTTTGCAACCACCTGCAAGACAACAGAGTAATAAAATTAAATATATATATCAAGTATTCCAAATTTACCATGGTTGAAAAAAGAAATAAATAAGGCCATTATGCAGCATAACAGAAGAGTAGTAACAAGAACAAATTGAACCCCGATTCAAAAAATTAAGACAGATTGGGACAAAGTGAAACCAGTTGGAGGACTATATGAGGTCCCAGGAAATGAAACAGAGACTGGAAACATTATACCATATATAGGAAAAATAAAAGGACCACTGAAGTCAGAATGAAGGAGCACAAATGAGATATTAAATAAATAAGGAAAATATGACACTATCAAGAAAAATAATTAAAGGGGACTTCCACCCAAATTTTGAAAAGGTTAAAATCATGGCAATACCAACTATAATTTATCAACTGGATATAGCCGAACAATTAATGATTTACAATAAAGAAAAATGCATCAAAGATGAAATTGTAATACCGTCCCTACTATGGAGATTATTGAAAAAGGAGAAATGACCAGAAGAATGACGAATAGCAAACACAGACTCAACAATAAGAAACTTGGATCCACTCCGAACACTGAATGGACCTGTCCAGCAGTGATGACAGCAGCTTCACAGACGAGCAAACTTCTATGAAAGGAAAAAAACTTTGCGATACTGCAAAATTTTATCTCTCTACTGAAGATGTTTTTGAGTAAATGAAATGCATAGAGAAGTAGTTTGCTATTTGTGTGTATATTTTTAATTTATACATTACCTAAAGCGAGTAAAAGTTTTATCCCTTGGACGAGTCAGTGTGTTGTGTTTTCAAGTCTGCATATAGAAACAAGAATGGCCAGCAACTTAAAAAGGACTGCCTGGAATTAGTGCCACTAGCGATGAAAGGTAAGTAATTCCTGGCACACTAATGGAGTCATCTCGGTGAGGATAACCTTGGCAGAGGTAGCTTGGCTCTGGGCTGACTAAGCCTGCGTACGAAGGTATGGTATAATTAAAATTCTGTAAAGGTATACATTTGCAAATTGAAGTTTCACATTTTGGAGCTAAAAAAATAAATACCCCCTCAAGGAGCTGCTTGCCACAGAGAGGTCTGACAGGAACCTGTCAGTTTACATGCCAGAGTAGAAGGTCTGAGAGGATGGCAGGACCTCAGCAGAAAGACAATACATACATCCATGCCTTACAAATTCAGCACAAGCATATGCTTCATAACACATGAAGCAAGCAGAAAGTTAGCAGAGAAAAAAATATTTTTACTGGAGTTTGGTATGATCATGTGGACTACTCATTATGTCAGTTTTTTTTGCCTCAGTTATCCAACCAGTGCTCAGAAATATTTTTTAAATACTATTCAATCATGCTATCTATTATGAAGTTAAAAGGCTTTTAATCCTCTATGATCTACATCTTATTTTTCAACTTGTGAAGAATACATACTTAATACACTGATTAATATGGACCTAGAAAACAAATAATAAGTTTTTCCCTTTTTGAATTTCATTTTGTCAAAATTTTGTTTGTTATGCTTTCAGGGTCTGTAAATCATAGCTAGATGTAAACTAGAAGAAGAGCTGTATACTAATCCCCATTGATGATGCACAGAACCGGAGGTGTAGCACCTAATATGAGACCCTGATTTCTCATGGTGCAGGCTGTTAGCACCTTCCAAGAGATTCTCTTTTGGAAGGGAATGGAAGAGGAGGGATACCAGTTCAGTGTGGCCTACTAATCTGGTCATCTATGGCCAATTTTTTTCAACTCTGCTGAGTGGTCAACTTCACAGGGTCCTGGTGCTGAGCATTTATACCCACTAGACTGGACTGGTCTAGTGGGTATAAATGCTTTATCCCTTGGACGAGTCAGTTTACCTATGATTGTCAGCCCTAAGTGAACAGAAACGGGATATCTTATATCAGCTGGTGGATAATCCTGATCAGTGGCCATTCAGGTACCTGAACCCTCACTTAACAAGTTGAGCATCGTCGAACCTAAACTGGAGTAATGTGTCTTAGGTAGGTCTATGGCTCTTGAAAAGGTGCTGCCTGAACAGCATGGATGGCTTCAGCCTTTAGAAATGAGAGAACCTCAATCCTCACTTAGCTAGTTGGGCATCACCAATCTTAAACTGGAGTAATGCATCTCAGGCAGATCACATGGCTCTTGAAAAGGTTTACTTAAAAAGGTGGTGCCAGAAATTCATACCAGCATCGGTGACTTCAGCCTTTAGTGGATGAGGAACAGGTCTTTGTCCCATGCCTGCAATCAGGGGGCTGTTTGATATTGTTGGCCCTACTTCTCTCAATAAACCTAGTTTCTTTAAAAATCCTACTAATAATTTTCTCTCTGCAGGTATGTGGAAAGTGAGGACATTAGAGATTATCCTCTTGACGTCCTCACGTAGGAATTCCAGCGCTATAACAGATATTCTAGGCTTGCAAGAGACCAGATGGACAGGTAAAGGTGAAATACTTAAAAATAACTTTAAATTTCTTTTTTCAGGCAGGGAGGATGGAAAGCATCTCCAAAGTGTAGGTTTCAGCAGACATGCCAGTGATGCTCTCTTCTAGGATATGACTGCATTAATGAAAGATTTCTTAGAGCAAAATTTAAAACAAAAATTAAATACTTGAATGCCACCTGTTGTTATGCCCCCACAGAGGACTCTGATGAGAAAGAGAAGGATACGTTTTACAGCCAACTTCAGGATATTTTGAATTCTGTGAAAGAGATTTCTCGTGCTAGGTGACTTCAATGTTAAAGTTGGTACTGACTCTGACCTTTGGGCAGGAGTTTTAGGAGCCTTTGGCATTGGTAGTTCCAATGGCAATGGAGAATGCTTTCTACAGTAAGTAAATTTAATGGTTTGCAAATAATTAATACATACTACAAACATCAGGAGATTTATAAATAGACATTGGTTTCACCTGATGGGTTACACAGGAATATGATAGATTATATTTTAATTAACAGCAAATGGGCCAGTTCAGTTGGGTTGTTTTACCTCTGAGTGGCACTTTTTTTGCACACCAAGGGCTAAATGGCCAGGTCACATGGATCCCGAAGGCTCAGAGAAGGTTGGGGGAGGGGACCCACTGGAACAGCTGTTGGGAGACAGATGGTAGTCTCCCGTCAAGGCCATCCAGCGTGTTCTTTAACGTGCACAGGGTATGGCTCTCCCGCACACGGGGCCACGGCTTAACGTCCCATCTGACCGACGGCGGCCTTTCCAAGTCCATTGGTGTCCCCTACTGACCGTGGGCAGGGCGGGGTATTTTGCGGAGATAAATCTCAATGCTGACCCAGCTGGGACTCGAACCTGGGAACTACAGATTACGAGCCTGGCGCGCTACCGACTGAGCCACCCCGCCCCAGGCCAGTTCAGTAAGGCATACCAGATCATACAGGGGAGCAAAAATTGGGTCTGACCATTACCTGTCTGTAAAAGTGTCTTGCAGCTGAAGCTTAAGAAATGTTGCACTATAGTTAAGAAAATCAGCTTTAACACTGAAGGTCTGAAAGATACAGATATAGCCAAAGCATATCATGATAGACTCTTAGTAATTATGAAAATCGTGATTTGCTTAGTGCTGAAGTTAAGAATGGGATCAGTTTAAACAGGCTTCTCTTGAAACCAACAGTATTCTTTTGGTTAAAAGGAACAGGGGAAACAAAATTATTTGAGTGATAAAGCTATAGAACTTATTTCTGAAAGAAGGAAGTGCAGGATTAATATGAATCAACACCCTACTAATCCTAACAGAACACATTGCAACGAGCTTAATAAACATGTAAAGGATCAGTTAACAGCTGATAAGAATCTTTGGCTTGATAGCTTGGCTGACAAAGTGGAGGAAGCAGTTAGACAGCACAACAGCAGGGGATTGTATCAGATAGTTAATGTCTTGTGTGGAATGAAACAGGACAGGTACACAGGTATTGAGGGATAAACATGGTAAGGCGGTTGAAGGTCAGGATTCTGTGATGGCTAGGTGGGATGAGCCTTTCAGAGATGTTCTAAATCAGTGGTTCTCAACCTTTTATGCTACCCCCTGGAAATGTGTATGTAACTGGTATACCCCTTGCATAGATAGATAAAACTATAGTTAAAATATAACAATGGGAATAAAATAAAACACACACACAATAAATTTTGTATTCATAAATTACATATATCGATACACACAAAAAATGACAAACAATTTAACAAATCTTATAAAATTATTAACATTTTACTGGGTAATCAGTGAAATGGACTTGTTACTAGATCTAGCAACTTTTGAGCTCTCATGGCATACCCCAAAATATTTTACTGCTTACCCCACATTGAGAACCCCTATTCTGAATAATGAGATTATTTCTACTCCCATTGTTTGCAATGAGATTAGAAGCATTACTGGCTTTAATGTTGGCCCTATATCACATTCTGAAGTTGCTTTGACTATCTCTAAATTAAAACTGCATAAATCCCCAGGGGTGGATGAAATTACCATTGAAATGCTTATAGCTGGGATCATTTGTGTTGTCACATGGCTGATTGAAATTTTGATTATTTTTCATGATAAAGGTGTTGTTCCTAAGGATTTTATTAGAGCTATTATTGTCCCAATTTAAAAAAAAACGTGATTGCAGTTATTGTGATAATTATAGGGGAATTAGTTTACTATCTGTTCCAAGTATAGTTCTTTGCATGATTATACTTAATAGAATTAAGAATTTGGTTGATGGATAACTGCGTGGTGAGCAGTGTGGATTTATAAGTAGTAGGGGATATATTGATCAAATATTTTCACTTAGGAGGAAAATTCTTGAGAAATGTTTATAGTTTCAGAAATCTGTGGTTACTAGTTTTATAGATTTCAAAAAAGATTTGATCCTGTTGATCAACTTAATTTGTAGTTGATCTTTTGATCATATGGAATACCCGACTAGTGTAATGAAAGTTTGCTATAATAACACTGAGTCATGTGTGAGAGTTGGCAAGGCCTGTAGCAATTTGTTTAATATTGCTAGTGGATTAGACAAGGGTGCATTTTGTTCCCTTTCTCTTTCATTTAGTTATTAATTATATAATGCTAAATTCTTTGCAATGGAAAGATTTTTGGCCTTAAATGGTCTACAGATTTCAAAATTTCTGATTTAGATTATGCAGATGATTTGGCCTCATTGGCTAATGGTGTTGATGAGATGAATTCTTTCATTTGGGCCCTTGATGAGACTGGTAATAGGGTAGGTTTGGTGATAAAGAAAAAACTGAAGTAATGAAAATTGGTCAGGCAGATGGTGCTCCAGTTGCTGCACTCTTGAGCAAGCGTATCAGTTTAATTATCATGGGAGCTATGTAACAGATACTGGTGATGTGTGGCACGAGATAAATAGAAGAATAGGGATTGCTGCCAGGATTTTTAAGAATCTAGGGAGAGTGTGGAGAAACAGGTGTGTACACTTAAAGACTAAAATTAGGCTGTATAATAGCTTGGTTCTTTGTAAAGTTAGTTATGGTAGCAAAACATGGACACTTTGTAAGCAGGATAACAAAAAACTTGATGACTTTGATTCTAGATGTTTACACAGTATCTTAGGCATTAGGTGGTTTGACTTTGTAAGTAATGATGAGGTTAGAAGAAGTCATCAACCTCCTTTGAGTAGCATATTGTGCAGAGAGAAACTGCATTGGTTTGGCCATGTTGCCCATATGCATAGCTGCAGATTAGCAAACAGGATTATGAACAGTGTGCCTAAGGGTTTCAGAAAAAGGGGGATCTAGGATGCGATGGGCAGACTATGTCAATCAGGAGCTTTCTAGAATTGCCATAGAATGGCCAAATTCAGCAGCTCAGAGCTGACACATCTGGAGAGGAAAATTAGTTTGTTGAACCACCCACCTGCCTGCCTGTCTCAGGGCCAAAATGGGTTATAATGATAAGTGACTTCATTTTAAGAAACACTTGCTGAGACGATAGATCAATACAAGTAGAAGTGAAAACTTTGCACATGTAACATTTGTTTAATAAGAACTAAACATTAATGGATACAATTCAAAAGAGCACAAATTTCTTTTATGGATATAATAGCATGCTATTTCCCTTAGCATGCAATTTCTCAGTTTCTATTAGATTGCATGATAATTAATCTAATAGAACACTGTTGAACCAGCAGTAAAGACAAATTTTATTAAACATATTTTTAGTAATATTTGAGAGAACTTTAAAATGACATTTGCACTTAACCCAATCAGTTTGATTAGGATCATGCTCAGATTTATATCTCCTTCATTGTTGTTGACAGGTCCAAGACTACATTAATAGAGAGTTTTTGAATCTGAAAGTGACCATTAATACTTCTTACTGTATTGCTGATATCTGTCAATTGAATTGCTCAAGATTCATGATGCAGAAATAGGGAAAAAAAATATTTCAACAGCTATGTGAAAAAACAAAAAAAAAAAGCCATTTTATTTTTATGGAATGGCCTAATGTAACATGAATTACAAAGTTAATTTTGTGACATTATGACTACATAGCAACACAAAACAAATATTGTGTTCAAACATATTAATACTTGGAAATACTGTTTTACTTTCTTTTTTGTTAAAATATATTATAATCAGTGGTGTGCCTTCGGAGCATGCAAAATGGTATATACTAACTTTTCTTCAGTTAAATAATAAAAATAGCGGACAAAAAATTACTAAAGAAAACTGGTGAGGTTTCAGTTATTAAAATACAAAACAATAATCAATGCTGATGTTAATAGAAAAAAGAAGTTTCACCCATTGAAGTTTATCTTGCATGTGCATGCTCTGCCAGCTCTGACCTTGAAGCTTACAATAGAATGAAATGAATTCTTTAGACTCACTTGCTCCTCTCTTTACAGATGATAACCAGGCAAAGAAGCTAGCAAAAGCATATGCATTTATAACAGCTACAGTAGCGCTAGTTTTTTAGAGTAACCTTTGGATAAAGTATTCTTCTCTTTTTGCCTGGCATTTATCTAAACTGTTATTTTTTTTCCTGTTCAAAGTTGTTGTCCTCTCTCTTTTCGCTTATTTTTCCTTTGCTAATCTCAATAACCTGTCTGTATAAAAGTTGGAGGATATAGATTGATATACAGAGGCTGAATTAGAACAATGTGTTAGATTAGACAATCATAATCTAGTCACAGATCATTTTCCATGCTGTAACTGGCATAGTGGTTAGGCAGCTAGAGACTGTTCCAGCAAGGCAAACTTTGTGTGTTGTGTTAGCTCTAACTAAGGCAGTGGTCAGCAGTGACTTCGGTCGTAGTAGGGCATGTCCTTGTATGAGAAGGCCTGTAAAAGCTAGGAATAGCTTCTAGGATTCTTCTCTGTCCTATATGTCGCAAATAAAAAAAAATTGCTGAATTATGCATTTATGCATGCAAATATTAGAAGTTTAGGAGCAAATTTCAATGATTTATTAGTTATGAATAAAGATTTTCATTGTCAAATTGATGTGTTAATTAAAATATGAGTTAATGATGAAGAAATAGAACTCACTGAAGTGATAGTCACAATTAATATTTGTTAAGGAGGCAAGTGTGAAAAGACCACCAGAAAGAAAAGACCATCCTGGAAGTCTAAGTTCGAGTCTATGAGGAGGATTGGTGATTTTTTTCGCACTTGCCTTCTTATCAAATATTATTAAAGATAAGACATCATAAATTCCAAGACTGATGGTTCCACATTATAAATGTAGACAATGTAGTAAATCTGAAGGTATTGTAGGGCATATTAAAAATACAAAATTTTGTTTCCATGATTGTAAATATGATTACCGCAGAAAACTTAAATTTACATGATAATTAATCTGGCTTGTATATTTGCTACATATAGAGATCATGATTATGCATTTCCTAATGACTACACATTTTACATTTATCCCCCCCTCCCCAACACACACACACACACCTCCTTTGCTCTTTCATGTACTTTCCTTTATTCACTTTAAGTTGTACGCAAATCATTTTAACTCAAAATATCATGACTTATCACAACATTGTCTTTGTATCTTCCTAGGCAATTTGATTCAATTTGTCCAAATATATTTCAAGATATGTGCAGTTTATTGATCTGTGTTGTCATTAATTTTATCCAAACATTTTGCAATATTTCCATACATAAATGAAAGAAATGTTTTTACTGATAGGTGAAAACTGAATCATTCAACAAGTAAACACTTCTTACAATACAGTACAAACCATAACACTACTGTACCAACAAGATCTGATTACTGATATTCACTATTAATTTTCAAATTTCATTAATTGCATTGAAACGTTTTTTTCAAAGGAGAATGATGGTGCTGTTAAATATTCCAGCTGTCACATTTCTATAAATACAGAACAAATATTGATAAAACTCAAAATTTAGATAAACTACTTGATTTAGGTATTTACTTTCATCTTATTCCAGTTTCTTATTTGGTTTTTCATCAGCATAATATGAGAATTCTCCAATTTTCTGCAAAACAAGTGTATTTTGTGGTGCACAAACTCCTGATACTAACTGGTCAGAGTAATGGGAGCAAAAATCAGCAACTTCTTGGGCCATTTTCATCTCTTTTACTTAGGTTAGACAAAAACATAGAAGCAGGCCCTTGCTCACTTTAAGAGCACATACTGACTATTTCAAAATGCCTGGCCACCTGAGAAATTAACAGAAACATATATCCATTTTCAAATAAATACAATGGGACTATTAAAAAAAACTCTCATATTATAGCATGTCTTTAATATTTATGCATTTAATGAAGGTCATTATATGTATTGTGGTGTTTTTACAATCAAGCAGCCACTTGCCACAAAAGTCTGACAGGAGTCCATTGTTATAATAAGCCACAGAAGTGATCTGTAGGGAAGGCAAGATAACAGAAAAAACACTCACAAAAGAAACATCCATACCTTATCTAGAGCTTGATAAGCAGCCAACCACTTGGACACAAGGATGGTCAATGTGGCATTACCACCATAAAATACACTAATCAGTTAATTCATTTTATAATTATTGCATTTCCATTATTAGTTGGACACAAATTATTTAAAGAATGTGTTACAAATAAACGACAATGTCTGAAGATTAAACTGTAGCGTTTTATATCACGAGTTGATTAATTCCATAATATTTTGGCAATTCAAACCTCAAACAGTACTTATGGACATCATTATCAAGTTTAGGAGAAATTGTCTTAGGACAGATGAGATGCAAAGTAAGCATTGATTAATTATATGGCACAGACTTAAATTGTGTCTTGAAAGCAATAAGTTTACCGCATTAAATAGAGATCTCCATTGGCAGTAGAGCACCTGACATGTCATCACATCAAGGATTTAGATTCCACCTAGCTAAAGACAATTTTCCCTCAAAATCTGATAAGGATGTGTGTGAACCAGGGGTGGCTCATTCATTAGGCCACCTGGTGTACTGCCCCACCAAAAAATTTAAAATTTAGATTCACTATTTGTCATATATAAACCAACATAATTTTTTTTACTCATTTTTTAATCATTGTTTGCTGTGTCATGTAGGCAATCACAGCATTTACTTTGTGCACCAGGGCTATTTCGGTTACTTTCATATTGTCAATACAAATTTTAACACTGTGGCTATTATCAGGAATCTTAGCATTATCTATTATAGTGATGACACAAATGCACATGTTGAAATATAATAGAGCTGAACTGCAGGAGCCAGATCACTACTTTGCAGTGGCCTGTGACACTTGATTGGCTGATTCTACCATGGGACCAGTAGTTGAAATTTCTGTTACTTAGTGAAAATCTTCATTTGACTGTGGCAGGCTCAACAAGCCTAAACTTTCCTGACAAGATGTTTTTGAATTGGGTTAGATATCGTAATCTTTTTTTACCTGTAAATGGTAGCTAGGCGTAAACTGGAAGGAGAGCTGTGTACCAATCCCTAGTGATGATGCACAGAACCGGCCAGGTCTAGCACCTAATGTCCGACCCCGCCTTCTCGTGGTGCAGGCCGTTGGTACCTTTCAAAAGAGATATTCTCTTTTGGAAGGGAACGGAAGGGGAGGGCTGCCAGTTCAGTATGGCCTGCTGATCTGGTCATCTACGGCCACTTTTTTCTTTTTTGTCAACCCTGCTGAGGAGTGGTCAACTTCACAGGGTCCTGGTGCTGACCATTTACACCTACTAGACTGGACTTGTTTATGGATTTGAGCTTGATTATGGATCCTGGACTTGCTGCACTGGTGGGCCTCTGTTGAGGGAGAGTCTGCCGCTGTGTTTTCTGTTTGCTTCTGGGTTGCCAGCTCTAAGTGAACAGAGGCATGGGATACCTTATATCAGCTGGTGGATAATCCTAATCAGAGGCCATCGCAGGTACCTGAACCTTACTTAGCTAGTTGGGCATCGTCAAGCCTAAACTGGAGTAATGCGTCTCAGGCAGGCCATGTGGCTCTTGAAAAAGTCCACTTGAAAAGGTGGTGCCTGAAGTTCCTACCAGCATCGGTGACTTCAGCCTTTAGCGGAGGAGGAACGGGTCTTTGCCCCATGCCTGCGATCAGGGAGCTGTTTGATATTGTTGGCCCTACCAATCTCAATAAACCTAATTTCTTTAAAAAACCTACTAATCATTTTCTTTCTGCAGGAACGTGGAACGTGAGGACATTACATAGAGATTATTCTCTTCATGTCCTCATGCAGGAATTCCAGTGCCATAACCTAGATATTCTAGGCTTGCAAGAGACCAGATGGACAGGTAAAGGTGAGATACTTAAAAATAACTTTAAATTTCTCTTTACAGGGAGGGAGGATGGAAAGCATCACCAAGGCGTGGGTCTGCTGCTCAGCAGACATGCTAGTGATGCTCTTCTAGGATATGAGTGCATTAATGAAAGGTTTCTTACAGCAAAATTTCAGACAAGCATTAAAAACTTGAATGTTATCTGCTGTTATGCCCCCACTGAGGATGCTGATGAGGATGAGAAGGATAGGTTTTACGGACAACTTCAGGACATTTTGAATTCTGTCAAGAAAGGAGATATTACCCTTGTTCTTGGTGACTTCAATGCCAAATTTGGTACCGACTCACCTTTGGGGAGGAGTAATAGGTCCTTTTGGTATTGGTAGCTGCAAGGGCAATGGGCAACGTCTCCTACAGGTAAGTAAACTCAATGGTTTCAGAATAACTAACACATATTACAAACACCGTGACATACATAAATACACATGGGTTTCACCTGATGGGCTGCATAGGAATATGATTGATTATATATTAATTAACAGCAAATGGGCTAGTTCTGTTAGAAATACCAGGGCATATAGGGGAGCTGAAATTGGATCTGATCATTACCTTGTTAAAAGTGTCTTGCAACTTAAACTTAAAAAGTGTTGTGCTAGAGTTAAAAAATTTACCTTTAATACTGAAGCTCTGAATGACCCAGTTATAGCTAAAACTTACCATGATAGGTTACTTAGTCATTATGACAGTCATGGTTTGCTTAATACTGAAGTTGAGGAAGAATGGGGCCATTTTAAACAGGCTTTTTTGGAAACTAACAGTACTCTTTTAGGAAAAAAGGTGCAGAGGAGGCAGAATTATTTAAGTGACAAGGCAATTGAGCTTATTTCAGAAAGAAGGAATTGCAGGAATGTCCTTAATCAGTACCCTACTAGTCCTAATAGAAAGCATTACAAAGAACTTAATAAACGTGTAAAGTATCAGTTAGCTACTGATAAAAATCTTTGGCTTGATGGCCTGGCTGACAAAGCTGAGGAAGCAGTTAGGCAGCACAACAGCAGAGAGCTGTACCAGATAGTTAATGTTTTGTGTGGTAGAAAACTGACAGGCATACAAGGATTGAAGGATAAACAAGGTAAGGTTATAGAAGGTGAGGATTCTCTCATGGCTAGGTGGGCTGAGCATTTCAGTGATGTTCTAAACAATGTGGTTAGTTCTACTCCCATTGTTTGTAATGATGATAGATGCATTGGCAGCTTTAATGTTGGCCCTATAACACAATCTGAAGTTAGTTTGGCTATCTCTAAACTGAAACTTCATAAATCCCCAGGGGTAGATGAAATTACTACAGAAATGCTCAGAGCTGGGAATGTTTTGGTTATCACTTGGATGACTGAAATTTTGAATAACTTTTATGATAAAGGCATGGTTCCTAAAGATTTTACCAGAGCTATTATTATCCCTATTTTCAAAAAAGGTGATCGCAGTTCTTGTGATAACTATAGGGGTATCAGCCTACTCTCTGTTCCAGGTAAAGTTCTTTCCATGATTGTGCTTAATAGAATTAAGGATCTGGTTGACAGGCAATTGCGTGATGAGCAATGTGGATTCAGTAGTGGTAGGGGATGTGTGGATCAGATATTTTCACTTAGGCAGATTCTTGAGAAATGTTTAGAGTTTCAGAAACCTTTGGTTGCTGGCTTTGTTGATTTCAAAAAGGCTTTCGACTCTGTTGTCATAATTTGACAACAGACTCTGATCGTCATAATTTGTGGTTGATTGTGAGATCATATGGTATACCAGACAAGTTAGTTAACATAATGAAAGCTCTCTATAATAACACTGAGTCATGTGTGAGAGTTGGTAAGTCTTGTAGCAATTGGTTTAGCATTGCTTCTGGTGTTCGACAAGGGTGCATTTTGTCTCCTTTTCTCTTTAGTTTGGTTGTTGATTATGTTATGCGAAATTCACTTCGAGGGAAAGATTTTGGCCTTAAATTGGCTGGAGATACGAAAATTTCTGATTTAGATTATGCTGATGATTTAGCCCTTTTGGCAAATGATGTTGATGAGATGAACTCTTTCATTCGAGCTGTTGATGAGACTGGTAGTAGAGTAGGTTTGGTTATAAACAGAGAGAAAACTAAAGTGATGAAAATTGGTCAGGCAGGTTGTGATTCAGTTAATCTGAATGGTTGTAGTCTTGAGCAGGTGTCACAGTTTAATTACCTGGGAGCTATGTAACTGATACTGGTGATGTGCGGCATGAGATTAACAGACGAATAGGTATTGCTGCCGGGACTTTTAAGAATCTATGGAGATTGTGGAGAAATAGGCGTATACACCTAAAGACTAAAATTAGACTGTATAATAGTTTGGTTCTTTCTAGGGTTAGTTATGGTAGTGAAACTTGGACGCTGTGTAAACAAGATAACAGGAAACTAGATGCTTTTGATTCTAGATGCTTACGCAGTATCTTGGGTATTAGGTGGTTTAACTTTGTAACTAATGATGAGGTTAGGCAAAGGAGTCTGCAACCTCCTTTAAGCAGCATATTGTGCAGAGAGAGAGACTGCTGGTTTGGCCATGTTGCCCGTATGGATAATTATAGATTGGCGAATAGGGTTATGACATAGAGGCTTCAGAAGAGACTTCAGTGTGCCTAGAGGCTTCATAGAGGCTTCAGTGTGCCTAGAGGCTTCAGAAGGAGGGGGAGACCTAGGATGCGGTGGGCAGACAATGTCAAACAGGACCTTGTTAGAATTGGTGTGCAGTGGCCGGATGCAGCAGATGTAGCTCAGGACAGATATGCTTGGAGAATTAAACTGCGTGGTCTGGTTGGACCTCCATAGCCCATGGCTGCTTGAGGATGATGATGTAGAATTTAAGAACATTTGGTATGAAAAAAAAAAATGTGATGAACATAAGGTCTACAATAGAATGGTAATATTATAAGATAGCATCTCATCAACAATACATAGCTCAGTCGGCTTAATGCATTGTCTCTTTTGACTTGCAATATACTCTTTGATTTGATCCCAGGTGTTATCATAGTTTTTTCTTATCAGTTTTTCATAATTCATTTTATAACCATGCCATTTTTATACAATTCATTGTAAAATAAATTAATATATGTAATAAAATATATATAGTAATATATAATAAATTAATATTATAGATGAACCATAACCAAAATAAGCAATTTTTGCAAATGATAATTTATGAGAATTCAGTTTAAAATGATAAATATAAATTTATAATTGGAACAGAGTCAAAAAAGTAGTAAACCAATGTATTAGACATAATATTCAAGAATAGCTTTTGAAATATCACTACAATGGAGAGTAAAAATACACACACACATACATTTATATAGGTAATTATTACTGTGGAGGGACAAAACACTGAATTGAAGTAGAAAGGGCAAGAATAGCATTTCAAGTTTTCTCCAAAACGTCTTCTTAAAAAATGCATTTTTAGAATAGCTGAAATTAAAAAAGATAATACTTATTACAAAACATCTTTTCAGTCCTATTGAATATTAGGCATCTCCTCAATTTTTTTTACAACATCAGGGCCCTTCCTGTAGTAATCAAAGTGTCCCACCAAAAATTTTAGTTACGAGCCACCAATGCTATGAAGAAATTATTTTTTAAATTTAAGTTGTTAAAATTGTGCATATTTCGCATATTTTTCAAAACCTTTAAACACCTCTAAAATGAAGTGGGAAATGTTACAGTGCAATGACTGTATAGCTTTGACTGCATCACTAGGCCCCCACCCTTTATTATCTTCTAGATCCATACCTGTCTGTGAATGACTATTTCAAGTTTAAATTGTAGCTTTTAGCTCATTAAGGATGGGGTCATACATGTATTATTTCAGGGAGACTGTTGAGGCCTGGTGCCATACTCTTGTTTTTAGTTGCACTTTGGTGGTCCTACTGCTGTAAAAATTTTAATGGATATATGTTTTTGCAGGTTGGCTGTCATACATATATGTGATTCCTCTCTCATTACTTGGCTGTGTCATACATGTACATTTTTTCCCCATCTCATTCCCTGACCATATGTCATACTTTTATGTCTAGTGTTTGCTTATCAGAGGCTGAATGCCGTACACTTTGCGTAATAATACTTTTGAATTATAGAGTCATTTTTGTGAGAAATGTGATGAAGAAAATTATATTTATTACCAGAGAAAAATACAGTACATAAATGGAATGGAATGTAATTCATGCAAAAGGAATATTTAAAAAAATATATGTAATTCAAACATAACAATAATTCATTTACACTTTTATAGGCATAAATTTAGTACGAAATTTTTGAAAGCATAAACACATAATGCATTGTGTGATTAATCAGCTGATACTGAGCAGTGTATAAGCATTTTTCTGTGCTAGGTCATCCAGCCAGTTGTGTACTTCCTGCACCCATCCTAAATGGGTTAACTTATATTACATTTTTTTTAATCATAGTATATACACCACAATTGGACAAATCATGTCAGTTCACTTTGAAAATTTAATGCTCTTACCTGATGTTCTCTTCTTTTACCAGATATTCTTTTAACAATGTATCTTTAGTATAACTTATATCAGGACACTTTCCTACAACTTCTGCCATAAAATATCCTAAAAAAAAGTTATCCAATTTTCAGTCCAAAATAACAGATCCACCAAAAATCATTAAAATACTTATAAACTCTAACATACTGTTATCCTTAACCAATTAATAGTCAAGAAATCAAAAGATGTGAAAAAATTATCTCTTTAAAATGCATTGGTTTTCCCACTAGTTGAGCTAAAGCACAAGCAATTTTATTGCATTGCATTTCAGCCAGTGAAGAGCATGCGCAAGCCAAGGCCACCTAGAGAGATGGAGCTTTAAGTGGTCCTGTTCAAGTGTATTGCTCTAGTATCAATCAGCAATAAAAGAGAGTTTAAATCTGTTAACCCCCCCCCCCCATTCCTGTTCAAGGAATGGAAGGGATCATAAAATGACTGAAAGGGACAAAGGGGGAGATAAAAGAAAAATGCTTTCTAAAAAGAAATGGAACTGTAAATGGTAGCTAGGTAATCACTGGAAGGAGAGCTATGCACCAATCACCTGTGATGATGGATAGAACTGGTCAGGCCTAGCACCTACTGTTCGACCCCCTTCTCGTGCTGCAGGCTGTTAGTACCTTTCAAAAAAGATACTTTTTTTGTGGAAATGAACGGAAGGGGAGGGTTGCCAGATTAGTGTGGCCTACTGATCTGGACAACTCCAGTTACTTTTCTTTCTTTTCTATCCTGCTGAGGAGTGGTCAACCACACAGGGTCCTGGTGCTGACCATATAAACCTACCAGACTGGACTGGAATTCTTCAAGCTTGTTTAGTTGGTTTTCCACTGAGATGACTTCCCTAAATTAAGACATGATTTTACCCCACTTCATCTTTTTCAATAAAAAAAAATGGCAGCTTTGAAAAAAGCACAGTTTGGATTGGTCAACCAATTTGGAGATTTTTTTTGTTTTTGGAGGAGAATTGTAATTTCCTTCCAAGACAGCAGCTTTTCTATTGAATTGTACATGCTCAAGAGAATGATTGTCATGGACTAATTAACTTCCAGAGTCCAAGATGACTATAGATATTGACAGAATCTAAAATGAGAAACCCAAGACTTCTATGTTCGTTTTTTGTACAACAAAAAGATTTTATTTTTTAAAGATAAAATTGTCTCATATACATCCTTTAAAAATATGTAATTCAAGTTTGAAAACAATACTTTCCTTTTCCATTTGATGCACATTTTATTAAACTAAAATGTAAATAATTTGCTAAAGCCATTTCATTGCTATTTCTTAAAAGAGCTATACGGTATTGCCAATTTGTTTTTTTTAATGTTGCTCTATGCTGAAACAACCCCCTATTTAAGCTCACAAGTTTGATTTGAATTATTATCACCGAATTTTTCCTTAAAGTTTAAAAAAACTTCTGAAAATTAGCAAAAAACTGCTACTTTTGAAAACAAAAGATTTTGGAATTATGAAGTGCTATTTTTTTTATTTTTTTTTTCCATTTAACACTCTTTTCTGCCTGAAACCAATTTTAGTACTCCTAGAATTATTTTTATCATTTATCCCAGTATTCTATGCATCATTATTGCTCCTCAAATTGAAACTATAACTAAAAGAGAGATTTCATAGCCAGAGCTTCTTCAAGGCTGGCTGCAGGGCATATGGTGTTGCAGGAGAAGAGGAAGTTACAGGTGTTAGTAATTGTTTGCTCAATGTGCGCAAGTCTTCTGCAAAGTGGCTGCATGATAATAGTTTATATGGTTAAGTCCACATATTTCCTCTCCTCACACTGGATATCATCTCCCTTCATAAAGATAGCATTTTATTTTCATAATTAAACCTTAGTTTTAATTTCTGTAGATTTATTTTACTTCCATAAAATTACCAATCTTTTGGGTCAAATGATTATTATCGAATTTTTACAGTTATACTACATCAGATGGCCAACTTACAACTTATTGCTGTGGATATTTGATATAACATCACATTAGGTAATATGTTAATTTTTCTTTCAATATTTCATTTTCCAGTAAAAACTTTGATCTCGCATCGTTTCTGGAAAGTGAATGAGGTTCTGGATATGGAAGCAATGACTTCCTTGACATGGAAATCAGTCTTCATGTGGTGGAGCAATTTTGGCAAGTGTTTTTAAACCCCATCCCCCAAAACTGGGGGTGTTTACTCTCCCATTGGCAATATATATATATTTTAAGTGTTTTTAAGTTTATATTGAATAGCCCACTTAGCCAAGATCCTCAAAATTCAACTTTTTTTTTTATTTTGTTTTTATTTGTGACATATAGGAGAGAGAGCAATGTGGATTCAGAAGTGGTAGGGGATGTGTAGATCAGATATTTTCACTTAGGCAGATTCTTGAGAAATGTTTAGAGTTTCAGAAACCTTTGGTTGCTAGCTTTGTTGATTTCAAAAAGGCTTTCGACTCGGCTGATCGTCATAATTTGTGGTTGATTGTGAGATCATATGGTATACCAGACAAGTTAGTTAACATAATGAAAGCTCTCTATAATAACACTGAGTCATGTGTGAGGGTTGGTAAGTCTTGTAGCAATTGGTTTAGCATTACTTCTGGTGTTCGACAAGGGTGCATTTTGTCTCCTTTTCTCTTTAGTTTGGTTGTTGATTATGTTATGCGAAATTCACTTCAAGGGAAAGCTTTTGGCCTTAAATGGGCTGGAGATACGAAAATTTCTGATTTAGATTATGCTGATGATTTAGCCCTTTTGGCAAATGATGTTGATGAGATGAACTCTTTCATTCGAACTGTTGATGAGACTGGTAGTACAGTAGGTTTGGTTATAATAAATAAAAAATAAATACCCCCTCAAGCAGCTGCTTGCCACAGAGGTCTGACAGGAGCCTGTCAGTTTATATGCCACAGTAGGAGATCTGAGAGGATGGCAGGACCTCAGCAAAAAAACGACACACACATCCATGCCTAATCAACAGAAAGAAAACTAAAGTGATGAAAATTGGTCAGGCAGGTTGTGATTCAGTTAATCTGAATGGTTGCAGTCTTGAGCAGGTGTCACAGTTTAATTACCTTGGGAGCTGCGTAACTGATACTGGTGATGTGCGGCATGAGATTAACAGACGAATAGGTATTGCTGCCGGGACTTTTAAGAATCTATGGAGATTGTGGAGAAATAGGCGTATACACCTAAAGACTAAAATTAGACTGTATAATAGTTTGATTCTTTCTAGGGTTAGTTATGGTAGTGAAACTTGGACGCTGTGTAAACAAGATAACAGGAAACTAGATGCTTTTGATTCTAGATGCTTACGCAGTATCTTGGGTATTAGGTGGTTTAACTTTGTAACTAATGATGAGGTTAGGCAAAGGAGTCTGCAACCTCCTTTAAGCAGCATATTGTGCAGAGAGAGACTCCGCTGGTTTGGCCATGTTGCCCGTATGGATAATTATAGATTGGCGAATAGGGTTATGAACAGTGTGCCTAGAGGCCTCAGAAGGAGGGGGAGACCGAGGATGCGGTGGGCAGACAATGTCAAACAGGACCTTGTTAGAATTGGTGTACAGTGGCCGGATGCAGCAGATGTAGCTCAGGACAGATATGCTTGGAGAATTAAACTGCGCGGTCTGGTTGGACCTCCGTAGCCCATGGCTGCTTAAGGATGATGATGAGGACAGAGAAGAATCCTAGAAGCTACTCCTAGCTAATAGTTAGTAAAAAAGATAGCTACGAATGTGTTCCTCTATTTAATAAACAGGACAGAAAATAACATTAATGTGAGCAGTCCAAGTCACCTTGTACACTGGCACATGTTTTAAAATATACCACACTGAAAAGAATCACATTTCAAGCAAATATTACAGTATTTGGGAAGAAATGTCCTTAAAATAATGTTCTCTGTCATTGAGAAACAAAATTTTGAAGTTTATCCTTCAAACTATTTGCATATTAAAAAGTTTTTAGGAGCAAACTCAAAAACTTTGTGGAGCAAGGACAGCAGTCTTCCATGAAGTGACACTATGTGGTGACAACAGTTGTCCTCGTTAAAAAGAAAACTGGTGATTTCAGATTTTGTGTGGACTACCGAAAACTAAACACTGTCACAATCCCCAATAGATATCCACTACCTATTATTCAGAATTTACTGACACAACTGGCTGGCAAGAAATTTATTAGCACTCATAATAAATAGCCACTTTAGCGTCGATTTAAATTTTAGAGGAAAAATTACGAACCCACGACCGCCGGATAACATGTCAGGTGCTCTGGACCACTGAGCTACTGGCCGTCTTGAGCCCGGTGGTCCAGAGCATCTGACATGTTATCAGGAGGTCATGGGTTCATATCCCACCCAGCTCAAGACAATTTTTCCTCTAAAATTTAAATCGACGCTAAAGTGCCTATTTATTATGAGTTGATTTTAAATACGTCGAGCTTATTTCATTAATTATTTATAATTTATTAGCACACTAGATTTGTCTTCAGGATATTGGCAGGTGTCTGTATATCCACCAGACTGGCCCAAAACAGGTTTCCTCATAAAAGATGGATTATTTCAGTTCTGTTGTTTACTGTTTGGCTTATCCAGAACACCTGCCATGTTTCAACATCTTATGTCCATGGTTCTGCGTGATCTGAAAGGAAAAATTTGTGAAGTCTATTTAGATGATATAGTTATTTTCTCCACTGATTTTTCTGAGCATCTGCGTGATTTAGATTTGGTTTTTTCTCAAGGTTAAGAGAAGCTGGGCTCACCATAAAATTATCTAAATGCGCATTTCTCTGAGATGTTCAATACTTCAGTTTTATGCAGATGGAGTAAGAACATTACCTAATAGGATTGGATTGTTTTATCTCTGAGCGGCATTTTTTTGCACACCATGGGCTAAATGGCCAGGCCACGAGGACCCCGAAGGCTCAGAGAAGGTTGGGGGAGGGGACCCACTGGAACAGCTGTTGGGAGACAGATGGTAGCCTCCCGTCAAGGCCATGCAGCGTGTTCTTTAACGTGCACAGGGTATGGCTCTCCCGCACACGGGGCCACAGCTTAACATCCCATCCAACGGACGGCGGCCTTTCCAAGCCCATCGGTGTCCCCTACTGACCGTGGGCAGAGCGAGGAATTTTGCGGAGATAAATCTCAACGCTGACCCAGCTGGGACTCAAACCTGGGAACTACAGATTACGAGCCTGGCACGCTACCGACAGACACCACCCGCCCCAAGAACATTACCTAATAAGGCCGAAGCCATAGAATGATTTCCCACACCGCACAATTCAAAGCAACTCATTTCTAGGAATGTGTAGCTGGTACCGACAATTTGCAATAAAATTTTGCTAACAACAATTACAGTAGAGGTACACAATGCAGTAATTAAAGTAATTTAATTCTCTATGACACTGTTAAATTTTTTAAGCACTTCGACACATGGACTATGCTATCAAGTATCAAAATTATTCAAGAGAGATTTATGTACCATGCCATAGAGGATGGGAAGTAACAGGAGCTCTTGGAATGCTTTTGGCGAGAAATTTAAAATTTGACTTTCTTGCTGGCAAGTGACGTCTCAGTGGAGATTAAAATAATGATGATGGCTGCCACTGGTCTACCTGCATTGGCAAATGAAATAACCATTTATACTTTTGATAGCACAGAGCACTTAAAAAGTTTTAGATCCACAACGCGCGTTTTGCACCATTGCTATCGGCGCTTCATCAGGTGGGAAGTGAGGAACTTAATGCAGGAGAGGCAGTTAGTTGGTGAGCACAGGGGAGGGGTGGGGTGCTATAAAATGACATGTCAGTGGTTCAGCACCAAGGATTGGAGTGGTCGGCGGAAGTGTGGGTGGCGGTAATGCGATCTGCATATAACGGAGGTTGGGAGAGGGTGTGGGATTATGGGAAATCACCAAGATCTGTGTATGTTGAGAGAAGCATTACTATTTGTGGATATAAATTCATATTTTTAATGAGTGGGATACTTTTAGTGAATTAATAAATTTCATAAACTGAAAGTTGGGGTTAAGTTAATTTATGTTATTGGGGGTCTGAATAATGGTTTTCTTATTGGTATTACTATTGGGAGTGTGTGTTTTACCTCTGAGCAGCACTTTTTTTGCACACCATGAGCTAAATGGCCAGGCCACAAGGACCCTGAAAGCTCAGAGAAGGTTGGGGGAAGGACCCACTGGAATGGCTGTTGGGAGACATATGGTAACCTCCCGCCAAGGCCATCCAGTGTGTTCTTTAATGTGAACAGGGTATGTCTCTCCATCACATGGGGCCATGGCTTAATGTCCCATCAGATGAACAGTGGCCTTTCCAAGCCCATCGATGTCCCCTACTGACCATGGGCAGGACGAGGAGTATTGCAGAGATAAGTCTCAACGCTGACCCAGCTGGGACTCGAACCAGAACTGCAGATTACGAGCCTGGCGCGCTACCGACTGAGCTACCCCCGCACTGATTTTTAGGAGATATTATGAAGGTGTTCTAAAGGGTTAGGTGGGTGTGCAATATTGCAAGTGGCAAATGGGGATCAGCGATAAGAGAGGATAGTGTTTAAGGGTGTGTGGAATTTCTGAGGTGTATGTTATATCCCCTAAGTATCAGACGCCATGCTGGGGGGAGGGGGACAACATCTGTTGCAGAGTTCGGTCAGTTTTACGTTAATGAGGATATTTTCTGTGACGGCTAGTTGGAATTTGGTACGTGGGGATACTAGAATTTTAGCAGTGTGAAAATCAGTGGGCGGATTCTTTTTGCCGATTGCTTGAGGTAGTGCGGATTTTCGTAGTTTATTTAAGATGTCATATTTATGCTCTTTAAGTTGGACGTTAAATGGGCGTGAGGTTTTACCTATGTATTTGTCTTTGGGAAAGATTTTACCTGTGGGGTCATTGAGTTGGATGTAGTGCACTCCTCCAGAGCTGGGTATATAGTTGAGATCGTTTCGAATGAGTTTGGATATAGTATGAGACATTTTAATTGAGACCTTATAATGGAAAGGTTTTAGGTTATTTTTAACAGAGTATGTGAAATTATTATTTATGTATGGTAGGGCTATTGTGTATTTTTGCGTTTCTTTGGGATTGTTTGCATTTGATTTGTTTGTGAATTTTGTTGATGGTGTATGAGGTACATATATCTGCCCTGTTCAGCAAGTTCAAAAATGTATTTTATTTCGTTGTTGAGTGCTTCTTGCGTATTGCAGTATTTATAGGCTCTGGTAAAGTGTGAATAGAAGTTTGATAATTTGTAGTTGTTTGGGTGGGCGGAGGTGCTAGTTATTATGTTAGGTATGAATGTAGGTTTTCTGTATACAGATGTGTATAATTTAGTGGAGGTACGGTGTAAGTTGAATTTACACTTTATGTGAATTATGCTGAAAGTAAAAATGGTTCTGCTAGACACCTGTTTGCAACACAGCATTTCATACATTAAAAGATGTATTGTGTCATGCTCCCCTATTGGCCTTGCCACAGTCATGCAAACCTTTCAAGATTTACACTGATGCTTCAGATGTTGGTCTAGGTGCTATGCTTAACCAAATAAAATTAAAAAAAATAATAAATACCCTCTCAAGCAGCTGCTTGCCACAGAGGTCTGCCAGGAGCCTGTCAGTTTATATGCCATGTAGAAGGTCTGAGAGGATGGCAGGACCTCAGCAGAAAAATGACACATACATCCATGCCTTACCTGGGGCTCGAACCCAGGTCCCTTAGATCAGTAGCCAAGCGTGCTAACCACTCAGCCATGGGATGGCTCTTAGCCAAATACAGGATGACAATTGTGAACATATCATATATGCCACTCGTAGTTTGAGTCACACGGAAAGAAATTATGCAGTGACTGAAAAAGGATGTCTAAGCATAATATGGGCTCTAGAAAAATTTAAAGTGCAATTAGACATGTCCAACATTACTATTTTTATTGACCATGATGCTTTACAATGGTTGCAGACATCCACCAATTTAACGAGTCATCTATAATGCACTGGGCATTACACCTACAAGAATTCAATTTCAAGGATGAGCACCGAAAGGGAAGTGCACATCAGCTACCAGATGCATTATCCCATATGGCCAGCAGAATTTACACCAGAGCTGTAGGACAAGCCTTTTGCTCCCTTTCTCGCCACAATAGTTCCCATCGAATACAAGGAACACTTAGTTAATAAACAACAAAAAGATTTAGAATATGGAAATGTAAACCATTATTTGAAAACTGATGAATTACTTCTAGATCCTAGTATAGCTTCAAGTATTGTTGGAAGAGCCAGACATTTTCGATTAATTAATGATATTTTGTACTACTGCAGACAACAGAATCAAACAGCCCATTTATTCCCAAGAATTTAAGAGAGTGTGTACTGCAAGAATTGCATGATGTACCTTCAGCAGGACATTTAGGCATGCAAAAAACATATCAGAAGGTAGCCAAAAGAGCATATTGGTCAGCTTTGAAAAACCTATGTAAAAACATGCTTTAATTTCTCACGAATAATTACTGTACAATAAAGTGATCCTGTATAATATGCCTCTATAACCTAGGAGAGCGCAATGAATTATCACATAATATACATAACTTAATAACCTAATTTCGACCATTTTTTATCTACCCCTCTATGAGGGTTAAGACTCCTACTTTAACAATCACGAAATAGAAGTTAGTATGTACGCTTATCTTGATGTTACACAGTTAATTCTACCAACTAAGGTATAACCTTTAACTCATACACTTAAAGGATCTTAGTGGAGTATATAACAAAGGTTTAGTTACCAAATTTGCGTATAAGGCTGGTAAAACTGCATTGGTTGTTATCGTTGACCAGCTGGTCCAAGGGCAGAAATAATGGCCCCAGAACAGTCCATACAACCAGTCCTTATGCTTATAGAAGTAATAAAGCTTAGTTGAACATGTTTACACAGATTTCAACATAATCCATATTGCAGAATAGATGTTGCATACTCTTATTGGGTTGGCACAGATGAATAACATATGGCATATACCTTTTATCTCAGGCACCTTGCCATATTACATCGCCATTACCATTTTCCAATGGCTTCCATTTCACTGTCCCACAAGCCTTTGATGTTCACTTTTCAATATATTCTGCAAAATCCTTAACGCTGGATTAACTTTGAAGTTGTGCACATATTGGTAACCTCCTTCCTTTACTCATTGTTCTCTTTCTGGGTTATGGCATTTTTCAACATGATAAATCTTTAAACATCCTAACTGGCCATTAAAACTTTAAAACCTAAGGCCCTTCCTCAATTCACATTTAGAGTCCATATTTACTCCTAGATGTTACTCAGAGCTACGCATTTCACTTGCCACCCATCAACGGCTTCATCAGGCTGGTATGTTGAAATCTGTGTAAATGTGTTCAACTAAGCTTTATTACTTCTATAAGCATAAGGACTGGTCACATGGACTGTTCTGGAGCCATTATATCTGCCCTTGGACCAGCTGGTCAACGATAACAACCAATGCAGTTTTACCAGCCTTCTACGCAAATTTGGTAACTAAACCTTTGTTATATACTCCACTAAGATCCTTTAAGTGTATGAGTTAAAGGTTATACCTTAGTTGGTAGAATTAACTGTGTAACATCAAGATAAGTGTACATACTTAACTTCTATTTCGTGATTGTTAAAGTAGGAGTCTTAACCCTCATAGAGGGGTAGACAAAAAATGGTCGCAATTAGGTTGTTAAGTTATGTATATTATGTGATACTCATTGCGCTCTCCTAGGTTATAGAGGCACATTATACGGGATCACTTTATTGCACAGTAATTATTTGCGAGAAATTAAAATGCTTTATCCAACTGTGCTTCTCAGTAACTAAAAAACATGCTTAATTTGTCAGATCACAAAATTCGATCAGAACCATCCTTGTGGTCTTATGAAAAGCACGATTTCCAATGAACCCATGGAATTAGTAGGTATAGATTTAATGGGCCCGTCACAAATGCTAGTGGGATCCCAATATATTCTGGTGTTAGATTATTTTTCAAAATGGGTTGAAATATTTCCCATTAGAAATGTAATGGCAACAATTGTAACAAAGAAGTTTATAAATGAATTTATATGCAGGTATGGGGTACCCAAGAGTATAGTTTTGGACAATGGGCCCCAATTCATTTCAAATGTGCTTGCTGAAGTATGCAAAACATTTCAAATAAAACACATATATACAACTCCGTATGATCCACAGTCAGACTTAACCAAAAGAATTAATTGAAATATTGGTAGAATGATAGCTACATATATTGAAAATAGACATAGTACCTGGAAACTTGCAACAATTTTCCTTTGCTCTACACACTTCATTACACGAAACAACCAAATCCATGCCTTCAAGGATATTTATAGGAAGAGAGCTGACATTACCCTGTGACAGACTCTTCGGTCAACCTGCATCTCCACAATCCATTGAATTTAGAATGGAACAACATATTCAAGCCATTTCAAAGGCACAAGATAATTCCCTAAGAGCACAACTAAAGCAACAAGAAGATTATAACAAAAGATGACAGCATATGGAATTTAAAATAGGTGATAAAGTCATGATTAAAACACAACATAAAAGTGATAAAGAAAGAGGGTTCATAAAGAAATTTGCACCACTATATGCTGGACCATATATTGTAAAAACAAACAAACCCATATTTGTTATATGAACTAGCCAATATAACCACTAATGCTTCAATAGGATAGTTTAATATCGTAAATATGAAACAGCATAAAAGTTCCATAGAATTTTCCAGATCAGACTTAAATGATCTAGATGCTCCACAACAAAACCAGGAAAAGATATCTCTGATAATGAACCACTACCAAGCAGATGAGAGAAGATTGGATCATAACTTATTTCATACAACAGGAATAAAGATAATAAAGCCAGATTCAGCTGTTCCATCAATGTCAAGAGCGTAGCAAGATGTCAACGAAATGACCAGAGCCTGCAGAGTGACAATGAAGTAGTCAACCTAACTAGATGACATCACCAACAAGATCTTCAGAAGCGCCCACACCTAGCTTATCCATCGACGTGGGCGGAAGTTACCGGAAATGACTAGATGATGATTTATTGCAACAGAATGCCAACAATGAAAATTTAAGTATATTATTATTCTTCCACTGTGGCACTAATTATTTTTGATGTTCTATTTCATTTCACTGGAATAGGTGAAGACGGAGATGATTGAAGAGAATTTATTATTTTCATACTTAGAGATTTAGAAATGTTTAATTTAGTGATGAATCTTTGGAGCTGATTTTTTTTGAAGTGAATTTATTATTCAAAGTTTGCAGTTTGAGTATATAATGCAAAGTGATTAGAATTTTTTTTTATGTATTCTTGTTCATCTGAAGTTCTAATTGAACCATAAGGAGTTATGTGGTATTTAAGGTGATTTCAAGGGCATTTAAGTATTTTTGTATATTTTTTTCGTTTCAGCTGACTGAAAGCTGAATTGAGTGTTGTAAGTTTACATTAAGGAGTTTAGAAATTATAAAATGTTTATGGATGTGAATAATGAGAATGAAAGAGAATTTATAGTATACAGTGATTAAATATTTTGCATTTTGATATATTTATGCATTTGAAGTACATTATTGTAAACTTTGGAATTGTATTGGATGAAATGTTAACATTGTATATGATAAATTATTGATATAGTTTTTCTTTACTCTTAGATATGATATATGTATATGTGCTTAAACCCATTTGGTGTCATCAGTGATATTGATGAGTAATCATTGGGATGACATTAGCAGCATTTGGTTGCAGATATATGAGCTGATGATGATGTCTTGAAGTTTTGTACCTTCTTTGAGCTGTCCCCAATGACAAAGTCTGGTGGCTGAGATGATCACCAGCATAACTCCTTTGGGAGGGGGATGTAAAGCTCGATGAGGGGAAGTAACTAACACATTTTTTTATTTCAGCTAGCTCGCAATCATTGTGTTTAGGTGAAGTCTTTAGTGGATGATTACAATCCCCCTTGTTTGTAGATTGAAATTACACCCAATTCTGTTTTTATATGATTTAGAAAAAAATTCCAATTCTTTTTTTTACACGTTTTATTTTGATCTAACATGGTTCAAATGGCACCTTTTTAAAAATCTCCATTTGAATTTAATTCTGAAAAAAAAAATTCCTATTCAAGAAAAAATTCCTAGAATTTGCATTTATAAGTTAGAAGCCGCTTTTATGGTCACACTTTTCAAAGTAGTTTTAACTTTGAAAATGTACTGTAGATACATTTTATGCACTAAAATTCCCAAAATAAGAACTACACTAACATAACTACAATAACAAGTTTTCTCATTTTAATCTCTATTTTATGGAAAAATTGTACAAAACCTACTTCATTTGGAATAAAGTGGCAACATTGAGTTTTGGGAATTCCCCTCAATTTAATCTTCAATACATGAACAGTCATATCAGAATAATATGACCAGCTACCTAATAATGGGAATTACCACCCTTGGCCCGGATGACAGCAGTGAGATGGCAATGAGGCCCTGGAAGGTTGCCAGAGGCACACGTGCCCATTTGGACTCCAGCAGAGCATGGAGGTTCCGGAGATGACGTGGTAGTGGGTCCACACACCGAACCTGTCAATCCAAATGGTCCCACAAGAGCTCTATGGAATTGAGATTGAGCGATTTTGCCGGCCAAGGGAGAATGGAGACTTTGCTGTCGTGTTCCTGGAACCAGTCACGCGCCGCTTTAGTGAAATGGCAGGGCACAATGTTCTGTTGGTAGACACCATCACCACCAGGGTAAACATACAACATGAAGGGATGCATGTGGTCAGTGAGAATGGACAGGTAATATAATGAATGACAAAACCCAGATGCTCTGCAATTCAGAGACTACACTACACCTATCAGGATAATGCCATGTTTACCACTATCCACCGTCGAGGCTGAACAGCACTATAGAAATAAAGTCCAGCACTCACCAAAACCTAACCATAATCTTCGTCTTGGGTCACCACAAACAAGGATATTGAGGATCTAAGTTGACACCAAGAGCAAGGATGGACCGGTAGCCATTGGCATTCAGGGACCCATCCAGTGGTACCAGCGATCCCAGATCATACCAGGAAAACATCACCCAGACATGCCACTGCCAGCCTGTACTTAACCGACAAGCATGTCTGGGTGTTTGTTCTCATGTGTCTGACACCATATCCGCCACTGCCCATCACTTCTGTGGAATAAAAACCTCGATTTGTCGGAGAAGGCAAAACTTTTTCCACTCTTCCACTGTCCAATAATGGTAGTTCCATGCGAACTGAAGGCGTCGTTGCTGATGGTTGTTAACATGGGCGCCTTTATGCAGCATCATTCTGGAGACCCATGTGTAACAGGGTTTGCTCTACTGTTATTGGGGACATGTACCTGGGTGTCCCAGCATTCATTTGATGGTCAATTTCTGCACTGTTGTGCGTCGATTGCCCTTTACCAGTCAAAGGAGGTGAAGTTCTCCTCTGGGATCAATGGCCTTTTGGGCTCCACATTGGTACTCAATGTGCCAGTGGTCCATTCTTGGTACACCCTTACTACAGCACCTTGCAAACAGTCCATGAAGTCTGCTGTTTCTGAGATGCTTCCACCCTTGGCATGGTAGCTGATGATCATTCCATTTCAAACGTCCATCAAATCAATACCTTTGTCCATTGTGCTCACATTACGCACTATGGCTCATCTGTCCTGGCCGGCCGCTTATATCTCTATGTGGTCGACCATGTCATGTGCACTCTGTGATGCGCCTGGGCAGGTACACCGTGATTCTGTGGGTGGTCATATTATTCTGATACGACTGTATGTGTTAGTACTGGTCTCTCATTTCCTGTTTAAAGTTAGAAGTGTTTGTTTAATTATCTTATAAGTTTATAAAATAAAAAATGCGTTTAAATGAATAAAAATCAAATAAATTTAATTAAAGATTTTGATATGATTTGTTTGAAAACAACTTATTATTTGTACTGGGTTTTCACATCTGGAACCAATCTTCTATTTTTCATATGCACTGTATTTTTTTTTAACACAGTTTTCTTTCACATGGTTTTTTCAGGAAACTATCTACTGTGTAAAAACAGAATTGGGTGCATAATATACCCAACTGATGTAGTTGGGAGGATTTAACGGTGTACCAATACCCATTTTTTTATGTAAGGTAGGCACGGAAGAATAGATTTCACATATTTGAATTGTGGTTAGGGGAATAAGTGGAAGTTCTGTACCCCGCTTGATTCATCTGTATTTATATTCTGTGAAATGTGAAAGAGTAGAATTTCATGTATTTTTTCGTTTTTTCCTTTAACCTTTTTAGAAGTTAAGCAGCTTTTTGTACAGGTTATTGTATGCAACTTCTGAAGTTTGTATCAGAAAGTGATACTAGGTAGACCATTAATGCTAGTATGCAGTTAACTGCCACAGCCATTGGTATGCATATACACTAGGTAGCTGTAAACTTTTGTTACATACTTTATTTACGTAATATTTATCATTTTGGGAATTATTTCATTTGGACTAGATCACAATTATTTCTTCCGATTCATAGGAGTTGTGCATGCATAACTCTGATCTTTTGATTGTCAGCTGCTAATGCGCGTGTGCAACACACGTGCCGGATTGTACACTGCATGTTATACTAAGTGACATTAGGTCACAGAGTCAGTAGATGGAGTTAGTAATAGCCAGTATGGAGTTATAGTAGGAAGGTGGTGAAGGAGGAAGATGTTAGTAGTCAATTTTTGTGTCTTCATATTTAGAGATGGAGTTTTTTTTAGTTACCCAACTTTTGTATTCATCAACTAAATTGGTGAGTATTTGAATTTTTTGGAAATAAACTTCGTTTGTTTTATGAATATTTTGACTTTGCCATTTTTTCATCTTAAGCAACGATTAGTGATTTTGATTTAGATATAACTTTAATTAAACTTGACAATCTTTTTTGAATTCTTGCTCAATAAGTAATGCTATATACATGACGAACCCTATTTCAACTTTATTTCGCAAGTTAATATTGCCTGGTGCCCAATAAGCTACCTGGAGTTTGAATCTATTTTGAATCAGACAAAAGGTCCAACTTGAAAAAGTTAATAATCTTTGGAGCATTACAGAATATGGTTGAATGTGGTTACTGAATACTGGTTATTTTGATTCATAAATATTATAATTGACACCTGAGCTTAGTTCAACAAATAATTATTTTTGGAATATCTTCAAAGCTCTTATCATCAGAGGTTGTTAGAAAACATTTCTCTGTTTAGAACATTTTCCAAAAAATAATCTGTTTTTACTAGACATAATAGGACAGAGACAACTAAAAGCTTATTGAAGCTTGTTCTGGTTTTAATACAAATACTTACTCACAAACACACCAGTTGATTTGGCAAGTTAGGTTCTAAACACTACACTAGTTAGGGCAATGAAAATGGAAGCTTAAAAGCTAGTTAGTTCAAAAATTTTAAACTTTCTAGCACTGCTTAATAGAAAAGTAAAAATTCAAAGGTAAAATTAATACAAGTTATTAGTCTTGTCCAGAAATGCCAGTTTTTACCATTTGTTACACAATAAAAAAAATATAACTTTGAAACAGATATGACAGATCATCTCATCAAGAATTAATTTTAAATCATTGTGAGCAACAAAAATAATGATGTTCTAAATCATTGCTTTCAAAAAAATTAGGATGGATTCTTTCGGTATTAACCAAAATGATTTTCAGTTGGGTTGTTTTATCTTTGAGGGACACCTTTTTGCACACAATGGGCTATATCTCTGTTTAATAAATACTATGATAACTGGGACATCCTTTAAGTCACAAGGATCCAAAAGGAGCATAGAAGGTTGAGGAGGGAGATCCACTGGATAGTGGTTATCAGACAGGTGGAAGCCTCCTCTCAAGACAATCCAGCATGTTCTTTAATATGAACAGGGTACGGCTTTCCTGCACATAGGGATTACAGCTTCAAGTTCCATCCAATGGACAGTAGTCTTTTCATGAATGAAAATTACGTAGTAGTATATCATTTGAAGCTTCAAACAAGGCAAACTTCAAATTTTAATTATGGGGAATAGAGTTATTCTTAACATTTATCATAATACATCTAAATGTAATGCTTAAAATGACTGAGAAAAATCACTAGATATCAATCAAAGGTTGAATAAAATAATGCACTAGTACCTACTGTGACATTGTTCCCACTTCTTTTTTCAACATGCTTTCTATAATCCTCAATAAAAACAACTGCTAACTCATCTTCACTTCCACCTATTTTAAACAGTCGGATTTCTCCTTTCTTTCTCATATCATTCTACAATACATTAAAAATTCAATACTTGTAATATTAAAGGATGCTAACAAAGAAATATTTGTGAATAAAAAAAGTAGTAAAATGAGATAATATTTAAAAAAGGCAAAAGCATAAAATTAGCTTAAATCTTAAAATATAACAAACTCATTTAAATTTAATAATTTGAGCAGCTTTCATTGCATTTTGTGAAAATCTAACTAAATGGATTCCATAAATTAAGGTACAAATGAAAACAATGTGATATCATAAAACTCCAATGATAAAATTACACAAAAGTCATGTATAGCATGCAAAATATGTCACACGACTGAGGTGTGGTATGGAAATGAATGGTGCTGGCAGCGGTATATGCAAATGGGCCACATGGAAGGGCATTTTGAAGCTGTTTTTCAGTTCTCCTACAAAACTTGAGGTAGTGTGTTTGAGAAAACAGATTGTTGGGAATGTCTATCAGTCATCATTTGTCAAAAGAAGTGCAGTTGTAAACTACAGTTAGGCTCACTGCAAGTCAAAGTGAAGCAGATATTGCCAGGTGCTTAATTTGGCAGAAAGTCTGAGGACAGAATGCTTCCTGATAATTCAGTAGTGACTATGGACAACAACCCCAAGAGCAGACCACTATTTCGTGTTATGCATCTCGATGAGCAAGATGCCAACATATAAGTCCACTACAATGGGACATTGTAGCAAAGAGCGGAACACAGCAATGTCCACTTCCACTGCCAGGCGAAGACTTCATGAGTGTACCTATGTAACAGGAAGGACTCTCTAAACTGGTGCAAACATTATGTTCAACTGGACTCGGGAACAATGGCAATCTGTACTCTTCATGAGTAAAATTGAGAATTGTCCTCCACAGCAATTCATGGCATCAGTTGATATGGAGGAAACAAAGAATATGCTATCATGGCACAAATATCTGCAAACAGGACACCTGTGGTGGTGGTGGTGGTGGTGGTGGTAGTAGTGGCTTGATTTGGGGAGAGATAGAACATGCATGGGATGCTCTTGCAAGAAATGTTGCACCCCTAAATCCTACTCCTGCAATCCTCCCAAAGCTTCAACGTGCTTTGCAAGTACAATGGAGATTACTACCTACAGCACTCACTTTGAACAGTCTTGTCAATAGATACAGCTGCTGTACAGTCTTATTAACTTATAGTACTTTTGCTGTACAGTCTTACTAATAGACATTGCTGTGAGGTCTGCACAGTGGTAAGGAGTAACCACACTACATATTGAACTATTTGGGCTATCTCAGTTGACTTTCACCATGTGTCTGTACATAATTTTAGGAATTAAAAAGTATTATTCCACTTTTAAACTATTATTCTTATGCACAGTGTTTATATATACACCTATTTTCTGGTTGGTAGCCGTCACATGGCCGAGTGGTTAGCGCGCTTGGCTACTGATCTAAGAAACCTGGGTTTGAGCCCCGGGTAAGGCATGGCTGTTTGTGTCGATTTTCTGCTGAGGTCCTGCCATCCTCTCAGACTTTCTACTATGGCATATAAACTGACAGGCTTCTGTCAGACCTCTGTGGCAAGCAGCTGCTTGAGGGGGTATTTATTTATTTTTATTTTCTGATCTACATGAAGCAGATCCAATGCTTTTGGGTTTTTCCTTAACTTATGGAAACCAGTTTATATTCTATTATTGAATCTAACAATGAGGCAATTATATTCCCCTCAAGAAGCTGCCTTCCACAAAGATTTGACAGGAGCTTTTATGTCAATACACCATAGAGAATATCTTTATGCTGAGGTCTTGTTTTCAGGCAAGATCTCAATAGAAAGACAATGCAGCAAAGAAATATCTATACATCATGTGGGGTCTGAACCCAAGTCTTTTTGATCAATAACCAAAGTGCACTATTTGGTCACCAGCAATACACTTTAAGGGTTTGCAATCGCTTGTTAAACTACTTAACAATGTAAAATTGTGCAAATTTTGTGTGAAAACATGTGAATCAAAAAAAATTTCTTGTTCACTTTAACCTTTGTGAATTCTGGAAATCAAGTTAGGCAAAGCATCCTGGCTTTTGGTTCTTCACTAAGTGAATGGTCTAACAGTGAGCTGCTAGTTTTTCATTAAGATGTGCCAGAAACAAAATTTACAATATTTTTCCCTGCAGCTCTGCAACAGAAAATGGCAAGTCAGTATTAAGAACTTCACTTATGATAGAGTTTTAACCCTTTGATGTCCAATGTATTTTTTTTAGATTTCTAAGAATATAATTTTGAAAGTAAAATTAATCCTCCTCCTTCTCAAGCAGCCATGAGCTACAGGAGTCCAACCAGATTATGCAATTTAGTTCTCCCAAAACATCTGTCCTGAGCTACATCTGGCCACTGCAGGCCAATTCTAACTAGGTCCTATTTGACACTGTATGCCCATCATATCCTAGTTCTCCCCCTCTTTCACAGGCTTTTAGGAACACTGTTCATAATAACCCTATTCACTAATCTATAGTTATGCATATGGGTAACATTGCCAAACCAATGGAGTGTGGTGCAGAGAGAGCTCTGCACAATATGCTGCTCAAAGGAGGTTGCCTACTCCTTTGCATAATCTTATTATTATGTACAAAGTTGAACCATATAATGCCCAAGATACTGCAGAAGCATCTAGAATCACAGGCATCAAGTTTCCTGCTATATTGTTTAAACAACGGTGTCAAGTTTCACTACCATAACTAACCCTAGAAAGAACCAAACTATTATACAGTCTAATTTTAGTCTTTAGGTGTATACGTCTAATTCTCCACACTCTCCATAGATTCTTAAAAGTCCCGGCAGCAATCCCTATTCGTCTGTTAATATCATGCTGCACATCACCAGTATCTGTTACATAGCTCCCAAGACATTTAAACTGTGACAGCTGCTCAAGACTGTAACCATTCAGATTAACTGAATCACAGCCTGCCTGACCAAGTTTCATCACTTTAGTTTTCTCTTTGTTTATACCAAACCTACTCTACTACTAGTCTCATCAACAGCTCAAAGGAAAGAATTCATCTCATCATCATTTGCCAAAAGAGCAAAATCCTCAGCATAATCTAAATCAGAAATTTTCGTATCTCCAGGCCATTTAAGGCCAAAAATTTTCCCTTGCAGTGAATTTTGCATAACATAATCAATACCCAAACTAAAGAGAAAAGGAGACAAAATGCACCCTTGTCGAAACATCAGAAGCAATCCTAAACCAATTGCTACAAGCCTTACCAACTCTCACACATGACTCAGTGTTATTATACGCAGCTTTCATTATGTTAACTAACTTGTCTGCTATGCCATATGATCTCACAATCAACACAACAAATTATGACAATCAACTGTCAAAAGCCTTTCTGAAATCAACAAAGCTAATAACCAATACATACAAAATCCTCATTCAGCCATGGGCTACAGAGGTCCAACCTGACTGTGTAATTTTCCTCTCCAGGCATCTGTTCTGAGCTACTGCTGCTACATTTGGCCACTCTAGGCGAGTTCTAGCAAGGTCCTGTTTGACATTGTCTGCCATAGCTTCCTAGTTTCGCCGTTTCTGAAACCCTTAGGCATAATGTTCATAATCCTGTTTGCTAATCTGCAGCTATGCATACGGGCAACATGGCCAAATCAATGCAGACTTTCCCTGCACAATATACTGCTCAAAGGAGGTTGATGACTCCTTCTTCTAACCTCATCATTACTTACAAAGTCAAACTACCTAATGAGCAAGATACTGCGTAAACATCTAGAATGAAAAGCATCAAGTTTCCTGTTATTTTGTTTACAAAGAGTCCAAGTTTCACTACCATAACTAACTCTAGAAAGAATCAAACTATTATACAGTCAAATTTTAGTCTTTAGGAGTGAACGCTTATTTTTCCACACTCTCCATAGATTCTTAAAAGTCCTAGCAGCAATCCCTTTTCTTCTTAACCTATAAATTACCATTTTGAAGTCGATTTAAATTTTAGAGGAAAAATTGTCTTGAGCCAGGAAAAATTGTCATGAACCCATGATCTACTGATAACATGTCAGGTACATGTCAATTTTTCCTCTAAAATTTAAATCAACTTCAAGGTGGTAATTTACATGTTAATACCAAGTATGTTGAGTTTATTATTTATTTACTGTATTACTTGTAAGGAAATACATTCCATCTATAAGGCATGTGTTTGCTGCATGTGGTGAAAACTGCCTGAACACTCCCTACATAGGAAGTAGGTTGAAATGGTTCATATCAATTAGAGGAGATCTTGATCAGAGGCTGGTAGCTCAATGGTCCAGAGCACCTGACATATTGTCAGGAAATCATGGGTTCATATTCCACCCGCTCAAGACAATATTTTTTCTCTATAATTTAAATCGACTTTAAAGTGGTAATTTATAGGTTAATACCAAGTATGTCGAGTTTATTTATTATTTACCCTATTCTTCTATTTAACTCATGGTGCACATCACCAGTATCTGTTACATAGCTCCCAAGATAATTAAACTGTGACACCTGTTCAAGACTGCAACCATTCAGATTAACTGAATCACAGCCTGCCTGACCAATTTTCATCACTTTAGTATTCTCTCTGTTTATAACCAAACCTACTCTATTACCATTCTCATGAACAGCCTAATGAAAGAATTCATCTCATCAACATCATTAGCCAACAGGGCCAAATCATCGGCATAATCTAGATCAGAAATTTTGAAATCTCTAGACCATTTAAGGCCAAAATCTTTCCCTTGAAGTGAAGTTCACATAACATAATCAATAACCAAACTAAAGAGAAAAGGAGACAAAATGCACCATTATCTAACTCCACTAGCAATGCTAAATCAATTGCTGAAAGACGTACCAACTCTTACATATGACTCAGTGTTATTATAGTGCTTTCATTACACTAACTTACTAGGCATTCCATATGATCTAACAATCAAACACAAATTATGTCGATCAACATAGTCAAAAGCCTTTTTGAAATCTATAAAGGTAGCAACCAGAGGTTTCTGAAACTAAGCATTTCTCAAGAATCTGCCTAAGTGAAAATATCTGATCAATACATCCCCTACCACTTCTGAATTCAAACTGTTCATCACGCAGTTGTCCATCAACTAAATCCTTAATTTTATTAAATATAATCATGCAAAGAACTTTACCTGGAACAGAAAGTAAGCTAATTCCCCTATAATTATCACAAGAACTGCGATCAACTTTTTTAAAAATGGGACAATTATAGCTGTAATAAAATCCTTAGGAACAACACCTTTATCATAAAAAATATTCAAAATTTCAGTCAGCTATGTGGCAACACAAATGTTACCAGCTCTAAGCATTTCAGTGGTGATTTCATCCACTCCTGGGGATTTATGCAGTTTTAATTTAGAGATAGCCAAAGTGACTTTGAAATGTGATATAGGGGCAATCATTAAGGCTACTAATGCATCTATCCTCATAACAATGGGATTAGAAATAATCACATTTTTTAGAACATCTTTGAAATGCTCAGCCAACCTAGCCATCACAGAATTCTCACCTTCAACCACCTTGCCATGTTTATCACTCAATTCCTGTGTACCTGTGTTTCTTTCCCCACAAGACATTAACTATCTGATACAACCCCCTGCTGTTATGCTGTCTAACTGCTTCCTCTAATTTGTCAGCCAAGCTATCATGCCAAAGATTCTTATCAGCTGTTAACTGTTCCTTTACATGTTAATTAAGCAGGTTGCAATGCCTTCTGTTAGGACTAGTAGGGTATTGATTCATATTAATCCTGCACTTCCTTCTTTCAGAAATAAGTTCCATAGCCTTATCACTCAAATAATTATGTTTCCTCTGTTCCCTTTTACCAAAAAAAGTACTATTGGTTTCAAGAAAAGCCTGTTTAAACTGATCCCATTTTTCTCAACTTCAGCAGTAATCAAACCACGTTTGCCAAAATGAATAATTAGCCTATCATGGTATGTTTTGGCAATAACTGGATCTTTCAGACATTCATCGTTAAAGCTAATTTTCTTAAATCTCAGCACAACATTTCTTAAGCTTCAGCTGCAAGACACTTTTGACCAGTTAATGGCCAGACTCAATTTTGGCACCACTCTATGATCTATTATTCCTAACTGAACTAGCTCATTTCTTGTTAATTAATATATGTAATATTCCTGTGCAACCCATCAAGTGAAACCCATGCATATAAATAGATGTCATGGTGTTTATAGTATGTGCAAGTTATTCACAAACCATTAAGTTTACTTACCTGTAGGAGACATTTCTCATTGCCATTGGAACTACCAATGCAAAAGGGACCTAAAACTCCTGCCCAAAGGTCAGAGTCAGTACCAACTTTAGCATTGAAGTCACCTAGCACAAGAGAAATATCTCCTTTCTTCACAGAATTCAAAATATCCTGTAGCTGGCTGTAAAATGTATCCTTCTCTTTCTCATCAGAATCCTCTGTGGGGGCATAACAGATGATATTAAAGTCTTTAACTGTTGTTTTAAATTTTGCTGTAATAAATCTTTCATTAATGCAGTCATATTCTAGAAGAGCATCACTGGTATGTCTGCTGAAACCTACACCTTTGAGATGCTTTCCATCCTCCCTGCCTGAAAAGAGAAATTTAAAATTTTTTTCAAGTATCTCACCTTTACCTGCCCATCTGGTCTCTTGCAAGCTCAGAATATCTATAACGCTGGAATTCCTACGTGAGGACATCAAGAGAATAAAATCTATATAACGTCCTCACGTTCTATGTACCTGCAGAGAAAAAATGATTAGTAGGATTTTTTTAAAGAGACTAGGTTTATTGAGAGAGGTTGGGCCAACAATATCAAACAGCCCCCTGATCGCAGGCATGGGGAAAAGACCCGTCTCTCCTCTGCTAAAGGCTGAAGTCACCGACGCTGGTAGGAATTTCAGGCACCACCTTTTCAAGAGCCAAATAAAAAAAAAAATGTGCCTCAGGCACAATGAGTTTCCAGTTTAGGATTAATGATGTCCAACTAGCTAAGTGAGGATTCAGGTACCTGCAACGGCTTCTGATCAGGATTATCCACCAGGTGAAATAAGGTATCCTGTGCCTTGTTCACTTAGGGTGGCAACCAACAAGCAAACAGAAAACAGAGTGGCAGATTCTCTCTCAACAGAGGCTCACCAGTGTAGCAGGTCCAGGATCCATAATCAAGCTCAAATCTATAAACCAGTCCAGTGGGTATAGTCAGCACCAGGACCCTGTGAAGTTGACCACTCCTCAGCCAGGTTGAAAAAAAGAGAAAGTGGCCATAGATGACCAGATCAGTAGGCCACACTGAGCTGGCAGCCTTCCCCTTCTGTTCCCTTCCAAAAGAGAAGAGTTGTGTATCAAACTAATCCTCACACATTGGATGAACTCAACATAAACATTACAACAGCGATTGCAAACATCAGTTTTCAGGTGATTCACAAGGTGGCATCAAGTGTGGTAAAAAGAGCTTGTACCTGCATCTGTGAACAAGGAGGCTATTTCTCAACATATATCGTAATGACATTTGTCTTCTTCTTTTGTTAGAAAAGTAAGATAATAACTTATGTTCCTAGCTATTACCTATACTAATACTATTTAGCAATATTTTAAAAATTATCATTTTGGAAGTTAATTATTTTTAAGAATGTTCCACCATTTCTTCCTGAAATAAAGTAGCTTTTTCTCGGAGTCAGCCTAAATTCAAAGTTGGTTTGCATATGAGCATTCATGGTAAGTTGAAACAAAGTATAAACTGCTAATCATGACAGTATGTCTGAAAAAAAAGTTAGGGATGGTATTATTGTACGCTTGTTTAAAATTATTTAGTGCTGCAAAACAACTCACATTCAACAATACTATCCTCATTGTGCTCAAATAGTATGCTCATCACCATATAAAAAAACCTGTTACTTTTACAAATAGCATGTCAAAATACTTTCAGGTAAAAAATATATCCTGTGATTATATGCATCAAAATAACAGCATAACTAAAACAGAGTTTAAAATATGAAGTGGCAATTCTACACACATTTAATATTGGGCAAATACTTATAGGTTCTCACTTCAAGCCATCTAATAACATTAAAATAAAAAATGATAGCATACCAACTGTTTATCGACTTCTGTTCTATTGTTCACAAATGCATAAATCTGGTGTTTCATCACTATAGGAGGAAGATGGCCCTGAAATTTCTCTACCGGAAACATGGATCGTAACAACAGAAGTGACCCTTTTGTATCAGTTGGTAGAACTGGAAAATAAATTTTAGAATCAATAAAAACTTTATGTATCTTATTCTAAAAACTGGAAAAATAACATATTGCCTCTGGTGAACATGAGATGTTCTGGACCACTGAGCTACTGGCTACCGATAATAGGGGGCTTAATTCATAGCATTAATTAGAGGAGATCTTGATCAGCGGCCAGTAGCTCAGTGGTCCAGAGCACCTGACATGTTATCAGGAGGTCGTGGGTTTGTATCCCACCTGGCTCAAGACAATTTTTCCTCTAAAATTTGAATCGACGTCAAAGTGCTGATTTATTAGTGGATGTTGAACAATCGAGTTTATCTCATTATTTATCACGAGATGTTCATATCAAAGAAAATTAAGTTTTTCATTTTCAAAATTTTATACTCTTTAACAGTAATGTTCAACATACATAGGTTTTTACCTGATAGGCTGCAAAGGAATATGATCGATTAAATATTAATTAACAGCAAATGGGCTAAGTTTGGTTAAGAATATAAGGGAGCTGAAACTAGGCCTGATAATAATCTGGTCAAAAGTGTTTTATAACTGAAGCTTAAGAAATGTTGAGCTAAGAGAATTACCTTTAACACTGCAGCTCTGAAAGATACAAATACAGCCAAAATATAACATGATATGCTACTTAGTCATGTTGACAATTATTTTTTGCCTTACTACTGAAAGTTGAGAAAGAATGACATCAGTTCAATCAGGCTGTTCTCAAAGCAAACAGAACAGTTTTGGGTAAAAAGGTACAGATGAGAGGAAGTCATTTGAGTGATAAGGCTATGGAACTTATCGTTGAAAGAAGGAATGGGTTGGGTTGTCTTACATCTCAGCAATACTTTTTCTGCACACAATGAGCAAAATGGCCATGTCACAAGGACCCCCTTGTCTCAGAGAAGGTTGAGGGGAGGGGACCCAATGGAGAGCTTTCAGGAGACTCATTGTAGCCTCCTGTCAAGGCCATCCAGTGTGTTTTTTAATCTGCACAGGGTACAGCTCTCCCACACAGAAGGCCAAGGTTTAACATCGCATCCAACAGAAGCAGCATTTCGAAGCCCATCGATACCCCCCACTGACTGAGGGCAGGGTGGGGAGTTTTGCAGAGATAAATTTCAGTGCTGGCCAAGGTAGGATTCAAACCTAGGAACTGCAGATTATGAGACTGGCATGCTATTGACTGAGACACCTAAATGTGATGACCCTATGACTTTTATGTTCCTTAACCAGTTTATTTATATTTGAATTGTTATTTAGGGACTCTTTTTTTCCTTTGAACCATCAACAATTCTCCTTTCTATTAGCTAAAGTTGCGATAACTTGCACCATCACAAAATTACTCAGGAAAATGTGGCTCATGGACATGTTTGCTGACAAGTGCCAGCATTTGCCTTAAGCCAGTGATGGTTGGTGTTTATTTCTGAGTGGCACTTTTTTGCACACAATGGGCTGAATGGCCAAGTCACAAGGATCCCAAGAAGATTAGGGGAGAGGGCTCGCTGGACAGCTGTTGGTAGACAGATGGTCCATTACACAATCTGAAGTAATTTTGGCTATTTCTAAACTTAAACTTCATAAATCCCCAGGGGTAGATGAAATTACTACAGAAATGCTTAGAGCTGGGAATATTTCAATTACCACTTGGATGACTGAAATTTTGAATATCTTTTATGATAAAGGCATGGTTCCTAAAGATTTTACCAGAGCTATTATTATCCCTTTTTTTTATAAAGGTGATCACAGTTCTTGTGATAACTCTAGGGGTATAAGCTTACTCTCTGTTCCAGTAAAGTTCTTTGCACGATTGTGCTTAATAGAGTTAAGAATCTAGTTGGTGGGCAATTGTGATGAGCAATATGGATTAAGAAGTGGTAGGAGATGTGTGGATCAGATATTTTCACTTAGGCAGATTCTTGAGAAATGTTTAGAGTTTCAGAAACCTTTGGTTGCTAGCTTTGTTGATTTCAAAAAGGCTTTTGACTCTGTTGATCGTCATAATTTGTGGTTGATTGTGATATCATATGGTATACCTGACAAGTTAGTTAACATAATGAAAGCTCTCTATAATAACACTGAGTCGTGTGTGAGAGTTGGTAAGGCTTGTAGTGATTGGTTTAGCATTACTTCTGGTGTTCGACAAGGGTGCATTTTGTCTCCTTTTCTCTTTAGTCTGGTTATTGATTATGTTATGCAAAATTCACTTCAAGGAAAAGTTTTTGGCCCTAAATGGGCTGGAGATATGAAAATTTCTGATTTAGATTATGCTGATGATTTAGCCCTTTTGGCAAATGATGTTGAGATGAACTCGATGAATATCTTTCATTCAAGCTGTTGATGAGACTGGTAGTAGAGTAGGTTTGGTTATAAACAGAGAGAAAACTAAAGTGATGAAAATTGGTCAGGCAGGCTGTGATTCAGTTAATCTGAATGGTTGCAATCTTGAGCAGGTGTCACAGTTTAATTACCTTGGGAGCTATGTAACAGATAATGGAGATGTGCAGCATGAGATTAACAGACAAATAGGGATTGCTGCCGGGACTTTTAAGAATCTATGTAGAGTGTGGAGAAATAGGCATATACATCTAAAGACTAAAATTTGACTGTATAATTGTGTGGTTCTTTTTAGGGTTAGCTATGGTAGTGACACTTGGACGCTGTCTAAACAAGATAAGAGGAAACTAGATGCTTTTGATTGCAGATGCTTACGCAGTATCTCGGGCATTAGGTGGTTCAACTTTGTAACTAATGATGAGGTTAGGAAAAGGAGTTTGCAACCTCCTTTAAGCAATATATTGTGCAGAGAGAGACTCCATTGGTTTGACCATGTTGCACGTATCGATAATTATAGATTAGCGAATAGGGTTATGAATAGTGTGCCTAAAGATATCAGAAAGAGGGGGAGACCTAGGATGCAGTGGGCAGACAATGTCAAACAGGACCTTGTTAGAATTGGTGTGAAGTGGCTAGATGCAGCAGATGTAGCCCAGGAGAAATATGCTTGGAGAACTAAATTGCATGGTCTGGTTGGACCTCTGTAGCTTGTGGCTGCTTGTGGATGATTGTGATGATGATAAAGTTACTAATGATTTATTTTTGATATCTGGAAACATTTGGCAGCATTCCGGCAGAAATTTGAGTTAAAAATCACAATTTCCTGACCTTAATTTGTTTATATGCTTTAAATGAAATTAAGAATACTGATAAAGTACTACCATTTAAAAATCGTGCTCTGAGTAATTGTAAGGCTTTCGTTCTGATTGCCACGATTACAGATCATTGTAGTTTCACTTTCGATCATTTCTAATTAATTATTGTTTATAAATTACAGTATCCATTTAAGGAAAAAAAATAATTTTAGAAGCATTAAAGCAAATAACAAATGTCTTTACAGTCAGAAGACTTAAAATACTGATCGGAAGCCGACATGCGTCGTTCCCAGATGACGCAATTTCCAGTAGTAAAAAAAAAAAATTAATATGCTGGTGTTAAAAGATTAGAACTCGTTACAATTATAGCAGAGCTATAAATAGCAGAAATGAGCGGGAAATGCAACCGAATTATAATCTTAGCACAGTATGGCAGAATAAAGGCATGAACTGAATAGGCGCTACTTGATGCTGTTTACGGTAACATGAGCATCAGATTCAGTTTTATTTTTAAACTTTATCATAATGTTTTTCAAGTGGAATCAACAGACAAAATATTTATATCATAGGTTTAAATGCTATTTTTGATATTTAATTAGAAACAGTTGAAAAAATTTCAGATTTCTATTTGAAAAAATTGTTTTGGACTACGGGAATGCAGCTTTGGTCTCTGGCCACTAGAATGGGAAAAATGAGCTACTTTGGGCTGCGACACAGTAAGGGTTAAAGAACACACTGGATGGCCTTAACAGGAGGCTATCATCTCCCAACAGGCCGTCCAGTGGTCCCCTCCCCCACCTTCTCCGAACTCTCGGGGTCCTTGTGACCTGGCCACAAAAGTGTTGATCTGAGGTAAAACAACCCAACCTACGGTTTATTACATTCTAAACTATGTTCTATTTCTACATTAGAAATTAATGTACCAGAGAAATGTTGGGAAAATTGCTAATTTTACACAATTATATGCATAGTTACTTCTATATTTTCTTTCTTGGATATGAACTTTAAAACTTTATTGCTGAATGACAGAAAATTTTAGGTATTTTTAATTAATTTCTGAACAAGGTCCTTTTAACTGTGTAGCAAAGCAATATTTAAAAACTGGAAATACAATAAATGTTGCAAAATTTAGAGTATAATGTTAAAATGTGAGTGACCAATTTCTTACCTCCATCAGGTGTGGAATCTGAAGTACCTAATTTCTTCCTTTTCTGCTTATAAATGTCATTAAGAAGTGAACGTTTTCGATTCATTAAGATACCTAAATAAATATATATTAGTAAAAATATAAGATGAAAAAAAAGGTAAATTCTTTTGCAATACATTTCCTAAAATCTTACCTCATAACGATTAGTATTACTAATTAATCATACAACACTCTGGTACAGGGGTGAACAAATAGGCTGTGGTGCTGGAGCAGTTTCTCAGGGGAATTTGATGGATTGGTTTTTATTTTGTCAATTACATCATTATACTCCTTATGTCAAATACTTTAAAAAAAATTGTTCATCTTAAGCCAATGTTGGTTTAACTTTATAGGCATATATTTATTATGTGGAAAAATGTACTTAATCTGGATGCAGTTGAAGACTGAACGTTAAATAAAATATCACACTGAGAATATGACATGTATTAGGTACCATAAAATACGATTTAAGGATTTAATGTTTGAAACAAATATTACATTTCAGGGTTAATTGAATGTCAGAAGTGCCCAATAACACTTATGTTGTTGTTTTTTACCATCTACCTTTGAATGACCCTAAAAATCAAATACTATCATACAGGGCTGGTTTTAGAAAAAATAAAGTGGGTAGTCATGCTAAAAAAGGTTGGTAGGGAAGAGACTGGATTCTCATTGCAGTGTAATACTTTCACAATTAAAAGGACCTTCTTATTCAGTAATTAATTAAAAATAACCTAAAATTCTCTGTTCTTGAGCAATAAAATATTAAAGTTTATATTTTAAGTATTTGCACATTAAACATTTTTAAGAGAAAATTCAGAACATTTATAGAGCAAGGACAGGGCTCCGTCTTCAGTGAAGTGACACTATGTGGTGACATTAGGGCGGTTTAAAGCTTCTTTCCTCACTGTGTAGGGCAATTCCAGTGTCTCAGTTGAAGGTGGGGACAGATGAGGTCATTATTTCAATAGCCTCACAGACTATGGTACCATAGAAAGTGGAATGCACATACAAGCAGTGTGGCATGATCCTAGTCTATTGTTGCTAAGTATTGTACTTCCAGCTCAGCAGCAACTGTCATTAGCTTGTTTTGGCTGACTTCTGTTTGATGCTCTGCGAATCTCTCTTGTAAAGATGGGTAAGCTCTCGTTTCCGATGTATTAGACAACGAAATTATCCAACAAATGAAGAGGAAATCTGTATACACCTGATTTTTGAAGTAGGCTAAACTTGTCTGTGCCTTTTGATGATTTTCTTCAGATTTGGAGCTGGGCTGAAGACAATTTTGATATTTTGAACTCTGAGTAATTTGCAAACTGATTCGCATTGGACAGGAACTTAAGGTATAGTTCTGGCAAAGGTTTTATGTTCAGAGTCGGTGATTAGGAGGAGAACTGAATCTCTTCAGTTTTCATTTCTATATTTACTGATTAGCTTCTCTATTGCTGTTGGGTGAAAGCCATGGGATGCAGCAATGGATTAGATGTTTTGAATTTCTTTTTTTATGCAATTTCTTTTTTCAAATTTCTACACCCATGGGGTGCATGAGTCCACACATATGACAGATTTGCTGTTGGCTGGAATGGACAGATCCACGAGTCTGTTGAGAAATTCTGCTGTTATAAATTTAATTATAAAAAATGGGTGATCACAAATGATGCTGGACAAAAATTTTGATAAATTTCTTTCAAGGAAGAAATTTGGGGATGATCTTTCGAACATTAGCGGCTGAATGGGGTAATTATCTTTGTGCGCTGGGCGAACATTTGCGGTGCTTGACAATTGGATGGCACTGCACTTAAGGTCCTTGGGGGAGCCACCTGTTGCTTTTAAGCCTGGAAACCTTGTTTTTGATGCTAGTGGTGGGGGTCAGCAGCAGTGTTTAGTTTGTATAATGGGAGGTATTTATAAAGTCCAAAACTTGATAGCGTAGACATTTTTGTTCATTATAACAAATGACATGTTTTTTCGGCTAAAGTAATAACAATGTCAAGATGTTCTAACGTTTTTTAAGGCCTGAAAATATTTATATTAAAAATTTCTGAGTACGATGAAGACTTTTGTCATGAGTTTGTGAATTTGAAAACTTTGTCTTATAGCATTAATTTTATGCTCTTTCATATGGCTACGCACATTGTTAATAATATTATCAATTTCGACAATAAGCTCTAGTCCAATTTTCTATGGAATGGAAAGTCATTCTCTAGAGATGGACTTTAAATATACAATTAAAAGGACCTTCTTGCTCAGTTATTAATTAAAAATAACCTAAAATTCTATGTTGTTCACCAATAAAATTTTAAGTTCATCCTTCAAACTATTGATGCTTACAGATCTATTGGAAAGGCTCCACAACACAGAGGAAAAACACAAAAAAATGACACCAGATGGAAACATCTTAAAAAGATCCAGTGGCTCACTCAAACTCAGATATGCCTTTTTGCCATATTTTTAAACCCCCTTCCTGTCATTAATTTGTCCAACAAAAACTTTCCCCATAATGAACTGGCTGCTCTGGAACATGGCCCTAAATTCAGCCAATTCCATAGAAAATTGGACTTGAAAGAGATTATCACTGAAACTGAGAATATTATTAACAATACAGGCAGACATCTTGAAGAGCATAAAAGGAGGTCCAACTAGACCGTGCAATTTAGTTCTCCAAGAATATCTGTCCTGAGCTATATCTGCTACATCTCACCACTGCATACCAATTCTAACAAGGTCCTGTTTGACATTGTCTGCCCACTTCATCCTAGTGCCCCCTCTTTCTGAGGCCTTTAGGCACACTGTTCATAACTCTATTCGCTAATCTATCATTATCCATACAGGCAACATGACCAAACCAATGGAGTCTCTCTCTGCACAATATACTGCTCAGAGGAGGGTGCAGACTCCTTTGCCTAACCTCATCATTACTTACAAAGTTAAACCACCTAATGCCAAACAAACCGCATAAGCATCTAGAATCAAAAGCATCAAGTTTCCTAATCCCTATTCGTCTGTTAATCTCATGCCGCACATCACCATTATCTGTTACATAGCTCCCAAGATAATTAAACTGTGACACCTGCTCAAGACTGCAACCATTCAGATTAACTGAATCACAGCCTGCCTGACCAATTTTCATCACTCTAGTTTTCTCTCTGTTTATAACCAAACCTACCCTACTACCAGTCTCATCAACAGCTCGAATGAAAGAGTTCATCTCATCAACATCATTTGCCAAAAGGGCTAAGTCATCAGCTTAATCTAAATCAGAAACTTTCGTATCTCCGGTCCATTTAAGGCCAAAATCTTTCCCTTGAAGTGAATTTTGCATAACATAATCAACAACCAAACTAAAGAGAAAAGGAGACAAAATGCACCCTTGTCGAACACCAGAAGTAATGCTAAACCAATCACTACAAGCCTTACCAACTCTCACACACGACTCAGTGTTATTACAGAGAGCTTTCATTATGTTAACTAACTTGTCAGGTATACCATATGATCTCACAATCAACCACAAATTCTGACGATCAACAGAGTCGAAAGCCTTTTTGAAATCAACAAAACTAGCAACCAAAGGTTTCTGAAATTCTAAACATTTCTCATGAATCTGCCTCAGTGAAAATATCTGATCCACACATCCCCTACCACTTCTGAATCCACATTGCTCATTACGCAATTGACTGTCAACCAGATTCTTAATTCTATTAAGCACAATCATGGAAAGAACTTTACCTGGAACAGAGAGTAGGCTGATACCCCTATAGTTATCACAAGAACTGCGATCACCTTTTTTGAAAATAGGGATAACAATAGCTCTGGTAAAATCCTTTGGAACCATGCCGTTATCATAAAAGATATTCAGAATTTCAGTCATCCAAGTGGTAACTGAAACATTTCCAGCTCTAAGCATTTCCGTAGTAATTTCATCTACCCCTGGGGATTTACGAAGTTTAAGTTCAGAAACAGCCAAAATAACTTCAGATTGTGTTACAGGGCCAACATTAAAGCCACCAACGCGTCTATCAGCAATGCAAACAATGGGAATAGAACTAACCGCATTGTTTAGAATATCACTGAAATGCTCAGCCCACCTAGCCATGACAGAATCCTCACCTTCTATAACCTTACCTTGTTTATCCTTCAATCCCTGTATACCTGTCCGTTTTCTACCACACAAAACATTAACTATCTGGTACAGCTCTCTGCTGTTGTGCTGTATAACTGCTTCCTCGGCTTTTCAGTCAAACCATCAAGCCAAAGATTCTTATCAGCAGCTAACTGATCTTTTACACGTTTATTAAGTTCTCTGTAATGCTTTCTATTAGTACTAGTAGGGTATTGATTAAGGACATTCCTGCAGTTCTTTCTTTCCAAAATAAGCTCAAGTGCCTTATCACTCAGATAATTCTGTCTCTTCTGCTCCTTTTTTCCTAAAAGAGTACTGTTAGTTTCCAAAAAAGCCTGTTTAAAGTGGTCAAATTCTTCATCCACCTCAGCAGTAAGCAAACCATGACTGTCATAATGACTAAGAAACCTGTCATGGTAAGCTTTAGCTATAACTTGGTCTTTCAGAGCTTCAGAATTAAAGGTAAATATTTTAACCTTAGCATAACACTTCTTAAGTTTAATTTGCAAGACACTTTTAACAAGGTAATGATCAGATCCAATTTCAGCTCCCCTATATGCCCTGGTATTTCTAACAGAACTAGCCCATTTGCTGTTAATTAATATATAATCAATCATATTCCTATGCAGCCCATCAGGTGAAACCCATGTGTATTTATGTATGTCGCGGTGTTTGTAATATGTGTTAGTTATTCTGAAACCATTGAGTTTACTCACCTGTAGGAGGCGTTGCCCAATGCCATTGCAGCCACCAATACCAAAAGGGCCTATTACTCCTCCCAAAAAGGTCAGAGTCAGTACAACTTTGGCATTGAAGTCACATAGAACAAGGGTAAATATCTCCTTTCTTGACAGAATTCAAAATATCCTGAAGTTGTTCATAAAACCTATCCTTCTCATCCTCATCGGCATCCTTAGTGGGGGCATAACATTCAAGTCTTTAATGCTTGTCTGAAATTTTGCTGTAAGAAACCTTTCATTAATGCACTCATATCCTAGAAGAGCATCACTAGCATGTCTGCTGAGCAGCCTTGGTGATGCTTTCCATTCTCCCTCCCTGTACAGAGAAATTTAAAGTTATTTTTAAGTATCTCACCTTTACCTGTCCATCTGGTCTCTTGCAAGCCTAGAATATCTAAGTTATAGCACTGGAATTCCTGCGTGAAGACATCAAGAGAATAATCTCTATATAACGTTCCACGTTCCTGCAGAGAGAAAATGATTAGTAGGATTTTTAAAGAAACTAGGTTTATTGAGATAGGTAAGGCCAACGTTATCAAACACAGCCCCCTGATCGCAGGCATGAGGCAAAGACCTGTTCCTCCTCTGCTAAAGGCTGAAGTCACCAATGCTGGTAGGAACTTCAGGCACCACCTTTTCAAGTGGATTTTTTCAAGAGCCATATGGCCTGCCTGAGACACGTTACTCCAGTTTAGGCTTGACGATGCCCAACTAGTTAAGTAAGGTTCAGGTACCTGCGATGGCCTCTGATTAGGATTATCCACCAGCTGATATAAGGTATCCCATGCCTCTGTTCACTTAGGGCTAGCAACTCACAAGCAAATGGAAAACACAGCAGAATATTCTCCCTCAACAGAAGCCCACCAGTGCAACATGTCCAGGACCCATAACCAAGCTCAAATCCATAAACCAGTCCAGTTTAGTGGGTATAAATGGTCAGCACCAGGACCCTGTGAAGTTGACCACTTTTCAGCAGGGTTGAAAAAAAGAAAAGAAAAAAATGGCCATAGATGACCAGATCAGTGGGCCATACTGAACTGGCAGCCCTCCCCTTCCATTCCCTTCCAAAAGAGAATATCTTTATTTTTTCTAGAACCAGGCCTGTATGAAAGTATTTGATTTTTAGGGTCATATAAAGGAAGATGGTGAAAAACAACATAAGTGTTATTGAGCACTTTTGACATTCAATTAACCCTTATATGTAACGTTTTTTTAAAGTGAGCAAATGGACAGCCTAAAAGAGTTTTCTAAAATGTGTTTCAGGCGATGAGACACTCGAAGATATGCCCATGAGGGAAGACCAGCCATTATTAATGACAATGAACTGAAAGCTAGCATTGAGCTGGATTCATGTTAAACATGCCAAGAGCTTGCAGAGATGTTCTGTGTGACTAAACCATTGTTTTGCATTTACATCACCTAGGAAAAGTCTGAAAGCTGAGTAAATGGGTTCCATGTCAACTGATTGCTGACAACAAACTCCAGCAGCTTATGATCTGCTCATTACTGCTTTCACACCACATAAATGAGCCATTTTGGACATGTTGATGTGCAATGAAAAATGGAATGTCCATAGGAGCACCAAATGTTCATATCATTGGTTGTCATCCAGTGAACTGTACTGCACATATTTTTGAAATTTTCATAATTTGGAACCTCTAGGTCCCAAAATTGAAACGGGGTTGACTTCCGTCTTAGCCTCTAAACATTGGGAGTTCTACCAGGTAGCATTTACAAACTTGTACCTTATTAGGAAAAAGTTGTAGACTATACTTAATTTCCTAAATAAAAATTTTTAATCATTTTCTACATATGGTTTAATTTTACCTTCAAAACTGCACAAACTTTTTTGTTACCTGATACTTTTTGGTGTTATTTTATCGGTTGCATTAGTTAACCCTGGGGCTTTTATCAAATGTGGAAAGGCAGTTTGTTTACAGTTTTGGCATTTTTGCACTTGTTTTAGCCCATTGGGCTATTTAACCCTTGGAGCTTTTTTGAATGCAGATCAGCTGTTCATTGTTTATGATTTTAGTTTTTTAGGACGTTTTGTAAAATTTTCCTCGGGCAGTGGTGTACATAGAATTTTGGTTTGGTAGTTAGAAAATGGGTCTACTTTCATTATCTTTTTTAAAAATGGCATCAGTACTCCTAAATAATTACCAAGAATTTTTGATCAAGAGTTACAATCTCTCTAAAACAGAAGTGGACAATCCAAATTTTGCAGAAAGTCACTAGGAAAAAAATATATTCCTGAAGAGAGAAAGTAAAAATTTCTACTGAAAAACAAAAAAACATTAATTTCTAATGAGCAACACTAAAGCAGAAGGCACGAAACACGTAGCAATGCCTATTCACAAATATCTTGTATAAGTAACGGCTCAGTATATTTTAATAGGAGCACAAAGTTTAGAATCGTCTGACAGCCAGTGATTCATACCACAAAGGCAGAAAAGTGCTGATTAATAACACCACAGTATGAAAGAACTCTTAGTCCCCAAAAAGGGAGAAGCAACACCAGACCTGTGAAAGCACCAGCTCCTGCAAAGGACAGCACACAATTTAGACTTTTCTTCCTTGTACAACTGAAGAAGCTGTCTCAAGAACACAGTAACAGAGCCAATGCAGGTACGACTAATTAACCTAAACTTCACCACACCAATATATGACTATCAGTTACTCCATTAGTTATCAGTGAGTAGACTGTTTTTCCCAATACCATGACTAGTTCAGCACCCAATGTTTATATTTATTTCAATCTTTATTTAATTCAGCACACTGTGTTTATCCCTTTAAATACAAATATGTTCCTACAGCATGGCAATTTACACAAATAAGCTCCTACATTTTGACAATTTACACAAATATGTTCTTATAGATTGGAAATCTACATAAATGTTACCCTAGCCTAGCAATTTAAACAAATGTTTCTGCACCTCAGCAACAACTTAGGTACTTTAAAATTCTCCTCCACCTCCCTCAATGTTGCCCATGAAGCAATTAATTATTTTGCTAAGAACAAAACACTTCAATAACATAAAATGAAGTTTATACTTTTGAAATCAAATATTATGAAAGAAACATTTTGATATTAATATCCAAAAAATATTTAACAATATAATCTCCAGGTTCAAGTATACTTTTCATTGAAATATCACGGCCCAACCACGCATCGTGACCTAGCTTTTGAGAAATAGTGGTAATGAAATTCTAGATAAGTCTCGCTATTAGCTTTATTTTCATACCATTATTTTTGTCTTTTTATTTAACGAGTTTATGGAAATTTAGAACTGGTAAAACTCGAAAGAAAAATATCGCAAAAATATCAGATACTTAAACATTGAATATTACCTCAGATATCTAACAGTATCACAAAGCAAAATTGAAACACAATTACGCCGATATATGATATTCACATAGCATTACACTTAAATATGTAAAACCATTTGGACAAATGTGTCAGGTTACACGGTTACGACCATATATGTGATTATGTACGAGTTCAGATTAGGGGTCCTATATAGATAGTAGTAGTAGTAAAACATTATCTTCCTTCTTCTGGACCACTTTGTAAGAAGGACCTTGGCCCCTCTATTATCTGGTCCATAAGCAAATTCAATTTTGCGAGCTGAATTCGACCAATGGTTGAAACCAGCACAGTGAAATGCCAGCGACCCTACATGTCGGCGAACAGGCATCTGGCCGCAGGCCGCCTGGTGAATGACGCAGTTAAAAAAACAGACAGCGCAGATGTATCAGTACCATGTCGTAGGTGGAGGAGAGAAGTTGGGGGAGGGTGTATTAGCTTAAAAGTTCTTCCTCGTACATGTGGTTGAGTTTTGCAGTGATTTGTGGCCTGTGTTGGCTGGTGGGTGTCAAAGCTGTTATCGTTTGCTAAAATCAATACTAATGGTCAATCATTGAGGTAGGAAACATGGAGGGTAGGAATTCCCCATGGAGGTAGGAAGATAAGAGGAGGAACCCTAAGCACTTGAAAATGATGCTTCGGCTACTGCGCGGCAGCCATGTTGTTCTATTCAAACATTGATCAGTAGTATAGGTGAGTAACGAAGTGTTGCGCTATAAAAATTTAATTTTTTTCGACATTTGTATAACGGCAGCCTGTTCGGCTTACGGCTGCACGAATCGCCCTTCAAAAAAGATCCCAGGAATTATCTTTCATCGTTAAGTTTGTCATTTTTATAAAAGTTTAAATAATTATATAATGATACAAGCAACTTCGTGTTGAAATCACGCCGCTATGAAATCGGTTTTATTTCGAGTTACAAACCTCGGTTTTTCACCAGATTTTTTTTATTTTCTTCGGATTGTACTCAGTGATAAATGTGAAGATGTACCTCTTATATTGATTAATTGATTTTACGTTACACTTATTTGAGAATTCCTTCTGCAGGCTTTCTCAGTTAAAAAATTTTGTTGGCTGTAATTGAATGTTAGCGTGTATTCTATTTAATGGATGATGAATTTACATACTTTTAAATAGAGATGATTAAATTATCAAGAAGTTTCTTTTTTGTTTTTTATTTTATTTTAGGTGGAAGTATTAGATATTATTTTGTTTAAATGTTTCAGTGTTTAAATTCCTCTCTCTTCTATATTTAATAAGTTCAGTGTAAGAAGGGAAAAGTAAATTACAATAAAGTATTTTCATAAGGTGAGAAATATAATCTTTCTTTTTTTTAAAATTTGGATAGCATTTAAGGGTTTTGTTTAAATGCCCCCTTTTTTTCTTGGATTGGAGTCTTATATTTTTGAATTTCTTTTTAGATTAATTTAATGTATATGGTGTAAATTGTCATAGGTGAGTGACAGCGATCATTAGTTAGGGTGAAAATTTTTCAAATTGTTTAAATAATTTTAGTTAAAAGAGGAGAGGAGAGTGTAATGCTTTTCTCCTTTTCGTTAATTCTTCTGATAGGGTTCTAATTTCCCTTTTAAGGTGAATACCGAATTTATTTAATTCTGTATAGGTTTCAAATAGAGCGAGTTTATTGCTTGTAGTTATTTTATTTCTATTTTGGTTGAGGGGTAGGTTAGGCGTACGTGAAGATAGGTATGAGAGACTGAGGAGTCGGGCACTGAGATGTCGGGTTCAAGACACTGTCTGGAACGTTGCCTTTTTTTTTTAAATGGATATTATATTCCCTTCACCCAATGGATATATATATTTTTTAATTTTTTATTGTTTTTGCTTAGTATAATTTTTAGTTGCTTTTTTTTCATATAGTTTTTTCAGATATTATTTTGAAATTTTGCTTTGTGGCTGAGGAAGGATGTATTTCAATCCTTATGAGATTTTTTTTTTTGAGAGATTGTAATAATTGTGTATTTTGTATTGATTTTTAACTCTGGTTGAGGGAGGAGAATGAGCATGAGATGGGGGAGAGATGTGAAGCTGAGGGTACAAACATAGAGCTGGTGGGTTCGAGCCACCATCTGGGGCGTTTTTTTTTTTTTCGTATAAATATATATATTTTTTTAGTTCTTTTTTTTACTTCTTATACTATTGGCTTTATTTAGTTTTGTTAAGCAAATTTTTTTTATTTTTGTGGAATGAGAATTTTTTAACGTAAAACATCTATTTTCTGAATCTTACAAATGTGTTTTTTTGCAGTTTAAATGCTGCTATTGCATATAATGTTTAGTGTTTTATCCATAAAATGTATTCTACTGTTTTCAGTGCAGTATAAATAAACTTTCAAAATCTGGTAATTGTTTGTTATTGTCGTATTCAACGAAATACATAAATAGTTCTGGTATACAGTAATTCTGTATTGAAATATTCATTGCACTGAAAAAAACAATATAAATTCCAAATAGCTTAAATGGCCTTTCTCTTAGTAGTAAAAAAATAATTTTCCCGTATATAACGCACAGTAAAACTAAGTATAACGCGTGAAAAGTAGGCTTGATTGTAGCTGCAGACGATTTGTTTTGAATGCAACAATATGGCTACCGCCTGCTGCTTAAGCATCATTTTCCTTAGACAGGGAAAGCGCGTTAGGGCGTCTCCTTATCTTCCTATCTCCATGGAATTCCCCATTGCGGGAATTCCCGGAACTCAATGTTGCCACTTTATTCCGAATGCAGTAGGTGTTGTACAGTTTTTCCATAAAATAGAGAATAAAATAGAGAAAACTTGTTCTGTAGTTACGTTAGTGTAGTTTTTATTTTGGGGATTTTAGTGCACAAAATGTGTATCTATAGTGCATTTTCAAAGTTAAAACTACTTCAAAAAATGTGACCATAAAAGTGGCATCTTTGTTATAAAGGTAAATTGTAGGATTTTTTTTTTGGAACAGGAATATTTTTTCAGAATTAAATTCAAATGGAGACTTTTAAAAAGGCGCCATTTGAACCGTGTTAGATCAAAATAAATCGTGTAAAAAAAAATGGGAATTTTTTTTCTAAACCGTGTTAAATCAAAATTTTGTTTAAAAAAATCATTGTAAAAACAAAGTTGGGTTGTCTAATGATTCGAAAAACTGTGACACACACGGGCGGCTGCGTTGACTACAACACGTGGCCAGTGGGAACAAAAATGGCGGATACATCGGCCTGGTATGTAGGGGCTCTAACCCTGGTAACACTTGAGGCTGATTGAGGTCATAACAAAACCAAATAATAAGTGCTATATATATTAATAGTAACAATTTTTACTTATCATACATCAGTAATTTTAGATTTAGGAATGAAATGTAATAAAAGAAACGCATTGACTTCATGAATAAGTAAATGATATCTTGTGAGGCCCTCCCGTTCAATACAGCTCCCAGCTAGCATCTAGTTCATTTTATTATAAATCCGGCTCTCTTTCATATGTATTATTTAATAGCCGTGACCAAACAATTCGCTAGGCATCATTGGCCTTACAGTGTTCGAATCATTAGTAATTATGATTTACTACTTATAATTATCATTAATAATTATAATTTATACTCCTTATAAGCATTTAGCAGACATATCCTCCTGTGATCATGTTTGGTCAATGGTGCGTGATTCGAAAATCTGGAAAAGTCAGGTTGGAAAGGAATCAAGCATTACAAGAACCTATAGTATTAAAGAAAAGTACACGAAAGTTACTTATTTGATAATATCGCAGGCAGTTTTATTCTGCGCGGAGAGGAGAGTATTAGAAGAAATGTGTGGAACAGATTTGAGGTCATACGTTGGCTCGTCTGAGAACAAATTGGTTATGCCTGAAGAAATAACTAACACATATTACAAACACCGCGACATACATAAGTACACATGGGTTTCACCTGATGGGCTGAATAGGAATATGATTGATTATATATTAATTAACAGCAAATGCATAACATAACATAATAAAATAACAGCAAATGCATAACAGCATAGTTCTGTTAGAAATACCAGGGCATATAAGGGAGCTGAAATTGGATCTGACCATTACCTTGTTAAAAGTGTCTTGCAAATTAAACTTAAGAAGTGTTATGCTAAGGTTAAAATATTTACCTTTAATTCTGAAGCTCTGAAAGACCAAGTTATAGCTAAAGCTTACCATGACAGGTTTCTTAGTCATTATGACAGTCATGGTTTGCTTACTGCTGAGGTGGATGAAGAATTTGACCACTTTAAACAGGCTTTTTTGGAAACTAACAGTACTCTTTTAGGAAAAAAGGAGCAGAAGAGACAGAATTATCTGAGTGATAAGGCACTTGAGCTTATTTCGGAAAGAAAGAACTGAAGAAATGTCCTTAATCAATACCCTACTAGTCCTAATAGAAAGCATTACAGAGAACTTAATAAACGTGTAAAAGATCAGTTAGCTGCTGATAAGAATCTTTGGCTTGATGGTTTGACTGACAAAGCCGAGGAAGCAGTTATACAGCACAACAGCAGAGAGCTGTACCAGATAGTTAATGTTTTGTGTGGTAGAAAACAGACAGGTATACAGGGATTGAAGAATAAACAAGGTAAGGTTATAGAAGGTGAGGTTTCTGTCATGGCTAGGTGGGCTGAGCATTTCAGTGATATTCTAAACAATGCGGTTAGTTCTATTCCCATTGTTTGCAATGATGATAGACGCATTGGTGGCTTTAATGTTGTGCCCTATAACGCAATCTGAAGTTATTTTAGCTGTTTCTAAACTTAAACTTCATAAATCCCCAGGGGTAGATGATATTACTACAGAAATGCTTAGAGCTGGAAATGTTTCGGTTACCACTTGGATGACTGAAATTCTGAATATCTTTTATGATAAAGGCATGGTTCCTAAGGATTTTACCAGAGCTATTGTTATCCCTATTTTCAAAAAAGGTGATCACAGTTCATGTGATAACTGTAGGGGTATTAGTCCTCTCTCTGTTGCAGGTAAAGTTCTTTCCATGATTGTGCTTAATAGAATTAAGAATCTGGTTGACAGTCAATTGCGTGATGAGCAATGTGGATTCAGAAGTGGTAGGGGATGTGTAGATCACATATTTTCACTTAGGCAGATTCTTGAAAAATGTTTAGAGTTTCAGAAACCTTTGGTTGCTAGCTTTGTTGATTTCAAAAAGGCTTTCGACTCTGTTGATCGTCATAATTTGTGGTTGATTGTGAAATCATATGGTATACCAGACAAGTTAGTTAACATAATGAAAGCTGTCTATAATAACACTGAGTCGTGTCTGAGAGTTGGTAAGGCTTGTAGCAATTGGTTTAGCATTACTTCTGGTGTTCGATAAGGGTGCATTTTGTCTCCTTTTCTCTTTAGTTTGGTTATTGATTATGTTATGCGAAATTCACTTCAAGGGAAAGATTTTGGCCTTAAATGGGCTTGAGATACGAAAATTTCTGATTTAGATTATGCTGATAATTTAACCCTTTTGGCAAATGCTGTTGATGAGATGAACTCTTTCATTCGAGCTGTTGATGAGACTGGTAGTAGAGTAGGTTTGGTTATAAACAGAGAGAAAACTAAAGTGATGAAAATTGTGATTCAGTTAATCTGAATGATTGCAGTCTTGAGCAGGTGTCACAGTTTAATTATCTTGGGAGCTATGTAACAGATAATGGTGATGTGCGGCATGAGATTAACAGACGAATACGGATTGCTGCCGGGACTTTTAAGAATCTATGGAGAGTGTGGAGAAATAGGCGTATACACCTAAAGACTAAAATTAGGCTGTATAATAATAATAATAGTTTGGTTCTTTCTAGGGTTAGTTATGTTAGTGAAACTTGGACTCTTTGTAAACAAGATAACAGGAAACTAGATGCTTTTGATTCCAGATGCTTACGCAGTATCTTGGGCATTAGGTGTTTCAACTTTGCAACTAATGATGAGGTTAGGCAAAGGAGTTTGCAACCTCGTTTAAGCAGCATATTGTGAAGAGAGAGACTCCGTTGGTTTGGCCATGTTGCCCGTATGAATAATTATAGATTGGCGAATAGGGTTATGAACAGTGTGCCTAAAGGCCTCAGAAAGAAGGGGAGACCTAGGATGCGGTGGGCAGACAATGTCAAACAGGACCTTGTTAGAATTGGTGTGCAGTGGCCAGATGCAGTAGATGTAGCGCAGGATAGGCTTGCTTGGAGAACTAAATTGCACGGTCTGGTTGGTCCTCCGTAGCCCATGGCTGCTTGAGGATGATGAAGAAGGCATTATAGATTTCTGAAGAGGAAACTTTGTAGGCAATGAATCTTTGCAATTGATTGGAGTGTTATCTACGAGGAAGAAGTATGTTTAAGCAAAGCTTTTCAACAAAGTTAAACGCTTTTTGCAATATTAACAGAGAGCATTCAGAGGAAATGAAAATAAATGCTTTTCATTTCTTTTGATACAAAGGAAGTTAACAAGGTCTGTAACAAATAAACACTGCAGAAGTATAATTACGGTACAGTGTAATCAAATACAGTAGTTAAATATGGTAAAATAGAGACGATAAAACCTTCGTTAACAGCACAGCTTTATAAAATGGAGAATCCTTCCAATTTAACTTCATCGGATAATGAAAATAATTTTTCAAACAATAACGTAAGTTCAACTACTTTAAATTTACTCAAATGTCATGCATAATGAAATACGAGGGAGTTGTTTTATCTCGAGCTGCACTTTTTTTCCCCAGAGACGGCTAAATTGCCAAGTCAAGGTTAAAGGAATGGGACACTAAACTGCTGTTAGGAGACTGGTGGAAATCTCCCGCCAATCACCCCTCCCCCTAATCCCCCAAAAGAAATATCTCAGTTTTTGTGAAAAGCATTCATCCCCAATGGTTAGCATGCAATTCACGGTACAATATGGCGCCACATTAATAAATGTAACTAAAGTAGACGGTTTGTGAATAAACGTAACTTGAAGGTTCGTGAATAAATGTAGGGATAGGGTGGCTCAGGCAGTAGCATGTCATGCTCGTAATCAGCAGTTCCCAGATTCAAGCCCTGCCTAGACCAGTATTGAGATTTATCTCTGAAAACTCCTTACCCCATTCTTGGTCAGTAATGGGCACTGATGGGCTTGGAAAAACTGCTAACTCTAAGATAGGATGTTAAGTTGTGCCACACGGGCTGAAGAACCATACCATGACATGTTCAAGAACATGCTGGATGGTCTTGGGAGGTTCCCAACAGCTATCTGGTGGATTCCCTTCCCTTAACCTTTTCTTAGCTTTCCAGGTTCTTGTGACTTTGCCATTAGCCCTTTGTGTCCAAAAAAAAAAAAAAGAAATAGCTCGGAGGTAAAACAATCCCCATCCTCATGAATAAATGCAACATAAGTAGAGTGAGTGAACACATGACATAATGATTGTATATTTTTACAGAATTGAATGGTAAACATGCCTGCTGATGAGATTTGCAGTGGTATGAGAATATCCCATTTTGATATTTTTAAGGTTTCTGAAGAGTTTTGGGTATGATCTGAAATGACGGTAATTTTATGAAAAAAAATGCTTTCGCAATGATTTAGATATGAACCTACATCTCCCAGGTATGTGCCAAGTGCTCTAACCACTAAGCTATCGTGAGCCTTCATTCGTTCACTTAGTTGTGATTTTTAAATCTAACTGACCTTGTTGTTCATGGTGCCATCTATGGTCAGGAAAAGTAACTCATTGAGATTTAAAAGTTGCACTAATTAGATAAATGACTGAGCTGGTGATAGCTTAGTGGTAGAGCACTTGGCAAGAAACTGGGATGTGTGGGTTCTATTCCCAATCGGGAAATCATTTTTTCCACAAAATTATTTTTGAATTATATGTCAGCAGGTAATCTGTGAATTTATCACTGATTGATATTTGTGTATTTTGGTTAATCTGTAGTTGATGGTTGCAACATGGTGCTACATGAAGACATACATACCAAAAAACAAAAAAATCGGAAACAATGCACTGCTGATCAGAATTATAAAAAAGCCCCCAGAATTAAATAATACCATCCTAGACAGCAAAAAATCATGTATCCAACATTATTCCAATCTGCAATATCTATCACAATGCTAATTACATATCTTCGGTCATTAATGTATTGCCCTCATTTTCAACAATTAAATATCCACATTAAACTTCTTAACCACAAACAGTAATAAACAAAATTAAAACAAATATTCAATTCCATAACCAAATATATCAGTACTATCACTATTAATATTCAGAACCAGAAAAAACATTGAAAAACAATTCATATTTCTAAAAAAAAATTAATCTCCTATAAATAAGTTTCTAACAAGGCATAGGTCTGCTTGTCAGCAGACATGTCAGTGATGCTCTTCTAGAATATGAATTCATTAATGAAAGGTTTCTTACGACAAAATTTCCGACAAGCATTAAAGACTTGAATGTTATCTGCTGTTCTGCCCCCAATGAGGATGAGAAGGATAGGCTTTACGAACAACTTCATGAAATTTTGAATTTCGTCAAGAAAGGAGATATTACCCTTGTTCTAGGTGACTTCAATGCCAAAGTTGGTACTTGACTCTGACCTATGGGGAGGCATGATAGGTCATTTTGGTATTGGTCGCTGCAATGGCTATGGGCAACATCTCCTACAGGTGAACAAACAATGGTTTCAGAATAACTAACACTTACTACAAACACCACGACATACACAAGTACACAGGTTTCACCTGATGGGCTGCATAAGAATATGATTGATTATATATTAACAACAAATGGGCTAGTTCTGTTAGGAATACCAGGGCATATAGGGGACCTGAAATTGGATCTCACCATTACCTTGGTAAAAGTGTCTTGCAACTTAAACTTAAAAAGTGTTGTGCTAAAGTTAAAAAAATTACCTTTAATTCTGAAGCTGTGAAAGACCTAGTTTTGGCTAATACTTATCATGATAGGTTACTTAGTCATTATGACATTCATGGTTTGCTTACTACTGAAGTTGGGGAAGAAGGGGACTGTTTTAAACAGGCTTTTTTGGAAACTAACAGTACTCCTTTAGGAAAAAAGGAGCAGAGGTAGAATTATTTGAGTGATGAGGCACTTGAGCTTATTTCAGAAAGAAAACTTCAGGAATGTCCTTAACCCTTCCAGTGTCCACGTCATCTGTATACATTCAGAGAATCTGAATTGAGAGGCCAAGGACGTATATGTTTTTAGTACAACAACAACAAAAAAAAATTGCCACTGTAATTTTTTTTTATATGTAACTTATAAAAATATATAATTCAGGTTTCAAAAATAATATTTTGTTTTTTAATTTGATGCAAATTTTATTAAATTACAATATAAATAAATTTATAAAGCCGTTTAATTGCCATTTCTTAGAAGCACTAAATGGTATTGCTGATTTGCTTGTCAACTTTCCTATTTGCTGAAGCAACCTTCTAATTTAAGCTCTCAACAAATTTTTCCTTAAATTTTTGAAAATCTCCCAAAAATTAGCAAAAAAATGTTATTTTTAAAAATGATAGATTTTGGAAGTAAATTACAAAATATGTACCCAATGTTTTTTTCTGTTTCACACTCTTTTCTGTCATAAACCTATTTCAGTATTCCCAAGTTATTTTTATGATTTTTCTAGGCATTCTATGCATCTTTCCCACTTTCAAATCAAAATTGAAAGTAAACACACCCTTCTTAGAAATTCTTGTTGCACCTGAATTTAATTAGTTATGCGTCACTGAGTTAAACAAGATGCAGATGGCTGGCACATGCTATCTCCATTCTGTGTGCTATAAGTTTTTTTTACAGTTTTGGTCCAGCATATTGGATACCCTTTGTAAAGTTAGTATTTTTTTTATATTTAAATCTTAGTTAGTTTTCATTTCAGTAGATTTATTTTCGGAAATTAGTGATCTTTTGGCTGATCGATAAGTATTGATTTTTTCGTAGTTATGTTGTATCGTATGGCCAGCCTGCAACTTGTTGCAGTGGATATTTTAACATTGCATTAGGCTATATGTTAATTTTTATTTTATTATTTATTATTTTTCCATTAAAACTTTGATACAGTATCATTTTCTGAAAATAAATGAGGTCTTGGATACAAAAGCAAATTCATTTCTGTATATTTACTTCCATTAGTTAACGATCTTCAATCAGCTGATTTATTGATCTTTCCGAGTTATGCTAGATCAGAGGCTGGCTTAAAAGTTGTTGTGGATATTTTTTTTAACATCCCATTAGGTTATATGTAATTTTTCTTTTATTATTTCTTGTTTTTGTAATAAAAAAAACTGAGCTTGTACTGTTTCCTGAAATTGAATGTCTTGGATATGGAAGCAAAATAGACTTTCTTGCTATGGAAATTGGCCATCATTTGGGAGGGCAATTTTGGGAAGGGCTGGTCCTTGGTGCACAAACCTTTCTGCACTTAGCCAAGATCACCAAACTTCAACACCCAAAGAAAAAATTCATAATGTTTAGTAAAAAAAAAGCAACCAAGGAAGTTTTTTTCTATTCCATAACCAGTTCAGAAAATTCCGTGAATGTGTGAAGGCCAAGTCATGTTGTATAACACTGGCCGTGTTTAAAATATACATTACTGAAAAGAATCATTAAAAGAAATGAAAATCATATTTCAGGTTGAATATTATATTATTCAGGAGGAAATTTCCTTTCGATAAATATATAATTTAACTATTTTTATCCAGCAGGTTTTCCAAAATAAAGCCTTAATTGTGTAGTGCAATCTTTTTTTTCACCATATCACATTGAAAAAGGCTTATTGAAATCAATATGCTTGCATATTTGTTTATATTATTTATTTTCATAAAATTTGTAATTAAATTATGTTTGATATATAACATGACCTATTTCTGTTTAGTTATTTTTTTTAATTCTAAAGGTGACTTATTTATTTGACTCAGCACAAATGGCTAAAAGCTTGGAATTTTCTCAAAGTATAATACTGAGAAAAACATTACAAAATGAGAGAATATTTACTTTAAACCAAAAAAGTAATTTTATTGTTATTCAGAAATATATAGTCATTCTATTCATGTGCATTGTAATCATTTCTGTCTATTAGTTTTTTTTAATAAATTTTTATTTGTGTTACCACATGCATTTTTTACTACATGACTCTAAAAAAGTCCTATTAAAATAAAACATATCTGTTTTGTTAAATACTTCATTTTCAGAAAATCCATAATTAAATGCTGATTAATTTGGTATACAACATGCCATAATTCCTTTCATTAGTTATTTGGCAAAAAAAGTTCTAAAGTTAAATTTTTTTTTGGATGAGCATAGTGAGAAAATAGCTTGGCCCCCTATATGGAAACCTGTTTTTCAGCCTGCACACTGGAAGGGTTAATCAACACCTTACTATTCTTATAGAAAGCATTATAGAGAGATTAAAAATGTGTAAAGGATCAGTTAGCTGCTGATAAGAATCTGGCTTAATGACTTGGCTGACAAAGTTGAGGAAGCAGTTAGACAGCACAACAACAGAGAGCTGTACCAAATAGTTAATGTTTTGTGTGGTAGAAAATGGACAGGCATACAGGGATTGAAAGATAAGCAATGTAAGGTTATAGAAGGTGAGGATTCTGTCATGGTTAGGTGGGCTGAGCACTTCTGTGATGTTCTAAATAATGTGGTTAGTTCTACTCCTATTGTTCGCAATGATGATAGATGCATTGGTGGCTTTAATGTTGACCCTATAACACAACCTGAAGTTATTTTGGCTATTTCTAAACTTACAACTTCGTAAATCCCCAGGGGTGGATGAAATTACTACAGAATTGCTTAGAGCTGGGAATGTTTCGGTTACCACTTGGATGACTGAAATATTGAATATCTTTTATGATAAAGGCATGGTTCGTAAGGATTTTACCAGAGCTATTGTTATCCCTATTTTCAAAAAAGGTGATCGCAGTTCTTGTGATAACTATGTGGGTATCAGCCTACTCTCTGTTCCAGGTAAAGTTCTTTCCATGATTGTGCTTAATAGAATTAAGAATCTGGTTGACAGTCAATTGCGTGATGAGCAATGTGGATTCAGAAGTGGTAGGGGATGTGTGGATCAGATATTTTCACTTAGGCAGATTCTTGAGAAATGTTTAGAGTTTCAGAAACCTTTGGTTGCTAGCTTTGTTGATTTCAAAAAGGCTTTCGACTCTGTTGATCGTCATAATTTGTGGTTGATTGTGAGATCATATGGTATACCAGACAAGTTAGTTAACATAATGAAAGCTCTCTATAATAACACTGAGTCGTGTCTGAGAGTTGGTAAGGCTTGCAGCAATTGGTTTAGCATTACTTCTGGTGTTCGACAAGGGTGCATTTTGTCTCCTTTTCTCTTTAGTTTGGTTATTGATTATGTTATGCGAAATTCACTTCAAGGGAAAGATTTTGGCCTTAAATGGTCTGGAGATGCGAAAATTTCTGATTTAGATTATGCTGATGATTTAGCCCTTTTGGAAAATGCTGTTGATGAAACTGGTAGTAGAGTAGGTTTGGTTGTAAACAGAGAGAAAACTAAAGTGATGAAAATTGGTATGGTAGGTTGTGATTCAGTTGATGTAGTATGTGTATTCATCTGAATGGTTGCAATCTTGAGCAGGTGTCACAGTTTAATTACCTTGGGAGCTACATAACAGATACTGGAGATGTGTGGCATGAGATTAACAGACAAATAGGGATTGCTGCCGGGACTTTTAAGAATCTATGTAAAGTGTGGAGAAATAGGCGTATACATCTAAAGACTAAAATTTGACTGTATAATTGTTTGGTTCTTTTAAGGGTTAGGTATGGTAGTGAAACTTGGATGCTGTCTAAACAAGAGGAAACTAGATGCTTTCGATTGCAGATGCTTACGCAGTATATTGGGAATTAGGTGGTTTAACTTTGTAACTAATGATGAGGTTAGGCAAAGGAGTCTCCACCCTCCTCTGAGCAGTATATTGTGCAGAGAGAGACTCCATTGGTTTGGTCATGTTGCCTGTATGGATAATGATAGATTAGCGAATAGAGTTATGAACAGTGTGCCTAAAAGCCTCAGAAAGAGGGGGAGACCTAGGATGCAGTGGACAGACAATGTCAAACAAGACCTTGTTAGAATTGGTATGCAGTGGTGAGATGTAGCAGATATAGCTCAGGACAGATATGCTTGGAGAACTAAATTGCACAGTCTAGTTGGACCTCCTTAGCCCATGGCTGCTTGAGGATGATGATGATGTTCCTGCCTCCATTATGAAGTGTGATTTTCCAACACTGACAATTTTACATCCAAAATTGTAAGTATTGTATGTAAAAAAAGACGCCATCCAACCATTTCCAAGAAATCATATTAATAACATTAAAAATGTAGTAAATATCTAACAAAATTAATATATCACTGTATCATCATCCTCAAGCAGCCATGGGCTACGGAGGTCCAACCAGACCGCGCAGTTTAATTCTCCAAGCATATCTGTCCTGAGCTACATCTGCTGCATCCGGCCACTGTACACCAATTCTAACAAGGTCCTGTTTGACATTGTCTGCCCACCGCATCCTCGGTCTCCCCCTCCTTCTGAGGCCTCTAGGCACACTGTTCATAACCCTATTCGCCAATCTATAATTATCCATACGGGCAACATGGCCAAACCAGCGGAGTCTCTCTCTGCACAATATGCTGCTTAAAGGAGGTTGCAGACTCCTTTGCCTAACCTCATCATTAGTTACAAAGTTAAACCACCTAATACCCAAGATACTGCGTAAGCATCTAGAATCAAAAGCATCTAGTTTCCTGTTATCTTGCTTACACAGCGTCCAAGTTTCACTACCATAACTAACCCTAGAAAGAACCAAACTATTATACAGTCTAATTTTAGTCTTTAGGTGTATACGCCTATTTCTCCACAATCTCCATAGATTCTTAAAAGTCCCGGCAGCAATCCCTATTCGTCTGTTAATCTCATGCCGCACATCACCAGTATCAGTTACGCAGCTCCCAAGGTAATTAAACTGTGACACCTGCTCAAGACTGCAACCATTCAGATTAACTGAATCACAACCTGCCTGACCAATTTTCATCACTTTAGTTTTCTCTCTGTTTATAACCAAACCTACTGTACTACCAGTCTCATCAACAGTTCGAATGAAAGAGTTCATCTCATCAACATCATTTGCCAAAAGGGCTAAATCATCAGCATAATCTAAATCAGAAATTTTCGTATCTCCAGCCCATTTAAGGCCAAAATCTTTCCCTTGAAGTGAATTTCGCATAACATAATCAACAACCAAACTAAAGAGAAAAGGAGACAAAATGCACCCTTGTCGAACACCAGAAGTAATGCTAAACCAATTGCTACAAGACTTACCAACCCTCACACATGACTCAGTGTTATTATAGAGAGCTTTCATTATGTTAACTAACTTGTCTGGTATACCATATGAACCCACACACAAAAACTTCTTTCTGCCCTCACTCCATTAGAATTCCCCAAAAACTATTCTCCTAAAACATTAACACCACTTTAAAAACTTCCCACTCTTTACCATTTCATTTCTTCATATTCTAAACTGCAACAAACACATACTACATTCTACTACACACAAAAATAGGATTAAAAATAGGTCAGACCTCCCTCCACCCCTCAAACTTAGCTCCAAAGAATTCATTCGAAACATCCGTCCCCCCACACAGCCACAAAAATTATTGAACTGCCACTTTTAAATAACTTGTCCATAATATTACAAAAGAGTTGACTAACACTTTCAACAACAACCCTCCTAATATTAAATAATTTCAATTCCTAAATATCCTAAACAACTGACAATTTACCATATTTTAGTGAAAATTCGAAAAAACAAGGGGGATGGACTAATTGCCCCTTTTCTGCTTATCTTAAAAATCACTTATAAAATATATATTTTACATATCCATTTACCTGTGACCCTATCGGGCAATGTAATCTAAGCTGAATGAACAAAAGTGTCACATTCACATAAAATCACACACGACTATACATTATCTACCTAAGAGAAACAAATCATAGAACCATAGGCCACCAACAACCCACGGTTACTCTAATATTATGTTTCTATGTTACACTTTATGCTTCAACATCATATGTATCCTGAGCACCACCATCTGTTGGCTGAGGACTCTGAACAATACATTGACCGAAATATGAACTGTTTCTTAATGGATGGAGAGTGGTCTGTGGTTTATCTGATAGCTTAATTCAGTGTGCTTATGCATTTTTTTATTATTTCTGGTTATGAATATTAACAGTGATAGTATTGGTATATTTGGTTATGAAATTGAATATTTGTTTTTAATTTTGTTTATTACTGTTTGTGTTTAAGAAGATAGAGCCTGTAAATGGTAGCTAGGCGTAAACTGGAAGGAGAGCTGTGTACCAATCCCTAGTGATGATGCATAGAACCGGCCAGGTCTAGCACCTAATGTCCAACCCCGCCTTCTCGTGGTGCAGGCCGTTAGTACCTTTCAAAAGAGATATTCTCTTTTGAAAGGGAACGGAAGGGGAGGGCTGCCAGTTCAGTATGGCCTACTGATCTGGTCATCTATGGCCACTTTTTTCTTTTTTTTTCAACCCTGCTCAGGAGTGGTCAACTTCACAGGGTCCTGGTGCTGACCATTTATACCTACTAGACTGGACTTGTTTATGGATTTGAGCTTGATTATGGATCCTGGACTTGCTGCACTGGTGGGCCTCTGTTGAGGGAGAGTTTGCTGCTGTGTTTTCTGTTTGCTTCTGGGTTGCCAGCTCTAAGTGAACAGAGGCATGGGATACCTTATATCAGCTGGTGGATAATCCTAATCAGAGGCCATCGCAGGTACCTGAACCTTACTTAGCTAGTTGGGCATCATCAAGCCTAAACTGGAGTAATGTGTCTCAGGCAGGCCATGTGGCTCTTGAAAAAGTTCACTTGAAAAGGTAGTGCCTGAAGTTCCTACCAGCATCGGTGACTTCAGCCTTTAGCAGAGGAGGAACAGGTCTTTGCCCCATGCCTGCGATCAGGGGGCTGTTTGATATTGTTGGCCCTACCAATCTCAATAAACCTAATTTCTTTAAAAATCCTACTAATCATTTTCTCTCTGCAGGAACGTGAGGACATTACATAGAGATTATTCTCTTGATATCCACATGCAGGAATTCCAGCGCTATAACCTAGATATTCTAGGCTTGCAAGAGATCAGATGGACAGGTAAAGGTGAGATACTTAAAAATAACTTTAAATTTCTCTTTACAGGGAGGGAGGATGGAAAGCATCACCAAGGCGTGGGTCTGGTGCTCACAGGGAGGGAGGATGGAAAGCATCACCAAGGCGTGGGTCTGGTGCTCAGCAGACATGCTAGTGATGCTCTTCTAGGATATGAGTGCATTAATGAAAGGTTTCTTACAGCAAAATTTCAGACAAGCATTAAAGACTTGAATGTTATCTGCTGTTATGCCCCCACTGAGGATTCTGATGAGGATGAGAAGGATAGGTTTTACGGACAATTTCAGGATATTTTGAATTCTGTCAAGAAAGGAGATATTACCCTTGTTCTTGGTGACTTCAATGCCAAAGTTGGTGCCGACTCTGACCTTTGGGGAGAAGTAATAGGCCCTTTTGGTATTGGTAGCTGCAATGGCAATGGGCAACGTCTCCTACAGGTAAGTAAACTCAATGGTTTCAGAATAACTAACACATATTACAAACACCGCGACATACATAAATACACATGGGTTTCACCTGATGGGCTGCATAGGAATATGATTGATTATATATTAATTAACAGCAAATGGGCTAGTTCTGTTAGAAATACCAGGTCATATAGGGGAGCTGAAATTGAATCTGACCATTACCTTGTTAAAAGTGTCTTGCAACTTAAACTTAAAAAGTGTTGTGCTAGGGTTAAAAAATTTACCTTTAATACTGAAGCTCTGAAAGACCCAGTTATAGCTAAAGCTTACCATGATAGGTTACTTAGTCATTATAACAGTCATGGTTTGCTTAATACTGAAGTTGAGGAAGAATGGGGCCATTTTAAACAGGCTTTTTTGGAAACTAACAGTACTCTTTTAGAGAATAAGGAGCAGAGGAGGCAGATTTATTTAAGTGATAAGGCACTTGAGCTTATTTCAGAAAGAAGGACTGCAGGAATGTCCTTAATCAGTACCCTACTAGTCCTAATAGAAAGCATTACAAAGAACTTAATAAACGTGTAAAGGATCAGTTAGCTACTAATAAAAATCTTTGGCTTGATGGCCTGGCTGACAAAGCTGAGGAAGCAGTTAGACAGCACAACAGCAGAGACCTGTACGATAGTTAATATTTTGTGTGGTAGAAAACGAACAGGTATACAGGGATTGAAGGATAAACTAGGTAAGGTTTTAGAAGGGGAGGATTCTGTAATGGCTAGGTGGGCTGAGCATTTTAGTGATGTTCTAAACAATGTGGTTAATTATACTCCCATTGTTTGCAATTATGATAGATGCATTGTTGGCTTTAATGTTGGCCCTATAACACAATCTGAAGTTAGTTTGGCTATTTCTAAACTTAAACTTCATAAATCGCCTGGGGTGGATGAAATTACTACGGAAATGCTTAGAGCTGGGAATGTTTCAGTTACCATTTGGATGACTGAAATTTTGAATAACTTTTATGATAAAGGCATGGTTCCTAAAGATTTTACCAGAGCCATTATTATCCCTATTTTCAAAAAAGGTGATCGCAGTTCTTGTGATAACTATAGGGGTATCAGCCTACTCTCTGTTCCAGGTAAAGTTCTTTCCATGATTGTGCTTAATAGAATTAAGAATCTGGTTGACAGGCAATTGTGTGATGAGCAATGTGGATTCAGAAGTGGTAGGGGATGTGTGGATCAGATATTTTCACTGAGGCAGATTCTTGAGAAATGTTTAGAGTTTCAGAAACCTTTGGTTGCTAGCTTTGTTGATTTCAAAAAGGCTTTCGACTCTGTTGATCGTCATAATTTGTGGTTGATTGTGAAATCACATGGTATAACAGACAAGTTAGTTAACATAATGAAAGCTCTCTATAATAACACTGTCATGTGTGAGAGTTGGTAAGTCTTGTAGCAATTGGTTTAGCATTACTTCTGGTGTTCGAAAGGGTGCATTTTGTCTCCTTTTCTCTTTAGTTTGGTTGTTGATTATGTTATGCAAAATTCACTTCAAGGGAAAGTTTTTGGCCTTAAATGGGCAGGAGATACAAAAATTTCTGATTTAGATTATGCTGATGATTTAGCCCTTTTGGCAAATGATGTTGATGAGATGAACTCTTTCATTCGAGCTGTTATGAGACTGGTAGTAGAGTAGGTTTGGTTATAAACAGAGAGAAAACTAAAGTGATGAAAATTGGTCAGGCAGGTTGTGATTCAGTTAATCTGAATGGTTGCAGTCTTGAGCAGGTGTCACAGTTTAATTACCTTGGGAGCTATGTAACTGATACTGGTGATGTGCGGCATGAGATTAACAGACGAATAGGTATTGCTGCCGGGACTTTTAAGAATCTGTGGAGATTGTGGAGAAATAGGCGTATACACCTAAAGACTAAAATTAGACTGTATAATAGTTTGGTTCTTTCTAGGGTTAGTTATGGTAGTGAAACTTGGACGCTGTGTAAACAAGATAACAGGAAACTAGATGCTTTTGATTCTAGATGCTTACGCAGTATCTTGGGTATTAGGTGGTTTAACTTTGTAACTAATGATGAGGTTAGGCAAAGGAGTCTGCAACCTCCTTTAAGCAGCATATTGTGCAGAGAGAGACTCCGCTGGTTTGGCCATGTTGCCCGTATGGATAATTATAGATTGGCGAATAGGGTTATGAACAGTGTGCCTAGAGGCCTCAGAAGGAGGGGGAGACCTAGGATGAGGTGGGCAGACAATGTCAAATAGGACCTTGTTAGAATTGGTGTACAGTGGCTGGATGCAGCAGATGTAGCTCAGGACAGATATGCTTGGAGAATTAAACTGCGCGGTCTGGTTGGATCTCCATAGCCAATGGCTGCTTGAGGATGATGATGATGTTTAAGAAGTTTAATATGGATATTTAATTGTTGAAAATCATGGTTAATACATTAATGACTGCAGATATGTAATTAGTGTTATGATAGATATTGTAGGTTGGAATATTGTTGGCTATATGGTTTTTTGTTGTCTAGAATGGTATTATTTTATTCTGGGTGCTTTTTTATAATTTGGATCAGTGGTTCAGTGCTTCTGATATTCTCATTTTTTTTTGTATGTGTTGTGTCTGATGACATTACTTAGTTGTAACTGATACAAAATGTATTTAAATTACTGGATAGCTCGGACGCCAGGCAATTAATGTTGCCAACAAAGTTAAATGAGGGTTCTTAGTATAATTAATGTTACTTAGTAAAAAAGAATTCAGATCAAAATATTGTCAATTATTAAAGTTAATTCTAGTCAAATATCAAATTCTGCTCAAAGAGAAAAAAAGTAGGTCATAAACTTTCCTAAAACAAAAGTTTATTTCCAAAAATCTACACTCACCTAAGTGAACTTCTTCCTTCTATAACAATTTTCTGAGCAACTAACAGCTCACTTGAACAAAAATTGTTCTTCTGAGCTCCAACAAAATCTCCACTAACATTCTACTTTCTGTGTCACTACCAGGTGCTGTGGAGTTAGTATACAAAAACTGTGACTCCTTGATATTTTTTCTATCCACTGCCTCTTTCTGTTTGTGCTATTTGAGAATCAGTTTCAGCCTCAGGAATGTAATCTTCATAGGCCTCTTTTTCTTCAACTTTATTCAGCATTTTTATCATGCTTAGCATATTTGAAGCATTATCTGTGACAGTACAACTCAAAATCTTGTGAAACTTCCACTAACTTCTAAAGATAGTTGCTGCCACGATGCACCTTAATGTCCTTTACTCCCAATGTCCAAGTTACCATTTTATTGTTTCCATCAGCAAATTTAGCATTGATGGCAAAATAGTTAACTCTATGACACATGGCTGCATACATTTTAATAAACATGAAGTGTTCCTAAGAGTTCTTTGAAGCTCTTCCTTTTTATTTGTGGCTTCTTCAACTATTATTTTTCTGATGCATTGTTTTTCCAGAGAAACTCCAAGTTTCTTGACGATTTCTCCATTTAGGCCTAGAAAGACTGGTTGTGAAAATAAAGATAAGGCTACACCATTTACCACCAGTTCAATGATGTGCTTCTTGAACTTTTATGTGGTCATTGTTATGGTAACTTTGTCTGTAGTAAAGAATCTTGTAAGTGGTTGTAACACTCCAAATAAATGCAATAATGCTTTAAAGTTTGATCCAATTAGTTTAATGCTCAGTTCAATGATGTGCTTCTTGAACTTTTATGTGGTCATTGTTATGGTAACTTTGTCTGTAGTAAAGAATCTTGTAAGTGGTTGTAACACTCCAAATAAATGCAATAATGCTTTAAAGTTTGATCCAATTAGTTTAATGCTCTGGATAGCTGATACGGGTGCCAGGCAATAATTAACAAATTGCCAAAACAAGTAGACTAAGTTTAAAGTAGGGTTCAAAATGCCAGCGAGCGTTAATGAGTAAATAATTAGAATCAAAATTGATTGTCAAAAAAAAAGAGTATAAATACCATTAATCTAAATTCGCGTTGCTCAAGAGAAAAAATTGTACAGACTCAAAAGGTTTAAAATAACAAACAGATTTATTTCCAAAATAGTTCAACTCACCAAGACATCAACACTCTTCTCCTCCTTTCTCACTCTACAACTCCGTGCACTAGGCACTCTCACTCTACACAACTCCTCACTCACTCTGTGATTAGCAAGTCACCGGTATAAAACAAGAACCAGACACGTGTCATGTTGCACGCTGGAAAGACATTAACATAAAATGACGAACGACGCAAGCTATGACGCAAGAGGGGGCGTGTCCTTGGCACGCGTTTTAGTGGGACAGTCGGAAGATCGGAGTTGCGCATGCGCAACTCACAACTATTGGAAATGAGCGCTGTGATGCCAAAAAGGAAATAAAAATCCCCAAAATGATAAATATAACGTAAATTAAACAAAACTGGTTAAGGTAAAGCAAAAGTGAACGATGGGGCATCACATGGTGCTTATCATTCAGTAGATTCCTGAACTTTTGTTAACTTTGAAGTAGTTGGAAGATTTTTATTACTATCTTACTCAGTGACAACTTCTAAAATTTCGGGGTGGAAACACTGAAAATGTCTTTTTAAATTTGATGCTTTGGTTGGTGCATTTTTATCAGAGCCACTAAAACCACTGATTTTTGTTTGACATAATATTTCACCATCATCATCATCTTCTATCATACACTGAAACCCGAAATGTTTCTCATCTGTGGTTATTGTAAAATATTCAAAAACTGCAGACTTCATTGGAACTCTCTTTGCCATTGTGAAAGGGGCTTTAGACTTGAAAGTTTAAAACTTATAAAATTTAGAAAAAGCTTGAAATTAAATAAGCATTAAAAATCAAAATATTTTCTGAAAATTAAAATGAATTAATGACATTAGTGTCTGGAATGGAAAACATTGTGTTTATTATTTAAGTGGGTTAACCACCATTGCTGGGGCGGGGGTGGCTCAGTCGGTAGCACGCCAGGCTCGTAATCTGTAGTTCCCAGGTTTGAGTCCCAGCTGGGTCAGCGTTGAGATTTATCTCCGCAAAATTTCCCCGCCCTGCCCACGGTCAGTAGGGGACACCGATGGGCTTGAAAAGGCTGCCATCTGTCAGATGAGACGTTAAGCAGTGGCCCCGTGTGTGGGAGAGCCATACCCTGTGCATGTTAAAGAACACGCTGGATGGCTTTGACGGGAGGCTACCATCTGTCTCCAAACAGCTGTTCCAGTGGGTCCCCTCCCCCAACCTTCTCTGAGCCTTCGGGGTCCTTGTGGCTTGGCCATTTAGTCCATGGTGTGCAAAAAAAGTGCCGCTCAGAGGTAAAACAATCCAACAATCTACCATTGCTGCCAGTGATGTCACACACAAAAACATTTTATTAAAATTTATGTTGAGGTCGGAGTCGGTTGAAAATGTACTGACTCCAACTCCAGCAGCTCCAAAATTGCTTCTGCCTCCACAGCACTGGTCACTACTATTCCTTTTCTCTACCTACTCACTATTAACACTACATTCTCTAACTGACTACTTCTGTGACCTAAAGTCAGTTAATGTGATATGCAACTGGCACGTGTGTATTGCATGCTGGGAAAGCACATTTGCGTAAATTGACCATTGTGCTAGCTATGATGCAGGAGCCCCCCTCTTGCATCATAGGGGTCCTTCTGCATGCATTAGCAGGTGCCAATCAAAAAACGGAATTGTGCATGTGCAACTCCTCTAGCGGTTCTGGGCTGAGAGAAATGATGATCACTTAAAGAAAAGCTCCAAAATAATAATTATAAAGTAAATAAAGTAAAACTGGTTTAGGAAAAGTAAAAGTGAATAGGTGAACCTTTCACATAGTGTCGGGGACTTTTTTTTAATTCAGATCAACAGTGTGTTGTGCACTTTTTCCGATTTTCTTGTATTTTGGTAATAATTGTTAATCTCAGCGTTACTGTATACATTTAAACATCCTATAAATCAATAAATGTTTTCGTGGAAAAAATTTTGCTGGAATATGGGATTCAAAACCACATCTCTCCATAAACATGCCAGAGTATTCTAACTTGTTGAAATAATGCCGGCTCAGTCTTTTTTCCAGACTATCACTCTTCCTGTGAATTTTGGATACTTCCTTTTGGTGTCATCTAAGATATCGGATGGCAACTCTTTCTTTTTAGTGTTCTGAGTAAGATGGTAATATATAATCAAGTCACATCATACTATTTAGCATTATTAATGATTTAAACAATAATTGATAATCTCAGCATTACCTGTAGATGTTCAAACGTCTATAAATCAATAAATGTTTTTGTGGAGTTGTGATGCCCCATTGTTCACTTTTGCTTTACCTTAACCAGTTTTGTTTAATTTACGTTATATTTATCATTTTGGGGATTTTTATTTCCTTTTTGGCATCACAGCGCTCGTTTCCAAGAGTTAGGAGTTGTGCATGCGCAACTCCGATCTTCCGACTGTCACCCGCTAAAGTGCTTGCACAGGGACACGCCTCCTCTTGCATCATAGCTTGCGTCGCTCGTCATTTTATGTAAATATCTTTCCTGGCATGCAACAGGACACGCGTCCGGCTCTTGTAAAAAGCACTAAGCACTTGTAGTGGCACTTTGTGTGCAGAAGTGGTAGTAGCACTAAGATAGTGCAGAGGCACTTAGAGAGAGTTGTAGCACATAGAGTTGTCAGAGTATAAGCATGTAGCACGGAAGAGTACTGAGTTGATGTATCTTCTTCATTGAAGTTTTGGTGAGTTGATTTTTTTTGGAAATAAATTTGTTTGTTATTTAAACCTTTTGAGTCTTTACAAATTTTTTCTCTTGAGCAACGCGAATTAAGATTTGATTATATTTAGCCATTTGACAATAATTTTTGGATTCTTACTCATTAACGCTCGCTGGTATTTTGAACCCTAATTTAAGTTATTCTATTTTTTGGCAATTTGTTAATTATTGCCTGGCGCCCATCTCAGCTATCCGGAACATAAAACTAATTGGATTAGAAAAAGGGTCCAAACTTAAAAGCATTTTGCATTCTTTTGGAGCGTTATAAAAAAATAAATAAATAATAAATACCCCCTCAAGCAGCTGCTTGCCACAGAGGTCTGACAGGAGCCTGTCAGTTTACTATGCCACAGTAGGAGATCTGAGAGGATGGCAGGACTGCTAAATAGCATGATGTGACTTGATTATTTATTACCATCTTATTCAGAGCACTAAGAAGAAATAGTTGCCCTCGAGATCATAGATAGCGCCAAAAGGAAGCACCCAAAATTCACGGGAAGAGTGATAGTCATTATTAGTGGAAAAAAGACTGAGCTGATATTAATTCAACATGTTAAAATACTCTGGCATGTTTCTGGAGAGATGTGGGTTTGAATCCCATATGTTGGTGAAGCTTTTTCCACAAAAATGTTTTCCACTGAAACATTTATTGATTTATAGATGTTTAAACATCTACAGGTAATGCTGAGATTATCAGTTATTGTTTAAATCATTAATAATGCTAAATAGCGTGATGTGACTTGATTATTTAGTACCATCTTACTCAGAGCAATAAAAAGAAATAGTTGCCATCCGAGAGATAATAGATGGTGCCAGAAGGAAGCGCCCAAAATTTACGGGAAGAGTGATAGTCATTTTTAGTGGAAAAAAGACAGCCAGCATTAGTTCAACACGTTGGAATACTCTGGCATGTTTCTGGAGAGATGTGGGTTTGAATCCCATATGTCGGCGAAATTTTTCCCACTAAAACATTTATTGTATTTTGGTATGTGTTGTCTCTGATGACATTAGTTTCAGGGGGCTAATTTCATTGGAGAAGAATAGCTACACCAGAAGCTCTAATTGCTCACACATGGCACAATTGGGAGAGTCGTCTACTAAATAGCTGCATGGTAAGTTGTTTAGATGGGGATGATTTAAGTCAAATACTTCCTCCCAGCAAATTGGATTATAAAATCCTTTTGTAAAGTTAGCATTTTATTTCCAGTTTTTAAATTAAACCTTAGTTTTAATTTTTGTAGGTTTACTTATTTCTATAAATTATTGATCTTTCGGTTGATCAACTATTGATTTTTGTAGAGTTATTTTACATCAGGTGGCCTGCTTACAACTTGTTGCTGTGGACATTTTATTTAACATTTATTTTTTTCTAAATAGACTTTAAGAAGACAACAGGTTGTTATGGTCCACCCATTCACTTTTACTTTTCCTTAACCAGTTTTACTTTATTAATGTTATAATTATTATTTTGGGGATTTATTTTCAGTTGGATTATCACTTTTCCTCACCCAAGACCATTAAATGAGTTGCGCATGCACAATCCGTTTTTTGATTGACAGCTGCTAATTCATGTGGAAGACATGCCCTCTCTTGCATCATAGCTAGCATGAGCGTGTGAGTGTAAGTTTATGCAAATGTTGCTTCCCAGCATGCAACACACATGTCAGTTGCATGCTGCATGTATAGTGACATTAGGTCACAAAGTTAATAGAGAGGTTTTGAAGTTAGTTGTCAGAATGTGAGTAGAGAGAGGTGTGGAGAGAGATGATGTTAGTTTGGAGTTGTAATATGAGAATGTAGGTGATGTTGTTTTGAGTGAGATTTTAGTTGATCAGAGAATTAATGTAGAAGTTTATTTGGTAAGCCTGAATTTTTTGAAAATAAACTGTATTTTATGGAATAGTTATTAAAATTTTCTCTATATCAATGTAATTGTTGGAAAAGCTGAGACAATTAGATGGAAATATTATCTGGAATTTACCTTGGTTTTTTTCTTGCAGTGATATCTGATGGGTAGATTATTCTATTGTCCTGTGGTGGGTAGTTCAGTCCAGATACAAGTTCACATATGTTCTTGTTTTTTTGTTGTTCCTTGTGGGAATGCTGGCTGTAGTTTGATCTCGATTTGGTGCACATGTTAATTAATGTATTTTTAGATTTTCAGCTTATGTTCCAACTTTTCCGGAAGTGCAGACACTATATTTTAATACGTAATTCCTATGCATTTTACATTGTTGTTTCAATGCATTGGCAGACACAGATGTCGGCTTACTGTGGACAGTGTTTGTTTATGTTAGGCTCGGAGCACATTGTGTGGAGGGGTGGGTCGTAGTATATGTGGTTTCCTCTGTTGAGGGGTTGGTAAGGGTAGAATTTTAAGGTTGAGGATATAGGATTTTAAAGTTTAGTTTTATTATTGGGGGCTTTATTTATATCTAGTGGGATATTATGTGTCATGCTGTTATATTTATGTGTGCATATAGGAAAGGCAGGAATTTGGGGAGGATGTTGCTTAAGAGTGTTTTCCATATTGATGGTGGTGGGGTTATGTCATTGCATATTTCATTTCTATTTAAGTATATTACAAGGTTTTTGGCAAAATTTAGTTGAAATTTCGTGTGTGTGTGTCAGGGGAGAATAGTATTCTTGCATCATTGAATTTTGGTGTCAAATTGTATGTGAAGGCAGCTTGGGTTAGGACTATCTTTTGGTTGGCTTTTTCATAATCTTGGTGTGTTTTCCATAAATCTTCCTGGCCAACCAAAAACAGCCCCCCCCCCCCCAGGAGGAGGAGGAGATCTATTGTAATGATATTTATGCCAAATGAAAGTTTGCAATGCATAGGGAGTGCCATCTACTCTACATTTTTGAAAGTTCCAGTACCGAGCAATGCCGGGTAAATCTGCTAGTATTATATAAATAGCATAGGAAAGAAATATAGTAGATATTTTATTAATTTTAAATTAACTGTATTATTTTAATATTTTTAGTTATGTGTTCTGCATAATTATTTGCTGCTCTTGCATCTTGAAATGTCTGAAAAAAAGCTTAGTTATATTAATGATTAATCTTGAAAGGTCAAACCTTATATGTTCCAGAATGCAAACTCTATTATTATATGTTAAAAGTCTCCTATTTTATGTGGATTTCATATGTACATAGTTATTATTAAGAGTATGTGTATGCACCCCTTGTGTATAATGAGAGTCATCTATATGGTGATATTTTTATCATCAAAAAACTTTTTAAATTGTTTTAATATGTTTAAAAGTGTTACACTTAATTATAGCATTTATAAAGTAACTTTTTTTTAAGGTTACCATTTTGAAAAACCAGCCATATGATGAATCAATTGAAATTACTGGAGAAGCAGTAAGTAAGTATTATGTGAGGTTGAAATTTGTTTGATAAAATTATAATATTTATTTCTGCCCACAAGCTCTATTTTTTTTCTGTATAGCATGGTGTGATTTCATTAAGAATGCAACCTGAAGGTCTGTAAATGGTAGCTAGGCATAAACTGGAAGGAGAGCTGTACCGGCCAGGTCTAGCACCTAATGTTCGACCCTGTCTTATCAGGGTGCAGGCTGTTAGTACCTTTCAAAAGAGATATTCTCATTTGGAAAGGAAGGGATGCCAACTCAGTGTGGCCTACTGAACTGGTCATCTATGGCCACGTTTTCTTTTTTCCAACCCTGCTGAGGAGTGGTCAACTTTACATGGTCCTGGTGTTGACCATTTATACCCACTAGAACTAACACATATTACAAGCACCAGGGCATTTATAAATATACATGGGTTTCACCTGATGGGTTGCAAGGGAATATGATAGATTATATTTTAATTAACATCAAATGGGCTGCTACTTCAGTAAGGAACACCAGATCATACAGGGGAGCCAAAATTGGGTCTGATCATTATATGGTCCAAAAGTTTTTTGCAGCAGAAGCTTAAGAAATGTGCTAAGGCTAAAAAAATTAGCTATAACACTGAATGCCTGAAAGATCCAGATACAGCCAAAACATACCATGATAGGTTACTTAGTCATTATGATAATTATGGTTTGGTTACTGCTGAAGTTGAGAAAGAATGGGATCAGTTTTAAATAGGCTTTTCTTGAAACCAACAGTGATCTGTTGTTAGGTAAAAGGGAACCTTTTGGGTAAAAGGGAACAGAGGAAATAAAATAATTTGAGTAATAAGGCCATGGAACTTATTTCTGAAAGAAGGAATGCAGGATTAATATGAATCAACAGCCTACTAGTCCTAACAGAAGGCATTACAATGAGCTTAATAAACATGTAACGGATCAGGGCTGAGAAGAATCTTTGGTTTGGTAGCTTGGCTGACAAGTAGACGAAGCAGTTAGACATCACAACAGCAGGGGGTTGTACCAGATTATTAATGTTTTATGCGGGAAGAAACAGACAGGTACACAGGGATTAAGGGATAAACATGGCAAGGTGGTTGAAGGTGAGGATTCTGTGATGGCTAGGTGGGCTGAGCATTTGAGAGAAGTTCTAAATAATGTGATTATTTCTGCTCCCATTGTTTGTAATAGGGATAGATGCATTACTGGCTTTAATGATGGCCCTATATCACATTCCGAAGTTACTTAGCCTATCTCTAAATTAAAGTTAATAGCTATATTAATTTTAATTTAGTTATTAATTTTAATTTATATTTAACAACATCTGTTAATGACAGAATTAATCTAATCAACATCATTAGTCAACAGGGCCAAATCATCTGCATAATCTAAATCAGAAATTTTAAAATCTCTACACCATTTAAGGCCAAAATCTTCTTCATTAATCATTAACAAGTTCATTCTGTCATTAACAAGTGGACTAAAATTAGGCTGTATAATAGTTTGGGTCTTTCTAAGGTTAGTTATGGTAGCGAAACATGGACCCTTTGTAAGCAGAATAACAAGGAACTCGATGCCTTTGATTCTAGATGCATACACTGTAAGCAGAATAACAAGGAATTCGATGCCTTTGATTCTAGATGCTTACACTGTATCTTGGGCATTAGGTGGTTTGACTCTGTGAGTAATGATGAGGTTAAAAGGAGTCATCAACCTCCTTTGAGCAGCATGTTGTGCAGAGAGACTGTGTTGGTTTGGCCATGTTGCCCATATCATTGCTTCAGATTAGCAAACAGGATTATGAACAGTGTGCCTAAGGGTTTTGAGAAAAAAGGGGAGACCTAGGAAGCGATGGGCAGACAATGTCAAACAGGACTTTGCTAGAATTGGTCTAGAGTGGCCAATTGCTGCAGCAGTAGGTCAGAATAGACGTCTGGAAAGTAAAATTACACAGTCTGGTTGGACCCCATAGCCGGATTATGTATGCATGTATATAGGTATGTAAGTAGGTAAGTAGGGTAGGTATGTAAGTAGGATATAGTTAGGTATGTAAGTAGGTAGATACATAGGTAGGTAACCTGAATACTGAATTTCTTATTAACTTCAATATAATAAAGATGGCACTAAAGATCAGTGAATTTAGCACCTTCTGATACTAAATGCCCTAAATTTAGGTTATATTTTCAGATTTGTATCTTTAGTTGAATTTCAGCCAGAATATTTGTGTTACAGTAGAGCCTCTTTCTAATATGGAAGATAAAGCTGCAGAAGAAACAGAAGAAGAAGATAAGATTGGGGATGAGAGTGTAAGTAATTGCAAAACATTAAATTTTTGCCATAATTTTTCAGCTTAAGTAGTGATATGCAACTGTAAATTATAGTTTCCATTTTATTTTCTGAGATTTTGAAGAAAATGGAAAAATTACTGCATTTTAAAAGGGTTTATCAAAAGAAGAGCAAACAAATTGACCAGTTAAATAAAAATATAGAAGAAAAATTATCATTAGCTGGGTGGGATCTGAATTCAGGAAATGACAATTTTCCCTCTATATTTATTTAACATACCACCAACAGATGTATATATGTGAGATCCTGTTATTTCAAAGAGACCAGTTATTCATTATGGTTTTGACTGGTGAGAGAAAATTAATAGACTTGTTCATGAATGTAGAGCAATTGTTGATCAAAAGATATCAATTACTTAGGTGCAGTGGCATTCTCAGGGGGTTGGAAGGAAGATATAATCCCCCTTGAGCACCTGAATAACTTTTTAAGGCAGTTGCTGAAAATCAGAGACTCAAGTATTCCCCACCTACTCTCAATTAAAAATTTCAGGGTACACCATTACTTAAATGTGGATTAAAAGTTTTCCCCAAATAAAATACAAATATCATGTATTTAACCCTTTTAGTGATATGTCCAGAAAATTTCCAGGCTTGTGGCCTTAATATCACGAGACAAATGTTTCTATAAATATTCAAATAAATTGAATCAATTTATAGTTTTTAAAATATTAATTTTAATCATAATTATTTTATATAATATTTTAATTATAATTATTTCATTAAAGAACTTTGGAAAATAGCCCAATTTTATAAAAAAAAAAAATCGGTATTAAAGCTTCGGTAGTGCCTAAAAGAACATACTGATGGAGGAATTAAAAGAATATTTAATTGGGCATTGTAGTAATAAGTATAATATTAAAAGTATTGCAGAAATTGTATGTTATGCATGGGGTGCTCTGAAATTGTAGACTGTGCTCTAAGTAAAAATGCTAGGGAATCACTGTCCAAAATATTAAGGGAAGTATGTAATTTGGAGCAAAAATAAAGGCATCATTTAAGTTATAGTGAAGGAAAATAGTGGTTTCAGGATATGAAATGATTTATAAACTACATTAAAACTATATGCACTAAAGTGCCAGTGAATTTGGGATAGCAACCTAGTAATGTGTTGGACTCCTTCTGGCCCTGATAACAGCCTCAACATGATGAGGCAAAGACTCCACAAACTTATGTAAATGTTCCACAGGTATGGCAACCCATGTATCCTCCAGAGCTGTCCACAATTCTCTCAAAATCATCGCTGATGGGGGATGGGCCTCTGAACACTCTGCTCGACGGTATCCCAAAGATTTTAGATTGGATTTAAATCTGGGCTTCTAGGTGGCCAATTCATTATTTCAAAGTCGGCAGAATGATCCTGCAACCATGCAGTAGCCAACCTGAACCTATGAGATGAACAGTTGTCCTGCTGGTAGACGCCATCTCCATAATTGGGATGTATGATGATCATAAATGGATGTAATGGTCAGCCATGAGTTCTACGTACCGGGATGCATTGATAATCATTGGTACACATACCAAAGGTCCCACAGAGATCCAACTGAAGACACCCCAGTCCATCATTGAGCCACCACCACTTCTACTGTTTTGACCTGACATGCAGGATCCATGGCTTCTTGGGGTTGGCACCATACCCTCAGTCTTCCATCGGCGTGATGAAGTTTAAATTGAGATTCATCACTCCAGGCTATCCATTGCCAATTTTTGATGTTCTTTAGCCCAGGCAAGGCATTGAGCCCGGTGTCTTGCTGTTAGAAGTGGGACATTCGTAGGTCAGTGGCTCCCGAACCCGAGATGATGAAGTGAGCGTTGCATGGTCTGTGCACTGACTTCCCGGCTAGAACCCACGTTCAGATGGGAGATGATTTCAGATAATGTCTGTCCCCTATCGGTCCATATGATGTGGGTCAGATGGCGAAGCCCACGATCATTCAAGGCTGGTTGTCCTTTGCAGTTTTTCCGGGTGCTTGTTTTTTTTGCTGGAATTTTCATATTCCCAGAACACTCTTGAAACTGTCATACGAGAAAATCCGTTTGTTGACAATTTCGGAGATAGAGTGTTCCATCTGTCAGTACCTACGATTTGCCCTCTGTCAAATGCATCTAAATCCCATGCCTTTCCCATTATGCTTCTCATGACGAATGTTTGGGGAAGCCAAAGCTGAATGCTATATATGACCAGAGTTTCAGCCATGCATGCATGCAAATGCGGGACTTGTGGTACTGAATTTGGATAACGTCTCCTATCCCTAATTCAATGGCATTTCAGTGTAAAACATTACTGAAAGCCTAACAGCCCCCTTACATTTGGACATCTTTTATCTGATGACTGTTTTAACTGCTGTTTTTACCTTTTTACATTTTACTGGCTATTTTAACCATCTCTGATTTTTAGCTGAATGATTTTTACCTTTCAGTGCAGTTTTTTACATGGGTCCTATACACCCATTGTTATTTTTACATCTTTGTTATTGTTTTTTGTATTTTACATAGCTGTTTTTTGTCATTTGTTATTTTAGTGTTTACATTTATTGTTTCCCATAGTGTCTTGTACTTTTAACTTTTGTTGTGGGTTTTGCTTGACTTTTAGATCTTTTTATTCTTTATGCCATGATTTTGGCACATCATGGCTTTAGTTGCTTTTGTGCTATAAAACCTCAAACAACCAAACTACAAGCCCAACCAACTCTCACACGATTCGGTGTTATTATAGAAAGTCATTATAATGCTAACTAACTTTAGTAATAAAGTATCACAAGAAAACGTTTTGTAGACAAGAAATACTTGAAATAATTAGTTGAAAAAAAAAATTGGTTTCCTGGGTAGAAGCATACTGTACTTGTGGAGGCGTGGGTTCAGATCCCACCCAGGACAACCAATTTTTTCAACTAATTATTTTAGGTGCTAAATAACTTGTCTGGTATGCAATATGATTTCACAATCAACCACAAATTATGATGATCAATAGAGGCAAAGACATTTTTGAAGTGTATAGAGCTGGTAACCTGCAAGTTTTTGAAACTTGAAACATTTCTCAAGTGTCTGTCTAGATGAAAAAATCTGACTTACACATTCCTTACCATTACTGAACTACACCATTCATCATGCAGTTGTTCATCAACCAAATTCTTAATTCTGTGAAGTACAATAATGGAAAGAACTTTACTAGTACAGAAAGTAGAATACTTATCTTATAATTATTACAAGATCTGTGGTCACTTAAAAAAAAAGGATAATAGTAGCTTTTTTTATAACCTTAGAACTTTAGTCTTTTTAAACAGTGAATTTTGTGAAATTAACTTATTTCTAATATCATTCTGCTTTTTAGATAATTTTAAGTTGGTTTGCTTCTTAGTAGACACACCAGTGATGCTGCATTAGTGAAAGATATAGCTAAATTAAAACTGGGATTAAAGACTTGAATGTCAGTCTTAATTTTTATGCTCCAATTGAGGACTCTGATGATTATAAAAAAAGGTAGGTTTTATGGACAGCTTCAGGTTATTTCAAATTCTGTCAAGAAATGAGATATTACTTTTGTACTAGGTGATTTCTCCTCAGTTTTGGTACTGATTCCGACCTTGGGGTAGGGGAGCTGAGTTGGTCAAAATTTTGAAACCTTTTTTAATCTTGAGCAGCACTCAAAGGTACTGCTATACAACAATTCTAAAGCTACAACTAAGCTTGCAAAAATATAAATTTGCTTATCAAAAAAGTTTTTCTATCGTGCCTATGTATGTGTGTGTGTCCGGACACTTCTAATCTTTACATACAATAAATATCTTAACTATCAGCAATAACTGTGCTGAAACTTCAGTACCTTTGACTAATACACAAAAAAGTTAAGCTTCTTGCTTGACAAAAATTTTTGGCTTAAGCTGCTGTTAAATCTATAAATAGTACATACAACTAATGAGCTCAAAAAGTACTATCTTTGACAATCACGTTAAATAACATACAAAATTTATACACAAATATGCAGTCCCTATTCTTAGACCACTATCTTTTACTGGCAAATTCCTATTCTCAGTGCCACATTTCTTTTACTGGCAAATTCCTATTCTCAGTGCCACACTTCTTTTACTACTGGCAAGTCCCTGTTCATTGTGCCACTTCTTTTCTATACCTCTGTAAAGGGCCAAAGGAAATGAAATACTTTTAAAGTTTGGACCCTTTGATCCAATTATTATTTAAGCTCCAGATAGCTGAGTCGGGCACCAGGCAATAATTAACAAATTGCCAAAATTAAAGTTTAATTAAGGTTCGAAATACCAGCGAGCGTTAATGAGTAAGAATTCAAAAATATTAAATGATTGTCAATTCTAATACAAATTCTAATCAAAATAATTAACGTTGCTCAAGAGAAAAAAATTAGTAAAGATTCAAAAGGTTTATGTAACAAACAATTCATTTCCAAAAATCATTCACCAAAACTTCAATAAAGAAGATACTACATCATTTCTCAACTCTGTCCAAAAACTCTGACTACACACTGCACTAACTGTGCTCCTCCGTGCTTACTACTCACTCGAACTGTGACTAACATGTCGCCAGGTTATAACAGAAAGCTACAGAGCCTGCATGTGTCATGTTGCACGCCGGGAAAGACAGTTGCATAAATTGACGAGTGGTGCAAGCTATGATGCAAGAGGGGGCGTGTCCTTGTACACGCGCTTTAGCGGGTGACAATCAAAAGTTTGGAGTTGCGCATGTGCAACTCCTAACTCTTGGAAACGGAGCACTGTGATGCTAAAAATGAAATAAAAATCCCCAAAATGATAAATATATCGTAAATTAAGCAAAAACTGGTTAAGGTAAAGTAAAAGTGAATGAGGGGGCATCACAATTCCTGTGTACCTGTCTGTTTCTTCCCACATAAAACATTAATAATCTGATACAATCCCCTGCTGTTGTGCTGTCTAACTGCTTCTGCTTTGTCAGTGAATGTGTCAAGCCATATATTCTTATCAGCTGTTAACTGATCCTTTACATCTTTACTAAGCTCGTGGCAATTTAGTCTATTAAGACTATTAGGGTGTTGATTCATATTAATCCTGCACTTCATTCAGAAACAAGTTCCATATCCTTATCACTCAAATAATTTGTTTCTTCTATATCCTCTTACCCAAAAGAGTACTGTTGGTTTCAAGGAAAGCCTTTTTAAACTGATCCCATTCTTTCTCAACTTCAGCAGTAAGCAAACCATGATTGTCATAATGACTAAGTAGCCTATCATGGTATGCTTTGGCTGTATCTGGATCTTGCAGACATTCGTTGTTAAAGCTAATTTTCTTAATCTTAGCACAGCATTTTTCTTAAGCTTCAGCTGCAAGACACTTTTGACCAGGTAATGGCCAGACTCAATTTTGTCACCCCTGTAAGATCAGGTATTCGAAACTGAACTAGCCCATTTGTTATTAATTAATATATATCATATTCCTGTGCAATCAATCAAGTGAAACCCATGCATATATATATAGATGTCCTGGTGTTTATAGTATGTGTAAGTTATTTGAAAACCATTAAGTTTACTTACCTGTAGAAGACGTTTTCCATTGCTATTGGAACTACCAATGCCAAAGTGGCCTAAAACTCCTGCCGAAAGATTAGTCAGTTCCAGCTTCTTCTTGTTTAGCATTGAAGTCATCTAGCACAAGAGAAATATCTGCTTTCTTCACAGAATTCAAAATATCCTGGAGCTGGCTGTAAAACTTATCCTTCTCACTCTCATCAGATACCTCTGTCAAGGCATAACAACAGATGACATTCAAGTCTTTAATTTTTGTTTTAAATTTTGCTCTAAGAAATCTTTCATTAATGCAGTCATATCCTAGAAGAGCATCACTGGTGTGTGTGCTGAAAAGCAAACCTACACCTTGGAGATGCTTTCCATCCTTCCTCCCTGAAAAGAGAAATTTAAAGTTATTTTTAAGTATCTCACCTTTTACCTATCTATCTGGTCTCTTGCAAGCATAGAATATCTAGGTTATAATGCTGGAATTTCTGTGTGAGGACATAAAGAGAATAATCTCTATGGGACATCCTCACTTTCAACCTATCTGCAGAGTGCAAAAGATTAGTAGAATTTTTAAAGAAACTAGGTTTATTGAGAGAGGTTGAAGCCAACAATATCAAACTGCCCCCTGATTGCAGGCATGGGGCAAAGACCTGTTCCTGCAAAAATTACAGTAGAGGTTCACAGTGCAGTAATTAAAGTTCAATTGAAGTCTTTAATTCTCAATGACACTGTTAAAAGTTTTTAAACACTTCAGCACATGTTCTATGCTACTATGTGTTGAAGTGCTTAAAAACATTTAACAGTCATAGAGAATTAAGCCATGTGACCTGCCTGAGACACATTACTCCAGTTTAGGATTGATGATGCCCAACTAGCTAAGTGAGGGTTGAGGTTCTCCCACTGCTGAAGGTTGAAGCCAACCATGTTGGTAGGAACTTCAGGCACCACCTTTTCAAATGGACCTTTTCAAGAGCCATAGACCTGCCTGAGACACATTATTCTAGTTTAGGATTGATGATGCCCAACTAGCTAAGTGAGGGATCAGGTACCTGTGATGGCCTCTGATCAAGATTATCTATATCAGTTGATATAAGGTATGTGTCTCTGTTCACTTAGGGCTAGCAACTCACAAGCAAATGGAAAACACAGCAGAATATTCTCCCTCAACAGAAGCCCACCAGTGCAGCATGTCCAGGATCCATTACCAAGCTCAAATCCATAAACCAGTCCAGTTTAGTGGGTATAAATGGTCAGCACCAGGATCCTGTGAAGTTGACCACTTTTCAGCAGGGTTGAAAAAACGAAAAAAGTGGCCATAGGTGGCCAGATCAGTAAGCCACACTGAACTGACAGCCCTCTCCTTCTGTTCTCTTGCAAAAGAGAATATCTCTTTCGAAAGATACTAACAGCGTGCACCATGAGAAGATCATCGTCACTGGGGATTGGTACACAGCTCTCATTCCAGTTTAAGCGTAGTTACCTTTTACAGATACCATATATATAATTTCTTTTTTTTTTTCATCAATTTTTCCAAAATTAAGTCTTAATTGTTAGGAATGCAATTTTTTGCCATATTATTGTAAAAATAAAATTAATGTTTGTAAATTTGTTTGAAGTTTTTTTATTTTTATAAAATTTGGAATGAAATTATGTTTAATTTGGTATATAACATGACCTATTTTTGTTGATTGGTTATTTAAAAAAACATCTTAAGTTGATTTGTGTATTTGACAGTATTGGTGGTGAAAAGCCTAGATTTTTTTCAAAGCATAAACAAATAAAATAAATGCCCCCTCAAGCAGCTGCTTGCCACAGAGGTCTGACAGGAGCCTGTCAGTTTATATGCCATAGTAGGTCTGAGAGGATGGCAGGACCTGGTACCAAGAAAAAAAATTACAAGAAGAGTAATTTTCCGTACCTAATGGAGCAGTAGAATTGTGTTTGAATTCAATTTTAAATGTTGTTTTAGAGTTAAAATTTATTTTCCTTTTACTCATAAATAAATTGCCTTTCTATTCATGCACATTATAATCATTTCTGTCTGTTTTTCTTTAATTTTATTGCCAGATACATTTTTTATTACATGACACTAAAAAAAGCCCTATTAGAATTGAACTTGTCTTTTCTGTTAAATATTTTATTTTGCATGAAGTCCAGAATTAAATAGAGATTGATTTGGCATATAACATGCCATAATTCCTTTCACTTGTAAAACAAAGAATTTGGCAGAAAAATTCTAAAATTGATTTTTTTTTGGAGCTGATCGCAGTGATAAAATAGCTTGTTCTGTGGTTACAAACCCATTTTTCAGGCATGGCATTGGAGTGTAAATATGTATGTAAGTATTTATTTAGCTAAACACATTAATTTTATTAGGCTTAGTATTAGGTTTATTAAGCATATTTAGTAGTATTAGATGTTTTAGTATTAAGCATATTTAGGCCTAGGTACATATGAATGAATGAATGATTCAATATTTTGTCAGAAAAAGTGCTGTAAATTAAATTTTATTTTGTTACCTACATTGACTTTTAATTCTTAGTTGTTAAATAAGTCGGGGATTCCAAGACCAACTTCTCGTCCAATATCTCGCCCTCCATCACGACCTGCTCCATCAGCTAGAGTTAGAGCACTTGGAAAGGAAGAACTAGAAGAAGTTGATCAGAATAGTGCTGAAGATGAGGAAGATGAAGATGAGGAGGAAGAAGATGAAGAACAAGGAATTCAAGTGGAAGGGTATGAATTATATTTCTTCCAAATTAATATTGTCATTTGAAGAAAAGATTTAAAAAAATTTAGTTCCACTGAGTTTAAGAAAACTTGAAAATATGCATCTACAACTTTATTATGTGTTTGAGTTTGTCTAATCATGATCTCTTATATTGTACATATCTAATTTTCATGATATTATCTGCATTTACAATCTAAGGTTAAAGCTGAGTAAGGCCTATATTGCCATTTTTTGCTACTTTCTTTCCATTGCCATAGTGCAATGTGTAGTGTTTCTTAATTTTCAACATTCTGAATTTTAAAGTGACTTTTCTATATACACACACACACACAAAAAAAAAAAGCACCAAAGTCAAAAATAGTTTGATTGATATATTACCATTCTCTGCAGTGGTGACAGCTGGCTCAGAAGATGTATTCTTGGCTGTGGATAATGATGTCTTGTGCCAGTATTTGCTTTTGGAGTGGTTCTATGTTATCATTACTTTATATACCAGTCCATACATTATTGTAGAGTTTTCTTTTGGTTGATGTAGTGTTATTATTGCTGTTTGTGAAAGCAGATTGCACATTGACCACTTGTTTCAAACAAAATTCTTGGTCGACCTCTATAGTTAGAAGATGCATAGGTAACCACTTTCACTACTTATGATGTAATCCAAACAGTTTCGATGTAATTTATTTTTCAGGCACAATACTTATGTTTCCTTCCACACTTTACTAACAATTAAACAACCAAACTCTTTTAAAAAATTCTTTTAAAAGCAACATTTAAAAAAGTTTAAAACCTCCACTGCTACTAGTTTCACCCCTAACCAGCTTGGGGCTTCTTCAGTCTTTTTAATACTCTTAAATTGTAAAAGTTAGGACCATCAAATTCAGCATACAGTTTGCTCTTATCATAATTTAGAGCAATGTAATATATAAGAGTTTGGTCCTCATTAATTTTACCTCTCTAATTAGTTTCCCATCCCAGAAAAAAAAAAGAAGTGGTGATTTGTTTTAAACGGTGAGAGTTGTAATAATCGTATTTGATATAATCATCATATTTGATATGCAGCTGCCTGTCATTTTAAGTTAACCCCTTTTGGCCTGATTTAAATATTTTTCTTTCATGTCTTTAGAACATTTATATTAGTGACTTTTTTTGTTATAATGGGAATTGATTGCAATATTTTATCTTTTAACACATAGTGCAGTGTCTCGCAAACTTTTTTACTCTGCGGCACACTGAATCTAACTTTTTTTCCGCGGCACACCTAAAAAAGAATAAAAGCAAACTCTATATAATCGTCATTATATTTGCGCTTTGTTGAAGTCATCAGCTTGGTTTTACTTGAAGATTTGCTCTCGTTCTTTAATTCATAACTTGGTGTTTGTTTTAAATATTTGTCCATTCTATGGCTTGAAATAATCAAAAATTAATACCAAAATTTGGAAAAAGCTTGATAAATACTTACAAGATCCCAGTTGATAAAATCTGAAAGATTTTTATTAAAGCACGTCGATAGCACGTCGATAACACAGGTCAAGTCAAAATGAAATCTTTGGAATATCTAGTGTCAATTTGAAAATCTCTCGCGGCACACTACTGTGTCGCGGCACACAGTTTGCGAGACATTGACATAATGTGTCGACACATTTGATTGTTTGGATTTTTCAGTTCATAATTTATTGGAACATGCCATTCAGATGTTTGGACTTTTTGACTCGTAGTATGTCGGACCTGATATTTGGGCAGTGGGTTAAAGAATTGTAAAGGTTGGCCCCCCAGCTTTTCTTCTCCCTAAAAGAAGTCACATGAAAATGAGGGGAGGATTAGAGAAGAAATAGGGGAAGAATTGCTCATAGCTGGTATGAGCTAAGATCTCTGAATTTAATATGTAGCCTCCTCTCTTTAAAACTTAATGTAAGGCTTTGCTCTCTCAATCTTTCTTCCCTTATAAAAAAATATAAATTAAAAAATTTAAAAAGCTCTTTCTTCCTTTAAATAAAAATAAATAAATACCCCCTCAAGCAGCTGCTTGCCACAGAGGTCTGACAGGAGCCTGTCAGTTTATATGCCACAGTAGGAGATCTGAGAGGATGGCAGGACCTCAGCAGAAAACAACACGAACATCCATGCCTTAATCCGGGGCTCGAACCCAGGTCCCGTAGACTCACTGAAGTGAGTCACTCAGTGTGCTCATGCATGTTTTTATTAATATTTCTGATTATGAATATTAATAATGAGTGATATATTTGGTTATGGAACTGAATATTTGTTTTTAATTTTATTACTATTTGTGATTGAGAAGTTTAATACCGATATTTAATTGCTGAAAATGATGGGTAATATATTAATGGGTGTATAAATGTAATTAGTGTTGTGATAGATATTGCAGGTTAGATTGATGTTGAGTATATTTGGTTTTTGTTGTTGTCTCTGATAAGATTATTTAGTTTTGGGGACTTTTTATAACTTGGATCAGCAGTGCACTGTTTCTGATTTCCTTATTGTTTGATATGTGTTGTCTCCAATGAGAATATTTAGTTTGGGGGACTTTTTTATAGTTCAGATTGGCAGTGCAATGTTTCCAATTTTCTTGTTTTTAAGATTTGTCTTCAATTAGATTAATTCTGGTGATTTATTTAGGTTAATTTTTGCATGTGTGACTTGTTTAAAGAATTTAAATTTTGGAAATGTATTTATGCAGCCTCCTCTCTTTAAAACTTAATGTAAGGCTTTGCTCTCTCAATCTTCTTCCCTTATAAAAAAATATAAATTAAAAAATTTAAAAAGCTCTTTCTTCCTTTAAATAAATAATAAATAAATACCCCCTCAAGCAGCTGCTTGCCACAGAGGTCTGACAGGAGCCTGTCAGTTTATATGCCACAGTAGGAGATCTGAGAGGATGGCAGGACCTCAGCAGAAAAACGACACACACATCCATGCCTAATCCGGGGCCTTGAACCCAGGTCCCTTAGATCAGTAGCCAAGCGTGCTAACCACTCGGCCACGGAGGGCCCTAAAAATGGAAAATAATCCTAAAGCATACTGATGGTGCAATTGGTCAGAGTCGTATTCACTTCAAAGGAAGATAGGGTGCCAGCAATCTTGTCTAGTAAGTAAATCGGCATCCTATCTTCCTTTGAAGCGAATACAAACTCAATGACTGATTGCACCATCGATATGCTTTAGATTTATTTTCTATTTTTAGGGCCCTTTAGGAAGATAGGTATTTTTTAAATTTTTTAATTTATATTTTTTTGTCACTAAAAACACTACCTTCAAAATATTTGATATAATGACTCATAAACATCGAGCACAATTTACCCCCCCCCCCCCCTTTTGGAGTCAAGTTTGAGGTAGCCCATGACATTGGGGATGTCACAAGCTTTAATTCACAAATCACAAGCTTTAATTTGAGATACGACTCAGTAAGGTCGAACCCTGAAAAAATCTGCCCTCCCCATTTTCTCTGGGAGGGAAATAGTTGGGGCAAAAATTGGAACAGTGTATGACCATTATTATATGAGCTTTCATTTGACACTTAACTCATAACTGTGGTCTTTTACATTTGAAAGATGTGGTAGAACAATTTCACATTTCCCATTTTTTTAAGGGGAAAGAAAGCACGGGGGGTCAGATTTTCATAGCCTATGACATTCCCCACATCAGAAGCTTTCATTTGACATAAAGCTTGTTACTTTCTATTTTTGGCATTTGTGTTCTGGAGATAGAGCTTAAGAATAGTTTTCGTATTTCCCCTTTTTATGGGGGAAGAAAACCAAGGGGTCAGTTTTTATAGCCTATGACACACCCTGTGTCACAAGCTTTCATTTGACACATAAATCGTTTAGTTTCACCATTGTGTTCGAAAGATATGGTGGAGCAATGTTTTGTCAAATCCACAAACTGACCAGCTGACAAATGTCAAAGTCAAAAGCAATAGGGAGATAGGTAAAAAAGGGGGAAATGTATAAATGATTACTGAGTGTAATGAGTTATATCTGAAATAGAAACTTTGATGAAGTATTATTGACTATCTGAAATCTCGTCCCTGTCTTTCTGTCCTCTACAGGGAGGAGGAAAATTCACAGCATTGATCATAATGAGTGTATGTCAGATGAAAGTTTGATACATAGTGAATGCCATCTAGTGTGTATTTTAGAAAGTTTTAAGATCTGAGCAATTCAGGGTAAGTCTGCTAGTAATACATATTGTTTCTACCTCCCCAATTTTGTCTGTTGCCCAGTTGAGTTGTTGAACTAGTAAATGGATGTATGGGTTTTTTAGATAGAATCCATAGCTAACACAAATTAACCCTTTTCAAACTGCACTATGAGAAATCCACAAAACTAATAAAAAAATAACTGTTCAGTATATAAGAACTGATTTTTTCTTTTTGGAAAATAATAATAATATAAGCATTTAGCAGACATATTTTTCCGTTCTTATCATCATCATCATCATCCTCAAGCAGCCATGGGCTACGGAGGTCCAACCAGACCGTGCATTTAGTTCTCCAAGCAAGTCTATCCTGAGCTACATCTACTGCATCTGGCCACTGCACACCAATTCTAACAAGGTCCTGTTTGACATTGTCTGCCCACCACATCCTAGGTCTCCCCCTCTTTCTGAGGCCTTTAGGAACACTGTTCATAACCCTATTCCTTAATCTATCATTATTAATACAGGTAACATGACCAAACCAATGGATTCTCTCTCTGCACAATATACTGCTCAGAAGAGGGTGCAGACTCCTTTGCCTAACCTCATCATTAGTTACAAAGTCGAACCACTTAATGCCCAAGATACTGCGTAAGCATCTGGAATCAAAAGCATCTAGTTTCCTGTTATCTTGTTTACAAAGTGTCCAAGTTTCACTACCATAACTAACCCTAGAAAGAACCAAACTATTATACAGTCTAATTTTAGTCTTTAGGTGTATACACCTATTTCTCCATACTCTCCATAGATTATTAAAAGTCCTGGCAGCAATCCCTATTCGTCTGTTAATCTCATGCCACACATCACCAATCTCTACAAGCTTACCAACTCTCACACATGACTCAGTGTTATTATAGAGAGCTTTCATTATGTTAACTAACTTGTCAGGTATACCATATGATCTCACAATCAACCACAAATTATGACAATCAACAGAGTCGAAAGCCTTTTTGAAATCAACAAAGCTAGCAACCAAAGGTTTCTGAAACTCTAAACATTTCTCAAGAATCTGCCTAAGTGAAAATATCTGATCCACACATCCCCTACCACTTCTGAATCCACATTGCTCATCACACAATTGACTGTCAACCAGATTCTTAATTCTATTAAGCACAATCATGGAAAGAACTTTACCTGGAACAGAGAGTAGGCTGATACCCCTATAGTTATCACAAGAACTGCGATCAATCTTTTTTGAAAATAGGGATAACAATAGCTCTGGTAAAATCCTTAGGAACCCATGCCTTTATCATAAAAGATATTCAGAATTTCAGTCATCCAAGTGGTAACCGAAACATTCCCAGCTCTAAGCATTTCTGTAGTAATTTCTTCTACCCCTGGGGATTTATGAAGTTTAAGTTTAGAAACAGCCAAAATAACTTCAGATTGTGTTATAGGGCCAACATTAAAGCCACCAATGCATCTATCATCATTGCAAACAATGGGAGTAGAACTAACTACATTGTTTAGAACATCACTGAAATGCTCAGCCCACCTAGCCATGACAGAATCCTCCCCTTCTATAACCTTACCTTGTTTATCCTTCAATCCTTGTATACCTGTCCGTTTTCTACCACACAGAACATTAACTATCTGGTACAGCTCTCTGCTGTTGTGCTGTCTAACTGCTTCCTCGGCTTTGTCAGCCAAACCATCAAGCCAAAGATTCTTATCTGCAGCTAACTGATCTTTTACACATTTATTAGGTTCTCTGTAATGCTTTCTATTAGGACTAGTAGGGTATTGATTAAGTACAATCCTGCAGTTCTTCCTTTCTGAAATAAGCTGAAATGCCATATCACTCAAATAATTCTGCCTCCTCTGCTAATTTTTTCCTAAAAGAGTACTGTTAGTTTCCAAAAAAGCCTGTTTAAAGTGGTCAAATTCTTCCTCCACTTCAGCAGTAAGCAAACCATGACTGTCATAATGACTAAGAAACCTGTTATGGTAAGCTTTAGCTATAACTTGGTCTTTCAGAGCTTCAGAATTAAAGGTAAATATTTTAACCTTAGCATAACACTTCTTAAGTTTAATTTGCAAGACATTTTTAACAAGGTAATGGTCAGATCCAATTTCAGCTTCCGTATAAGACCAGGTATTCCTAATAGAACTAGCCCATTTGCTGTAAATTAATATATAATCAATCATATTCTTACGCAGCCCATCAGGTGAAACCCATATGTACTTAAGTATGTTGCGGTGTTTGTAATAAGTGTTAGTTATTCTGAAACCACTGAGTTGACTCACCTGTAGGAGACGTTGCCCAATGCCATTGCAGCCACCAATACCAAAAGGGCCTATTACTCCTCCCAAAAAGGTCAGAGTCAGTACAACTTTGGCATTGAAGTCACCAAGAACAAGGGTAATATCTCCTTTCTTGACAGAATTCAAAATATCCTGAAGTCGTTCATAAAACCTATCCTTCTCATCCTCATCGGCATCCTCAGTGGGGGCATAACAGCAGATAACATTCAAGTCTTTAACGCTTGTCTGAAATTGTGCTGTGAGAAACCTTTCATTAATGCACTCATATCCTAGAAGAGCATCATTAGTGTGTCTGCTGAGAAGGAGACCCACGCCTTGGTGATGCTTATTGTCGTCCCTCCCTGAAAAGAGAAATTTAAGATTATTTTTAAGAATCTGACCTTTATCTGTCCATCTGGTCTCTTGCAAGCCGAGAATATCTAAATTATAATGGTGGAATTCTTGTGTGAGGACATCAAGAGAAAAAGCTCTGTGCAGAGTCCTCACATTCCAACTACCTATGAAGAGAAAATGGTTAGTGGGATGTTTAAAGAAACTATGTTTATTGAGAGAGGAATGCCGACAATATCAAACAGCCCCCTAATCGCAGACATGGGGCAAAGACCCGTTCCCCCATTACTAAAGGCTGAAGCCATCTACACTGGAAGACTTCCTCCAATGTAGAATTTGACGATGCCAATAGAAGCAAAGAGTTCAGGTGCCTGCGATGACTTCTTCTCAGGATTATCCACCAGCTGATATACATATCCTGTGAATCTATTCACTTGGGGCTGTCAACCCACAAACAAACAGAAAACACAGCGGAAGATTTTCCCTCCACAGAAGCCCACCAGTGCAGCAAAATCAGGATCCATAATTAAGCTCAGAGCCATATGAATTTTTTTTTAATAGTTTCCATATGTATGCATGTCTGGTTAGCAGTTGCAATAAAGTGGAAATATCCTGTCAGTGGTCATGAAAATGGTTATGTGTAGTTAACAGTTGAGAAAATGGTGGCAACACTAGTAATAAAATAGGATTTTTGTTTTGTAAATATAAATTGCAGTTAACGACAAGTTGGAAATGGGTTATTTAGGTCTCATGAAATTAAAATAAGGCAAAAAACCAATAATTAATTCAAGATATTGAAACAGTATTTGTAATGAATGGGAATAAATTAAAATTTTGTTTTGTCGACAAATATACAAATTTGTTAATAAAAATCATTTTATTAGATCCTTTATCACTAATTTACTTGAAAGTAATTCTTTAGTGTGATTACAGAGATTACATATTTCTGTTTTGAATTTTGGTATTACCCTCTGTTTATGTTTTTATCCTTTTACTGTTTGTGGAGAACATTTTACTAATAAGGTGTAGGCCCACCTCGGGCATTCAGAACACATGCAATTCAATGTGGAATAGATTTATATGTCATGCATATATGGTAATGGAATGTGGGATCATTCTTTCTGTAAAATATGGCCCAACTGTGCCAGCAATGCTGGAGGTAGAAAGTGTGATCTGACCTTGTGCTCCAGATATTTCCACAAATGTTCAATAATATTGAAGTCTGGAGATTGAGGTGGCCAGGGTAACTGCTGTACCTCATCCTCATGCTCTGTAAACCACAACTTGACACATTTTTCACAATACATGGATGCATTAATTGCTTGAAACCAGGGACGGTCATTGTCCCGCAACATTGGATGCAATGGTCCCCGAGAATGGATTCGTATGTTGCGGATGTGACATGACCCTGCAGAATAACTAATGGACCTAGAAATGCCATGATATGGACTCCACACATCAGGGATCCACCTCTATGCTTCACAGTCATCAGACAAACAGTCGGAGTGGTACGCTTCTGAAGGTTTTCTCCAGATATACTCCAGTGGTGTGAAACAATGTGTAGCACGATTCGTCAGACCAGATGACACATTGCCAGTCTTTAGCATCCCAGTTTTTATGTGCTTTGCACCACCTTACACATTTTGTTGCATTGATGTTGGTAATCAGAGGTTTGTGGATGCAGCAAGGCCATAAAGAAGTTCCTGACAAACTGTTATTATGGAAACGGGATCATTCTGACATGTTCAACTCTGCTGCTATTTGTGGTGTCATGGTCTTGTGCTTTCGTTCTACAATCCGTGCCAACGTTTGCCTTTCCCTATCTGACAAATTTGTATGTTGTCAACAATTTGCACTTTTGGAGGCAACACCCTGTCCTTTTTGATAGGTAGTCTTAATCTTTGATACAGTCATCCATAGAATCCATAGAAACAAGGAAAGCAATGGTTCCTTTAAAATTCTCATTGAAAAATAAGAAATATAAATTAAATATTTAAATGTTTTGGCATAAAAGTAAAAGTATTTTCATAACTTTAATAAGTTTATTCTAACATAATGTTTATATTTATGTATTATTCTTCGAATGTTTTGTTATATTTAACAGAAGTACCTCTTTACCAGGCTAGTCAAACTAGGAGTGTATGATGAATCTCGCTTCCTCACTACTGCATTGGTTATCGTATTTTACAGCAGCAGTACATCTTCCTTATTCAATCCACAGAATTCAATGAACAGAAATTACTTTCATTGGAAGCACTTTTCTCACTGCTTTGAAGCACACATAATATTTCACATTAACCACTAGAGGCCGCTAGAGTTGTTGCCATTGTCAGCAATGGTGCCGACTCAGAGGAATTGTTGAAGGTAAATAATAAATAAAATAAATAAATACTCCCTCAAGCAGCTGCTTGCCACAGAGGTCTGACAGGAGCCTGTCAGTTTATATGCCACAGTAGAAGATCTGAGAGGATGGCAGGACCTCAGCAGAAAAACGACATATACATCCATGCCTTATCCGGGATTCGAACCCAGGTCCCGTAGATCAGTAGCCAAGCGTGCTAACCACTCGGCCACGGAGTGTAATTAATTATATTTTTAAAAACCAGGTGGAATTTGCCTTTATTGTCCTATGTCCGACTTTCTTATTCCAAATTATATGAATTTCATATCTTTTGATAGTATTGCTGTACAATTGAACGTATGTAAAGTAAATATTAACTGTGTTCTGTTACGTTGCAATATCTTCAGCTTCATTCCTCCCTTTCACATTTGCTGAAGTGGTTTATAACTTCTTAACTACGTGTTACTGTTCTCATTACCATGATAATTAAAAATAATGTTATTACTACTATAGGTATAATAGAAAATATACAAAATAATTAAAATATTTTGTGAATAAAGTAACCTAGAGTACTAACACTACAATTCGTCAATGCTTTATTCAGTCAGTATACTGTGAAAAATATATATTGTGATACATTTCACTCACATCGATAAGTTTAGTGTTTTTCGCTCAATTTCGTGTTTTAAAGAACAAATTAATGACGTTAAGTGGGTACCTACTATATTGCACTACATTTATATATGTAATTTGGTGTGTTAAAATTTTTTGAAAATATAAGGGAAATATACCAAAATGCAAAAAAATTTGACATTGGAAAGTTATGTAATACTATTAAAATATTTGATGCATATTAGAAACGTATTCAAATACGTATTAAAATATTTGATGCATATTGAAAACGTATTCAAATACGTATTAAAATGTTTGAAAACAAAATATTGACAGTGATCTAAGTTCAGTTATTTATTGTTTTTTTTAAAAAATAATCTGGGAAACTCTTTCTGAAAAGAGTAGAAGAAAGTTGTGAAATCTAGAGAATACTGGCACAGATGATGTTTACATATCTAAATTATGGTAATATGATAATGTTTCTTGTCCATCAGAATGTTTCTACGAGTTTGTCCTCTAATACACTGAAGTGCCATTGAATTAGGGATAGGAGACGTTATTCAAATTCAGTACCGCAAGTCCCCCATTTGCGCACATGTGTGGCTGAAACTTTGGTTATATATAGCTGTCAGCTTTGGCTTCCCCAAGCATTCGTCATGAGAAGCGTAATGGGAAAGGTGTGAGATTTAGATGCATTTGACAGAAAACAGATCGTAGGTGCCTGACGGATGGGACACTCGATCTCCGAAATTGTCAATGAACTTGGATTATCTCGTATGACAGTTTCAAAAGTGTTCCGGGAATATGAAAATTCCGGCAAAAAAAATTAGCACTCGGACAAACTGCAAAGGACAACCAGCCTTGAATGATTGTGGGCTTTGCCACAATCATTCAAGGACCGATAGGGACCTGACATTATCTGAAATTATCTTCCATCTGAACGTGAATTCCAGCTGGGAAGTCAGCACACAGACTGTGCAACACTCACTTCATCGTCTTGGCTTCGGGAGCCACTGACCTACGAGAGTCCTACTTCTAATGGCATGACACTGGGCTCAATGCCTTGCCTGGGCTAAAGAACATGGAAACTGGACCATTGAAAATTGGCAATGGATATCCTGGAGTGATGAATCCCGATTTAAACTTCATCATGCCGATGTCCAATCCTAAGAAGCCATAGATCCTGCATGTCAGGTTGGAACAGTACAAGCTGGTGGTGGCTTAGTGATGACCTGGTGTGTCTTCAGTTGGACGTCTATGGGACCTTTGGTACATGTACCGACAACTCTCAATGCAACCTGGTACATAGAACTCGTGGCTGATCATTTACACCCATATATGGCCATCATGCATCCCAAGGAGATGGCATCTACCAGCAAGACAACTGTTCATCTCACAGGTCCAGGTTGGCTACTTCATGGTTGAGGGAGCATTCTGCTGACTTTGAAATAATGAATTGGCCACCTAGAAGCTCAGATTTAAATCCCATTGAAAATCGTTGGGATACTGTCAAACAGAGTGTTTGGACCTGTGTCCCATCAGCGATGACCTTGAGAGAATTGTGGACAGTTCTGGAGGATGCATGGGTCGCCATACCTGTGGAATGTTTACGCAAACTTGTGGAGCCCTTGCCTTGTCGTGTAGCAGCCATTATCAGAGCCAGAGGGGATCCAACATGTTACTAGGTTCCTATCCCTAATTCAATGGCAGTTGCATTGGCTATCCCTAATTCATTACACTTCAGTGTGCATGACAGTGAAAGTGAAGCAAAAATGAAGCTAATAGTTAATGGTTATTTATTTATTTAAAAAGTTTTAATATAAGTATCTAATTAGCAGATAGCCTGCCAATGTTTGGAGGGTGGAAATGCATGTCATTTGGCAGTCTCAAAATTGAACTCGGGGTTTTTTCTTACATCTGTAGACAGGAGAATGGTAAAAAAATGCTATCTCCAGTTCTATTAAAGATAGATACTTGATTTTCGAATGCAATACAGCATTACTCAAGGAAACCTCATACAGAAAATTTGGGACCGATCAGATAATTTTCTAGACAGTTCTGGAATTCCCAAAATTTGCTAAAGGTTTTGTGAATGAAACTGTAATTTCACTGCCGCTTATAGCAAACAACTGCGTTAACTGTTGACACTGACAAATGCTGGTAACGAGGGACACACTCAATGTCTTATAAAATTTGGATATTTGCAATAGCTAGTTTTACAAAAAAAGTTATTATTTCCCCTTTTTCTGCCTGTTTGTATCCAGGCATTTAGCTTCATTTCGTTGTAAGAAATAAATATTTTTATGATTTATAGATAAAATGATATATTGTGATTTGTATTATCCGATTCATCCATCAGTTGAAATTACAGTTATTAATGGGTATTCAAGTTGCAAAACTGTAAACTTCATTTTCTTTGAAAGCATTCGATATTGCTGAGATATAGAGATATATTGCTGAGATATGTAGATGGCATTACAAAGTTAAAAATGGACTAGAATCCATACATTCAGGGAATAAGATTTCAAGTAATGCAGGTCAGTATGCATGTTGAGAAATTAATCTCCCATTTGTAAGTTTTACAAGAAGTTATTTTATGATGAAGTTTATTCTCTTGTGTCATAATAAATATTTCAGTGATTAACTGTTTACCTGTAAATATCTGAGATTTTAATGTATAAAACTGTAGTTTCTCGTAAGTTAAGAATTACATATTAATTTATAAGGTACATTTGATGTATGATATGTAATGTATAACTATGCTTGCCATAATTTTCATTTTTCGATTTCTGATTTTTGTCAATAGCACAAACTATGGCAATAGCAAAAAAGCAATGATTTTTTGTGTGAATTAAAAGACCAGCAATATCAATAAAATTATATGTATTTAAAGTTTTACAATATTCACCCATTTGCTTTACATAGTTCCCATTATTACATTACACTTCTTTACACATGTATAAAAAAATGCTTATTCTGCATAGGTATGTAAAAAAGTGGTAAGGAAAATGATCAATATAGAGTGCATATCTCTTATTTTTGTTGGCTGAGTATACAGGTACGTGTAGTTCAATAATAGATGACTTAAAACTGACTAAATGTATATAAAAATAATTTCTGAAAGCTTCTTTATTATTTACTGTTTTAGAATTTTATGGATAGTGCAAACCCAAGGGTTACTTGCCTGTTTTGTGGTTGCTAGTATTGCAACTGTCATTAATTATTCTGCTGCAGTTAATGATGACTGAACAATTGCTTCAAATGCCACTGTATCATTGAAAAGGGGAAGCCAATCTCTGCAGATTGCAGATAACTGAGACTGGAGCTGCGAGTAATTAATATGTGCCTATGAGTATTTGTAATTTCAATGATGAAGCTGTGAATAGTGAGGGCCCATTGTTTTGAATCTTTTCTTTAATATTATTGACATTCTTCTTACAAAAGTACTTAGTGTCATGTTTGATGTTTTTTTTTCATTAAAGTAATATAATTTTTTAATTCTCTGATTTAATTTTTGTATTGTTTGGTAACATTTACTTAACTGTTAACCTCAGATTTTAACTTTACTGATGACTTAAGTTTTTTAGAACTTTACAGTGGGAACATACTTTTTGAAGCATTTTTATCAAAATAACTTCTGAAAGCAAATATTCATAGTTATATTATTTTAATATAAGATGCTAATCAATATTTGTAAGAGAGGCAATAAAATATGATACATTTGCAGAAGTAATCACTTTATCATGCACAAACTCCAGCCCATTTAACAATTTTATCTGGCCCATGTGAAAAATTAGGAAATATAATTTATCTCTTAATCCAGCTTTACTAAAGTGAATGGTGTTTTAATAAGTCAAAAGACAAAAATTTGAACATCATTTGAGTGGTTAGCATGCTTGGCTATTGATCAAAGGGACATGGGTTCTAGCCTCGGCTAAGGCTTGTATATTTGTTAAAAACATCTGAAATAACTTTATTGCTGACATGGCATAATGACATGACATTAAACCTGCAATTCTCTAGATCAGTGGTTCTCAACCTTTTATGCTTCATGTACACCCTGGAAACGAGTATGTAACTGGCCTACCCCTTGTATAGATAGATAAAACTATAGTTATAGTATAACAATGGTTATTTTTACTTTGATACTAGATCTAGTGACTTTTGAGCTCTCACGGCGTACCCCCAAAATTTTTACCATGTACCCTACATTGAGAACCCCTACTCTAGATACATGCCAGAGTGCTCTACTGTTAAACCATGCATCAGACGCAACTGGGTGCATTACCATAGAAACTGAATGTTCAGCAACTCATTTCTAGGATCCAGTCCCATCTTTCACATACTGCTTTGACAAGCTAACTTCAGTTTTGGCATTATAAATAATTTATATTGATATTTACTTTTTTTTACTTATTATTTTTTACTTATATGTATGACAAGTAAAATATAATAAATAAACAAGTTAGTGAAAAGTTAAATTCTTTTGTTCATTTTATTGCACCACCTCTCTCAACTATTGGCCCACTACAAACATATTTATTTATTCAACCCAATGCCAAAACGTTTATGCAACCTTGACATATACTTTTCTGAAATGTTATTTATAAGACAAAAATGCTGTTTTTCTTCTAATGCAAAAATAAAGAATCTGGTTGTTTTATTTATTCACTAAATATTGTTCTTTAGCAAACATATCATTTGAATACTCTTTAAGTGGCAATTCTTATTAAAAATAACTCTTCAACATGAATGTTATTTTTTAAAAATAAAATTAATGGCCGAGTGGTTAGTACCTGGGTTTGAGCCCCGGGTAAGGTATGGATGTTTGTTTTGTTTTTTTACTGTGGTCCTGCCATCGTCACAAACCTTCTGCTATGGCATATAAACTCTCACCTTTGTGGCAGACATCTGCTTGAGGTGGTATTTATTTTTATTTTAGTAAAGAACTGATGATGCCACTTTAGAGCACTTTTGATAGTTTTCTTTGTTTTCAGAGATGATATTGTAGCCATATGGAAAGTGTGCAGCTGTGATATCACTGTTAATTGTAGTAGCTCATACCTCAATGTCATTGGAAGACTAGTTTTGCTATTTTGTTATTGATTAAATTTTTTGGCTCTAACAATCTTCAAGATGCATGATTAGTGCTTGGCTGGAATGCCAGTGATGCTCTTTCATGATTTCATTGCATTGATCAAAGATTTCTTACATAAAAATTCAGAAAGGTATTAAGACGGTATCTACATGATAAAAAATGCCTGCCATTTTCTGCGAATCTGCATGTTAATAGATGCATATAGGAAGCTTCAGAACTTGCCACATGAAGACAGCACTATACCACAGTAAGCTAACCTATGTTAATGGTAAATATATAGCAATCTGTTCAAAGTCAGTGGTGAACAGTCAGACAAACGGTTATTTAAATGCAATTGACTAGAATCTTTCTTAGAGATACAATGGGAATATTAATTTAAACTCTCAGTAAGGAAGAAGTTTTTTTAAAAATAATTTGTCAGAGAAGTGTTAAAATTAAAATTTATTATCCATTAAAATCCAAAATTTTCGAGTGTTTACTTGATAATATTATTTAATGGTAATTCTTTGAAGAACAAATTAACAGATTAATAATAATTCTTTACCTTTTTAATATTGCTATTGCAATAGAGTTTATTATTATGGGAAATACATAAGCAATGGAATAAAGCAAGATAATTTTGATATTAATATCTGATATTTTAAGTTGAGCATAAAGTGGAATCCCAACCATAGGGGCCTCTCTTTTTTTTACTTGTTGACAATTTTACATAAAGTTATTAATTTTCTTTAATTTCCAGTTTAAAGAATGAAGGGCCCCATTTAGAACATGGCTCTAGGGCTCCCATTTGGAATTTGGTTCCAGGGTCCCTATTTGCTTAATCTGCCCTTGTTCATACATTTATTTTTTTCAGTTCAAAAAGCTGACAAGCTGTTGTAAACATAAACATTCCATTAGTCATATACAGGACCAGTTTAAGGAGGGGGAGGGGCACAAATGTGTCTGGGCTCCAATAAAAATGATGAACTCTTTTTCTACTATATCTAGCATTACGTTTTTTTAAAAATTAACATATATTTGAACTTGTGCAAAATTTTAAACCGGTAACATCAATATTATGCTCAAAGAAAGATGGTAAAAAATTGGTATTTTTATTTTACTAATTTATCTGATAACACGAGGGGGCAAAATGCTGTGAAGTTTGACAGCTAAAATAGTTACCATTTTAGCCTGTTTTTATTTTAATACATTTTAATTTTAGCACACAGATTTACATGGAGCTTAAAATCAGGAGTAAGCACACCTGTTTTTGCCATTAGTCTGCATGTTTTATATATTAGCCATCTCTGGCTAAATACTAATGAACTTTAAAAAGTTGAGCTCTAAAAATTTTCTAACTTGTTTAATAAAAAAAATTGTTTCTCAAACAGCTGCTTGCCACAGTAGTCTTATGGAAGCCTTCAATGCAATAAGCCATAGAGAAGATCCTAGAGAAAGGTGAGACCTTAGCAGAAAGACAACCCTGAAAACAAACATCCATACCTTATATGGGGCAGCAATGGAAGTCTCTTTGATCAGTAGCCATATTTTCCCCCAACACTGCACTGTATGCAATACTTAACATGGCTTCTTCATGACAGAATGTAAATGGAATTATTCCAATCCTCTGAATATTCATCTGAAAACAAAAAGGGTGGTGGTGGCAGATATGGCTCAGTCAGTAGTACTCCAGGCTAATCTGTGGTTCTAGGAGTATAGGTTATAAAGACAGAATGTGAAATTTGATTATTCCAATCCTATATATGTTCATCCGAAAAAGAAAAGTGGGGTAGCTCAGTTAGTAGTGCGCCAGGCTCGTTTGTAATCTGCAGTTCCCAGATTCAAGTCCCAGCTGGGCCAGCATTGAGATTTATCTTTCCAAAAATTCCTGCCCTGCTCTTGGTCAGTAGGGGATACTGATGGGCTTGAAAAGGCTGCCATTTGTGAAATGGGACATTAAGTCGTGGCTCCAAAAACAATCTGCCCACTGATTTTCACTCCGCTAAAATTATAATATTCCCACCTACCAAATTCCAACTTGTAGTCACAGAAAATATCATCATTAATGTAAAACTGACCGAACTCTGCAACACAGATATTGTCCCCCTCCCCCTAATCTGATCCTTAGGGGATATAACATACACCTCAGAAATACCATTCCCCCCTAAACACTCTCCTCTCATCGCCGATCCCCATCTGCACAAATGCACTTGCACCAAACCCTTTAGAACACTTCCATAATGCATCCTAAAGTCAGTGATTAAATCCCCCCCGCCCCACAACTCCCAATAGCAATACCGATATGAAAACCATTATTCAGGCCTTTACTAACATAATTCCTCCGTGCTCAACAACCAACTGCCTTTCATGCATTAGCTTAAGTGCCTCACTTCCCATCTGACAAAGTGCCCAAAGTAAGGATACGTCGTGGATCAAAAACTTTTTTAAGCACTCTGTGCTATCAAAGGTATAAATGGATATTTCCGTCACCAAAGCAGGTAGACCATTGTCATCTGTTATCCTTCTTTTAATCTCCACTGAGATGTCACTTGCCGGCAAGAACGTTGATTATTAAATTTGTCACTGAAAGCATTCCGAAAGTTCCTGTTACTACCCATCCTCTATGGCATGGTATGCAAATCGCTCCTTAATAACTTTTGATACTTGATAGCATAGTCCATGTGTTGAAGTGCTTAAAATCATTTAACAGTGTCTTAGAGAATTAAAAACATTAATTTTAATTATCGCACTGTGTACCTCTACTTTAATTTTTGTCATTTAGCCCATTATGTGCAAAAGTGCTGGTCAAAGGTAAAACAACCCAATCCAAAAAGAAAAAAATGTTATGGTGGTTAGGAAGCTGTCTGATGTTCCAGTAAGCATATTTTGCATTTTGTGTTAACTCTAATTGAAAGCCAGCAAGCCTGACTTTGTTCTTAGAGTAGAATACTGTGCATTATATCCTGAAATTTAGAATTAAGCTAACAATGCATAGATGCATGAAGATAACAATTGATAGAAGATGGCAATAGTGACAAACACAGAATAGTATTTATATAAAATTTTGGGTTGTGTTCAGCACACATGGCCATTTAGTCCATGGTGTACAAAAAAGTCCACTCACAGGTAAAACAATCCAATTCAATCTTCAGCACACATATATAATTAGTACTGAAGACATTAGCAAATTATTTAAGTCCTTTTTTTAAATCTTTAATAGTGTAGTAAATAGGAGATAAAAAAAATATCAGAACTTTTGTCTAGTGTATGTTTTTTTTTTGTCTTGTTTGAAATTGCAGTAATGATTAAAATTTAAAATTTTAAGACATCTTTTAATTATATTTAGAAATTTTTCCAATAAAGAAATCAATCTCGTGACCATTTATTTAAATAACAATATTTAGTAAAATAGCTCAAAACTGCTATCTATTTTAATTTATTTTACATTTGAAGAAGAGTTGCCCTGGGTAAGGCATGGATGTTCGTGTTGTTTTTCTGCTGAGGTCCCGCCATCTTCACAGATCTTCTACTATGTTGTATAAACTGACAGTCTCCTATCAGACCTCTGTGTCAAGCAGATGCTTGAGGGGGGTATTTATTTTTTAATTTTTATTTTTCCTTATCTAAAACGTATATATATAATTCATTTTATTTTCAGTGATAAGCAGTTACTTTATATTATGCAGAATAAGTTTTACATTTGAGCTTTAATATAGATCTATAAGACTTTAATGCAGTGCCAATTTTGTCTTGTGCTTAATTAAATTACAGATCACAGTAATAAAAATACGATAATCGTGGAATTAAATTGTCTTGTGCTTCATTTGGAAACTGAAATTGTTGATAAAAGTTTGAATGATTCTTTCTCAAAAGGTCCAATACTATCATTTAATATTTTATCAATCTTTCTGTTATGGGTTCTTTTTATACAATGGTTTATACTTTGTAATTTGCTTCATTAATCTTTTGTCATACTTTGATACTGCTACCTGATGAATCATCAGGCCCAATGTAATTTGAAAAAAAAATCCATAGAATAAACGATTTACTGAAATTTACATTTTTTAAAATTGTTTATTGAAGCAAAACGAATAGTTCATAGAATTTACACTTTACAAAATGATAATTTTTATTAAGTGTTGTTCTTAGTAATATGTCATCTTGGATTCTTCCAACTAATAAAATGATCTTTATTTAATTACAGTGTAAGATAAAACTTAAACAGAAATTCACTTGTGAATAAATACTCTTAATATTTTGATACTAGCCAAGGTTAAAAATGTTAAAAGTATTTATTTAAAAGTAAGTGAATTTCTGTCTTTTTTATTCTGTATTTAAGTTAAATACCTATTCTGAGACAACCATGAATTCAACTGTTACTGATCTGCATTTCTTCATGAATTTACTATCCCACAACTTTTTGCATTTTCATTCAACTCATGTGAACTAGTTTGTAAGGTTGCTACTAAATATTATAAATTGTGCAACATTTTTGTTTAAAAATTCAACAGGTATTTTTATCAGTTAATGGAATGTACATGGGACATATAACCATTTGAATAGCTAGCTTGCTCTAGCTTTTGATGTTATGCAGGCTTTATAAACAACCGATGGACTTGGTGACATGTGACCAAAACTCAGTTTCCTTAAAATTGGATTCTGTCTGATGTAGGACTTCAAAAGACTAAAATAGGATCTGAAGGCATTTGAATAGTTAATTTCTAAGTTTAATGACTATCTTGAAAATTTTGTTTGTTTGAAATAAACACAACGTTCTTAAATATTACATTCTTTAATTTTACATTATGTTCATTTATATATTTATTGTGATAAATCATTAATGTTCTATGCATATTTTAAAACATTACTTGAGAATTTTTGCAGTTTACAACTTAAATCCTACCATTTTTAGATGGGATGATAGTATATTTTTATTGCATTGTGTATGTGAGCTCTTGTGCAGATTACTATTTATGGTCATCAGTTTACATAATCAGTGAATAGTATTTGTAGTAGAAATGCAGGTTTTTGTTCTGAAGATATACAATGAATTAAAAATATCCTTGAAGTTAACTACATCAGCTTTGGCAGTTATCTGTCATGGATGCTATCATCAAAGTTTTGTGCATATTTTTATATTTATGAATGCAGGGTTGGATTTAGGGGGCAAGAGGGCCTTGTCTCCTCCCATTTGAGAATGCTAATAGGGGTAATGGAATAAAAAAATTATTTAACTTATGTATATTTCATGGATTTTCAAAATAACTTTTAATGATCTCTGAAACAAAGGGGAAAATGTTATACCACGATGAAATTCCAGTTTCTTCCTCCCCCCCTCTCCTTTTTTCTCACTCTGTTGAGTCACTTGGCCCCCTTTTATTATTTTTCTAGAGCTAGGCCAATGTGAAAGTCTGACTATTGGAAAATGTAACCAAATTGTCAACTTGAGTCGAAGTCATAATATTTATATGTTATAAAACTTACTAGTTAGTGGTAAATAAGTTAATTTGTAATAGCCTCAATTACAAACATGAAAGAAAAGCAAATTCAAAAACCATTATAGGTAACAGGCATTTTAGATATAATAATCTTGAAGATCCACTTTTTTCTTTCTGAAGATATTGTGAATCTTCCACCTTTTAAGTTCCTTCATTGCTATAAATGTAATCAAAATGAAACCATTCCATGAATGTGTGAAATACTTTATTTACCAAAAGAATCCATTTGCTGATAATGCTGTGAATTTATATAGACTGCAATCATTTACTAATTTTGTAGCTTTTGCTATTTTTTGGTATGTAAAAAGATCTGATGACTGGGAACCATTTAATTCAGGTGTAGTTTTGAAGTCTCAGAAAATCAAAAATTTTCTCTCAGAAACTGCACCATATGCCCTTTAGTTATATTACAGTCATTGCTTTTCAGATTATTGAAACTACTTTTCTGTGAAGTTAAAAATGCATGTTTTCTGTTATTAGCTGTTTTGCTAAATTTTGTTTTTCTTTTAAGTTTTTATTTTTATTTTCCTACCTTGCATGCCAGTTATTTCCCTTCTACCTTTGCTGCACATCCAGAATCTGCTAAGTATAGGCCTGTTACTGCAAGAGAAAGACTGACTGTCTCACAAATGCATCAAACAAGATTTGTTACTAGAGGCTCTGGAATAGTACGTGAGGGGGCAGTTAGTCCAGATATAACTGCAGAAACTATATCACTTTCAGATGAATGCAGTATTGCTGAAGAACTGATCTTGTCTGATTCACCATGCTGTTTTCTGGAGGAGCAGAGAGACAGGTTTTATGCTCAGCTACCATATAAACATGACAGGTGTAGTGTGTCTTTTAAACACTATTTGCTATGTTACTTTGGTGAAAATTTTAACGAGGAATTCATTGTTCAGAACAATATACTCTCTTTATTAATTACTGTTTTTTCGTATGGAAGTTTATAAACTGATTTGACTCCTTAATGATTCAACACTACTTCATAGGCCTGTTTTTGCACTTATGAGTTTACCAGAGTTCAGTAGCTAATACTGCTAATTGTTTTATCTAAGTACACTGTCATTTTAGTTTACATTCTTTTTTTATATTTACTTTGTTTCAGCATTTATTCATCACATTGCCTTTTGACATTTGTTTTATTCCTCCCTTTATTGAAATTTATTGTTCATAAAGTTTTTTGGTTAAAGAAGGGGTGACTGAAATTAAATTTTGATGTCTGATTTTAATATAATTGCATTTAGATTTCTACATATTTTTCTTTTTCTTCACAAATCTCAATTTCGTTAATGATGAAGTGAAATTCCAAAGCTTATAATAAAGTGTAGTTATTTGTAAAAGAAATTTTTAAGTTCTGTTAATATTTTTCTGTTTAAATGAAATCTAGTCAAATTCCATTACCAACACAAAAATTTACACCTGGTTACCATTCATGTATGATTTTGCTAAAAGGCTAGCACATAGTAATAATTTTTTTTTTACTTATACTTGTTAAAAGAAATAAAAGATGACACTTTATTCATCCTTTATTGCTCTGTTGAATTTATGTGCGATTATTTCCCGTAAAAATACAAGTGTGGCTTGTGAACAAGATTCATTATTGAAAACTTATTATGTAAATTAAAAGTAGTTTAAGAATTTTTTTTCCCTCATAAAAAATAATGTAATCAGGAAGGATGTATTTATGGGAACATAAATATATACTGAAAGGACAGTTTATTATACACAACCATTTAATAACATAGGTCTACCTTTTTCCCTCACCATAGCAGCAACACTTCGTGGCATGAACTCTGCAAGATGTTGGAAACATTCGGGTGGTATTTTGGCCTCTGTTTCCAGGACAGTCACTTGTAAAACACCGAGTTGCCAGTGGTGGGTTTTTAGGCTCAAATGCATCCCACCATTTTGTCCCACAGATGCTCAATAGGGTTCAAATCTGGAGAATGAGAGGACCTTTTGAGGATTGTGAACTCATTAGACTGCTCTTCCTACCAGTCCTTTGCCAATGGGAGCAATGAGATGGGGCATTATCTTGTTGAAAGATGACATCCAGCTATGGAAAATGGATAGCCATGAATGGGTGTAGGTGGTCGATGAATATGTCAACATGGCCTTGTGTGATAATAGTGGTCTCAACAGATACAAGTGGCTCCAAGGTAGCCCACATAAACATCTCCCAGAACATTGCACTGCCTCCACTGGCCTGTAACCCTCAACTTGACAGTTGAGGTCCATGGCCTCATGTGATCTAAGCCATGCATGCAACCTCCTGTTGGATTGTTGTAGCTGGAATCTTGATTTGTCAGACCAAGCTACTCGTTTCCAGTCTTCCACAATCCATTGGTGATGTTCTTTAATCACTGTAGCCTCATAGCCCAGTGACATGCTGTTAACACCAGTATTTCAATGTGGCTGCCATAGTCCATTCTCATACACTTTACATTCATATGTTGGCTGCCATAGTCCACTCGTGCCATCGTATATCAAATGGTCATTGAATGCTGAGGTTAAATGCCAATGTTATCATCTGCACTGTTACCCTTCAGGATTTTACTCAATTTTTGGTTTAAAATCCAAAAATTCGAATTGGGCATTAAAAATCTGAGTTTTAGGGTTTTTCAGTTTTACCCTTGCGAAAATCTGCTCTCAAATTTTGCAGTATTTTTGCCCTTTTCCTAAATGGAGAATGTTAATGAAAGGGAATAATTGTTTCCAATTTCGCTCTTTTACTGTACTAAATGTGCAGCTTTCTCCCACTCCCTAATATATGCTTGCTTGTGGGATTCATCTGCACATCAATCAGAGGAAATCTATGAGACTCCAGCTAACAATTTCCAGACAGCACATGGTAAAGTCTCCACCTAAATTATGTTGCAGAGTTGAAGGTCATAGATTGTTTCTAAATGGGTATTTATGGAACTTATACCCAGCTCTCCTGGCTCTGACCAACAAAATGATAATTGAATTACTTAGAATCAGAAACTTCAGAGTGAAGGAGATAATACAGATTAGAGAATTTTTCCTGATCTGTGGGACATGATTGACATTGCAACTTGAATGGGTCTCCTACATGTCTGTTGTTATCTGGGTTGGGCTAATGGCTTGATAAAGGATTAAACTTTTCTTTCACTAGAGGTGTGGTAAGTTGCCAGCTGGGCTACTGCTCTGACCTTTGCAACCAATAATCAATATGTTGGTATACCTGCAGTTTACAGCCATCAGTTCACTAGATGGCAACATGAGGGGTAACTGAACATTCTTTAGGTGTATAAAGTAATGCAAGTGAATAACCTACAGTATAATAGCTCTTCATCTTGTCAAAAGATATATTGGATTGCCTGTTGGTTTGTTTCGTGTGCCCTTTTTCCCCCCAGTCTAACTTTCTTCTAAAATGAATAAAAGTTGCAAGTTTATTTTCAGAAAAGGGGTGGGTTATTCTTATAATTGTATTTTTTTAATGCAATTGGATTTAATTCCCATATATGTAGTGTAACGATATAAATTTTGCATCAGGTAGGTATTGAAAGTTGCAGACAATTTATGATATGTTCATGCATATTTCCTATTATTGTGTTAAGGGGGACATGGGACAATTTCTTTTTTACTGATATGCTCTGTTTAAAATGGTTGTCTCCAATGAGATTATCTTCTGGCTTTTTTTAATAATGTGGTTGGCGGTGCATTGTTTACGATAATTTGTGTTTTTTAGGCTTGCTACCTTTAATTGGTTCTGGGGGACTTTTTTATACTGTGGACTGGGGATGAATTGTTCACAATAATTCATATTTTTTAGGCTTGTTGTTTCTGATATTTAGTTTTGAGGGCTTTTTTGTGCTGCAGATTGATGGAGACTTGTTTACAATTTTGTCTTCTAGGCTTATTATAAGATTGGTTTATTCTAGGGTGTGGATGGGTAAAAAAGGCAGAAAGGTTGTTTAGCAATATGTTCAGGTTAACATGGTTGTCCCTGATGATTTTATTCTGGGGTTTTCTTTAATTTGGAATGGGAAATCATTGTTTAGTGGTATGAGCTTGTTAGAATAGCTGTCTCCAATGAGATAATTGATTTTTGCGAGTGTTTTTATGTTATGGAATGAACGTTCATTTGTTAGTGATTAATAGGCTGTTGAAACAAGTAGCTTTGGATGGTACTGGCCAACATTCATCATATAACCATGTGTGCAGTTAAGAAAATATGCCTTAGATCAGTGGTCCTCAACCTTTTATGCTTCACGTACCCCCTGGAAAATGTGTGTGTAACTGGCGTATCCCTTGTATAGATAGATAAAACTATAGTTATAGTATAACTATGGAAATAAAACATATATATATACACACACACATTCAATTTTGTGTTCATAAATTATATATATATATATCGATAAACACAAAAATGACATTTTTGCACAGCAGTGTTGCCAAATTAGCGACTTAGTTACTAGATCTAGTGACTTTTGAGCTCTCACGGCATACCCCAAAAAATTTTACCGCATATCCCACTTTGAGAACCCCTGCCTTAGATACTCTTCTGGTGTTTTTTTTTTTATTTGAGGGAACAAAATTTTATGCCTAGGAATAAGTGTTTTTCATTATATTCTTTACTCAGCATATTCTCATTGTACGGCATCTTCACTGCAAGTGATACAGTTGTTTAGGTTGTTATTTATAGAATTTTCCAAGAAGTTCAATTATTGTTTCTAATATGATATTGAAATTTGTTTTTAATTAGTTTAAATTGCATATTTAGTAATTTTTTTATGAAAGTATTTTTAAGAAACTTGGTATAATTCTGGAAAAATAATTTTTTTGTCCCCATTAGTCGTTACTAGGAGTCTGAAAGTTGAGCAATTTCATCAAGATGCAATGTATTATTGTGTCACTTTAAAACAATGCATAAGGGCCATAAACTACAGGTCTGCTATGCTCCAATTTCCTCTGATTTTTCATCTTTCAAATTGTAAGTTTCGTCATGCAAGTTTTACAGATCTGAAAGGCCCCTCAGGTGGCTCACTTAAACACTCCCCAGAATATTACACTGCCTCCACCAGCCTGTAACACCTTGACTTGACAGTTGGGATCCATGGCTTTGCATAATCTATGCCACACACACACAACCTCCTGTTGGATTGTAGTTGGAACCTCGATTCATCAGACCAAGATACCTGTTTCCAGTCTTCTGGGTCCATTGTGATGTTCCTTTATCCACTGCAGCCTCATTGCCCAGTGACATGCTGCTAACAAGGGTACTTGATGTAGTCATCAGTTGCTATAGCCCAGTTGTGCCATCGTATGTCAAATGGTTTTTGAATGCTGATGATGACTTTGATCTGCACTGTGGCACTCCATTCCAATGTTATGATATGGGAGAGGGTATCTCCCATATAACATTCAGGCAGCAAAGTATTTTTCTTGCTGTCTCAGGTTTTTTGTTGGTTTTGATGTAATCCTGGTATATACCTCTGATGGTGACGAATGGAAATCCTGGACAATCTGCAGTCATAGATATGGAGCATCACATTTTCCTTGCATTGACAATCTGCCCACAATCAACTCTCAGGTTGCCGTATTTACCCATCAAAACAGTCACAAGTGTGCTAGACTAACCGACCGACACAAGTATGCTAGACTAACCGACCGACACAAGTATGCTAGACTAACCATCCTGCAGCCATGGGCTACAGAGGTCCAACCAGATTGGGCAATTTTGTTCTCAAAACACTTCTATCTTGAGCTTCAGCTGTTGAATTTGACAACTGTAGTCGAATTTTAGCAAGGTCCTATTTGACATTATCTGCCCACCACATTCTAGGCATCTCCCTTTTCCTGAGGCCTTTAGGCACACTGTTCATAATCCTATTCACTAAAATTATGCATATGGGGCAACATGGCGAAACAAACACAGTCTCTCTTTGCACAATAAGCTACAAAGGAAGTTGTCTACTCCTTTGCCTAATCTCATCATTACTTACAAAGTGAAACCATGTAATGCCAAGATAATCTTATATATAGTGTTTAATAATAAGCATCTAGAATCAAAGGCATTAAGTTTCCTTTATCTTGCTTACAAAAGGTCTGAGTTTTACTACCATAACTGACCCTAGAAAGAACCAAACTATTGTGCAGCCTAACTTTAATACTTGCTCAAGAGTGCAACCATTCAAACAAAACAACTGAAGCACCATCTGCCTGACCAATTTTCATCACTTTAGTTTTCTCTATGCTTATCACTGAACCTACTCTATTACCAGTCTCATCAACAGCCTTAATGAAAGATTTCACTTCATGAAAATTATTAACCCACAGGGCCAAACCATCGGCATAATCTAATTCAGAAATTTTCTAATCTCTAGACTATTTAACCTTTCCAGTGTGCAGCCTGAAAAACTGGTATACATCCAGAGGCAAGCTATTTTCTCTTTATGCTCAGCCAAAAAAAATTAGCTTTAGAACTTTTTTGCCAAATAGCAAATGAAAGTAATTATGGCATGTTATATACCAAATTAATCAACATTTTGCTATTGATTTACTGAAAATGAAATATTTGACAAAAAAAAAACCCGTATTATTTTAATAGGACTTTTTTTAAGTCATTTAATAAAAAATGCATCTGGTAATAGAAATGAAAATTTATTTAAAAAACACTAATGGATAGAAATGGTTATAATGTACATAAATAAAAAGGCTATTTATTTCTGAATACCAAAAGTTTAATTTTCTTGTTCGAAGTAAATATTTCTCCTGTTTCGTAATTTTTTTCTCGGTACCATACTTTAAGTCCAGGCTTTTCACCAATTGTGCCAAGTCAGATAAACAAGTCAACTTCAGATTTTTTTTAAAATAACCAATCAACAGAAATAGGTCATGTTATATACCAAATTAAACAGAATTTAAATCCAATATTTTATGAAAATAAAAAATTCAAACAAATTTACAAGCATATTAATTTTAATAAAACTTTTTCATAGTAATGTAGTGAAAAAGTAGATCAGGCTATGCAATTAAGGCTTAATTTTGGAAAATGTGACAAATAAAAGCAATTAAATTATATAGTAGGCAAAAGTAGCTTTCTTTCTGAATAATATAGTTATGTGAAGCATAATTTTTATTTCTTTTGATGATTCTTTTCAGTGTAGTATATTTTGAAACATGGACCAGCATTATTCAAGGTGACTAGGATTAATCACATTGGATTTTCTGTCCTGTTATGTCACAATGGGATTTTCTGTCCTGTTATGAAATGAAGGAATATTTTCTTTGCTGCTTTTTTTTACTAAACATTATGAATTTTTTTTTTCTTTGGGTGTTGAATTTTGGAAATCTTGTTTAGGTGCCAAAAAGTTAGTGAACCGAAGCAAAAAAACTGATTTCCATGTCAAAGAAGTCCTTTTTTCTTCTGTATGCAAGACCTCATTCATTTTTAGAAAATGGTACAAGATCACAGTTTTTTTTTACTGTAAAATGAGGAAATAATAAAATAAAATATAAATGTTAAAATGTCCACAGCAACAAGTTGTAAGCTGGCCACCCAATGTAGCATAACTCTGCAAAAATTTCTTAATAATCGATCGACCAAAAGATCGCTAATTTAAGGATATAAAGTAAATCCATAGAAGTGAAAACTAAGGTTTAATTATAACAAAAAATCCTCATGCAGCCATGGACTATGGAGGTCCAACCAGACTGTGTAATTTTCCTCTCCAGATGTGTCTCTTCTGAACTACAGCTGCAGTATTTGGCCACTCTAGGCCAATTCTAGCAAGGTCCTGTTTGACATTTTCAGCCTATCGCTTTCTAAGTCTCCCCCCTTTTTCTGAAATCCTTAGGCACACTGTTCATAATCCTGTTTGCTAATCTGCAGCTATGCATACAGGCAACGTGGCCAAACCAACACACTCTCTCTCCACAATATGCTGCTCAAAGGAGGTTGATGAATCCTTCTTCTAACCTCATCATTCCTTACAAAGTTGAACCACCTAATGCCCAAGATACTGCATAAGCATCTAGAATCAAAAGCATCAAGTTTCCTGTTATTTTGTGTACAAAGTGTCCAAGTTTCACTAACCTAGTTCTACATAACTAATCCTAGAAAGAACCAAATTATTATACAATCTAATTTTATTCTTTAGGTGTATACACCTATTTCTCCACACTCTCCATAGATTCCTAAAAGTCCCAGAGGCAGTCCCTATTTGCCTGTTAATCTGATGCTGCACATCACCAATATCTGTTACATAACTCCCAAGATAATTAAACTGAGACACTTGTTCAAGGGTGCAATCATTCAGAGTGACTGAAGCACCAACTGCCTGACCAGTTTTGATCACTTTAGTTTTATCTCTGTTTATCATAAAACCAACTCTATTACCAGTCTCATCAACAGCCCTAATGCACGAATTCGGCCTCATCAACATCATTAGCCAACAGGACCAAACATCTGCATAATCTAAATCAGAAATTTTGAAATCTCTAGATCATTTAAGGCCAAAATCTTTCCCTTACGGTGAATTTTGCATAACATAATCAATAACCAAATTAAAGAGAAAAGGAGACAAAATACACTGTTGTTGAACACCAGAAGCAATGCTAAACTAATTGCTACAAGCTTTACCAACTCTCACACACAACTCAGTGTTATTATAGAGACCTCTCATTATACTAACTAACTTATCAGGTATTCCATATGATCTAACAATCAACCACAAATTATGTCGATCAACAGAGTCAAAAGCCTTTTTGAAATCTATAAAGCTAGCAACAACAGGTTTCTGAAACTCGAAACATTTCTCAAGAATCTGCCTAAGTGAAAATATTTGATCAATACATCCCCTACCACTTTTGAATCCACACTATTCATCACACAATTGTTCATCAACCAAATTCTTAATTCTATTAAGTATAATCATGCAAAAAACTTTACCTGGAACAGAGAGTAAATTAATTCCCCTATGATTATTACAAGAACTGTGATCACCATTTTTAAAAATTGGGACAGTGATAGCTCTAGTAAAATCCTTAGGAACAACACCTTTATTATAAAAAATATTAAAATTTCATTCAGCCATGTGACAACACAAATGTTCCCAGCTCTAAGCATTTCAGTGGTGATTTCATTCACCCCTGGGGATTTATGCAGTTTTAATTTAGAGATAGCCAAAGTGACTTCAGAATGTGATATAGGGCCATCATTAAAGCCAGTAATGCATCCTTATTTCAAACAATGGGAGTAGAAATAATCACATTATTTAGAACTTCTCTGAAATGCTCAGCCCACCTAGCCATCACAGAATCCTTACCTTCAACCACCTTGCCATCATGCTTATCGCTTAATCCTTGTGTAGCTGTCTGTTTCTTCCTTCATAAAACATTAATATTCTGGTACAACCCCCTGCTGTTGTGCTGTCTAACATACTAACTTTATGAAGGGAGTGTATATCCATTTGATCCATGTAAACAACATGCAATGCAGCCACTTAGTAGATGGCTCTCTCTGCACTTGCACATATGAGCACGCAATTAGAACACCCGCTACTTCCTCCTTCTCCATGATGCTGTGCATTGCAGCCAGTCTTCCAGAAGCATGCTATGAAAACTTTGTTTTAGTTCAAGTTTTGATCTGATGGTGGGCAAAGATGTATGGAATGCTGGGATAAATGATATATATTGTTATGACAGGAAAATGTGCAGCAATGAAGCCATGACTGTGATGTTGTCTCACACTTGAGATGTGCCACAGTCTGCAAATTATGTCACTTACCTGATCAAATGAGAACTAACTTTAAAAGAGAATTCCAATGGTTTGTTCTTGGTTTACTTGTGATAGTTGATTGAGTTGCTATTTTCAGAAGAATTAGAGTGAATTAGAAAGTGAATTGTATTTGGTGTTGTGCACTCTAATCTATTAAGAAATATTTTATTTAGAGTATGCGTGAGACTATTAAAAAGTTTATTAATATAGTTCTCATTAATGAATTGGTAAGAAATGGTAAACTGAAATTAAAAAGCAATATACCTGTATTGCTGATTCCATTTCTTGTACTTGATTTTGGTAAAAAGATCAGTTGTAAAAAATGTGTTTGGATGAAGTATTAGTCTGGTAATTGTGATTATCAGGATCACTTTACTCTGATAGGGTAATATTGGCATTTAGTTGAAATTGTAATTTATGTAATTTCGTTTATAATTTGATTGTTCATTTTAAATTCACACTTGATTAGCCACTATAAATTTGTAATAATATGATAAAAATAATTATCATCATCATCCTCAAGCAGCCATGGGCTACGGAGGTCCAACCAGACCGTGCAATGTAGTTCTCCAAGCAAGTCTATCCTGAGCTACATCTACTGCATCTGGCCACTGCACACCAATTCTAACAAGGTCCCATTTGACATTATCTGCCCACCACATCCTAGGTCTCCCCTTCTTTCTGAGGCCTTTAGGCACACTGTTCATAACCCTGTTAGCCAATCTATAATTATTCATACGGGCAACATGGCCAAACCAACGGAGTCTCTCTCTGCACAATATGCTGCTTAAAGGAGGTTGCAAACTCCTTTGCCTAACCTCATCATTAGTTACAAAGTCGAACCAATTAATGCCCAAGACACTGCATAAGCATCTGGAATCAAAAGCATTTAGTTTCCTGTTATCCTGTTTACAAAGTGTCCAAGTTTCACTACCATAACTAACCCTGGAAAGAACCAAACTATTATACAGTCTAATTTTAGTCTTTAGGTGTATACGCCTATTTCTCCACACTCTCCATAGATTCATAAAAGTCCCTGCAGCAATCCCTGTTCGTCTGTTAATCTCATGCTGCACATCACCATTATCTGTTACATAGCTCCCAAGATAATTAAACTGTGACACCTGCTCAAGACTGCAACCATTCAGATTAACTGAATCACAGCCTGCCTGACCAATTTTCATCACTTTAGTTTTCTCTCTGTTATAACCAAACCTACTCTACTACCAGTCTCACCAACAGTTCGAATGAAAGAGTTCATCTCATCAACATCATTTGCCAAAAGGGCTAAATCATCAACATAATCTAAATCAGAAATTTTCGTATCTCCAGCCCATTTAAGGCCAAAATCTTTCCCTTGAAGTGAATGTCGCATAACATAATCAATAACCAAACTAAAGAGAAAAGGAGACAAAATGCACCCTTGTCGAACACCAGAAGTAATGCTAAACCAATTGCTACAAGCCTTACCAACTCTCACACACGACTCAGTGTTATTATAGAGAGCTTTCATTATGTTAACTAACTTGTCAGGTATACCATGTGATTTCACAATCAACCACAAATTATGATGATCAACAGAGTTGAAAGCCTTTTTGAAATCAACAAAGCTAGCAACCAAAGGTTTCTGAAACTCTAAACATTTCTCAAGAATCTGCCTAAGAGAAAATATCTGATCCACACATCCCCTACCACTTCTGAATCCACATTGCTCATCACGCAATTGACTGTCAACCAGTTTCTTAATTCTATTAAGCACAATCATGGAAAGAACTTTACCTGGAACAGAGAGTAGGCTGATACCCCTATAGTTATCACAAGAACTGCGATCACCTTTTTTGAAAATAGGGATAATAATAGCTCTGGTAAAATCTTTAAGAACCATGCCTTTATCATAAAAGATATTCAGAATTTCAGTCATCCAAGTGGTAACCGAAACATTCCCAGCTCTAAACATTTCCGTAGTAATTTCATCTACCCCTGAGGATTTATGTAGTTTCAGTTTAGAAACAGCCAAAATAACTTCAGATTGTGTTATAGGGCCAACATTAAAGCCACCAATGCATCTATCATCATTGCAAACAATGGGAGTAAAACTAACCACATTGTTTAGAACATCACTGAAATGCTCAGCCCACCTAGCCATGACAGAATCCTCACCTTCTATAACCTTAGGTTCTGAATCTGCATTGAAACTCGATGTCTTTGATTCCTAGATGCTTACATAATATCTCATTAAGTGGTTTCACTTTATAAATAATGATGAGGTTAGGTGATGGAGTTAGTAGTTACCTTTGTTATGGTAGTGAAACATGGACCCTTTGTAAGCAGGATAATAGGAAACTTGATGTCTTTGATTCTAGATGCTTATGCAGTATCTTGGGCATTGGGTGGTTTCACTTTGTAAATAATTATTAGGTTAGGTGAAGTAGTTAGCAATCACTTTTAAGTAGCATTTTGTATAGAGAGAGATTGTTAGTTTGGCCATTTTGCCAATAATCACAACTACACATTAACGAATAGGTTATGAACAGTGTTTCTAAATGCCTTGGAAAAAGGGAGTGACCTAGAATATGGTAGGCAGACAATGTCAAACAGGGTCTTGTTTGAATTGGCCGACAGTGGTCAAATGGAGCAGCTGTAGTATTTGAAAGGCTTATTTGTAGAATGTATGTCTTGTGGTACAGCTACATATAAACATACATTTAATGAATGCATTTATATATGTGTGTGTGTCTGTCCTATTGGTTGGTCAGTATCTTTCATAAATTCTGACTCTGTATCCTTTTAAATTCATTTCAGATGTAAATTTGCACATTTATAAAATGCATTGCATTTTACATAAATATCTGTGGTTTTTAAAATTAAATTGCTGTTTATTTAAATCAGCTCATTAATATATTAAATCACCATTTCCAAAAATTGTTCCAAGAAGTAGAAACCACTGTAGTGGTAATCCACACTGTTTTCTTGTGTTCACCTAAAAGGTTGCTGCATTTAATGATAATTGTAAAATAAACATATGTAGCAAGTAACTTTTAATATATCATCATCATCATCCTCAAGCAGCCATGGGCTATGGAGGTCCAACCAGACCATACAGTTTAATTCTCCAAGCATATCTGTCCTGAGCTACATCTGCTGCATCTGACCACTGCACACCTATTCTAACAAGGTCCTGTTTGACATTGTCTGCCCACTGCATCCTAGGTCTCCCCCTCTTTCTGAGGCCTTTAGGCACACTGTTCATAACCCTATTCGCCAATCTATAATTATTCATACGGGCAACATGGCCAAACCAACGGAGTCTCTCTCTGCACAATATGCTGCTTAAAGGAGGTTGCAAACTCCTTTGTCTAATCTCATCATTAGTTACAAAGTTGAACCACCTAATGCCCAAGATACTGCGTAAGCATCTGGAATCAAAAGCATCTAGTTTCCTGTTATCTTGTTTACACAGCGTCCAAGTTTCACTACCATAACTAACCCTAGAAAGAACCAAACTATTATACAGTCTAATTTTAGTCTTTAGGTGTATACGCCTATTTCTCCACACTCTCCATAGGTTCTTAAAAGTCCCGGCAGCAATCCCTATTCGTCTGTTAATCTCATGCCGCACATCACCATTATCTGTTACAAAGCTCCCAAGATTATTAAACTGTGACACCTGCTCAAGACTTGAAATCATTCAGATTAACTGAATCACAATTTTCATCACTTTAGTTTTCTCTCTGTTTATAACCAAACCTACTCTACTACCAGTCTCATCAACAGCTCGAATGAAAGAGTTCATCTCATCAACAGCATTTGCCAAAAGGGTTAAATTATCAGCATAATCTAAATCAGAAATTTTCGTATCTCCAGCCCATTTAAGGCCAAAAACTTTCCCTTGAAGTGAATTTCGCATAACATAATCAATAACCAAGCTAAAGAGAAAAGGAGACAAAATGCACCCTTGTCGAACACCAGAAGTAATGCTAAACCAATTGCTACAAGCCTTACCAACTCTCACACACGACTCAGTGTTATTATAGAGAGCTTTCATAATGTTAACTAACTTGTCTGGTATACCATATGATCTCACAATCAACCACAAATTATGACGATCAACAGAGTCGAAAGCCTTTTTGAAATCAACAAAGTTAGCAACCAAAGGTTTCTGAAACTCTAAACATTTCTCAAGAATCTGCCTAAGAGAAAATATCTGATCTGTAGATCAGATATTTGGGGATAGGGAAGTGTGGTTCCCCTACCACAACTGAATCCACATTGCTCATCACGCAATTGCATGTCAACCAGATTCTTAATTCTATTAAGCACAATCATGGAAAGAACTTTTCCTGGAACAGAGAGTAGGCTGATACCCCTATAGTTATCACAAGAACTGCGATCACCTTTTTTGAAAATAGGATAATAATAGCTCTGGTAAAATCCTTAGGAACCATGCCTTTATCATAAAAGATATTTAAAATTTCAGTCATCCAAGTGGTAACAGAAACATTTCCAGCTCTAAGCATTTCCGTAGTAATTTCATCTATCCCTGGGATTTATGAAGTTGTGGCATATAAACTGACAGGCTCCTGTCAGACCTCTGTGGCAAGCAGCTGCTTGAGGGGGTATTTATTATTATTTTTAAGTTTAGAAATGGCCAAAAAATTTCAGATTGTGTTGTAGGGCCAACATTAAAGCCACCAATGCATCTATCATCATTGCAAACAATGGGAGTAAAACTAACCACATTGTTTAGGACATCACTGAAATGCTCAGCCCACCTAGCCATGACAGAATCCTCACCTTCTATAACCTTACCTCGTTTATCCTTCAATCCCTGTATACCTGTTCTTTTTCTACCACACAAAACATTAACTATCTGGTACAGCTCTATGCTGTTGTGCTGTCTAACTGCTTCCTTGGCTTTGTCAGGCAAGCCATCAAACCAAAGATTCTTATCAGCAGCTAATTGATCCTTTACACTTTTATTAAGCTCTCTGTGATGCTTTCTATTAGAACTACATTTTGAAAAAGTAACATGGTGTGAGGTGGAAAAGACAAAGTGTTTTTTTTTTAAGATATATTGGTAATTGTGTTATATTTTTAGTCACTGAAGTCTTTCAACATCAAAGAAAGGCTGTTAATGGGTTTGCTCAATAGCATGATAAACTTGTTTTATTATTTACTAAAGTAACTTTTTAATTTTAAATTTCAGAGCATATGATCCTGCAGACTTTGAACACTTGTCAGTATCAAATGATTTGAAGGAGCTTTTCCAGTTTATCACTAGGTATGTTTTTGATATTTGAATACACTAGTAAACATTTGAACCAAATTTTATTTTTGCATTTTACATTTAATGCTGAATGGGTATCATTAATAATTGAAGATGTGATTATTAGATACTAAGTTTAATCACCATCTGGTTGTATAGATGTAGAGGAAACATTATTTTGAGACAAGTGGGTTATGACCCATGATCTCCTGATGACATGTCAGGTGCTATGACCACTGAGCTGCCAGCTGCTGATCAATATCTCCTTTATTTTAGGTGTTATACCTTAATCCATTGGTGAGTATCTATATTAGATTAACCCTTTGCACTTGAGAGGTGACCCTCAGTTGCTTCTTGGTTTGATGCAGCAACTTGAATGGTGATTGATGAGAGGAGACAATAACTGGTTTATAAACAGAGATCCTTTGCACTCAAGAGGCGACTCTCAGTCACCACTTGGTTTAATGCAGCAACTTGAATGGTAACTGAGAGGGACATAGCTTAAAATAATGTAATTATACAGTACATTAAATAAATATTTAATCACAATCTACACTGTTAAAATTCAAATGCTCTTATTACTCTAGAGCTTATTCCTACAATACATCGTTGTATTTAGCAACATGTATGAGCATTTAGTTCATTGCTATTATCACATATGATATTCCACTAGAGAAGATCTAAGTGCTATTTTCTGCTATTAGTTTGGAGTAAAGTTTTTATATACTCACAAGAAAGTTGCATTACGCTGGCATACTGTGTAGTAGTAGTTGCAGAAGTAGGCTGGTACATTCAACATAGTTTGTGGAGAAACAGTCCTTTAATCTGTGATGCACTTATTGTTATTGAAATCTTGCTATCATATGCTGAGGTTGAATCATTGTGCCATTCTAAATTCTTTAGTCGTTTAATTACTGATGGTCCAGCTGATAGTCAAATCCAATTTTTAAACAAATATGTAGCTTTTCTTTTTATAGGTTGTCAACAATAGAAATTTACTTGTAGCAGATTTAATTATCCAAGTATTTAAAGGCATTTGAAATAATATCAGTTGAATCTTTAACTGAATACATTTAAACTACCATTTAAAAACATTGACAGGTAATTTAACAATTAATTTGATCCCACTGCTATGCGTTTCAACATCCTATGTCATCATCAGGCAGCAAAGTGATCTGATATCTGATATCTTTAATTAATTTTATGAGCTCCAAGCCTACGGCTTATATCTCAAAGTCTAAAATAGTGTCTGATTGGCAATATCAAAAGTTAAAACACATAAATCCCAAAGGGGCCACAAGGGCTAAACAAATTTGCTGAAAAGCTCAACTGAAAGGTAAACATGCGAGTGAGAAACACCATTATCTTTGGACACTTGAACTGGTTCAAAAACCAAGAAATCCTAATTCATCAAGGATCTTTAATCCAGTCAGTCTTTAACCATACAAGAGAGATGCAACAAAATCAAAGGCTTGGATGCCTACTGAGATTCTCTCAGTCCAATCCTTAGCCATTTTAAATTTAAGACAAAATTTTTTTAACCTTGAGCAATACATTACCCAAATGAAATTTTCTGAAGCATTTCAGGATATTTTTAACTTCCTTAGCAAAGCCAAACGTTTCCTCCTCATTTGCTTTGCTCTTTTTAGTTGGTACATCACTGTGGCCTTCCCTTTTTCTGAAGGCTTAGTAACTGGTGGAGCAATATTAGATTTTCCTGGAATCTCTTCAGGAAGTCTGGTAGCTTGTGCATAGGTCTTATTGGGTTGTACATACTGGGGTATCTTATTTTTACCCTTCATGGGTTTTTCCAAAGGCACTCCTCTATTGGGAAGTTTGGGAAAGAGCTCACAGCCTCTGTAATTGACATGTGCTCTTTCCCGCAGTTAGCACAAGTCGGTGGACCATCCTTGTGTGTCCTGGAACATCTAGTAGTAAGATGGTTGCCAGTGCATTTGACACATCTAGGGGTGTTGAAGCATTTACCCTGGGTGTGCCCATAACAATGTCACAAATGCTCCAAGCTTGAATGGTAACTGAGAAGTGACAATAACTTAAAAGAATGCATTACACAGTGATACAATATGCAGCTGGCATTTGTGACATTGTGTTGATCCTTTCCTCCTTTGAAAGGACTCAACAGTGATCTTTAGATGGAAAAGATCAGTCAGGTTGAAGATCTGTTTGTTGGCATCTGTTTTTGCCAACTCAATGAGGAATATAAGTAAGGGAGTCTTGTCCCTGTATTTCTTAAGTTGAGAAACTTTAAGAGTCATGAAGCCCATTTCGGACAATTCATGAACCAATTCTTCACAGGTGATGTCATCAGGAATGTTCTTGATGATCACCTTTAAGACTTTTTTTTCTGACTTCAGCTGGCATGTATGAAAAGTAAACTTTTCTTTCTCAAAGAAGTTTATAAAACTTCTATAATCTTGGCTGCATTTTGTTTGGACTCTAATGGTCTCACAAGATTTTTTTGCTGTAAATGCTTTTACAGCCAGTGTAACCAGCTTTTTATCAGTGTGCAGCCAATTTTCAGGTTGTCTCAAAGCTATTATTGGTATCTTCTCCCTCTTAACTTTATTCTGAAGCAAGGAAACTTTCTGTGTTTGTGAGGATGTTCCTACATCATCACTTATGTCATATTCTTCCTCTGAAGCCCACTGGCTAGAGAGTAAGGAATACTTGTTTTGCATAGAGATACAAGGTTCATCTGTATTGTATTATTCATCCTTTTGCATCCCTTTTTAACAGGTTTGAAACCTTGATCACTCTCATCTAACTTCCTTTTGTCATGATCTTCAATAGGTGAAGGATCTGTAATATCAACACTGGTGGCAGCAATGAGCTGCATAGTAGCATTACTATAACAATCCTCAGAGCAGTTGTGCTCTTTAACTGCTTTTTCTAAATAAAAACCCTGAAGAAAGGCCTGGTCGAGTTCTTCAGCTTGCTCTGGACTCATATCATTAATAACATGAAGTGGAGGAAGCAATTTAATCTTTTTATTGAGTACTTTTAAAAATTTCTTTTGCTGGTCAAGCAGTTCACAGTTATGCATAGTTTTCCCATAATCCGAACTCTCTGGGTGGTCTGATTTGCAAATTATAGCTTTGGATGCCTCTGTGCAGATCAGTATAGGAGATGTTACTGTGTTCGAATTTTCAAACTTCGGTGCCTCTGAGCAGTCTGATTGAGTCATTTTAAAGTGCAGTGTTTCTGTATGGTCCGATCTATTTTTTTTTAAATTTTAGTGGTAGCTGACGTGAAATTTAATATGAATTTCACAAAACGAAACAAAGGTCAAGCTCTAATTTACTGAATAACAAGGGTAAATAATTGTAAAACTTTTTACAAGTTTATTTGGAACTAGTGAACTCTTTCACAAGCTAGATTAAATATCAATATTACTTTACTGTATACAACCAGGCTTGGTTGTATGCAGGAAACGATGTGAAAAAACAAAATACGAAAACACCATTAAGAACAAAGTATATTCAATACCCCATAGGGAAGTTTTAAAACACTATTAAATGCAAAATTAAACACAGCAATTTCAAAATAATTTGAGCTTACATTAGTTAAAGTAGATTCCTTTATCAGAACAGTGTATCTTATAAAAAACTTCAATGGAAGTTTAAAAGGTTCTAAATCTGAAAATTGTAAAATTGTCAGAAATAGAAAATATGTAACTAATCTCCAAGAGAGATTAACAGTGAACAATAAGATATGCAGTCAAAAGATTACAATTCACAAATATGTAGAGATTTCAAATTGAAATCTCTAAAATCCTAAACATATATTAAAGTTTGAATAAAATATTAAGCTTATATCTAACCTCTCCTGCTGACCGAGGGTTCCACCAGGGTTGGATATTTGATCTCGCTCAAGGCTAATAGGCAATTTAAGTAAAGGTTTAGCTAACTAAATTTCACTTCTTGGAGCTAAGCAAAAATGCATCCGCTTCCTTCCATGTCTGAGCTCCAAGTCCATTTCACAATGTCTCCAACAAAGTGACTGGAGTGGTCGAGATATATATAAGGCTGACCCTCTATTGGTGAGTGACGTTTCCCAACTGGTAATTATGCGTGAGAATGTTCCATGCAGCCAGTAGGGAGGTCACATCAGTATTGCATAATACATGTGTCTTGATGTAAATTTATTATTAAATTTTCCATAAAGTTTAACTGAAATTTAGTAGATGGGGAAGCAATTATTTTATAGTTTAATTTATTTTAGTTAATTGATTTTGAATAATATTTTGAGATAATGCCATATGGCCATATTAATATCGAAGTCACTTTCATGTTCAGTAATTCGTTTGTCTATTGTCCTGTACATTCGTTCCACATATTTATTTTTATTTCTAAGATATTTTGAGGATCATCCAAATGAGTTATATATATATTCCCCCTGAAGGAGTTGCTTTATCACAATCATTTAATGTTAGGATTTTTATAGTATTACTAATAGTGTTAGATACTGTTAAATTATATGGCCTTAATATTTTATTAATAGTATGTGAGAAACCATTAATGTATGGAAAGCTTATAGTATATTTAAGTGACTCATTGTCAATCCTTTGTTACTGTGTTCTGTTGAGTATTAAAAATTTAAATTTATTTTGGTTTTGGATTGATTTTATAAAGTGATCAGAATATCCAGCTTGATTACCTACATCATATATGAATTTCAATTCATTATCTAATAGTTGGGATTTTAATATATGTTTTTTATGTGCCTACCAATACTGTTCCACACTCGAACTATTAGATAATGAATTGAAATTCGTATATAATATAGGTAATCAAGCCGGATATTCTGATCACTTTATAAGATCAATCCAAAACCAAAATAAATTAAAATTTTTTAATTACTCAAATTACACCTGCACAAAGGATTGACAACGAGTCACTTAAATATACTATAAGCTTTCCATACATTAACGGTTTCTCACATGCTATTAATAAAATATTAAGACCATATAATTTAACAGTACCTAACACTATTAGTAATAATATAAAAATCTTAACATTATAAATGATTGTGATAAAACAACCCCTTCGGGGAGAATATATATATATAATTCATTTAGACGACCCTCAAAATATCTTAGAAAATAAAAATAAATATGTCGGCAAAGGTATAGGACAATAGACGAATGAATTACTGAACATGAAAGTGACATTCGACATCAATAGGGCATTATCTCAAACAATTATTCAAAATCAACTAATTATAAATAAATTAAACTATAAAATAATTGCTTCCCCATTCACTAAATTTCAGTTAAACTTTGTGGAAAATTTAATAATAAATTTACATCAAGGCACATTATGCAATACCGATGTAACCTTTCCACTAGCTGCATGGAACGTTCTCATGAATAATTACCAGTTGGTAAACATCATTCACCACTAGATGGCCAGTTGTATCAGAATAATATGACCACCCACGGATTCACAGTGTATCCACCCAGGCGCATCACAGAGTGCACATGACAAGGTTGACCACATAGATATATAAGCAGCTGGCCAGGACAGATGAGCCATAGTGTGTATTAGTGCCTAATGTGAGCACAATAGGCAGAGGTATTGATTTGACAGACATTCAAAAAGGAATGATCATCAGCTACTGTGCCAAGGGTGAAAGCTTCTCAAAAATAGCAGACTTCATGGGCTGTTTGTGATGCACTGTAGTAAGGGTGTACCAATAATGGACCACTGGCACACCGAGTACCTCCAGATGTCATAACTGTGGAGCCTCAAAGTTCATCGACCCCAGAGGAGAACGTCACCTCTGTCGACTGGTAAAGGGCAATCGACATGCAACAGTGCAGCAATTGACCACTCAAATGCTGGGGCACCCAGGTACGTGTCCCCCATAACAGTAGAGTGAACCCTGTTATGCATGGGTCTCTGGAGTTGACCCTGTGTAAAGGCACCCATGTTAACCAAGGTCCATCGGAAACGATGCCTGCAGTTTGTATGGCTGACCACATGGCTGACTACATGCATCCCTTCATGTTGGACATTTACCCTGGTGGTGATGGTATCTACCAACAGGACAATGTTCCCTGCCATGTCGCTAAGGTGGTGCATGACTGGTTCCAGGAACATGATAGTGATGTCTACGCTCTCCCTTGGCTGGTGAAATTGCCTGACCTCAATCCCATATTGCACTTGGGGGACCATTTGGATTGACAGGTTCGGTCACCCACAACCACCACATCTCTGAAACCTCCATCCTCTGCTGGAGTCCGAATGGGCACATGTGCCTCTGGCAACGTTTCAGGGCCTCATTGTGTCCATGCCACGCCATCTCGTCACTGTCATCCTGACCAAGGGTGGTTATTCCCATTATTAGGTAGGTGGTCATATTATTCTGATACAACTGTGTTTATCTCAACCACCCCAATCATTTTGCTGCCTTATGATAACATGCTGCCTTATGATGCGTAGCAGTGGAATCAAACGTTTTTAACTCTCAATGTTTTTAAATGGTAGTTTAAATGTAGCACTTGTGGGACCATTGAGCATTTGATTTTAGTGGTTTTACTTGGATAATTAAATCTCCTGCAAGTAAATTTCTTTTGTTGACAACCATTTTTTAAAAATTGGACTTGACTATCAGCTGGACCATCGGTAATTAAACGACTAAAGAACTTAGAATGGCCCAGTGATTCAACCTCATCATATGATAGCAAGATTTCAACAACAACAAGTGCATCACAGATTAAAGCACTGTATTTCTCCACAAAACGTATTGAGTGTACTAGCCTACTTCTGCAACTACTACCGCACAGTATGCCAGTGTAATGCAGCTTTCTTGTGAGTATATAAGAACTTTACTCCAAACTAATAGTAGAAAATAGCACTTAGATCTTCTCTGGTGGAATATCGTATGTGATAATAGCTATGAACTATATGCTCATACATGTTGTTAAATACAACAATGTATTGTAGGAATAAGTTCTAGAGTAATAAGGGCATTTGAATTTTAACAGTGTAAATTGTGATTAGATATTTATTTAAGTGACAATAATTGTTTTATAAACAGATATCTTTCCTCTTTACATTTTTGATGTGTAAATCTATTGTCTATGTTCACTTCATAGTACAAATGTTAATTAAAATTATTATTTTAAACTTAGTCTGTTTAATTAAAATTATTAATTTAAACTTAGTCTGTTTTTAGTGGTTATAAAAATGGAGCCAAATGATGAAATTAGTACTAGTGAAGATGAGTTTGATTTTATGTTGTTTATGTATGATTTATTTTTATATTAGTTGTAAAAAATTTCATCAACTTTTTAGCAAAAAAACTTCAAGTTTCTACTTCCCTATAGCGAAAAAACCTTTGAGTGCAAAGGGTTATAATATAATGAGTTCAGGTAGAGAATATGTAATGCATGCCAAATGAATCTTACTGTTCATACAATTAATGATAAACTCAAAAATACAATTTAAAGCTATTTACACATAATCATACAATCTGTACAGTATACCACTATAGCTTAATATCCTTTGACCAAGAATGTCTTTCCAAGCCCATTGTTTTCTTTTCATTGAGGGCATTGAGCTAACTAGTGGGAAACTTCTGAGTACTGTACTAGTGGTGGCCTTGTAGTACTTAGATGATAGGGAAAGTCCTCCACCCTATGGAATTCTACTTTTCACATATATCAATTATTATTCAGTCTTTGATCTTGAGCAGGCAAGAAAGGAACATTCAGTGAGAATTGAATATGCTGAGGCCAAGTAGTCCAATGGAGCACCCATCTCTGCACATGTCCATTAAAGGACAGACAGAAAGATAACCTCACCACTTTCAATTATGTGAATACATTGCACCTCCATACTGGACTGTGTTTCATTCCTCCAACTGGTGAAAAGCAAGCAAAAAATCACAGGTTGGAATGTGATCTTAGTGGTCCTTACCATCACATCGCTATTCAGTCGTACAACTAGCAGGTTATGTCATCCTCTGACTGGTCTAAAAGCAAACAAAAAAATCATGTCAACTTGTCAAATCTACGGCAGTTGGGAAAATTCAAAGTCACTTAGTAATATACAGGTGAGTTGGCAAAATCGGGAAAACTTGGCAAAATTTTGGGAAGTTGGCAAAATTCGGAGTGACGGCAAAATTGTGGGGAGTTAGGAAAATTCAGATGAGATGTAAAAATTAGGATTTTTTTTTTTCTGTAAAATTATGACAAGTTGGCAAAATATAGGAGAGTTGACAAATTTTGGGGAGTTGGAAAAATTCTGAGTGACTTTTCAAAAATCAGATGAGATGTAAAAATTGAGGGTTTTTTTTCTGTAAAATTCTGGTGAGTTAGTAAAATTGAGAAAACTTGGGAAAATCTGCGGGGCAGTTGGCAAAATTCAAAGTGACTTTGAAAAAATCAATTGAGATGTAAAAATTGGGATTTTTTTCTGCAAAATTGTGGTGACTTGGCAAAATCTAGGGCAGTTGGCAAAATTTGAATCCACTTGGTAAAATATGGCCAAGGTGTGAAAATTGGGATTGTTTTTGTGAAACTAAAGAGAGTTGACAAAATCGAGAAAACACGGCAAAATTTTGGGGAGTTTGAAAAATTTGAAGTGACTTGGCAAATTCAGGAGAGATGTAAAAATTGGTATTGTTTTTGCGAAATTAAGGAGAGGTGGTAAAATTGAGGCAACTTGGCAAAATCTAGGGGAGTTGGCAAAATTGGAAACCACTTGGTAAAGTACAGGTGAGTTGTAAAAATTGGGATTGGTTTTTTGAAATTAAGGAGAGTTGGAAAAACGAACTCTTGAAAAAATCTAGGGTAGTTCGCAAAACTCGAATTCACCTGGTAAAATACAACCTTGTTGTGTAGTTTGGGATTAGTTTTGTGAAATTAAAGAGAGTTGACCAAATCGATATGACTTGGCAAAGTCTTGGGGAGTTTGAAAAATTTGAAGTGACTTCAAAAATTTAGGAGATGTAAAGACTGGGATTGGTTTTGTGAAATTAAGGAGAGTTTTCCAAATCAAGGGGAGTTGGGAAAATTCACACTGACTTGTGTCAATTCAGGCGAGATGTAAATATCGGGGTTATTTCTATTTCTGTGAAATTATGGCTAGTTGGCAAAATTGGAAGTGATATGGCAAAATGCAGGAGAGTTGTGAAAATTATCTCCCCCCCCCCCCCATACACACCCACCCACACACAGAGCGAAAATACAGGTATGAACCTGACAGACATTATTTTCTCAGTTGGCTAAATTTGATTTTTTTTCGAGTTGGAAAATTTTCGATTTCTCCCCTCCCCCAACCATAGTTGTTCGCTAATGCCCCTGCTGCAGACCTGTGTAAATCAAGGAATGATGTACATAATAAAAATAATTTTCCAAAATCAGGTCCAACTCGTATCTACATTTTGGTCTAATATTAAATTACACTAAAAATTTAAAATTCGTGCTATTATTTGATCTTTGTTCTACTCTGACCGAGTTGCAGTAAAGACATGCCACTGTCCTAAAATCTTCTGTTGATGCTGACAATAGAATTGCATTTACCAGATTAATTTGAAATGCATAAACAGCTGTAACAGTTTGAAATCAACAGGAATGACTCAAGTCTGTATTATAATATTTGTTAAAATTCCCCCTTTCCTCATATATGACACAATGCAAAAAGACAGGAAAATTGAAAACCTCTGGTTTTCGAGGTGTAAACAACTCTGAAGTTTTTAGGTGGAAACAACTCTAAAGGTTTTCTTAATATAGTCACAGCAAAGTGGAAGCTATAGACTGCTCTTTCTTATAGCAATTCATATAAGGAACAAAATTAAATTCTACATATGATATTGTATTTGTAATATATTCTGTGACACACGTCTATCTGCCATGCATTTATTAATATGAAAATTTTCAAAATTTCAGAAGATATATGGAAAAAAATCAGTAAGTGCATGGAGGTTTTCTACAAAAGTTGAGGGTGTATGGAAAATTTACAAAAAAGAATGAGAATATGCAGCATACATTGCTGTATAACTTCCAATTCAGCCTTCCTATTACTAGTGAATGATTTTGACCAGTCTTTGAGAGTATTGTTCTGTCATTTTACAAAATTTCGAGCCTGGCAATCATGTAATGGATCCCATTTCTCTATCATTCTGATTCAGATATTGGTCATGGTACAGCATAATAACCATTCTTATGATGTCAATCTCACTTAAATACCTTATTTTGTCACAACTGTTAACAAGTTCCTGAAAAGCTTTGCATTCATGATTGTACTGTGCTTCATATGCACACAATCTAGCTTTCCATTTCTGCTTTTTATGTGTGTCGTTTTTCTGCTGAGGTCCTGCCATCCTCTCAGACCTTCTACTATGGCATATAAACTGGCAGGCTCCTGTCAGACCTCTGTGGCAAGCAGCTGCTTGAGGGGGTATTTATTTTTTTTTTATTTTATATTACACTGATCCCTGTGATACCTTTTTTTATATATTTGTTAACAATGATTTAGTGTGCCATTATTTTGTCAGTAATAGAATCTCTGTGTGTGGAGAAAAATGTGGAGAATTTTGTTTTGTTCTGCTTTTCGCTGTTTCTGTACATTCTTTTATAAATGTGCTCCTCTAATTGCTTTCAGAAATATAATTTGAAAGGAAAATGTTATTCTTGAGAGCAAACCTACTGTTCATTGCTTACAAAGTAATGTAAATGGCAAAAAATCTCACTAATATAAAATCATTTTGATACATTTGTCAAAGTCTGTACTACTTGTAATATTTAATTTACAATTATTGCAAATAAGGTTTTCATATTATTCATGTTTTCCCTATTTGACCAGATATACACCTCAGACTATTGAGCTGGATCACAAACTGAGGCCATTTATACCTGAATTTATTCCAGCTGTGGGTGACATTGATGCATTCATTAAGGTATAATGTGTTATACAAAAAATTTTATTTCTTAATATATTTATAAACAGTGATATCTATGCGCGTAATTGTATTTTTCATGTAGTAATAAAAGCTGAAAAAACAAAACAATATTAAATTATGTTCTGATTATTTTAACTGCCATTTATTGTTTTTTCTTTTCTTTCTGCAGCTCATAAAGTCCCAGGGAGTTTGTCGTACATACTTTTTGGGAATGTGACACCCCTGCTCTTGTAGATCATATCCAGCACTTGAAATTCCATTAACCTGAAAAACTGTTATTTAAATTCTTCAATTGAATAATAAAGAAGCTGACATTTAATATTTCACGGTTGGGTTGTTTTACCTCTGATCGGCACTTTTTTTTTTGTACACAATAGTCTAAATGGTCAGGTCACAAGGACCCTGAGGGGCTCAGAGATTTGGGGGATGGACCTACTGGACAGCTGTTGGGAGACAGATGGTAGCTCCTGTCAAGGCCACCCAGTGTGTTCTTTAATGTAACAGGGTATGGCTCTCCTGCATATGGGGCCACAGCTTTACATCCCATCTGATTGATGGCACTCTTTCCAAGTCCATCTATATCTCCTATTGATCGAGGGCAGGGAGTTTTGCAGAGATAAATCTAAATGATTGCCCAGATGAAACTCAAACCTGGGAACTGTAGATTATGAGCATGGCATGCTACCGACTGAGCCACCCCCTCCCGAACATTTCAAGTTCAAACTTTGTTATATTATGGTTACTGACTTGAATATTTGATGCAATATTATGTGGTGTATCATTATACGTGAAATTTAAAGCCAGTATTTGCAAAGTGTGTGAAGGTAAAACACTGACAAAGATAATAATTAAGTATGTTTATTTTATTTAGAGCTTTATTTTTCATGCTTACTTTATTGTTTAACTGTACTTACTTACTTTATTGTAACTCCCCGTGGGTTCGCTGTTTCCCCATCCTGTGATTTTTTTTCCTTTTGCAGGATAGGGAAGACCTTTACACCCGATTGCGTATACTGGCAACTGTACTGACTCCCTGACTTCTTGCCTGTCTTCACAAATGGCTTGAAGTATGGCACATCAGTGGGATTGGCCATGGTCTGCTGTGATGTAATCATTGCAGACCAGATCCCACTGCAGTATTTTATCTTCACTGCAGAGTTCCATGCTATCAGCCTCAACTTGGACCATGGTGGTGGCTAAGCATCATCATTGGTATGTGCTTTACACTGACTCACTTAGCTCACTACAAGGTTTTGATCTCAGTGAGGCATTGGCCTCACCTTGTTCTCTCCAAGATCTACCAGCAGCACCATTGTCTGGCAGCCACAATCACCATCCTCATCTGTTGGGTGCTCGGTCACATTGGCTTCAGGGGCAATGACTTGGCAGACACTGCTGTCAAGTTGGCCATGACCCCAGTCTAAGCTCTATGTTGCTGGTTCTATATCTGGATTTCCAGCAGTGTTTTACCATTGAGCACCAGGCACAGTGGCAGAGATCTAGATCAGAACAGCTTATGAACAAGAGCTTCGAGATCAAATATGGCAGTCATGTTTCTGCAGTAATTGCAAGGAGCAAGTTGTACTTAGCTCCGCTTAGGTCATTCTTTTTTACTCATTTGTTTCTTCTATGGGCAAATGATTAACTTAAATGTTAGTTTTGTGACACCATTTTAACGGTATCAAAAAACGTGGCAAACATATTTTAATTTCTTGCTCATGTTTAACTTTGAACCAATCTTTGAAAGCCAATCTTAAACCAATCTTTGAAAATTTCTCTGTTCATCCACGCTCCATTTTGATTATAATAATGGATTGGCATATTCTGATTTTCATTTACCTTAAAACACCTAGGTTTTTTACTTTCCCTATCACCAACAGTTTCATTTTATGACCTCCAGAAGCATTTGTACAACACATTACAGTCATTCGTTCTTTTGAGGATTTTTGACCGGTGCATGTTGTTCTGCTTCATGAACAAGTGTACGAGATGGTAAACATTTCCAATATAAGCCAGTTTAATATGCATTATAAATTTGATCTAGAGATAAATTTTCCTGTAAAAATAGTTTATGAAATTCTCGTTTAAATTTGCCTGCTGCAGAAGTATCGGCACTTAGGCTCTCTCATTGCACAGCAATTTTCCGTATCCTGTAACGCTGTTTAAACCCAGTAAACCAATCTGACGATGCACAAAACAAATCTTCCAAGTCTAAGGCTTTGTGGAAAACTTTTGCCTTTTCAGCACACATAACACCCAAAATTGGCATTCTTTCTGATCGCTTTTGATGAAACCATTGTAGTAATGCTGCATCCAAGTTCTCGTATGTTGGTTTTTTTTCATACATTTTCGTTTTGAGGGGCCTGCTTCACTACTGCAATTTTTAGTAAATTCCACAAGTTTCTCTTTTGTTTTAAGGTAAAAAGCACTTTCTTCCACTTTTCTACCATGACTTACTGTTGTTGCCACTAGCTGCATTATGAAAAGGATCTCTTTCTATGACACATGTCAAAATGAGGAAGCAGATTGTGATACTACAGACTACAGTATAATAAAGCTGCACTCAGCAAAGATAAGTTAGTCATGGGTAGTTGATGATGCAGTGCAACGCCCGCAGTCAGACTCAATGCTCGGTTCACATGTATTAAAAATACTGCAGCTCAAAAAAAAAAGCAGGACGCAGATAATCCACAAACTGGATAATCCGTGCACGAATAATCGAGAGTTTGCTGTAAATCAAACTTTAAAAATAGGAGATAGGTTAATCTAGAATCACTATCTTGTGGTTTAATATGAAATTAAAATTATATGGTCATAATCATTATGTACAACTCATTGCATATTTCTAAGCCTAAAACATACAGCAATAATACTCTATTCAAATATTTAAAATATAATAAAGTACATTCACTTGGAAACTGAAGCGATGTTGAAATCCTGAAATCCATACTGGAAATTTCCATATTGATACAGCAGCTAGAAAAGTTGATGAAGGCAAATGATAAAGGATATGAAACAACAAAGAACAAGAATATAATGACAGTTACAAAGATGAATTGCCCAATAGCATGAACTGGCAAGGAACATGGAAATGAGATTGCACTACTGCACATGTGCATAGCTTGGCAAACACAGTTTGTTTTTGGGACACACATCAATTTGCCAGAATCGGGTGGCAAGAAGATCTGCTTAGTGGCTCCACTTATGCTTATTGAGAGCTTGCCTTCTTCTTAGACCTTCTTTGATAAAAACATGATCCCCCATGCTTTCTCCCCCCCCCCCCTAAAAAGTGTAAATATAAAAACGATTGTCCCTCTATATCTCCAGAATTTGAGTGCGGAAGGTAACAAGCTATACACCGAATGAAAGCTTGTGATGTGGGGACTGCCATAAGCTATAAAAAAAATGATCCCCCATACTTTCTTCCCCCCTAAAAAAGGGGAAATATGAAAACTATTGTTTCACTATATCTTTGGAATGTGAGTGCATAAAGTAGTAAGTTATGCACCAAATGAAAGCTTCTGATCTGAGGAGTGTCATAGGTTATAAGAAATTAACCCCCATGCTTTCTTCCCTCTTAAAAAAAGATATGTGAAAACAATTGTTCCACTATATCTCCAGAATGTGAATTCCAAAAGTAATATGTTTTATATCAGATGAAAGTTTGTGATATGGGGTTTTGTGGGTAATAAAATTATATGCCCTTGCTTTTTTCTTATTTGAAAAATGGGAAATATTAAAGTCATTCTCTACTATATCTTATGAATGCGGGGGCCTACAGTTACAAGTAAGGTGTCAAAGAAAGTTCTTATAATGACCATCGTAACCTATTTTGACCCCCCCCCCCACACACCATCCTCCTTGACAAAGGGGGAGTATTTTTGTGGGGGTTGACCTTAGTAAGTTACATCTCAAATTAAACTTGGGAATGGTCTACAATGTCATGACTACCTCAAACATGACTCCCAAAGGGAGGAAAACTGTGGTTGATGTTTATGAGTCATATATCAAATGAAAGTTTCTGAAGGTAGGCATTTTTAGTGACAAAGAAAAAAAAATATAAATAAAATTTTTTAAAAATACCTATCTTTTTATGTGCCAAAAAAAAGTAGAAATAAACCTAAAGCATATCGATGGTCCAGTCGATCACTGAGTTCACATTCACTTCAAAGAAATATAGGGCACCCACAATTTTATGTAGGTAAATCGTCGCCCTATCTTCCTTTGAAGTGAATATGAACTTGATCTATTGCACCATCGATATGCTTTAGGTTTAATTACTTTTTTGGGCTCATATAAGAAGATAGGTATTTTTTTAATTTATTTATATTTTTTTGTTTCATTTTAATATAAATAAATAAAAAAATAGTGTTTTTGCCTTTAGTTTTGTTGATGAAATATAATTTTTGAAGGATAAATAAGTGTTTGCAAAGTGCTCCAATGGATGTTTATCAAGGTGAAGCAGAAATTGCTTGTTTTTTTTATAAACTCTTTCATTGACTCAGTGTAATTCAGATCATTTCTGGCTTTTCTCAGATTCTGAAGGGGATATCAATTCCATTACTTCTAGAATTATTTATATTGCTTGTGTATCTTTCAAACTATTTGCGTGTTAAAAGTTTTTAGGGGAAAACTCTGAAGCTTTTCAGAGCAAGGACAGCATTCTGTCTTCAGTGAAGTGACAAGTGTCACTTCACTGAAGGATTTGATACCAGAGGCAATATTACAGCTCTTTGATCATAAGTTAGAGTTGGATTGAGTATCAGAATGGGCAAAATGAGCAACCTGAGATTTGAATGTGGCATGATAGTTGGTGCTAGGTATGCCAGTTCCAGCATCTCCCAAATGGCCATCCTTCTGGGCTTTGGACTCTTCACACACAACTGTTTCAAGGATTTACCAAGAATGGTGTGAAAAACAGAAAACTACAGTGATCACCAATCCTGTAGACGAAAACAGCTTGTGGATCAGAGAGGCCAAATGAGAATGAGAATTGTTCAAGTGAACAGATGGACCACAACCAGGTAAATCACAACAGATTTAAACATTGGTGTGCAGAAGGCCATCTTCGAATGCACCCTTTATTGAATCTTGTTGCGAATGGGCTATAACAGCTGCTAACCATGTCAAATACCAAGGTTGTCACTGAAGAATATGAAAGGACATCTCCAGTGGGTGCAGGAGCATCAATACTGGACTGTTGAGGACTGGAAAAAGATAGCCTGGTTGGATGAATCAAGGTTCCTTTTGCATCATGCTAATGGAAGGATCAGAATTTGGTACAAGCAACATGAGGTCATGGAGCCATCTTGTCTGGTGTCAACAGTACAGGCTGGTGGTGGCAGTGTGATGGTGTAGGGAATGTTTTCCTGGCACACATTAGGCCCCCAGATACCCATCAAAGGACATCTGAACATTACATCATATTTGAACATTGTTGCTGACCCAGTTCATCCCTTCATGGCTACAGTTTATCCTCACTCAGATGGACACATTCAGCATGATAACGCACATGCTCACAAGGCACGTATCATCACCAAATGGTTCCAGGAACATGCTAATGAGTTTTCCTTGCTTCATTGGTCTGCACAGTTCCTAGATCTGAACTCTATTGAGCATATTTGGGATGAGATGGTAAGGGCTGTTTGCAGCGAGACTGTGCCACCGTCCAATTTGCACCAACTGCGTGACACAATCATTTCTGTATGGTACAACATTTCTGTACAATGCATCCAGCATCTTGTAGGTGCCTTGACCCGATGAATTTGGGCTGTTCTGAAGGCCAAAGAAGGTGTAGCACACTACTAGCTAGGTATACTTAATAAACTGGCATCTCAATGCATTTATACTAGAAATTTAATGATAGAGTGTGATGGCCTAGTAGTGTGCACTGACTGATTTGCCCATTAACTCCAGGGGATGGGAAAGTGTAACTTTTGTTTCTAAGAGATAAACCAGAAATTAATTTTGTGTTCTATAAGTGTAAATAAATATTAGTGTTTGCATTTTCTCAATCATAGAATTTGAATAACCACCATTAAAGGGTGCAAAAATCAGAAAATGAAAAACTTAATTCTTTTCAAAAACAAGTGGATAATGGCTATAGATTTTAGCAAAACATTTTTAATAAGGAAGTCTTTCAACTCATTGTTGTAAAAAAGTTGATTTTTGTGAAACTGTGGCTTTGGAATTCTATTACTCTTGTGTCAGAGACAAGTTAAGTGTAGCTTTGGAATTCCTTTACTTTTGTGTCGGAGACCAAGTTTCTCTGTCTCATATTTGATGGGAAATTGACTGTTTTACCACACGTCATCTCAAGTCCAAGTGCATATAGGTATTGAACATCTTCAAGGTCCTCTCCTCTATTTGCCTGCGAAGTGATCAATGTTCTTTGTTCCTCCTCTACTGTGCACTATTCCAATTGAAACTAGACTATGGATCATGGATATATGATTCTGGCCAGAATTTGGTGGTGAAATCATTGGATCTTCCCCAGCAGCATGCTCTCTGTGTGTATACAGGGGCCTTCTGCAGCTTACCAATCTAAAGCCTTTATGTTGAGTTAGATGAATCATCTTTATCTCTTCACTATCAGCAGTTGTCTCTACATTATGTTTGTAAATCGTGATTCCTGCTGGTCCATTCCACTTGGGACTGATTATCATCTTAAATAGGAAATGTTTTACATCAATCAACTGACTGGCACTTGTTTTATCAGATTACATGTCCAAAACTACACATGTGTGACATCAATATCAGTCGATAGCATCACACCAGTTGATAGCCAAGTTATTTCCACCGTGGCTTCTTGTTTCCCCTTCCTGTGAGTTTTCTTTGTGCATGATGAGGAACTTTCGGGCCTGACTACATATACCAACAGTTTGCCATCCATTGTGCTGTGCACCCAGGCTTCTTGCTTGTCTTCACAGATGGTTAGAAGTCCAGCACATTGATGAGATTGACCATGACCTGCTGTGATGTCATCATAGCAGGCCAGATCTGATCACAGTGTTCCATCTTCACTGCAGAGTTGCATGCTATCAGCCTTGCCTTGAACTACATAGCAGCTAAGCCTCATTTCAGTGTAGTGCTTTGCACTGACTTTCTTAGCTCGCTACAGGCTTTGATCTCAGTGAAGCCTTGGCCTCACCTTGTTTTCTCAAAGTTCTACCAGCAACTCTATCATCTGGCACCCACATGTAACATTGCTTTCTATTTGGAACCCAGGCATATTGGCATTAGTGGCAATGACTTGACGTAAACTGCTGTCAAATTCACTGTGCCCCTGTCTGGTGCTCCTCTGCCAATTCCACACTTGGACTTCCTGCAGTGATTTTTCATCGAGTTCTGGATACAGCAGCAAAGGTCACAATTGGAACAAGTTCATAATGAATTCTTCCAGATTAAACCTATTATCAAACTATGGCAGTCATCTTTTCACAGTAATTCAAGGAGGAAGCTATACTTGCTCAGCTCCACATAAGCATGATATTTTAACCCATTCATTTCTTCTTTGGGCTGACAACAAACCTATGTGTGAGTTTTGTTATAATGTTTTAATTATCAATGATATTTTACACTGAAGTACCATTGAATTAGGGATATAAACATAGTAACATGTTGGACCCTCTCTGGCCCTGATAACGGCTGCCACACGAGGAGGCAAAGATTCCACAAGCTTGCATAAATGTTCCACAGGTATGGCGACCCATGCACTCTCCAGAGCTGTCCACAATTCTCTCAAGGTCGTTGCTGATGGGACACAGGCCCAAACACTCTGCTCGACAGCATTCCAAAGATTAATAAATATTGAGATAAACTCAGATAAACTCGATGGTTCAACATCCAGTAATAAATAGGCACTTTGACGTCGATTTCAATTTTAGAGGAAAAATTGTCTGAGCTGGGTGGGATACAAACCCACGACCTCCTGATAACATGTCAGGTGCTCTACCACATGTTATCAGGAGGTGGTGAGTTCGTATCCCACCTGGCTCAGACAATTTTTCCTCTAAAATTGAGATCCCAAAGATTTTCGATGGGATTTAAATCTGGGCTTCTAGGTGGCCAATTCATTATTTCAAAGTCAGCAGAATGCTCCTGCAACCATGAAGTAGCCAACCTGGACCTGTGAGATGAACAGTTGCCTTTCTGGTAGACACCATCTCCATTGGGATACATGATTGCCATAAATGGGTGTAAATGGTCAGCCATAAGTTCTATGTACTGGGATGCATTGAGAGTTGTCAGTGCATTGAGAGTTGCCAGTATATGTACCAAAGGTGGTCTATAAATGGTAGCTAGGTAGTCACTGGAAGGAGAGCTATGCACCAATCCACTGTGATGATGCATAGAAACGACCAGGCCTAGCACCTAATGTCCGACCCTGCCTTCTCGTGGTGTAGACCGTTAGTACCTTTCGAAAGAGATACTCTCTTGTGGAAGTGAACGGAAGGGGAGGGCTGCCAGATTAGTGTGGCCTACTGATCTGGACAACTATGGCTACTTTTCTTTTTTTTTCTACCCTGCTGAGGAGTGGTCAACCACACAGGGTCCTGGTGCTGACCGTATATACCAATCTGAACGGAATTATGGCTCTGAGCTTGATTATGGATTCTGATTTTGCTGCACTGGTGGGCTTTTGTGTAGGGAAAATCTGTGTTTTCTGTTTGTTTGTGGGTTGACAGCCACAAGTGAATAGATTCACAGGATATGTTTATCAGCTGGTGGATAATCCTGAGCAGAGGTCATCGCAGGCACCTGAATTCTTTGCTTCTATTGGCATCGTCAAATTCTACATTGGAGGAAGTCTTCCAGTGTAGATTGCTTCAGCCTTTAGTGGTGGGGGAACGGGTCTTTGCCCCATGTCTGCGATTAGGGGGCTGTTTGATATTGTCGGCATTCCCTCTCTCAATAAACATAATTTCTTTAAACATCCCACTAACTGTTTTCTTTCCTTAGGTAGTTGGCACAGAGACTACCTAAGGAAATTAGGTAGTCTCTGTGCCAACTACAAAATTAGGTAGTCTCTGTGCCTAGACTCTGCACAGAGCTTTTACTCTTGATGTCCTCACACAAGAATTCCACCATTATAATTTAGATATTCTTGGCTTGCAAGAGACCAGATGGACAGATAAAGGTCAGATTTTTAAAAATAATCTTAAGTTTCTCTTTTCAGGGAGGGACGACAATAAGTATCACCAAGGCGTGGGTCTGCTTCTCAGCAGACACGCTAGTGATGCTCTTCTAGGATATGAGTGCATTAATGAAAGGTTTCTTACAGCAAAATTTCAGACAAGCGTTAAAGACTTGAATGTTATCTGCTGTTATGCCCCCACTGAGGATGCCGATGAGGATGAGAAGGATAGGTTTTATGAACAACTTCAGGATATTTTGAATTCTGTCAAGAAAGGAGATATTACCCTTGTTCTAGGTGACTTCAATGTCAAAGTTGGTACTAACCTTTTGGGAGGGGTGATAGGTCATTTTGGTATTGGTAGCTGCAATGGCAATAGGCAACATCTCCTACAGGTAAGTAAACTTAATAGTTTGAGAATAAATAACACTTATTACAAACACCGTGACATACATAAGTACACATGGGTTTGACCTGAAGGGCTGCATAAGAATATGATTGATTATATATTAATTAATAGCAAATGGACTAGTTCTGTTAGGAATACCAGGTCATATAGGGGAGCTGAAATTGGATCTGACCACTACCTTGTTAAAAGTGTCTTGCAACTTAACTTAAAAAGTGTTTTGCTAGCGTTAAAAAATTTACTTTTAATACTGAAGCTCTGAATGACCCAGTTATAGCCAAAGTTTACCATGATAGGTTACTTAGTCATTATGACAGTCATGGTATGCTTACTACTGAAGTTGTGGAAGAAGGCGATCACTTTAAACTGGCTTTTTTGGACAATAACAGTACTCTTTTAGGAAAAAAGGAGCAGAAGAGACCGAATTATCTGAATGAAAAGGCACTTGAGCTTATTTCGGAAAGAAAGAACTGCAGGAATGTCCTTAATCAATACCCTACTAGTCCTAATAGAAAGGATTACAGAGAGCTTAATAAATGTGTAAAGGATCAGTTAGCTGCTGATAAGAATCTTTGGCTTGATGGCTTGGCTGACAAAGCCAAGGAAGCAGGTAGACAACACGACAGCAGAGAGCTGTACCAGATAGTTAATGTTTTGTGTGGTACAAAACACACAGGAATACAGGGTGAAGAATAAAGAAGGTAAGCTTATGGAAGGTGAGGTTTCTGTCATGGCTAAGTGGGCTGAGCATTTCAGTGATATTCTAAACAATGTGGTACTCCCATTGTTTGTAATGATGATAGATGCATTTTTGGCTTTAATGTTGGCCCTGTAACACAATCTGAAGTTATTTTGGCTATTTCCAAACTTAAACTTCATAAATCCTCAGGGGTAGATGAAATTACTACAGAAATGCTTAGAGTTGGGAATGTTTCGGTTACCACTTGGATGACTGAAATTTTGAATATCTTTTATGATAAAGGCATGGTTCTTAAAGATTTTACCAGAGCTATTATTATCCTTATTTTCAAAAAAGGTGATTGCAGTTCTTATGTTAACTCTAGGGGTATCAGCGTACTCTCTGTTCTAGGGAAAGTTCTTTGCATGATTGTGCTTAATAGAATTAAGAATCTGGTTGACAGTCAATTGCGTGATGAGCAATGTGGATTCAGAAGTGGTAGGGGATGTGTGGATCAAATATTTTCACTTAGGCAGACTCTTGAGAAATATTTAGAGTTTCAGAAACCTTGGGTTGCTAGCTTTGTTGATTTCAAAAAGGCTTTCGACTCTGTTGATCATCGTAATTTGTGGTTGATTGTGATATCATATGGTATACCAGACAAGTTAGTTAACATTATGAAAGCTCTCTATAATAACACTGAATTGTCTGTGAGAGTTGGTAAGGCTTGTAGCAATTGGTCCAACTGAAGGCACCCCAGGCCATCATTGAGCTACCACCAGCTTGTGCTGTTCTGACCTGACATGCAGGATCCATGGCTTCTTGGGGTTGGCATCATACCCTCAATCTCTCATCAGCATGATAAAGTTTATATCAGGATTCATCACTCCAGGCTATCCATTGCCAATTTTCGATGGTCCAATTTCAATGTTCTTTATCCCAGGCAAGGCATTGAGCCCAGTGTCGTGCCATTAGAAGTGGGACTCTCGTAGGTCAGCAACTCCCAAAGCCAAGATGATGAAGTGAGTGTTGCACAGTCTGTGCACTGACTTCTCGGCTGGAATCCACATTCAGATGGTAGATGATTTCAGATAATGTCTGGCCCCTATTGGTCCTTGAATGATTGTGGCAAAGCCCACAATTATTCAAGGCTGGTTGTCCTTTGCAGTTTGTCCAAGTGCTTGTTTTTTTGCAAGAATTTTCATATTCCTAGAACACTCTTGAAACTGTCATACAAGAAAATCCTAGTTCGTTGACAATTTCGGAGATCGAGTGTCCCATCCATCGGCACCTATGATTTGCCCTCTGTCAAATGCATCTAAATCCCTTGCCTTTCCCATTATGCTTCTCACGACGAATGTTTGGGGAAGCCAAAGCTGACAGCTATATATGACCAGAGTTTCAGATAAACATGCGTGCAGATGTGGGACTTGCGGTATTGAATTTGGATAACGTCTCCTATCCCTAATTCAGTGGCACTTCAGTGTAATCATTTGTCCAACTTTTAACTGTGAACTTCATATATTTTATCTCTCATCATCTACTGTCTGAGAGTCTCTTACATTCAAACACTTTTTATTGAATAAATAATTTTTAGAATTAGTTTTTGCCTTTTTGAACTTTATTTTTTAAATAGAATTTAATCTTTTATCACATTGTTCTGTTTTGTATAATCGTTTGGTTGTTTTCTTTTGCATTGGTCTTTTAGAATACAGCTTTGTTGATTATATATCCCCGCCCTGCCCACGGTCAGTAGGGGACACCGATGGGCTTGGAAAGGCCGCCGTCCGTCGGATGGGACGTTAAGCCGTGGCCCCGTGTGCGGGAGAGCCATACCCTGTGCACGTTAAAGAACACGCTGGATGGCCTTGACGGGAGACTACCATCTGTCTCCCAACAGCTGTTCCAGTGGGTCCCCTCCCCCAACCTTCTCTGAGCCTTCGGGGTCCATGTGACCTGGCCATTTAGCCCATGGTGTGCAAAAAAGTGCCGTTCATAGGTAAAACAACCCAACCCTTGATTATATATATATATGGGTTCTTTACACTCATTGTTATATAATTTTGTTAGCTATGCTATATTTTTATGGGTTTGCTGTCTACCTTTAACTTGGTTGTGGATTCTGCATCTTTTATCTTGTTTGCTGCATAATAGCTTAAGTTGCTGATGTACCATGAATCCCATAACATCCAACCAAGGATAAGGTTCCAAAGCAATTTATTTATCCATGAAACCACTCTGAAATTATTTCAGCTGTCTGGTGGAGTTCATTTTTAGAAACTTGAAATATATTTAGTCATGTTCTATGGTCTCAAAGTGATACTCTGAATTTGTGAAACTGATAGTTCATATTCTCAATTAAACTGAATGTTGGTATCTATAATTTCATACATATATTTGTAAGCAAGCAACTTCTTTAACCTTCTCTCTGTGTCTCCTCGCATACACTAATATACGTTTAATGCATATACTCCCAAACCCTTTAGAATACTTCCATAACGCATCCTAAATATTAGCAATTAAAATATCCCTCCACACACACAATTCCCATTATCAATACTGATATGAAAACCATTATTCAGGCCCTCACTAGCATGGTTATTTTAACCTCAAAATTTAGTTTACAAAATTTATAACCTTAATAAAAGTATTCTATTCATTATAACTATATTTTAATCAATTCACAAAATGAAGCTTACCTCGACACTAACTGATCTTGGAGAGTTCCCATAATCCTACACCCTCTTCCAACTTCCATCACATGCAGATCGCATTACGGTCACTCTCACATCCACCGGCCACTCTGAACCTCGGAGCTGAATCACTGACAATTCAATTTATGGCACCCACCCCTGCCCTGTGGCTCAACAACCAACTGCCTCTTATGCATTAGCTTAAGCTGCTCACTTCCCACCTGACAATGCACCTAAAGTAAGGGCGTAAAATTATAATTGGCTATTACCTTCACCAAAGCAAATAAATTATCAGCATCCCTCATCATTTTCTCACACTCTACTAAGGCATCACTTGCCAGCAAGAATGTCAAAGATTTATTAAACTTGTCATTCTAAAGCATCCCTGAAGTTCCTATTACTACCCATCCTCGGCTGTACGGTATGCAAATCTCTCTTTAATAACTTTTGATATTTGATAGCATAGAACATTGAAGAGCTTAAAAACATTTAACAGTGTCGTAGAGAATTAAAGACTTCAATTTAATTTCAATTACTGCACTGTGAACCTCTACTAATTTTTGTGATAATCGAATTTAAGTTTGATGCACTCTTAACATTTTTTTAAGGTACCAAGACCAGATGGCCAAGCTGATAAGTTAGGACTTCATGTTCTTGATGAGCCATGTGCGAAACAGTCTGATCCAACTGTTCTTGATTTGCAGCTAAGAGCAATATCCAAAGAAACAACTTATAAAGCTATGGTAAAAGTGAATTTTAAATTTTTATAACTCTTTGGAAATCAAAATAATTTATGTGCACCTCATCATAATATTTGAACAAATCAATAGACTGGATAATGTAATGTTCAGAATATTTTCTGCCAAATGTTAAAAAAAAAAATGTAAACCATATTTATATAGTTTATTATTCTGTTATATAGTTTATATCTTTTTTGTAATCCACAATATAAAGGTGTGTATAATTGTTTATGCTTACCTATACACTAAAGGCAAATAAAATTTTGCCAAGGAAATATGTAAAGAAATTGAAACTGAGAAAACTGCATTGCCTTTGTATAACGTTAGTTTAATGTTAGAGTTGTTTGTTGACCAAGGAAATCAGTTATAAGGGATCACAGTATTTCACCTTATGACAGCTCATCCCATGATGCATCTTGCAAGTAATCCAGCTATCTTCAGTACAAAGGATGTAAGGATGTGGTACCAGTAGTGATGGGGAGGGGAAGTGGCAGTTCCTCCTCCAAAGCCTAAGAGAAGGAATCGGAGCCATTGCACAATTCCAATGAGTTTCTATTTTTGAAAGTTGCTCACTGATCCCCCTCCCTTCCTCCCCCCAGAAAAGAAAACAGGTGATTCCTGAGAATGCTGACTGCACTATTCAAAGCATCTCTGAAATCCCCATTTTCAATAACCTTACCTGTTTATCCCTCAGTCCCTGTATGCTAGTTTGCTTTTCCCCCCATACAAAACAGCTACTCTCTGGTACAACTCTGTTCTTATGCTGTCTAGCTGCTGATTCTGCTTTATCAACTAGACAATCAAGCCAAAGATTCCTGTCTGCTTTCAACTGATCTTTTTCACCTTTATTAAGCTTTCTGTTATGCTATCTGTTAAGGTCAATAGGATGTAGATTCAGTTTACCCATGCACACCATTCTTTTAGAAATAAGGGCCATTGTCTTGCACTTAATTTATTATATCTTCTGTGCTCCTTTTTGCACAGAAGAGTACTTTTGATTTCCAGAATAGCCTGTTTAAAATGATCCCATTCTATTCCAATTTCAGTTGTAAACAGTGCTTTCCCCCCCCCCCTAAGAAAAAGGTGGGGATACTGTTTTCTCCAACAATTTTGTTATGAGAGGGGGAAGGCAAATTTTGAGTAAATGACCCGAGCAATGGAAAAATGTCAAATATATTTTAATACAATTTTATTTACTGAAAAGTCAGAACAAAAGTACATTACTATGAAATTTAACAAAATCACTTTTAGGTAAGTTTTATAACACTTCAAATTTGAATCATGTCTTCAGGAGACTCAACAGCTCAATTTTTCTCTTTGCATTTGGTGTCTGGTAATGAATAATCTCCACAAAACAGCCAAGATTCAACAAATTTTGTTGGATAAAACTGACTTAGAGGATGCCAACAATTTTGATGAACATCAATGTCAATATTGTTTCATTCAACATGGAAGAGTTTGGCAGAGTTACAGTGAGGCTCATCTGTGAGAAACCCCTTTCATGCTTTTTTGAGGAAATTAGAATTATGTCAAAGTAATTTGTCTGGAATTCTTTTTTCCTCCAGTATTCTTAGAAACTTTGCATCATCTTTGATGATTCAACTTAAGTCTTTTGCAAAATTTTTTTCTGTCTCACCAAATATCAAATGATTTTGAATTTCTTCTTGTCTCTGTTTTAGATCTAATTACTCACGACCATTTTGATAAATCAGTTTCTACATCTTCAAGCAATCTCTTTTCTATCAATATTTTCAGGTTTTCATGAAGTGAATATGATGGAACATTGATTTCTTTTCTATCTTTTTTTGTAAAGAGGAATACCATAGAAAGCTAGGCAATTGGCAGAATTGGTGGATTTTTCATAATATTGTCCATTATATATTTGTCTTCTTTCAAACACTTGAACAACACATTTTATCTTATTGTTAACTCCATACAGATGGATGTTCGTGTTGTCTTTCTGCTGAGGTCTTCCTCACAGACCTCTGGCATATAAACTGGCAGGCTCATGTCATACATCTGTGGCAAGCAGCTGCTTGTGGAGATATTTATTTTTATTTATACAGATTTATGTTACATTCTTGTAATTCCAGGTTTAGCTCAGGCAGGCTTTGAAGTGTGTTGTTCATCAATCCTAGATGTAAAACAAACTCCACTGTTGTAATTTTCTTTAGCAATCCTTCATACATGCTTTTATCTTGTTTCTGGTACAGTCATTCTCATGGGCATTAGAAATTTTTCGAGAATGAGAGAATTGCTTCAGGGAAGGTGCAAAGAAAGCTTCAAGATAGAAATATTTAGTTTGAGCCATTTGTTAATGAGCACAGTAGCAAATACAGCAATTATGCATACTATAATACAACTAAGGATGGCTGAAGAAAAAAAAAAGATTGAAACTTATTGTGTAAAATTCATAGGTGGTTCAGATCTAAACTGAATTTTCTCCAAAAATTTTATTAATCAAAATTTTTGGTAAAAAAAAATTGTTTATTTTCATACTCTTCCTGCACTTCTGTACACCACCATTGCTTGTAACTTCATTATACTCCTTTGAAAGAAGGTTTGTTGTTGCTTGTCCAGTCAATGTTGAACAAAATGTTTAACTTCATCTTCAGCTCTAAATCTTTTTTCTCCTTGGGCTTCTTTGAGAAGACTACCAAACAAGTGAACATCACAATGCACTAGATCAAGACATATAGGTGGGATGTAGCAGCACTTCATCCCACCTATATGTCTTTTTTTCCCAATGTTTGAGTAATCATAGCAGAGGTGTGAAGGTCTGCATTGTCTTTGTGGAGTCTCACATGTCCTCCACTGCTGTCACATGTCCTCCACTGCTCTTTAGCATTTATCTTGTTTCTGGTACAGCCATTCTCATATGCATCAGAAATTTTTCCCGAATGAGGGAATTGTTTCAGGGAAGGGGCAAAGAAAGCTTCAAGATAGAAATATTTAGTTCATTTATATAGTGATACAATATATTAGTCACACAAGGTAGAATATATTAGTCACAATTACATGTTTTAAATTTTTGCCAAGCTTCCTTTAAATGACTTTTTTTAATCAAATACCTGTGACCTTGTGAGCACTTCATCACCAAATTGCTGAAATTCTGGTCAGAATTTCAGTAGGTTTCATGTTTACATTGGTTTAAAATTTAACAATAATGCACTGTGCACCAGCTGAAGGAACTCTTTGTCCACTCATTGTGATTACTACCAACAAATTTGAGTAATCATGCAGTTACATGTTATAACAGGTACAGATACAGCCCTCCTCCTATGATTAAAGTGATTTTGTTTTGCACAGGAAGGTCTGTGTTACAGAACAAAATTTGGCTTATATTTTAACACCCTCTCCTGTAGGTAAAAATTGTTTTTTCACTATAATAAAATAAAAATAAATACAATTAAAAAAACCTTCTTGCTCACAAAATAATTAAAATAAATGAAAGTTCTCTGTCATAGAGCAATTAAATTTTGAAGTTCATCCTTCAAACTATTTCGTATTAAAAAGTTTTCAGGAGCAAACTCGGAAGCTTTCTGGAGAAAGGACAACACTCAGTTTTCAGTGAAGTGGCATTATGTGATGATGTTAGGGCTGTTAAGCATAATTGCAGGTAAGGATGGATGAGGCCATTATTTCAATAGCTTCACAGACAATGGTTCCATAGTAAATGGATACATGTCCTAGCAATGTGGTATGCTCCCAGTCTATGATAAGCTGCTTGTTGTATTGCTAACTTGGGAGTGGCAGTCATTAGTTTCTTTTGGCTGACATCTATTTGATGCTCTGTGAACCTCTCCTGTAGAGAACTTATGATTTTTCCGATATAATAAACAATAGATCTGGCAGAGGATGCCCAATTTGTAACAGTGATTGGGAGGAGAGCTTAATCTCATCTGTTGTTGTTTTTATACCTATTGATTAGCTTCCTGTTGTTTTTGGGTGGAAGCTGTGGGATACAGCAGTGTTCTGTGTGGGAAGAAACAGGATTGAAGAACAGGAATTGAAGATGAGGATTCTGTGATGGCTTGGTGGGCTGAGCATTTCAGAGATGTTCTAAACAATGTGGTTAGTTCTTAATGAAGATAATGCATTACTGACCTTAACGTTGATCCTATATCACAGCTGAACTTGACTATTACTAAACTTAAACTACATAAATCCCCAGGGATAGATGAAATTACCACAGAAATGCTTAGAGCTGGGAATGTTTCTGTTACCACATGGTTTATTGAAATTTTGAATATCTTTTTTGATAAAGGAATTGTTTCTAAGGATTTTACCAGAGCTATTATTATTCCTATTTTCAGAAAAGGTGATCACAGTGATAACTATAGGGGTATCAGCTTACTTTCTGTTCTTGATCTTTGCATGATTGTGCTTAATAGAATTAAGAATCTGGTTGACAAACAATTGTGTGATGAGCAGTGTGGATTCAGAAGTGGTAGAGGGTGTGTAGATCACTTTATTTCACTTAGACAGATTTTTGAGAAATGTTTAGCATTCCAGAACCTAAGTTACTAGCTTTGTAGATTTCAAAAAGGCTTTTGTTTCTGTTGACCATTATAATTTGTGGTTGATCATGAGAACTTATGTCATACCAGAGCAGTTAATTAACATAATGAAAGCTCTTTTTAGTAACACTGAGTCAAGTGAAAGAGTTGGAAAAGCTTGTAACAATTGGTTTGACATTATTTCTGGTGTTTGACAAGGGTGCATTTTGTCCCCTTTTCTCTAGTTTGGTTATTGATTATGTTAAATTCACTGCAAGGGAAAGAATTTGGCCATAAATGGTCTAGAGATCTGAAAATTTCTGATTTAGATTATGCTGGTGATTTGGTCCTTTTGGCAAATGATGTTGATAAGATGAATTCTTTCATTAGAGTTGTTGATGAGACTGATAATAGAATAGGTTTGGTGATAAACAGAGAGAAAACCAAAGTTATGAAAATAGGTCAGGAAGGCAGTGGTCAGTTAATCTGAATGGTTGCACCCTTGAGCAAATGTCTCAGTTAAATTATCTTGGGAGTTATGTAACAGATACTGGTGGTGTGTGGCATGAATAAACAGAAGAATAGGGATAACCTATGGAGAGTGTGGAGAAATAGGTGTATACACCTAAAGACTAAAATTATGCTGTATAATAGTTTTATTCTTTCTAGTATTAATTATGGTAGTGAAACTTGAACGCTTTGTAAACAAGATAACAGGAAACTTAATGCTTTTGATTCTAGATGCTTGTGCAGTATCTTGGGCATTAGGTGGTTTGATTTTGTAAGTAATGATGAGGTTAGGGAAAGGAGTCATCAACATCCTTTGAGCAGCATATTGTGCAGAGAGAGAGACTATTGGTTTGGCCATGTTGCCTACATGCATAACTATATATTAGCAAATCAAGTTATGAACAATATGTTTTAAGGCCTTAGAAAGAGGGGGAGACCTGGGATGTGGTAGGCAGACAATATCAAACAGGACCTTGTTAAAATTGGGTTAGTGGCCAGGTTCAACAGATGTAGCTCAGGACAGACATGTTTGGAAAACTAAACTGTACAATCTGGTTGGACCTCCATGCCCCATGGCTGCTTGAGAATGATGATGATGAAGAAGTAGGGGATGACATTGCTATTTTCCTCCTTTTTTGTGAAACATGTTGCAAGATAGATACTGTTGGCTCTATTAATGAGATAATTTAATTGCTTATTGCTGCCTTTCCAAATTAAAAATATGTTATCAACATAGTGACACCAGAAGACAGGTAAAATTGCTGCTGAGTTGAATAATTGTTTTCGAGGTCTTGAAAGACACTCTCAGACAGGATGCTGGAAAGGGGTGAGCCCATCGGAGCACTTGAGTCCTGTGTGTAGATTTTGTTGCCAAACTGGAAATAATTATTTTCAGTGACTAGTTTTAGTGCTTTATAAAAATTTTTGCCCTTCAATAATTTTTGTCCAAAATAACATAATGACATCAAAAACTGGAGTGGTTGGGAACAAGGAGACTACACCAAGTGTGACTCATTTGCTTTTGTAAGGAATGGACAAATTCTTGAGTGTGGTAGGCTTCTGAGTTTGCTCCTGAAAACATTTTAATATGCAAATTGTTTGTAGAATAAATTTCAAAATTTTATTGCTCAGTAACAAAGAATTTTAAATTATTTTAATAAAAATAAACAATATGTTATCAGCAACAATCCCCTCATTCTAAAAATCAAAGTAAAGATCTCAAAATTTTGAATAATTAAAAAATTTTTGTAGATATTAAATTCATTTTAGCTGATAAAACTGATCTAATAGTCCTATTATATAAATCAGAGTAGTTAGGAAAAATTAATATAACTGAATTGAAATGCGAAGAATTAAGGTTGGGTTGTTTTACCTCTTGAGCAGCACTTTTTTGCACACCATGGGCTAAATGACCAGGTCACAAGGACCCCGAAGGCTCAGAGAAGGTTGGGGGAGGGGACCTACTAGAACAGCTGTTGGGAGACAGATGGTAGCCTTCCGTCAAGGCCATCCAGCGTGTTCTTTAATGTACACAGGGTATGGCTCTTCCACACAAGGGGCCACGGTTTAACGTCCCGTCCGATGGACAGCAGCCTTTCCAAGCCCATCGGTGTCCCCTATTGACCGCGGGCAGGGCGGGGAATTTTGTGGAGATAATTCTCAACGCTGACCCAGCTGGGACTTGAACCTGGAAACTGCAGATTACAAGCCTGGCACGCTATCAACTGAGCCACCCCCACCCCTGCGAAGAATTAAGTATAAATTCAGTATCCAGTACTTTGAATTTACCTAGTAAATTAAAAATGAATTAAAAATGACTCTTTCTTGCCCACATAGCATGAAAAAGTTTGTACATCTCCTATTTATCCCACAATACTGCAGCTATTCATAAAAATAAAATTGTATTAAGGTCATCCTTTTTGACCACTTGTATCTAAAAGGAAATCACCCACTTATAACCTTGAAATAGCAATATTTGATTTCCTTTTTCCATACTTCCCGGGGCGGGGGTGGCTCAGTCGGTAGCGCGCCAGGCTCGTAATCTGTTGTTCCCAGGTTCGAGTCCCAGCTGGGTCAGCTTTGAGATTTATCTCCGCAAATTTCCCCGCCCTGCCCACGGTCAGTAGGGGACACCGATGAGCTTGGAAAGGCAGCCGTCCGTCGGATGGGACGTTAAGCCGTGGTCCCGTGTGCGGGAGAGCCATACCCTGTGCACGTTAAAGAACACGCTGGATGGCCTTGACGGGAGGCTCTTTTATACTTGGTAGGATATTGTTTCTGGTAGGATATCTGTCTCCTAACAGCTGTTCCAGTGGGTCCCCTTCCCCAACCTTCTCTGAGCCTTCGGGGTCCATGTGACCTGGCCATTTAGCCCATGGTGTGCAAAAAAGTGCCGCTCAGAGGTAAAACAACCCAACCCAACCCATACTTCCCACCATATCTATATTCATCAAACTTTCACAGCAAGTTTTAGAATTAATTTGAAGAGCTCTGGTGTTGCTGGATACAAATGCACTCTCTCAGTGTTGTATCTCTGTATCCAAACACTCCCAATCTGGATGCATCAATGTGACTAAAAATCTATATGGGTTGATGTCGCAAGGCCCGCTGTGTCACAGTATTTTAATATGCATGAAGCACTGGACCTTGCTACACACATCAGTTGGTTTCAAGTTGCAGGTCAGACATGGGTCCAGACTGAGCAACTGGTTCCTCTCTGGCCATTTAGGCAGAGAGTAGACCAGTTGTTTTACAAAAAGTAAAAATGTAAACTCTTGTTGTATGTTTGTTATATAGATGATGTCTTACTTTTTCGGAATTATAGCTTAACAGAATTAAATGACTTCATTGACAATTTTTAACAATATCCTACCAAGTATAAAATTCACCATGGTGCAAACAAAATTTTAAGCTTCTTTATCTTGATATCTTAATAGAAAGACATCCAACTGGGATACATAACATTGGTTAACAGAAAACTACATACATCCCAATGTAATTCAGGCTAATTTTGTGTATCCCCATAAGTATAAAGCAGTGGCTCTAAAATCTCAAGCATATTGTTATTAGACTAATTCAGAATTATATTTTTTTTAAAATTAGAAATAACACAGCTAACATGGTAAAAATTTAATAATTCACAATAAGTGCTGTTACATTTCAACTCGTTTAAAGCTATCGTATCCCAAGCAATGAGGAGTGCAAGAGCTTATATAACATGAGTTGTATGTATTATTAGCTATGATCAACTAATTACTTAATATCAACTCCTTAACAGATCTCTATAATTACCACTTAGCCATATATAGCTTTACATAGTAAGTCAAAGTATAGTAGACTATTTAGTAAAACAAAACTATTTACCAGTATTTGAAGGCTGGTACATCTGTTGTAAGATTTCTCATCATGAGATTAATTGGCATCCGTTGATGTCACACTATATAGCCGATGTTATTAACAAATTCTTAGCAACCAGTCCTTTGGAAACAAACATATATTGATGTTAACTTGAAGTTGTGGTAACATGCAGTTGACTCCAGTTCAGCACAATGTTGATTTTGTATTGAATTTTCAATATATTAACTTTACTCCATATAGCTGTTGTTACTAGTACTTTGTCCATTGCTGTATATTATTTAGGTGGTCTCCTATTACCACCTTTATCGATGTTTGGCTTTTACAACAGTTTATTGGGGTAATGCTTGTATAAAGTGATTTAAGCATTGAACTGTTGTAAAAGCCAAACTTCGATAAAGGTGGTAATAGGAGACCACCTGAATAATATACAGCAATGGACAAAGTGCTAGTAACAACAACTATATGAAGTAAAGTTAATATGTTGAAAATTCGATACATAATCAGCATCGTGCTGAACTGGAGTCAGCTGTATGCGACCACAACTTCAAGTTAGCATCAATATATGTTTGTGTTTCCAAAGGACTGGTTGCTAAGAATTTGTTAATAACATCGGCTATATAGTGTGACATCAACGGATGCCAATTAATTAATCTCATGATGAGAAATCTTACAGCAAATGTACCAGCCTTCAAATACTGGTAAATAGTTTTGTTTTGCTAATTAGTCTACTATACTTTGACTTACTATGTAAAGATATATATATATGGCTAAGTGGTAATTATAGAGATCTGCTAAGGAGTTGATATTAAGTAATTAGTTGATTGTAGCTAATAATAAGTACAACTCATGTTATATAAGCTCTTTCACTCCTCATTGCTTGGGATACGATAGCTTTTTAACAAGTTTAAATGTAACAGCACTTATTGTGAATTATTAAATTTTTTTTGGAATTATAAAGTTAGTAAACGAAATACATATATGAAATAGCACAAGTAGGTTACCAAATTATTAAGTTAATAAAATTTGAAAGAAAGTAGAATTTCGATTAAAGCAAGATTCTCATTTTCCATACACACTAAAAATACTCCCCAAGGACATAACTTAAACAATAACACTTCCATACATCTCAAGCTTTACAGAAACTATCCACCGTATATTAAGAAATTATAATTTACAAGTCCCTGCTACAATTGCAGGAAATATCATACACCTGGTATTGAATGATAGGGATTGAAACCACCACTTAGGTGGAATTTATAAAATTACATTAAATGATCCTCAACATATTTTAAATGATAAGAATAATTATATTGGCAAAACATATTGCACCCTGTAAGTCAGAGTATAAGAGCATCTCAGTAGTCATCTCAGATCAGTCAGAGTATGATCTTAATTAAAATCAACCTAATACTGCTTTAACTCAAACAGTAATACAAAATAATTTGCCTAAAAACTTTTTGGCAGCTAACATAATAATTTCACCTCCACATGATATGAATTGAATGTTACTGAAAATCTAATTATATATATTCATAAAGATAACGTATGTAACACGGAATGCATGCCATTGTCACCTCTTTTGGAATCTGCTATTTAAAAATTACCCAATATTTATGTAAATTAGAGAGAGTACTGCTAAAAAAAATGACTCACTATTTTTTTGCTAATAAAATAACTCACTATTGTTAATTAGTTCAGCACCTGAGAATGTTGTCATAGGTCCGTGAAAATGTGTTGTGATAGCTCTGTTTTTTAATAAATAATGTTTTTAAACTTTTATTTGGAGTTTTAATGTGCTTGTCTGGAGTTTTAACATAGTTGTATGCTACACTATAAAGCAATAACAACAACCATAAGCCTTTTTAGTGAATGATCTGGCCTCTACCCAACAAGCTGATATATAACTATTATGGCATTCTGTCATCTAAATGCTGCTACACATTGCCATTATCATTCTTGGCAATGCAATGAACTGTTATTCCTAGTCAACAAAGAAGGACAGGTATCTACATAGATTTACACCACTTCAGTAACACTGCAATATGTCCATTTTCATCTAATGGTAAGCTATGTCATTGTCATCAGCTGATGTTCTATGAGTGAGCCTGTGATAATTTCAGCTGATGTTCCATGAGTGAGCCAGTGATAAATCAGCTGATGTTCCATGAGTGAGCCAGTGATAAATCGGCTGATGTTCCATGAGTGAGCCAGTGATAAATCAGCTGATGTTCCATGAGTGAACTAGTGATGATTTCACTGATGTTCCATGAATGAGCAATGATTACAACTGGGGAGAAAAAACAAACCTCTGTACTATGTAGAGCATTAGCAATGGAGTTAACCATACTTCAGCACTTTTGCCTTGGCAAAACATTTTTGTAAGTTGAAAGTTATTTGCAGAGCACTAGGTTGCCTCTATTATGTCGTGTAATGGAAGATTAACATCACTTAAAATTGCAGACTGGTAGTTATTTTTAAATTATGTAATCAACAATGATATTGTTGTTATTAAATATTTTAAGCATTCAATCTTTAATCCATGTTTTTAATTTAGCTGTAAGAAATCTTTCATTAATGCAACCATATCCTAAAGAATATTGCTGGTATCTACAGAAATGCAAACCTATATTCTTCAGATGTTTGCTGTTATCTTTTTTGAAAACAGAAATTTAATATTTTTTTTAAGTATCTGATCATTTCTTGGTCATCTGGTCTTGCAAGCCCAGAATGCCCAAGTTATGATGCTGAAATTACTGTGGAAGGACATCAAGAGAATAATCTATATGTAGTGTCCTCACATTTGAGGTTGCATCAATTGCTAGAATTCCAAGCATACTTTAATGACCAAGCAGCAAATGGAAACCATAGAAAAACCATAGATGATGTAATTGATCAGCAACTAAAAACTACTAAGATTTAAACAAACAAAAATCACAAGACTCATCAATGGTCATACAAGACTGAACTCAAACTCAATACAAAATTTAAAAAAGTTACTTCACCTATTATAAGATCTGCAAAAAAATGAAATTGTGGAACATATACTATTACACTCACAGAAATGTTAACCACAATGGGGAAAATTAATAAGCAGAAGATTAATATTGTAAACTTATATCTAAAAGTATTCAACCCAGCATGAAAAAAATTTAAGTTACTTGCTAGATTGTTGTTTTCAAATTACTGTGAGATTTTAATATGGTAAAATCAAAACTGGGAAAAATTCAGCAGCTTAACCAAAAAAAATAATCAATAGTAAAAAATTAAATTGAAATCAAAAATAAATTTGAAAAAATCTGTTACTAAACCCAAATTCTACCAAAAAATAGCAAAAATTTAAACCTGTAGTACTTGATAAAGCTAATGACTTCTATGATAAAGAAAGAGCCTTCTTGCACCTTTTATCTCTTGAGCCACACATCATTGGCTCTGGATTATCATCATTTGCATATCTCAACTGCGCACACCCACCTTTCTGTTTGCATATTTGTACGACATGTCCTTCTGGGTGGGGCACTTTCTATGTCGAGCAGTGTATAAGGTATCTCATGAATATGTTCACTTGAGGTTAACAACCATCAGACAAACAGAAAATATAGCGATAAATTTTTCCTTCAACAGAGGCCCACAAGTGCAGCAAGTTCAAGATCCATAATCATGCTCAAATCCAGTTGACAGCCAAGTGGTTTTAAATGGTCAGCATCCAGTCCTTTTGAAATTGACTACTCCTTTGTTGGTATACATGATTTTGTGTAACATAGTGATTAATATGATTTACTAAATGGCATGGTCACTGGATAAAGAATATGATCAATATATTTTCAGAATGCTATTAGTCAGCATCAGAAGTGATTTGCTGCTTTAAGTAATGGCACCTCAGAGCATGACACCTTGAGTTGTGCTCTATGGTTTTGTGATACAAGAAAGATAGGAACTTTTAACATTTTGATTCTTTCTCCCCCATTACGGGTCTTTAAAATGAGTGAGATTCATCACTAAACATTACAGGATGTCATTATTGTCTCTCTGCACACCAGGAGGTTATTGCTGCTCCATTGGAAGAATGGAACAGTAATCGTAATGATGGTTATTGAGAGTATAATCTGTTTTCCCATAACTTTCTGTTAATTGTGTTAATTGACACAATAATTTTGATAGATATAAATACTGATATCAGGAATACTCATTTTGCAGTTATGATGTTAGACTTGTGACTCACTGTGAAATGGACAGGTATCTGTAGTTGGGTATCTTTATCTTTTCTGTATTCAGACCATTCTGCTATAATTTTGACCAACAGTGGCTGCAACATGCTGGATAAACTTTCAATATATCAAAGATCATATTTAAAATTATTTTAAAATATTTAATGTACTAAGTCACTAAAAAGTACACTAAAAAGTATTAATCATCTAATGTTTGTATCTAATAATTAGTTTTTCACATAAAGAAATGGATTATAATATTTAATAAAAGGGGTAAATCCAGATGTAATCACATTCCATTCTATAAGGTAGTTCAGGTACCATTGGATATAGAGTTCATAAAGAGTCTCCAAGTTGGCAATGAGTAAATGTCCTTACTGATTAGTAAAGCAGATGGAGTGACCAAAAACAAGATTTAGAATTTCCATCAAGTCCAGAGATGTTTTCACAATATATCATCATTTCAGTGTAGAAAGTATAAGGTCGTGTCAATGTTATCCAATACATGCAGAACCTGTTGACCTCTACACCATAGAAGACATGAGGAATGAAGACAAAGTCAGCTCAAAGTGCTGTTTTGATATGTACTTATTTTTCATGTCTACTTCTATTGTAAAGGTGAATGGACTCTGCAGATATATTGGACAACATCAACATCCTACTGTCTTATACTTTCCAGGCTGAGATGATCTTTATGCATTGTGAAACATCTCTGGACTTAATAGTAATTCTACATCTTGTTTTTTTGATGCTCTCTATCTGCTCTAATGAATAGTAAGGTCTATTACTTATTATCATATTAAGACTCTTTATGTGCTCTATATTCAATAGTTCATTCACTTTGGTTGAAATATGATCACACTTGGAATACTACTTTTGATAAATGGTATTATCTTTTTCTTTATGTGAAAAGTTAAGTTAATTGGTAGTTGCAAACCTTAGAATGATTAATATAATATGGGTGTGCTTTTGAGCTTGTTGTGAGATCATGTGGTATACCAGACAAGTTAGTTAACATAAGGAAAGCTCTCTATAATAACACTGAGTCGTGTGTGAGAGTTGGTAAGGCTTGTAGTAATTGGTTTAGCATTACTTCTGGTGTTCGACAAGGGTGCATTTTGTCTCCTTTTCGCTTTAATTTGGTTATTGATTATGTTATGCGAAATTCACTTCAAGGAAAAGATTTCAGCCTTAAATGGTCTAAAGATACGAAAATTTCAAATTTATATTATGCTGATGATTTAGTCCCTTTGGCAAATGATGTTGATGAGATGAACTCTTTCATTCGAGCTGTTGATGAAACTGGTAGTAGAGTAGGTTTGGTTATAAACAGAGAGAAAACTAAAGTGATGATAATCAGTGAGGCATGCTGTGATTCAGTTAATCTGAATGGTTGCACTCTTGAGCAGGTGTCATAGTTTTAATTATCTTGGGAGCTATGTAACAGAAAATGGTGATGTGCGGCATGAGATTAACAGACGGATAGGAATTTCTGCCGAGACTTTTAAGAATCTATGGAGAGTGTGGAGAAATAGGCGTATACACCTAAAGACTAAAATTAGACTGTATAACAGTTTGGTTCTTTCTAGGGTTAGTTATAATAGTGAAACTTGGACACTTTGTAAACAAGATAACAGGAAACTAGATGCTTTTGATTCCAGATGTTTACGCAGTATCTTGGGCATTAGGTGGTTCAACTTTGTAACTAATGATGAGGTTAGGCAAAGGAGTTTGCAACCTCCTTTAAGCAGCATATTGTGCAGAGAGACTCCACTGGTTTGGCCATGTTGCCCGTATGAATAATTATAGATTGGCAAATAGGGTTATGAACAGTGTGCCTAAAGACCTCGGAAAGAGGGGGAGACCTAGGATGCGGTGGGCAGACAATGTCAACAGGACCTTGTTAGAATTGGTGTGCAGTGGCCAGATGCAGTAGATGTAGCTCAGGACAGACTTGCTCTATGTCCAAGCATTGTTAAGCAAGATGTCTTCACTTTTAATTGCAAAATTTGCTGCAATGAATATAGAGTTAAAGACCATAATAAGATACTGTAGCCATAGCACATTTGAAGACCATGCAGTACTGATTGATGTCTTTCTTTATGTAACATATCTCAGATGTCTGCACAAGATAATTTATATGTGAGACACTTGTATGCCTGGTTTCAGCTAAATTAAATTGCTTTTGTGAATTTTTTTTTAAAAATTTTTTTAATGTTTACCTTTATATTAAAATATAGTTTTGAGTATCTTAAAGCCTAGATGATTTATTAATACAGGTAGTTAAAAGTCTGGAAAATGCTGACAAAAGACCGAAGGAAATTGATTCATGGGTCAACAGCATAGGAAATTTACATCGGTCAAAACCACCACCAACAGTGCATTATTCAAGGTAACTGTATTGTAACAGCATTTTTTTTTTCAAATTTTTACTTACATATTTGCTGCATCTGAGAAAAGTGTATTTTGTATGGTTCTTGTTTCATTTTACTTTCTAACTGAGACCCATTTAGTGATTTCAGATTTAGATTTCATACAAAACTGAAGTAATTACCTATATTTATCCTCATCTATTTCTTCTTCATTTAAGGGGCTAAAATTGTTTTTCAACCATCATACTATTTAGCATATTAGAGTGTTGATTTTATATTAAAATAAGATAATTCAATTATGACTCTTAAATTTTTCTTTCAGGAATATGCCTGATATTGAAACATTGATGCAAGAGTGGCCACCAGAGTTTGAAGAATTGCTGAAAGAAGTAAATATTACTGATTTTCATATAATGTTATTTTAATATGTAGTACTGTTTATTTACCTCGTGGGGTGGCTCAGTCGGTAGCGCGTCAGGCTCGTAATCTGCAGTTCCCAGGTTCGAGTCCCAGCTGGGTCAGGGTTGAGATTTATCTCCACAAAATTCCCTGCCCTGCCCACGGTCAGTAGGTGACACTGATGGGCTTGGAAAAGCCGCCGTCCGTCGGATGGGACGTTAAGCCGTGGCCCTGTATGTGGGAGAGCCATACCCTGTGCACGTTGAAGAACATGCTGGATGGCCTTGATGGGAGGCTACCATCTGTCTCCCAACAGCTATTTCAGTGGGTCCCCTCCCCCAACCTTCTCTGAACCTTTGGGGTCCATGTGACCTGGCCATTTAGCCCATGGTGTGCAAAAAAGTGCCGCTCAGAGGTAAAACAACCCAAAAACAACTCAATTTACCTCGTGTACTTTCTACCAGTTAAGTTTAATTTGATATCTATAAAAATTAATTTTTTCTTGTAACTGATATATGTTAGAAGATGAAACTAAAATTCTGTTTTAAATGACAATGTTTATTTAGGCAGCTCAGTAGTAGGCAATTTATGCCATGTGGTCTGAGCACTTTCGTGCAGCTCTAACACATCTTCAGAGACATATCTTAGGCAATTAAACATGTTAGCTAATATTTTGTGATTATATACTAACAACAATAAATTTGGGATCTATTATTACATATCACAACATATGTATAGAACTGTTTTGACTCTGGATCTTAAAACTTTTCCCTCTTCAAAATGCATAAGTGGAGTCAAATGTTTCTTTTGATATTGTCCAGATATTTAATTTTCACCTTTGACCTCTGAATATAGGGGTAAGGCTTGAGGATCAGCATTTCTATCTCGCAGTTGTACCTTGTCATTGAGTTGGCAGTTATGCTGCTGTTGCCTCCTTCAGGCATCTGTTTCTTGCTAACTTAGTTGCTACATGGTTTTCCATGCTTTATTTCATAAAATAAAAAGTTTTTACTCAAGTTCTTTGGATCAAGTCACAACAATAGTGGAATGTTTGTATTCTTGCTTACTTGTTCATCAGTATGCTTGCATACTACAACAACAGAAAAGTCTTTGCTTCTTTTAAACCAAGAGTAAAAAAAATGAAAAATAAGGGGGGGGGGAAGGGAAATGTGAATAAAACAATTAAAACCCCGCGGTATGCAGTTCACCAAAGTCCAACCCTGAAATGTTGCACCACTTCAATACAGAGGAAATATAAGTTTCAGATTAAAAATACAAACATTAGACTGCATAACTTTTTTACTTATATATCTTGTATTATTTTTATGAACTGTTATCAAGAATGTGCCAAAATAATGTACATTGCAATTTAAAAGTCTACAAATTTGTCAAAATAAGTGAAAATATGTTTTAACTGTTGTGCACAGTTTGATTATCAATTATTTAAGTCGTTCTATGATATTTCGATATATGAGATACTGTCAAAATATATTATGTATATGTTACTGTTGTAACTTTTTATGTATGAAAACTATTGCTCATCTATATTTCCTGCAGATAAGCAGGCAATTGACTTTGTGGATCAAATGTAAAATTCTCTCCATATTTGTGTTTTATGAGATGATGATGAAAAAATATATCTACGACTTCTAAAAAATTGATATATGTAGACGATTGTGAGCAACTGATTGATTGATTGTCAGGGGATATGAGCAACTGATTGATTGATTGTCAGGGGATATTGCTAATTCTGACTATGATGATAACACACAGCTGCATATATTTACTGAGCAGATCAGTTAGCCATCTGCAGAACTGCAGACTTCATTCACAATTAGGATTATTTTGTGCGAGACATCAATCATTTGATCTGCATGGACAAAAGCTTAGTTGTTAACTGGCATTGAAACTTTGCTTCTGGTCCTTCTGGCTGATCTTGAGCTGTTGCTTTCTCGTATTCAAGCTTGACCAAAACCTCATATGAAAATTCTTTTCTATGAGAATATAATAATCCCTCCATTCCTGACACATCTCATAAAAGCCAACAAAATGTGCTATGGCTACAATATCTTTTATTACAGGCTGCAGATCTAGAAATTTACGAAAATTGTGTATACATTGCCATATTTTTGTGCAAACGCCATTCATTTTTGAGGTTATCTAAGCCCATGCCTGTGTAATATTATCTACCACATTCTTAATTTTATAATTTCACTGAAAGCCCCTAATGGATAACTTGCCATCACTATCTACTGTTTGAATCAGTTATCTGGATGTCCCGTGTAAGTAGTATGCCTTAAAGGTTGAAATAATACCTTTTCCATGGGCTCTATTGAAACTAAGATTTTTAGGTAGAAACTCCAGCCTAACATTATCACTTAGATAGATTTGGTGGCATGGAGCATTTTCAAGCAATAGTAATGCTTTGTTGGCAAAGTTTTTCCTTTCACAGTAATTCAATCAGCAAAAAAGCACAGCAATTGTCCATGTTTTTTTTTATTTGATTTTCATATAATTTTCTTTTTCTTTGTGAAGGAAGGTCTTGACTGGCTCTGTTTCCATTAAAGTTTGGTCTTGTCTACATTGAAGACTTACTCAGCTGTAAAACCACTATTCTGTATAATTTCATTCAGCACACCAGGATATGTAACAGCCATTTTATCTCCATTAGCTTCTTTACCAGAAAACTTAACACTGTGGTAATTGTACCTCTGCTTAAAATGGTGTAGCCAGCCGTGCAAAAAATGTTTCTTCTTTCAAACTTTTACCCGAATTTCATTTGAGTCCTCAAACAAACTTTAGGGCCTTTTCCTGGACTGTTTTAATAGTCATAGAGCTATCATTTTGCTGAAGTGAGTAATCTATCCACATACTTGGCAGTTTTTCCAATTTTTTTTCTATGACATCAATTTAGTGTTTGGTAATAGCTTTTGTACTCAAAGGTCTTGCAGCTTCAGAGATGGCTTTTTTTTTATTGTCCTTTATTGCCCCAATGTAGAAGTAACCAAATTCATTGGTTTTGGAATATAGTTGAGCTTATTGCCATCATTGAAATGCCTCAGAGTTTTTAATTTAGTCTCGAGGCTAACAGATTTATGGCCTCTTTTAACTTTCTTTTCACTAGTATTGATGGTTGAGTATTTCTTTTTTATATCTATTGTGGGGTTATATTCACTAAAACAGTTATGTGTTCTTCAGTAAAATACGAAACAATCATAGATACACAGTAATTACTAACTTGTGGCAAAGTACTCTGTACATAAACATCTTCACTGACAGTGTTCACTGCTCTACTAACTAGTGATATGTGGTGGGCAGAAGAAAAAATGCTGATCAATGAAATATCTGGTTTTCTTCATATGTGAAGCATGGTTTGACTCATTTTATACCTGAACTAATTTTTTATTTTTTGTGGATAGTCCTCTCAACACTAGCTTGACATCTGTTGTATACCTCAAATTTATTTTATTTTCTTGTTGCTGCCATTGTATATGTGTATGTACTATATGCATATTTTCGATAATGTCTTAAATGGGAATGTTAGCTAATTGTTGTTATTTGTGGCTCGTTGTATATCATCATCATCATCCTCAAGCAGCCATGGGCTACGGAGATCCAACCAGACCGTGCAATTTAGTTCTCCAAGCAAGTCTATCCTGAGCTACATCTACTGCATCTGGCCACTGCACACCAATTCTAACGAGGTCCTGTTTGACATTGTCTGCCCACCGCATCCTAGGTCTCCCCTTCTTTCTGAGGCCTTTAGGCACACTGTTCATAACCCTATTCGCCAATCTATAATTATCCATACGGGCAACATGGCCAAACCAACGGAGTCTCTCTCTGCATAATATGCTGCTTAAAGGAGGTTGCAAACTCCTTTGCCTAACCTCATCATTAGTTACAAAGTTGAACCACCTAATGCCCAAGATACTGCGTAAGCATCTGGAATCAAAAGCGTCTAGTTTCCTGTTATCTTGTTTACAAAGTGTCCAAGTTTCACTACCATAACTAACCCTAGAAAGAACCAAACTATTATACAGTCTAATTTTAGTCTTTAGGTGTATACGCCTATTTCTCCATACTCTCCATAGATTCTTAAAAGTCCCGGCAGCAATCCCTATTCGCCTGTTAATCTCATTCCGCACATCACCATTATCAGTTACATAGCTACCAAGGTAATTAAACTGTGACACCTGCTCAAGACTGCAACCATTCAGATTTACTGAATCACAGCCTGCCTGACCAGTTTTCATCACTTTAGTTTTCTCTCTGTTTATAACCAAACCTACTCTACTACCAGTCTCATCAACAGCTCGAATGAAAGAGTTCATCTCATCAACATCATTTGCCAAAAGGGCTAAATCATCAGCATAATCTAAATCAGAAATTTTCGTATCTCCAGCCCATTTAAGGCCAAAATCTTTCCCTTGAAGTGAATTTTGCATAACATAATCAATAACCAAGCTAAAGAGAAAAGGAGACAAAATGCACCCTAGTCAAACACCAGAAGTAATGCTAAACCAATTGCTACAAGCCTTACCAACTCTCACACACGACTCAGTGTTATTATAGAGAGCTTTCATTATGTTAACTAACTTGTCGGTTGTATGACAAGTTGTATATAATGACTGACATAAAGATCTGTTGCCTAGTCATTTGGATGGCTCCAGATACCTTTATAGATAGTGAGTGCTGACAAAATGGTATTATGGCACCTTCTACTATAGTTCACCCTATTTCATCCAGAGGGGATTAGGGTGTGAATCACCCAAGGAAACAAATGAGAAGCAGCAAAATAGTGAGAGAAAAGCCGTATTTAATAAACTGATGGGTAGTTCATTTGGAGCATCAAAAAAGTGACACTGTCTGTTTTGCAAACTCTAAAGGAAAGGATTTTGATTCTAAAGGGAGAAAACAATATTGATGGAGAAGCTAAGATTTCCTCTTGCTGAAATATGAGGTTAGTCAAGTGAAGGCTTGTATTAAAAGGGACAGAATGCTGTTTAATATAAAACAGTGCTCAGTATAATTTAATCGAGGTTAATCAAGTGCTTTCTGTATGAATAGGACAGTTCCCCTGCCTTGTTCCAGTGAATGCCTATGTGAAAAAGAACATCATTCTGTCTCTGTTGAACTGATAGAAGAAAGCCTCCAAGTGAATTAATGATGCCTTTAAATAGAAACCTCTATCATTAGCAAAGTGTTAAGAACAGCTAAGGCTCACAGAATCAATTACATTCCCATAGTGTTTATATATGTGCAACTGTGTATAGAAAATAAATGTTCACAACATCCTCTACATACTGTGATAGACATTTGTTTTATTACATAAAAAGCACATCACCTCTGGCACACACTGAAGCATAATGTAACCTGTGAATCTGTGACTTTGCTGATAACCACATGTGAAGAGGATAGAGATAATTAATCAAAAAATGAAGTTTGGTGGTCACTATTCCAAAGCCATGACAACATCCTTGACATCAAGTGTTACATCTGTAGCTGAGAAAAAAAAAAACCCTTTCTGAAAAATTTCTGTAACTGCAGAATTTTTGTCATATAACAAAACTTTGTTTTTTACAGTGAAATATAATACTTACTTATGTGTAACTTATGTGTATGTTACAGTGAATATATACTTTATACAGTGAAATACTGTATAAAGGGGTTTCCATAAATTGAGGGTGCCCCATGTTGAACATTTTGCTTCCTAATTATTGTAATATCATGTGTGGCCCTTAGTAACTATTGGCTTTTCTGTTTCTCATTTTCTGTTTCTCAATATTTGTTCTGATTGCATATGTGTGTATGACTCTATCCATACTTTGTTGTCCAGACTTCTGAATCACACTAAGTTTACTACTATTGCAAGTGCATATTTTAAAGTTCTGGAACTTAACTCCACTCTATTACATTAATTCTTATGTGAATAATTACTTTGTTACTTGTCTTCATTTCCTGCCACCCTTTTCAGAAATGTAATCCCAACAGATAACAGTATGACTGTATCATTCCCAAATTAGTAAAATATCTAATTTACTGTAATTTGCTCATTGTAGTTATTATTTTATTAAATACTGCTTTAAAATCCAAAATATGGCATGAGATATTTTTTCCCTTGTGTCAGCAGTAATGCATCACCACTCCTTTTTTTAAGTTTTGTATTATAATTATTATATCCGAAGCCTTTTTTCTTAGCCATTCCAGATAACCAGGTGTTTTATGTTATTTGCTTTTTGCTATTTATTACTGTAGGGAAACTTATTAGAATTAAGAAAACTTCTTACAGTTTGTTAAAGGAATAAAAATAAAAGACATTCATTTGCAAGATAGTGACTGAAAATGGTAGCTAGACATAATTGGAAGGAGATCTGGGTACTTATGCCTGTGATAAGGCATAGAAGTGGCCGGATACATCACCTAAAGTTTAACCCTGCCTTCTTGTGGTGTAGCTCTTAGTACTTTTCAAAGGAGATATTTTCTGCTTTAAAGGAGCATGGAAATGGAGGGCTTCCAGAAAAAGTACAAATCCTGGAGGCACATGTATATAAACTATTCAATCTTCAGGTTGACATTGAGGCAGATTTTATAATTTTGGGGAAAAGTATATCATGTTAAAGCATGCAAGTATTAGTTTATTAATTTGTTACTTATGAGATGTATTTTAATCAAATCACTATGCACTATTATCTTTTTTAGGTTGGATTACCATCTGCTGATTTGGACTGTTCATTAGAAGAATATGTAGATATCATATGTGGTATGTTTTTTGATATTGTTTCAGTTGTATAATAATATTTTCAACAATGTATTATTTAATATTGTTTATGTATGCCATTCAAGCTGAAACTATCATAGTTCTTACTGATTTAGATGATAAGTTAGGCAGATATGAAGCATGCAACATGTTTAAACATTCGATTGAAAATTGATTATTTTTGCAGTAATTCCTAAAATCTAGACCATTAGTTCTCAACCAGGGTGAGGTGGAATTTTTTTTCCCAGTTAAGCCAGAATTCTCTTATGATATTTTGGTATACAGTTTATCTTTGATTAGGCTCTTATAAATAAGGTTTTGAATTATGCTCTTATAAACAATTGCTAATTTTTGAGTTTTTATTTGGATGAGAGTGAGATGCTCTAATTTTAAGGGTGACAGGAGTTAAACTGCTGTGGAATTTTAAGAGTGACATGAGTTAGACTTCTGTGGAAGTTGAAGACTGTGCTAAAGGGTGTTATAGAAGCTGCAGATTGTGCATAGGGACACCTGACAAAGACTAGAATAAAGTTGAGAAACACTGTTTTGAACTATGAGATTGCAGAAACATGCTTTGTTTAGAAAACAGATATATAACAGGCTACTCAATTAGGAGATATATAAACATGTAGCACTATTATGCTGCAAAGTCCTTTTTAGCTATTGGTGCTGTCCGTGCAATTGAAAGTTCTACAGTTCAATTTTCACTGGAGCCATCAATAGCAAAAGAATAAGGCTAACTAATAGTCACAGAATTGTTATGCGGTGTGATACTTATAGTTTAGGTGAACTGCTTGCTCTGTCCACACTTCTAGCATTGTTTTTACTGTTCACTTGCGTCCAGTTGTTTGCTGTTTGCTGATTGCCTATCGCATAAGGGAGTTATTTACATTTTTATACTCTGCAGACTAATTCCTTAAGCCACTGTGTCGATGTGTTTCAAAGCTGTAGCTTCATTATCAAGACACTACTCTCGGCTCATGCAAACTTGGGTTATATACTAGGGGTGAAGGTTTTTTTTGTAACTCATCACCAATAAGGAATTCCGGACTATAGATCCCTCTATCCAAGATGATAAGTGTGAAAGTAATTGTGCAAGTTACTGGATCATGTCCGGGATGGTGAAAGTACATAGGGATGTATCGATTGTATGAGTTATATTGGTTAAGGCCAAAAATATAATTTTGTAAAAGAAAATGGTTTAAACTTAAATTTGGAGTGAAAATGAAATAAGTTAAAAAAATTTTAAACAAAAGGGCCATATATTTGCAGAGCTCAGAATTCAAATACAGTTAAACCATTGCAAAAATGTCACCATAGTCACCAGGAAGGCTGTCAGAAGTTATAGAAAAATGAAAAGAGATTTGAAAGAGGATAGTAATTAATGTTATGTAGCTATTGGCATAGAGAGGTGAAGGTGTCTGGTGTCCAGGCTTTTCTTGTTTTAGTTGAGCTGTTGTTTTGGTTGCCATGTCTACTGTTGTTGCGAGGGTTTGGTTTTCGTGTGCTCTTGCATGCTAATGCAAGAAAACAATGCTAATGCAAGAAAAGCACAGCAATAAAAAACTGAACACCAAACCCCTTCACCCCTAGTATATAACCTCTGTTCGCATGGGCCAAGAGTAGTGTCTTGATAATGAAGCTACGGCTTTGAAATGCATCAACACAGTGGCTCATGGAATTAGTCTTCAGAGTAAAAGAGTGTAAGTAATACCTTGTGTGATAGGCAATCAGCAAACAACCGGACACAAGTGAATGCCAGTAAAAAAAACTGCTGGAAGTGGGGACAGAGCAAGCAGATTGCCTAAAACATAAGTATCACACTGCATAGTAATCATGTGATTATTAGTTAGCCTTATTCTTTTGCTATTGATGACTCCAGTGAAAATTGAACTGTATAAATTTAAGTTGCATTTAAAACACCAATTGCTAAAAGAAGGGAGTGGTACGCTGTTGGTGGTTTATATATCTCCTAAATGCTTTGTTTCTTTGAAAGTAAATACTCTGAAGGAGTAGCTGAACTCGTTTCAACCTTGATACATGCATATGTTGTCATAAGAAGAAGTAATTACTGGTACAGACAAAAAAAAACAGTATGAGATATAATTCCCACATGACAGTGATATATGAATGTATGCATTATAGCATAATATAAAAAGCTTACGTAATGTCATCCTGAAGAATACTCCAATATGCTTATTATTGCTAGTCTTTCAAATGAGGTGCATTTTGGGTCATTTGAGAAAGTATATCCAAATTTCTTCTCAGTATTCCTAGATGGACTTTCTAGGTGACGAATCTGAATTACTAAACACTAGCAAGTAATGCCAGTGTCAAGACAATGCTACTATCGATAATTTGTGCCATGCTGAAAAGTGAGGCTCTATATGTTCTTAAAATAAATTGCTATAAAATAGTCATTGATAGTATTGATTCCTCCAAGTGTTCTATTGCAATCCTCTCTGCCTTGTAGTAGCCACATGAAGTTGGATGAGAACAAGATGTTTACAAGAATGAATACAAGAACATCACACTATGTATTGCCATGGAACTGCACTTGCCAAGGAAGTAATAAATGATGAAACAATACCTAACTTTAATAAAGCTTTCATTAATACTTCACCAAATACAATGTTTAAACTAAAATGTACTGAAAACTCTATAATATATTTTAATAACAAATATTGTTACAATACTGGCAATTCTAATATTCCTGCAGCCTGGCGAATTTTATTGCAACAATTTCCACAATATAACATTTTATATAAAAATCAAAATGATAATTAAATCAAATTGTATAAATTCATTTACTACCCATTCAATCATATTGAGATAATTTTTATGACAACAGTGATATAGCAACGATGAGTATTAAAAACATGCATCTATTGAATGATATATCACACTTACTAATGTGATACTTCAGATCTTGCATTCATCATAGTTTTCGTATGCAGTTTGAATTAAATGATTTCTTGTATAGCCTTCTTAACATTGCCTTCAATCTGATGATGGACATAAATATATCCAAAGTCGAGATAATTTATCAACTCTTGTGAATCTGTAGTAAGTTATGATTAGTTTTGTGCCTTCATTTCATCTTTCAAGAAACAATATTTTCTTCTGTTACTTTGTGGCATTGTGAAGTAAATTCATCTTATTTATGTTCTAAAGAACACGATGAGTTTCATGATGTGTTTGTCTTGAAGACATCATTGTTATATGAACATTTTAAACAACTTCGGCACTAATATCAGTGAAAAAAGTATATATATTTTACTAATAAATCAGCACTTTGAAGTCGATTCAAATTTTAGAGGAAAAATTGTCTTGAGCTGGGTGCGATACGAACCCATGACCTCCTGATAACGTCAGGTGCTCTGGACCACTGAGCTACCGGCCGCCAATCAAGATCTCCTCTAACTAATGCTATGAACATTTCTATTATGTCGCATATAGGCGCTATTCAGGCAATCTAGCCACAAGCAGCTTTCTATTTGCCATATAGATGGAAAGCATGTTGTACAAGTATGCTAGTGATAAACAATGAAATAAACTCAACATATTCTACTAATAAATCAGCACTTTGAATTCAATTCAAATTTTAGAGGAAAAATTGTCTTGAGCCAGGTGGGATACGAACCCACGACCTCTTAATAACATGTCAGATGCTCTGGTCATATGGTTCAGAGCACTGCAGATTCACAAGGATCTTATTCACAAGATTCTTATCTTATGTGGGGTTAGGTTCTAAAGTCAGCATATATGGCAAAAAACATGTAATCAAAATTACATTGAAAATCCCTTAAATTGCCAATAGACACAGTATACATGGTTTTGTGTATACAACCCTGTACATAATATGTATAAATGTTTAATGTATGTAGTAATGTACAGTTTATAGTAAAGAGTGCATATGCAAAATATAAATTCACAGTGTTTTTAATTGTATAAGAGAGAGGGAGACAGAAGAATGAAATAATAAATATGGAAGCTTTTGAGGTTGAAGCAGTTTCTGAAACTGCTAAAGTAACTTAGATGCTTTCAATTCCTTCTCATCAGAGGATTGTCTGTCTTCAACTGGACATTTGAACCATGGAGGTAAGGTTTGAACACTGCATAGAGGCTAAGAGCCTTTTGTTTTTGCAAAATGTTGCTATTAATTGGAATACTTTTAAGGTTCATGTCTTGAGCCATATGTTTAATGCTTTTCAGTCTTTACTACAGTATTATCATGCACTTGCCTTGTCACCTTTATTGGTGCACTTGATGCCATGGCTTGTCATAACCATATTTATGTGCCACATTAGAAACTGACATGTCATCTGTTAATAAGTCCATCACAGCCAGTTTTTCTTTCAGTGTTAGAACATATCTCTGATTGAGCACTAGGTATATGCAAAATACATATCTTTAAACGTTGTGTGTGGTGAGATGCTTATTCTATGAGAGGCATGTGGAAACTGAGACCGACTGAGGGAGCAGCTGATTCATGTTGCATCTCATGCTGTGAGGCTGCTGATTGAGTGGAATGGAAGTAGAATTTCTTGCACTACCTAAATTGATATTTTTCTCTTTTTTTTGCCAAACACATAGAGTTGAATTTGTGTAAGTTAAATCTGTATATGATGTGACTCCACTGTATTCCTAGAATTATTTTTATCATTTATATCATTTATCCCAGTATTCTATGTGTTGTTCCCTCTATTGAAATTGAAACTTTTAACTAAAAAAAGCCTTCTTAGCCAGAGCAAGGCCAGAGCTTGTTGTTGAAGACTGCCTCAAGCATAAACTATTATGTCATGGCAGAGCAGGTGCCGTGACCTAGTAATTGCTGACACATGCAGTCAAGTGGCTACATAATGGATTATTTACAATGTTGTTCCCACACATTGGATATTGTCATCAACCATTCAAGTAGTATTTCATTTATACTTATACAATTACACTTTTATTTTCATTTCTGTAGATTTATTCCCATAAGTTATCGATTTTTTGGTTGACTGACAGATTATTATTGATCTTTCAGAGTTATGCTACATCAGATGGCCAGCTTACAGGTTGTTGCAGATATTTAACATCACATTAGATTTTATGTTAATTATTCTAATTATTATTATTTCTTCATTTTCCAGTAAAAAAAACAAACTTTTTATTGTTTCCTAAAAATGAACGAAGTCTTGGATACAAAAGCAAAAAGGACTTCTTAGTCACAAAAATCAGTCCTCCAGTGGGAGGGCAATTTTGGCAAGAGAGCCTGAGCATGAATTCCAGGTGCAGTTAGGATTCTTAGTAGTAACTCGGTTTACTTGGATAGTTTGAAGGACTGATACAACTGTGGAGGTTATGCTATATACAGTTTTCATATATACAAACTATTTTATGTGCATATCTACACCTCTGGTGGATATCCAAGTGACCACCTCTGGTGTCTCTGACTAATATCAATGCATGAAATTATCTACTTGTGAGGAATCGACCACTTTTGGGTGGTCCCAAATCACTGACAAAGTGACCAGTGTCTTCAAATGACTGACAAAGGAAAATGGTTTTAAATAAAAAGTCCTGATCGACACCAATATGTGTATAATTGCTTAAGTTGGACAATGCAGTCTTTCTGTTAAAAGTTCCTGCTGCTTGTTTGTCAGTGTTGTTATGTGTGATGTATTGGTGATGCTGTTGACCTCAGTCAAATACTGGAATAACTCTACTGATTGCAGAGCTAGTCTCCAATAATTATGCTCTAGCCTAGGGAAAGATTTAATCCCAGAATTCGTTTATTTCATTTTGTTCCCTTGCTGCTGTAGTCATTTTCTTGTTGAAGAGGCACTGGATTGGAATAAATGATTTTCTCTGACCATCCTTCCCAAAGCAGAAGATTATTCCATGACAAATCCATGTAACCACTGAAATTGAGACCATTACCATTTCAGCTTTAACCTGAAATTGAAAGTGGTCCCACTTTCAATTTCAGAACTTGTTTTGTTTGCTTTCAAAACACAGTTCATATGCCAAAGAATCTAGGTTTTGAGCACAGTTCTCTTTTTTTAAACACAAATTGTATACTTATGCTTCCCACGTACTATGCACAGTTCCCATTTTACTTATCAAACACTGTAGCCACTAAATGTCCTGAGCTAAGTTCCAATCTCTCTGGGACATACATGCACACTTTTACAGTCATGATGCTCATTGTTCTAGGTAAACGTCAGTTGCTACATTGGTTAGCTTGATGCAATAATGACACCTATATGGCTTCATGGGCTTGCTTCTAGTGATGCTTTCAGAGCTGGACAGACCTATCCAACAGTCCATGCTACTCAGCTCACCTTCATGTGTATTGTCCCCACTCCCCCTCATGAGTTGGGGGCGGGGGTGGCTCAGTCGGTAGCACACCAGGCTCGTAATCTGCAGTTCCCAGGTTCGAGTCCCAGCTGGGTCAGCATTGAGATTTATCTCCGCAAAATTCCCCGCCCTGCCCACGGTCAGTAGGGGACACTGATGGGCTTGGAAAGGCCGCTGTCCGTCGGATGGGACGTTAAGCCGTGGCCCCATGTGCGGGAGAGCCATACTCTGTGCACGTTAAAGAACACGCTGGATGGCCTTGACGGGAGGCTACCATCTGTCTCCCAACAGCTGTTCCAGTGGGTCCCCTCCCCCAATCTTCTCTGAGCCTTCAGGGTCCATGTGACCTGGCCATTTAGCCCATGGTGTGCAAAATAGTGCCGCTCAGAAGTAAAACAACCCAACCTTCATGAGTTTCTTACTCTGGTTCTCTGTAGCAGAACTTCCTCAGTCTCAAAATGACTGAGGGAATCTGAGTGCATTTGCACTCTGCATCGTGTTACCTGTGGAAGCTACCACCAGTTTCTTTTGTTGCTGCAGGGAGCTTTCTATGAAATAGAAAGTTATGTTGTGCTGGGGAAACTGCCCCTGACTGACATGCAGCCTTTTACTGTCAAGTTCATGCTGCAATGTTTGTGCAATCCCTGAATTGCTGATATTTTATTTAGCTTATCAATTTTGCCACAAAACTCAAACAGTAACCTCTTGTGGTTACTTCATTGTGCCCGTCTAATGTTACAGCTAACCATATCCTATCAAAATCCTCTTCATTTTTACTTGCCCCCATAGTATGCTCTGCCATATACTTGCAACTTTTGACCTCATTGCTGAAATTGATTCTCTGATGGTGACATTATTTCTTCTGTGCCCCAGGGCACAGAAGAAAATGTCACCATCAGAGAATTGATTCCCTGACAAAATTGAAGAATTCCCTGACAAAATCTTTGCTCCATGAGATTGCTCCTGCTGTACTTTGGATGCCAAATCAGGTTTCACTTCTCCAGCATAATTCTGGTGACTTAACATCCCTCCCTGTGATTTCTCACTCCTATTCTACTGTAGTATCCTTAAACTGTCTCCTATATCTCCAATGTTCAGTGTGGCCAATACTCACTATCCCAATGTTAAAGTGGTTGCAAAGTCCTGCCGTATTACTTTTTACCATCTGAGCAGATATAATAAGACCTATGGCAGGCCTAACAGGTGATTTGATGATCCTACAGCCTCTTTGATGCAACTAACATTTCGCAAAAGAGTTGAAGAAATCTCTCATGTCCTGCTCTAGGGTTGGCCACCAGTGGCATATATAATTTCCTTCACCATTCCTTGAATACTTTGATCCACTGATCTCCTACTTGCCTCCACTGTCCACTGATCTCTTACTTGTGTCTTCACTGTGTAAATCCCTCTGTGATTCTCCAGTATGACATATTGGCAATGTTCATCCAACCAGCCACCCATGCCTGCACCAGGATTCTATTACTCATCAGGATTCTCTAGAGCCAAATTTAACTTTGTTCCAAACTGCTCTCAGAGTTGATTCACTATGTTGCTGTTGAGAAAAATTCCACCAAAAATCATCATCTTTGCATCCCTCTATTTCTTTTGTCATGGCTGCAACCATTTTAACCTGAACATACTGCTAAACAATGGACAACCGTTCTGCCCTTTTCCCATTCTGGCAGGTGGATACTTGCCAGAACAAACCAATCTTATAACAATCCTAAAAAATAAAATTGTAAACAACTGCCACTGATCTGATTAATGCCCACAGAAGGGTTCAAGTGGTTTAATGATTAGCACTGAGCCTTGTGACATTGACCATTCCTCATTAAGTTGTAAAAGAAGTAAAACAAAAGGCCTCTAGAGTCCAGATCAATGCTAAACTGATCACAGGCTTGATGTCGCAAGGCTCAGTGCTAATCATTAAACAACTTGAACCCTTCTGTGGGCATTAATCTGATCAGTGGTAGTTGTTTACAATTTTATTTTTTAGGCTTGTTATAAGATTGGTTTGTTCTGGCAGGTGGGTAAAAAAGGGCAGGGCAAAATCCATTGTTTAGCAGTATGTTCAGGTTAAAATGGTTGTCTCCGATATTTTGTTCTGGGTTTTCTTAAATTGCGGAACAGTAATTCCTGTTTAGCAGCATGTGCTTGTTAGAATAGACATCTCTGATGAGATCATTGATTTTTTTGCTTTTTTTTTTAAATTATGGAATGAGCGTTTGCTTGTCAGTGAAAATAGGCTGTTGAAACAAGTAGAATTGATCTGGCATCCTTTCTTCCTCTTTCACCGAAGAGGCAAAGTCATACTGTATTGCTGCTTCTTTGCATCATCAACAAGGGAATAGTGCACAGCTCTTCAATGTATACTTAGTTAATTAACATTTGCATTACAAATAAATAAATGGAACTGGCAAAGAGAGCAAGTTTTTTTAACAATGAACAGTTGAATTGATTTATTAAAGTTTAAATTTTTTCTTTAATTCTAAATAAAAGATCAAGGCATTTTTTTTTGCATAACTGCTTAAGAATTGTCTCAAAGGCAATATTAATTTTATTTCCATTTTTTAGGTTTGTTGGATATTCCCGTACACAGGTCTAAAGTGCAGTCCTTACATGTATTATTTACACTCTATTCAGAGTTTAAAAATTCTCAGGTAATTTTTATGGCTACTAAAAACTTTTTATTTAATTATATTGGATATTTGTTTTAAAAATTTAAATTGTTATCATACAAAGTGAACAGAAAGAAGAATTAATATAATGTAAAAGCTGTGTTTTTTTGTTGTTGTTGTTAGGAGCAGTGAAGATTATTTTATTAGCTTATTATGAGTAGAAAGATTTTTCAGGTTCTTCAGTTTAACTTTAATTATTTTATAGAACATATCCTCAATCTTGTCTTCTGATGAAAGGCTTAAATCAGTAATATCAGAAATGAAGGGTTTTAATGGTGTCTGTGTGAAAACTATCAGCTTTAGTCTTACAAGTACAAGACAGGACTTCAGATATGTTTTTAAACAGCTAGAAATATCTCTGACTGTAAAGAAATAAAATTTGAATGAAAACCAGATTTTGTTTACTATATTTATTATTGCTTGTACTCCAGGTGGAAACTAAACATTGATTCACAATCACAGCATAGTCAATCAAAAATCAATAATATTTCTTAGTCTGACAATATAAAACAGCTTAAGTATTCAAAATCACTATAAGCTGATTGCAAAACCAAAGCTATTCAAAGAGCTGGAACACCTTCTGGGTTTTAAAAAAATCCTTGTAGTCTTATGTTTTGTTGATGTAGAAGACTTAAAATGCTGCAAGATGATATTTAAATTGGCCCGTGTAGTGATTACGGTCCTCAGCCGATAGATGGCATTGCTCAAGTGGCGTGTGACGTCGAAGTGTAAAGTATGATGTTGATTTGTAAAGTATGACGTAAAAACGTAACTGTTGGTTATTGGTGGCCTATGGCTCTTTGATTTGTTTCTTTTGGGTAGGTAATATAGAATCACGTGTTATGTGTGTGATTTGACGAGAGTGTGAAGTTACGTTTGGTTTTTTTCGCCATTTTCGCTTGATGACTTCTTTGGATAACATACCTATATGGTAAGAGGTAAGTTCGTGTGTATTATATATTTAATATATGGGGGGGGGGGGGGGTTCAGTGATAGGTAGGATAGGAATAATTAATATGTTCTAGCTTTTTTTTAAAAAATTGGTTTGGATATGGTTTGTAATTAGTTATTAAAGATATTTAGGGGCCCATGTAGTGGGGGAGTATGCAAGTTTTTGCGTGTGGGATTGAAAATGGCGATAGTAAAGAACACATGTATTTTGTTAGAATAGTTTGGGGGTGAATTGAATGTTTTTTTAGTAGTTACGTGTAGTATGGTAATTATTAATGTATTATAGTGATTTATTAATTTTGTTGTATATTTAGGAGTCTTTTAAAAATAGTTATATGATTTATCGTTAACATGTGGAAGCGTCTGGCGACTTTTTTGATGTAGTAATTCTGGGTATTGTAGAATTGTCAGTGTGTGAAAAAACGGCAGTTTTTTGATGGAGTCGGGAAAGAATGAAAAATTTAGAGGTGGGGTGAGAGTGGCGGAGTCGGTAGCACGCCAGGCTTGTATTCTGTAGTTCCAAAGTTCAAGTCCGAGCTATGTCAGCGTTTAGATTTGTATCGGCAAATTTTCGAACTCGGTTCATAGTTAGTAGGGGACACCGATGGGCTTGGAAAGGCCGCCGTCCGTCGGTTAGGATATTAAGACGTGGTCCTGTGTATGGGAGAGTTACTGTGTACGCTAAAGAACACGCTGGATGGCCTTGACAGGAAGTTTCTGTCTGCCAACAGCTGTTCTAGTGGGTTCCGTACCTTCTGTGAGCCTTCGGGGTTCATGTGATCTCGACATTTAGCCCATGGTGTGGGAAAAACATGGAGGCTCAGAGGTAAAATGACAATGTAATTTAGGGAAGGGTTATTTGAGCGGTAAGACGTTTTTTTTGTCAGATTTTGTTTTGGGGCTTTTTTTTTATAATTCGGTCGGGGGTGTACTGTTTCCGATTTTCACGTTTTTTGGTTTGTGTTGTCTTGGAGGACATTATTTAGTTTTGGGGCTTTTTTTATAATTCGGTCGGTGGTGCACTGTTTCCGATTTTCATGGTTTTCCGTTGTGTGTTGACTTGGAGGACATTATTTAGTTTTGGGGCTTTTTTATAATTCGGTCGGTGGTGTACTGTTTCCGATTTTCATGGTTTTCCGTTGTGTGTTGACTTGGAGGACATTATTTAGTTTTGGGGCTTTTTTATAATCAGTCGCCGGTGCACTGTTTCCGATTTTCATGGTTTTCCGTTGTGTGTTGCCTTGGAGGACATTATTTAGTTTTGGGGCTTTTTTATAATTCGGTCGGCGGTGCACTGTTTCCGATTTTCATGTTTTTTGGTTTGTGTTGTCTTGGAGGACATTATTTAGTTTTGGGGCTTTTTTATAATGCGGTCGGCGGTGCACTGTTTCCGATTTTCATGTTTTTTGGTTTGTGTTGTCTTGGAGGACATTATTTAGTTTTGGGGCTTTTTTATAATCCGGTCGGCGGTGTATTGTGTTTTGAAAAGAGGGGAGGGGTAATGGTGGAAGTGGTTTACTGTATGTAGGAAGGCAATCGTTTCATTTTTTGTTGGATTTGGCACTTTTATGAGCTTTCATTCTGTAATTGACGGTTACGAGGTTTTTTTTGCGGTAATTTAATTTTTTTTACGTTTGTTTGTGTTTGTTATTATGGTTACGGTGCGTAGGTCAGGTTTGTTTAGGTGTTATCATCAAGACCTTGTAAAGTTGACCACTCCTCAGTAGGAGTGGTCAACTTTACAAGAAAGTGATCACAGAAGTCCAGTAGATCAATCTGATCTGGCAGCCCTCCTCTTCAATTCCTCTTCAGATAAGAGAATATCTCTCTGAAAGTTACTAACAGCCTGCACCATGTGAAAGCAGGGTTGGACTTCAGTAGCTATACTTGTCCAGTTCTGTGTGTAATCACAGAGCAATAATTTATGGTTCTTCCAGTAATGCCTAGCTCTTATTTACAGGCCACACATAATCCAGGAAATCATACTTTTGCGCATTATTGAGGTGGGGGGGGGGGGGCTCAGTTGGTAGCATGCCAGGCTCGTAATCTGTAGTTCCCAGGTTTGAGTCTCAGCTGGGTCAGCGTTGAGATTTATCTCCACAAAAATCCCCGCCCTGCCCATGGTCAGTAGAGGACACTGATAGGCTTGGAAAGGCTGCTGTCCGTCGGATGGGATGTTAAGCTGTGGCCCCGTGTGTGGGAGAACCATACCATGTGCACGTGAAAGAACATGATGGATGACCTTGACAGGAGGCTACCATCTGTCTTCCAATAGCTGCATCAGTGGGTCCCCTCCCCCAACCTTCTCTGAGCCTTAGGGGTCCATGTGACCTGGCCATTTAGCCCATTGCCAGGGGTAAAAAAGCCCAGTACCACTCAGAGGTAAAACAACCCAACTCAGCCATATCTAGACAGGGCTACACATATCCTGAAGTTGAAAATATTTATCAGCATTTGTGTATTAACTGCTTAACCTTCTCGTGTTCAGGTCACATATATACTTTGAGAGAATCCAAAATGAGAGGTTGACGGCATCTGTATCCTTAAAATTAAAATCTTTAATCCTTTATGATACTGTTAAATGTTTTTAAGCACTTCAACAAATGTTCTATGCTGTCAAGTATCAAAAGTTATTAAGGAGAGATTTACATACCACACTGCAGAGGATGGGTAGTAAGAGGAACCTCTCGGATGCTTGCGAGTGATAAGTGTAATGCATATAAAGCAGTTAGCTTAAGCTGCTCACTTTCCACCTGATGATGCTCCCAAAGTAAGGGTGTAAAATGCATTGTGGCACTCAAAGGTTTTTAAAGCACTCTATGCTACCAATTATTATTTAAAATTTATATATTATTGGAAATAACCAATAATATATAAATATTATTGGTTATTTCCTTCAGTACAGTAAATAAATTAATAAGGTAAATCAGCATTCCTCATCATTTTCTCAAACTCTACTGAGGCGTCACTTGCCGGCAAGAATGTTAAAGATTTAACTTGTCACTCACAAGCATCCCGGAATGTACTCTTACTAACCCATCTTACTAACCCATCTTCTAGATACGTAAATCTCTCCTTAATAATTTTTGATACTTGATGGCATAGAACATTTGTTGAAGTGCTTAAAAACGTTTAACAGTGTCATAGAGGATTAAAGATTTCAATTTAATTTTATTACTGCACTGTGAACCTCTACTGTAATTTTTGTTATCTGTATCCTTATTTAGTATAACAAAATAATGCAATTTAAAAAAAAAATAAAAATTGCAGTTTGAAAATTTTCTCTCTATTTATAAATAAAAATGTATAATTCTAGCTTGAAACATTATATTGCTTTTTCCATTTGCATATTTTATTAAACTGCAATATAAATTGTTAAACTATCTGATTGCCATTTCTTAGAAATGTTAAATGGTATTGCTGTTTTATTGTTAATGTTACTCTTTGATGAAGCAATCCCCTGATTTAAGCTCACAAGTTTGATTTGAACTATTATCAACAACAAATTTTTCCTTAAAGTTTCGAGAATCTAACTAGTATATTTATTTACAAGAGTTGTATTGGTGGTACAGGTTAGGAGGCTTTTTGTTGTGATTGTACTTTCTTAAGGTATTATTTATAAATTTATAAATGCAACTTGCTTGTTTGCTAATTGGCGGGACCTTTAATAAATCTTATTCTAAAGCTTATGGCTCTGAGCTTGATTATGGATCCTGAATTTGCTGCACTGATGGGCTTTTGTGGAGGGAGAATTTTCTGCTGTGTTTTCTGTTTCTTTGTGGGTTGACAGCCCCAAGTGAATAGATTCACAGGATATGTTTTATCAGCTGATGGATAATCCTGAGCAGTGCTGTCTTAACAGAATTGTAGGCCCCTGGGCAAAGCAATGCACTGGAGCCCCTACTCACCTACCTATGGGAATAAAAATGTAAATGGTAAATAAATTTAAGCCTAGAATCGTGGGGCCTATGGGAAACTGCTCAGTATGCCCAAGCCTTAAGACTGTCCAGATCCTGAGCAGAGGTCATCGCAGGCACCTGAACTATTGCTTCTACTGGCATTGTCAAATTCTACATTGGAGGAAGTCTTCCAGTGTAGATGGCTTCAGACTTTAGTGGTGGGGAAACGGGTCTTTGCCCAATGCCTGCTATTAGGGGGCTGTTTGATATGGTTGACACTCCCTCTCTCAATAAACATAGTTTCTTTAAACATCCCACTAACCATTTTTTCTCCTAGGTAGTTGGAATGTGAGGACTCTGCACAGAGCTTTTTCTCTTGATGTCCACACACAAGAATTCCACCATTATAATTTAGATATTCTCGTCTTGCAAGAGACCAGATGGACTGATAAAGGTCAGATTCTTAAAAATAATCTTAAATTTCTCTTTTCAGGGAGGGAAGACAATAAACATCACCAAGGTGTGGGTCTGCTTCTCAGCAGACATGCTACTGATGCTCTTCTAGAATATGAGTGCATTAATGAAAGGCTTCTTACAGCAAAATTTCAGACAAGCGTTAAAGATGATGTTATCTGAGGATGCTGATGAGGATGAGAAGGATATGTTTTATGGACAACTTCAGGATATTTTGAATTCTGTCAAGAAAGGAGATATTACCCTTGTTCTTGGTGACTTCAATGTCAAAGTTGGTACTAACCTTTTGGAAGGGGTGATAGGTCATTTTGGTATTGGTAGCTGCAATGGCAATAGGCAACATCTCCTACAGGTAAGTAAACTTAATAGTTTGAGAATAAATAACACTTATTACAAACACCGCGACGTACATAAGTACACATGGGTGTTACCATATAGGCTGCATAAGAATATGATAGATTATATATTAATTAACAGCAAATGGGCTAGTTCTGTTAGGAATACCAGGTCATATAGGGGAGCTGAAATTGGATCTGACCAGTATCTTGTTAAAAGTGTCTTGCAACTTAAACTTAAAAAGTGTTGTGCTAGGGTTAAAAAATTTGCTTTTAATGCTGAAGCTCTGAAAGACCCAGTTATAGCCAAAGTTTACCATGATAGGTTACTTAGTCATTATGACAATCATGGTATGCTTACTACTGAAGTTGAGGAAGAATGGGATCATTTTAAACAGGCTTTTTTGGACACTAACAGTATTCTTTAGGGAAAAAGGAGCAGAAGAGACAGAATTATCTGAGTGATAAGGCACTTGAGCTTATTTCGGAAAGAAAGAACTGCAGGAATGTTCTTAATCAATACCCTACTAGTCCTAATAGAAAGCATTACAGAGAACTTAATAAACGTGTAAAAGATCAGTTAGCTGCTGATAAGAATCTTTGGCTTGATGGTTTGGCTGATAAAGCCGAGGAAGTAGTTAGACAGCACAACAGCAGAGAGCTGTACCAGATAATTAATGTTTTGTGTGGTAGAAAACGGACAAATATACAGGGATTGAAGGATAAACAAGGTAATGTTATAGAAGGGGAGGATTCTGTCGTGGCTAGGTGGGCTGAGCATTTCAGTGATATTCTAAACAATGCGGTTAGTTCTATTCCCATTGTTTGCAATGATGATAGATGCATTGGTGGCTTTAATGTTGGCCCTATAACACAATCTGAAGTTATTTTGGCTGTTTCTAAACTTAAACTTCATAAATCCCCAGGGGTAGATGAAATTACTACAGAAATGCTTAAAGCTGGGAATGTTTCAGTTACCACTTGGATGACTGAAATTCTGAATATCTTTTATGATAAAGGCATGGTTCCTAAGGATTTTACCAGAGCTATTGTTATCCCTATTTTCAAAAAAGGTGATCGCAGTTCTTGTGATAACTATAGGGGTATCAGCCTACTCTCTGTTCCAGGTAAAGTTCTTTCCATGATTGTGCTTAATAGAATTAAGAATCTGGTTGACAGTCATTTGTGTGATGAGCAATGTGGATTCAGAAATGGTAGGGGATGTGTGGACAGATATTTTCACTCAGTCAGATTCTTGAGAAATGTTTAGAGTTTCAGAAACCTTTGGTTTCTAGCTTTGTTGATTTCAAAAAGGCTTTTGATTCTGTTGATCATCATAATTTGTGGTTGATTGTGAGATCTATGGCCTACAGACAAGTTAGTTAACATAATGAAAGCTCTCTATTATAACACTGAGTAGTGTGTGAGAGTTGGTAAGGCTTGTAGCAATTGGTGTAGCACTGCTTCAGGTGTTCAACAAGAGTGCATTTGTCCCCTTTTCTCTTTAGTTTGGTTATTAATTGTGTTATGCGAAATTCTTTGCAAGGGAAAGATTTTGGCTTTAAATGGTCTAGAGATTTCAAATTTTCTGATTTAGGTTATGCAGATATGATTTGTCCTTGTTGGCTAACGATGTTGATGAGATGAATTCTTTCATTAGGGCTGTTGATGAGACTGGTAATAGAGGTGGTTTGTGATAAACTGAGATAAAACTAAAGTGATGAAAATTGGTCAGATAGATGGTGCTTCAGTCGCTCTGAATATTTGTGCCCTTGAGCAAGTGTCTCAGTTTAATTATCTTGGAAGTTATGTAATAGATACTTGTGATGTTCGGCATGTGATTAACAGGCGAATAGGGATTGCCTCTTGGACTTTTAGGATTCTATGGAGTTGTGGAGAAATAGGCGTATATACCTAAATACTAAAATTAGAGTTTATAATAATTTGGTTCTTTCTAGGGTTAGTTATGGTAGTGAAACTTGGGACGCTTTGTAAACAAGATAACAGGAAAGTAATGAAGAGGTTAGGTAAAGGAGTCGGCAACCTCCGCTGAGCAGTATATTGTGCAGAGAGAGAGAGAGAGTCCGTTGGTTTGGCCATGTTGCCTGTATGGATAATTATAGATTAGCGAATAGGTTTATGAACAGTGTGCCTAAAGGCCTCAGAAAGTGGGAAGACATAGGATGCGGTGGGCAGACAATAAACAGGACCTTTTTAGAATTGGTGTGCAGTTGAGAGATGCAGCAGATATAGCTCAGGACAGATATGCCTGGTGAACTAAATTGCATGGTCTGGTTGGACCTCCGTAGCCCATAGTTGCTTAAGGATGATGTTTATGCCAGATATTGTTGAGAATCTACAAGAGGTAGATAAGGAATTGTATTGTGATGAATTAACTGATGTGAATGTTTGGTTTCAAGAGTCGGGTGATAAAATGTTAAAATTGATGTATTTAAATATTAGATCGCTAAAAAAATATTGGGATAATTTACTAGTTCATATTGAACTTCTTGAATTAAAGTTGGATTTGATTATTTTGGTTGAAACTATGGTAACTGAACAGGAATCAGCTACCTTTAATGTTGAAGGGTATAACAAGCTTATTTTAACTGCAAAAGAAAATAAACAACGTGGGATCTTATTTTTTATCTAAACAAAATTTAGTACAACTGGATGAAACTATTGGAGAATCAACAGAAGCAATAATTACTAAATTATTAATTAATAATATTGAAATTAATATCATCGCAATATATAGATCTCCTAGTAAAAATATTAACTGCTTCCTAAAAGAAATTTCTGAGTATTTATTAAAAAGGGCAGGAATTAAAAATTTAATTATTGTTGGTGATATTAATATTGATGTGGCAAATATTAATAAATATGGTTGTGATATGTATTTAAATACTTTGATTGAATTTGGTTTAGAACAAATCGTTAAGGGTTTACTAGAGAAGGACGAAACATTAACTAAATTTACAAGGACATTAATTGATCATGTTTTGGTTAAAACAAGTAGTTTTAATGTTAAAAGTAAAACATATAGAAATAAATTTGCAGACCATTATGGTATCTTAATTAAGATTTTCAAAAAGAATATTAGCTCTAATGATGATACATTTTTGAAAGAGGATTCAAACCTAGGTTTTAAAAATTTTTATAATGATAGTCTTATTATTCAAAAATTGCAAATGACACAATGGAATGATATAGTCGATGAACACATGAGTACAGAATTAGTATATCAGAAAATATTAAGTAAAATTGATGAAATTCGTGAAAATTCTTGTTGTAGTAAACAAATTAATAATTGTAAAACTAAGAGAATACGGAAAGAAAGGATTACAGATGACATTATTTTAGCAATTAAAAAGAGATAAATTATGGAAAAGATATAAAGATAATGTTAATAATAAACAAAATTATGATATATAAAATGGAAAGAAATAGGGTAAACATCATTATAAGGAACCAAAAATGCTAGAATGTGGGAATTAATGATATTATTGATGATGATAAAATGATGTCAATCAGTGAAAATGTTGAAAGACACTTGATTAGAGATAACAAAACTATTTAGAATTTCTTTTGGAGTGTTAAGTTTTTTTGTATCAATTATTAGTGAGATGCAAACAGAATTTGCGACGATGAATACTAGGTCAGATAAGGTTTACGAATTATGTTACATAAATAAGAATTCTATGCATTTTCCACTAGCTAGTAACTTCGATGTTGCCAATATTATAGATCACTTAAAATATAACACATCTCCTGGATTTGACAATATTAAACCAAAATACATAAAGGAAAGTAAATGCAATTTTGTTCATTTAATAACAATTCTTATAAATAAAATTTTTGAAAATTCGCAAATCCCAATAGCTTTGAAAATTGGAATTATTCGTCCGGTATATAAAAGTGGATCAAAAAAGAATTTTAATAATTATAAACCAATCACTCTATTAACAATTTTTGATAAGATAATGGAAAAATACGTTGGAGATCGCTTGCAAAATTTTTTGAATAAAATTTTCTAAGTCGGCAATTTGGGTTCCGTAAAGGTATAGGAACGCAAAGTCTTTTGGAAGATCTTATTAATAATATAAATATTAATTTAAATATAGGAAAAAAATGCGTTGCTTTATTTATATTGTGTAAGAGGGAATATATTTGAATGGTTTAAAAGCTACTTATTACATAGAGAAATAGTTATGAAAATAAATGATAATTTTAGTGATAAATTTCATATCAATTTTGGAGTTCCACAAGGATCTATTCTCGGCCCTATGCTATTCCAAATATACGTAAATGATTTGACTAATATTAATTTCGATAGTAAATTATATATGTATGCTGGTGATACAGTGCTAATCAACTTCCACTCTGATTTAGAATACGCTATTTGCAATCTACAAAATGATTTTAATAAAGCAGTTAAATGGTTTGCTCTTAACAAACCGAGTGTAAACGAGAAAAAAACTAAATTTATGTGTATTGGTTCTCAAAACCTACACATAATAGAAGAATTACTAAGCATCGAATAAGTTGTACTATGCTGGATGGTTTATCACCTGGTATATGCAATTGTCCTAAAATAGAAGAAGTAAACGAAATAATTTACCTAGGCTTGAAAATGGATTCGAAAATGAAATGGAATAAACATATTGATTGGATGTGTTCAAGACTACGATTTGTAGCATTTCAAATTAGGAAACTTGTTTGTTGATACACAGATAACTATTTTAGTATATAAAGCACTTTTTGAATCTATAATTAGATATGGGATAACAGTTCATGGGACAGCCTATAAGACAGAATTAAATAAAATTAAAGGAATACAATTTAGTCTGCTAAAAGGATTGTGTAGTTCAGAAGTTAAATATTCTCGTAGAACGAAAGATGATATATTCAGTTTGTTCAAAATTTTACCTATTGAAAATTTATGTGTTTGTTTCTGTTATCAATAACTTCTTTGATGATACCTATAAACAAAATATTTGCCACAATAAGTTTACTAGAAAAAAGGTTATGGGTTTTTTGAAACAACCAAAATTTTCTAATAATTACGGACGAAATTCCGAAGAATATCAAATTCCCTACCTATTTAATTTGCTTCCTAGAGAAATAGTTAACTTAAAAAAAAATTGTGATGTTAAAGAAAAATTATTTCAGTGTTGATGAAAAAGTGATGTTTTTATTTGGAAACTTGCATCATTTTGTCGGTTTCTTTTTCATTTATTCTTTTTTTTTCTCTCCTTCATTTTATGTACTACTGATGTAATCTAGATCATATCTGTAAAACCATATATCTACATTCCCGCTGATAAGCTTCGGCTTAGTGGGATTTTTTTGTAAAATAATTGTAGATAATACTTATTGAAAATAAATTTGAATTTGAATTATGATGAAAGCTGTTTCTCATAATATAGACACTCATTATGTTAACGGTCCACCGTTACAACTGAGAACTCATGTGTACTTAATCATAATGACGCCCTTTGGGGCTAGCCTCTTGGTGTTGTGAATTAACTCATCATCACCTCTCAGCAGTGCTTACCGACTTCCTTCGGGGTCCCAAAGTCGATTCCAACAGTGAAAGCCTCATCTGGGCATGATGCATTCCGGAGATTTGAAAGAATTTATAAAGGGGATTTAAGTTTATTTGACAGATTTAAGGAAGATGTCATATTTGTTTCTTCAGCCATTGTAAGGATTTAAGGCGAGATTGTCACCAATTATAATGGACTTTTAATGCACTTTCAACGGTAATGCTCGCAAAAATTCATTATTCAACCTACGTGGTCTGGACAAGAATTCTTCAACAAACTGTCATGCCAAGTGTCAGGACTAATAACAAAACTTTTAAAAGCAATGCACATCTTTAATGGGGAGGCCATCATTAAATATCATCTGTTTCGTTCTGAGAATCCTCTCATTCCAAGTAGCTACGGAAAGAAAATGTTAGTAGTTTTTTTGAAACAGTTTATTGTGAGAGGTAAGGCCAAAATATCAGATAGCTTTATAATTTCAGGTGGAGGGGGGGGGGGGGCAAAAACCCATAACCCCACCCGTAAAGGCACAAGACACCAATGTTGGTAAGAACTTTAGACACTACCAGTATAAAGAGGACCTTTTCAAGAACCAAAAATTAAAAACACCTTCCTAAGGCACATTACTCCATTTTAGTATTGATGATGCTTCTAGAAGCAAGGGTTTAGGTATTGTGATGGGTGCTGATTAGGTTTTGCCACAATCTGATTTAAGATGCATCTGTTTGTGTAAGGTTTGGCAACCCCTAAGCAAATAGAAAACAGCAGTAGTTTTTTGCACAATGAGGCTCACCGGTGCAGCAAATTCAGACCCATAATCATATTCCAAGTCATTAACACCACTGAGCTGGCCCATCTTCACTGCAGATTTCATGCTATCAGCCTCACTTTGGACGACATGGCAGCTAAGTATATTCGTCAGTGTGTGCTTTACACTGATTCACTTGGCTCGCTATAGGCTTTGATCTCAATGAGGCCTCACCATGTTCTGCTCAAGATCTTCTGGTAGCTCCATTGTTTGGCAGCCGCAACCACGATCCTCTTTTGTTGGGTGTCCTGTCACATAGGGATCAGGGGCAATGGCATGGCAGATGCACCTCTCTGATTCTCCACTATTTCCAGCAGTGTTTTCCCAACGAGCTCTGGGCACAATGACAATGAACTTGATCAGAGCAGATTGGTAACAAACTGAGATGAAGCCTGTTGTCAAACCATGGCAGTCTTCTTTTCACCGAAATTCCAAGAAGAAGTTATACTTGCTTGGCTACACTTGGGTCATTCATTTCTAATGGAATTTTTCTTTTACAGGCAGACGACGAACCTAAGTGTTAGTTAAACATATTTTAATTGAATGTCAATGTTTTAACTTTGAGCATTGCATCTATTTTAACTTCCACGATTTTAAGCCCTTCCTGGTCTTTACATAGATTTTTAGGGTTGGGTTGTTTTACCTCTGAGCGGCACTTTTTTGCACACCATGGGCTAAATGGCCAGGTCACATGGACCCCAAAGGCTCAGAGAAGGTTGGGGGAGGGGTTTGGATTGGATTGGATTACCTCTGAGCGGCACTTTTTTGCACACAATGGGCTAAATGGCCAGGCCACAAGGACCCCGAAGGCTCAGAGAAGGTTGGGAGAGGGGACCCACTGGAACAGCTGTTGGGAGACAGATGGTAGCCTCCCGTCAAGGCCATCCAGCGTGTTCTTTAACGTGCACAGGGTATGGCTCTCCCGCACACGGGGCCACGGCTTAACGTCCCATCCGACGGACGGCGTCCTTTCCAAGCCCATCGGTATTCCCTACTGACCGTGGGCAAGGCGGGGAATTTTGCGGAGATAAATCTCAACGCTGACCCAGCTGGGACTCGAACCTGGGAACTACAGATTACGAGCCTGGCGCGCTACCGACTGAGCCACCCCCGCCCCATAGATTTTTAGACCTACCTTGTCTTCTGATAGGTTAGCCTACCTGACTACTACTACCAGTGGGGCATGTCTTCGTGTAAGTGTTTGTATGATGTATGAGAAATCGGGGCAAACCTAATATAGCTTCTAGGTTACCTTCCATCCTTTGTGTCAGGAAGTAGCTTCTTTTTAAAAAAATTATGTCTGAGCCTCTTACACTCATTCATCTTTTATCTGATAAACCATCTTTGACTTTTTACGTTTAACAGGGTATGTTAAATGCTTATGAATTTTTTTCCTTTGACTTGTATTATACCCTTTTTTTGCTCTTAACGTGGGTTCTTCACCCCATTGTTTATTTTTGTATTTTACAGGTCTTTCTTTTTTCGTGGGCCTTTTATGACTGATTTTTGCATTTTGCTTTTAGCTTTGGTTATGGATTTATGTGATTTCCATTCCTTAATTTTTTTTCTGATTGATTTGTTTGGCACAATATGGCCTAGAGCTGCCCTTGCCCCATTAAACCCCAAATATCCGACCTGCGTAATCCAGACACCTCCAACCAGTGGTTGTTCGCAGACGAACAAGCTTTACTTGTCTCCAAACGTTGCAGTTTCAAGATAATGGTCATGCAGTGTGCCTGGTGATCTACTTTGAGCTCATTCTGGATGGCTGTGCTGTCAACGATGAACTGTGTTCCGAGTGGCTGAATCGGATGTACGAAAAACTGAAGCAGTGGTAGCCTGCTAATGGCAACTGAAAGCAGGTGCTCCTTCAAAAGGATGCCACGCAACATACTTCCATTTCTACCCAGGCAAAGCTTCACAAACTTGATGGAATTGAGCTCCTGCCACACCCAGCATACTACGCCGACTGATGATGCATTTTATCTGTGGTAGGCACTTCATTCAATCAGACAAAGTCGAATGCAGGTGTCAAGATTCTTTGCCTTTAAACCAAAGACACAGTACTATGCCACGATTTTGAACACCTTGCAGAAAGATGGATGCAAACTATTGAACACAATATTGCATACTTTGAAATATAAGCATTGATTGCTACAAGGTTCTGAATATGTACATTTTTATATCAGGAACGTAATTTTTGAAGGATATCTTAATAAATAACTGCTGATATGAGTAATGAGGTAAACTGCTGTATTGCATTCTGAAATCTTTAATTTCGATAAGGTAACAGTGTATTTTATTGAATAGTTTTTGAAAGGTACAAAGTGAAATAACTTGCACAGAAGATTTAAATATGGTTTTGTGTGTAATATTGAATGTTTGATTCAGGTAATTGTTTTAGTATCTAAACTTTATTTTTTTCAGCATTTCAAATCACTAGCTATGGATAATCAACTGGATAATACAGTAAAGTCTCAAAGTCAAGATGAGCAAACCGATCATTTGGTACTGAGGAATTAATACATAGTTATCTAACAGTAGAATGCTTGGATTGCTCCAAAGTGCATACATTGATTTGATGCCTTCCTATTCAAGGATAACTGTTTTTGCATTTAAACGTTGTAATTATTATTATAGTCATCTGAGTAGACTTTTGACACTGTATTTAGATGCAGAATTAAAAGAAACTTAAGTTAATTGAAAATATTCTAAATAATGAAGTATACATTTGATATTTGAGAGCATAATGTTATGTAGATAAAAAAGGCATTCCTGTTTTTAAATATTAATTATAATACGAATATGCGCTGAATGCTAGTTGTTTGGATTACAATTTTAGTTTTTATTTTTATGAATGTAAGATTTGTTTGTCAATATCGACTTTGTTGGTTCTAAAATTTTATTATTTATTGAGATTTGTTTTTTTACTAATAAAATATCTAGACGTTTCGAAACGTGTTGATATTCACCCTGAGTTCTAAATCTTTTGACTTTAAAGCCAACGTATTTTCCTAATATCATGATGAGTCTGGGTTCGAAGGCATGTAATGGGATCATCCTCAGATGGTGTCTGGGATTGGAATTGGGGTCTTTAGGTTGTGATATATTCAAGACTTCTGATACTTGTCCAGATCATAGTAACGTGTGCTAAGCTGGCAGATAAGCAAGTCTGATTGCTAAAGATTTTCTTTTAAAATACTAGAACACCCGCCACCTGGCAAACTTTTGACTGAATGGAAACGAATTTCTCCATTAACAGGCTTCTTCGTTAACAGTCCTCTACACTCAAAGCCATTTGAAGCTCTAAATTGCATACGAAACTAGGTTGGATCTGATTTATTAACAAACAAACAGGTGCTACGGAGGTCCTACCAGACTAATTTTCCTCTCCAGATATGTCTGTTATGAGCAATAGCTCAGAACTGACAATTGCTAGAATTGTAAGCCAATTCTAGCAAGTTACTGTTTGACATTGTCTACTCATCGCATCCTAGGTCTCCCTCTTTTCCTGAGGCCTTTAGGCACACTACTCAATACTGTTTGCCAGTATGCAGCTATGCATATGGATAACATGGCCTAACCATTACAGTCTTTACATAAAATGCTGCTCAAAGGAGGTTGATGACGCCTAACCTTATTTGCAAAGTGAAACCACCTAATGCCCAAGATATAGCGTAAGCATCTAGAATCGCATCAGGTTTCTTGCTTACAAAGGGTCCGTGTTTCGCTATCATAACTAACCTTAGAAAGAACCAAACTGTTATACAGCTTAATTTTAGCCTTTAGGTGTATACTCCTATTTCTCCACACTCCATAGATTCGTTCAAGTCCCAGTGGCAATCCCTATTCTATTTATCTCATGCCGCACATCACCAGTATCTGTTACATAGCTCCAAAGATAATTGAGACATTTGCACAATAGAACAGCCATTCAAAGAAACATGCACCATCTGGCTGACCAATTTTCATCACTTTAATTTTTTCTCTCTTTATCACCAAACCTACTCTATTAGCAGTCTCATCAACAATCTTAATGACAGAATTCATCTAATCAACATCATTAGCCAACACGGCCAAATCATCTGCATAATCTAAATCAGAAATTTTGAAATCTCTAGACCTGTGGTTCTCAACCTTTTTTGCTTCATGTACCCCCTGGAAATGTGTATGTAATTGGCGTACCCCTTGTATAGATAGATAAAACTAGTTATAACAATGGGAATAAAACACATATATATATATACTTCCAAAAGACATTCAAAATAGCTTAAGGGCTTATTTTTGAAATGCTCATGTTTTGTTTCAAAGTGTCTCCGTAAAAGAGACGGTTTCATAGAATTTTGTGATAGGACTTCAGAGCAAACAACGCACTGTGGATTTGGTTCTACTAAATTTCCTGTCCATGTAAAACCAATTCTAAATATGATTCATGATATATTTTTTAATTTTTTTGTAACTTGAATGTTTAACGTTCTTTCAGTTACTGCTGAATCCACCTCTTTTACTCATATGGGATGATGACGTTACTTCTTAATTATTCATTTATCCATGTTTCAAGGCACTTCAGAAACACGTTCATTTAACTTCACAGTAAACTGAAGACTGAATATAACTTTAAGCACAGCAAGTGAAATAAATCACAACAAATACATAGAGCAATAAGAAGGCACATTCACTTAGAATGGATGTTTTGACTGGGCGATCAGCTGTTCGGACAGGTTCGGCTCTCAGGAAGGGAGGATTGACAAACGTGTACAGACATGAGCTACAGCGCAGCGCTTCGTCTCTCACAGTTCTCAGAAATTAATCAGTAGCAGTGTGGCCAACTTAGCGACTTTTGAGCTCTCACGGTGTACCCCAAAAAATTTTACCGCGTACCCCAAGTTGAAAACCCCCCTACTCTAGATCATTTAAGGCCAAAATCTTTTCCTTGCAAAGAATTTTGCATAACATAATCAATAACCAAACAAAACAGAAAAGGAGAGAAAATGCACCCTTGTCACTCTAGCAATGCTAAACCAATCGCTGAAAGACGTACCAACTCTCACATACGACTTGGTGTTATTATAGAGAGCTCTCATTACACTAACTTATCAGGTATTCCATATGATCTAACAACCACAAATTATGTCGATCAACAGAGTTAAAAGCCTTTTTGAAATCTATAAAGCTAGCAACTACAAGTTTCTGTAACTCGAAACATTTCTCAAGAATCTGCCTAAGTGAAAATATTTGATCAATATATTCCCTACCACTTCTGAATCCACACTGTTCATCACGCAGTTGTCCATCAAACAAATTCTTAATTCTATTAAGTGTAATCATGCAAAGAACTTTACCTGGAACAGAAAGTAAACTAATTCCATTATAATTATCACAAGAATTGCGATCACATTTTTTAAAATTTGGGATAATAATAGCTCTAGTAAAATCCTTTAAGAACAACGCCTTTATCATTGAACACGTTGAAAATTTTAGTCAGCCATGTGACAACACAAATGCTCTCAGCTCTTAAGTATTTCAGTGGTGGTTTCATCCACCCCTGGGGATTTATGCAAAATATTACGTTATAACCTAGATTTTCTAGGCTTGCAAGAGACCAGATGATCGGGTACTTAAAAATAACTTTAAATTTATCTTTTCAGGAAGGGAGGATGTAAAGCATCCTCAAGGTTGAATTTAGACATAGTCAAAACAACTTCAGAATGTGATATAGGGCCATCATTAAAGCCACTAATGTTTCTATCATTGCAAACAATGGGAGTAGAAATAATCACATTGTTTAGAACATCTGTGAAATGTTCAGTCAACCTAGCCGTCACATAATAATCACCAACCACATTACAGTGTTTATCCCTCGATCCCTGCGTACTTGTCAGTTTCTTCCCACATAAGACATCTGGTACAACCCCCTGCTGTCTAACTGCTTCCTCTGCTTTCTCAGCCAAGCTATCAAGCCAAAGATTCTTATCAGCTGTTAACTGATCCTTTACATGTTTATGAAGCTCGTGGTAATGCCATCTGTTAAGACTTTTAGGGTGTTGATTCATATTAATCCTGCACTTCATTCAGAAACAAATTCCATATCCTTATCACTCAATTTGTTTTTTCTATATCCTTTTACCGAAAGGAGTACTGTTGATTTCAAGAAAAGCCTGCTTAGACTGATCCCATTCTTTCTCAACTTCAGCAATAAGCAAACCACGATTATCATAATGACTAAGTAGCCTATCGTGGTATGTTTTGGCTATATCTGGATCTTTAAGCATTCAGTGTTATAGCTAAATTTCTTAACTTTAGCACATTTCTTGAGCTTCAGTTGCAAGACACTTTTGATCAGTATAATCTATCGTATTTCTGTGCAACCCGTCAGTATTATGTGTATTTATAAATGTCCCGGTATTTGTAGTATGTGTTAGTTGTTCTCAAATACTTACCTGTAGGAGACATTCCCCATTGCCAGCGGAACTACCAATGCCAAAGGGCCCTAAAACTCATTTCCAAAAGTCAGAGTCGGTACCAACTTTAACATTGAAGTCACCTAGCACAAGAGAAAGATCTCCTTTCTTGACAGAATTCAAAATATCCTGAAGCTGTTTGTAAAACTTATCTTTCCGGTTCTCATCAGAGTCCTCTGTGGGGGCATAACAACATATGACATTCTAGTCTTCAATTTTTGTTTTAAATTTTGCTCTAAGAAATCTTTCATCTTAGAAGAGCCTCACTGGCGTATCTGCTGAGAAGCAAACCTACACCTTGGGGATGCTTTCCATCCTCCCTGAAAAGAGAAATTTAAAGTTGTTTTTAAGTACCTGATCATCTGGTCTTTTGCAAGCCTAGAATATCTAGGTTATAACGTTGTAATTCCTGTGTGAAGACATTTAGATAATAATCTCTATGTAAGAATCCTCATATTCCACGTGCTTGCAGAAAGGAAATGATTAGTAGGATTTTTAAAGAAACCAAGTTTATTGAGAGAGATAGCGCCAATATGGCTAGGACTCTAGATTTTCCTAATCAGTGCTTCCGAGACTGCAGACATGACAGCCTCAGACAAGTGCAAGGTTGTCCAAGAGGGTCAACAATGTAGGATGACTGCTACTTTGCATTAATATTCTGACGTTATAGGCACTGTTAGCCAAGAAACACTTTGGAGTTTTCTGTGGCCATTTGAACAATTTCCAGTCGTACAGTTTACAGAAGGCTTCACTAGAGAGGGTGTTATGCCAAGTGACTGACTATTAGTATTCCTCTCAATCCTTCCCACAGGAGAACCCGGCTAACATGGTGCAGACAATATCATGACTTGACCTCAGACAATGGGTGCATGTTCTCCTCGCTGACGAATTGTTATTCAGTCTTCAGATTGATTCTGAAAGTGTTTTGATCTGGAGAGAGCAAGGAAATCGTTACCACCTATTAATATCAGAGAGTGACACCACTTTAGTGTTGGTGGTTTGAAGGTTCAGTGAAGAGAGTGGCCAGCCTATGCTCCAGACGTGAACCGTATAGAGCATGTATTAGATGTGCTGGGGAGACATGTCGGACATTCGCTAATCCCATTGAGACCTCCATGAGCTCCAGTCTGCTCTCTAGGAAGAGAGAGATGTACTGCCACCAGACATCATTACTAGATGATAAAATTTATCAGAAATCATATCGATGCTTGTGTGCTATTCAGGGTCATCACACCATGTATTATCCGTTATGCTGAAACAGGTCCCTTGGCTATGGCACTTGTATAACCCACGGAAATCATACGATTGGTTTTCTTTATTGCATCTATAACAGTCATCACTCCAAATCTCAAAGCATTTCATTGTGGCAGTTTTTAGAGCTGTCAAAATTTGTACAAAGCATACCTCGATTTACGGATGTAACTTGTTCCTAAAACTGTAACTCGAACAACTTTCCCATTAATTTCAATTTAAAAAGTTATGACTATTTCTTCGGCTCCAGAAACTTAATTTATTCCACATATACGGAAAATATTAAGGAATCGTTCATACAGTATTCGAATTACCATAGTAGTTTATGCTAATTATCAGAAACTGCAAAGATATAGTTTTAAAAACGGTGATCGCAGGGGTCTCAAATCATATAGTGGCCAAATCAGTAACTTGTCAGTATATGGTGGGCCACATTTTAAGCGATAGTAAGCAAAACTTAGGTACTTGCTTTATTATTTAAATGGTACATACTTTTAATACTAAAAGATAAACCTCATTTGTAGTAGCTTTATCTTTGCTGAACGGGATCATATTCTCCATACTCGCGGGGGATCATATCAGTCGAGCCAATTCAGTGAGCGATACTTTACTACCATGATTATGATTACAACGTACTGCTTTGTGGCCCGCACAAATTGTCTTCTAGGTCAGCTTATTTAAAATCCCTGATCCATTTAAGAGTTTTCCTAACTGTACCTAACAACACTTGTACTGTTGTTTACATAACTATGGCTACATTTTTATATGAAAAAGCTCCAAAATGCATAAACAATATAAATGCTTATATATCATTTCGGAATGAAATAGTATTTCTGATTATTTTCCATTAAAACTATATGCCGAAAAGAAAACGAAGAACAGAAATACTCGAGTTTGTAAAACTGGCCGAAAGAAGTCGCCGAAGTCACTCTCATAGGCTCCTATGCTAATCGGTAATTGTCCAACATCAGAATCGGTTATAATTTCTTTTCGTAAACTCCAGTGAATTATAAATGTGGAACAGTTTCATTTCTGAAACATTAAGTTTATTTCACACCGACTATATTACAGATATGAATATTTTCCTTATACCGAAAATTTGCTCTGCTCAAAAACGAGACCTTTACTCTCTGTTATGCAGATTCTCTTCGTTATGGCAAATTTCTTTGTATATTGAAAAAAAAAAAAATTATCGATTTGTGTAGTTCGTTATTGCGAAAATTCTTAAAGCGAATGTTTATAAAACGAGGTCTGGGTGTATTATTCTTAACCTTTGGACGTCAGTGAATAGGCAGACAAACTGGACCAGTGCAAATACAGTCGCTCAAAAAAAATATCCGAACACTATGGTTGATTACAGAATTCAAAAAGAAATCTGGCAACGATATTTTTAGAAATTAGTGATCTGGCAACCTTCGTGTTACACGAACAACCATAGTGTTCGGATACTTTTTTGAGCGACTGTACCTACACCCCCTTCTCTCATTTCATACTCTTCCAATTCTTTTTTAGCATATTCATCAAGAACAAGTATTTTATTAGAAATTCTATTTGAAAGAAATATATTGTTAGTGTCTTCAAATCTAAGTTGACAATGAAGAAATTGTAGCGTCAATTCATCGCGACATCAATTTATCGCAGCATTAGTTCAACGCAGAGAGATGGTTCTACTGACTTTCTATATCTGTGCTGAAATGAACTCTAGAGACAATTTCTTTTATTTTGACTGAGTAACGTAATTTTTGATATATTATTTTGAATTTAAATATTTTTGAGTAGTAAAACATGCGTCATTAGAATATACCTCAGAAATTAATCAAAACGTAAATAGGAAGCACTGTTTCAAACCATTAATAAAATACACATTTTAAAAGATTGCGTCTGTAAATGGTAGCTAGGTAGTCACTGGAAGGAGAACTATGCACCAATCCCCTGTGATGATGCATAGAACCGGCCAGGCCTAGCACCTAATGTCCGACCCCGCCTTCTCGTGGTGCAGACCGTTAGTACCTTTCAAAAGAGATACTCTCTTGTGGAAGTGAACGGAAGGGGAGGGCTGCCAGATTAGTGTGGCCTTCTGATCTGGACAACTATGGCTAAAATAAAAAATAAATAAATACCCCCTCAAGCAGCTGCTTGCCACAGAGGTCTGAGAGGAGCCTGTCAGTTTATATGCCACAGTAGAAGGTCTGAGAGGATGGCAGGACCTCAGCAGAAAAACGACACAAACAGCCATGCCTTACCTGGGGCTCGAACCCACTTTTCTTTTTTTTGCTACCCTGCTGAGGAGTGGTCAATCACACAGGGTCCTGGTGCTGACCATATAAACCCACTGGACTGGACAGATATATGGCTCTGAGCTTGATTATGGATCATGATTTTTCTGCACTGGTGGGCTTCTGTGGAGGGAAAATCTTCCGCTGTGTTTTCTGTTTGTTTGTGGGTTGACAGCCACAAGTGAATAGATTCACAGGATATGTTTATCAGCTGGTGGATAATCTGGAGCAGAGGTCATCGCAGGCACCTGAACTCTTCGCTTCTATTGGCATCGTCAAATTCTGCATTGGAGGAAGTCTTCCAGTGTAGATGGCTTCAGCCTTTAGTAATGGGGGAACGGGTCTTTGCCCCATGTCTGCGATTAGGGGGCTGTTTGATATTGTCGGCATTCCTCTCTCAGTAAACATAGTTTCTTTAAACATCCCACTAACCATTTTCTCTTCATAGGTAGTTGGAATGTGAGACTCTGCACAGAGCTTTTTCTCTTGATGTCCTCACACAAGAATTCCACCATTATAATTTAGATGTTCTCGGCTTGCAAGAGACCAGATGGACTGATAAAGGTCAGATTCTTAAAAATAATCTTAAATTTCTCTGTTCAGGGAGGGACGACAATAAGCATCACCAAGGCGTGGGTCTGCTTCTCAGCAAACAGGCTAGTGATGCTCTTCTAGGATATGAGTGCATTAATGAAAGGTTTCTTACAGCAAAATTTCAGACAAGCGTTAAAGACTTGAATGTTATTTGCTGTTATGCCCCCACTGAGGATGCCGACGAGGATGAGAAGGATAGGTTTTATGAACAACTTCAGGATATTTTGAATTCTGTCAAGAAAGGAGATATTACCCTCGTTCTTGGTGACTTCAATGCCAAAGTTGGTACTGACTCTGACCTTCGGGGAGGAGTAATAGGCCCTTTTGGTATTGGTAGCTGCAATGGCAATGGGCAACGTCTCCTACAGGTAAGTAAACTCAATGGATTCAAAATAACTAACACTTATTACAAACACCGCGACATACATAAGTACACATGGGTTTCACCCGATGGGCTGCATAAGAATATGATTGATTACATATTAATTAACAGCAAATGGGCTAATTCTGTTAGGAATACCAGGGCATATAGGGGAGCTGAAATTGGATCTGACCAGTATCTTGTTAAAAGTGTCTTGCAATTTAAACTTAAAAAGTGTTGTGCTAGGGTTAAAAAATTTGCTTTTAATACTGAAGCTCTGAAAGACCCAGTTATAGCCAAAGCTTACCATGATAGGTTACTTAGTCATTATGACAGTCATGGTATGCTTACTACTGAAGTTGAGGAAGAATGGGATCATTTTAAACAGGCTTTTTTGGACACTAACAGTACTCTTTTAGGAAAAAAGGAGCAGAAGAGACAGAATTATCTGAGTGATAAGGCACTTGAGCTTATTTCGGAAAGAAAGAACTGCAAGAATGTTCTTAATCAATACCCTACTAGTCCTAATAGAAAGCATTACAGAGAACTTAATAAACGTGTAAAAGATCAGTTAGCTGCTGATAAGAATCTTTGGCTTGATGGTTTGGCTGACAAAGCCGAGGAAGCAGTTAGTCAGCACAACAGCAGAGAGCTGTACCAGATAATTAATGTTTTGTGTGGTAGAAAACGGACAGGTATACAGGAATTGAAGGATAAACAAGGTAAGGTTATAGAAGGGGAGGATTCTATCATGGCTAGGAGGGCTGAGCATTTCAGTGATATTCTAAACAGTGCGGTTAGTTCTATTCCCATTGTTTGCAATGATGATAGATGCATTGGTGGCTTTAATGTTGGCCCTATAACACAATCTGAAGTTATTTTGGCTGTTTCTAAACTGAAACTTCATAAATCCCCAGGGGTAGATGAAATTACTACAGAAATGCTTAAAGCTTGGAATGTTTCAGTTACCACTTGGATGACTGAAATTCTGAATATCTTTTATGATAAAGGCATGGTACCTAAAGATTTTACCAGAGCGATTGTTATCCATATTTTCAAAAAAGGTGATCGCAGTTCTTTTGATAACTATAGGGGTATCAGCCTACTCTCTGTTCCAAATAAAGTTCTTTCCATGATTGTGCTTAATAGAATTAAGAATCTATGGAGATTGTGGAGAAATAGACGTATACACCTAAGGACTAAAATTAGACTGTATAATAGTTTGGTTCTTTCTAGGGTTAGTTATGGTAGTGAAACTTGGACACTTTGTAAACAAGATAACAGGAAACCAGATGCTTTTGATTCCAGATGTTTACGCAGTATCTTGGGCATTAGGTGGTTCAACTTTGTAACTAATAATGAGGTTAGGCAAAAGAGTCAGCAACCTCCTTTAAGGAGCATATTGTGCAGAGAGAAACTCCATTGGTTTGGCCATGTTGCCCGTATGAATAATTATAGATTGGCGAATAGGGTTATGAACAGTGTGCCTAAAGGCCTCAGAAAGAAGGGGAGACCTAGGATGCGGTGGGCAGACAATGTCAAACAGGACCTTGTTAGAATTGGTGTGCAGTGGCCAGATGTATTAGATGTTGCTCAGGATAGACTTGCTTGGAGAACTAAATTGCACGGTCTGGTTGGACCTCCGGAGCCCATCGCCAAAGTAGAAGGTCTGTGAGGATGGCGGGAGACCTCAACAGAAAGAACAACAAACATCCTTGGGCTCGAACCCAGGTCCCTTAGATCAGTAGCCAAACGTGCTAACCATTCGGCCACTACTGAACGAATATTATTGTAAATCGCTATTTAAATAGATTTAATTATGATCTTTATTTATCTTCAGTTATATTTTTTCATAAATTCATATTGTAGAAGTTACAGAGCTACGAAGTGAGATCCCCATTCACATAACATCTGTTAGGAGGACAGTTTATGTTGTATTGCTAAGTCTAAAACTCATTTGCCTATTTTATGCCTCTTGCGTAGTGGTTGTTTTACCTGTGAGCGGTATTTTTGTGCACATATTGGCCAGGCACAAGGACCCCAATGGCTCAGAGGAGGTTAGGGGAGGGGACCTGTTGTATAGCTGTTAGGAGACAGATTACTTAATATTGAAGTAATCATTACGCAAATTTTTGAAATGCATATTTTCTGAAATATTTTGAACAATGCTTGTTATATAAGTTTTAATTCATTTCTCTGCTAAATTTTATGACGAATAACTAACCTCTAAAAGTCAAAATTATTTGCTGTCTCTCAAAAGATTTCATTTGAGTACAAATGTAGAGAGTCGAACCATATTTCTGACACTGAGATGAACTGAGGTCGCGATAAATTCACGTGGAACCCATCTGATTCATTTTCAATATCGTCAGCATCATATTGCCCTAAATTGAAATTAAATCACATTTTGTGCATGAATTGTTTTATACACTTAAGGAAGATCATTATAAATCATGTAACTATATTTTTTTATTGCATACTATGCCATTACTTTTAATTTCTTTTTCTACAAAAACCATGGAATTTTAAAGGTCAACATTTTAACTTTAAAAATACCTTTATGCAGAACCGGACAATAGCGAAACCCACACTTAGACCATAAAGAGAGTAGACAGCATGCTCGTGACGTTGCAACGCCCAACATCGAAAGCTGTGGTATCACGTGACTGATGGAAATAAAAAGCTTTGGGAATGGTTTTGCCGTGCTGTGGATTTGCTTGCTCCGCAATTGCATTTCACAGGAGAAGAAAGCAATTTTAACTTAGATCGTTATATCAATTATTTGTGACTTTTGTTGTTAAAAAAAATAAAATTATTAAGACGTTTTGCTTTCCTCGCATCCAACCATTCAACGTTACTTTTAACAAGGCTACGGATTTCAGTAAACATGAAAATATTGACTGCTGAATTATTTTCTCAGGATGGAAGCAATATAATACGATCTCTTAATCATGGGATATTAATCTGTGAGCATTCTAATCAGCTTTTGACAAACATCTAGCATTTATTGTCTTGTATTATTTTTGGGGCAGAATTATTATTTCTGTTAAACAGGGTAAATGTTATTGCACGAGTTCTATCAATGGAGTAAAGTAATACCATATTTATTTCATTAACTTGCGCTATTTTTATTGGAGCATATGCTTACGAATTTTTCTCCTTTCTGCCAATATAAATAAATTAAAAAATAAACAACTAAAGTTCTATATGTGTTCTAAAAGTAGAAAGTAAACCAAACGCATATTGATGGTGCAATCAGTTGCTGAATTCGAATTCCCTTCAAAGGTAGATAGGGAGCTGGCAATCTTGTTGTGCAGGAGGTTCTTATTACTTACGATTTAGTTTTGGGGGTGGGGGGGAGCTATGGTCGGAAACTTCATTTTAGGGAATTAGTGTCGGGGGTCGGAGAAGACTCGAGCAAAGTTTCCCAATTACTAAATTATTCCACCAGACAGGAAAGATGAAATTGATATTCTATGTGGAATAAAAATTTACAGTTGTTTTTAAATCTATTATTATTTAATATCGGTCAGGTACTATGGAGCTAAAATAAAATTATACAAAGACAACTGTGTTGGATTTCAAAGCAGGTAGAGAAGTTGGAGATTTCGTATAAGACGACTGGATTTTTTTGGGGGAGGGGGAACGAAACCCCCTCCATACTGAGTACGTCCCTGTGCACCTCGATATGTTTGAAATTTATTGTTTGCTTTTTTGGAGACTTTCATTTGATGTCTGGATTTTTCAGTCATATAATATGTACAGTCATAAATAATTGGCATGACGATATAAGCGGAGCAAGCAAATCATCAACACAATACTCATAAACAAGGACCACATTTCTCTTCCCCTTTATTTGGTATCCCTTTGAAGGAGCCCACGACATTGAAGACGTTACAAACTTTAATCTGAGATACAATTCTTAAAAATCGACCGCCGCGAAATTTCCGTTCCCCTATTGGAGGAGGGGAGAATATACACAGTCGTATCAGAATAATATGACCACCTACCCATACGTATACTATGGTAGGTGGTCATATGTATTCTGATACGCACTATGGTAGATGATCATATTATTCTGATACGACTGTGTGTGTGGGGTGGGGGGTGGGGTAATGACAGTCGTCATATGAGCTTTCATTTGACACCTACCTCGTAAATGTGGGTCTTTGCGTTAATAATAATAATATCTTTATTAAGCCTTAGTATGGTTATATGCATAGATTACCCCGCTAAGCCTTATGGCTTGTCAGCAGGATTCCTTTCAATCCCACGACAGGTTTATTAAAGAATATGACATGGATAATGGAAAATAAACACATAATTAAAAAGGAAACTAAAACAATAACAACAAAAAAAAAACACGTATTAAAACACAGACATGAAAAATTAAACACATTTATAAAATAAACCTATAAAATTTCGGATTACAGCACATATTGCAGAAAACTATCACCTATGGTACAAGTCATTCGAAAGATGGAGTAACTTTCATCAAATATCCTCTTTTTTAAGGAGGAAGAAAGCAGGGGAGGGTACATTTTTTATGACTGACAACATTCCCCACTTCACCAGGCCAGGATCAAGAAAAAAAAAAATTGAAGGTCTGGAGGTGGGCAAGAAACAAAATTAAAGTAGAAAGATGTAAACAGGGGGCCAAGAGACTGGATTTCCGTTGCAGTATAACGTTTCGCCCTCCATTTTACAGGTCTTTAAAAAATTGCTTGAAAAATCTATGAAATATAAATAAGCTGAATAATTTTTTTGGCTCTTTTACCCTTACTAGCATTCTGGAAGGGTAAAAGTCAGGGCCGGATCTAGGGTGGAGAAAAGGGGTCATGGCCCCCTTTTCTCTACCCTAGATCCGGCCCTGACTAGAACAATTCTTCACATTTTCATATTTTTGGAAGTGTGGGGGTGGGGGAGGATTTATAACCTGTGACGCTCTCCATGTCCTAAGGTCCCATATGAAAGCTTATGACACGGAGAGCGTCACAGGTTATAAATCCTCCAGTGTTTTACAGGGAAAGAAAGCATAGGGAGTTATTTGTTTATAGCCTATGACACTGTCCAAGTCCTTAAATTATGATATCCTATTGCATACTATGTGAATAGGAGATAGATTTCGAAAGCTATAGGTTCCAAAACAAAATATTTAATTAAAAATGTGACCCAAAATACTTTACAGTTCCAGTCAAATCTATGTATTTAAATCTCGCTTTTCAACATGTTGTTGCAATTTAAAATGGGTGAGCACTGAGCGTGAGTTCAAATAAAAATTGGTCAATGAAAATTACAATACAATGCAATTTAGTACAAAAGCATGGATGAAATTACATATAAAGAAACTAAGTCAACCGGCACGAGAATCTATAATAATACAAAGATAAACTATCAGAAGAATCCATTATCTCAATTCTATTCACATCCAATTCAGGAAACAAGACTAAAATCATTCAATGAACAATAAAATTATATTGGTAAATAAATATTCAATCTAACGAGAATATCCTTACCAATTCCTAAGAAAACTAACTAACTATACACTGAATGACTTCCTTCTAAGGTTTTAGTCATCAAGTACTCCAAACTGCGGCTAAGTACAATGGTTTCTCAGAACCAATTCTTTTCAGCCGTTGATCACCACGCACAAGACGACAAATTCATCTTTTCCTTTACCAGCTTATTAACACGATCCACACCACTAAACCAATCAACCTTTGGTGCACTCACCATATAAAATACCTCTTCCCTTTTATGCACCCATCACGTACATACTGAAACTAATTAAGTTTCCTTTCGGATATCCACAACTCCAACATAACAATTCTATCTTTCCTATTTTTCAGTTAGGTTCTTTGTTCCAATTCGTCGGTTACGTAATTCTCACGCAGAAGCATACGCGAGCGTTCATGCCACGTTTATCATATATTCACTGTAGCACGTTCATCTGTCGTAACACTGCCCCCTCCTTAGGTCTTGTTCGTCCCGAACAATTCTGGATTCCGAAACTTCTTCAGTTCTTCGATGAAACGGGGCCAAACGATCCACCTTGCGCTTTGTAGACGGACGTCGACGAATGCGATACACCACGTCGTTAATTACCGTATATGGACCTTCCCAAGGTTTCTGAAGTTTGGGTGAAAGTCTCTTCTTTCTATGTGGATTGTACACAGACTGACAAGATCTCCTTGATTGAAAAGAATTCCATTTGTTTTACTGTCGTATCTCGTTTTGGTTCTCTCGCTTGCTAAGTTGATGTTATGTCTGACGGAGTGATGGAGTTCTTCTAGTCGTTGTTGTAAATCTTGTACGTATTGTGGAGTGGATAAAGGCATTGCTTTAAGCGGACCATATGAAAGGTCACAGGGAAGACGTAACTCTCTTCCAAAGAGCATCATGGAAGGTGTCTGTCCAGTTGTCTCGTGCACTGTTGTTCTATATGCCAGCAAAAGGATTTGTATATGGTGATCCCAGTCACGTTGATAGTCGTCGACAAACATTGGTAGATGTTGTGCAGTTGTCCTATTAAATCGCTCAACCATACCATCTGACTGAGGATGTAAGGGAGTTGTTCTGGTTTTCTGAATGCCTAATAATTGGCAGATGCCTTTAAACACATTGGATTCAAAATTCTGTCCTTGGTCAGAGTGGAGTTACAAAGGTACTCCATACCCACTAATCAAATTATTTACTGTCATCTCTGCAACTGTTGTTGCTTCCTGGTCTTGGATGGGATAGACCTCAGGCCACTTTGTGAAATAATCCATTACCACTAATAAATAGCGATTTCCGTCATCAGTTCTAGGAAACGGACCCATTACATTAATGGCTATTCTTTCAAAAGGGGCACCAACGTTATACGTCTGCAGCTTACCCCGACTCCTAGTCTTAGGGCCTTTCTTTGGCCTTTTTTTGCTTCACATTGCCTACACCATCTTTCAAAGTCTGCCCTACTTTTCAGCCAATGAAATCGTTCCCTGGCTTTCGCTAATGTCTTATTAACACCGAAGTGTCCTCCAGTGGCACTCGAATGTACATCTTTCATCACTAGTTCCACTCGGGAGCGAGGAAGGATTATCTGCCAACGGATCATCCGTCCAGTGGGATTCTCCCATCTTCTGTATAATACACCGTCTTTCATTTCTAAGGAGTCCCACTGTGCCCAGTAACTTTTGGTAGTTGGACTATACCTCGAGATTTGCTCCCAATTAGGTCTTACATAAGATTTTTCAATCAATTCCATTATTGGTTTTATATCTTCATCGTCTAGTTGGGCCTTTCTAATTTCAATGGACTCCAGATGTTAGGAATATCACTGTTTGCTTGTGTCGATGTTATTTGTCTTATGGACATTACCTCTTTAGTTCCAAATTTCAACTCTGCATTATAGCAATGCTTACAGTTGTCATTACATGGACGTCTGGAAAGGGTATCTGCATTCTTATGCATTTGGTATCTGCATTCTTATGCATTTGGTATCTGCATTCTTATGCATTTGGTATCTGCATTCTTATGCATTTGGTATCTGCATTCCTATGCATTTGGTATCTGCATTCTTATGCATTTGATATCTGCATTCTTGTGCATTTGGTATCTGCATTCTTCTGCATTTGGTATCTGCATTCTTATGCATTTGGTATCTGCATTCTTATGCATTTGGTATCTGCATTCTTATGCATTTGGTATCTGCATTCTCATGCATTTGGTATCTGCATTCTCATGCATTTGGTATCTGCATTCTCATGCATTTGGTATCTGCATTCTTATGCATTTGGTATCTGCATTCTTATGCATTTGGTATCTGCATTCTTATGCATTTGGTATCTGCATTCTTATGCATTTGGTATCTGCATTCTTATGCATTTGGTATCTGCATTCTTATGCATTTGGTATCTGCATTCTTATGCATTTGGTATCTGCATTCTTATGCATTTGGTATCTGCATTCTTATGCATTTGGTATCTGCATTCTTATGCATTTGGTATCTGCATTCTTATGCATTTGGTATCTGCATTCCTATGCATTTGGTATCTGCATTCTTATGCATTTGGTATCTGCATTCTTATGCATTTGGTATCTGCATTCTTATGCATTTGGTATCTGCATTCTTATGCATTTGGTATCTGCATTCTTATGCATTTGGTATCGGCATTCTTATGCATTTGGTATCTGCATTCTTATGCATTTGGTATCTGCATTCTTATGCATTTGGTATCTGCATTCTTATGCATTTTACCACTTCGATGTTCGATGGAGAAATTGTATTCTTGTAACCGCTGTATCCACTTAGCGATTTGTCCTTCAGGGTTTTTGAAGTTTAGTAACTTTTCCGTTCGTTGTAACATGGAATGGAGCAGAATTCAGTCACCACTTTAAGTTTAAGTCTATTAAGATATTATTTTGTTTTCGACATTGCATTTTAAATCAAGGTTTTTTTTCCCCGATATCTTGTGCGCATTTCATTTGCCAACAAATTCATTTCATAACGCTCATAATAATTTAGTGCTGGAAATTTTAAAGAAGGATCCGATCCCTTGTAATAAGCAATATGGAGATTACCTCGTGCCATCTGTCACGTGAGAAACGAGGCTCCGATATCGTCACGCTTCGGCTCTCGGCGTTACTGCAGCCGAGCTCAGTCTATTCTCTTTATGGTCTAAGAACCGACACGGCCGTGGTATCCTCCAAGCTGTTTCTGAATGCGATGGGGATGGAGTTTCTGCTGGATCTTCCCAGGTGAGGATGAAGTCTCAGAGAAACGAAATGCTGCATCGAGTCGATGACAAACCATTGATGATGATGCTCAGTTGGGATTTATTGAGAGTGAAGATACGAGAAAAAAGAATGCAACTCTTCCTGAACCCAGTGCACTCGTCTGGAGGAAAATCAAGAAATAAACAAGAAAATGAATCTGTCCTTTTAGAAACGTCCCAGTCAACGAAAAGCAGTTTTCTAATAATGGATAAAACTTCTTCCATCTATTTTGCACTTTTAAAATTTACTGTTTTTTTTTTAAATCGGAACTAATTTTATTGCTGTAGTTAGTGCTAGTTCTTTACCCGGGGCTTTTATGCGCGTTTTTTTAGACATCATTATTGTCTTTTACCATCTTTTTTTGGCGTTGTAACTTTGATTGCTGATGAGTTAAACTTTTTACCTTTCGTCTTGTTCGGCGCCTTCTGGCTTATTTGCCAGTGCACCAATGAAACGAAAACCACCAAACGATATCATGATTTTCTTACACATTTGTCAGTTAAAGAGAGAGAGAGTTGTATGTGTGTGTATACATGCGGGCAGGTAGATATTTGCATATTTTATTACCAAAATGAAAATGATTAAGCAACACTCATTTGGTCCATTATTTCATTATATTTTAATTCATAATTCATTATTCGGTTTGTGTTGCTTTCCCGGCAGCAGAGCGTTTCGATGCCATTTCTTCTATCAGAAAAGCGGAAAAGTTCCGATCTCACGCTCAGCAGACAAGAGATTGTTTTCCCGAATGGAGCCTTTCTTTTCTGCGAGCTCCTCTTTTGCACGAGCAGAATTAACAACAGTTTAGAAAGTCACAAATGAATTCGGAGTGATGGATTAAGAAAAAGACGTAAAGCTCCTGATCACGTGACGCCATTTTCGAAAGTTCGCGGAATTCTTTCCTGCAAGAGAAGAGAACGATGTGAAATCTTCCGCCAGCCAATGATTTGCCTCACGTGCCCTCATTATGATCCTCAAGGCAAGGTGCAAGTTTCCGTTGGCGGCACCGAAATAGACTTGGCTGGCGGCCGTCGATCGTCTCGGAGGCGCATTCTGGTCCGAGCAGCAGCGCAAGGTGCATCATCATCATCCACCTGGGACGAGACTCCCGTTCCACAGCAGACGAAAAGAATTTGTTTCGCACGGGAATGTCGAGTGACCTTTCGCCTGCCGCTTTCTCCACTCGATGACCTCTGGGAGGGAGAGCAAAGATCGACGCGAGAATATCTCATTCACGAGGTCAAAATCTTCAGGTAGGTGAAGAAAATTTCTCATCGGTGCTCCTGAATTTAAAGTGACTTCTGATTTCTGTAAGGGATGGCTTCTGGAAGGAATACACAGTCGCATCAGAATAATATGACCACCTGCCATAGCATATGTATGGTAGGTGGTTATATTATTCTGATACGACTGTGTATATCCGCGGGTGGAGTGGCAGCTTCCTCTATTAGCCTGAGAAGAAAGCTGGAATATAAAGATGGAATGTCCTTTTAATTCAAATATAAACTGTTTCAGAAGTAACAGTTGTTTCCTATAACGATTTCCCCCCCCCCCTTCCTCTCCTAACTGCCGGAAAATCGTAAGTTTTGACTGCGTGCCAGCTCGTGGATTAATAGGAAGTAGAAACGTCAATGGCCGACTTGGCACGAGACTTAAGGCTGTCAATCATCGCAATTGTTGTTGATTATGTAAAAGCCTCGACCGAAGAAGATCAACTATTTGCAAAATCCTTTCTATGCTGAAAAAAACACGACTTTTTTTAATTTAAAACAAAAAACTCAAAATAAAAAACAAATTTGGAACGAAGATATATTTCTGTGCTTAGATCAAATCACTAATTTCTAAAATAATCGTTGCCAGATATTTTCTCTGAATTCTGTAATCAACTATAGTGTGCGGATACTTTTTTTAGCGACTGTACCTCGAGGTGAGAAAGTTTGTTACACCACCATTTTCCATTGCAGGTGGTTCCCCTCCCAATCCCTCTCAAGCAGGTAGCCATCTGCCACCTGGTGGGATTTTCTTTGACTGTCTGCTCCGTCTTTCTGTCAGCTGGATGTCTCATCTCTCAGGAAGACCTGGATGAGCTCGTCTCAGAGTTGCCACTCCCCCCCCCCCACTTCATCAAGGGGTACTTTTGGGGCAGTACTGACACAAATGGGAGGAGCAAAGGTTCTCGGAGCCTTCTCTTTCCCTGTTGAACACCAGGGTCTGTACTTTCACTCCCAATCCCCCACATTCACTGCCATTGATCTCGCCATCTGTTCCTCCTTGATCCTTCCGCTCTTTTCATGGGAGGTCCACCTCCATGAAGTGACCACCTCCTGTGTCGGAGCTTTGCAATACTTCATGCACATTGCTGTGAACACTTGATCCCGTTGACTGGAGTGGCTTCAAAATCCTTTGTGAGTTTGACAAACACTGTCAGCCAGTCAATGTTGCAGTGGTATAGAGGATGGATTGTTATCATCCAAACAGCTGTCTCTATAATTTCTCAGACTTCGACATTATTTCCAAAACTGTGGTGGAATCCCGACTGCAGCTCGTAAGGCTCAGAAAAAGGTTTGGTAGGTGTTTTGGAGATATCTGACATCTTTTAACCTAGAACCTTTCACACACCACAGGGTGAAAGCACGTTTCGTCTGGTGCCAGAGCCAGAAGGAATCTTGGATTAAGTATACATCAACTGTGACGCCCATGACCAGTTTTATAATCGTGTGATTTAAACTCCGGAAGACGGATGGGGACTACGCTTCCCACTCATTATCACTCCTGGAGCACAATGGACAGGCAGCTGCTGATCCTCCGGCAAATACCAACATTCTGGGGGATACGTTTTCCTCATCTCCTTATTCCCTGAGTTTCTGGCCTTGAGGAGGAAGGCTCTGTTGTCCTTTCACCTGAGTGCTTTGGAGCATTACAACAGGCCATTCGCAATATAGGACTTTCTCTGCACACCTCTTATGCATCTGCCATTGGGACAGTGTCCATTATGACATGCTCCAACATCTTCCACCATCGAGTATGAATCGACTTCTCAGACTTTTCAACTGTATTTTTCTTGAGGAGCAGTTTCCATTGTCTTGGCCTTCCCCAAGCCAGGATGGGATCCCGAGATTCCTTCAAAATATCGTCCTATTGCATGGACGAGTGTGTGTGCAAGGGGTTGAAAAGAATGATAAATGCCAGACTCATCTGTTATTTAGAATGCCACAACCTTCCTTCGAACACCCAGTGTGCCTTTCGCAGGCAATGATCTACCTTAGACCACCTGATCTGCCTCGAATCAGCGATCAGGAATTCTTTTACTTATCTAGAGAGCCCCCTGGTGTCAATATTCTCTGACATTGAAAGAGCATACGACACGGTGTGCAGATTTGGCATTCTTCACGTCCTCCACATTTTCCGCTTGAGATGTCACATGCCGATCTTCATCTTCAACATTTTATCTTCTCTACTTTTAGTGTCCGTGTTGTCGGCAACACTCTTTTTTGGTCTTTCCTCCAAGACCACGGGTACCAAATGGCAACATCCTGAGTGTTATGCTTTTTGCTGTCAAGATAGATTCCTTTACCACTTCCTCTGAGTGTAGGCAATGTCCTCTCTGTTTTCTATTTTAGTATCGTTTTTTCTCTTCATCCAGCATGACGGTCGTCATTGAACGACAACTGCAAACAGCTCTCAGCAGTCTTTCAGTTTGGGCGATTGGTTTCAGTTCTCCCAGAGAAGACAGCTTGTGGTGCACTTTTGCTTCAAGCATAATAATTTATCTATATCCTGAGTTTCGACTTGGGGATACCATAATTCCAGTTGTGGCGTAGACCAAGATTCTGTCTCATCTCCGACTGAAAACTGACTTTTTTGCCTCTCATCCGTTATCTTAGGTGCAAGTACATGCAGGCATCAAACATTCTCAAGGTCCTCCCCTGCAGGGCCTCACTTACAAATAAGCTAACTAAACTACAGCTTAGGACCTCGCAATATGAAGGGGCATCAAAATATTAAAGTTTTGCTGAGCCATGTAAAAGTATTTTAATATTTAAATTAATGTATTCTGCAAACCCTGTTCGTCATATCTGTAGCTATATTTGTATAATGATTTTACCCCATCATTTTCAGGTTTGTTTTTTAATCTTCTCTTCAATCAGAATACTATATATATACATATATTTCAACTTTGAAATTTTTGGGGCATCTTAAATTTAGGGTCTTTTTAGTTTGCCTAGCTTAGAGAGCTTCTCTGAGGAGAAAAGGAGCAGAGGAGACAGAATTACTTGAGTGATAAGGCACTTAAGCTCATTTCAGAAAGAAAGAACTGCAGGAATGTCCTTAATCAATACCCTACTAGTCCTAATAGAAAATATTATAGAGAGCTTAACAAACGTGTAAAGGATCAGTTGCTGCTGATAAGAATCTTTGGCTTGATGGTTTGGCTGACAAAGCCGAGGAAGCAGTTAGACAGCACAACAGCAGAGAGCTGTACCAGATAGTTAATGTTTTGTGTGGTAGAAAACGGACAGGTATACAGGGATTGAAGGATAAACAAGGTAAGGTTATAGAAGGTGAGGATTCTCTCATGGCTAGGTGGACTAGTTTTTTTTTCATTTCAGTGATGTTCATTTTATATTCATTTTATCATTTCAGTGATGTTCTAAACAATGTGGTTAGTTCTATTCCCATTGTTTGTAATGATGATAGATGCATTACTGGCTTTAACGTTGGTCCTATAACAATGTCTGAAATTAGTTTGGTTATTTCTAAACTTAAACTTCATAAATCCCCAGGGGTAGATGAAATTACTACAGAAATACTTAGAGCTGGGAATGTTTCGGTTACCACTTGGATGACTGAAATTCTGAATATCTTTTATGATAAAGGCATGGTTCCTAAGGATTTTACCAGAGCTATTGTTGTCCCTATTTTCAAAAAAGGTGATCGCAGTTCTTGTGATAACTATAGGGGTATCAGCCTACTCTCTGTTCCAGGTAAAGTTCTTTCCATGATTGTGCTTAATAGAATTAAGAATCTGGTTGACAGTCAATTGCGTGATGAGCAATGTGGATTCAGAAGTGGTAGAGGATGTGTGGATCAGATATTTTCACTTAGGAAGATTCTTGAGAAATGTTTAGAGTTTCAGAAACCTTTGGTTGCTAGCTTTGTGAATTTCAGAAAGGCTTTCGACTCTGTTGATCGTCATAATTTGTGGTTGATTGTGAAATCATATGGTATACCTGACAAGTTAGTTAACATAATGAAAGCTCTCTATAATAACACTGAGTCATGTGTGAGAGTTGGTAAGGCTTGTAGCAATTGGTTTACCATTATTTCTGGTGTTCGACAAGGGTGCATTTTGTCTCCTTTTCTCTTTAGTTTGGTTATTGATTATGTTATGCGAAATTCACTTCAAGGGAAAGATTTTGGCCCTAAATGGGCTGGAGATACGAAAATTTCTGATTTAGATTATGCTGATGATTTAGCTCTTTTGGCAAATGATGTTGATGAGATTAACTCTTTCATTCGAGCTGTTGATGAGATGAACTCTCATTTGAGCTGATGATGAGACTTGCAGTATAGTAGGTCTTGTTATAAAATCTACATTCGCTTAGCTCACTATAGGCGTTGATCTCGGTGAGGTATTGGCCTTACACTGCATTGTCCAAGATCCGCCAGCAGCTGTGTTGCCTGGCAGCCACAATCACCTCTCTCTTCTGTTGGGTGCCCGGTCTTGTCTGGGCCATGGTAATGACTTGGCAGATGCTTTTTTTTTTGCTTTTATTCGTTGCACCTTGTTTGCTGCATTATGGCCTAAGCTGCCCAAGTTGGCCACGTCTGACTCTTTTCTGACGTTTCCATAGTTGATTTCCAGTCGCTTGTTTCCATTGAGCTATGGGCACAGTGGCAGAGGTCTTGGTCAGAACAGATTTGTAATAAACTCTTGAAATCCAACCTGTTGTCACACTATGACAATTATCTCTTTGCAGGAATCCCAAGGAGGAAGTTGTGCTTAGGTGATTCGTTTATCACACATTTCATTTCTTCTTTGGGTGGATGAAGAAACCTAAATGCCAGTTTTGTAACACCATTTTGACCATCAAACATATTTTAATCGAATGTCGAGTTTTTAACTGTGAGCGTCATATTTATTTTAGCTCTTATCCCTCGGACTCCTTTTATCCAAATCACTCTTTTCATCCCCTCTTTTCGCCTTCTTATATTTTACTGCATATTTTAATCGTATTTAATATTTTCACTTTTTCGATATTTACATTTGTTACTTTCTATTATTGTAATGGGTCCTCTACACCTGTTGTTGCTTTTGTATTTTACCTTTGTTATAATGTTTACACCTTTTGTAGTTTCTTGTTTTGTATTTTAACTCTGGTTGTGCGTTGCATGACTTTTATGTTTTTCTGCTTATGTTATTTTCGCCTTGTTTGGTGCATTATGGCTTAGTCGCCGATGCGCCATAAAACTCCAAACCACCAATGACGGCATTATTTTCCACATAATAGTATTCCAAACGATGACCATCTCATGTGTGTAAAGTTTATATAAACAATAATTTCGTAATTCCGTCGATTCAGTGTTTTTTTTATAATTGCGTCATTTCCCTTCTTCCTTTTTACTATTGTTAAGAAACAGACGATTTCGTTGCAGGAAAGTGCGACCCGGGTGCAAGATCAACGGAGAAGAAATGCAACATAAAGAGCTGATCTTTTCCGGTTAGAGGAAAATAAAGTGCATCATTTAGCTGCAGCAGTTCAGATGACAAAGAACGTGGATGTTGGCTCGAGCCCAGAAGAGCAACGGATACGTCCGCCGCCTCGTTCATTGTTATTCTCGGCAAATCTCGTCTTCTGATCAACAACAATGCTGTGCAATGGCCGCTCTGTGACCAGTTCTTAACGATGACGACGACGTCATGGCCTTGCAACGGACTCCCGACGCCGCTTAACCACGCGATTGCTGTGAGCCACGCAGACGAATTAGCATTAACTCTGAAGTGAGTTCGCCTTCGGCTGCTGATGCAAATCAGTTAAATGACGCCGTTTTCCTCATTCGGTCTGTTCAATCGCACGGACTGCACATGAAACTCACGGAGGAAATGTTTCGATTATGTGTCAAGAAATAGATTTAAGACAAAGGATATAATTTTTTGGGAGGGGGGACATTTCATATCTGTTGATTTTTATCCCCTGCTCGTTACATTAAGGATAAAACAAGCACGAGATCTGTGAATGTTTTCGTTTTGGAAAAAGTTCTCCCTTCTTCGTGTCGCGTGCAAGAGAAACTCCTATGTCTTTCAAACGAGTCAACCTCAAGATCATTCTCCTTCAATGACTCGGCGATGAACAATGATGATTGACGGTGATTGCTCACCTACCATGATCAAAAGTAATTGACTCTAAAACGCCGAATGTTCATTTTCCTCAAAAAACATTTTCTATTTTCCCTTTTCACCAATCTTCTTTTCGCTCTCATTTGTCGGTTTGTTTGTTTATCAGTTTGTGGATTTCTCAGAACAGTTTTTTCCGCCCTCTCTTTCGATCGGGAAGGACAAACCGAATGACTTACGCGTCAAATGAAAGGAATGTGAAGCGGAGGAGAGTGTCGCTCTAAAATATTCACCTCCATGTTCTCTTCCCCTTAGAAAAGGGGAAATAGGAGAACTACTGTTCTGCTCTATCTTTGGGACACGTAGCTTGTGACATTCCCCACGTGACAAGCTTTCATTTCACTCGTAGCCCACATTTCATTTGGCGCATTTTTCGAACGTAAACTGTATGCCAAATGGAAGCTTGTCACGTGGAGAAGTTTAAGGATTATGAAAATGTACTCCCCCCTTTGCTTTCTCGCCCTAAAAAGGGGAAGTAGGAAAGTCGTCCTCCTATACAACCATCCAAACGTTACGTCCTACACTTACTAAAAATAAAAAAATAATAAATACCCCCTCAAGCAGCTGCTTGCCACAGAGGTCTGACAGGAGCCTGTCAGTTTATGTGCCATAGTAGGAGATTTGAGAGGATGGCAGGACCTCAGCAGAAAAACGACACACACATCCATGCCTAATCCGGGGCTCGAACCCAGGTCCCTTAGATCAGTAGCCAAGCGTGCTAACCACTCGGCCACAGGACGGCCAACACTTACTAGTAGGTGCGAAATGAAAGCCGACATGAGCACCGTCCATATACTCCACTCCATATTGCATTACAATGGCAGAATTACATTTTTAACGAAATGAAATAAGTATAACTTGTCAGAAATGGCAATTTTATTAGTAAAGTCGCCAAAAAAATATCCGAACACTAGGTTGATTACAGAATTCAGAAAAATTCCATGGCAACGATTTTTTTAGAAATTAGTGCCTGGCAACTTTCGTGTCACGTGACATGGTTGTCAGATCATATGCCAGTAAAACTATCCGAACACTATGGTTTATTACAGAATTCAGAAATAATATTTGGCAACGATTTTTTTAGAAATTAGTGATCTGGCAACCGTGCACTTTGTTAGCTGCAGTCGCTGAAAAATATATCCGAACACTATGGTGAAATTAAAAAAAAAAAATCCGAACACTGATGAAATTGAAAAAAAAAAATCCGAACACTACGATTTGTTTTCTGAATCTGTAATCAACCATAGTGTTCGGATATTTTTTTGAGTGATTGTACACCTATTCCTCGATTTACACGGTCCGAAAATACAACCAGTTTCTGTTGTTGACATGATAACGGACTCTGTTTTACACGGTCATCATCATCATCATCCTCAAGCAGCCATGGGCTACGGAGGTCCAACCAGACCGTGCAATTTAGTTCTCCAAGCAAGTCTATCCTGAGCTACATCTACTGCATCTGGCCACTGCACACCAATTCTAACAAGGTCCTGTTTGACATTGTCTGCCCACCGCATCCTAGGTCTCCCCTTCTTTCTGAGGCCTTTAGGCACACTGTTCATAACCCTATTCGCCAATCTATAATTATTCATACGGGCAACATGGCCAAACCAACGGAGTCTCTCTCTGCACAATATGCTGCTTAAAGGAGGTTGCAAACTCCTTTTCCTAATCTCATCATTAGTTACAAAGTTGAACCACCTAATGCCCAAGATACTGCGTAAGCATCTGGAATCAAAAGCATCTAGTTTCCTGTTATCTTGTTTACAAAGTGTCCAAGTTTCACTACCATAACTAACCCTAGAAAGAACCAAACTATTATACAGTCTAATTTTAGTCTTTAGGTGTATACGCCTATTTCTCCACACTCTCCATAGATTCTTAAAAGTCCCAGCAGCAATCCCTATTCGTCTGTTAATCTCATGCCGCACATCACCATTATCTATTACATAGCTCCCAAGATAATTAAACTGTGACACCTGCTCAAGACTGCAACCATTCAGATTAACTGAATCACAGCCTGCCTGACCAATTTTCATCACTTTAGTTTTCTCTCTGTTTATAACCAAACCTACTCTACTACCAGTCTCATCAACAGCTCGAATGAAAGAGTTCATCTCATCAACATCATTTGCCAAAAGGGCTAAATCATCAGCATAATCTAAATCAGAAATTTTCGTATCTCCAGCCCATTTAAGGCCAAAATCTTTCCCTTGAAGTGAATTTCGCATAACATAATCAATAACCAAGCTAAAGAGAAAAGGAGACAAAATGCACCCTTGTCGAACACCAGAAGTAATGCTAAACCAATTGCTACAAGCCTTACCAACTCTCACACACGACTCAGTGTTATTATAGAGAGCTTTCATAATGTTAACTAACTTGTCTGGTATACCATATGATTTCACAATCAACCACAAATTATGACGATCAACAGAGTCGAAAGCCTTTTTGAAATCAACAAAGCTAGCAACCAAAGGTTTCTGAAACTCTAAACATTTCTCAAGAATCTGCCTAAGTGAAAATATCTGATCTACACATCCCCTACCACTTCTGAATCCACATTGCTCATCACGCAATTGCCTGTCAACCAGATTCTTAATTCTATTAAGCACAATCATGGAAAGAACTTTACCTGGAACAGAGAGTAGGCTGATACCCCTATAGTTATCACAAGAACTGCGATCACCTTTTTTGAAAATAGGGATAACAATAGCTCTGGTAAAATCCTTAGGAACCATGCCTTTATCATAAAAGAGATTCAGAATTTCAGTCATCCAAGTGGTAACCGAAACATTCCCAGCTCTAAGCATTTCCGCAGTAATTTCATCTACCCCTGGGGATTTATGAAGTTTAAGTTTAGAAACAGCCAAACTAACTTCAGATTGTGTTATAGGGCCAACATTAAAGGCACCAATGCATCTATCATCATTGCAAACAATGGGAGTAGAACTAACTACATTGTTTAGAACATCACTGAAATGCTCAGCCCACCTAGCCATGACAGAATCCTCCCCTTCTATAACCTTACCTTGTTTATCCTTCAATCCTTGTATGCCTGTCCGTTTTCTACCACACAAAACATTAACTATCTGGTACAGCTCTCTGCTGTTCTGCTGTCTAACTGCTTCCTCGGCTTTGTCAGCCAAACCATCAAGCCAAAAATTTTTATCAGCAGCTAACTGATCCTTTACAAGTTTATTAAGGTCTCTGTAATGCTTTCTATTAGGACCAAAAGGGTATTGATTAAGGGCATTCCTGCAGTTCTTTCTTTCCGAAATAAGCTCAAGTGCCTTATCACTCAGATAATTTTGCCTCTTCTGCTCCTTTTTTCCTAAAAGAGTACTGTTAGTGTCCAAAAAAGCCTGTTTAAAATGATCCCATTCTTCCTCAACTTCAGTAGTAAGCAAACCATGACTGTCATAATGAGTAAGTAACCTATCATGGTAAGCTTTGGCTATAACTGGATCTTTCAGAGCTTCAGTATTAAAAGTAAATTTTTTAACCCTAGCACAACACTTTTTAAGTTTAAGTTGCAACACACTTTTAACAAGGTAATGGTCAGATCCAATTTCAGCTCCCCTATATGCCCTGGTATTCCTAACAGAACTAGTCCATTTGCTGTTAATTAATATGTAATCAATCATATTCTTATGCAGCCCATCAGGTGAAACCCATGTGTACTTATGTATGTCGCGGTGTTTGTAATAAGTGTTAGTTATTCTGAATCCATTGAGTTTACTTACCTGTAGGAGACGTTGCCCATTGCTATTGCAGCTACCAATACCAAAAGGGCCTATCACTCCTCCCCAAAGGTCAGAGTCAGTACCAACTTTGGCATTGAAGTCACCAAGAACAAGGGTAATATCTCCTTTCTTGACAGAATTCAAAATATCCTGAAGTTGTCCGTAAAACCTATCCTTCTCATCCTCATCGGCATCCTCAGTGGGGGCATAACAGCAGATAACATTCAAGTCTTTAACGCTTGTCTGAAATTTTGCTGTAAGAAACCTTTCATTAATGCACTCATATCCTAGAAGAGCATCACTAGCATGTCTGCTGAGAAGCAGACCCACGCCTTGGTGATGCTTTTTGTCGTCCCTCCCTGAAAAGAGAAATTTAAGATTATTTTTAAGAATCTGACCTTTATCTGTCCATCTGGTCTCTTGCAAGCCGAGAATATCTAAATTATAACGGTGGAATTCTTGTGTGAGGACATCAAGAGAAAAAGCTCTGTGCAGAGTCCTCACATTCCAACTACCTATGGAGAGAAAATGGTTAGTGGGATGTTTAAAGAAACTATGTTTATTGAGAGAGGGAATGCCGACAATATCAAACAGCCCCCTAATCGCAGACATGGGGCAAAGACCCGTTCCCCCACTACTAAAGGCTGAAGCCATCTACACTGGAAGACTTCCTCCAATGTAGAATTTGACGATGCCAATAGAAGCAAAGAGTTCAGGTGCCTGCGATGACTTCTGCTCAGGATTATCCACCAGCTGATAAACATATCCTGTGGATCTATTCACTTGGGGCTGTCAACCCACAAACAAAAAGAAAACACAGCGGAAGATTTTCCCTCCACAGAAGCCCACCAGTGTAGCAAAATCAGGATCCATAATCAAGCTCAGAGCCATATATCTGTCCAGTCCAGTAGGTTTATATGGTCAGCACCAGGACCCTGTGTGGTTGACCACTCCTCAGCAGGGTAGAAAAAAAAGAAAAGTAGCCATAGTTGTCCAGATCAGTAGGCCACACTAATCTGGCAGCCCTCCCCTTCCGTTCACTTCCACAAGAGAGTATCTCTTTTGAAAGTTACTAACGGTCTGCACCACGAGAAGGCGGGGTTGGACATTAGGTGCTAGGCCTGGCCGGTTCTATGCATCATCACAGGGGATTGGTGCATAGCTCTCCTTCCATTGACTACCTAGCTACCATTTACAGACCTTTTTTACACGGTACAGATGGCGATATTTTTTAAAAATTCTCTGTCCATATATTATTACATCTGATGAAATAGCAGACGAATAACTCTTCAAGGGAGATTATCCCAAAAGTAAAAATCAGCTAAATGGTTTCAATTAGTATAATTCATTTTCAAAAAAGAACAGTTAATAGTAAATTCCTATATTAATGAAATCGTTGCTTATATTCTTGCTATTGCAATCTGCCTAAATGAAATGGAGCCTGTTTCGAATCGACAGCGAGATCCGACTTTTTTTAAACACTGAATATTTCAGACTAGTAAAAGCCGTGGGCCGTCCCATGGCCGAGTGGTTAGCGCGCTTGGCTACTGATCTAAGGGACCTGGGTTTGAGCCCCGGGTAAGGCATGGATGTATGTGTCGTTTTTCTGCTGGAGTCCTGCCATCCTCACAGACCTTCTACTGTGGCATATAAACTGACAGGCTCCTGTTCAGACCTTTGTGGCAAGCAGCTGCTTGAGGGGGTTTATTTTTTTTTAAAAGCCGTGATTACCTTACAGTGTCAAACCGAGTCTGTAATCGTTTAAGATGAAAGTGGTTGTATATTCTTGATTGCGTAAATCGAGGGAAGCCTTGAAACGAATTGGCCTTGAATGTTAAAAGGGGCGCCATTATCATTTTCACTTCTGGTTACCAGGTGATTCGTTTTATCTCTTGAAACGGTCAAGAAATAGTTTCCTCATTCCATGCATGGCGAAACGTTCTGTTGGCGTTCAAAACAATAACAATTTTGGCAGACTATTATTTTAATTGCAAAAATTGAATCAAAGTCTCGTTAGTTTAACATTTCTCTGCCTGTCCTTCTTGGACGAACCGATTCGAAGCCATTTAAGGCCGGGATAACTGCTTTAATGTCATCTTGGCCAAACGATCCCAACTGATGGTAAACACTTGGAGTAAGTGATTTTTTTAGATCTGCAAGGTGACTTGTTCAAACAATACGAGAGAGAAACGAGTTCTCTCTCGTATAATCAGCCTACTTTAATCGTCCATCTGCACGAACAAAGGTCATAGCGATGACGACAGCAGAAGCCTTCCACGAAATGAAAAACACAATCGCAAAGTTCAGGAAAGGTCCCCAATTCGTGTCGGGAGTGCAAAAGTTGCACAGGTTAAGTAAAGAAGAACATCAATGGAACTTTCAAATTTTAATTTTCTGATTTTAATTTGCCACGACATTTTCCTTCTACATTCGGCAAACCTTTGCTCGTGCCACCGACGGGCCTCGTTTCCATTCTGAATGCCTTTCCCCATTCGGCCCGCCTCCCGTTTCTGCTGTGCACAGATTTTTTTCGCAAATGATAGAGGAAAGATTAGGAACAGAGGGATAGAAAGGGGGCAAATCAAAAACCAACATGATTCGGAATCATTCTTTTTTTTCCGTTGAGCTCGCCCACAAATTACGTAACTCCTCGAGGGGATGGAAAAGGTTTGTTGTTTTACACATGAGCGGCACTTTTTTGCACACAATGGGTTAAATGACCAGGTCACAAAGACCTCGAAGTCTCGGATAAGGTTGGGGGAACTACTGGAACAGCTGTTAGCAGACTGATGGCAGCCTCCCGTCAAGGCCATTCAGCGTGTTGTCTAACGTGTACAGGATATAGCTCTTTCGCACACAGGGCCACGACGTAACACATCATCCGAAGGACGGCAGCCTTACCAAGCCAATCGGTGCCCCCTCTGACCGAGGGCAGGAGTTTTGAAGAGATAAATCTCAGTTTCTAGCAGAGTGGGGACTCGAACCGGGAACTGCAGATCACGAGCCTTTTGGAGTGCTACTGACGAGGTATGAAGGTGGTGTTAGTGGTGGTGGTGGTGGTTTGGAGGTATGAAGGTGGTGTCGGTGGTGGTGTTGGTGGTTTGGAGGTATTAAGGTGGTGCTACGTGATACTAAAATGTTATTACTTACTTCTGAAAGCGGGTAGCAATTCTTTTCTCGTTTTCTGATGACAAGAGTCGATTAATTTAATACATTATCAGTTGAGAATAACCATTACTGAAGTGAGTGGCGAATGAATTGCTGTGAACACCTGACAGTGTTGATGTTACATAGGTGAGATGAGATGAGCCTAGATCGACGCTACCCATTTTATGAAAGGGTCTTAATGAATCGTTTTCTTTCTTCCGTTGAAAAATATCTTTGGAATGAATGACACGATGAAATTTAAAAGTGAGAAATGTTTCTTTGTCCGAAGAAATTTCTTTCATCTCTCTTTAAAAGATACTCTGAGATAAAAGAATGCGAAAAAAATTCCTGACAAAAGGATTCGTTTGCTTTTTTATTTTCTTTCAAAAAAATATTTAAAATCTTTCTTTCAGGAATTGGCTGATACGGGAAATTTTTGTTCGAGATTGATTAAAGTCGAATTTCTCTTGGAAACTCTAATATTTGCTTTATATAAATTATCAGTGATACTTCTTATATCTACATATTGATATATCTTCTTTTTTAAGGATGAATGATAAAAAACCATCTACCAAGCCTCAATACTGCAGCAAATTTCACAAATAAAAAGCCATTGCATTGTCCAAGTTTAGTCTTTAAGTCTCTTATCCGTCTGCTAGGAATGAATGAGTGAGTGACCTCGGCAGTTCCCCATTGAAATAGAGGTCGTAGTGGGTTGCCCTTCTGCACTTCACTCCGACCTCTATTTCACCTTGAAGCAACGCTGGATCTGAAAATTCCTCTTACTTCTCAGTTCTTAAAATATCCCTATTTACCAATTTTTAGCCGTCCACCGATGGCACATACATTTGACCTTTGACCTCGATGGACCTTCCGGATCCAAAATTTCGTAACTTGTCCGACATGTACGTCTCAGAACACCCTAAGAGCCCACTTTTCATGTTTCTAGCCCTCGCAGATCATGGTTTGGCTTCTAACTGACCTTTATTTGGCCTTGAAGGACACGTCAGAGTGAAATTTTGGATTTTTTCCGATATCTACGACCCTAAGACGCAAATTTCCAGAGTTCCACCATTTTTGTATCGTAGTTAGAATGAACGTGATCCCCTCTCAGACTCTAATTCAGTCAGTCCCTGACAATCGTCTGCAGATATATTAGCTCTTCCCGCGTGCTCTTCACTGATTCTTGAAAGTTTCAGCAACTACGTCGGAATGAGGGTTTGATCACGGCTTTGGGGTTGGAGAGTACCTCTCTCATTGGAACTACCTCTTTTCTCTTGAATACTAAATGATCCAAGGTCAAAAAGAATTTTACCTCTTAAAACAAAAACGAAAAATATTGAATATCCGCAAATGGAGAGATGAGAAGACGTTAACTGCTGCGCCTAGAAGAACACGAAGAGCCTTCAGCGATCCATCTGGAATGCCGACAGCATGCATAATTCTCGTGGCAGTCACATCAGATTTTTTTAACCATCTTGTATTCCCTGGTCGGATTATTATCTTGAATCACTAAATGCTACTGAAAAAGTTCGAATAGTGATTGGCGTTCTAATTTAATCCAGCCGTATTAGATTCGTAACATTTCCTCGTGTTTTCGAAACGCGATAGCATTCCAGTCCAACTGACGAAACGTTATTTTCTTCCTTCAATGTATTTTAATTTCGGGCATTTCTGTTTCACCATTTCTTTCAAATGCACATGACGTCACGATTAATTAGGATCGATTTGTTCCCAGAAAACGTTTCGATGTGCGAGTTCAGAGTTGCTGGATTAGCAGCTAATCGCACTTAATTCGAAGTTTTTTTTTTTTTTTCAGTTCCTGAGATGAAAGCAAGGAGATTAATTATTCCTTGTTTGGGAAATTTAGGATGATATATATACTTCTAGCCGTCCCGTGGCCGAGTGGTTAGCACGCTTAGCTACTGATCTAAGGGACCTGGGTTCGAGCCCCGGGTAAGGCATGGTTGTGTGTGTCGTTTTTCTGCTGAGGTCCTGCCATCCTCTCAGATCTCCTACTATAATAATAAAAAATAAATACCCCCTCAAGCAGCTGCTTGCCACAGAGGTCTAACAGGAGCCTGTCAGTTTATATGCCATAGTAGGAGATCTGAGAGGATGGCAGGACCTCAGCAGAAAAACGACACACACATCCATGCCTAAATCCGGGGCTCGAACCCAGGTCCCTTAGATCAGTAGCCAAGCGTGCTAACCACTCGGACTGTGGCATATAAACTGACAGGCTCCTGTTAGACCTCTGTGGCAAGCAGCTGCTTGAGGGGGTATTTATTTATTTATTTATATATATATATACTTCTAGGATAGTTTCATTATGACGGGGTGTTTTGAACACTTCCTGCAGCAAAGCAAAAAATGAAACATCAGCGAAAAACTCTCCTTGTGGAACTGAAGTGGATAATTGAGAGTTTCTGGAAGAGGAAAAAAAATGTGGGAACATTTCCGGGTTGATGTTAACATTGCTCAATTTCTTGTTTCGAAATTGTTTTCACGAAAAAATCATTTTTTTTTTCTCTTCTCGTACGTCATTAAAGATCGTTTAAGAAACAGAATGGCTGTGATTGGTTTCAGTGAGGCACATTTTAAAAATGGTTGCGATAATTCTTTTCCAACAACTCAAATGCCAAAAGCTTTTAATCTTGGAAAATATGCATTAAGAATACGCTAACAAAGAGGATAATATTTTGAAAGTATTCGTAAAAATGAACGTGCAAGGCTCGTGATGTTTAGTTTTGTTCTAGAAAATGTCAATTGTAGAGCGGTCATCAAGATGAAAAATTTAACGCCTTACAGACAGAGATGATGAACAAAGCCAAAGCAAAAATGGCACTCAGTTGTTCCTTTTATTTCAATTAAGTACAACTTACTTGGCATAAAAGTTTTAGGGGCGGGGGTGGCTCAGTCGGTAGCGTGCCAGGCTCGTAATCTGTAGTTCCCAGGTTCGAGTCCCAGCTGGGTCAGCGTTGAGATTTATCTCCGCAAAATTTCCCCGCCCTGCCCACGGTCAGTAGGGGACACCGATGGGCTTGGAAAGGCCGCCGTCCGTCGGATGGGACGTTAAGCCGTGGCCCCGTGTGCGGAGAACCATACCCTGTGCACGTTAAAGAACACGCTGGATGGCCTTGACGGGAGGCTACCATCTGTGTCCCAACAGCTGTTCCAGTGGGTCCCCTCCCCCAACCTTCTCTGAGCCTTCGGGGTCCATGTGACCTGGCCATTTAGCCCATGGTGTGGAAAAAAGTGCCGCTCAGAGGTAAGACAACCCAACCCATAAAAGTTTTAAGAGTATTTGCAGAAACAAAGTTAGTCCTTCACTTCGTCAACGAAGTTAAAAGCTTTTAAACACATGAAAAACTTTCTAACATAAAATTAATCAACCACTGATATAAGACTAAGAAGAGAAACAGTTAGCGATGATGAGGAGGAAATTGATTATTCATTTGGCAACATTTCTAAATTTCGCGACACTTGTACAGGACTGAGGCAAAGGGAGACACCTGGCGGAAGAAGAAGACACCACGCGACGCATTTAAAGCTGCAAACGACGGGACTGAATGCGAAAATCTGACGAGATTTCAAATTCTAGATCCTGATTTTGCATCAGGAGGTAAATCGTCGCGCATTCAGAGATATTGATGAAATCTTCTCAGATAGTGCGTTGAACATGAAATGCTCTGCGAAGCTGAAACGTTAGAGCATTTCCACCTCATTTCAACAGAAAGTCGATTTGGATGTTCAGTAAGTGATGTAAGAAGCTTTTTATGGCAAAATATTAGTGAAAATGAGATAAATGCTTCATGAAGTCTGTCTGAATTATGAATTTAAAAACTATTCAGTCATTATTTAAGAGATTTTTAAGGTGACAGAGTGATTAGCGCGCTTGGCTACTGATCCAAGGGACCTGGGTTTGAGCCCCGGGTAAGGCATGGATGTTCGTGCTGTTTTTCTTCTGATGTCGTGCCATCCTCACAGACCTTCAATTGTGGCATATGAGCTGACAGGCTCCTGTCAGACCTCTGTGGCAAGCAACTGCTTGAGGAGGTATTTATTTTATTTATAAGCTCCAATAATTAAAGCAGCAGTACCAGCCCTAAACAACTTGTGAAAAACACGAACTTTAGAATTCTTCATAGAAATTATGCACTCATTTGATTAAATGACTTGAAAGAATTCAATAATAGAGTGCCACAGGAAAACTTCCTGTTCACAAGAGAAACATTTGAAAAAAAATTGGTTCTCCTTAATGGGATTCGAACCACGTCTCCCAGAGGCATGCGGGCATCTTAACCGCCGGACCATTATACTTTTAAGTTTGGTTTAAATTCTTAGGAAAAGTTTTATGAATTGCTAAATATGCGAACCTCATAACTCTTTTTGAATATGGGATGATCATTGTTGAAAAATCGAGATTTGTGTACATTCGAATCTCGAATCATATCTTTATTTGCAGTCTTAAACGAAATGCTGATTTACGAAGATCCTGAGTCTCGAATCTCCCTTTTCACTGCATAAACATGAAAATTAACTTTTTTGTGTAGGCGACGTAGAGAAGCTTGGAGGACAGATCGAACGTTTCCCAAGATTGATTTCTAAACTACTTTTCAAACTGCAATTCAGAAGGTGACGTATTTTCTGATAACGAGAAATAATTCTGAGAAGTGTCCTCACGGAGAAGATTTGCATTTTAAGCGCCCCTAGACACATTCACAAAAGCGCCCCCTTCGGCGCCGTCATTTTTGCTCTTAACGTTCTATAAAAAAATATTATAAATTTGTTTCGCAACCAAAAAAGATTGAAAAAAGTCAAATGGAAAAGGGTGATGCGGATTTAAATGAAAAAATAAATAATGCCATTTCTTGAAGTCTCAAAATGCAATGACTTAATATTATGTAAAATATAAAGCATTCAGTATGAAGTAATATATAAACATCAAATTTTTTCATTTCTGAATTAAAAAAAAATTTGTCTCTTACATTTTTCCTCTGTGAATGAGCAAATTGTAATCTCATCATCCGCATCCTTTAAGAGTTCAATTTCTTTTGTGAAGAGAGAGAGCGAATACTGGCGTTGGAACATGTTCACTCGCAAGGAATTTTTTTTGCCGCTTCTAAAAGTTGAAAAAAAAAATGTTTTTTTTTCTCTCTTGGATAAATAAGGTGTAACAATATAATTCTTCCGTCCCTAATAAGTTCACTCCCCCACACCAGCCCTGAGTCTTCTGGTGAGTTCCGGTTCAATTCCTTCACTTGCTTTCCCTCTCCCCCACACCAGCCCTGAGTCTTCTGGTGAGTTCCGGTTCAATTCCTTCACTTGCTTTCCCTCTCCCCCACACCAGGCCTGAGTCTTCTGGTGAGTTCCGGTTCAATTCCTTCACTTGCTTTCCCTCTCCCCCACACCAGCCCTGAGTCTTCTGGTGAGTTCCGGTTCAGTTCCTTCACTTGCTTTCCCTCTCCCCCACACCAGCCCTGAGTCTTCTGGTGAGTTCCAGTTCAGTTCCTTCACTTGCTTTCCCTCTCCCCCACACCAGCCCTGAGTCTTCTGGTGAGTTCCGGTTCAGTTCCTTCACTTGCTTTCCCTCTCCCCCACACCAGCCCTGAGTCTTCTGGTGAGTTCCGGTTCAGTTCCTTCACTTGCTTTCCCTCTCCCCCACACCAGCCCTGAGTCTTCTGGTGAGTTCCGGTTCAGTTCCTTCACTTGCTTTCCCTCTCCCCACACCAGCCCTGAGTCTTCTGGTGAGTTCCGGTTCAGTTCCTTCACTTGCTTTCCCTCTCCCCCACACCAGCCCTGAGTCTTCTGGTGAGTTCCGGTTCAGTTCCTTCACTTGCTTTCCCTCTCCCCCACACCAGCCCTGAGTCTTCTGGTGAGTTCCGGTTCAGTTCCTTCACTTGCTTTCCCTCTCCCCCACACCAGCCCTGAGTCTTCTGGTGAGTTCCGGTTCAGTTCCTTCATTTGCTTTCCCTCTCCCCCACACCAGCCCTGAGTCTTCTGGTGAGTTCCGGTTCAATTCCTTCATTTGCTTTCCCTCTCCCCCACACCAGCCCTGAGTCTTCTGGTGAGTTCCGGTTCAGTTCCTTCACTTGCTTTCCCTCTCCCCCACACCAGCCCTGAGTCTTCTGGTGAGTTCCGGTTCAGTTCCTTCACTTGCTTTCCCTCTCCCCCACACCAGCCCTGAGTCTTCTGGTGAGTTCCGGTTCAGTTCCTTCACTTGCTTTCCCTCTCCCCCACACCAGCCCTGAGTCTTCTGGTGAGTTCCGGTTCAGTTCCTTCACTTGCTTTCCCTCTCCCCCACACCAGCCCTGAGTCTTCTGGTGAGTTCCGGTTCAGTTCCTTCACTTGCTTTCCCTCTCCCCCACACCAGCCCTGAGTCTTCTGGTGAGTTCCGGTTCAGTTCCTTCACTTGCTTTCCCTCTCCCCCACACCAGCCCTGAGTCTTCTGGTGAGTTCCGGTTCAGTTCCTTCACTTGCTTTCCCTCTCCCCCACACCAGCCCTGAGTCTTCTGGTGAGTTCCGGTTCAGTTCCTTCATTTGCTTTCCCTCTCCCCCACACCAGCCCTGAGTCTTCTGGTGAGTTCCGGTTCAATTCCTTCACTTGCTTTCCCTCTCCCCCACACCAGCCCTGAGTCTTCTGGTGAGTTCCGGTTCAATTCCTTCACTTGCTTTCCGTCTCCCCCACACCAAAAAATTTAACATTTTTCCTGCATTCATTTCGTACATATGGTGGAGACGCTTTTCTTATCGTCGCCTGTTGATGTTTTTTATCAGCTGCGATGTCTTTCTGTTCGCAGCGAAAATTGCTCCCTCTAGGGAGAGAATTTCGAGTTGCCATTTTATTTTCGCAACTGACGATCCGTTTCCAAGGTAACTCAATACATCACTCGATCCTTTCCTTCTTCCAAAGGCATGCCCTGTGGTGTTAATGGTTGCATTTGACATTCACCCGTTGAACCAATGCTTCCTGTCGAGGTCATGGCTGCCTCGTTTCTAAATTGGTCGTCTTTTCGATCTGTTGAGCATCCGCTGAACCAGAGAATTGAAAAGGGAATCTGTTGAGCATCTGCTGAACCAGAGAATTGAAAAGGGAATCTATTGAGCATCTGCTGAACCAGAGAATTGAAAAGGGAATCTGTTGAGCATCTGCTGAACCAGAGAATTGAAAAGGGAATTTGTTGAGCATCTGCTGAACCAGAGAATTGAAAAGGGAATCTGTTGAGCATCTGCCGAACCAGAGAATTGAAAAGGGAATCTGTTGAGCATCCGCTGAACCAGAGAATTCAAAAGGGAATCTGTTGAGCATCTGCTGAACCAGAGAATTGAAAAGGGAATCTGTTGAGCATCTGCTGAACTAGGGAATTGAAAAGGGAATCTGTTGAGCATCTGATGAACCAGAGAATTGAAAAGGGAATCTATTGAGCATCTGCTGAACCAGAGAATTGAAAATGGAATCTGTTGAGCATCTGCTGAACCAGAGAATTGAAAAGGGAATCTGTTGAGCATCTGCTGAACTAGAGAATTGAAAAGGGAATCTGTTGAGCATCTGCTGAACCAGAGAATTGAAAAGGGAATCTGTTGAGCATCTGCTGAACCAGAGAATTGAAAAGGGAATCTGTTGAGCATCCGCTGAACCAGAGAATTGAAAAGGGAATCTGTTGAGCACCTGCTGAACCAGAGAATTGAAAACGGAATCTGTTGAGCATCTGATGAACCAGAGAATTGAAAAGGGAATCTGTTGAGCATCTGCTGAACCAGAGAATTGAAAAGGGAATCTGTTGAGCATCTGCTGAACCAGGTCTCCTTTCGACCAATCGCTGGCAGATTTTCTTAACCATGGAGTCGGCACACGACACGTCTCCACTTCTCTCGATCCGTTCCTTGACAATTTCATTAGCATAGCAAAGCATCATCCTAGTTTCGGGAGAGTTCAGGTTGGGTAGTTTTTCACACCATGGGCTAAATGGCCAGGTCACAAGGACCCCGAAGGCACAGAGAAGTTTGGAAGATGGGATCCACTGGAACAGCTGTTGGGAGACAGATGGTAGCCTCCCGTCAAGGTCATCCAGCGTGTTCTTTAACGTGCACAGGGATGGTTCTCCCGCACATGGATCAACCTCCCATCCGACGGACGACGGCCTTTCGAAGCCTGTCGGTGTCCCGGAAAGTTGAAAAAGAGAAAGTTGGAATTTCTGAAAAACAGTGTCATAGCTTTGTTTGTGTAGGGATTATCAGGGCTTTCTGTAGGGATATGTCATGACTTTGCTTGCGTAGGGATACATCATGGCTTTGTTTGTGAAGAGGATCTACCATGGCTTTATTTTTTCAAGGGACCTCTCATGGCTTTCGCAGATGACGAAGAATTGGTCAATTGAGAAACTATTTTTATCCCAGCAAATGTTTAATGGGTAGTGTGTTAATACGTACAAAATTTACAATAACTATCCCTGTGGCCGAGCTTTTCAATGGACCACAGGGACCTGGGTTCGAGCCCCGAATAATGCACTGATGTTTCTTCTGTTGCGTTTTTTTCAGCTGAGCTGCTTGCTAGGGTTGCCAGGGTTTCCTTGCCAAAGGAGAAACGCAGGAGAATCAAATGCCCGTTTCTATCTTTGTGCAGTTTCCCAATAAATGAAAACTGTACATCATGATCCACAGAGAGAGACACGCAGAGTTGAATCACCTCCTCCAGATGAACTTTATGGTGAGGAATTTTTCCCAAGAGAGAGCATTTTACTTCACTTGAAAGATGATGTCCATTTGTCGTTAGTGAATCTGCTCCGAAGATGCTTAGAATTGTCCAATTATTCCCATTTCATTTGAATCTGTTGAGAGAGTTTCACGTGTGATGAGAAACGGTGAAGTGGGAAAGTCTGTAAAGAGCGAACTAATTCTGTTTTGCAATATTTCATAAACAGGCATGGAATTAAAAGATGCCATTTCGGTAATTTAAAAAATGTCAAAAGCTGATGCAACCAACAATAAATACCGAAAAATGAATGCTTAAAGAAATGTTTTCATCACATCTCGTCAGACGGGGGTGGGGGTGTCATCAATCAAGATGTCTGGTTTCTTTCAGGCGTTGCCTGGCAACCCTAGCTCTCCCTTTCCTACACAGATCTTCTCTCAGATCTTTATGACAAGTAGCCCTTCACAGGAATATGTTTTCTATTTCGCATAAGATATATGCTCTGATTCATTAAAACTTAAAAAAAACAACATTAAAACTTGTTAGGTAGTGACAGCGCCACCTATCGCCTCTTCCATAGCCGAAGGGTTTTTGTTTTCCTTTGCACGTGAATGCTTCCGCTAAAAGATCATAATTCATTTTGACTCAAGGTGAGCCACGGAGAAAATGTTAACGATGACGTCGCGATCCTCGTGGCCGTCCAAGGCTGAGGCCGACTGCAAGTACACACTGGTGGAGAAAAAAACTCCGATTCTGAAATATTTTTTCTGCATTTACCACAAAATCCTCTTCACAAAGTAATCGAAGGCTAACTCATGGTGATGATGATGATGATTAAGAACAATTATCGACGAATATTCTTCTTTTGGTGAGTTTCATTTTGTGCCTTTGATCTCGTGAGATCACGTCTCTGGAAACAATTTCTGCGAAGGCCATCGCGATATGAGAATTTCGTCATCCCTTAAACGACTGCACGTGAGACAGGCTGCTCATTTCTATCCGGCAAAATTCCTATCAGAGAGTTACATAATTGGGTTTATATCGATATGTGTATGTCTGCATATCGAGAGTAAGGGAAATCCTACACTAGGCAGCGCTGCTGAGGGAATTTCCTAGCGGGGCTTACTACATTCAGAACGTGGACAAAATAAAAAATTTTCGGGGGGGGGGGGAAAGCAACTTTCACCTTCGAATGTAACATCATTAATTTTGCTGAAGGCTTTTTTTTAACGCACGTATAGGCGAGAAAACTCCGTCCACATTTGGTGCGTGCCTTTGCTCTGTCCTCGAGTGGAAAACTGCTCGCTGCTTGGAATTTTTTCCAGATTTCTTCCTTTTAGTCCTGTTAATATTTCTGTTTTACGTACATTATAGATTTTCTGTTTTCCGTATGGTAGATTTTATAAACACGTGACATAGATTCTGAGTGTGACTGGCAAAGATATGTGCAATTTCATATCTAGAGGTACAATAATCGATTTCACAGAATTAAAAACCAATTGATTACGTATTCCAGACAATACATTTCTCAAGGATGAATAAATGTCATGGTTATTTTCAGTCTTATAGTGATATGATAAAAATATTGAATTTCCTCTTCGTGATTAAGGTAGTGCATTTTAAAACAATCTAAGATTTAAAAAACATTGAAGATTACTTTTCAAGAGGAAGCAGATTTTTCTGTGGATTTGCTAATAGGCGATGATGCAGAAGTTTGAAATACTTATATCTGGCATTGTTTGTCAAAGAGGAAAAAAAAATCATTAATAAATTTCATAGTTGAAGTGTTGCACTTTTCCTTTCTGATATCATTTTTTTTAATCAAACAAGGGTCTGTTTACAGATGTCCCTCATAGCTAACTTATCTGCAGGAGATTGGATTGGATTGTTTTACCTCTGAGCGGCACTTTTTTGCACACCATGGGCTAAATGGCCAGGCCACAAGGACCCCGAAGGCTCAGAGAAGGTTGGGGGAGGGGACCCACTGGAACAGCTGTTGGGAGACAGATGGTAGCCTCCCGTCAAGGCCATCCAACGTGTTCTTTAACGTGCACAGGGTATGGTTCTCCGCACACGGGGCCACGGCTTAACGTCCCATCCGACGGACGGCGGCCTTTTCAAGCCCATCGGTGTCCCCTACTGACCGTGGGCAAGGCGGGGAAATTTTGCGGAGATAAATCTCAACGCTGACCCAGCTGGGACTCGAACTATCTGCAGGAGACAATGATCAATCGATATAATAATATTTTACAATTTCATTCTCCTGTCCATCTGCTAATCAATATATTTACATCTTGTTGCATTCGTTACAATATTTCAGTTGAAAACTTCAACATTTGAATAATTTGCTCTCTTTACAAAAAAATTCTACCTTTATTTTTCCATTTCGAATGTTTCAGAATCGCATATTGTGAGTTTCATTTTTTATTTTGATTTGATATGCAACACATAAGGTAGAGAAGAATTCCAGAATCCTTTAAAGGCCTTCTCATGCAAGTACAGTCGCTCAAATAAATATCCGAACATTATGGTTGATTACAGAATTCAGAAAAAAAATCTGGCAGCGTTTTTTTTTAGACATTAGTTGACTTTTTAGAATTAGTGATCACTAATTTCTAAAAATATCGTTGCCAGATGTTTTTTCTGAATTCTGTAATCAACCATGATGTTCGGACACTTTTTTGAGCGACTGTACTTTGAGGGTCAGTGGGAGATTGCTGCGCATGCGCATGAGGCGCTCGCCGAAGGCATCAACGTTCAGGAGGGTCTCAAAATTTTAATTCTTTTTTTCAGCATTTTATTTGAGTAAAATATTTCACTATCACTAAAATCTGCTGCTTACATACGCGTTTTGCTTTATAGGTCAATACCAAATATAATGTGTTTTTTGTTAAAAGGTGGTTAACGTGAGTGATTTATTCACAACCGGGGAATCCCCCTTTGCACAGTGCTTTCCCCCCTATGTCGCAATCGTCCACGTTGCCTTCTCAGATTGAACTTTGACCCCTATGTTGCAATCAACAGGAAATTGGCCCCAGTGTCGCAACTGTCATGGTATTAATAATTCATAATTAATAATTCATAATTAATAATTCAAAATTAAAAAATCCTCCCCCTTTTAACCCTGGTGTTATCTAGTTTTTAACTCTAATTTTAAGTCCTCCTTCTCGAATAGTCTCGATTTTTCTTTATTTCAGTCTAACCTTTTATTTTAAAACCTCGTTTTTGCAAACCCCCTGGTTGACCTATATTTTAAGCCCTACCTATATTTTAAGTCATGGATTTTGAAAACCCCCTGGTTGACCTATATTTTAAGCCCTACCTATATTTTAAGTCATGGATTTTGCAAACCACCTGGTTGACCTATATTTCAGATTCACCTTTTATTTTAAAACCTCGATTTTGCAAACCCCCTGGTTGAAACATCTATATTTTAAGCTCCCCTTCTCGAATAGTCTCGATTTTTCTCTATTTCAGACTCACCTATATTTTAAGCCCTGGATTTTGCAGACCCTCCTGGTTGACCTATATTTTAAGCCCTACCTATATTTTAAGTCCCCTCCTTCCCTCGGATTACAAGTCTCAGAATAATTCCGCAGAAAAGGATGACACAAGTCTCAATTGTAAAAATCAACTCTCAAAGTTGTATTCTTATTAATTAAAAATCCTTTCTATTAAAAGTTACCTCTATTAAAAATCTTTTGGTGTTCATTTTGCCAGGACTGCTAAACGATTCCCTTTTATTAAAACTCCGGTATTTATTTTTTCCAACCCCGTTAATCGATCCCCTAGTAAATAAAAACTCTCACTCACCTTTATTAAAATCATCCAGCGCTCGTAATAAATCAGTTACTCTAGATGGGTTTAATCGGAAAAAAAATCATTCCGTCGCTAGCGTACCTCCACGTTAATTTCGGGAAAAAGCCTCATCGGATCCAAGGTCCACGTATTTTACTAGAAGAATGACACAGTAACTGTTCCACAGAATAAATTAATAAAATTTGATTTAAATTATTCGTAGGACTTGTATATAAGATCTACATTTAGACTTCACCAGTCTAAAAGTTTTCAAAGACCGTTATCAGTGTATCGGAAATCGTACGTTACCTGTTGACATCCTTCAGATCGCTTATCCGTTGGTAGCAACACTTTTGCAACATCACACGATACGGTGCAATCCTTTATCAGCTGGAAGGTCAAAAGGTCAAATGTCCAGCGCTTCACTGTGTCTGGATTTGACACTGATAAGGTTTAAAAATAGATGATTCCTAGAATCCACATTGTGCAACGGTCAAAGTCCAGTGGTGGGAGGGGTATATAAACACCGACTTCTCAGCGACTGTCACTGTGTTCTTCATCTGTCAGTTTGCTACCTGCCAGTCCTGCTTGCTCGTCGATCCTTCTCTACCTGAGATGTCCACTATGCGAGAATTTTTCCGTGCTGGATCCTCAACTGATATCAGGTAAATGAAATTTTATTTAATGTTGTACTTAAGATGCTCAACTGAATCACTTACTAACGTGCAATATAGATTTTTATATGTTTCTAACTAGTAAAGTTATTTTATTCTAAATGATAATCTTCAAACTTTAGTTAGATTTTTTTGATCAAGCTAGCAAAGTGTGCTTTTATTACAACTGTTCAATATAGATTTTTTATATTTGTTTCTACCCTGTCATTTTATTCTAAATGATAATTTTCAAACTTTAGTTAGATTTTTTGATCAAGCTAGCAAAGTGTGCTTTTATTACAACTGTTCAATATAGATTTTTTATATTTGTTTCTACCCTGTCATTTTATTCTAAATGATAATCTTCAAACTTTAGTTAGATTTTTTTGATCAAGCTAGCAAAGTGTGCTTTTATTACAACTGTTCAATATAGAATTTTTATATTTGTATCTACCCTGTCATTTTATTCTAAATGATAATTTTCAAACTTTAGTTAGATTTTTTGATCAAGCTAGCAAAGTGTGCTTTTATTACAACTGTTCAATATAGATTTTTTATATTTGTTTCTACCCTGTCATTTTATTCTAAATGATAATTTTCAAACTTTAGTTAGGCTTTTTTGATCAAGCTAGTCAAGTGTGCTTTTATTACAACTGTTCAATATAGATTTTTATATTTGTTTCTACCCTGTCATTTTATTCTAAAACGATAATTTTTCAAACTTTAGTTAAATATTAGATTTTTTGATCAAGCTAGTAAAGTGTGCTTTTATTACAACATAAGTGTTCTAAGTTAAAAAAAAACATGTAAAGTACTGTATATTCTGAGACTAAATTATCTATTCAGGTCTGATGCTGGTCCTCCCACTGATACCGACTGCTTCGAAGAGCTACTCACGGCAGTGCGCACTCTAGAGGCGGCAGTCAAAAGACCTCCTACACCCGAGCTTCCTAAACAGTCAAAGCGCCTCTGCATACTCCAACAAGGTGGTAGGGAATTAAGGCAAAGGACATCGAAACTTTCCCTCAAGAAGCGTCGTCAGTCCACTGTCGCAGCGGGTATGGGAAATCCCTACGTCCCCGTCGTACCTTCAATTGCAACTAGGTAAATGAAATTTTATTTAATATTGTCCTTAAGACGCTCAATTGAATCACTTACTAACGTACAATATAGATTTGTTTCTGTTTTTCTACCCTGTAAAGTCGTTTTATTCTAAACGGTAATTTTCAAACTTTAGTTAGATTTTTTGTTCAAACTAGTAAAGTATGGTTTTATTACAACTGTTCAGTTCAATATAGATTTTTATATTTTATGTTTCTAACTATAATTATATATATATATTTATTATTTCTAACTCTATTTATGTTTCTAACTAGTAAAGTCATTTCATTCTAAACGATAATTTTCAAACTTTAGTTAAATATTTACTTAGATTTTTGCGCAAACTAGTCAAGTGTGCTTTTATTACAACATAACTGTTCAATATAGATTTTTCTAACTAGTAAAGTCATTTTATTCTAAATGATAATTTTCAAACTTTAGTTAGTTTTTTTGATCAAGCTAGCAATGTTGCCTTTTCATTTTCTGTTCTAAGATAAAAACACGTAAAGTACTGCATATTCTGAGACTGAATTATCTTTCTAGGTCTCACAATGCACCCGCCAATCTCATTAACGCAGGCACCGTGATGGATGCGGCTGTCAAGAGAGTTTCAACCGGCGCTGCTGGCTCCTCCGACGCTCCTGCCTCATCTGACGTCACGTCCGTGTTCTCTGCTGATACTTCCGTCGCTACAAGGTAAATGAAATTTTATTTAATGCTGTCCTTAATGTGTTCAACTGAATCACTTACTAACGCACAATATAGAGTTTTATATTTGTTTCTACCCTGTCATTTTATTCTAAATGATAATTTTGAAACTTTAGTTAGTTTTTTGATCAAGTTGTGTGAAGTCTTAAGGCGCTCAACTGAATCACTTACTAACGTTCAATATAGAGTTTTATATTTGTTTCTAACTAGTAAAGTCATTTTATTCTAAACGATAATTTTCAAACTTTAGTTAAATATCAGATATTTTGATCAAGCTAGCAATGTTGCCTTTTCATTTTCTGTTCTAAGATAAAAAAACATGTAAACTACTGCATATTCTGAGACTAAATTATCTATCCAGGTCTATCCCTTCCACTGGTGCCGGACCCTCCAGCGTTCTGGTCCCCGTCTCCTCCGACATAAGGACACCATTCACTGTCACCGCTGGTACCTCAACCGCTACCAGGTAAATGTAATTTTATTTAATGTTGCCCTTAAGGCGCTCAACTGAACCACTTACTAACGTTCAATATAGAGTTTTATATTTGTTTCTAACTAGTAAAGTCATTTTATTCTAAACGATAATTTTCAAACTTTAGTTAGATTTTTGCTCAAGCTAGTAAAGTGTGCTTTTATTACAACTGTTCAGTTCAATATAGATTTTTATATTTGTTTCTACCCTGTCATTTTTATTCTAAATGATAATTTTCAAACTTTAGTTAAATATTAGATTTTTGATCAAGTTAACAAACTGAAGTATACTGGGTTTTTCATTTTCTGTTCTAAGATAAAAAACATGTAAAGTACTGCATATTCTGAAAAATAAATTATCTCTCTAGGTCCGCATTCGCCAACGTTCCTGTCAGTGCAGCCACCTCTGACGGCAGCTGTACAGAGTCTCCCCACTAAAATGTGTCGCACACTCGGCGGTACAACTCGAAAAAATTCAAGACAGAATTCGTCTCCACAAGTGTGCGACTTGGAGGTATGGAGAATGTGGAATCACACAATTTCCTCCCGGTCCTACACGACCTGCATGAGAAAATGTTGGCCGACGTCGTCCCCACAAGGGAGTATAGCCATGTTCGGCTATGTTTACGCTCCCGGGATTTGAAAAACCCAGTCAACTTGGCTCTAATTCGGCGTAATGCCCTGACGGGGGAGAGATTCATGGCTGCACTAGACAAAGTAGTGCAGTCAAATGAGTCTCTCGGTCCCGGGAGCGAGCTGGAGTTTGACTTCATTTGTGCCAACCTGGACCGGGTCGGTAGCGGTGGCGATGGAAGGCGCACAGGTCCCGAGACTCGTCGTGTCGCTGACGTTCAGTCATTTGCATGCAAAAAGGGTAGTGTCCGTAGCATCATCAATAGAGACGGAATCTGCCTAGCAAGAGCTCTTGTCGTCGCCCGAGAGCTCTGCTTGAAAAATAAAGGCCTGACGAACAATTACACCATAATCAGCAACTACCGCTACCCTTTACAACCCCAAGAAGCTCGTCAACTTCACTTGGATGCGGGTATTCCCGAGGGTCCCTGTGGACTCCCTGAAGTCCGTCTCTTTCAAGCGTACATGGCGCAGTTCAGGATTGTAGTTTATTCTGCTGACGACGCCTTCCTTCCCATCTTCATTGGTCCCGAAGGAGGGGACAACCTTTATTTTTTGTTTAGTGCAGGGCATTACGACGTGATTACCAAGCCATCAGGGTTTTTCGGGGTTAAACAGTTCTGTCACATTTGCTTAAAGGGGTTAAATACAGAGGGGCACGTTTGCAAGGGAACCTGCAACAGGTGCCTGTCAGTCGATGTGCTTCATACAGGGGAGCTGTTGCTTTGCACGGTATGCTGTGTGTATTTGCGTGAGGCTGAATGCTTTCAGGCGCACCTGGTGAAGGCATGTCAGACACGGCATCGCTCTGTTAAGTGCATTAGCATTTACGATCCCCTGAAAAAGCACGTTTGTAAGGCTGACACCTTAAAATTCGTCGAGCCCTGCAAAAATTGACCCTGTCGGTCAGACTTACCTCTACTTTGACGTAGAGACTGTGCAGTGTGCCGACGGGTTGCTAAAACCGATACTATGTGTGGTCACATACCAAGTGGACGACGAGTGGGTCTATGCCTCATTCCCGGAAACGGACGCCTTTATGGATTGGATTCTGGCTGAAGAACGTCCCGGAGTTCAAAGATTCAAGGACGCCACAGTCCTCGCACATAATCTGAAAGGCTTTGACAGCATGTTCATCATTAGTTACCTGTACAGAAAATTTTTAAAACCGGATCTCGTGTTCGATGGATCCAAGATTTTAGGTATCTTTTTACCTGGCCTTAAAATAAGGTTCATTGACACGTTGTCCTTTATTCAGGCTCCTCTTTGATCATTCACGAAGACCTTCAACTTGGAGACGGTGAAAGGCTTTTCCCCCTTTAAATTCGTGAAGGAGGAAAATCTACAGTATGCAGGACCCATCCCTGATCGGCTTTTTTTCCAGCCGGAAGACATGGAGCTTGAAACTCTGACAGTATTTAACGAGTGGTATGCCGCAGCAAGCCTTGAACCCTGGGATTTTCAACAGCAGCTTCTGTATTACTGCAAGGCAGATACAGAGTTGTTGCGGCATACCACTTGTTGAATACTGACAGAGTTTCAGGCTCCATGTCTTCCGGCTGGAAAAAAAGCCGATCAGGGATGGGTCCTGCATACTGTAGATTTTCCTCCTTCACGAATTTAAAGGGGGAAAAGCCTTTCACCGTCTCCAAGTTGAAGGTCTTCGTGAATGATCGAAGAGGAGCCTGAATAAAGGACAACGTGTCAATGAACCTTATTTTAAGGCCAGGTAAAAAGATACCTAAAATCTTGGATCCATCGAACACGAGATCCGGTTTTAAAAATTTTCTGTACAGGTAACTAATGATGAACATGCTGTCAAAGCCTTTCAGATTATGTGCAAGGACTGTGGCGTCCTTGAATCTTTGAACTTCGGGACGTTCTTCAGCCAGAATCCAATCCATAAAGGCGTCCGTTTCCGGGAATGAGGCATAGACCCACTCGTCGTCCACTTGGTATGTGACCACACATAGTATCGGTTTTAGCAACCCGTCGGCACACTGCACAGTCTCTACGTCAAAGTAGAGGTAAGTCTGACCGACAGGGTCAATTTTGCAGGGCTCGACGAATTTTAAGGTGTCAGCCTTACAAACGTGCTTTTTCAGGGGATCGTAAATGCTAATTCACTTAACAGAGCGATGCCGTGTCTGACATGCCTTCACCAGGTGCGCCTGAAAGCATTCAGCCTCACGCAAATACACACAGCATACCGTGCAAAGCAACAGCTCCCCTGTATGAAGCACATCGACTGACAGGCACCTGTTGCAGGTTCCCTTGCAAACGTGCCCCTCTGTATTTAACCCCTTTAAGCAAATGTGACAGAACTGTTTAACCCCGAAAAACCCTGATGGCTTGGTAATCACGTCGTAATGCCCTGCACTAAACAACAAATAAAGGTTGTCCCCTCCTTCGGGACCAATGAAGATGGGAAGGAAGGCGTCGTCAGCAGAATAAACTACAATCCTGAACTGCGCCATGTACGCTTGAAAGAGACGGACTTCAGGGAGTCCACAGGGACCCTCGGGAATACCCGCATCCAAGTGAAGTTGACGAGCTTCTTGGGGTTGTAAAGGGTAGCGGTAGTTGCTGATTATGGTGTAACTGTTCGTCAGGCCTTTATTTTTCAAGCAGAGCTCTCGGGCGACGACGAGAGCTCTTGCTAGGCAGATTCCGTCTCTATTGATGATGCTACAGACACTACCCTTTTTGCATGCAAATGACTGAACGTCAGCGACACGACGAGTCTCGGGACCTGTGCGCCTTCCATCGCCACCGCTACCGACCCGGTCCAGGTTGGCACAAATGAAGTCAAACTCCAGCTCGCTCCCGGGACCGAGAGACTCATCTGACTGCACTACTTTGTCTAGTGCAGCCATGAATCTCTCCCCCGTGAGGGCATTACGCCGAATTAGAGCCAAGTTGACGGGGTTTTTCAAATCCTGGGAGCGTAAACATAGCGGAACATAGCTATACTCCCCTGTGGGGACGACGTCGGCCAACATTTTCTCATGCAGGTCGTGTACGACCGGGAGGAAATTGTGTGATTCCACATTCTCCATACCTCCAAGTCGCACACTCGTGGTGTGCGACTTGGAAAAATTCAAGACAGAACAAAATTCTGTCTTGAATTTTTTCGAGTTGTACCGCCGAGTGTGCGACACATTGTAGTGGGGAGACTCTGTACAGCTGCCGTCAGAGGTGGCTGCACTGACAGGAACGTTGGCGAATGCGGACCTAGAGAGATAATTTATTTTTCAGAATATGCAGTACTTTACATGTTTTTTATCTTAGAACAGAAAATGAAAAACCCAGTATACTTCAGTTTGTTAACTTGATCAAAAATCTAATATTTAACTAAAGTTTGAAAATTATCATTTAGAATAAAAATGACAGGGTAGAAACAAATATAAAAATCTATATTGAACTGAACAGTTGTAATAAAAGCACACTTTACTAGCTTGAGCAAAAATCTAACTAAAGTTTGAAAATTATCGTTTAGAATAAAATGACTTTACTAGTTAGAAACAAATATAAAACTCTATATTGAACGTTAGTAAGTGGTTCAGTTGAGCGCCTTAAGGGCAACATTAAATAAAATTACATTTACCTGGTAGCGGTGGAGGTACCAGCGGTGACAGTGAATGGTGTCCTTATGTCGGAGGAGACGGGGACCAGAACGCTGGAGGGTCCGGCACCAGTGGAAGGGATAGACCTGGATAGATAATTTAGTCTCAGAATATGCAGTAGTTTACATGTTTTTTTTATCTTAGAACAGAAAATGAAAAGGCAACATTGCTAGCTTGATCAAAATATCTGATATTTAACTAAAGTTTGAAAATTATCGTTTAGAATAAAATGACTTTACTAGTTAGAAACAAATATAAAACTCTATATTGAACGTTAGTAAGTGATTCAGTTGAGCGCCTTAAGACTTCACACAACTTGATCAAAAAACTAACTAAAGTTTCAAAATTATCATTTAGAATAAAATGACAGGGTAGAAACAAATATAAAACTCTATATTGTGCGTTAGTAAGTGATTCAGTTGAACACATTAAGGACAGCATTAAATAAAATTTCATTTACCTTGTAGCGGCGGAGGTATCAGCAGAGAACACGGACGTGACGTCAGATGAGGCAGGAGCGTCGGAGGAGCCAGCAGCGCCGGTTGAAACTCTCTTGACAGCCGCATCCATCACGGTGCCTGCGCTAATGAGATTGGCGGGTGCATTGTGAGACCTAGAAAGATAATTCAGTCTCAGAATATGCAGTACTTTACGTGTTTTTATCTTAGAACAGAAAATGAAAAGGCAACATTGCTAGCTTGATCAAAAAAACTAACTAAAGTTTGAAAATTATCATTTAGAATAAAATGACTTTACTAGTTAGAAAAATCTATATTGAACAGTTATGTTGTAATAAAAGCACACTTGACTAGTTTGCGCAAAAATCTAAGTAAATATTTAACTAAAGTTTGAAAATTATCGTTTAGAATGAAATGACTTTACTAGTTAGAAACATAAATATAGTTAGAAATAATAAATATATATATATATATAATTATAGTTAGAAACATAAAATATAAAAATCTATATTGAACTGAACAGTTGTAATAAAACCACACTTTACTAGTTTGAACAAAAAATCTAACTAAAGTTTGAAAATTACCGTTTAGAATAAAACGACTTTACAGGGTAGAAAAACAGAAACAAATCTATATTGTACGTTAGTAAGTGATTCAATTGAGCGTCTTAAGGACAATATTAAATAAAATTTCATTTACCTGGTTGCAATTGAAGGTACGACGGGGACGTAGGGATTTCCCATACCCGCTGCGACAGTGGACTGACGACGCTTCTTGAGGGAAAGTTTCGATGTCCTTTGCCTTAATTCCCTACCACCTTGTTGGAGTATGCAGAGGCGCTTTGACTGTGTAAAAAGCTGGGGTGCAGGAGGTCTTTTGGCTGCCGCCTCTAGAGTGCGCACTGCCGTGAGTAGCTCTTCGAAGCAGTCGGTATCAGTGGGAGGACCAGCATCAGACCTGAATAGATAATTTAGTCTCAGAATATGCAGTACTTTACATGTTTTTTTTAACTTAGAACACTTATGTTGTAATAAAAGCACACTTTACTAGCTTGATCAAAAAATCTAATATTTAACTAAAGTTTGAAAAATTATCGTTTTAGAATAAAATGACAGGGTAGAAACAAATATAAAAATCTATATTGAACAGTTGTAATAAAAGCACACTTTGCTAGCTTGATCAAAAAAATCTAACTAAAGTTTGAAAATTATCATTTAGAATAAAATAACTTTACTAGTTAGAAACATATAAAAATCTATATTGCACGTTAGTAAGTGATTCAGTTGAGCATCTTAAGTACAACATTAAATAAAATTTCATTTACCTGATATCAGTTGAGGATCCAGCACGGAAAAATTCTCGCATAGTGGACATCTCAGGTAGAGAAGGATCGACGAGCAAGCAGGACTGGCAGGTAGCAAACTGACAGATGAAGAACACAGTGACAGTCGCTGAGAAGTCGGTGTTTATATACCCCTCCCACCACTGGACTTTGACCGTTGCACAATGTGGATTCTAGGAATCATCTATTTTTAAACCTTATCAGTGTCAAATGCAGACACAGTGAAGCGCTGGACATTTGACCTTTTGACCTTCCAGCTGATAAAGGATTGCACCGTATCGTGTGATGTGGCGAAAGTGTTGCTACCAACGGATAAGCGATCTGAAGGATGTCAACAGGTAACGTACGATTTCCGATACACTGATAACGGTCTTTGAAAACTTTTAGACTGGTGAAGTCTAAATGTAGATCTTATATACAAGTCCTACAAATAATTTAAATCAAATTTTATTAATTTATTCTGTGGAACAGTTACTGTGTCATTCTTCTAGTAAAATACGTGGACCTTGGATCCGATGAGGCTTTTTCCCGAAATTAACGTGGAGGTACGCTAGCGACGGAATGATTTTTTTTCCGATTAAACCCATCTAGAGTAACTGATTTATTACGAGCGCTGGATGATTTTAATAAAGGTGAGTGAGAGTTTTTATTTACTAGGGGATCGATTAACGGGGTTGGAAAAAATAAATACCGGAGTTTTAATAAAAGGGAATCGTTTAGCAGTCCTGGCAAAATGAACACCAAAAGATTTTTAATAGAGGTAACTTTTAATAGAAAGGATTTTTAATTAATAAGAATACAACTTTGAGAGTTGATTTTTACAATTGAGACTTGTGTCATCCTTTTCTGCGGAATTATTCTGAGACTTGTAATCCGAGGGAAGGAGGGGACTTAAAATATAGGTAGGGCTTAAAATATAGGTCAACCAGGAGGGTCTGCAAAATCCAGGGCTTAAAATATAGGTGAGTCTGAAATAGAGAAAAATCGAACTATTCGAGAAGGGGAGTCAACCAGGGGGTTTGCAAAATCGAGGTTTTAAAATAAAAGGTGAGTCTGAAATATAGGTCAACCAGGTGGTTTGCAAAATCCATGACTTAAAATATAGGTAGGGCTTAAAATATAGGTCAACCAGGGGGTTTTCAAAATCCATGACTTAAAATATAGGTACGGCTTAAAATATAGGTCAACCAGGGGGTTTTCAAAATCCATGACTTAAAATATAGGTAGGGCTTAAAATATAGGTCAACCAGGGGGTTTGCAAAAACGAGGTTTTAAAATAAAAGGTTAGACTGAAATAAAGAAAAATCGAGACTATTCGAGAAGGAGGGCTTAAAATTAGAATTAAAAACTAGATAACACCAGGGGTTAAAAGGGGGAGGATTTTTTAATTATGAATTATTAATTATGAATTATTAATTATGAATTATTAATACCATGACAGTTGCGACACTGGGGCCAATTTCCTGTTGATCGCAACATAGGGGTCAAAGTTCAATCTGAGAAGGCAACGTGGACGATTGCGACATAGGGGGGGGGAAAGCACTGTGCAAAGGAGGATTCCCCGGTTGTGAATAAACTACTAACGTGCTTGGCTATCGATCCAAGAGACTTTGGATTCGGGCCCTGGGTAAGACTTGAGTGATTGTGTTGTCTTTCTGCTGAGGTCCCGCCATCCTCACAGACCTTCTACTGTGGCTCATTAAACTGACAGGTTCCTTTCAGACCTCTGTCGCAAGCAGATGCTTGAGTTTATTTTATGTTTCAGTATGTGGGAGTTTAATGTATGTTATGAGCAAGCTATCTGATCTCAGTGCTGCTTCGACAGAGGATATTTATGTAGCGGACATAATATACGGAGGGGAACTCAATCCGAAATCCGATTTTGGAACTTAGGAATGGGAAAAATGCGTGCAGCAGGTTGGAACTGATTTACAGAAATTCATTAAACTTAGTAATACGTCTCATTTATTGCATCAGCCTGCAGAGAGAAAATTCAGAGGAAAAGAGCAAGCGATGGCGGAAATAGCTGAGCGGAAGTAAGAATGGCAAGAAAGTATTTCTTTATCCGAGTGGTTTTCGTTTTTCCATTTCCATTGAGAGTCAGGAAGGGCTTCCGACACTTAAATCCTCCATTTGTTGGTGGTTTTTGTTTTTTCTTATACTTTTTCTTTACAACCCTCGTTGTTTGAATCGCGATTTTTCTGTTCTTCTATGTCATTGTTTCAACTTTGATTGTGGTTTCCCTGTTTTCGACTTTCTTTTCCTTTTAATATTTATGCGACTCATTACAGTCTGCCTCGCATTGAAACCCCAAACGACCAACGACGGAGTTTTCCTCTTCCCTTTAAGAGGAATCGGGTGAGTCCTCGTACCCTTTCGTAATAAAGATTTAAGTACCGGGAATAATTAGAAACCTTGCTCACGTGGGAGCAAAGTCATGATGACGACGCAATGACTGCGTGGCGAAATTGGCGACTTTGTTTCCTCTTACTTATTTATGACTTTGCCATTTTTTTCCCTTCAGTCTATTGCCAAATGGGCGACGAGGCTATTACGGAAATATGCACGAGAGAGGAAATTTATAACAAAGAAATGAAACTGAACACACGTGTTTTGCAGACGACACTTTTGAAACAGTTTCTCCAAAGAAATAATAAGTTGAAAAGAGATGACACATCCTTTCATTGCAGTTCCTAAGAGGATTCTAGAATTTGACTTGTGAGTTAGTCGTGAATGAATTTCGAGTTGTTCCATTAATAGTTAACAGAAATGAATGTTAACTATAAAATTATTAATTAATTGTTATGTGAAAATGTAAGCAGCATTTAGAATCATTTGATTTCTTTTGCATGTACCACATCTTAAGGGCCTCTGTACTAAAGAAAGTTATTTGAATGTCGTTTTAGTGTAAAATGCATACTACAAAAGAGAATTAAATTCAATGTAGGAATATTAATTTTAAACTCAAGGCTCGATTGCAATTCGCCCTGTTTATTTTCGATGGTGTGCATCCCTTTACAACTGCAATGATGCCTGGAGGGATCTTCTTCAGAATCTAATCGAGCCTTCGGGTCGTTCGGATTCAGTCCATAACCCTTCCTCCTCGGGGTTGTTGTCACCTGCTCACTTTGCCCATTTCTGTGCCAATAAAGAGAAGTGCCACTCAAGAGGCCATTGTGACGACGTCTCGCTCTGTTAAAATACATCTGACTGACATTGTTGCCGCAGATAATGTTGATGAATGTTGATGAATATTTTCCCTGCACCTGGGATTTGGGAAAATAAATCTATTTTTTTTTAACATTTTTTCTCTCTCTGAACTCAATTAGAGATGAATTAGGATTGAAAGTCCGCTAGAGACTGATTAGGAGGAAAATCTTTCTCACATTTCGTAAAAATATGGTTTTAAAACATTTTCAGAAATACATGCCACTGACCATTTTTTATTCTCATTATATTGTACTATAAACTTCAAAATAATAAAATTATTTAAATATTAAATTAAAATTTTAATGTTCTTTGTAGCGGAAAATACTGGAAATTATTCACAGAAACTGAAAATTCTTGAGTCACATAGATGCTAAGAGCCATGATGAAAGGACATGAAGCAAATTCCTGAAATTATAATTTTTTTTCCGCATAACTGAATCCACAGATGGCGCTTTGCACTCTTGCTCCTTCCCTGTTGACTTAAAAGTGAGAAATGCATAAAGAAAAGACGGTACAATAAGTAATTGACATTTGTAGCAACAAAATTAAATATGATCAGAATCTAAAACACCGAAGAAATGGTTGAAGCCATTTCTTACCACTTTTAAGGCCACTTTTAATTTTCTTCTGAAACTCTGCAATGCGAAAGCTCCACCTCCGCTGGAAGTTGGTTTCAAAACTTCCCTGCTCTGCACACGAAAGAATGGTACTTGCAAGTTTTCTTCGTCATTGGGGCGTTGATGCACATGGGCTGTCTTCTCGTGTTGCTATTTGAAATTGTTAGCAAGGGATGTTGGATGTCTTGGCGAGTTGTCCCATAATGAGTTTGTGGCATGTTTTCAGATCCAATTCAAGTCTTTTCCATTCCAGTGAATGGATCTTAAGATTTGCCAGCCTTTGCTCTTATATCAGGTAGAAGTAACCTGGTAGTCTCTGAGTAAACCCTCTCTGTAGTCTTTCTAATGAGAGAATATCACAGACCATATGAGGGCAATACACTGGCGAAGCATATTCCAATATAGGTGATGAAGGCATTGACGATGTAACATGATTACACTTTCGATACCTTCTTATGATGATGCTGGCAATGCGAAGCGAAATCAGTAGCAACTTTCTCACAATGGAGTGAGAATGACATAGTGTCGTGACGCCAAGATCAGAAAGTTAATAGACACTCGCGAGAGGATTGTTTCCGACGTAATAGTTGGAGTGGTTATTATTGTCATTGAGTGACGCTTTGGTTGTGGAGAGAGAGATTTCGTGGAGTATGCTCCATTCCTGAATGTTGTTACAAGCTGTCTGCAATTGGTCGTGCTCTGTCGCTGCAACCTGGGAAAATTTTATGTCGTTCACAAAGATGTAATTCTTGATTAGGGGAAGAATATCTGGAATGTCGAACGAGAAAAAACAAAACTAAAAGTAAAGTGCCAAGCACTGGCACTTTACTTTTTCTATTTTTCACGTTCGATAATGTTCATTTTAGTTTAAGATATCATAACACTATCTGTGGTAACCATCAATATTGTGATTGCCCATATTTAGAAAGAGTGACCAATTTCCAATCATAATCATCATCATCCTCAAGCAGCCATTGGCTACGGAGGTCCAATCAGACCGTGCAATTTAGTTCTCCAAGCACATCTGTCCTGAGCTATCTGCTGCATCTGGCCACTGCACACCAATTCTATCAAGGTCCTGTTTGACATTGTCTGCTCACCGCACCCTAGGTCTCCCCCTCTTTCTCAGGCTTTAGGCACACTGTTCATAACCCTATTCGCCATTCTATAATTATCCATACGGGCAACATGGCCAAACCAACGGAGTCTCTCTCTATACAATATGCTGCTTAAAGGAGGTTGCAGACTCCTTTGCCTAACCTCATCATTAGTTACAAAGTTGAACCACCTAATGCCCAAGATGTTGCGTAAGCATCTAGAATCAAAAGCATCTAGTTTCCTGTTATCTTATTTACAAGTGTTCCAAGTTTCACTACCATAACTAACCCTAGAAAGAACCAAACTGTTATGCAGTCTAATTTTAGTCTTTAGGTGTATGTCAGTTCCTGGGGTTGGTAGAATGTAATTCATCCACGGCGCCCATAGGTAAAGACGTAAGATTTCGGTTCGTTCTGTATTGGGCATTCAATGTTTGAGAAGTGCAGCAAGATAACTAACTCCAAGTTTAAAACAATAACAAAAGGTTTATTATGGAAAATATATACAGAGTCTCCCCGAGCACTGACGTTGGCTACAAACAATCATATTCGGATTGCTTAACAGGCTGCGACTCTACGCACCTAACAGAGGAAAAACCTCTCCTCTCCTGAATAGCTATTCACCGAGCAACTCTATGTGTCCGCTCCAGCCAGTGCCTCATTCAGAACTCCCTTGACCTTCTCACGGGCCCTACGACGTCTCGCGCTGACCTCCCTGTCCCATGGGACGGTCATTTGGCTCGCGCTTCTTGGTCAATCGATCTGGGCCGGAAAGGGAGCCGATCACAGGAGATCAGGTACCATAAACCTGTCTTGCTGATTACCGCAAGACACATTAGTCATAAATAGTCTTTCAGTCAGTGATGGGAGAAAGGAAAGTTTCACTCGAAGGATTACAATGCGAGGTCACATACAAATATATACATGAAACGACAAAATTATATCCAGGTATCGCATCAAAACCTATATACGCATACGCTTATTACTCCACACTCTCCATAGATTCTTAAAACTCTCAGAGAAAATACCTATTTGTCTGTTAATCACATCACCAGTATTTGTTACATAAATTCCAAGATAATTAAACTGAGACACTTGCTCAAGGGCGCAAATATTCAGAGCGACTGAAGCACCATCTGTCTGACCAATTTTCATCATTTTAGTTTTATCTCAGTTTATCACAAACCACCTCTATTACCAGTCTCATCAACAGCCCTAATGAAAGAATTCATCTCATCAACATCGTTAGCCAACAAGGCAAATCATATCTGCATAATCTAAATCAGAAAATTTGAAATCTCTAGACCATTTAAAGCCAAAGTCCCTTGCAAAGAATTTCGCATAACACAATTAATAACCAAACTAAAGAGAAAAGGGGACAAATGCACTCTTGTTGAACACCTGAAGCAATGCTACACCAATTGCTACAAGCCTTACCAACTCTCACACACTACTCAGTGTTATAATAGAGAGCTTTCATTATGTTAACTAACTTGTCAGGTATACCATATGATCTTACAATCAACCACAAATTATGACGATCAACAGAGTCGAAAGCCTTTCTGAAATCAACAAAGCTAGCAACCAAAGTTTCTGAAACTCTAAACATTTCTCAAGAATCTGCCTAAGTGAAAATATCTGATCCACACATCCCCTACCACTTCTGAATATACATTGATCATCACGCAATTGACTGTCAACCAGATTCTTAATTCTATTAAGCACAATCATGGAAAGAACTTTACCTGGAACAGAGAGTAGGCTAATACCCCTATAGTTATCACAAGAACTGCAATCACCTTTTTTTGAAAATAGGAATAATAATAGCTCTGGTAAAATCTTTAGGAACCATGCCTTTATCATAAAAGATATTCAAAATTTCAGTCATCCAAGTGGTAACCGAAACATTCCCAGCTCTAAGCATTTCAGTAGTAATTTCATCTACCCCTGGGGATTTATGAAGTTTAAGTTTAGAAACAGCCAATATAACTTCTGGCTGTGTTATAGGGCCAACATTAAAGCCAGTAATGCATCTATCATCATTACAAACAATGGGAGTAGAACTAACCACATTGTTTAGAACGTCACTGAAATGCTCACCCCACCTAGCCATGACAGAATCCTCACCTTCTATAACCTTACCTTGTTTATCCTTCAATCCCTTCAATACCTGTCCGTTTTCTACCACACAAAACATTAATTATCTGGTATAGCTCTCTGCTGTTGTGCTGTCTAACTGCTTCCTCGGCTTTGTCAGCCAAGCCATCAAGCCAAAGATTCTTATCAGCAGCTAACTGATCTTTTACACGTTTATTAAGTTCTCTGTAGTGCTTTCATTAGGACTAAGTAGGGTATTGATTAAGTACATTCCTGCAGTTCTTTCTTTCCGAAATAAGCTCAAGTGCCTTATCACTCAGATAATTCTGTCTCCTCTACGCCTTTTATCCTAAAAGAGTACTGTTAGTTTCTAAAAAAGCCCGTTTGAAACGGCCCCATTCTTTCTTAACTTCAGTGGTAAGCAAACCATGACTGTCATAATAACTAACTTATCATGGTACGTTTTAGCTATAACCGGGTTCTTTCAGATCTTCAGAATTATAGGTAAATATTCTTGAATTATAAGGCAAAATTGAATATGGCGTACACTAAAGACTAATTTTTATGACTTTACACTAAAGACTTATAAAAAAAATTAATTTTTAAATTACCTGGTCATTTAAAATTTTTTTAAATCATTTAAAAGTTTTTTTTAAGTCATTTAAAATTTTTTTAAATGAGCAGGTCACAAGTAATTCTCCCACCATTGAGTTTACTTCCCTGTAGGAGATGTTGCTCCTTGAAGCTACCAATAGCGAAAGGTAATGCAAAACGCACGCAAGTATTTGAATTATAAAACTGAGGATTATGTTGTATAGATTATACTATTTAAAAAAAATTTTGCCAAGAAAAGGTTTGATTTTACTGTATTAATGCCCTGGGATATTTGATTATTCAATACGGTGTATGTAGCTGGGGGAATGATTATGGGCACAATTTAAAAATTTTGTGTTTTGTACATAAATTTTTTTAAAAATTAGCCTTTAGTGTAAAGTCTTTTTCTTCTATAAATATGTTAAATACTGATTACCTCTGTTTAATTAGACAAATTTATTTTCCTAAGATTCTGTTTATTAATCAGCAATGGAATTCGCATTCAATTTTGCCTTATAATTGAAGAAGAGTTGGATTAATGTTTGTTGGGCTTTTGCCTCATAAAAGTATTACGAAGCATCATATATTCATGATAAGAATTTTGTAGAAAAAAGCAGGAATCCGATCTGGGCCTTGGGAAGATCTAGAAGGAGAAAGTACGATAACTTCTGAAACTCTGGTTGGATGAAACATGTTGTTGAAAAACTCCTTACCAGTTGTTTCTTTGGGGTAGGTTTCATCATCTGGTACATGAAACTGGTTGAACAGCAAGAAGGGCTGCTTTCGCAAAATATGTTGTCCCTGCGGAGCCATCGTCTCTTTTCAAACACTAACAAGGATCACACCTTTTCAAAAGTGGGATGTGACCACAACAATCAGTTTTTGCCTGGCGTTCATGAAAAATTCATTTCGATTTTTGGCGGATCACACAGATTTTGAAGGACTAAAGATTCCTGATAATCTGAGGCCTCCTCTTTGGAACTCTTCGAGGCCATTTCGAAACACTGTCCAATCCCTCCCATTTTAAAAATTTATCGTTTTGAATTTTATTTCACACTTTTCGACCCCCGTCTCCATTGAAACATCGAAGATATTTACACCTCCTCGGGTTTCCAGAATGCCATTGCATGCTCTGTTATAATTTCAAGTCTCTCTCTCTTCAGAGGGAACCCGAGTTGCAGTTTAAAACCACTTCTGACAACTGATTGGATTAGTGGCGAGGAGGTCGCGCGAGCGATTCATTGAATTTCAACAAGAAATCGGTTGATGTACAGATCAATCAATCAAAACTTGAAAAAAAGCTCTTTTCTTAAAGAGCCGCAGAGAAAAATTCTCTACTTAGAGAAACGAAACCTCCCATTTCAAATCAGTATTGAATTCGTAAAAGAAAAACTATATTTTTACGGAATCAAGGAAACATCTTCGTTAAAAAGAAACTAATTCACTTTCATAAGTATTTTGAATTGGCAAACTGGTTTAGTTATGCACCTAAAAATGTTTATTCAAAAAAAGGAAGTGTGTTGTTTTCTCTGAGCGGAACTTATTTGCACACCATGGGCTCAATGACCAGGTCACAAGGACCCCGAAGGCTGGGGGAGGGGACCCACTGGAACAGCTGTTGGGAGGCAGATGGTAGCCTCCCGTCAAGGCCATCCAGCGTGTTCTTTAACGTTGGGTTGTTTTACCTCTGAGCGGCACTTCTTCGCACACCATGGGCTAAATGGCCAGGTCACAAGGACCCTGAAGGCTCAGAGAAGGTTGGGGGAGGGGACCCACTGGAACAGCTGTTGGGAGACAGACAGTAGCCTCCCGTCAAGGCCATCCAGCGTGTTCTTTAACGTTGGGTTGTTTTACCTCTGAGCGGCACTTCTTCGCACACCATGGGCCAAATGGCCAGGTCACAAGGACCCTGAAGTCTCAGAGAAGGTTGGGGGAGGGGGACCCACTGGAACAGCTGTTGGGAGACAGATGGTAGCCACCCGTCAAGGCCATCCAGCGTGTTCTTTAACGTTGGGTTGTTTTACCTCTGAGCGACACTTTGCACACCATGGGCTAAATGGCTCCCGAAGGATCAGAGAAGGTTGGGGGAGGGGACCCACTGAAACAGCTGTTGGGAGACAGATGGTAGCCTCCCGTCAAGGCCATCCAGCGTGTTCTTTAACGTTGGATTGTTTTACCTCTGAGCGGCACTTTTTTGCACGCCATAGGCAAAATGACCAGGCACAAGGACTCCAAAGGCCCAGAGAAGGTTGGGGGAGGGGACCCACTGGAACAGCTGTTGGGAGACAGATGGTAGCCACCCGTCAAGGCCGTCCAGCGTGTTCTTTAAAGTTGGATTGTTTTACCTCTGAGCGGCACATTTTTGCACGCCATGGGCTAAATGACCAGGTCACAAGGATCCCGAAGGCTCAGAGAAGGTTGGGGGAGGGGACTCACTAGAACAGCTGTTGGGAGACAGATGGTAGCCTCCCATCAAGGCCATCCAGCGTGTTGCAGGGTATGGCTCTCCCATACACGGTACCACGGCTTGCTATGGCCATCAGTGTCCCCTAGTGACTGAGGGCGGAGAAAAATCGGAACGCTGGCCCAGACGGGAATCGAACCTGGGAAATACAGATTACGAGCCTGATGCGCCAGCGACTGAGCCATTCCCGGCCCACCAAAATAAAAAAAAATTGGAACAATTGAGCCAGATTCATTCTATTGATTATTTTTTGATTCGAGCGATGGGTTTGGAAGGTTCTGCTTTGAAACGTCAAGTCTCCTATAAAACTGATTTAAAAACCTGGAACCAATGTTCCTTTCGAAATTCTTTTGTGTTGGCCATTTCAAAATTCGAGTTTTCGAAGGTTTGTATGATTTTCAAAAGCAAAAACGTTTGTATAATTAGATTTATGAAGAAATTTCGTATGTATGCACTTGTCGCTATTGCTCGTGAGGGCAGTTTTATTTGTTAATTTCGAAATACTTTGTTTGCATTTAATATTTGAGTCAATCGTATCATAATCAGCAGAGAAATTAGTTCAATATTTATCTGCTGGTGTATGAACACAATTCATGTGTGATTTAAAGTACAAATGTAAATTGGTTGTAATGGAGTAAAACATGAATTCACTGTCAAAAAGAAACAAGATTTCTAACTACAAACAATGTTTCTAAACAAAACTTTGCAAGTCCAATAGGCGATGATTCATTTTGCCATTTAAGTCCACAGCTTCAGTAATGGAAGTTTCACTAACATTTCTTAATGGCAACCTTATTTTCATTTCAGGAGCGATGACGACGAAAAAGTGTTGGTGGTGGCAACTGTTCCACTTGTGTGTTTGCAGCGCCTCCGTGGTCCACGGGGCAACCACGAGTAAGGCGACGGAGGATCTCGAGGAATTGGATCGCAGCTGCACCAGTTTCGACAGTTGCTTGACGGGAGATTTCTTCCGCACGTGCAGCTGCGACGCCGATTGTTACCGTTACGGCACCTGCTGTCGGGATGCAGACGCCTTCCGCCGGATGGCAGTCGGCGAAGAGGAGTGGGAGTGCTCCGGAGCACTCACTCGGACGCCCGTGTTCGTGAAACACTCGTGCTCGAGCTCTTGGAGCGGAGAGGAGGCCGTGCGCAGTGGATGCACCAACGAAACGGACGCCGCCGATATGATGAGCAACACCTTAGTCTCGAGCAACGGAACCATGACCACATACCGGAATTGGAATTGTGCGCTCTGCAACGGAGAATCCGTCGACGACCTTTTCTTCTGGATCGTCGTCGTCGCCTGCCCGATCGGCGCCGTACACCAACTCGCCGATTCGTCGCGCCTGAAGGAGAACATCTTCTACAGCGAATCCACGAGCCAGTGGGGGATCCAGAGGAGGAATGAGTTCCACCCCTGCGCTCTCACCCTCCTGCAGCCGGGGTTCCTGAGGCGCCAGCTGCGCTACTGTGCCGTCAACGTCACTTCCACCTGTCCCTCCGATTGGCAGGAGGAAGAGGTCAGGGCGGAATGTCATCGCTATCACGGGGAGAGGAAGTGGGTTAAAAATGATCGCTACTTCCGGAACGTGCACTGCGCCGTGTGCAACGGCGTCCCCGTGACGGAACTCGGCTGCTTCGGCAGAAACTACGATCTCGTGGAGTCGAGGGCGGAAGGATACACGAAGACAGTGATATTCGACGCGAATGAAGCAGAGGGCGCTGCGAATGGATGCGAGAGGAGGAGGGAGAGGTTCGATCCCTTCCTTAGGATTTGCAGGAGCATCGAATGCGGATTAAGATCTCCAGACCCTGAGCATCATCAGTGCTCTTCGGCAGATGAAGTGATGAAGTTTCAAGCTTGGATCCTTTTAGCAAGCATCATCTTGGCTATTGTAACTTTAATCAGTTATTAATAAAACGAGTTTTTTTCTCATAAAATTGATTCTTCATTTCTCTTTCTGGTGTTCGAATGATTCACGAGGAAGAGCATATCTGACGGGCCCAACTCCTCTTGGTTCCAGTGGGGAGAGACTTCGGGGGGGGGGCGAATAATAAGTGAGGACGTCAAGGGAGAAAAAGACTTTGTTCTGTGAACCACAGGCGTTGACATTCAGCCGAGGGTGGGTCTGCAGCCGCAATAAGGTCTGCATAAAACTGGAATCTTTCTGTGTGTTAGGAGTCTTTCTAGGGTTGAACAAAATATCACTCGACACAATTGACCAATTACTCGATACCGCTAAAGCGAGTAGCGAGAAGGGCACCAATGCCAAAAGATTCAGCGCAGTATGGCGTCGCCGCTGCTTGGCATAAAGCTTTCAATTGACGTAGGGATCGAAACGGAAGAAAAAGTCATCAGCCTCATTCTCCTAAGCACGAACAGTCTTGGTAGGATTGGTATATTTATTCATCATCGTCATCTCGCAAAATCCAGATGTAGAGAGATTTGATACATTTGACCCGCAAAGCTGATAGCTTATCTGCAGGAAATATTGATGAGCATTAGTTTTCATACATAAGTGAACGTATTGAAAAAGAACACAAAAGTCATATAGAGACAGGTTTTCTCAAGATTACAGATTAACAGACATTCTTTAAATAGTTTTTAACCTTTAACTTAATCTCACTAAAATTAGTTAGATATGTGATTTCTCTTGATAACTGGTTAACGATCTCCAGCACTTTATACTCTTTAAGATTTTTACCGTAATTATTAACAAAATTTGAAAATAATTATTGGTCTGAAGTCTGTTATTCTTATCATGTATAATTTGTACTTTATAAGTGTCATTGAAAAAGTTGTCCAGAATAATGCCATATCTATAGAGATTTTGGACTGATAGGATATTTAGGAGAGAAAATTTTTCACTTGAGTTTCAAAAATTATCTCTAAACTTGTATGGAATTATATTTTTTGCTATAGATGATTGCAATTTTTCAATTTTTTTTTAGGTAAGTGATGCCAGTTGTTCCATATATTGTAATTCCATACCTAATTAAAGATTCACAAATTGCCTTGTAGACCATAAAGCAAACGTCGGTATCGACTATGAATTGCAATTTGTATAAATTTTAGCGGCGCGATATCTGAGACTTTCAAATAGCTTCAAGACGTGAGTGTTTCATCGAAAGACTGAATCCAAATATAAACCCAGGTACTTAAAATTATCCACCAATTCAATACTATAACAATCACAAATACTTTTTTAAGTTTCGGATTTATATATGCAATTTATATTGTGCGTCTTAATTACGTGGTTTGATGTTTTCAAAGTACCTGGTGAGTGGAAGATCATCCATTTAGTTTTATCGTTATTTATATGTGTTAAATTAATATTCAGCCATCTCGCCAAGCAATTATAGTCATCCTGTAATTCTCTTATAGCCGCGTCCACGTCGCGATTGCTGTTTAAAATAACAGTATCATCAGCATAAAGAAACAATTTTATTCTTAATTTTAAATTAGTCATATCATTAATATACAGGAGGAACAACAAGGGTCCAAGTATAGATCCTTGTGGAACTCCAACTTTTAATTTTCTTTCGCTACTTAATGCTTTTCCATTTTTGGTTATAATAGTTATGTTACTTAGGTAATTTTTGAACCACATAAGAGCTGTCCCTCTAATTCCATAGATTTCAAGTTTTGAAAGAAGTATATTGTGATCCAATGTGTCGAATGCTTTACTAAAGTCGAGAAAGAGAGCAGTAAACTTTTCTCCATGGTTCAAGACTTTATTAACACATTCTGCAGAATTGGACAGTAGATTTGTGGCACTTTTTCTCTTCTGGAAGCCATATTGCCTATTAGAAATAATGTTGTGTTTTAAGAGAAAGCTACGGAGAGTGTCATCGATGTACCTCTCTAAAATTTTGTTTACGGTGGACAAGATAGAAATGGGCCTATAATTCGTATAATTACTTTTAACGCCACTTTTATAGATAGGTCTCAGTATTCCTGGATAAGTTTTAAAGTGGAGGGGATATTTCTAGTATTAATACTTATTTAATTTAGCAAGATATTCTATTAATTGATTCATGCTCTTCGCTAGTAAATCCTCTTTTTGTAGGGACAAAGCCAAACTCAGAAAGAGCGTTAAGCTATTTTTGAACTCCATTCTTTCTATGACTAGAAATATCAATATTGAAATCTCCAATGAATATTACATTCTTATATTTATGGCTTTCCCCCCTCCATCTAGTCAGAGAAGAAAGAAATTCATTAATATCGGTGCCCGGAGATCGATAAACAGACACCAAGATATATATTGTTTTATGTTTGATAATTCTTAAATGCATAGATTCTGCTGTTGAGATACGTACGCTATCATTTTCAATTACCAAGGTTTCTCTATAGAAAACAATAATACCTCTTGTTTTCTTACCGGTACTACTTAAAAAAATCTGGTTAAAATTACTTATATTGTATAAGGATTTTTCATACTCATTAACATTCGTTTCTATTAATGCGATTCAACCTCATCATCCTCATCATCCTCAAGCAGCCATTGGCTACGGAGGTCCAACCAGACCGTGCAATTTAGATCTCCAAGCAAGTCTGTCCTGAACTACACCTGCTGCATCAGGCCATTGAACATCAATTCTAACAAGGTCCTGTTTGACATTGTCTGCCCACTGCATCCTAGGTCTCCCCCTATTTCTGAAACCTTTAGGCACATTGTTCATAACCCCATTAGCCAATCTGTAATTATCCATACGGGCAACATGGCCAAACCAACGGAGTCTCTCTCTGCACAATATGCTGCGTAGAGGAGGTTGCAGACTCCTTTACCTAACCTCATCATTAGTTACAAAGTTGAACCACTTAATGCCCAAGATACTGCGTAAGCATCTGGAATCAAAAGCATCTAGTTTCCTGTTATCTTGTTTACAAAGTGTCCAATTTTCACTACCATAACTAACCCTAGAAAGAACCAAACTATTATACAGTCTAATTTTAGTCTTTAGGTGTATACGCCTATTTCTCCACACTCTCCATAGATTCTTAAAAGTCCCGGCAGCAATCCCTATTCGTCTGTTAATCTCATACCGCACATCACCATTATCTGTTACATAGCTCCCAAGATAATTAAACTGTAACAACTGCTCAAGACTGATATTTCAGATTAACTGAATCACCAATGCCTGACCAATTTTCATCACTTTAGTTTTCTCTCTGTTTATAATTAAACCTACTCTACTACCAGTTTCATCAACAGCTCAAATGAAAGAGTTCATCTCATCAACATCATTTGCCAAAAGGGCTATATCATCAGCATAATCTAAATCAGAAATTTTCGTATCTCCAGCCCATTTAAGGCCAAAATCTTTCCCTTGAAGTGAATTTTGCAAAACATAATCAATAACCACACTAAAGAGAAAAGGAGATAAAATGCACCCTTGTCGAACACCAGAAGCAATGCTAAACAAATAGCTACAAGATTTCCAACTCTCACACACGACTCAGTGTTATTATAGAGAGCTTTCATTATGTTAATTAACTTGTCTGGTATGCCATATGATTTCAGAATCAACCACAAATTATGACGATCAACAGAGTCGAAAGCCTTTGTGAAATCAACAAAGTTAGCAACCAAAGGTTTCTGAAACTCTAAACATTTCTCAAGAATCTTCCTAAGTGAAAATATCTGTCCACACATCCCCTACCACTTCTGAATCCACATTGCTCATCACGCAATTGACTGTCAACCAGATTCTTAATTCTATTAGGCACAATCATGCAAAGAACTTTACCTGTTACAAAGAGTAGGCTGATATCCCTATAGTTATCACAAGAACTGCGATCACCTTTTTTTGAAAATATTAATAATAATCTCTGGTAAAATCTTTAGGAACCATGCCTTTATCATAAAAGATATTCAGAATTTCAGTCATCCAAGTGGTAACCGAAACATTCCCAGCTCTAAACATTTCAGTAGTAATTTCATCTACCCCTGGGGATTGATGAAGTTTAAGTTTAGAAACAGCCAACATAACTTTTGACTGTGTTAAAGGAACAGCATTAAAGCCAGTAATGCATCTATATCATTACAAACAATGGGAGTAGAACTAACTACATTGTTTAGAACATCACTGAAATGCTCAGCCCACCTAGCCATGAGAGAGTCCTCACCTTCTATAACCTTACCTTGTTTATCCTTCAATCCCTGTATACCTGTCCGTTTTCTACCACACAAAACATTAATTATCTGGTACAGCTCTCTGCTGCTGTGCTGTCTAACTGCTTCCTCGGCTTTGTCAGCCAAACCATCAAGCCAAAGATTCTTATCAGCAGCAACTGATCCTTTACACGTTTATGAAGCTCTCTGTAATGCTTTCTATTAGGACTAGTAGGGTACTGATTAAGGACATTCCTGCAGTTTTTCTTTCAGAAATAAAAATAATATCCCCTCTCCACACACATGGCAGACACCCCATGCTGTGGGGGGTGGGTGGGAATTGGGATAATGAAATTGAGAGCCTGGAGCTCAGTCAACTGAGTCGACCTCCCCCCCCCCCAACACTGGGCAGACACCACATGCTGTGAGGGTGGGGGTGAGAATTTGGAACATAAAATTGAGTGCCTGGAGCTCTGTCTACTGAGTCAACCTTCCCCCCCCCTCCACCACATGGCAGACACCCCATGCTGTGGGGGGGGGGGGGAATTTGGAGCATAAAATTGAGAGCCTGGAGCTCTATCAACTGAGTCAACTTCTCCCCCCCCTCCACACACATGGCAGACACCCCATGCTGTGGGGGGGGTGGAAATTGGGAACATGAAATTGAGAGCTTGGAGCTCTGTCAACTGAGTCGACCTTCCACCCCCTCCACACACATGGCAGACACCCCGTGCTGTGGGGGGAACGTAACTGTTTTCTTTTGTGCCTGAGGCAAGAATAGAAAAATGCGCCCCTATATAGTTTCATAGCAGTCTTTTTCTCCGCCCCCTCATCTTGTGCGCCCGAGACTAGTGCCTTACTTGCTTCACAGCTGTTACGGCCCTGGTGGCGGCGGGGAGAGCTGAAAAGGCAGTACACATACTTTGGAATAATGCTTTTTGAAAGATCGCTTCCAACATGAGAAAAACCATGCGTTGCCCTTTTCGGCAAGAATCATTTCTGGCAAAACACTGAAAGAACATTGAACTCCTCTGGCGAATATAGGTTGGGTTGTTTTACCTCTGAGCGACACTTTTTTGCACACAGTGGGTTAAATGACCAAGTCACAAGGACCCCAAAGGCTCAGAGAAGGTTGGGGGAGGGGACCCACTGGTACAGCTGTTGGGAGACAGATGGTAGCCTCCCGTCAAGCCCATCGAGCGTTTTGTCTAACGTGTACGGGATATGGCTCTCCCACACGCGGGGCCACAGCTTAACGTCCGGTCCGACGGACGGCGGCCTTTCCAAACCCATCGGTGTCCCCTATTAAACGTGGGCAGGGCGGGGAGTTTCGCGGAGATAAATCTCAACGTTGACCCAGTTGGGACTCTAATCTGGGAACTGCAGATTACGAGCCTGGCGCGCTACCGACTGAGGCTCCCCCCCCCCCCCCCCGCCCCCAGGTCACAAGGACTATATAATGCTGAGCTTATTGAGAGGAAATTTACGGAGTATAGGGGAGCTCTGCTGCCGTTTAGCTTCTGGTGAAGGAGGGGGAATGACGAACTAGGAAGAGTCCATTTCAGAACTCGGCCGGTGTGCTATTCTGAGGAACTTCGTTCTTCAAGGCCCGTGGAAGCTAAAGGGCTAAGAACAATCATGCCAAGAACCTTTACCTGAGACAGAAAGTGGGCTCATTCCTTTAGAGTTATCACAAGAACTGCGATCACCTTTTCGCTTTCACATTTGTCCGTTTGTGGATTTCTCAAAACAGTCATTCCACTCTATCTTTCGAAAGCGACGGAGGAACTTAATATTAATGTGACCAATGAAAGCCTGTGATGCGGGGAGGGTCGTAGGCTATAAAACATTGACCTCCCCTCCCCTATAGAAGAGAACATTCGATTCGTGAAATCGAATGAAAACTCTTGGTCCGCTATATTTTCAAAATGCGAATTCCGAAAGGGCAAGTTTTACGTCAAATGAACGCTTCTGATGAGGGGAATGTTACAGATATAAAAAATCAACCCCCCAACGCTTTCTTCCCCCTAAAAAAAAGGGAAATGTGAAATCGAATGTTCTCTTCTATCTCTCCTCAACCGGAGTGTGGAGAGTAACAAAGCTATGCTTCAAACGAAAGTTGCGACGCGGGGAATGTCATAGGCTGTAAAAAATTGATCCACGTGCTTTCTTCCCCCCCTAAGAAAAGGGGGACATATAAGAATGATTGTTCCCCTACATCTCCTGAATGCGAGTGCGGAACAAGCTATGTGTCAAATGAAAGCTTGTGACGCTGGGAGTGCCATCACAGGCTGCGAAAAAAGCCCTGCATGCTTCCTTCCCTCCTAAAAAATGTGAAATATGAAAGTCGTTCTACTCTATCTTCGGAACGGGAGGGCTTACTGTTACGAGTAAGGTGTCAAATGAAAGCTCGTATAATGACCGTCGTAAAATATTTCAACTTTTGCCTCATTATCCTCCCCAATAAAAGAGGGGGACGGATTTTCTTGGGATTAGACTTTAACGAGTCCTATTTCAAATTAAAGCTTATGATGTCGCCAACATCATGGGCTACCTCCAACATGACTCCAAAAGAGAGAAAAAATTAAAGCTTATGATGTCTCCAACATCATGGGCTACCTCCAACATGACTCCAAAAGAGAGGAAAAATTAAAGCTTATGATGTCGCCAACATCATGGGCTACCTCCAACATGACTCCAAAAGAGAGGAAAAATTAAAGTTTATGATGTCTCCAACATCATGGGCTACCTCCAACATGACTCCAAAAGAGAGGAAAAATTAAAGCTTATGATGTCTCCAACATCATGGGCTACCTCCAACATGACTCCAAAAGAGAGGAAAAATTAAGCTTATGATGTCTCCAACATCATGGGCTACCTCCAATATGACTCCAAAAGAGAGGAAAAATTAAGCTTATGATGTCTCCAACATCATGGGCTACCTCCAACATGACTCCAAAAGAGAGGAAAAATTAAAGCTTATGATGTCTCCAACATCATGGGCTACCTCCAACATGACTCCAAAAGAGAGGAAAAATTAAAGCTTATGATGTCGCCAACATCATGGGCTACCTCCAACATGACTCCAAAAGAGAGGAAAAATTAAAGCTTATGATGTCTCCAACATCATGGGCTACCTCCAATATGACTCCAAAAGAGAGGAAAAATTAAGCTTATGATGTCTCCAACATCATGGGCTTCCTCCAACATGACTCCAAAAGAGAGGAAAAATTAAAGCTTATGATGTCTCCAACATCATGGGCTACCTCCAACATGACTCCAAAAGAGAGGAAAAATTAAAGCTTATGATGTCTCTAACATCATGGGCTACCTCCAACATGACTCCAAAAGAGAGGAAAAATTAAAGCTTATGATGTCTCCAACATCATGGGCTACCTCCAACATGACTCCAAAAGAGAGGAAAAATTAAATCTTATGATGTCTCCAACATCATGGGCTACCTCCAACATGACTCCAAAAGAGAGGAAAAATTAAATCTTATGATGTCTCCAACATCATGGGCTACCTCCAACATGACTCCAAAAGAGAGGAAAAATTAAGCTTATGATGTCTCCAACATCATGGGCTACCTCCAACATGACTCCAAAAGAGAGGAAAAATTAAAGCTTATGATGTCTCCAACATCATGGGCTACCTCCAACATGACTCCAAAAGAGAGGAAAAATTAAAGCTTATGATGTCTCCAACATCATGGGCTACCTCCAACATGACTCCAAAAGAGAGGAAAAATTAAAGCTTATGATGTCTCCAACATCATGGGCTACCTCCAACATGACTCCAAAAGAGAGGAAAAATTAAAGCTTATGATGTCTCCAACATCATGGGCTACCTCCAATGACTCCAAAAGAGAGGAAAAATTAAAGCTTATGATGTCTCCAACATCATGGGCTACCTCCAACATGACTCCAAAAGAGAGGAAAAATTAAAGCTTATGATGTCTCCAACATCATGGGCTACCTCCAACATGACTCCAAAAGAGAGGAAAAATTAAAGCTTATGATGTCTCCAACATCATGGGCTACCTCCAACATGACTCCAAAAGAGAGGAAAAATTAAAGCTTATGATGTCTCCAACATCATGGGCTACCTCCAACATGACTCCAAAAGAGAGGAAAAATGAAAGCTTATGATGTCTCCAACATCATGGGCTACCTCCAACATGACTCCAAAAGAGGGGAAAAATGTGGGCGATGTTTGTGAGTCACATCAATCAAACGAATGTTTTGAAAGTCGGTGTTTTTACTGACAAAAATATATTAATAAATTAAAATATTTATAAAATACCTATCTTCCTCTATGATGCCGTAAAAAGATGAACTGAGTTCGTATTCACTTCAAAGAAGATAGGCTGCCAATTTACCTACTCGACAAGATTGCCGGGCTCCCTATCTTCCTTTGAAGGGAATACGAACTCAGTGATCGATTGCACCATCGACATGCTTTTGGTTTATTTTCTACCTTTTTAGGGCCCATATAGAAAAATAGTTTTTTTTTTCAAATTCTTAATTTATTTATATATTTAAAAAAAAATAAGGATAATAAATAGCTCTTGTAAAATCCTAAGAAACCACACCTTTATCATAAAATAAATTTCAAATTTCAGTCAGCTTTCAAAACTCATTAAAGAGTAAAACAAACTTCCATATTTTTTTGATATGATTTGTTCAAATTAAGTGCTTAATCATTTTTTAAGTAATTTTCAAAGTCGTTGCATTGATTTGCCTTATTTGAACTTGTGGAGATTTGTCTGGTGGCTAAGTGACTTTCAGTTGCTCCGTAATTAATTGAAATTCGTTAACAGTTGCAAGAGTCAAGAGTTCGGTTGATCCTGCTGCCCCGTGACTCTCCTGATGACCTCTGAAGAGCCTCCGAAGCGAGACGACTCTCGGTCTCAGTTACAATCAGGTAACTAACAATTGCCAGCAGCAGGTCGAGGTCAGAGTTTATTTCGAAGCGGTAAACAATAGCTTGGCTCATCGCTTGCAGCGAATGGAGTCGGAGCACGAGATCTGTTTGCGCAAGGCTTTTCAAATGACACGGAATCATTGGAATGGAGGCAATTGGAATCGGAGATCTCTTCCCAATGGCGGGGAAAAACGCTTCCGAAGTTGAAGAAAAAATGGTCTGCAACAAGAAATGCTTTTGAAATGGAAATCTGCAGTCAGATTGTGAAAGTGGTCGTTCCTTCTCTTCGTAGGAGAAGGGTTCGGTTTGTAATTGGTAAAAAGGAAAAAAATCTTTCCTTCTTCTTTCAGTCCAAAATGGAAGAAAATAAAATGAAGACATAGATAATGTTGAAACCACTTTTTGATTTCATATTAATTGCTGAATTCATCTTCGAAGAAAGATAGGATAGGTGTTTCTAATTCAATTAAGAGACAGCACTTTCCGTGTTCTATCTTTCTTTAAAGTTAAAGCTAATATGAATTATTAAAGGAATTTCATCATTGAGATAATTACTTTTACTTTTCGTTTTTAGATCACCATGAGAAAATAGTTTCTTTTACCTATTTTAATTTTTATATTTTTTGCTTTTAGGTACGGAAATTTGTAGCAAAAAAAATTGTAGCCCGTGCCGAGCAGAAGGAAATTATTCCGTTTCATATGACACTCTGCAGGCCAGAAACTTTCCTTATACATATAATGCATTAGGACTGACCTACCGTTAAAATCTCTTTTCGAGGATTAGGAAACAAGCGGAGATCATTATTTGTTGTAATCACTGACTCCTGAGAAGCTTTCATCTGAAATCTGATCACTTTCATGGGCAACCTCCTTTGAGCCGCATCTGGTGGATGCAGAGATGGCTTCGATTACGTTTGCAGAGATATCTATGTTAGCAACAGAGTCTTTGTTGGGAAATTGAATTTTTGTTGAAATTTTAATCGGAAAAATTTCAGTCATCCAAGTGGTAACCGAAACATTCCCAGCTCTGAGCATTTCTGTAGTAATTTCATCTACCCCTGACGATTTATGAAGTTTAAGTTTAGAAATAGTCAAAATAACCTCAGATTGTGTTATAGGGCCAACATTAAAGCTACCAATGCATCTATCATCAGTGCAAAACAGTGGGAGTTGATGAGAACCAGAGAACACGAGTGAAATGCTCAGCCCACCAAGCCATGACGGAATCCTCACCTCTAAGCGCATCAGGTCATCGCGCTCATAGGAGACATACAGAGTTGGGGTTTAGGGGAAAAAATATCAATGACGGTCAAGTGGGGATTACCTTTTTTGAGAACATCCAGGCGTTAACTAGCCAATCTCTCTCGGCCCCTGGGGCTCGACGCCAATATGGCAAAAATACAAAACACAAAAAAATTGAATCGCGTTTAGTTAAATAAATTAAAAAAAAAAACTAAATGCATAAAGAAAATCACGTTTTTTTTGTTATTTATCATCACTTACAGATTTGCGTATTTTTTGTCTACACTTTTCGCTTTCGTAAAAAACCCGGAACTGAAAAATAAAAAAGCAAATCGCCTTCTTGGTAATGAATTGAGTAGCCCTTCTCGGGAAACATTTTTCGTTCCCTTGAGAATCGAGATCTTCCACCAACATTTCGAATTGCTAACATGAATACATCGTCTGCCGCATTTTCCTAATTGACGACTCTCGAAATTAGAACTTTCGAGAGAGCTGGACCCTTCGAAACGTAATTCTTTGTTCGCTACCGCTTTGCTAGAAAAGAATTTCATCTTGACTCGAGAACATTTTATTTTTGATAGGATGGCAACCGAACGGGTTTGTTCGTCTCATACCGGAAGATACATATAATAAAGGGAAATTTATAGATGGTGAATTGGCAACAAGGTGTGACCTATTTCGCTCGCGACTTCATTCCCTCACGCAATTTCTTTCTATTGAAACAATCCAAATATTACTAAATTGGAATTTAAATCTTACGCTCCTTTTGCTTTTTATTTGAATTTTGACCAAATGATAGCATTTGTCAAAAAAAATTGTTTCGCAATAGAAGGAGAGAGAGCAAATTGGAAGAAGAAGAGAGAGCAAATTGAAAGAGAGAGCAAATTGGAAGAAGAAGGGAGAGCAAATTGAAAGAGAGAGCAATATGGAAGAAGAAGAGAGAGCAAATTGAAAGAGAGAGCAAATTGGAAGAAGAAGAGAGAGCAAATTGGAAAAGTTTGAATCGATTTGCACTGCATTTGCTTCATTTTGCAAATGCTCTCAAAACAAAAGCTCAGCAGAAAGTGACTTAGGTACGTAGCAACCGGAAGTGTCCTATTTGTATACTAGAGAGTTGTATACTCCGATTCCCGTAGCATTGACCGCCATGGTCACAGACGGCTGTGTCTGCCGACTGCTCAATGAGCCAAGAAAACCCATGATACCTTGCGAATTGTCTGCGAACAACGATGAAGGCTATTTAAAAATGCTTAAAAAATGATTTAAATGAGGCAGAACTTTTTTTTTTATTTCAATGATGTTATTCCAGTGTAGTAATTAAAGCAAAATAGATTTAATTAATACACACTTATTGATTTATATCGGATGAAAAGCAAAGACTCTGGAAACTGCTTCTCTTTCAAATCGAGGTTTTGTATGAAAATTAAAAAAAAATTCGATATGCTCTTAATATGTGATTAAAACTGAACTAAACTGACTGTAAACTTCGCAGACTTTAATTTGAGCCCGTTTGAAACAGGAACAATGGTAAACATATTTTAAAATCTAATACATGATCAAATCTTTCAGCTTAATTTAAGAGTTAATAATTGAAAGCCCTAAAAATTGATAGATCTTAATAGTGCAAATCCGCGCCTCATTTAAAAAAACACGAAGAGTCACATTTATTTTCTTCTTTCATTAAAAAATATTAATTTTTATTAAATATTGAGAGAAATAATCAGAGAGTAAACTTTTTTTAATTCAGCTGAGGAAGGAAATCAAATCTCCTCCTAATAAACGACAAATTTAATTTCATGCTATAAAAAAACCCAAATATTATAAGCTTGTTATTCAGCTGAAGCATAAAGAAATTCAACCCCCCCCTCTCACACAAACAGACAAATAGCATAATTGAAATTTGATGCTATGAAAAAGCAAATATTGTAAACTTTTATATCAGCTGAGGCAGAACGAAATCCAAGGTCACACACACACACAAATGACAAAATTGAAATTGCATGCTATATTATAGAAAACAATAATTTACACTTTCTCTCGTTTCAACTAAGGCAGAAGTAAAGGGAAGTCCCCCTCCCACAAACATACAAATGGCATGATTGAAATTTCTTGGAACAAAATACAAATATTGTAAACTTTTATATCAGCTAAGGTAGAAGGAAATCCAAGGTCACACACGCACACACACAAATGACAAAATTGAAATTGCATGCTATGTTATGGAAACAATAATTTACACTTTCTCTCGTTTCAACTAAGGCAGAAGTAAAGGGAAGTCCCCCTCCCACAAACATACAAATGGCATGATTGAAATTTCTTGGAACAAAATACAAATATTGTAAACTTTTATATCAGCTAAGGTAGAAGGAAATCCAAGGTCACACACGCACACACACAAATGACAAAATTGAAATTGCATGCTATGTTATGGAAAACAATAATTTACACTTTCTCTCGTTTCAACTAAGGCAGAAGTAAAGGGAAGTCCCCCTCCCACAAACATACAAATGGCATGATTGAAATTTCTTGGAACAAAATACAAATATTGTAAACTTTTATATCAGCTAAGGTAGAAGGAAATCCAAGGTCACACACACACACACAAATGACAAAATTAAAATTGCATGCTATGTTATAGAAAACAATAATTTACACTTTCTCTCGTTTCAACTAAGGCAGAAGTAAAGGGAAGTCCCCCTCCCACAAACATACAAATGGCATGATTGAAATTTCTTGGAACAAAATACAAATTATGTAAACTTTTATATCAGCTAAGGTAGAAGGAAATCCTAGGTCACACACACACACACAGATGACAAAATTGAAATTGCATGCTATATTATAGAAAACAATAATTTACACTTTCTCTCGTTTCAACTAAGGCAGAAGTAAAGGGAAGTCCCCCTCCCACAAACATACAAATGGTATGATTGAAATTTCTTGGAACAAAATACAAATATTGTAAACTTTTATATCAGCTAAGGTAGAAGGAAATCCAAGGTCACACACACACAAATGACAAAATTAAAATTGCATGCTATATTATAGAAAACAATAATTTACACTTTCTCTCGTTTCAACTAAGGCAGAAGTAAAGGGAAGTCCCCCTCCCACAAACATACAAATGGCATGATTGAAATTTCTTGGAACAAAATACAAATATTGTAAACTTTTATATCAGCTAAGGTAGAAGGAAATCCAAGGTCACACACGCACACACACAAATGACAAAATTGAAATTGCATGCTATGTTATGGAAAACAATAATTTACACTTTCTCTCGTTTCAACTAAGGCAGAAGTAAAGGGAAGTCCCCCTCCCACAAACATACAAATGCATGATTGAAATTTCTTGGAACAAAATACAAATATTGTAAACTTTTATATCAGCTAAGGTAGAAGGAAATCCAAGGTCACACACACACACAAATGACAAAATTAAAATTGCATGCTATATTATAGAAAACAATAATTTACACTTTCTCTCGTTTCAACTAAGGCAGAAGTAAAGGGAAGTCCCCCTCCCACAAACATACAAATGGCATGATTGAAATTTCTTGGAACAAAATACAAATATTGTAAACTTTTATATCAGCTAAGGTAGAAGGAAATCCAAGGTCACACACGCACACACACAAATGACAAAATTGAAATTGCATGCTATGTTATGGAAAACAATAATTTACACTTTCTCTCGTTTCAACTAAGGCAGAAGTAAAGGGAAGTCCCCCTCCCACAAACATACAAATGGCATGATTGAAATTTCTTGGAACAAAATACAAATATTGCAAACTTTTATATCAGCTAAGGTAGAAGGAAATCCAAGGTCACACACACACACACAAATGACAAAATTAAAATTGCATGCTATGTTATAGAAAACAATAATTTACACTTTCTCTCGTTTCAACTAAGGCAGAAGTAAAGGGAAGTCCCCCTCCCACAAACATACAAATGGCATGATTGAAATTTCTTGGAACAAAATACAAATATTGTAAACTTTTATATCAGCTAAGGTAGAAGGAAATCCAAGGTCACACACGCACACACACAAATGACAAAATTGAAATTGCATGCTATGTTATGGGAAACAATAATTTACACTTTTTCTCGTTTCAACTAAGGCAGAAGTAAAGGGAAGTCCCCCTCCCACAAACATACAAATGGCATGATTGAAATTTCTTGGAACAAAATACAAATATTGTAAACTTTTATATCAGCTAAGGTAGAAGGAAATCCAAGGTCACACACGCACACACACAAATGACAAAATTGAAATTGCATGCTATGTTATGGGAAACAATAATTTACACTTTTTCTCGTTTCAACTAAGGCAGAAGTAAAGGGAAGTCCCCCTCCCACAAACATACAAATGGCATGATTGAAATTTCTTGGAACAAAATACAAATATTGTAAACTTTTATATCAGCTAAGGTAGAAGGAAATCCAAGCTCACACACACACACAAATGACAAAATTGAAATTGCATGCTATAAAAAAAAGAAAACAAAAATGCAAAGTATTTTCATTTCAGCTGAGGCAGTAGGAAATTCACATCACTCACACACCCATAATATAAGGAATGAAGTTACTGCGAAGTATATTTTTATCACTGTGTTTTGTGCAAATTTAGATGTTTGCTCTAATATTATGCCTTTTAATTTTTCTGTCATTTGTGTCTCTAAATGGTGAAGTCTAATTTTAGCAAATTCTTTTGTAATGTTTCTTTTTCATATTATAAGCATGATTGTCGACTTCCACATCCAATTCCTTATTACTGATATAACTATCTAGGGATATGAGCACCAACATGCATTGAAGCCTATGTAAGACATTAACTTGAATTTTTTAATTAGGTATGAAATGGTTGTTGTTGAGAATATAAAGTTTTCTCCTGGAAGACAGTGTTCAGTAATATTTGCAATTGCACACACATACTCTGAGAAGGGCGAGAAAACCTCCATTTTTAATATTAACCTTTAAAGTGGCAGAAGCTGATTAATCAGTTTCCAAAAATTCCTACGAAAGAACTTGCAACATGCTTTTTTTTATGCTTCCCTACCATTTTTTCCAGAATTATGAAATATTTTTTCTTTTGATATATAATATGGACTATTTCATTAAAGTGATGAAAATTGGTGAGGCAGGTTGTGATTCAGTTAATCTGAATGGTTGCAGTCTTGAGCAGGTGTCACAGTTTAATTACCTTGGGAGCTATGTAGTAACAGATGCTGGTGATGTGCGGTATGAGATTAACAGACGAATAGGGATTGCTGCCGGGACTTTTAAGAATATATGGAGAGTGTGGAGAAATAGGCAAATACACCTGAAGACTAAAATTAGACTGTATAATAGTTTGGTTCTTTCTAGGGTGACTTATGGTATTGAAACTTGGACGCTGTGTAAACAAGATAACAGGAAACTAGATGCTTTTGATTCCAGATGCTTACACAGTATCTTGGGCATTAGGTGGTTTAACTTTGCAACTTATGGTGAGGTTAGGCAAAAAAAAAATCTCCTTTAAGCAGCATATTGTGCAGAGAGAGACTCCATTGGTTTGGCCACGTTGCCCGTATGGATAATTATAGATTGGCGAATAGGGTTATGAACAGTGTTCCTAGAGGACTCAAAAGGAGGGGGAGACCTAGGATGCGGTGGGCAGACAATGTCTAACAGGACCTTGTTAGAGTTGGTGTGCAGTGGCTGGATGCAGCAGATGTAGCTCAGGACAGATATGCTTGGAGAATTAAACTGTACGGTCTTGTTGGACCTCCGTAGCCCACGGCTGCTTGGGGATGATGATGATGATGAATAAGGCTCAAAAGCTGTTTCTTAAAGAAAAAAAAAATTGTCTTTGTAAGGGTTAATAAGTGCAGACACAGAAGACTTCATTCGTTCAGAGTCAATTAATGCTAATTTACATTCCATGGAAGAAATTTTTCATAATTTTTTTGCTCTAAAGACAGCTTATAATAACATTTTTTAATTTTAGAGAAAAAAGACACAATGACCTTCATTGCTTTACTGTGGTTGCTTCATATTATCCACATGTGAGAAACACGTAAAATGTCACTGAACATTTCATTACTGATGCCAATGATTTTAATTTCATTGAAAGTTAAACAGTTGCCATTTTTCTTGTTAATTATCAGCTGGTTAATTATTAACTGCATGTGTGCACTTTGGAACTAAAGATCATTAGGTTATTATAGTTTCCCTCTTTTGTTCTTATAGCTAAAAAAAAATAAATAAATATGGTCCTTGCTGAATTTGTAAGTTAAAATATATTTTGAGCCAGACAAACCAACTGTTAAAAAATAACCTATGGGGATTTTCCAGCTGTATAAAACTGAAACAAACATAAAAATTAGAGTTTCAGAAGCTATATCTGAATTTTTATCCTTAGCATTATTACCATAATCTACATATTCACAATTGCATTTGCCATTGAACAGTATTTGTTTCCTAATCACTTCTCCTCAAATAATAAAGTGAATATCATATGCTTCTGCTATCAGTAAAATTTTCCATGAAGAAAACTTCAATAAATCCAGGAAGGCCATCTACAGATCTGCACCAAGTTAATATTGTGCAGCTATTGGGAAAGATTTTCTCCTACAGATTTATAAGCCTTTTTAAAAATAAAAAAAGTAGAACCTCAATTTTTAATAAGCCTTTGGAGAATGAAAATATCATGGTAAACCTACTTACCTCTTGGCAATAAAATATGCTATTGCTTCTTTCAGCATTTTTGCTGTGAATTTCTGAACAGGTTTAAAGTTATATCTAGAAACACAAGCTTTGGTGTCTCAATGTCATCTTTATGAGCCTTAAAGAAATCTAATATATCTATTAAAATAGAAGAGTCTGATTTCTTGGCTGTTAGCTGGCAATAATTTCACGATAGCATTTTCTTTAAGCTCTGGATTTCATTTTGCACTGACATCAACTTTCTCTTAAATTTCCTAGGACTCTTCCCTCTTACACAGCACGAGTGATCATTTTTATAGGCAATATCTTTTCTCATTGCAATTTCTATCATATCTTCTACAAGTGTCTCTCAATACAGGGATTTGTTACAAATGTGAATAAAGTTGGCACAGCATCATTAATTAATCCTACTGTGCCATTTTCTGGAGCTTTATTTTTAAAACAGTAAAGTGCTGGGAACAGATAGTACTAGCTGCTGTTTAAAGAAAGACAGTGGAGCTTCAACCACAATTGACAAGACTTAGCATTTCAACTCATAAATTTTTTTTATCAAATATGAAGAGCAAATTTGGCTTCATTAATCACATGCAAAATTATAAAATCCCTATTTCAGGCGTTTCGTTTGAGAAAAAAAAACACTTTGTGTTATTTTGGCAAAATAAAAATGCAAAGCAAAAGTCTCATAAAATTAATGTCTAAGTTCAATATTTCTTTTAGAAGCAAAATTCACGAAAATATTGTATAAATTCCATGCTGTTTAAATCCATAAATCGCCTTCTTTTCATATGTAAACATTATTAGTTTCATTTATGAAAACAATCGTGAACTACATCTGATATTAAGCTAGGACAGAACAGTATTTTAAATGCTTTATTTATTTTTACGCCTCTCCGCTTTAACGATTTAAATGCATTTCACAATGTTCGTTCACAAATTTCGTAAATTACTAACCTATGAAATGTCGAATTGCTGCTTTTATATTACTTTTCAGTAGTTAGTACACAATTCATGTAAATTTAAGAGCGTGGTGAAATGTTTGTTTACGCTAATCCAACACGCCTCTCTCACTGCCTCACTGAGGAGTATGCTTAAGATTTTGTACAAGTTCATGGCGTCAGCTGCCAGTCCTCTCTCTAGTAATATTACCTCATGGTTCGTTCGTCTGATACTGGAACATATATAATAAAGGGAAATTTATAAATGGTGAATTGGCAACAAAGTGTGACCTATTTTGTTCGCACCTCATTCCCTCACGCGATTTCTTTCTTTTGAAACAATTCAAATATTACTAAATTGGAATTTAAATCTTACGCTCCTTTTGCTTTTTATTTGAATTTTGACCAAATGATAGCATTTGTCAAAAAAAAAATTGTTTCGCAATAGTTCTTCAAAAAAAAGATGTTTTTCCTTTCATGATCCACGTGAAGTGTTCGCAGTGTTAATTGGAAGAGAGAGCAAATTGGAAAAGTTTGCGTCGATTTGCACTGCACTTGCTTCACTTTGCAAATGCTCTCAAAACAAAAGCTCAGCAGAAAGTCACTTAGGTACATAGCAACCGGAAGTGTCCTATTTGTATTTATTGTTTCTTTTATTCATTGCAATGTTTTCTTCATTAATCTATAACTAAAATCAGGGGCGTAATGAAGGATTATGGTTGGGGGGAGGATAGAAATCGAAAATTTTCCAACTCGTAAATCAAATTTTGCCAACTGAGAAATTTATGTTTCTGTTGGTTTCGTACCTGGATTTTCATTCCGTAAGGGCAAATTTTAGTCTCCTGCATTTTGACATGTATCTTCCAATTTTTCCAACTAGCCATAATTTCACTGAAATAATCCTTATATTTTTGAATATCGTCTGAGTTGTAGCAAACCAGTGCGAATTTTCTCAACTTCCCTTGATTTGACCAACTCTACTTAATTTCACAATCCCAATCTTTACATGTCTCGTAAATTTGCCAATTCACTTGGAATATTTCAAACTACCGAAGATTTTGCCAAGTTGTCTTGATTTGGCCAACTCTCTTCAATTTAACAAAACTAATCCAAATTTTCACAACTCGCCCGAATTTTACCAAGTGGATTCGAATTTTGCCAACTGCCCCAGATTTTGCTAAGTTTCCTCGATTTCTTCAACACTCCTTAATTTCACAAAACTAATCCCAATTTTCACAACTCGCCTATATTTTACCAATTGCACTCTGAATTTCGCCAACTCTCCAAGATTTTCCCGATTTTGCCAACTCACCTGCATTTTACTAAGTGACTTCGAATTTTACCAATTTTACCAACTGCTCTAGATTTTGTCATCTCCATTTTCCCAACTGCCCAAGATTTGCCAATATTTTGCCCATAATATTTGCCCATAATTTTACAAAAAATAAAAGATTACAAATTTTCACAACTAACCTATATTTTACGAAGTCGCTTCGAATTTTGCCAACTCCGAGTTACTTTGGGGGGGAGCCTCCCCCCATCCCCCCCATGGCTACGCCCCTGACTAAAATAAAAATTGGCTATCTGTAACAAAAGGTGATTTTTTTTAACACAGCAAAACGTAACGAGTGTGCACTTATAAAAAAGATACATTGCTTCCTTTCGCAGCAATTTATAGAAGCTCAAGATTTCAGCATAGTTGAAATATCTTGGTGACATTTAATGAAAAAGGGGCGGGGGTGGCTCAGTCGGTCGACCTTGGTGACATTTAATGAAAAAGGGGCGGGGGTGGCTCAATCGGTCGACCTTGGTGACATTTAATGAAAAAGGGGCGGGGGTGGCTCAGTCGGTCGACCTTGGTGACATTTAATGAAAAAGGGGCGGGGGTGGCTCAGTCGGTCGACGGTCAGTAGGGGACACCGATGGACTTTGAGATAGGCCGCCGTCCGTCGGATGGGAAGGTTAAAGCTGTGTCTCCGTGTGCGGGAGAGTCCATACCCTGTGCACGTTAAAGAACACGCTGGATGGCCTTGACGGGTGGCTACCATCTGTCTCCCAACAGCTCTTCCAGTGGGTACCCTCCCCCAACCTTCTCTGAGCATTCGGGGTCCTTGTGACCTGGCCATTTAGCCCATGGTGTGCAAAAAAGTGCCGCTCAGAGGTAAAACTACCCAACCCTTTAATGAAAAACGTAAAACGGCATATACTTAACGATACCAGTAACCGGCTATACCTAGCAGTAGTGCTGCCATCTAGTAGCAATTGGGAGAATTAACTCTTAGTCTTAAAAAGCAGGATCTATTTTCAATGATGAGGGTTATTTTTATCCCTTTGGTTGGTTGACTGTCCCTCAGCGACATTGCTAACGGTCACGGTTATTTTATCTCTCTTTCCAATGCAAACTATTCTTTTCACCCTGTCGTCTATTTATCTGCCAGACATTTAACTTTCTTATTTTTAGATTATTATTTTCTTTTCTTATTTTTGGTCTGTAAATGGTAGCTATGTAGTCACTGGAAGGAGAGCTATGCACCAATCCCCTGTGATGATGCCTGTGACGACCAGGCCTAGCACCTAATGTCCGACCCCGCCTTCTCGTGGTGCAGACCGTTAGTACCTTTCAAAAGAGATACTCTCTTGTGGAAGTGAACGGAAGGGGAGGGCTGCCAGATTAGTGTGGCCTACTGATCTGGACAACTATGGCTACTTTTCTTTTTTTTTTCTACCCTGCTGAGGAGTGGTCAACCACACAGGGTCCTGGTGCTGACCATATAAACCCACTGGACTGGACAGATATATGGCTCTGAGCTTGATTATGGATCCTGATTTTGCTGCACTGGTGGGCTTCTGTGGAGGGAAAATCTTCCGCTGTGTTTTCTGTTTGTTTGTGGGTTGACAGCCCCAAGTGAATAGATTCACAGGATATGTTTATCAGCTGGTGGATAATCCTCAGCAGAGGTCATCGCAGGCACCTGAACTCTTTGCTTCTATTGGCATCGTCAAATTCTACATTGGAGGAAGTCTTCCAGTGTAGATGGCTTCAGCCTTTAGTAGTGGGGGAACGGGTCTTTGCCCCATGTCTGCGATTAGGGGGCTGTTTGATATTGTTGGCATTCCCTCTCTCAATAAACATAGTTTCTTTAAACATCCCACTAACCATTTTCTCTCCATAGGTAGTTGGAATGTGATGACTCTGCACAGAGCTTTTTCTATTGATGTCCTCACACAAGAATTCCACCATTATAATTTAGATATTCTCGGCTTGCAAGAGACCAGATGGACAGATAAAGGTCAGATTCTTAAAAATAATCTTAAATTTCTCTTTTCAGGGAGGGACGACAATAAACATCACCAAGGCGTGGGTCTGCTTCTCAACAGACACGCTAGTGATGCACTTCTAGGATTTTGGGCTGCATAAGAATATGATTGATTACACATTAATTAACAGCAAATGGACTAGTTCTGTTAGGAATACCAGGTCATATAGGGGAGCTGAAATTGGATCTGACCATTATCTTGTTTAAAGTGTCTTGCAACTTAAACTTAAAAAGTGTTGTGCTAGGGTTAAAAAATTCGCGTTTAATACTGAAGCTCTGAAAGACCCAGTTATAGCCAAAGCTTACCATGATAGGTTACTTAGTCATTATGACAGTCATGGTATGCTTACTACTGCTTTACTACTACATGGTATGCTTACTACTGACTTCAGTAGTAAGCATACCATGACTGTCATAAAGGAAGAATGGGATCATTTTAAACAGGCTTTTTTGGACACTAACAGTACTCTTTTAGGAAAAAAGGAGCAGAAGAGACAGAATTATCTGAGTGATAAGGCACTTGAGCTTATTTCGGAAAGAAAGAACTGCAGGAATGTTCTTAATCAATACCCTACTAGTCCTAATAGAAAGCATTACAGAGAACTTAATAAACGTGTAAAAGATCAGTTAGCTGCTGATAAGAATCTTTGGCTTGATGGTTTGGCTGACAAAGCCGAGGAAGCTGTTAGACAGCACAACAGCAGAGAGCTGTACCAGATAATTAATGTTTTGTGTGGTAGAAAACGGACAGGTATACAGGGATTGAAGGATAAACAAGGTAAGGTTATAGAAGGGAAGGATTCTGTCATGGCTAGGTGGGCTGATCATTTCAGTGATGTTCTAAACAATGTAGTTAGTTCTACTCCCATTGTTTGTAATGATGATAGATGCATTACTGGCTTTAATGCTGTTCCTATAACACAGTCAGAAGTTATATTGGCTATTTCTAAACTTAAACTTCATAAATCCCCAGGGGTGGATGAAATTACTACCGAAATGCTTAGAGCTGGGAATGTTTCGGTTACCACTTGGATGACTGAAATTTTGAATATCTTTTATGATAAAGGCATGGTTCCTAAAGATTTTACCAGAGCTATTATTATCCCTATTTTCAAAAAAGGTGATCGCAGTTCTTGTGATAACTATAGGGGTATCAGCCTAATCTCTGTTCCAGGTAAAGTTCTTTCCATGATTGTGCTTAATAGAATTAAGAATCTGGTTGACAATCAATTGCGTGATGAGTAATTTGGATTCAGAAGTGGTAGGGGATGTGTGGATCAGATATTTTCACTTAGGCAGATTCTTGAGAAATGTTTAGAGTTTCAGAAACCTTTGGTTGCTAGCTTTGTTGATTTCAGAAAGGCTTTCGACTCTGTTGATCGTCATAATTTGTGGTTGATTGTGTGATCATATGGTATACCAGACAAGTTAGTTAACATAATGAAAGCTCTCTATAATAACACTGATTCGTGTGTGAGAGTTGGTAAGGCTTGTAGCAATTGGTTTAGCATTACTTCTGGTGTGCGACAAGGGTGCATTTTTTCTCCTTTTCTCTTTCGCTTGGTTATTGATTATGTTATGCGAAATTCACTTCAAGGGAAAGATTTTGGCCCTAAATGGGCTGGAAATACGAAAATTTCTGATTTAGATTATGCTGATGATTTAGCTCTTTTGGCAAATGATGTTGATGAGATGAACTCTTTCATTCGAGCTGTTGATGAAACTGGTAGTATAGTAGGTTTAGTTATAAAGAGAGAGAAAACTAAAGTGATGTAAAATTGGTCAGGCAGGGTGTGATTCAGTTAATCTGAATGGTTGCAATCTTGAGCAGTTGTCACAGTTTAATTACCTTGGGAGCTATGTAACAGATAATGGTGATGTGCAGCATGAGATTAACAGACGAATAAGGGTTGGTCCCGAGACTTTTAAGATTCTATGGAGAGTGTGGAGAAATAGGCGTAATACACCTAAAGACTAAAATTAGACTGTATAATAGTTTGGTTCTTTCTAGGGTTAGTTATGGTAGTGAAACTTGGACACTTTGTAAACAAGATAACAGGAAACTTGATGCTTTTGATTCCAGATGCTTACGCAGTATCTTGGGCATTAGGTGGTTCAACTTTGTAACTAATGATGAGGTTAGGCAAAGGAGTTTGCAACCTTCTTTAAGCAGCATATTGTGCAGAGAGAGACTCCGTTGGTTTGGACATATTGCCCGTATGAATAATTATAGATTGGCGAATAGGGTTATGAATAGTGTGCCTAAAGGCCTCAGAAAGAAGGGGAGACCTAGGATGCGGTGGGCAGACAATGTCAAACAGGACCTTGTTAGAATTGGTGTGCAGTGGCCAGATGCAGTAGATGTAGCTCAGGATAGACTTGCTTGGAGAACTAAATTGCACGGTCTGGTTGGATCTCCGTAGCCCATGACTGCTTGAGGATAATGATGATGATGACGATTTTTAGAGATAAATAAAGAAATCTTTTGGCATTGTCTACGTACTAATAAAATATTAAGATTCGCATTTCCCAAATTTCTCATCTGTATTAATAGCTCCCTCTAACGATAGAAAAAAGTAGAAAATGGCAAAGTTTTAATGAATGTTGAAAATGATCTATTCATGATGGAAATTTAAAATTTGTGGGCGCTTATATCGACAGCTTTCGACAGAAAATTTCTGCAGTCATGGGATACGGAGGTCCAACCAGACCGAAAAATTCTGTTTTCTGTTGGATAAGCATCAATAAATATTTCTGTTTCTGTTTACAAAGTGATCTGCTAGTTCGAATTAGAAATATGTTCGGGCTCAAAATACTACAGACGACATCGCGCTCGAGCCCAGAATAATTTAAATTTGAAAAATTTCCTGTAAGCGGGGAAAAAATAGGTAAAATATAAGTTTTATTTTATTTCCATTTCAACATTTGAATCGGTCTCTAGTATTTAAAAAATAAACACCATGAAGCTGTTGTTATTTTTAGGTCTTCTTTTTTCTTTAATAAATGATTTGCGCTTATGATAATGATCTTAGCCACGAACTTTCAATATTTTTTTTCCAAATAGCATTAACATTCAATTGTTTTCATTAAAATGACTATAATTAATGATTCCAGAATGAAAATAAAGGGTTGGCGACGTGAATTCCAGCGCATATAAGTTACGATGTGTGAAGGAAAGTTTTTCCTAAAATCGGGTAGGCTCGGTCGTAACAATCGACGAAATGTTCCGGATTCGGTCAGACGTCGTCGGCTGCGGATTCGAAAAATTCAGCCGAACTCATCATCGTTAGTTCAAATATTGATCGTTAGAGCGCGCAAAAGTCACAAAATGTGAAGTGTTTTGAGGCGGTGCTTGATGTCGCACTTTAAGACATTGCAATAAGCTCTAAATTTTCGGATTGGGGCAATGTGGAATTGCAAATATCTGACCACGTTGCTTGAGTACATAAAAATTACTAATTCTAACTCATTGCAAATTATACTTTTTCGAAGTGATCAAACATATATAAAAACTTGGAGTAAACAAGAATTTATTCATCGAAAATATATTCAATAATTTCTAGATTATATTATTTAATATAATATTGAAATAAATACAATATATATTTTTAATAAATACAAGACTATTAAATCCATTATTGTGGCATTAATTTGGCTGATAGATATTTGAATTCTATTTCGATTTCGAGATCATCACTTCTTGAGGGGATTTATTAATATTGGAAACTTATTCATTTTAGATTCTTGCACATTAAGCATTAGAAGCATTATTTTTTGATAGCATTTTATTATTTTTAAATTTTGGTCCAATTGCGACTGAAAATGCCGATGGATTTCCAGTTATTATTTTCCATGCCTTGTATCAAGTTTCATTATCAACACGTTCACTATATTGATCTGTTTTTAATTTGATATTCTTATGTGCCGTCTTATTTACTTTGTAAAGTTGCATATCTTGGTTTATAATGAATATGTAAATAATAAATAATGACTTCGTCCTCTTTGCATTATCCCGCATTCAATAGAGATTGTTCTCTCTTAAATTTGCATTTGCACACATCCGCAGCAGACGATGGAAATTGCTTTTACGCTTTTCTTCCCTTCGTCAACAGATCTAATATAATGACTCTGTTTATGTTCTATGTCTGACTCTGTTATGGCAGTTCAGTCTTGCAGTATTTTTTGTTCATTGTCATTCTGAATTACGAAACCTCCTCCATCCGTAAACATTTCCCCAGCAGCAGTCGATTACATTATGTTTGGAACGAATGCATGCAGCTCTCTTTATTTAGTCTCGTGAAAATCAAATCGTCACAAATCCTGAAGCAGATATTCAGGACCTGAAAATTTGGGAAAGATCTTCAGGATCGTACATTTAGATATCCGGGACCGAAAGAAATTTTCGGAAAAGATCTTCAGGATCGTACATTTAGATATCCAAGACCGAAGGAAATTTTCGGAAAAGATCTTCAGGATCGTACATTTAGATATCCAGGACCGAAGGAAATTTTCGGAAAAGATCTGCAGGATCGTACATTTAGATATCCAGGACCGCAAAAACCACACCCTCCACACAATCGATATTCAGGAGCATTCATCGATATGTTCAACCTTATGCATAACATTACTGACTTTGAAAATATATTTAACTGGCATTGTTCAGTGTTCTGTCTTGAATTCTTCATCAGGTTGTCGTATCGCATTAAACGGATCTTTTGTTACAAATGATGAAAAAGGAAGAATTAAATCGTTACATAAAAGATTTTTTTCCCATTCTGGTTTTGTGTCGCCCAATGCAGTCTCTCCTTTAACTGACTTTGAAGAGAAGAGGCGAATTCTTAGCATCTTAATCCAGCCGGAAACATCCACGGATGTGGACAAAAAACAACTCATTAGAAAGAACACTGGAAGGGATAAATCGCAAATTTCACACCTTTCTGGAAGAAATTGTGAGGAGTGAAATTTCTCTTCTAATGAGAGAATCATATCCATACTTTACCATTTTGGAGAGTGCTGACTCCCCCCCCTCCCCAACAAAAGGACGACCCCTTTATTTTAACCAACTGTAACTGACAGGCTCCTGTCAGACCTCTGTGGCAAGCAGCTGCTTGAGGAGGTATTTATTTTTTATTTATCGAAATACATGTAATGTACACTATTCTAGGCAATATCTAATTCTTTCAGAATTTTAGAAAAATTTTATCTTTTTTTTTGCCGTCCCGTGGTCGAGTGGTTAGCACGCTTGGCTACTGATCTAAGGGACCTGGGTTCGAGCCTCGGGTAAGGCATGGATGTGTGTGTGTTGTTTTTATGCTGAGGTTCTGCCATCCTCACAGACCTTCTACTCTGGCATATAAACTGACAGGCTCCTGTCCTACCTCTGTGGTAAGCAGCTGCCTGAGGGGGTATTTATTATTGTTTTTTATTTTTAAAACATTGAAGTTTCGAAAATCGAAGAGTGAAAATGACCCCCTCCAGTACTATCAGGTAAAGTTTAAAGAAGTGGCTTTCAGAAATCGCAAATATCGTATTTGTTACACTGATTTAACGAAGTTTCACCAACAGATTTGTTTTAAATTTCTTCGAAAGGAACTACGAACTTTAACTTTTATCTCTTTCTTGCAAGGAGTGCCACTTCTTCCTCGTGCAGGGAGTGTGGATTCACTTCCTCCGAGTATCGAACATCACGTGGGAGGAAGTGCGTCACTGCAACGGATGCGTTGAAGCATAAGCAGACGCTTCTCAAAGGAATGCACGCGCAAACTACAGATGATTACTATGAGCCTCGACGTCATCAACATTCTCAGAAAAAGGAAACGAGAATTGCCGCACGTGCACAGTTAATTAAGATATAAATAATAACTGTTATAGCATAATTGTTTACCAAATTAAAAGAAATTTTAAAAATGGGTTAAAATGACTCTTCGTCAATTTCGAAGAAGAATGTTGAGGACGATTATAAGAGAATCGTCTGTTGTGAAAGTTTTCCAAGTTCAATTTGGAATTGGGCAATATATAAATACATTCCAAGCTGTAAAACAATTCAGTAGTGATATCAGCTACCTCTGGTGACTTTGGGGGGGGGGGGGGTCAGGTGGTAGCACGCCTGGCTCAATAATTTGCAGTTCCCAGGTTCGAGTCCCGCCTGGACCAGGTTTGAGGTTTACCTCCGTCCTGCCCTCGGTCAGTAGGAGAACACAGATGGACTTGCAAAGGACACGGTCCGTCGGATGGTACGTTAAGCCGTGGCCCTTCTGCGGAATAGCCATTCCCTGTGGCTATTCCGCACAAGGGGCCACGGCTTAACGTACCATCCGACGGACGGTGTCCTTTACAAGCACACTATGGCACAGGGAATGTGCACGTTGGATGGCCTTGATGGGAGGCTGTCATCTATCTCGTGCTGTCGCTGTCCAGTGGATTCTCTCGCCCCGACCTTCTCCGAGCCTTTAGGATCCCTGTGACTTGGCCATTTAGCCCATTGTGTGCAAAAAAGTGCCACTCAGAGGTAAAACTATTCGAGTTCCATCTGTTGACTAGCTTTAATTTAAAGATCGCCAAAGTGATTTCAGATCATGAGAAAGGGTTATTATTAAAGCCAATAATATAGTCATCATCATCATCGCAAACCACTAACCACGTTGTTTAGGGCATTCTAAATTCCTTTAAAATATTTCTTAAACCATTAAATCAAATATCTTTATTATTGAATTCCTACGTTGCCAAAATCAAATATTTTAAATTAAGTATTTCAAGATCTGCATTAAATAGAACTTTTTAACAAAGAAATTGTAAAAGTTAGGATATTTGAAAAAGAAATGAGGAAGTCTTAATGCTGCTGATCAGTTTTTTTAAGCAGACCCTGGCTAAATGGCTAAAATAATTTAATGGTAAAAAATGTCTAAAGAAATTGCAATTTTCTTTTAGCCATTTTACATCCCCACACTATCATGTTAAGTAACCTTTTTTTCTCTTTCGTAATAATATTCACTTTTTGATGATAATCGCAGAGCAAGTGAGTGTTACGTCAGTAATAGTTAATAATAAATGATGATACACTAAATTAACTGATTTTTGTCATGAGAAAATTACCAATTGCAGAAAGAAGTGCAGCAATTTAGCATTGCGTAAAGCTTCCTTAGTGCCGCACTTTATCTGCCCCGTAAAGCGATGTAACAAAATTACTTCCAGCTTCTAAAATGTTGCAGAATTTATGGACAAATTGATCCGAGACGGAGAGAAAATGCATTCAATACGTCATATATCGTACGAGTTAGGACTCTGATGAAGTCGCTTTTCCAGAGCGAGATGTTCTTCTGGCCAGACGTGATTCACAGACAGTCGTTTGAAAGGTATGTCCTAAAAGGTGACCCTCATTAGAAAGAACACCTTTTCTTTCTAATGAGGAATTTCTTGTAATTATAAATTCATAAAAGTACATTTTAATTAGACATAATTCGAAGAAAATGCTAAAAAAATGTCCCTCGTACAAAAGAAAAGGTAGTTTGCTGATATTGCTGACGGAAGTAAGTAATGTGTGGTATTTGGAGAGATGTAAGTCGCTCAAAAAAATATCCGAACACTATGGTTGATTACAGAATTCATAAAAAATATCTGGCAACGATTTTTTTTAGAAATTAGTGATCTGGCAACCTTCGTCTCACGTGACACGAAGGTTGCCAGATCACTAATTTCTAAAGCAATCGTTGCCAGATTTTTTTATGAATTCTGTAATCAACCATAGTGTTCGGATATTTTTTTTGAGTGACTGTAACTGAATCCTTAAACTTTTCGAAGACTGGATATAATTTAGTGTTTCTTGAATTTGATATACTTTGATATACGGACGTGGACAAAAAGCAACTCTAAAGGAATGGCCAGAATTTCATTAATGCTGAAAACAGAAGATTTCCTCAAGACAGGAATCCTTCGAAACAAACTCTCTTTAGAAATATTTCCCTCCTTGTCATTTTCTATGCAAGTCGGAAAAAAAAATACCGCGAGTCAATCAATTCGATTTTGAATCGCCTAGATTTCAAACTTCCTGATAGATTTATAAAACAAGAGCAAAAGTATACTTCGGTTTTTTATGTTCCAGAATGAAGAAGAAAGTCAATCTTAAGGTTTATGGCAATAGCATAAACCTCAAAACAGTCACGAATTACATTTAATTAAACTACATTCAACATTAATAGGATGTTTTCAATATTTCTTATTGTGGATATTAAAGTTGGCAACGACGATGCGAAGCTGAAAACACCGGTTCTCGTTTCAATGTTGGTTCCATCTGCAACGCGCCAGGCTGTCGTCATCTTCAATTCCCAGTTTCGAATTCCCACTGCTTCAGTTGAGATTTTCGTCGCTAATTCCTAATTTTTTTTTAGGGGGGGGGGGCATGCAGAAAGTGCCTCTGTTCCTCGACTGGGAGGATAAGAAGCAATATCTCTGTGGGTAGAACATCCACACTTTTTCGCACGTTAAAAAACCCATTGGATGCCTTGACGGGAAACTTCTGTCTTCCGGATTCCCTACTCAACCCTTGGAGCAAAACATGTAAACTCGCAGGTAAAATATCCTAACTCTATCATTTGTTTTAAGGCTCAGCACTCTAAAAATAAACTTTTTTTAAAAAATATTACAGAAGAAAATTTTCTAGATGAGTAATTTTTCATTTCGTTTTGTATCTCTGATATCTCCTGAACTCTGCATATCCACCTGAAAACACTGGCGATATTAAATTCCGATTAACTCAATTTCTTCTGTTGAAACATCGAGACAAATTTTAAAATATATATAAGTTTAAAGAAATGATTCTCAGACTCCTATTTCATTAAGAGCAGTTCAATTAAAAATTCTGAAAAGTTCTCTGTTCCACCCCCTATTGTTTTACAATTAAAGAAAACCCTTTCAAGCGGAGGAGTGACCAGGACCCCACCCCACCCCCCTTTTCAGTTTCTAGGCCACAGAAGAAGGTCTGCGATTGGATTGGATTGGATTGTTTTACCTCTGAGCGGCACTTTTTTGCACACCATGGGCTAAATGGCCAGGTCACATGGACCCCGAAGGCTCAGAGAAGGTTGGGGGAGGGGACCCACTGGAACAGCTGTTGGGAGACAGATGGTAGTCTCCCGTCAAGGCCATCCAGCGTGTTCTTTAACGTTGGGTTGTTTTACCTCTGAGCGACACTTTTTTGCACACCATGGGCTAAATGGCCAGGTCACATGGACCCCGAAGGCTCAGAGAAGGTTGGGGGAGGGGACCCACTGGAACAGCTGTTGGGAGACAGATGGTAGTCTCCCGTCAAGGCCATCCAGCGTGTTCTTTAGCGTGCACAGGGTATGTCTCTCCTGCACACGGGGCCACGGCTTAACGTCCCATCCGACGGACGGCGGCCTTTCCAAGCCCATCGGTGTCCCCTACTGACCGTGGGCAGGGCGGGGAATTTTGCGGAGATAAATCTCAACGCTGACCCAGCTGGGACTCGAACCTGGGAACTACAGATTATGAGCCTGGCGCGCTACCGACTGAGCCACCCCCCGCCCCTTAAAGGTCTGCGAGGAAGGCGACACGAAAGACAAAACAATCACTGCTCTAATCTACTTGTGAATCCGTTATACAAATTATTGCAATATTAAATGGCAGTTGTTTTGGCCTTTGAGCCAAAATAGCAGAAAATTTAATGGGGAGGGCGGAGTCTTATCTAAACAAACGCCCCTAAAAATTAGAAATATTCACGAACTTTCTTTTTTTTTTAAAAAATCTTTTCAACAATCTTGGCTACATCACTGACTTCTGTTAAAGACATAATATTTCAGACAATGGGAGTCCTTGTGTGATTTTTGCATTTGCAGTGCAGGGAGATTATCCCCGCTAAACCCGTAACACTGCCCTCTGTGAGCAGGGGACAGCGATGGGTGAGGAAAGGCCGCCGTCCATCCTAAGCTGTGGCCAAAAAAATGGGATACGGAAGAAAAAAGATCGACCAAAAAAAAAAAAGAACGAATTGCTAATTTCGAGTGGAGCAACTTAGAAAGATTTTAGGTAAATTTGGAAGATCAGGATTACCAAGTTCTGCATCACAGATTATAAAAAAAAAAATAAATATCCCCTCAAGCAGCTGCTTGCCACAGAGGTCTGACAGGAGCCTGCCAGTTTATATGCCATAGCAGAAGATCTGAGAGGATGGCAGGACCTCAGCAGAAAAACAACACAAACGTCCATACTTTATCCGGGGCTTGAACCCAGGTCCCTTAGATCCGCAGCCAAGCGCGCTAACCACTCGGCCATGGGATAAAGAAATGAAATACTCTAATGCACACTATTAAAGATCCGTTTTCGGTTGCGTTTCGAGATTACATTAAATGGATTTTCGAATATATTTCTAAGGTTCTTAGTTGTAGAGGGTCTGCATTCGCTGGATCTCTTTAGGGCAATTCTTAAAAACAGCACAGAGCTGGATATAAAAATATGTAAAGCAATTTCGATTTTCCATATTTTTCATTCAAATGTTAATATTCAATTAACAAGTTTCAGCAAGATGACAAGAATTAACTATGGCCGTCGTAGTCTGATTCAACTAAAGCCAAATTTAAAACTTTCTTAAGCAGCAAAACAATTAAGGATTAACATAATTATTTATATCATCCGTGTCATTAAGTTAAAAATAAAGGAGGTTTGGAAAACTGTTAATTTGCCCATTTGAATTGATTCAAAAAAAATATATTTTTTGAGAAAAAAAACAATAACGACGGTTCGATATGTTTTCCAACTGCTGATTTAAATAAATCAAAAGGCGCCGAATGTTTATAATCAAATAAAGAACATTTAAATTCGTTACGCTATGGTCGAGCATCAAATTCGCTTCTGCTGAAACCTCTCCTCAAAGGACTATTGGAACACTCTTAATCTTTTTTTCTTTCCCATTGTGAAGGAATACCTGCGAATCTCGAATGGAATTTTTTCTCTCCTCCAGTGCGTGTGTGCGCTGAGCCGGGCGCAGTCGCACCGATGCCACCGCCATCAAGCCGTCTCTGTTTATCCTCATCCGAGCCCTCATTAACCGAAAATCGACTCGTGACTCTCTTGATGAAGATGATGATATCGCGCTTCATCGCTTGCGCCACATCCCACGCAGGTGATCAACAGAGTTGTTGTTTCACGTGCCCATTTCCTCTCTCTTCTTTTCCAATTCTTCCTTCAACTGCAAATGTTTCTGATTCTCTTCGTCACATGACCTTTTTCTTTCACTCTTAGGTCAACAGCAGATCTTTTGCAATTCAGCAAAACTTTATTGTTTTATAAAATTAGAAATACGATCCGCTAACCCCCATTGGCTATGTCCACACTTGTACGTTTTATGTGCGCTAGACGCACGCGCAAAGGCATGCCTGAAATCAGTTGAACGGCGCCGTTTTCAGTGACGCATGCTGTAGCGCACGTACTTCCACCAGAAGTGGATTTTTGTTCAACATTCCGTGCAACTCCGTAGTTTGTCTGAAAGTTTTGGATAAGTTTTTGTAATTATTGAGCTTTTGTTTTTAGTTCACCATGTCGTCAGAACAAACATTGGCCTTTATTGAAGATTATAGGTTAAATAATTCATCGGAGATATAAATTATTGAATTAATTTATATAAATAAAAAGATTAATAAAAGCAGTCAAACTGACGATGAATTTATCAGATTATAGGTTTAAATATTCATCAGAGACATGAATATTGAATCATCGGTAGCCAAATATCTAAGTGTGATCGCTAATTCACTTCAGCTGGCATTGTTTCTCTGAAACGATTATTTTTTTTCGATCTTCGACTCCACCATTCCCAAAAGCATGTAGAAATTTGTTCTAGACACTGGGCGGCGTTTCGTAACTTTGTAATTCTTTTGGAATCTCTAAAGCGTAGCTATCTGATATAGACTGTGAAACTTTAGTTTTATTTTCCAAACAATGCGTAAAGTTCTCTGTTTGGAAATTTAAAACTTTCATCTTTGGGCGGGGGGGGGGGGGGGGGCGCCCTCCAACTCTGATCGGCAAGACATTATTGATCTAGTTTCATCGTCAGTTTGACTGTTTTCACACACCACATTTTCCGAAGAAAACACATTCATAACATATATTACAAAGATAAGAGAAATAGGGAAAGAAAGAACCTCAGAAAGGGGAAAAGTTAATCGCCATCACTCACATCCATTAAGATTATGAGAAATCCACAATAAAAACACAACCATACGTAAGTCCACACGTGCGAAAGTCCTCTAGGTGGTGTTGCAACAATACGCTTGACGGTGTATTCCGGAAAGAGGGCGCTCCAGCGTTGTTGCCGTGCCGGCATGAAAGGAAGCAAAGTGAGATGTCAATCACCCACTCGGAGAGATCGCCAACAATGCGACGCCGTTTTCGTTTAATTCCAATTCCCTAATTATTCCAAAATTCCTCGTTTTAAAATAATCTTTCATCCATATCGATCGCCGGTATTTTTCACGTCTGTTTCTCACCTTTTTCAGCACTAAAATTGCAGCACTTATACCTGCTAACATAGCGGCATCAGTTACGTCCATTGCAACTTTTCGTCTGCACTGGTGAAAAATTGAAAACTATTTGACGCACAAGTGTGGACAGTCGAAGGCATGCGTCCAACGCATTCCATCTAAGGCATGCGCTATACTACTCGGTGTTGAAAAGCGGAATTGAAAGTTGAAAGTGAAATTGAAGATGAAAGTACACCAGTGTGGACATAGCCAATCAGCCTTCAATGAGAAAGGAGGCAGGAAATGGGTTTGAAAAGGACCCTGTTTCTCATGTGCAATTTTTAAGTCATTATTATATCGTGTGCACGAGAGACAACCTAGGAAGACATTTAAACAATTCGATGACGTTGACGGGAAAATACTATCCTGCAAAACAGGAGAGAAAAATTGCTGCTTTGCAAGAAAAGCAACCCAACTCAGTTCAGTTCTTCTCTTTCATTCATCTGCAATTTATTTCAAAATTAATCGACTTTCCCCATAATTTTGATCTGAGAGGAAACATAAACATTTGAAATGGTAGAAGCAATTTCTAGAGCCAATGTTGCTCGTGAACCGGAATGATTTTCTAATACATATTAATTTGGAAAATATTTTGGCTTCTATGCTAAGAGGTGTATATTTCACTCCATACGAACATGTTTAATTTCTTTGTTTGATAAAAGGAATTATAAACATTGCTTCCCATGATCCTCAGACTGTTTCTCTGATTCCTCTGTTCTTCTGTTGATTTCTTTGCTTCCATGGAAACTTCGCTAATTGTGAAGAGAAAATTACAAAAGAAAAACTGCTGGCATCCATTATCCAATGACGTCTGACAAGTGTTTCGAGATTTGTTTCTAATATTTGCCAGGACCACTAATATTTAAGTGGAAGTCGAGACCTCAGCACAAAGACAACATCGCTATCAGAGAAATATCAACTCTTAATTCATCGTCGATATCAATTTTAGAGAAAAAATTCTCTTGAGTCGCGTGAGGCATGTTCCCACCAACTCCTCATATATATGGTGTCCCTGAATTCATGTCCCAAACGTGAGGGGATGGTAGTACATACCGAACCCACCAATATTCGACATAGAATATGCGGCCGCATACGCAGCCCGGTGCCGGTAGGGGCGCAGACGAGACGACACGGCTAAAAAACGCTGGATCGTCCAAACCCCAACCGAAGAAGGTCTAGAAGTCGAGCTCTCGCTAAGCGTAAGTGGCGCCACTAGGCGGATCTTCTCGGAACCCGAATCTGGCAAATTGATGTGTGTACCAAAAACAAACTGTGAGGCGCTCTTTGCCACGCTACGCACATGCGCAGTAATGCCAATCTCATTTTCATGTTTCTTGCTAGTTCATGCCATCGAGCCATTGTACCATTGAATTGTTGTTCATCCGTATTTTTTTTAAACTTTTGTAGTTCTGCAGTCAGTATAGATACTTCAAATATGGATTTCGACATCGCTTCAGTTTCAGGTGAGTGCACTTTATTATATTTTAAATATTTGATATGAGTACTATTGCTGTATGTTTTAGGCTTAGAAACGTGTAGTGAGTTACAGGTAGTGAATACGGCCACATAATGTCAATTTCATATTAAACCACGAGATGGTGATTATAGGTTAACCCATCTCCATTTTTAATAAAATTCTTTTAAGTTATATCTCGATTAAGTTCCTTTAAAGTTTGTATTCAATAATATCTATCTCATAAACCCGTAAGGGAGTTAATCCTGTCCAAGCGTTAGATAGCTATCAAAAAAAAAATATCCCCTCAAGCAGCTGCTTGTCATAGAGGTTTAACAGTAGCCTGTCTGTTCATATGATATAATACAATGTCTGTGAGGTTCAAGGTTATGGCTGAACCTCAGCAGAAAAACAACAGACATCCATGCCTTCCCCGTGCTCAAACCCAGGTCATTTTTTTCAGAAACCAAGCATGCTTTTTTTTTTAAATCAGAAACCAGGCATAACTAAGCAAGCTTTTCATTGATAGCCTCCCCAAACATTATTAAGTGGCTATCATGAAATCAAGGTTATTAACTGTTTTGCTCTATGTTTTAAACATATTCGGTACACCATAGGTACTGAGTGTGTTGCTGATAACAGGCTAATCTTCAATGCCAATTCCTTCAAGTGCCATAACTGGCATAAGAACTAATCATTTCAAATTATGTAAACTGCTGTTGTGTTTTTTGGCAAATTTCGCTTTTCCTTTTAAATTAATGGATGAGCATAATTGAATATGAATTGCAAGTGCTCTTTCGTATTAATTATGTAGTGTCACAAACTATTTTGTTGTTAGAAACAGTACACAAGCAGTGATGTGGGTAGACACATTATTCAGTGGTAGCCTCTTAGATGTAATTGCAGTGAATAAAATAATGTCTAAGCAAATATTCATCTTTTATGGCTTTTTAATATAGTAGTTTGAATTTTAGCATAAACTAAATGTGACCATTGGCAAAAATGTTAGTCATATTCCAATAAACTAAGATTCGGGATATCAAGTAATGTATATATAATCCTTTTAGTGTTTAATTTTATGATTTCAAGGATTTGTTTTAATATTTGGGAACTGTTGTTATTTGTAGATTAATGGTTTAATAATTTTTTTTTTAGTGTTGAAGCCACGAGACTTAGCATGAAATGTGCCATGTGTGGAGCTACGAAGCGGCGGCGGCAATATCCAGAATGGAAATTTTTCAGATTTCCCATGGATGCATCAAGGTACTATTTTTGTAGCTCTTTTCTCAATAATTTTTAATACAAGCTAATGTTTCTCAACAAGTATAGTGTTTACCCTTCAGAGTATGCTGAATGTCATTTGGAGTTAAGAGACAATCAAATTGAAATGCCTTAATATTTATTTTAGGTTTTATAGTGGCTTATAATTTATATACATTTTACACTAATCATCCAGTTAGGATAAAATTGTTTGAATAAAACTATAAAATTAGGGAAGAGTGAAAATTTGGTATTTATGGTGTACTTAAAAAATATTAAAAAATAGCGAGGGGGGGAGGTTTATCTTGTTAAAAAAGCGAGATAAATTTGTGCATGCCATATTGGATTGTCTTTGGTAGTAGCATGTATTAGTTTCATGCAGATATTTATAAAATTGTATGCATAATCTACTGTTGTATTTTATATGAAGTAATTAATATGTATAGGTGTCGTTTATGGGTTGAAGCCTGTGGCAACAAACTACTGCTGGATCAGTCATCAAGTGTACTGTATAGAAAATACAGAATATGCTCAAGCCATTTTACAGACAAGTTTTTTGCCGGTTCAAAGCGACATTTTTTGACCAGTTATGCTGTGCCACTAAGACTTGGTTCTCCCGGTAAGTTCATTTTTTTAATTTCCTTTGTAAAGTTGTTTGTTATATATATATAGTTTAGATGCTGCCCATGGTGAATTGGATACACTGATGGGCTTGGAAAGTTGTCATCCTATTGGTTTCAATATTAATGCTGTGTCCCTGAGTTCAGGTGAGCCGCTAGGTAGTCACTGGAAGGAGAGCTATGCACCAATCCCCTGTGATGATGCATAGAACCGGCCAGGCCTAGCACCTAATGTCCAACCCCGCCTTCTCGTGGTGCGGACCGTTAGTAACTTTCAAAAGAGATACTCTCTTGTGGAAGTGAACGGAAGGGGAGGGCTGCCAGATTAGTGTAGCCTACTGATCTGGACAACTATGGCTACTTTTCTTTTTTTCCTACCCTGCTGAGGAGTGGTCAACCACACAGGGTCCTGGTGCTGACCATGTAAACCTACTGGACTGGACAGATATATGGCTCTGAGCTTGATTATGGATCCTGATTTTGCTGCACTGGTGGGCTTCTGTGGAGGGAAAATCTTCCGCTGTGTTTTCTTTTTGTTTGTGGGTTGACAGCTCCAAGTGAATAGATCCACAGGATATGTTTATCAGCTGGTGGATAATCCTGAGCAGAAGTCATTGCAGGCACCTGAACTCTTTGCTTCTATTGGCATCGTCAAATTCTACATTGGAGGAAGTCTTCCAGTGTAGATGGCTTCAGCCTTTAGTAGTGGGGGAACGGGTCTTTGCCCCATGTCTGCGATTAGGGGGCTGTTTGATATTGTCGGCATTCCCTCTCTCAATAAACATAGTTTCTTTAAACATCCCACTAACCATTTTCTCTCCATAGGTAGTTGGAATGTGAGGACTCTGCACAGAGCTTTTTCTCTTGATGTCCTCACACAAGAATTCCACCGTTATAATTTAGATATTCTCGGCTTGCAAGAGACCAGATGGACAGATAAAGGTCAGATTCTTAAAAATAATCTTAAATTTCTCTTTTCAGGGAGGGACGACAAAAAGCATCACCAAGGCGTGGGTCTGCTTCTCAGCAGACACGCTAGTGATGCTCTTCTAGGATATGAGTGCATTAATGAAAGGTTTCTTACAGCAAAATTTCAGACAAGCGTTAAAGACTTGAATGTTATCTGCTGTTATGCCCCCACTGAGGATGCCGATGAGGATGAGAAGGATAGGTTTTATGAACAACTTCAGGATATTTTGAATTCTGTCAAGAAAGGAGATATTACCCTTGTTCTTGGTGACTTCAATGCCAAAGTTGGTACTGACTCTGACCTTTGGGGAGGAGTAATAGGCCCTTTTGGTATTGGTAGCTGCAATAGCAATGGGCAACGTCTCCTACAGGTAAGTAAACTCAATGGATTCAGAATAACTAACACTTATTACAAACACCGCGACATACATAAGTACACATGGGTTTCACCTGATGAGCTGCATAAGAATATGATTGATTACATATTAATTAACAGCAAATGGACTAGTTCTGTTAGGAATACCAGGGCATATAGGGGAGCTGAAATTGGATCTGACCATTACCTTGTTAAAAGTATGTTGCAACTTAAACTTAAAAAGTGTTGTGCTAGGGTTAAAAAATTTACTTTTAATACTGAAGCTCTGAAAGATCCAGTTATAGCCAAAGCTTACCATGATAGGTTACTTAGTCATTATGACAGTCATGGTTTGCTTAATACTGAAGTTGAGGAAGAATGGGATCATTTTAAACAGGCTTTTTTGGACACTAACAGTACTCTTTTAGGAAAAAAGGAGCAGAAGAGGCAAAATTATCTGAGTGATAAGGCACTTGAGCTTATTTCGGAAAGAAAGAACTGCAGGAATGCCCTTAATCAATACCCTACTAGTCCTAATAGAAAGCATTACAGAGACCTTAATAAACTTGTAAAGGATCAGTTAGCTGCTGATAAAAATTTTTGGCTTGATGGTTTGGCTGACAAAGCCGAGGAAGCAGTTAGACAGCACAACAGCAGAGAGCTGTACCAGATAGTTAATGTTTTGTGTGGTAGAAAACGGACAGGCATACAAGGATTGAAGGATAAACAAGGTAAGGTTATAGAAGGGGAGGATTCTGTCATGGCTAGGTGGGCTGAGCATTTCAGTGATGTTCTAAACAATGTAGTTAGTTCTACTCCCATTGTTTGCAATGATGATAGATGCATTGGTGGCTTTAATGTTGGCCCTATAACACAATCTGAAGTTAGTTTGGCTGTTTCTAAACTTAAACTTCATAAATCCCCAGGGGTAGATGAAATTACTACGGAAATGCTTAGAGCTGGGAATGTTTCGGTTACCACTTGGATGACTGAAATTCTGAATCTCTTTTATGATAAAGGCATGGTTCCTAAGGATTTTACCAGAGCTATTGTTATCCCTATTTTCAAAAAAGGTGATCGCAGTTCTTGTGATAACTATAGGGGTATCAGCCTACTCTCTGTTCCAGGTAAAGTTCTTTCCATGATTGTGCTTAATAGAATTAAGAATCTGGTTGACAGGCAATTGCGTGATGAGCAATGTGGATTCAGAAGTGGTAGGGGATGTGTAGATCAGATATTTTCACTTAGGCAGATTCTTGAGAAATGTTTAGAGTTTCAGAAACCTTTGGTTGCTAGCTTTGTTGATTTCAAAAAGGCTTTCGACTCTGTTGATCGTCATAATTTGTGGTTGATTGTGAGATCATATGGTATACCAGACAAGTTAGTTAACATTATGAAAGCTCTCTATAATAACACTGAGTCGTGTGTGAGAGTTGGTAAGGCTTGTAGCAATTGGTTTAGCATTACTTCTGGTGTTCGACAAGGGTGCATTTTGTCTCCTTTTCTCTTTAGCTTGGTTATTGATTATGTTATGCGAAATTCACTTCAAGGGAAAGATTTTGGCCTTAAATGGGCTGGAGATAGGAAAATTTCTGATTTAGATTATGCTGATGATTTAGCCCTTCTGGCAAACGATGTTGATGAGATGAACTCTTTCATTCGAGCCGTTGATGAGACTGGTAGTAGAGTAGGTTTGGTTATAAACAGAGAGAAAACTAAAGTGATGAAAATTGGTCAGGCAGGCTGTGATTCAGTTAATCTGAATGGTTGCAGTCTTGAGCAGGTGTCACAGTTTAATTATCTTGGGAGCTATGTAACAGATAATGGTGATGTGCGGCATGAGATTAACAGACGAATAGGGATTGCTGCTGGGACTTTTAAGAATCTATGGAGAGTGTGGAGAAATAGGCGTATACACCTAAAGACTAAAATTAGACTGTATAATAGTTTGGTTCTTTCTAGGGTTAGTTATGGTAGTGAAACTTGGACACTTTGTAAACAAGATAACAGGAAACTAGATGCTTTTGATTCCAGATGCTTACGCAATATCTTGGGCATTAGGTGGTTCAACTTTGTAACTAATGATGAGATTAGGAAAAGGAGTTTGCAACCTCCTTTAAGCAGCATATTGTGCAGAGAGAGACTCCGTTGGTTTGGCCATGTTGCCCGTATGAATAATTATAGATTGGCGAATAGGGTTATGAACAGTGTGCCTAAAGGCCTCAGAAAGAAGGGGAGACCTAGGATGCGGTGGGCAGACAATGTCAAACAGGACCTTGTTAGAATTGGTGTGCAGTGGCCAGATGCAGTAGATGTAGCTCAGGATAGACTTGCTTGGAGAACTAAATTGCACGGTCTGGTTGGACCTCCGTAGCCCATGGCTGCTTGAGGATGATGATGATGATGATGATGATGATATCCTGTGCACATTAATGAACATTGGGTGGTCTTGACAGGAGGCTACCATTTGTCTCCCAACAGCTCTTGCAGTGGATTCCATACCCCAACCTTCTCTGAGCCTTAAGGGTCTTTGTAATCTTGCCATTTAGCCCTTTGGGTGCCAAAAATTGCTGCGCAGAGTTGAAATAACCCAACCTGATATCTACAGTTTGCTATATATTGCTAAGTTGTTATTTCATATTTGCTATTTATAGCCAAGTTGTTATTACACATTTGCTATATATTGCTTAGTTCATATTACATGTTTCTTATACATTGCTTAGTTGATATTACATGTCTGTTATACATTGCTAAGTTGATATTACATGTTTGTTATACATTGCCAAGTTGATATTACACATTTGCTATATATTGCTTAGTTGATATTACATGTCTGTTTTACATTGCTAAGTTGATATTACATGTTTGCTATATATTGCTTAGTTGATATTACATGTCTGTTATACATTGCTAAGTTGTTATTACATGTTTGCTATATATTGCTTAGTTGATATTACATGTCTGTTATACATTGCCAAGTTGATATTACACATTTGCTATATATTGCTTAGTTGATATTGCTTGTTATACCTTGTTAAGTTGTTATTGCACATTTGCTATAAATTGCATAGTTGATATTACATGTTTATTATACATTACTAAGTTGATATTACATGTTTGTTTATTTTTTTTTGTTGTTGAAGTAAACATAAAAAAAAATATAATAAATACCCCCTCAAGCAGCTGCTTGCCACAGAGGTCTGACAGGGGCGGGGGGTGGCTCAGTCGGTAGCGCGCCAGGCTCGTAATCTGTAGTTCCCAGGTTCGAGTCCCAGCTGGGTCAGCGTTGAGATTTATCTCCGCAAAATTCCCCGCCCTACCCACGGTCAGTAGGGGACACCGATGGGCTTGGAAAGGCCGCCGTCCGTCGGATGGGACATAAAGCCATGGCCCCGTGTGCGGGAGAGACATACCCTGTGCACGTTAAAGAACACGCTGAATGGCCTTGACGGGAGGCTACCATCTGTCTCCCAACAGCTGTTCCAGTGGATCCCCTCCCCTAACCTTCTCTGAGCCTTCGGGGTCCATGTGACCTGGCCATTTAGCCCATGGTGTACAAAAAAGTGCCGCTCAGAGATAAAACAACCCAAACAACCCAACCCAGAGGTCTGACAGGAGCCTGTCAGTTTATATGTCACAGTAGGAGATCTGAAAGGATGGCAGGACCTCAGCAGAAAAACGACACCGTTATACATAATGTTCATTCTTTGTTTTAGGATTATGCAGTATGGAGCAATCAAATATAACTGCCATGTCTTCGGCCATCTCACGGAAGCTCTATCAGGCTGAACAGTGTGAAGTTGGGCACAACATTGAAGCTAATGGAATGAAGTTGTCCAGTTTATCTTCCTGCACTCAAACAGAAGAAACAAATAATTCTGAACTGAGTGCAGAATTTCAACGCTGTTCTACCCCCTCGAAGAGACCTGTCCTTCCAAAGGAACATAACGCCCAAAACACAAAAAATTAAAAAGCTCTCAACTAAGCTGTATTATTTACAGTGAATTGATTAGCAGAGCGACAAAGGTATTTAATACAAAAAATAATGTTAAACTGGCATTGAACATTATCAAGCCATTGGTAAAACCAGTGTTATATAATTTTATTGAGAGTCATGTGATGCCCCATCGTTCACTTTTGCTTTACCTTAACCAGTTTTTGTTTAATTTACGTTATATTTATCATTTTGGGGATTTTTATTTCCTTTTCGGCATCACAGCGCTCACATCCAAGTTTCTAGGAGTTGCGTACGCGCAACTCCGAACTTCCGACCGTAACCGTTAAAGCGCGTGCCAAGGACACGCCCCCTCTTGCGTCATACCGCGTCCTTCGTCATTGTATGCAAATGTCTTTTCCGGCATGCGCCGGCCTATTGTCAAAAACCGTGACCTGCGAGTCACCTGGAGTCACTTGAGAGCAGAGTTGTAGAGAGAGCAGAGAGATGTAGTAAGGTGCGTAGCACCGTGCGTGTAGCACAAGAGATGTTTTTTTATTGATGTCTTGGTGAGTTAGTTATTTTGGAAATAAATCTATTTTGTTTTGTTACAAACTTTTGAGTCTGTAGTTTTTATCTTGAGCAACGCTAATTTAGGATCTTTTTTACATTAACTCTTATTTTGTTAAGAATCATTTTTGACTCTTACTTATGAACGCTCGCTGGCATTGGAACCCTAAATCAACTTATTCTACATTTTGGCAATTTGTTAATTATTGCCTGGCGCCCGTCTAAGCTATCCGGAGCATAAAACTTTAATTATTTTGCATTGTTTGGAGCGTTACAGTCAGTTAAAAGCAGTGTGTATGTCACAAAGTATGGACGTAGATGGACAGTGAATGATAAAAAAAACTTTGCCTTCAACTGTACCTTGCAAGTCCTAAAGCATATAAAACACTAAGAGAGTTCTTGCATTTGTCAAATAAGTGTACTCTCTTGAAAACTGTTCAGTGCATTCAGGCAGAACCTGGATTTTCAGCTACTGTGTTAAATGCTATCCATTTTGTAGCCAGCAAGTTGAAGCCATATGATAAATATTGTATTTGTCATTTGATGAAATGAGCTTAAAGCCTGGATTGCACTATAATAAAAGATATAATTGATGAATTTTAAAACTATGGTTCTTATAGTAATTCATCCACTAATATGGCAACCCATGTTCTTGTTTTTATGGTTTGTGGGCTTTGCAAAAAGTGGAAACAAGTTATTGGTTTCTTTTTTTACATCACATACTGCTCCTGCTGCCACACTGAAAATATTGGTGTCAGCTGCACTTACCAAATTATTCCAGTGTGGGTTAAAGCCAGTAGCTATAGTATGTGATCAAGGTGCCAATAACCAAATATTATATCTGAAACAGTTGTGTGTAACAGCCAATAAGTCTTACTTTTCAGTTAAGGGACATAAGGTGTTTACTTTGTTCGATGTGCCACATCTTCTGAAGTGCACACAAAATAACTTTAGAAAATATCCAGTAAAGTTTGGAGACAATAAAACAGCTTTTTTTGACCACATTGTATCATTGTGGGAATTTGACTGTAAGTTACTGCATTGAATGGTTCCAAGGCTAACAGAAAAGCATGTTTAGGTAGATGGTCTCAGTGCTATGAGTGTGTGGCTTGCAGTTCAGGTTTTAAGCCAGTCTGTTGCTTCATCACTCTATTGTCTAAGTGCACTGGGATTCCTACCAGCATCTGCTACACATACAGCTGACTTCTGTTCAGCTCTCAATGACTTATTTGATAGTTTAAACAGTTGGGTTTTGAGAGATCGAGCACGACCTTTACTCTCAGCTGTTACAAAAGATTCATCCCACATTCAATTATAGCAAAAGAATTTGGAATTTGTGCAATCTCTGGAGTTCTAAACTCAAGGGAGGAAAATTACATTTCCATGTCTGTTGGGATGGCAAATTACATTGTCAGCATTTTTGAAACTCATTCCAAATTTGTTGACAGATATACCTTTTCTTATGATGAGTAGATTTACTCAAGATGCTCTAGAAAATTTGTTCTCTGTTGTTAGGTGTAGAGGTGGTAGTAATGATCATCCTACTGCATATGACTTGCAACATAGAATAAAGATGATAATGTCACAAAATATTATAAACACTTGTGGAAAAGCAAACTGTGAACTAGACAATGACACAGTTTTAATTGCAAAGCAAGTAGTAGTAGTGAGTCTTCACCTGTTGAGGATTTACAAGAGTCAGAAGTAGATGCTCCACTTCATGCAGAGGGTAATGGCACTTCTGATCCTGTAAAAGCAAATGTTGCTGCTTATGTAGCAGGATATGTTGCAAAACGAACATGTGCAAGGTTTAATTGCAATGCATGCCATCAATTACTTACTGGTGATGAAACCTTACTGAAAACTCCATGTTTTTATATTTTAAGGAGTTTGATGATGTAAAAGAAGGGTTAACTTATTCTTCAGAAGCATTAGCAAGGACAATTTGCATCATGGGTGAGAATTCTTTTTTCACTGTTTCCACCTATATGTTATGAACAACATGTGAAGACAAAATATCTCAACTCAAGGAAATAGAACATGAAAACTTTTCTTGCGGTTTGCATGAACTGGGGGTATGGGATTACATAGTATCATCTTATGTGCAGTTAATGCTCTATTACAAAACTAAAGAAATATCAAAAGGTGTAAAAAATCGTAAGAGAGCTAACTAGAAAATATCCAAACTGAACTGATTTTCTATGCCTTTTAATTGCTTTTCAGTTTTGTAATTACATATTTTAAATTGTGATACTACTATTTCAAATAGTATAATATATGTGTTTCTACATATTTCAAACTGCCACTGGCATCTTATAAACTGCAATCAAATATATGCAACATAATCGTATTCTGAATTAAAGATTGATCCCACTTTTTAGAATGAGTTTCATACAATAAGAGCTTAAGGAATGTATTAATGTTTAAGGAATATTTAATTGAATGTAGCTTAATATTTAAGGTTACTATGAATTGAAATGTAGGCATCAGAGTTATTAGATACATGATAACTGCAAAGTGCATGTTCAATATATTGCATGTGACTTTACATATTTGGTTATTATGTGCATGAAGATCACCTACTATGTTGCATTATGTAAAAACAATGTTTTTCACTGCTTTTGGCATTGTGTTTAAAAAAAAAGGGTTCTAACTTGAAATGAGTTGTGCAGAGTTCAATTTATTGCATGTAGTTTTGCATATTCGGTTACTATGAATTTTATTATGGGCATTAAGATCACCTACTATGTTGCGTTATGTGAAAACAATGTTTTTTTTTTCTGATTTTGGTAATGTGTTAAAAAAAAAGGTTCTAACTTGAAATGAGATGTGCAGAATTCAATTTATTGCATGTAGCTTTACATATTTGGTTACTATGCATTATGGGCATTGAGATCACGTACTATGTTGCATTATGTAAAAACAATGTTTTTTTTCTGCTTTTTGCATTGTGTTAAAAAAAAGGTTCTAACTTGAAATGAGTTGTGCAGAGTTCAATTTATTGCATGTAGCTTTACATATTTGGTTACTATGAATTTTATTATGGGCATTAAGATCACCTACTATGTTGCATTATATAAAAACAATGTTTTTTTTTCTGCTTTTTGCATTGTGTTAAAAAAAAGGTTCTAACTTGAAATGAGTTGTGCAGAGTTCAATTTATTGTATGTAGCTTTACATATTTTGTTACTATGAATTTTATTATGGGCATTAAGATCACCTGCTATGTTGCATTATGTAAAAACAATGTTTTTTTTCTGCTTTTTGCATTGTGTTAAAAAAAAAGGTTCTAACTTGAAATGAGTTGTGCAGAGTTCAATTTATTGTATGCAGCTCTACATATTTGGTTACTATGAATTTTATTATGGGCATTAAGATCACCTGCTATGTTGCATTATGCAAAAACAATGTTTTTTTCTGCTTTTGGCATTGTGTTAAAAAAAGGTTCTAACTTGAAATGAGTTGTGCAGAGTTCAATTTATTGCATGTAGCTTTACATATTTGGTTACTATGAATTTTATTATGGGCATTAAGATCAGGTGCTACATGCGTTATGTGAAAACAATGTTTTTTTCTGCTCTTGGCATTGTGGTAAAAAAAAGTTCTAACTTGAAATGAGTTGTGTAGAGTTCAATTTATTGCATGTAGCTTTACATATTTGGTTACTAAGAATTTTATTATGGGCATTAAGATCACCTACTATGTTGTATTATGTGAAAACAATGTTTTTTTCTGTTTTTGGCATTGTGTTAAAAAGAAGGTTCTAACTTGAAATGAGTTGTGCAGAGTTCAATTTATTGCATGTAGCTTTACATATTTGGTTACTATGAATTTTATTATGGGCATTAAGATCACCTACTATGTTGTATTATGTGAAAACAATGTTTTTTTCTGCTTTTGGCATTGTGTTAAAAAGAAGGTTCTAACTTGAAATGAGTTGCGCAGAGTTCAATTTATTGCATGTAACTTTACATATTTGGTTACTATGAATTTTATTATGGGCATTAAGATCACCTGCTACATTGCGTTATGTGAAAACAATGTTTTTTCTGCATTTGGCATTGTGTAAAAAACTCATGGGAGAGAATAGTAGATTGTGGATGGAAATTTATGACAATTGCTTAATGGTATATAAAATAAAAATAAAAAAAAATATGACCATATTATTAAATTTTTTTTCTTTTACCCAATCATGTGATATAGAAAATTAATGAAATTGCACTGTATAATGCAGTAATATTGTTAGAAAGTGTAATTTTAGTATGTGGATTAATTTGTTTTACTTTTAAGATATATCCTTTGTATCACATATGTGCTCTATTGATGTTGGCTCAATCATGCTCTAAAACAGAAAATAATTTGTTTGTATGATTTAGCAAAAAAATTTGAATCAAAGTTAATTTCTGAATTTAGAAAATGTGCAATATTTATTCTTACATACAGTGTACTCAAGTCTAGATATAAGATTCAGACATTGAGAGATTATTGTGGTTTGTATTTTGATACTGAATTTAAATAAATATGTTTATTAAAATAAATGATTTTTGTTGTTTGTTCTTGTTTATTATTTTAAAAAGAATATAAAAAAATTTTGAGCAGAAAAATCAACTGAAATATAAAAATATATATATATATAAACTAAAACTAATTTAAAATAAAAATTAAAGGAAGTAATTTTACTGGTGTTCATGATTTTCAAAAAAGGCATTTTAATATGAACCTGAAACAGGATTTTTGTTTTTTGTTTTTCATATTGGGTTTTGCATTACAACAAAATAAAAAATATTGCAATAATTCTGGTAAATCTAGTAGGAAGAAAAAATAATATTGAATTCCATTAACTTTACTAAATATAATATTTTATCTTTGAAATTGCTTAATATTTAACTACTCTCAATCCGATTTCATCTTGCTAGCTAAGCCTATTTTGCAAGGGACGTAAAGGAAAAAAAATACAATTCAACAAGATGAATGGCACAGGCACCATGCTCCTGTCGGTTTCGAAGGAGGCTTCACTGCGATACACCAATTTGCGATGTTTAGAGGGCGCTCCAGTCGCACAATTTACATTACACCTATGGAAGCTAGCTCTTTTTCTCCCTAAACACTCCTTGCCCCAGCATTCTCAGCGTCGACGGGACGCGAGGTGGAGCAGTTTACGAACGCAGAAAAAGCCGATATGCACCTGATGTACGGCGTAGCCGAGGGCAACAATGGTAGAGAGGCGCAAAGACTACGGTGAGCGATATCTTACGCACCGTGGGCCCTGTCATGAAATGTTTGCGCGATTGCACCGCCAGCTGTCCGAGGCACGTCAGTCGACATGATGCCGGACGAGCACGTTTGAGCAGTAGTTGAAATGATCTCCAATAAATGTCACTCTGGAAACCTCTGCGTCTGTCCTTCATTTCCGACTCCTCACTGCGTTTGCGGCCGCATATTCTATGACGAATATGGGTGGGTTCGGTGTGTAATACCATCCCCTCACGTTTGGGCCATGAATTCAGGGACACCCTGTATATACACAGTCGTATCAGAATAATATGACCACCTACCATACATATCTATGGTAGGTGGTCATATTATTCTGATACGACTGTGTATATATGGTAGGTGGTCATATTATTCTGATACGACTGTGTATATATGGTAGGTGGTCATATTATTCTGATACGACTGTATATATATGGTAGGTGGTCATATTATTCTGATACGACTGTATATATATGGTAGGTGGTCATATTATTCTGATACGACTGTGTATATTGCTATCTTATATTTTCCGGAAGAACCAATTCCATTGAAAGTTTGTTGTTTTTGACATAATTATTTTATATTAAATTCGTTACATTTTTGGGTCAAAACATTCGGTTATAGTTTCATTCCCAAGGTGTTCGGAACGATAAAATATTTCTATTTATTGGCAACGAGTACGGAAAGTGTCAGGATATTCATAAACGATAAGAAAAGGAATCTCAAGTTCCGAATCAAATTTGAACAATTTCTAGGAATAAATTCGGTTTCAAAATGGTCGCGGAAAGGTAAAAATGGTCGATCAATAAATCCAAGAAACAGAATTTGAAATATATGTATCTCAGGAATCTGTTAACATTTTCATATTTTTCAAATTTTCTTTTGTACAGTCGCTCAAATAAATATCCGAACACTATGGTTGATTGTAGAATTCAGAGAAAATATCTGGCAACGATTTTTTTAGAAATTAGCTATTTAGCAACCTTCGTGTCACGTGACACGAAGGTTGCCAGATCACTAATTTCTAAAAAAAAATCGTTGCCAGATATTTTTTCTGAATTCTACAATCAACCCTAGTGTTCGGATATTTTTTTGAGCGACTGTAAAAGAATTGCGTAAAGAGTTGAATAATGGCGGACTGAATCATAATTAGAAAAACAATTTTAGTCGACAATTTTGCTTAGATCTGTGAAAAATAAGTGAGTTAAACAGTTTCTTTTGACGATTATTTCAGTCTTTTAATCAGCATTTAATAAATTAAATGACTTCTCATTTTTCGATTATTTTCCCTTTCATTCTCTCATTAACAAAAATATAAATGAAATAAAGTCTTCGTTATTTATAAAAATCTCTTTTAAAACCTTCCAGTTTCTGTGAATTATTCTTAAGAGTTCTCGGTTTCAAATATCATGGAGATTTTAATTTCCTTTAAAAAAATGATAATTATTTTTATTACCTATCTTCCTATTATTGCTTTTCACTTTGGTCGGTTTCTGGATTTGACGAAACATTGTTCCACCATATCTTTCGAACGCGATGGAGAAACTTAACGATTTATGCGCCAAATGAAAGCCTATGACGCGGGGGGTGGGGGGGGGGTGTCGTAGGCTATGAAAAATTGACTCCTCATCCTTTCTTCTCCCCTAAAAAAAACAGGGGAAATATGAAAATGACCGTTCCTCTATATCTCCTGAAAGCGAGTGGGGTAACTAGCGATGTGTCAAATGAAAGTTTGTGACGCGGGGAGTGCCACGGGCTATAAAAGAATGACCCCCAATGCTTTCTTCCCCCCTAAAAAACGGGAAATGTGAAAGTCGTTCTACTATATCTTCCGAAAGCAAGGGCTTACAATTACGAGCTAGGCGCCAAATGAAAGCTCGTGTAATGACGGTCGTAAACTATTTCGAATTTTGTTTCCATTATTCCCCCTGATAAAAGGGGATCGGCGGATTTTTGCGGGGTTAGACTTTAACGAGTCGCCAGATCAAATTAAAGCTTGTGACCTCTCGAATGTCATGGGCTACCTCAAACATGACTCCAAAAGGAAGGGAAAAATGTACTCGATATTTATGAGGATATATCAAAGTTTTTGAAGGTACAGTCGCTCAAAAAATATCCGAACACTATCGTTGATTACAGAATTCAGAAAAAATATATGGCAACGATTTTTTTAGAAATTAGTGATCTGGTTGCCAGATCACTAATTTCGAATGATATTAGCCTTGCCTTGTGATTTCGGTGTGAATAGAAATAAGATAATGGATCTTCTGAAAGATTATCTTTATATTGATATAGATTTTCGTGCCGGTTCACTTAATTTGCATAAATAATTTCATCCATGCTTTTGTAATAAATTGCATTGTTTTGTAATTATCATTGTCATATATTCACTTGAACTCACGCTCAGTGGTCGTCAATTTAAATTCGTAAAAATATGAAGCATTTAAAGAATGGTTTCGTGGTATGAATTATTCTGTATATAGATATATGAGACATTTTAATCTCCTTGAACTAAATATTAACGTCTACTTGATACGAACAAAAAAATGGGAAATTGTGATCTGGACTGGTATTCGAACATTTACGGTTTTTACGATTTGGAATTGTGGCTGAATTTGATTTCTCTTCACGATGCTCGAACGAAGTCATTATCGAAATAATTTGAATTTAAGATCCAAAATTTTATCCCGAATTCATTTCTCGTGAATCATGAAGTTAATTGGTTAGGCTTAATGATCTCTATTTATTCTGTCCATCTTTCGTAGCGAAAAGGAATGCTAAATATTCCTCTTCTTATCCATAACATACAATTGCATTGCGGAATTGTTGTGCAGGATATAATGCAAATTGTAAGAGATATCCGCGACATTTATTCCAAATCAGATTATTATTATTATTCTGGAGGTATTTCATCTCCCATTGGTTTGCAGTTCAAGATTTCATCCAAGATTTCCCCCAACCTTCTTCCAGATATTTGACCTTGTCATTTACGATGGCAGCTGTTGTTTTGCTGTTACGGCATCATTAGCGTCATTTATCATTTTGCTAATTCATTCCTTTTCTCCCATCAAAGAGCGTTCTTTGGCAACAGTTGCTACGATAACGAGAGTGTTATGTCAGCTTCTCAGAATCATCGGTGGAGCGTGAATCTCTCGTTCTGCCAATTGCACGCAGTGGCGCCAACAATGCCTCAGTGGGCACGTGCAGAAGGATTCCACTCTCCAGGGAGGTAAGTGTTCCTCGTCGCTTCTCCCGCCATTCCGGGGGGGGGGGGGGCGGTTGTTCTCAAAATCGATCTGAAGTAACTAAAAACTTTTCTGTTTCTTTAACTAAAATTGTTTTTTAGTTTTCAGATCGACGAATCGAATGATTTGCGCATTTGGAGCATTTTCTGAAAAGGATTTTTGCAGAAACAGATATTATCTGTTTCTGCAAAAATCCTTTCCAGAAAATGCTCCAAAGTTTGCACTATTGTAAAAACTACAGTCGTAACATACCATTGTCAAGAATCTCATTAGAGTTGCAAAATTTTGAAATATATCCTGTGGTTAAGTCATAAACACTTACTCGATATTTACTGAAATGTTCCTGCTAATCCATTATATATTGGTGAATTTTCGCGCTGATTAAAAATTCGGAGTTCATTTTGTGTTAGTTCGTTAATTTCGATGTAAACTTAATTTCCCGCCAATAGTGTTTATGCGAAATTCAAATATACAAATGCATGACACAATTTTTGATTCGAATATAAAAAATAATATACATTTTGTGTGACAACATGGAAGAAATTAGTTTTAATTTATAGCTCCCACAAATTTTGCTGTGACTTATTCGCAGGCTATAATTTAAAATTATGCATTTTTACGATATGTCTGGCAATGGTATTTTGTGATTGTAGTTTTTGCGTCAGTGCAGACGATACAGATCAAAAGTTTTGTTTCTGCACTTTTTAAAAAAAAAAATTATTTGCACATGATCCTCTTTTGTGAGGATGAACTGAAATAAGTTGAAATTTCTAGAGCTCTAATAGGTTCAGAAAACGAAAAAATATCCTTGTCTGATAATGTTCTGCAAACACGGATTGATTGTTAATGTTGTTAGATTTAAGAGACATGCATACGAGTGTTGCTTAAGTAAGGCCATCGCTGTGGTGTACAGTCGCTGAAAAAAGTATCCGAACACTATGGTTGATTACAGAATTCAGAAAAAATATCTGGCAACGATTTTTTTAGAAATTAGCGATGGTCGCCAGATCACTAATTTCGACACGAAGGTTGCCAGATCACTAATTTCTAAAAAAAATCGTTGCCAGATATTTTTTCTGAATTCTGTAATCAACCATAGTGTTCGGATATTTTTTTCAGCGACTGTAGATAATTCTTATATATTTATTCCTATTATTATTGCTGGTACCTTTTCATTAATGTTCATTTATAAATATATCTTATTTAGAAGAAACATTATTTGGATTTTATTAGCAATTATCGTAATGCTAATAAATACGGATCATTTGTCTTCTTAATCAGACATATTTATAAATAAGCATTAGTGCAAAAGTACACCACTGATAGCAATGAGAAGAAATATATAAGAATATCTAAGTTACAGGACTACTTACAGTGACGTCATAACTTGGTCCACATTCCTTCTGTTGTAAGAGGTGTTGGACGGGCGCAATTCGCCATTCAGTCTGAAATAACCTTCTCAGTGACCTTCGCCAGAGCAGGAAGGATTTTTCTAACGTAACCGTAATTGCGAGGCGCAGTTGCTCGTCGTTGCGCGCCAGGATCGGAATCTGATTTTGCACATCATAACTGACCTTCATTTGACATTTATCTCTGCTACCCCCCCCCCCCCCCTCTGCCCTCGGTGAGAAAGGTGACACCGATGGGCTTGGAAAAGGTCGCCGTCCATCGGATCGGACCTAAAACCGTGTGCACCAGAGCCGTCGCACGTTGTGATCGTTAAAAAGTACGACGCACCGGAGGCTTGAAACAGCTCTCTAGTGGGTCCTCTTTCTTCAACCTTTTCTTGGGGTCCTTGTCACCTGGGGGCGGGGGTGGCTCAGTCGGTAGCGCGCCAGGTTTGTAATCTGCAGTTCGCAGGTTCGAGTCCCAGTTGGGTCAGCATTGAAATTTATCTCCGCAAAAATTCCCTGCCCTGTCCTCGGTCAGTAGGGGACACCGATGGGTTTGGACAGGCAGCCGTCCATAAAATGGGACGTTAAGCCGTGGCCTCGTGTGCGGGAGAGCCATACCCTGTGCGCGTTAAAAAACACACTGGATGACCTTGACGGGAGGCTACCATTGTCTTGACGGGAGGCTACCATTGAAAGGCCCAGAGGAGGTTGGGGGAGGGGACCCATTGGAACAGCTGTTCCAATGGGTCCCCTCCCCCAACCTCCTCTGGGCCTTCGGGGTCCTTGTGACTGGCCATTTAGCCCATTGTGTGCAAAAAAAGTGCTCCTCAGAGGTAAAACAATCCAACGTTTAAGAACACGCTGGATGGTCTTCACGGGAGGCTACCATCTGTCTCCCAACAGCTGTTCCAGTGGGTCCCCTACCCCAACCTTCTCTGAGCCTTCGGGGTCCATGTGACCTGGCCATTTAGCCCATGGTGTGCAAAAAAGCGCCGCTTAGAGGTAAATCAACCCAATCCAACCCTTGTGACCTGGATGTTTAGCGAACTGTGTCAAAAAGAATCGCGTCAGATTTTCGACCCAACTCGAGTGTAATTAAAATGCGATCGAAATTTTCTGTTCCATATTTTGATCATTATTATTATTGTAACATAGTTCTATCGATGAATTTAGCATATAAGAATGTGTGAAAACGATTTCTGTAACTTTCTTTTCATCCTTTTCAGGTGGGAGACGATGGACGCGAGAAATGAGTCACTTTTGAAGGGCCTCACTCCCCGTGGGAAGAAAATCCCGAGGAAAATCTAGGGAACGTGAAACTCCTCAGTTCAGGAATCTCGGAATATTCCTGTGAAGAATGCCTGAGAAAAGAAAAAATTCTTAAAAATGAGCATTTTCCTAAAAATTTACAGCATTCTTTTGATTAATGCCAATCGCAGAATTGAATATTCTCGTGCAACGCTCAATGAAATGCAACAGGCAGATTATGACGTCACTCAAGGGGTGACGAGAGCACCTTGCGATATGATCGTGCTCTTCACGAGAAGTGATCGGAATCGATCGGATCTGAGGAGCGATAGGTGCTTCGTGTACACGGGAATCTTCGAGAAAGAACTGGAAGGGGTCGTCTTCAGCCTCCCCGTCTGCAACAGAACTTTCAGTCCGGCATCGTACGAGGTCAACGGGACGACGAACAGTCTGTTGGTGCACGTTCACGACGATGACCTTGCGACGGCGTTGGACGGAAAGAACTGCTCGGAAATGAAGTACACGGCGTACCACGACCGCAAGTGCAAGAGGTGTGCTCTCACGAGAAGGGATTTTAAAATTCTGAGGAACTGTTCGCTTTCCTTTCCTGACAGGATTTATGAACCGAGACCTTGCGAGACGGAGACATTGCGCGAGGAGATGAAAGAGATCGAGATCTTGCACGTTTCGGAAGGATTGCACTTCGTCGACAATGTCCTCACGGGGATATCGATTGCGGCTCTTTCGCTGCACCTGATCGTCTTCTGCTTGCTTCTGGAACACCAGAACCTGCCGGGATACAATCTGGCATCTCTAACCGTCTCCTTGTTCATCTATTACTGCCTCAGGATCATCGGTCAGACGAAGGAAGTGTCCAATCGCACGTGCGCCGTGTTCGTCTTCCTGCGTCTGTATTTCTTCCTGGTGTCCGTGTTTTGGATGAACGTGATGGCCTTCGACGTGTGGAGAGCTCTGCAGCTCGCAGCCACCAAGCTCTACGTCACTTCCGGCAAAATAAACCTCTCGAAGTTCTTCCTGTATGCGCTGTACGCGTGGGGATTGCCCCTGCTCTTCGTCTCGGGGGCGCTGATCGTCCGTTTGTTGAAGAACGTTCCCGACGAATACAAACTGCACATCAGCCCCGACCAGTATTGCGGCTTCTACACGAAGAAGCTCCTGCTCATCTACTACGTAAGTCCCGTCTTCACGATGATCATCATCAACGGCCTCTTCTTCGCATCGATCACGTGCATCGTCGTCAACAACTCCGTGAGCAAAGAGAGCGACCACGGGTTCTCCGTTGCCAGGAGAAACTTCTTGCTCTACGTCAGACTGTGCGTCATCATGGGCATGACCTGGCTGATCGGCGTCATCGGAGTGTTCGCCGAGAGCGTCGAGCTTCTGAAAGTGGCGGTCATATTAAACGGTTCGTACGGACAATTCATCTTCGTTTTCTTCACGTGCAATCCGAGAGTATGTAAGAGCTTGAGAGAGAAGATCAGACAATTCCAGGGCCAGAAAAATACCCCCTCAAGCAGCTGCTTGCCACAGAGGTCTGACAGGAGCCTGTCAGTACGCCATAGCACAGAAGGGCTTTGAGGAAAGCGAATCCTCTGCACAAGGACAATATAAACTTACCCAGGGCTCGAACACAGCTCCCTTGGAATACTAGCTGAGCGCGCTAACCACGCGGCCCCAGGACGGCCCAGAACCAGATTAGTAAAGGAAGTTCTTTGATCAATTCTTGGAGCTTATTGATCATCCTCTCTGTTTTTAATTCCACAAAATCTGAAGACTTTGTTGTGGGAAAAGGGAGCCAGAAAGGTGTTCAGGAGGATGATGAGAGCTTCGCGCCTTGAAGGATCTGATCAACTTGAAACCAATTGTTGCGTCATCTGCAAGCACGAAGTTGAAAGTTGAAGTGTTTTGGCAAATTTGATCCAAAAGTGCTGAAGGGCAATTGATCTTTTTTCATCTTTGTAAATAGCTATTCAAACTGTCATTAAAATATAATACAGAACGGACACAATTATTCTTGTCTTTCATAAAGCTTCGACTGTGATACTCTAAGTCGAACCTGAACTGGATTATTTAAATGAAGATTTTAACTTTGATGTTCTGGTGGATCTTCCAAAATGTTGGCTTGATTTTTCGCAACTCGAAGAGCACGATTTACATCAATATTTCAGTTAAGCGTCGAAAAAAAAAAAAAATCTGTGACTTTACTATTTTACATCAAGTAAAAATATACGATTTTTAATTCGATAACATTAAAACAATATATAGGTAGTCACTGGAAGGAGAGCTATGCACCAATCCCCTGTGATGATGCATAGAACCGGCCAGGCCTAGCACCTAATGTCCGACCCCGCCTTCTCGTGGTGCGGACCGTTAGTACCTTTCAAAAGAGATATTCTCTTGTGGAAGTGAACGGAAGGGGAGGGCTGACAGATTAGTGTGGCCTACTGATCTGGACAACTATGGCTACTTTTCTTTTATTTTTCTACTCTACTGAAGAGTGGTCAACCACACAGGGTCCTGACCATATAAACCTACTGGACTGGACAGATATATGGCTCTGAGCTTGATTATGGATCCTGATTTTGCTGCACTGGTGGGCTTCTGTGGAGGGAAAATCTTCCGCTGTGTTTTCTGTTTGTTTGTGGGTTGACAGCCCCAAGTGAATAGATTCACAAGATATGTTTATCAGCTGGTGGATAATCCTGAGCAGAGGTCATCGCAGGCACCTGAACTCTTTGCTTCTTATTGGCATCGTCAAATTCTACATTGGAGGAAGTCTTCCAGTGTAGATGGCTTTAACCTTTAGTGGTGGGGAACGGGTCTTTGCCCCATGTCTGCGATTAGGGGGCTGTTTGATATTGTCGGCATTCCCTCTCTCAATAAACATAATTTCTTTAAACATCCCACTAACCGTTTCCTTTCCATAGGTAGTTGGAATGTGAGGACTCTGCACAGAGCTTTTACTCTTGATGTCCTCGCACAAGAATTCCACCATTATAATTTAGATATTCTCGGCTTGCAAGAGACCAGATGGACAGATAAAGGTCAGATTTTTAAAAATAATCTTAAGTTTCTCTTTTCAGAGAGGGATGACAATAAGCATCACCAAGGCGTGGGTGTGCTTCTCAGCAGACACGCTAGTGATGCTCTTCTAGGATATGAGTGCATTAATGAAAGGTTTCTTACAGCAAAATTTCAGACAAGCGTTAAAGACTTGAATGTTATCTGCTGTTATGCCCCACTGAGGATGCCGATGAGGATGAGAAGGATAGGTTTTATGAACAACTTCAGGATATTTTGAATTCTGTCAAGAAAGGAGATATTACCCTTGTTCTAGGTGACTTCAATGTCAAAGTTGGTACTAACCTTTTGGGAGGGGTGATAGGTCATTTTGGTATTGGTAGCTGCAATGGCAATAGGCAACATCTCCTACAGGTAAGTAAACTTAATAGTTTGAGAATAAATAACACTTATTACAAACACCGTGACATACATAAGTACACATGGGTTTCACCTGATGGGCTGCATAAGAATATGATTGATTATATATTAATTAACAGCAAATGGGATAGTTCTGTTAGGAATACCAGGGCGTATAGGGGAGCTGAAATTGGATCTGACCATTATCTTGTTAAAAGTGTCTTGCAACTTAAACTTAAAAAGTGTTGTGCTAGGGTTAAAAAATTCGCGTTTAATACTGAAGCTCTGAAAGACCCAGTTATAGCCAAAGCTTACCATGATAGGTTACTTTGTCATTATGACAGTCATGGTATGCTTACTATTGAAGTTGAGGAAGAATGGGATCATTTTAAACAGGCTTTTTTGGACACTAACAGTACTCTTTTAGGAAAAAAGGAGCAGAGGAGACAGAATTAGTTGAGTGATAAAGCACTTGAGCTTATTTCGGAAAGAAAGAACTGCAGGAATGTTCTTAATCAATACCCTACTAGTCCTAATAGAAAGCATTACAGAGAACTTAATAAACGTGTAAAAGATCAGTTAGCTGCTGATAAGAATCTTTGGCTTGATGATTTGGCTGACAAAGCCGAGGAAGCAGTTAGACAGCACAACAGCAGAGAGCTGTACCAGATAGTTAATGTTTTGTGTGGTAGAAAACGGACAGGCATTCAGGGATTGAAGGATAAACAAGGTAAGGTTATAGCAGGTGAGGATTCTGTCATGGCTAGGTGGGCTGAGCATTTCAGTGATGTTCTAAACAATGCGGTTAGTTCTATTCCCATTGTTTGCAATGATGATAGATGCATTGGTGGCTTTAATGTTGGCCCTATAACACAATCTGAAGTTATTTTGGCTGTTTCTAAACTTAAACTACATAAATCCCCAGGGGTAGATGAAATTACTACAGAAATGCTTAGAGCTGGGAATATTTCGGTTACCACTTGGATGACTGAAATTCTGAATATCTTTTATGATAAAGGCATGGTTCCTAAGGATTTTACCAGAGCTATTGTTATCCCTATTTTCAAAAAAGGTGATCGCAGTTCTTGTGATAACTATAGGGATATTAGCCTAATCTCTGTTCCAGGTAAAATTCTTTCCATGATTGTGTTTAATAGAATTAAGAATCTGGTTGACAGTCAATTGCGTGATGAGCAATGTGGATTCAGAAGTGGTAGGGGATGTGTGGATCAGATATTTTCACTTAGGCAGATTCTTGAGAAATGTTTAGAGTTTCAGAATCTTTTGGTTGCTAGCTTTGTTGATTTCAGAAAGGCTTTCGACTCTGTTGATCGTCATAATTTGTGGTTGATTGTGAAATCATATAGCATACGAGACAAGTTCGTTAACATAATGAAAGCTCTCTATAATAACACTGAGTCGTGTGTGAGAGTTGGTAAGGCTTGTAGCAATTGGTTTAGCATTACTTCTGGTGTGAGACAAGGGTGCATTTTGTCTCCTTTTCTCTTTAGCTTGGTTATTGATTATTTTATGCGAAATTCTCTTCAAGGGAAAGATTTTGTCCCTAAATGGGCTGGAAATACGAAAATTTCTGATTTAGATTATGCTGATGATTTAGCTCTTTTGGCAAATGATGTTGATGAGATGAACTCTTTCATTCGAGCTGTTGATGAAACTGGTAGTATAGTAGGTTTAGTTATAAACAGAGAGAAAACTAAAGTGATGAAAATTGGTCAGGCAGGGTGTGATTCAGTTAATCTGAATGGTTGCAATCTTGAGCAGTTGTCACAGTTTAATTACCTTGGGAGCTATGTAACAGATACTGGTGATGTGCGGCATGAGATTAACAGACGAATAAGGATTGGTCCCGGGACTTTTAAGAATCTATGGAGAGTGTAGAGAAATAGGCGTATACACCTAAGGACTAAATTTAGACTGTATAATTGTTTGGTTCTTTCTAGGGTTAGTTATGGTAGTGAAACTTGGACACTTTGCAAACAAGATAACAGGAAACTAGATGCTTTTGATTCCAGATGCTTACGCAGTATCTTGGGCATTAGGTGGTTCAACTTTGCAACTAATGATGAGGTTAGGCAAAGGAGTCAGCAACCTCCTTTAAGCAGCATATTGTGCAGAGAGAAACTCCATTGGTTTGGCCATGTTGCCCGTATGAATAATTATAGATTGGCTTATAGGGTTATGAACAGTGTTCCTAAAGGCCTCAGAAAGAAGGGGAGACCTAGGATGCGGTGGGCAGACAATGTCAAACAGGACCTTGTTAGAATTGGTGTGCAGTGGCCAGATGCAGTAGATGCAGCTCAGGATAGACTTGCTTGGAGAACTAAATTGCACGGTCTGTTTGGACCTCCGTAGCCCATGACTGCTTGTGAATGATGATGATGATAATATCGGGAGCGAATTGGCTCAGTCGGTATCGTGCCAGGTTCGTAACCTGGAGTTCCCAGGTCAGAATCCCACCTGTGCTTGTTGGAGTCCACCTTGGTGAAGAAGGGAAACCTGGGCTTGAAAAGGCCGCCGTTCATCAGAGAGGAGAATGAGCCGTGGCCTAGTGTGCAGGTGAATTGGATTATTCTACTTCTGACTTTTTGGCACACAATGGGCTAAGTGACCAGGTCAGAAGGGACATGAGGGTGCAGAGAAATTTGGGGGAGAGGACCCACTGGAAAGCTGTTGGGAAAGAAATGGTAGCTTCCCATCAAAGCAATCCTGCATGTTCTTCAACGTGCACAGGATACAGCTCTCCTGCACACGTGACCATGGCTTTACGTCCTATGTGATGAACACCGATCTTTCGAAGTCATTCGATGTCTCCTACTAATTACGGGCAGGGCGGGAGCACTTGGGCAGAAAAGCCATAACCTGTGCTCGTTAAAGAACACGTTTGGATGGCGTTGACTGGAGGCTACCGTCTGTCTCCTAACAGCTGTTCCAGTGGGTCCCCTCAACCTTCTCTGAGCCTTCGGGATCCTTGTGACTTGGCCATTTAACTCATGATGTGCAAAGAGTGTCTCTCAGAGGTAAAACAACTCATGTCGGTATGAAAAAAAAAGTGTAATAGAAATAAACTGAATAATAAAACACATTGTTGTTTTAGAATCGGTATCTAAGCAACGCCTTTTCGGTTTGGAAATTTCCGGAAACCGTAAAAGTAAATTTTTAATTTTGTTTTTTGTACGATTCGTGGACTTGAATTCCTTTTAGCAATAACTGATTCAATTGCGTTTCTTCTATAAATGAAAACATGTATTTATCTTTTCATGATTTTTATAAGCTTTTTTTAAACGTTTTTCCAATTCTTTTTCGTAAATGTTAACAGTTCCGTTGAATTTACCTTTATTTGCAAATGGGAGATTCGCTTAAAGGTCCCGAAATCCAGCTTAATAAACCTGGCAACCGTATCCGAAAGAGTACGAACAGAGAAGAAACGGAATTCCTAAGAATACGAGATCTTGCATTTTATTTCGCCGTTGCTCAAACGAGAGCAAAAGATTCCCAAACGTCCTTGCTGATGACGTCATTTGTGCCTGCGGATCTCATCTGGTATCTCAATGCCATCTGGCGGAGGAACCGGTTGGAGTCTGTTCTGACTGAAGACGCAGATGACGAAAAGTAGGAAAAACCGTTGCTGGCCAACTCACCTGGAAAATTCTTGTCTTGTTTTAATTTCCTAAAGTGTTTTATTTCTGCCGTGAATCGGCAACAGACGATATATGATTTAGCTCTTTCAAGAATGATGAGCAGAATCTTGGCAAAGAGTGAAAAGACGAGGAAATGTCCGCCTCAATTCGTAATAAGGTGAGTTCATTTTACGTTACCCGTCGTTCATGTTCATACTTTCTTTACCTACCAGTTTCGCCTAATAATCGGGGGCGTATCATCATCAGCTCGTGCCCTGGTGCAACATTTCCTTATTGGGCCCCCAAAGTCACTTTTCATCTCGTAACGAGATAATAGTTTCGCTATGTCGTCTGTAGACATCGAACATTTCTGTTGACAGAGATAAATTAAAAATTCTTTTTATATTTGGATAGGCATTGATGAAATATTGCGATATGCACTTTCCTTAAATCTCTAAAGCAACAATTACGCCCTCTAGCAGTGGAAAAAGTTGAAAATTACAAAATTTCGATGGTGGGATGTGAAGGTTACGAAGTTTCCATTGCTAACAATGAGAGTTGACCGCTTAGTCCCAGAGGGGGTGGGAAAAAACACCTTTTTAGTGTTAGCAGGTAATTGTTCGTTTTCAGAGATAAATGAAAAGTTCTTTTTAGAGTTAGATAGGAATTGATAAAATATTATGATTCACACTTTTGAAATCTGCCTAAAACTGTAATTTCGCCCTCTAACGCAGGAAAAATTTTAATTCCAAAATTTCAAACAAATATTGCAAACGATGTATTTAAGCTAGAAATTTTAAATTTTGGTGATGGGATGTGACCGCCATGATGTTTCCATTGGCAACAATCAATTGACCTCTTAGACCCAGGGGGGGGGGGGTGACACAATTTTTTGTTTTAGGAGATAATTGTGTGTATTTAGAGATAAATGGAAAAATCTTTTTAGAGTTAGATAGGAATCAATAAAATATTATCATTCACACTTTCGGAATCTTTCGAACACTACGATAATTGTGCCCTATAACGGTGAGAAAGATTGATAATTCCAAAATTTTAAACGAATATTGCAACGATGTATTAAATGAGAGAAATATGAAATTTTAGTGGTGGAACGTGAACCCTCATGAAGTTTCGTTTGGGAACAATGAAAATGATAATTAATTTAGTTTAGTTTGATTGGTACTAATGAAATATAATTCTAAATTTTCAAATACTTAGTAGTTTTAATATTTATATATCTTTACTGATCACTGAAATGATGTTACAGCAGAGTTGTTATCCAGTTTTACAAATAATATCTTGAATAGCAATTTGAAAAATTAATGGCAGTTTTTCCACTAATATTTTAAGAGATATCCACTGATATTTTAAGAGATATCCACTGATATTTTAAGAGATATCCACTGACAGCAATAATCTACTCACTCTTCTGAGAGAATTGTTGGAAATGCAAATTTTTAGATTTAAGAATTAAAAGACTTAGGTTGAAATTATGTAAGAATTTATAAAAGAATATATGTTGAATAATTACTAACGAAATACCATTTGCATTTTTTTCCATCATCCGCTAGCTAAAATTAAAACTTTTAAAGAATGAAACACTAGGTAAAGGAAAAACTTCTTTCTCTTTGAAAACGAGATTCTCATATGCGCCATTTATTCCCATGTGCCTCCTTCTAACTAAAAGTTAATTAGGAAAAATGGAATTAGCGATTTAATCTTTACCAGATTTGTAAAATTCAGTTCTCGTATGTATCTGCAACGAATAACTGGACGATTTTCGTGAATTTTTGTCTATTTGACCAATGAGAACTGACGTTAAAAATGTATTCGCTCCTTTACGTAAGTATTGATATAATTTTGGTGCTCTCAAAGATATATACACATCCAGGGCCCGATCTAGGAGGGAGGGTAAAGACCTATAAAACCGGGGGGGGGGGGGAATGTTATAATGCTGCATTGGAAATCCAGTGTCTGGCCCCACTCTACATTTTTCCGGAAAAATTATTTATTTATTTTAGGTTAAAAATGAAATTTGTTTGGAAATGGTTAACAAGATTTACTGTAAGTGAATGTCTGCTAGTTTTCTGCTAAAGAAAACTTCCAGAACATTATGCACAAATCAAAATAATATAAATAAACTCGACATACTTAGCATTAACCTATAAACCACTACCTTGAAGTCTATTTAAACTTTAGAGGAAAAATTGTCTTGGGTGGGATATGAACCCACGACCTCCTGACAATAGGTCAGGTGCTCTGGACCACTGAGCTACCGGTCGCTGATCGAGATCTCCTCTAATTGATGATATGAACCATTTCAGCCTACTTCCTATGTAAGGAGTGTTCAGGCAATTTTCGCCACATGCGGCAGACACACGCCATATAGATGGAAAGTATTTCTTTACAAGTAATACAGCTTGCTACACAGAACACTCCCTGCATAGGAAGTAGGTCATTGGCTCTGTATTATCATCATTTGCATATCTGAACTGCGCACACCCACCCTTCTATTTGCATGTTTATGCGACATGTCCTTCTGGGTGAGACACTTTCAATGTCGAGCGGTGTACATACAAAATCCTGCAGCCATGGGCTAAGGAGGTCGAACCAGACTGTGTGATTTTCCTCTCCAGATATGTCTCTTCTGAGCTACTCCTGCTGCATTTGTCTACTCTAGGCCAATTCTATCAAGGTCCTGTTTGGCATTGTCTGCCCATCGCTTCTTAGATATCCCCCTTTTTCTGATACCCTTAGGTACACTGTTCATAATCCTGTTTGCCAATCTGCAGCTATGCATACGGGCAACATGGCCAAACCAACGCAGTCTCTCTCGGCACAATATGCTGCACAAAAGAGGTTGATGATTTCTTCTTTTATCCTCATCATTACTTACGAAGTCAAACCACCTAATGCCCAAGATACTGCGTAAGCATCTGGAATCAAAGGCATCAAGTTTCTTGTTATCCTGTTTATAAAGGGTCCATGTTTCGCTCTCATAACTAACCTTAGAAAGAACCAAACTATAACACAGCCTAACCTTTGCCTTTATGTGTATACTCCTATTTCTCCACTCCATATATTCTTAAACGTTCCGACAGCAATCCCTATTCTTCTATTTATCTCATGCGCACATTAAAACCAGTATCTGTTACACAGCTCCCAAAATAATTAAACTGAGACACTTGCTGAATGGAGCAACCATTCAAAGCAACTGAAGCACCATCTGCCTGACTAATTTTCATCACTTTAGTTTTCTCTCTGTTTATAACTAAACCTACTCTACTACCAGTTTCATCAACAGCTCTATAATGAAAGAATTCATCTCATCAACATCATTTGCCAACAAGGCCAAGTCATCTGCATAATCTAAATCAGAAATTTTCAAATATCGACACCATTTAGGGCCAAAATCTTTCCCTTGCAGTGAATTTCGCATAACATAATCAATAACCAAATAAAGTTATCCAGTAGCAATGCTAAACCAATCACTGAAAGACGTAACTACTCTCACACACGACTGAGTCATATAGAGAGCTTTCATTATGTTAACTAACTTGTCTGGTATACCATATGATCTCACAATCAACTTCAAATTATGTCGATCAACAGAGTTAAAAGCCTTTTTGAAATCGGGGCGGGGGTGTCTCAGTCGGTAGCGCGCCAGGCTCGTAATCTGTAGTTCCCAGGTTCGAGTCCCAGCTGGGTCAGCGTTGAGATTTATCTCCGCAAAATTCCCCGCCCTGCCCACGGTCAGTAGGGGACACCGATGGGCTTGGAAAGGCCGCCGTCCGTCGGATGGGACGTTAAGCCGTGGTCCCGTGTGCGGGAGAGCCATACCCTGTGCACGTTAAAGAACACACTGGATGGCCTTGACGGGAGGCTACCATCTGTCTCCCAACAGCTGTTCCAGTGGGTCCCCTCCCCCAACCTTCTCTGAGCCTTCGGGGTCCATGTGACCTGGCCATTTAGCCCATTGTGTGCAAAAAAAGTGCCGCTCAGAGGTAAAACAATCCAATCCAATCTTTTTGAAATCTATAAAGTTAGCAACCAACGGTTTCTGAAACTCTAAACATTTCTCAAGAATCTGCCTAAGTGAAAATATTTGACCAATACATCCCCTACCACTTCTGAATCCGAACTGTTCATCACACAGTTGTTGATCAACCAAATCAACCAAATTCTTAATATCTTCTTAATATGAAAATACACGTGCCGTGAAACTTTATGCAGAAATTAAAATTAAATGGTGACAGCCAATGCTCCACTCTAGAAAATAGTGATGGTACATCTGATGATGGGTGTTATCACAAATCTCCTTCTCGAGCCACTGGGAATCCTGAAATTAAAATTAACCTTCTTGCTTCTTTTGAGAGAGGACCTGTCTTAAGAGTCTCAATATTTACCGAAGAAATGAATTTCATCTGCTCATTCGTCACTGGAATGGAATGTACCATTTTTGAGTTATGAGCCATGCGTAAAATTCCTAGTCGAAATATCTTTTTAGGAAAAATTTCAACGCAAACTAATGCTAAAATTGTTTATGTGAATTTTTCATTCAAAAGTTGGTCTGATTTTGGTTTCGAAAGCCAAATTGTGATAATTTCGCTACCTTAATATTAAATAACTTGTACAGTCGCTGAAATAAATATCCGAACACTATGGTTGATTACAGAATTCAGAAAAAATATCTGACAACGATTTTTTTAGGAATTAGTGATCTGGCAACCTTCGTGTCACGTGACACGTGAACCATTCAGAAATTGTCACTCACAAGTTTAGCGGATGAGCATTGATCTGAGAGAGAAGAGAAGAATCAGAACCTCTCATTGGATGGAAATTGTGCTCAACTGAATGCCACCCCATAATGCATGGCAAGCTATTGTAAAGTGTGCGCCAGTAGATCCTACAGCAGACGACGCACTCTTACAAAATGGGGGCATAATTGGCTAAACCTCCTACAAAGAATTTTTTCATCTGGGTTGTTGGGTTGTTTTACCTCTGAGCGGCACTTTTTTGCACACCATGGGCTAAATGGCCAGGTCACAAGGACCCCGAAGGCTCAGAGAAGGTTGGGGGAGGGGACCCACTGGAACAGCTGTTGGGAGACAGATGGTAGCCTCCCGTCAAGGCCATCCATTGTGTTCTTTAACGTTGGGTTGTTTTACCTCTGAGCGGCACTTTCTAGCACACCATGGACCCCAAAGGCTCAGAGAAGGTTGGGGGAGGGGACCCACTGGAACAGCTGTTGGGAGACAGATGGTAGCCTCCCGTCAAGGCCATCCATTGTGTTCTTTAACGTGCACAGGGCATGGCTCTCCCGCACACGGGGCCACGGCTTAACGTCCCATCCGACTGACGGCGGCCTTTCATCTGGCGAAATTCAGAAGCCTCTTAGTAATTAGAATAAATGTAGCGAAGTACACTGCATGGTCAAATTATTATAAACTCGAAATACCATGAAATATGCCAAGGTATGCAAAATTTCATACTGACATCAGTATTTTACGTCACTACGAAGTCCTGTAAAAGCAGTAAAGGCATGATGGGAAGTAAAGTCAAATGCCAGATGTTTAAAAATGCTGCTTTGACTGAATTGGGAAGCAGGAGCATACTGAAAGCAGGTGATGGAACTCAGCGAAAAATCGAAGGTCATTATATCCCAAGTGTATGGAGAATGGCAACGGTTTTGAAAAACATCCGCCAATGGTGGCAAATGCGGGGGGGGGGGGGGGGATGGACAGACAGGGACAAGAGTTCGTTGGCACTAACTATCAGGCAGTACAGAGCTGATAGAGTTCGTCAGCTGATACTTCAAAATCCATTTCAACGAGAACTATCAGCAGAGAATTGAAAACTTTGAAAATTTGCGAATTGTACCGTTAAACATACGAACAAATATTAAGTACAGTCGCTCAAAAAAACATCCGAACACTATGGTTGATTACAGAATTCAGAAAATAATATAATAAAAATACACGAAGGTTGCCAGATCCCTAATTTCTAAAAAAAATCGTTGCCAGATATTTTTACTGAATTCTGTAATCAACCAGAGTGTTCGGATACTTTTTTGAGCGACTGTAGGTGTCATAATAATTTGGGAAAGCAGTGTAGGAGGATTTTTAATTAAAAAAAAGAGAGTAGATTCTGTAATAAACTGTTTTAAAATGCTCTACTTAAATTCTCCGCATCTTCCTTGTGCCTTGATCGTTTCTTATCTGTTAAAATGTTGTCTTAATTTAATTTCGATTCCTTGCTAATATAGAATTCATTTTCTTACAGAGAATCTGCCGTTAGGAGCGTTCTACTTTTGATTTGAAATCAGAAATCGGAAGTGATATCCACTTCAGGACACGTGACTCATGCAGAAGAGAACAGCTTTCCTTTGCACGTGGAGCGATTCTCCAAATCACTGGAATTCGATGAGATCGGAACGTCAGAATCGAAATCGATAACGAAAGATAAAGAGAGAGAGAGGCCCGACAGGTATTTGTTGACGACGAATCTGACATCCAATCTGCCATTTCCGGCGATCGAAAACCACCCCCGGGGAAGATGACGACGCCAAACGATTCTCCTTTTGTAAATGTCACCGAACCAAAACATGACGACTTCTTGAACTGTGGGAAGTGGTCGTTGGAGCCAGGGGAATATCAGATGTTCGAAAACGGAACAGCCTACGTCGAAGCCTACAACATGACGTACAATTCGTCGTTTTACATCTTGGAAGGAGATCGACTAATCGTTTGCTCACCCATTCGATCAGACGATACTTCAACGGGATCGGAAGACGATTCCAAATATTCCCTTTCGCTGTCTTACATCACTCAGGTGGGACTGAGCATTTCTCTCGTCTGCCTCTTCCTCCACGTGCTCGTTTTCTGTTTAGTGCGGGAGTTGCGCAATCTCCCTGGCTACAACATGACCTCCCTGTGCTCCGCTCTCTTCTTCGGCTACCTCTTCTTTCTCGTGGGATTCCTCGACCCAGTGCGCGACTGTTTCGCCTCGTGCGTGGTCATGGCTGCAGGCACGCACTTCTTCCTATTGGCCTCTTTCTTCTGGATGAATACGATGGCGTTCGACGTGCTGGGGACGCTTCTGCGCGCCACTGGGAAACTCCGTCTCGCCTCTGTGAAGTTCACCTGGAAGACGTTTTCCCTGTACAGCCTGTACTCTTGGGGGATCCCTTCCGCCCTCACGGCAGCGGCGATCGCCGCTGACAATGTGCCACAAGTTCCCGCAGAATATAAGCCTCAGTTTGGTCAGGAGCTCTGCTGGTTCGGCCAGAAGAAGCCGCTGTTGATGTTCTTCGCGGCGCCGGTGTTCCTGCTCATCGCCGTCAACATGGTGATCTTCGCCGCGAGCGCCTTCATCATCTACCGACACAGCATGAGCGGTGATGACGTAGACAGGAATACACTGAAGAGAAATCTGACGATCTATTTGCGCCTCGCGGTCATCATGGGCGCCACCTGGACCGTAGGCATCCTCTCCTCCACTCTCGACTCCATAGTGCTCTGGTATCTGTTCGTGGTGCTCAACACTCTGCAGGGACTGTTCATCTTTTTGGCCTTCACGTGCACGACCAAAGTGCGCAAACATTTCCGACAGAAATTCGACATTCTTCGGAGAAGACGACATTCGACGACTCCGACTTTCCAGTCGTACTGCAACTACGGAATGTCTGTGCAAAGTGTTGACAGAATTTAACTGAAATACCCGTAGAAAGGGAATTTCCTAATGACACTCCGTGCAAGTGAATTAATACGAACGAAAACCAATCAGCGGACTGATGATAATCGTGAGCTCATTTCCTGTTTAATCCTACAATCAAGATCGAAAGATACAACCGCACAGGAAACTGACCGATCTGTTTGGCGTTTAATGTTTTAAAACAACTCATTTTGGTCTGAGAGTTCTTCCACTGCTGGAAAAGGTTTTATGAAGCTAAAAAGATTTTAACAGGATCGTATGCTAAGCCACTGAAACAATTTTCTGTCTTTTGGTACAGGATTTTTCTGTTAGATGCGTTGAATCACCTGGCACTTGCTAAGTTCAGCTGTGGCGATTAAAAGCTCACAAAACACGCACAAAGTATATTTTTCGAAATATATCAAGGATTTCGTCAGCTGACGGTATTGACCTCATTTGCTATGACCTGTCGAGTTACCATGGTAGCCTTTAATTAGTGCAATATTTATGAATCTGTGTCGAAGAAGTAGACTTCCCAACAGGAAAATTCATCTCGTCTCGTAACAATAACGTTTGCATTTTCAGATTGAAAAGATTTATAAACTGTTTTTTCTGAACCCGCTTTATCAAGTACGGTATCACTGTACTGATATTGAACCTTCCAGTCATTTCGGTAAAATGATTGGCTGACAGTGCTTCAGTAAATGACGTCAAAGTATTTTTGTGTGACTTTAGTTTCGTAAAGCAGAACAAAATGAAATTTTATTATCAGAGTGCAGTTAAAACTGAAACTTGAAAAAAAGAAAAAAACTTGAGTAAAAGGTATCTTAAGAGCAACACTTTTTTTGGTCAGAATTATGTTTATTATTTATATATAAATATATCGAACATAAGGAATGGACAGAGACGAACAGCTTCAATCCAGAACGGAACTTGGTCTTGATTAAATATTTTGAGTACATAAGTAATTTTCTAGAGGATTCTATTTCATTTACTACAAGCACATTAAGGTAATTGTTCCGATATTTCGGACAAAGCAGTTTTTTTCGTTCTAAATTTAGCACTTTATCTTAAAAACTTTTTTTAGATCAAGTCTTTGATTTTTAGTACATAAAACATCAAAAGAGATATTTGATTATTTCGAATCCTGCGCAGGCAGACGTCGTTCAGCGCCACCTCAATTAACTCTGTTTCGCAATTGCGATGTTATTTTTAAAAGGAAGAAATTTGTTTCATTTCCTTGTTTTTTTAATGAATTGTTTACCATTGTCAGAATCGTAAGGATATCCGATAATGTTATTTAAAGCAAAATATGCACCATAGGACTTAGCACAAATTCATTATACGACAGAAACAAATTTTCATGAATAGAAGAAGCAATTTAGAATTCGAGTGCGAAGGATCCTGATTTCAAAAGATCTTCTTGGGTAAAAAGATCGGAACACCAAATGCTTAATCACCTGACACTGAATTGTTAAAAGAGACGGAGGAAAGTGGAAAGTAATCAACTACATATAATTTTCTAAAAACATCTGGTCAGTAATTTGTCACATATTCCTTTGAATTTTATTAAATTTCATTTTGAATGCAAATATAAAAGTGAACTGGTTAAACAATATATTGCGCATTAAATAAAAAAAATGTGAAATTATACAAATTTAACAGCCTTTCATTTTTGGACTGTGTTTAAAAATAAATCGTAAAATGATAAGCTGAGAAAAATTGGTTTTGATATGAGTGGGATATCGAACTCACGTCTGCTGGAAGCATCTGTATGAGGCAACAGATTTGTCCACTTCCCGGATAGATGACGCCACTAGACGAATCAAATAAAAAATTCTGGAAAATATATAACGTCACACAAGCTGAGAAAAGGTTAGCCATTGATGGTGTTGTGGTAGCATAACAGGCATGTTTCCATCATTGGTGTAGTGGCAGCGTAACAGGCATGTTTCCATTGGTGGTGTAGTGGCAGCGTAACAGGCATGTTTCCTTGGTGGTGTAGTGGTAGCGTAACAGGCATGTTTCCATTGGTGATGTAGTGGCAGCGTAACAGGCATGTTCCCATTGCTGGTGTAGTTGTAGCATAACAGGCATGTTTCCATTGGTGGTGTAGTGGCAGCGTAACAGGCATGTTCCCATTGCTGGTGTAGTTGTAGCATAACAGGCATGTTTCCATTGGTGGTGTAGTGGTAGCGTAACAGGCATGTTCCCATTGGTGGTGTAGTGGCAGCGTAACAGGCATGTTCCCATTGGTGGTGTAGTGGTAGCATAACAGGTATGTTTCCATTGGTGATGTAGTGGCAGCGTAACAGGCATGTTCCCATTGCTGGTGTAGTTGTAGCATAACAGGCATGTTTCCATTGGTGGTGTAGTGGCAGCGTAACAGGCATGTTCCCATTGGTGGTGTAGTGGCAGCATAACAGGCATGTTCCCATTGGTGGTGTAGTGGTAGCATAACAGGCATGTTTCCATTGGTGATGTAGTGGCAGCGTAACAGGCATGTTTCCATTGGTGGTGTAGTGGCAGCGTAACAGGCATGTTTCCTTGGTGGTGTAGTGGTAGCGTAACAGGCATGTTCCCATTGGTGGTGTAGTGGCAGCGTAACAGGCATGTTCCCATTGCTGGTGTAGTTGTAGCATAACAGGCATGTTTCCATTGGTGGTGTAGTGGCAGCGTAACAGGCATGTTCCCATTGCTGGTGTAGTTGTAGCATAACAGGCATGTTTCCATTGGTGGTGTAGTGGCAGCGTAACAGGCATGTTCCCATTGGTGGTGTAGTGGCAGCGTAACAGGCATGTTCCCATTGGTGGTGTAGTGGTAGCATAACAGGTATGTTTCCATTGGTGATGTAGTGGCAGCGTAACAGGCATGTTCCCATTGCTGGTGTAGTTGTAGCATAACAGGCATGTTTCCATTGGTGGTGTAGTGGCAGCGTAACAGGCATGTTCCCATTGGTGGTGTAGTGGCAGCGTAACAGGCATGTTCCCATTGGTGGTGTAGTGGTAGCATAACAGGCATGTTTCCATTGGTGGTGTAGTGGCAGCATAACAGGCATGTTCCCATTGGTGGTGTAGTGGCAGCGTAACAGGCATGTTCCCATTGGTGGTGTAGTGGCAGCGTAACAGGCATGTTCCCATTGGTGGTGTAGTGGCAGCATAACAGGCATGTTCCCATTGGTGGTGTAGTGGTAGCATAACAGGCATGTTTCCATTGGTGATGTAGTGGCAGCGTAACAGGCATGTTCCCATTGCTGGTGTAGTTGTAGCATAACAGGCATGTTTCCATTGGTGGTGTAGTGGCAGCGTAACAGGCATGTTCCCATTGGTGGTGTAGTGGCAGCGTAACAGGCATGTTCCCATTGGTGGTGTAGTGGTAGCATAACAGGCATGTTTCCATTGGTGATGTAGTGGCAGCGTAACAGGCATGTTCCCATTGCTGGTGTAGTTGTAGCATAACAGGCATGTTTCCATTGGTGGTGTAGTGGCAGCGTAACAGGCATGTTCCCATTGCTGGTGTAGTTGTAGCATAACAGGCATGTTTCCATTGGTGGTGTAGTGGCAGCGTAACAGGCATGTTCCCATTGGTGGTGTAGTGGCAGCGTAACAGGCATGTTCCCATTGGTGATGTAGTGGCAGCGTAACAGGCATGTTCCCATTGCTGGTGTAGTTGTAGCATAACAGGCATGTTTCCATTGGTGGTGTAGTGGCAGCGTAACAGGCATGTTCCCATTGCTGGTGTAGTTGTAGCATAACAGGCATGTTTCCATTGGTGGTGTAGTGGCAGCGTAACAGGCATGTTCCCATTGGTGGTGTAGTGGCAGCGTAACAGGCATGTTCCCATTGGTGGTGTAGTGGTAGCATAACAGGCATGTTTCCATTGGTGATGTAGTGGCAGCGTAACAGGCATGTTCCCATTGCTGGTGTAGTTGTAGCATAACAGGCATGTTTCCATTGGTGGTGTAGTGGCAGCGTAACAGGCATGTTCCCATTGCTGGTGTAGTTGTAGCATAACAGGCATGTTTCCATTGGTGGTGTAGTGGCAGCGTAACAGGCATGTTCCCATTGGTGGTGTAGTGGCAGCGTAACAGGCATGTTCCCATTGGTGATGTAGTGGCAGCGTAACAGGCATGTTCCCATTGCTGGTGTAGTTGTAGCATAACAGGCATGTTTCCATTGGTGGTGTAGTGGCAGCGTAACAGGCATGTTCCCATTGCTGGTGTAGTTGTAGCATAACAGGCATGTTTCCATTGGTGGTGTAGTGGCAGCGTAACAGGCATGTTCCCATTGGTGGTGTAGTGGCAGCGTAACAGGCATGTTCCCATTGGTGGTGTAGTGGTAGCATAACAGGCATGTTTCCATTGGTGATGTAGTGGCAGCGTAACAGGCATGTTCCCATTGCTGGTGTAGTTGTAGCATAACAGGCATGTTTCCATTGGTGGTGTAGTGGCAGCGTAACAGGCATGTTCCCATTGCTGGTGTAGTTGTAGCATAACAGGCATGTTTCCATTGGTGGTGTAGTGGTAGCGTAACAGGCATGTTCCCATTGGTGGTGTAGTGGCAGCGTAACAGGCATGTTCCCATTGGTGGTGTAGTGGTAGCATAACAGGCATGTTTCCATTGGTGATGTAGTGGCAGCGTAACAGGCATGTTCCCATTGCTGGTGTAGTTGTAGCATAACAGGCATGTTTCCATTGGTGGTGTAGTGGCAGCGTAACAGGCATGTTCCCATTGCTGGTGTAGTTGTAGCATAACAGGCATGTTTCCATTGGTGGTGTAGTGGTAGCGTAACAGGCATGTTCCCATTGGTGGTGTAGTGGCAGCGTAACAGGCATGTTCCCATTGGTGGTGTAGTGGTAGCATAACAGGTATGTTTCCATTGGTGATGTAGTGGCAGCGTAACAGGCATGTTCCCATTGCTGGTGTAGTTGTAGCATAACAGGCATGTTTCCATTGGTGGTGTAGTGGCAGCGTAACAGGCATGTTCCCATTGGTGGTGTAGTGGCAGCATAACAGGCATGTTCCCATTGGTGGTGTAGTGGTAGCATAACAGGCATGTTTCCATTGGTGATGTAGTGGCAGCGTAACAGGCATGTTTCCATTGGTGGTGTAGTGGCAGCGTAACAGGCATGTTTCCTTGGTGGTGTAGTGGTAGCGTAACAGGCATGTTCCCATTGGTGGTGTAGTGGCAGCGTAACAGGCATGTTCCCATTGCTGGTGTAGTTGTAGCATAACAGGCATGTTTCCATTGGTGGTGTAGTGGCAGCGTAACAGGCATGTTCCCATTGCTGGTGTAGTTGTAGCATAACAGGCATGTTTCCATTGGTGGTGTAGTGGCAGCATAACAGGCATGTTCCCATTGGTGGTGTAGTGGCAGCGTAACAGGCATGTTCCCATTGGTGGTGTAGTGGTAGCATAACAGGTATGTTTCCATTGGTGATGTAGTGGCAGCGTAACAGGCATGTTCCCATTGCTGGTGTAGTTGTAGCATAACAGGCATGTTTCCATTGGTGGTGTAGTGGCAGCGTAACAGGCATGTTCCCATTGGTGGTGTAGTGGCAGCGTAACAGGCATGTTCCCATTGGTGGTGTAGTGGTAGCATAACAGGCATGTTTCCATTGGTGGTGTAGTGGCAGCATAACAGGCATGTTCCCATTGGTGGTGTAGTGGCAGCGTAACAGGCATGTTCCCATTGGTGGTGTAGTGGCAGCGTAACAGGCATGTTCCCATTGGTGGTGTAGTGGCAGCATAACAGGCATGTTCCCATTGGTGGTGTAGTGGTAGCATAACAGGCATGTTTCCATTGGTGATGTAGTGGCAGCGTAACAGGCATGTTCCCATTGCTGGTGTAGTTGTAGCATAACAGGCATGTTTCCATTGGTGGTGTAGTGGCAGCGTAACAGGCATGTTCCCATTGGTGGTGTAGTGGCAGCGTAACAGGCATGTTCCCATTGGTGGTGTAGTGGTAGCATAACAGGCATGTTTCCATTGGTGATGTAGTGGCAGCGTAACAGGCATGTTCCCATTGCTGGTGTAGTTGTAGCATAACAGGCATGTTTCCATTGGTGGTGTAGTGGCAGCGTAACAGGCATGTTCCCATTGCTGGTGTAGTTGTAGCATAACAGGCATGTTTCCATTGGTGGTGTAGTGGCAGCGTAACAGGCATGTTCCCATTGGTGGTGTAGTGGCAGCGTAACAGGCATGTTCCCATTGGTGATGTAGTGGCAGCGTAACAGGCATGTTCCCATTGCTGGTGTAGTTGTAGCATAACAGGCATGTTTCCATTGGTGGTGTAGTGGCAGCGTAACAGGCATGTTCCCATTGCTGGTGTAGTTGTAGCATAACAGGCATGTTTCCATTGGTGGTGTAGTGGCAGCGTAACAGGCATGTTCCCATTGGTGGTGTAGTGGCAGCGTAACAGGCATGTTCCCATTGGTGGTGTAGTGGTAGCATAACAGGCATGTTTCCATTGGTGATGTAGTGGCAGCGTAACAGGCATGTTCCCATTGCTGGTGTAGTTGTAGCATAACAGGCATGTTTCCATTGGTGGTGTAGTGGCAGCGTAACAGGCATGTTCCCATTGCTGGTGTAGTTGTAGCATAACAGGCATGTTTCCATTGGTGGTGTAGTGGCAGCGTAACAGGCATGTTCCCATTGGTGGTGTAGTGGCAGCGTAACAGGCATGTTCCCATTGGTGATGTAGTGGCAGCGTAACAGGCATGTTCCCATTGCTGGTGTAGTTGTAGCATAACAGGCATGTTTCCATTGGTGGTGTAGTGGCAGCGTAACAGGCATGTTCCCATTGCTGGTGTAGTTGTAGCATAACAGGCATGTTTCCATTGGTGGTGTAGTGGCAGCGTAACAGGCATGTTCCCATTGGTGGTGTAGTGGCAGCGTAACAGGCATGTTCCCATTGGTGGTGTAGTGGTAGCATAACAGGCATGTTTCCATTGGTGATGTAGTGGCAGCGTAACAGGCATGTTCCCATTGCTGGTGTAGTTGTAGCATAACAGGCATGTTTCCATTGGTGGTGTAGTGGCAGCGTAACAGGCATGTTCCCATTGGTGGTGTAGTGGCAGCGTAACAGGCATGTTCCCATTGGTGGTGTAGTGGTAGCATAACAGGCATGTTTCCATTGGTGATGTAGTGGCAGCGTAACAGGCATGTTCCCATTGCTGGTGTAGTTGTAGCATAACAGGCATGTTTCCATTGGTGGTGTAGTGGCAGCGTAACAGGCATGTTCCCATTGGTGGTGTAGTGGCAGCGTAACAGGCATGTTCCCATTGGTGGTGTAGTGGTAGCATAACAGGCATGTTTCCATTGGTGATGTAGTGGCAGCGTAACAGGCATGTTCCCATTGCTGGTGTAGTTGTAGCATAACAGGCATGTTTCCATTGGTGATGTAGTGGCAGCGTAACAGGCATGTTCCCATTGCTGGTGTAGTTGTAGCATAACAGGCATGTTTCCATTGGTGGTGTAGTGGCAGCGTAACAGGCATGTTCCCATTGGTGGTGTAGTGGCAGCGTAACAGGCATGTTCCCATTGGTGGTGTAGTGGTAGCATAACAGGCATGTTTCCATTGGTGATGTAGTGGCAGCGTAACAGGCATGTTCCCATTGCTGGTGTAGTTGTAGCATAACAGGCATGTTTCCATTGGTGATGTAGTGGCAGCGTAACAGGCATGTTCCCATTGCTGGTGTAGTTGTAGCATAACAGGCATGTTTCCATTGGTGGTGTAGTGGCAGCGTAACAGGCATGTTCCCATTGGTGGTGTAGTGGCAGCGTAACAGGCATGTTTCCATTGGTGGTGTAGTGGTAGCATAACAGGTATGTTTCCATTGGTGATGTAGTGGCAGCGTAACAGGCATGTTCCCATTGCTGGTGTAGTTGTAGCATAACAGGCATGTTTCCATTGGTGGTGTAGTGGCAGCGTAACAGGCATGTTCCCATTGGTGGTGTAGTGGCAGCGTAACAGGCATGTTCCCATTGGTGGTGTAGTGGTAGCATAACAGGCATGTTTCCATTGGTGATGTAGTGGCAGCGTAACAGGCATGTTCCCGTTGGTGGTGTAGTGGCAGCGTAACAGGCATGTTCCCATTGGTGGTGTAGTGGCAGCGTAACAGGCATGTTCCCATTGGTGGTGTAGTGGCAGCGTAACAGGCATGTTCCCATTGGTGGTGTAGTGGCAGCGTAACAGGCATGTTCCCATTGGTGGTGTAGTGGCAGCGTAACAGGCATGTTTCCATTGGTGGTGTAGTGGTAGCATAACAGGTATGTTTCCATTGGTGATGTAGTGGCAGCGTAACAGGCATGTTTCCATTGGTGGTGTAGTAGCAGTGTAACAGGCATGTTCCCATTGGTGGTTAGTGGCAGCATAACAGGCATGTTTCCATTGGTGATGTAGTGGCAGCGTAACAGGCATGTTCCCATTGGTGGTGTAGTGGCAGCGTAACAGGCATGTTCCCATTGCTGGTGTAGTTGTAGCATAACAGGCATGTTTCCATTGGTGGTGTAGTGGCAGCGTAACAGGCATGTTCCCATTGGTGGTGTAGTGGCAGCGTAACAGGCATGTTCCCATTGGTGGTGTAGTGGTAGCATAACAGGTATGTTTCCATTGGTGATGTAGTGGCAGCGTAACAGGCATGTTTCCATTGGTGGTGTAGTAGCAGTGTAACAGGCATGTTCCCATTGGTGGTTAGTGGCAGCATAACAGGCATGTTTCCATTGGTGATGCAGTGGCAGCGTAACAGGCATGTTCCCATTGGTGGTGTAGTGGTAGCATAACAGGCATGTTTCCATTGGTGGTGTAGTGGTAGCATAACAGGCATGTTTCCATTGGTGATGTAGTGGCAGCGTAACAGGCATGTTCCCATTGGTGGTCTAGTGGTAGCATAACAGGCATGTTCCCATTGGTGGTCTAGTGGTAGCATAACAGGCATGTTTCCATTGGTGGTTAGTGGCAGCGTAACAGGCATGTTCCCATTGGTGGTGTAGCGTAACAGGCATGTTTCTATTGGTGGTGTAGTGGTAGCATAACAGGCATGTTCCCATTGCTGGTGTAGTTGTAGCATAACAGGCATGTTTCCATTGGTGATGTAGTGGCAGCGTAACAGGCATGTTCCCATTGCTGGTGTAGTTGTAGCATAACAGGCATGTTTCCATTGGTGGTGTAGTGGCAGCGTAACAGGCATGTTCCCATTGGTGGTGTAGTGGCAGCGTAACAGGCATGTTTCCATTGGTGGTGTAGTGGTAGCATAACAGGTATGTTTCCATTGGTGATGTAGTGGCAGCGTAACAGGCATGTTCCCATTGCTGGTGTAGTTGTAGCATAACAGGCATGTTTCCATTGGTGGTGTAGTGGCAGCGTAACAGGCATGTTCCCATTGGTGGTGTAGTGGCAGCGTAACAGGCATGTTCCCATTGGTGGTGTAGTGGTAGCATAACAGGCATGTTTCCATTGGTGATGTAGTGGCAGCGTAACAGGCATGTTCCCATTGGTGGTGTAGTGGCAGCGTAACAGGCATGTTCCCATTGGTGGTGTAGTGGCAGCGTAACAGGCATGTTCCCATTGGTGGTGTAGTGGCAGCGTAACAGGCATGTTCCCATTGGTGGTGTAGTGGCAGCGTAACAGGCATGTTCCCATTGGTGGTGTAGTGGCAGCGTAACAGGCATGTTTCCATTGGTGGTGTAGTGGTAGCATAACAGGTATGTTTCCATTGGTGATGTAGTGGCAGCGTAACAGGCATGTTTCCATTGGTGGTGTAGTAGCAGTGTAACAGGCATGTTCCCATTGGTGGTTAGTGGCAGCATAACAGGCATGTTTCCATTGGTGATGTAGTGGCAGCGTAACAGGCATGTTCCCATTGGTGGTGTAGTGGCAGCGTAACAGGCATGTTCCCATTGCTGGTGTAGTTGTAGCATAACAGGCATGTTTCCATTGGTGGTGTAGTGGCAGCGTAACAGGCATGTTCCCATTGGTGGTGTAGTGGCAGCGTAACAGGCATGTTCCCATTGGTGGTGTAGTGGTAGCATAACAGGTATGTTTCCATTGGTGATGTAGTGGCAGCGTAACAGGCATGTTTCCATTGGTGGTGTAGTAGCAGTGTAACAGGCATGTTCCCATTGGTGGTTAGTGGCAGCATAACAGGCATGTTTCCATTGGTGATGCAGTGGCAGCGTAACAGGCATGTTCCCATTGGTGGTGTAGTGGTAGCATAACAGGCATGTTTCCATTGGTGGTGTAGTGGTAGCATAACAGGCATGTTTCCATTGGTGATGTAGTGGCAGCGTAACAGGCATGTTCCCATTGGTGGTCTAGTGGTAGCATAACAGGCATGTTGCCATTGGTGATTAGTGGCAGCGTAACAGGCATGTTCCCATTGGTGGTGTAGCGTAACAGGCATGTTTCTATTGGTGGTGTAGTGGCAGCATAACAGGCATGTTCCTATTGGTGGTGTAGTGGCAGCGTAACAGGCATGTTCCCATTGGTGGTGTAGTGGTAGCATAACAGGCATGTTTCCATTGGTGATGTAGTGGCAGCGTAACAGGCATGTTCCCATTGGTGGTGTAGTTGTAGCATAACAGGCATGTTTCCATTGGTGGTGTAGTGGCAGCATAACAGGCATGTTCCCATTGGTGGTGTAGTGGCAGCGTAACAGGCATGTTCCCATTGGTGGTGTAGTGGCAGCGTAACAGGCATGTTTCCATTAGTGGTGTAGTGGTAGCATAACAGGCATGTTTCCATTGGTGATGTAGTGGCAGCGTAACAGGCATGTTCCCATTGGTGGTGTAGTGGTAGCATAACAGGCATGTTTCCATTGGTGGTGAGTAGCAGTGTAATAGGCATGTTCCCATTGGTGGTGTAGTGGCAGCGTAACAGGCATGTTTCTATTGGTGGTGTAGTGGCAGCATAACAGGCATGTTCCTATTGGTGGTGTAGTGGCAGCGTAACAGGCATGTTCCCATTGGTGGTGTAGTGGTAGCATAACAGGCATGTTTCCATTGGTGGTGTAGTGGCAGCGTAACAGGCATGTTCCCATTGGTGGTGTAGTGGTAGCATAACAGGCATGTTTCCATTGGTGATGTAGTGGCAGCGTAACAGGCATGTTCCCATTGCTGGTGTAGTTGTAGCATAACAGGCATGTTTCCATTGGTGGTGAGTAGCAGTGTAATAGGCATGTTCCCATTGGTGGTGTAGTGGCAGCGTAACAGGCATGTTTCTATTGGTGGTGTAGTGGCAGCATAACAGGCATGTTCCTATTGGTGGTGTAGTGGCAGCGTAACAGGCATGTTCCCATTGGTGGTGTAGTGGTAGCATAACAGGCATGTTTCCATTGGTGATGTAGTGGCAGCGTAACAGGCATGTTTCCATTGGTGGTGTAGTGGCAGCGTAACAGGCATGTTCCCATTGGTGGTGTAGTGGTAGCATAACAGGCATGTTTCCATTGGTGATGTAGTGGCAGCGTAACAGGCATGTTCTCATTGGTGGTGTAGTGGTAGCATAACAGGCATGTTTCCTGGAGATGTGGGTTCGAATCCCACTCGTGGCAAAACCAATTTTTTTCAGCTTATTCTGAGTTCCATGTTTACAGGACATATCCTGTGATTCTTTACTACTGAACAAATCATATATTTGTATGGAATATTTTCCTTCCGAATACTAATCTCTATGGTTTATATGAGGCCTTTTATTTAACGCTCTGATTTCAGGAGGGAGGGGGGCTCTGTAAGAGAGCGTTAGGCCCGTAATCTGTAGTTCCGAGGTTCGAGTCCCGCTTGGGCAAGAGTTGAGATTCATCTTCGTCGTGCCTTAGGCCAGAAAGGGGACACCGATGGGCATGGTCAAATGCCACCGTCCATCGGATGGTATGTTAAGTCGTGGCGTCTTGTGTGAGAGAGAACCATGCCCTGTGCACGTTAAAGAATACGCTGGATGACCTTGACGGGAGGCCATCGTCTCCAGCAGCTGTCCAGTGCGTCCCCTCCCCCCAACCTTCGAGCCCTTGGGGTTCTTGTGACCTGGCAATTTAGCCCATGGTATTGAAAAGTTTTCGCCTAGAGGTGAAGCAAATTAACAATTTAACCGTAAGTTACGCCACTGCACTTTGGCAACCAGAACGAGATCTAGGGAGAGGTCAAGGAGTCATTCCCCCCATTTTGAGAATGCTAGTAAGGGTAATAGAGGCGAACGAAATTATGACACTTCTATAGATTTGGAGCGTTTTTGAAAATATTTTTAAGGCCTCTGAAACCTTTTTCGGCTCGATTGTGTCACTTGTACCCCCCAATCACTACCCTTGTTTTTAATAGATATGCTCGAGCCGTATCAGGGCCCATGCATAAAAAGAGTAAAATTCATAACGTAAAAATCAAAATTTTATGCCAAAACGTGAAGACTGTTCCGTAACACGTCGCGACAATTATTGGTCAGCTCAGAAGTGGATGTGTCTTAATTGGCTGCCTGCAAATTGGTTCTGGAATTCGGGTTGGATTGTTTTACCTCTGAGCGGCACTTTTTTGCACACCATGGGCTAAATGGCCAGGTCACATGGACCCCGAAGGCTCAGAGAAGGTTGGGGGAGGGGACCCACTGGAACAACTGTTGGGAGACAGATGGTAGCCTCCTGTCAAGGCCATCCAGCGTGTTCTTTAACGTTGGGTTGTTTTACCTCTGAGCGGCACTTTTTTGCACACCATGGGCTAAATGGCCAGGTCACATGGACCCCGAAGGCTCAGAGAAGGTTAGGGGAGGGGACCCACTGGAACAACTGTTGGGAAACAGATGGTAGCCTCCCGTCAAGGCCATCCAGCGTGTTCTTTAACGTTGGATTGTTTTACCTCTGAGCGGCACTTTTTTGCACACATGGGCTAAATGGCCAGGTCACATGGACCCCGAAGGCTCAGAGAAGGTTGGGGGAGGGGACCCACTGGAACAACTGTTGGGAAACAGATGGTAGCCTCCCGTCAAGGCCATCCAGCGTGTTCTTTAACGTGCACAGGGTATGGCTCTCCCGCACACGGGGCCACGGCTTAACGTCCCATCCGATGGCCTTTCCAAGCCCATCGGTGTCCCTTACTGACCGTGGTCAGGGCGGGGAATTTTGCGGAGATAAATCTCAACTATCAAGCAGGACCTGACCCAGCTGGGACTCGAACCTGGGGACTACAGATTACTAGCCCGGCGCGCTACCGACTGAGCCAACCCCGCCCCCTGGAATTCGGGATCTCTGATCGTCAATTGCCTGCGAACTCGCATATTCTATAGATCAGTGTTCCATGGCCGAATAGGTTTCAAAAAATTTTAAAGGGGCATTTTTCAAAAAGTGGGTGATTTTTGATAATTCCGGATTAATGAGATTCTAGTGTATTGTAACGGAACCAAAGTTATCCGGAGTCAAAACTCCTATGTAGTATTTTGAGCCCGAAAGATCCAAGGACACAAACTGATACCTACTTAGTTTTGGAGACAGCTTCATGAAATGTATAAGAGGTTGCAAAACACTTTTAATCTCATACCAAGAAAAATCTCTTTTGCAATATTGAAATACAGTATAAAAAATTACTAAAATGGGAATGAAGAAAATAACACTGCTAAAAGTAAATAGTGAAAAAGAAATTCAGGTCGTCTTAGTATATGCTATTATATATATTAAAAAAAAGATTTTAACTTGAAGGATTGTTATGAGATGAAGGCCCGGATCTAGAAAAAAAAACCGAGGGGGGGGGGAGGCAAGAAAGAGTCCAACCGTAAAAATGTAGAAGGAGGCGGGGGGGGGGGGGAGAAGGTGGCGGCGCGGAAAGAGACTGTATTTCCAATGAAGTATAAAAATCCCCCCTCCATTTTAAAATCCTTAAAAAATCTTGAAAATACGTGAAATATAAATAAATTTAATAATTCTTGCCTCTACAGTCCTTCAAAAAACACTTACTGATCTGGCAACCTTCGTGTCTCGTGACACGAAGGTTGCCAGATCACTAATTTCTAAAAAAACTTTGCCAGAGATTTTTTCTGAATTCTGTAATCAACCATAGTGTTCGAATATTTTTTTGAACGACTGTACTACCATTATTAGCATTCTGGGGGGGGGGGGGGCGAAGCTAGATTTGGCCCTGATAAGATGCAATGGGGAATATCATTTTAGGACCTGTCTGCATGGGGATCGTTGGCACGACTGCTTTCAGTGTGTATCCAGAAGATTAGCGATGTTGAACAGAATTATTATCAATATCAATCATTTTCCGCACCTTTCCACAAATCTTGCATTTAAGCTTTTATTTTAGTGAAAAGAGTTCATCGGTTAGAAAGTATTAAATTCCTTCGTAACTTTCGAATATTAATGATAATCATAACAATGAAATGAATGCAGCAATTGGTAATTTGATATCTGTGGGTTCTATTAGGTGCAAAAAAAAGGATTTAAAATAAAGAATAAAGCGAACTGAACCGAAACTTTGTTGAATATTAAAGTACCTTTTCCTATTAATAAATATAAGTTATATGCTTCCGAAATACTCAAGATAACTTTCGTTAATGAGATACATTTTCTCTTATACCTGATATTGTTCAACATAAATTATATTTTCGATCCATTTTTCCAGGGGGATGCAACTATCCCTCTTGACTCCCCTCACTGTCTGGCAGATGCCTATCGCTGTTTATGTTTCGATAGCCACACCTACAGGTTGCGGAGAGGGCCCAACGATTTCCTGTTTCAAAATGTTAAAAACCGGAACGGAAGCGAAAAATATTAAACAAATATATTGCATATGTTTTGTAAGAAAACTTTTAATGACCACTGAAGCGGAGAGACTCCTGACAAATTGTTTAAAAGCATGTGTGGCAACATATGACGAAGAATGAAGCAGGTGACCTCGCGGAATGCATTAAACAATAAGCTTTGCTCTCAGATGTAATTTAAATGCAAGATTCCTATTTTGTACAAGTATGACATATTTTGTAACAATCTGGTACAACCCCCTGCTGTTGTGCTGTCTAACTGCTTCCTCTAATTTGTCAGCCAAGCCATCAAGCCAAAGATTCTTATCAGCTGTTAACTGATCCTTTACACGTTTATTAAGTGTAATGCCTTCTGTTAGGACTCGTAGGGTGTTGATTCATATTAATCCCGCACTTCCTTCCTTCAGAAATAAGTTCCATAGCCTTATCACTCAAATAATTTTGTTTCCTCTGTTCTCTTTTACCCAAAAGAGTACTGTTGGTTTCGGGAAAAGCCTGTTTAAATTTAATCCATTCTTTCTCAACTTCAGCAGTAAGCAAACAACGATTTTCATAATGACTAAGTAACCTATCATGGTATGCTTTGGCTATATCTGGATCTTTCAGACTTCAGTGTTGAAGCTAATTTTCTTAAGCTTCTGTTGCAATACACTTTTTAGCAAGTAATGGTAAGACCCAATTTCGGCTCCCCTGTATGATCTGGTATTCCTAACTGAACTAACCCATTTGCTGTTAATTGAAATATAATCTATCATATTCCTGTGCAACCCATCAGGTGAAACCCATGTATATTTATAAATGTCCCGATGTTTGTAGTAGTATGTGTTAGTTATTTGTAAACCATTAAGCTTACTTACCTGTAGGAGACATTCCCCTTTGCCATTATAACTACCAATGCAAAAGGGACCTAAAACTCCTGCCCAAAGGTCAGAGTCAGTACCAACTTTAGTATTGAAGCCACCAAGCACAAGAGAATATCTCTTTTCTTCACAGAATTCAAAATATCCTGAAGCTGGCTGTATAACGTATCCTTCTCTTTCTCATCAGAATCCTCTGTGGGGGCATAACAACATATGATATTAAAGTCTTTAATTTTTGTTTTAAATTTTGCTGTAAGAAATCTTTCATTAATGCAGTCATATCCTAGAAGAGCATCACTGGTATGTCTGCTGAAACCTACACCTTTGAGATGCTTTCCATCCTCCCTGCCTGAAAAGAGAAATTTAAAATTTTTTTCAAGTATCTCACCTTTACATGCCCATCTGGTCTTTTGCAAGCCTAGAATATCTAGTACTATATATCCTAGAATATCTAGTAGTATATAGCGCTGGAATTCCTGCGTGAGGACATCAAGAGAATAATCTCTATGCAATGTGTTCACGTTCCACGTTCCTGCAGAGAGAAACTGATTAATAGGATTTAAGTTAAAACTCTGTTTGTTAAGAGAGGAAGTAGGGTAACAATATTAAATAGTCCCCTGATCGCAGACATGGGGCAAAGGTCTCTCCCTCCTCTGCTAAAGGATGAAGTCACCGATGCTGGTAGGAACTTCAGGCACCACCTTTTCAAGTGGACTTTTTCAAGAGCCATATGGCCTGCCTGAGACATAGTACTCCAGTTTAGGATTGACGATGCCCAACTAGCTAAGTGAGTGTTGAGGTTCCTGCGATGGCCTCTGGTCAGGATTATCCACCAGCTGATATAAGATATCCAGTGCCTCTGTTCACTTAGGGCTGGCAACCCGCAAGAAAACAGAAAACACAGCTGCAGATTCTCCCTCAACAGAGGCCCACCAGTGTAGCAAGTCCAGAATCCATAATCTAGCTCAAATCCGCAAATCAGTCCAGTCTAGTCGGTATAGATGGTCAGCACCAACTTTAACTGAGCTGACCACTGACTAGCAGGGTTGAAAAAATGGCCATAGTTGTGCAGATCAGTAGGCCACACTGATCTGGCAACCCTCCACTTCCGTTCCTTTCCAAAATAGAATATCTCTTTTGAAAGGTACTAACGGCTTGCAACCTGATAAGGCGGGGTCGGACATTAAGTACTAGACCTGGCAGGTTCTGTGGATCATCACTGGGGATTGGCACACAGTTCTCCTTCTAGGTTATACCTAGCTACCAATAACTGAATGAAATGAATCTCTTTTGTTGCGATCATATGCAACCACGGCAATTCCCGGTTCCGCTTGTACAGCACTACCTGGTTATGAAAAGCCGTGCTTATCTAGAGCTGGGGGCAAGGAATACGCCCTATAGGCGCACCTCAACCCCAGCCTCACATGGCAGCAGTCCTATAGAAGGAAAGCTGACCACCGGAGGAAACCTTACTTTAATCTATTCCCCGGTTAGCCATGAACGAGGATATATAGATCCAAGTTCGATCGGCGTCCGGGGTGGAGACTCTTAGTAAGACCCAGACTTTTTGGACAGCTCGTGCCTACAGGCGGGTTCAGACCTTTCGGCAGAGCCGTCGAACAGACCACACAGGTCTCCTGAGAGGTGAGGTCTCCAACGCCGTCACCACCCGACCGGCAATCAAGCCGGCCGGCAGCGTCTTCAACCTCGGTTGGCTTCAGCAATGCTCCAGCCGGGGACCACCCCAACCGGCAAAACCTGGGAATGCTCCAGCTGTTGCCCACTACAGCCGGCAAATCCTTTGGCCACCTCCAGCTGGGGATCATCCCGACCGGCAAAGCCTCAGCCGGGTTGCTGGGCCCTAGGCCCCCCCACCACGACAAGGTGGTCCCCTATTGGGGGGGTAACTGAATGAAATATGGTAATTCTGTTCCTGACCTCATTTTTCTTGTTGACATTTAGTCTCGTGGATTGGCAGTTTGGGAGGACATTTGTGAGTGTAGCCACAACGAATAGAGAAGACAAAAGTATTTTGGATGCAAATAGGATTGTTTCTGAAGTGAAATGTTCTGCATGAAATATGTAGTACGTTTCCTTTAAAAAAATTGTCACAACCTTTTCCATATTATTTAGTAATATTTATTGTTCTTTTTTTTTAAAACAAAGGACAGAGATAACCTAGAAACTCCATTAGTGAATCTTGTCCTGGTCGTGACTGTTGCTGTGAGGGTGTCTCAATCGGTAGCGTCACAGGCTCGCAATCTACAATTGCCAAGTTTGATTCCCAGCTGGGTCAGCGTTGAGATATATCTCCAAAAAACTGCCCGCCCTCTCCTTGCTCAGTAGGGCACCTTGTCCGTCGGATGGGATGTTAAGCCGTGGCTCCGTGTGAGAGAGAGCTCTACCCTGTGCACGTTAAAGAATACGCTGGATGGCCTTGACGGGAGACTACCATCTGTCTCCCATATAGCTATCCAATGGGTCTCCTCTGATCCTTGTGACCATTTAGTTCATTGTGTGCAAAAAAGTATCGCTCAGACCCAACCATGTTTATATTCCTTTTGTTCCATTCGTCTGTGTTTTGTGTATTTCTTTCAATTTAAATTTTAGCGACACACCTGACATAAGGCTTTGCGGGAAAAAATCTAATAGAAATGACAGCGACTTTTTTTTATTCCGCGCGCTTATCCCTCCCCTCCCACCTTAGAAGACAGCGCATTTATCTTGGCAATGTTCCAAAGGACATTCCCAGGGAAAAGCGATTCGTTCATCGTTGACAAAAAAATTTAATTTACTTTCTTACAGATTTAACCCCCCCCCCCCCAACCCCTACACCCGTAACCGTGTGACATCCTTATTACTTGAATCCAGATCCCACAAATCTCATCTGTGTTTGCTCCCTTATACATTTCCAGTTCAAATTTAAAACCGCTTTTAACTTTGCAGTTGGAAGCCCTCTTCAGTTTCGACGGCAAAGTTCCCAGTATTCAAAATATTTGACGACAAGTTTTTATTGAATTATTGGACGAATAAAATTATTTCGGTACATACCTGGCTCGATCAATAATCCATATCGAAATATGAAATCGTGATTAAAGATGAAATGAAGGTTTACCACACTTTGAAAACGTCTTCTTGAAAAGAGCCTCGAACTTATTCAAACACTTCACAAACGTAGAAGGGCATGACCCTTATTGGGACGTCAAATGCGAAACAAGAGATACAGGTCTTAGTCCGTAATTTTTAACGACGTCTCTGCTGGAGGTAATTTCCGGCGTGGGAGGTGCGAAACTGGTTTCTGCGATGACCTTTGCCCCGGATGATTAAAACATCCTTAGTCGAGCAACGATCATTAAACAACGAAAAATAATATTTCTCGGAACTTCTCGTGCAGTTAAGAAAATTATTCCCTAATTCTTTCTTCCGCTCTAAGTTGCCAAGGAAACCGAAATTAATGTTCATCGGAGCAGTAAATAAACAGTTTCTAGAAATGCTTAACTTGTTAAGAAGCCTCTTAACAAAAAAATAGAACGCTGATTAATCTTAACGATTTTAATAGAAACTAAAGTCTACACTTTTCCAAAACGAGGTTATTTGCAATCTGCTGGATTTTTTTTACCAGTGAGCGTCACTTTTTTTGGGCACCATGAGCTAAATGTTCAGATCAAAAGGACTCTGAGGGCTCAGAGAAGGTTGGGGGAGAGGACCCACTAGAACAGCTGTTGGAAGCAGATGGTAGCCTCCCTTCAAGGTCATCCAGCGTGTTCTTTAACGTGCACAGGGTATGTCTCTCCCGCACACGGAGTCACGGCTTAACGTCCCATCCGATGGACGGCGGCCTTTCCAAGCCCATCGGTGACCCCTTTCTGTCTAAGGGGAGGGTTTAGCGGAAAAAGAGCTCAGCTCTGACCCAGGTGGGATTCGAACCTGGGAGTCTCAGCTATTTCAGCGTTGAGATTTATCTCCACACAACTCCCTGCTCTGCCCATGGTCAGTAGGGGACACCGATGGGCTTGGAAAGGCCTACCGTCCGTCGGATGGAACGCTAAGCCCTTGGCCCGTGTTCGGGAGAACAATACCCTGTGCACGTTAAAGAACATGCTTGATGGTCTTGACGGGAGGTTGCCATCTGTCTCTCAACAGCTGTTCCAGTGGGTCCGAAGGCTCAGAGAAGGTTGGGGGAACCCAACCTTCTCTGAACCTTCGGGGTCCATGTGACCTGGCCATTTAGCCCATTGTGTGCAAAAAAGTGCCGCTCAGAGGTTAAACAACGCAACCCAACGAATCTGGTTATTGCAGATTATGAGACTGGTGCGCCAGCGACTTGCCATGTTGTTCTTTACACTAAATGAGGTATTTTTCATATCTTTCCAAACTGATCTGCTGGTTTCTAACAAAAATACCTAACTTAGTTTCTCTTAACGGAAACTAAGGTAAAACATTTAACAGTGGACACTTTGGAAGGAAAAAATAATAGTGGGATTTTATTTTCTTTAAAAAAATGGGTTATTTTTCGACAAAATGGTATTTTCGACAAAATGGTTATTTTTCGACAAAATGGTATTTTCGACAAAATGGTTATTTTTCGACAAATGGTTATTTTTCGACAAAATGGTATTCAAAAATGGGTATTGACATCATGAATCCAATATCGTATTTTCAGTAACAAAATCAGTATAGTAAATAAGTATAATTATCTGACATTCACAATACAGTGGACCTTCGTTATAGCGCTGCTCGCTATACCGCGCACTCGGTTATAGCGCTGGCGATGTTCGCGATAAGTTCAAACATGTTTATACAGGTCCGTGCGGCGTTAGTGAGTATCGCATTTTATTGTTACTGCGTATTGAGTAATTGTGTATGTATTGAGTTCCTGCATGTATTTTGAATAGTGTTTAATTATTGTATGCATGATGAGTAAAAGAAAAGCTTACAGTGTGAAATTTATTGTGTCGCCACCGCGCCGCTCGGTATAACGCCGTTCACCTTATAACGCGGGTGTTGTTTCCCGCCCGACATGCGCGTTATATCGGGGGTCCACTGTATTGTGAAAACTAAATCAATTTTTATACTTTATAATTTCATGAAGAAACAATTTTTGTTCTTCTCTTATGAAGACAATTTTCCTAAAGTTATTTTTAAAGTTAACACTACCCCAACACATAAACCATTCAGATGATCAGCATAGACCGAAGAAAAATATAAGGCCTCGAAATATGTTACAGATACCTTTTTTCCATTTCATATAATCTCTGTAAAACATATCTTAATTTCCAGCTGGGTCAGCTGGGTCAGCGTTGAGATTTATCTCCGCAAAATTCCCCGCCCTGCCCACGGTCAGTAGGGGACACCGATGGGCTTGGAAAGGCAGCCGCCCGTCGGATGGGACGTTAAGCCGTGGCCCCGTGTGCGGGAGAGACATACCCTGTGCACGTTAAAGAACACGCTGGATGGCCTTGACGGGAGGCTACCATCTGTCTCCCAACAGCTGTTCCAGTGGGTCCCCACCCCCAACCTTCTCTGAGCCTTCGGGGTCCATGTGACCTGGCCATTTAGCCCATGGTGTGCAAAAAAGTGCCGCTCAGAGGTAAAACAACCCAACCCATATCTTAATTCATTTAATAGGTGTTGTCAATCTTACAGTTTAATTTACAATCTACAATTATATGAAATATTTGTAATCCTTCACCTGTTCTATTAATTCAGAAGAGCATTCCTTAACACTTAGTGCATAAGATGCATTGCAAAGTTAAACCATAAAATTTACTATATAACTTTCAATTCCAATAAAAAAATAAAAATAAATACCCCCTCAAGCAGCTGCTTGCCACAGAGGTCTGACAGGAGCCTGTCAGTTTATATGCCATAGCAGAAGGTCTGAGAGGATGGCAGGACCTCAGCAGAAAAACGACACATATATCCATGCCTTATCCGGGACTCGAACCCAGGTCCCTTAGATCAAGCAGCCAAGCGCGCTAACCACTCGGCCAATAACATATATTTAATTTTTTTAAACGTCAGTTTAATACTTCATTATTAAACAATCTGTATAGGACAAAGAAATCTAGTTCCAGCTCTTTTTTGACTTCAGAATATTATCAGAAGAATTAGTTACTCCAGTGCGAACCTAATTAGCTAACTATTTAACTTTAATGAACATAACACCACCCCAACGCATAAACCATTCTGATAGTACACGAGAAACAATTTATGGCCCTAACACAGAGGCCTGCGGTATCCCCCTGTTTCCATTGACTGAAAATCACGTTTAATATTGCCGAAAGTAATTGTCCTCTGTTATAGAGGGTGGCCCGCGGATGACGTTTCCGTTCATCGATCCGTCGTCAAAACTTAATAAAAAATGTTCTGAAGAGATCTCTTATCTAAAATTTTCGCGTCGAAACAGTAACCGTGAAGCCGGAGGGTGATGTTGCATTGGTGAGTTGATCACTACTCTTACTGTTAATTGATTCTTATTTATTTTAATTTGAAACTAGAAGTTTAACTATTAGTTGAATAGATAAGGAAATGTCACGATATCTACTAACTTTACAATCAGTGCTAATTGAGTTATGACCACCTCCCTCCATGTTAAAATAAGTGGAAGCTCACTTCGAAGCGCTTAAAACTTCTAAACTAAGCGTTTTATGAGAAAATGTAAATGGAAGATGAATTAAAGATCTCAGTCACATCTATCCAAATCTCGTTCTTCAGTAATGTTCGCTTTGTACTTAAAGAGTTATGCACTTTGAACATTTAACAGCAACAATGCAGGTCTTACGAAAATTGAAAAATACTGAAAACTTATTGACATTGATTTTTCAAATATACATCTGTTGTATTAAATGGCGTGAAATAATACCTCTTATTCAAATTATAGTTTAAATCTGAGTTAAATTCTAATGTTAGGTTCTGAGTTATTCTAATAGTTAAATATTCAAATTTCCGTAACTCTTTAAATTCTAAGGCAGTGGTTCTCAACCTTTTATGTTTCACGTACCCCCTGGAAATGTGTATGTAACTGGCGTACCCCTCGTATAGATAGATAAAACTATAGTTATAGTATAACAATGGGAATAAAATAAAACATATATATATCAGTGGTTCTCAAACTTTTATGCTTCACGTACTCCCTGCAAATGTGTATTAACTGACGTAACCCTTGTATAGATAGATAAAACTATAGTTATAGTATAACAATGGAAATAAAATAAAACATATATATCAGTGGTTCTCAACCTTTTATGCTTCACGTACCCCCTGGAAATGTGTATGTAACTGGCGTACCCCTTGTATAGATAGATAAAACTGTAGTTATAGTATAACAATGGGAATAAAATAAAACATATATATATCAGTGGTTCTCAAACTTTTATGCTTCACGTACTCCCTGCAAATGTGTATTAACTGACGTAACCCTTGTATAGATAGATAAAACTATAGTTATAGTATAACAATGGAAATAAAATAAAACATATATATCAGTGGTTCTCAACCTTTTATGCTTCACGTACCCCCTGGAAATGTGTATGTAACTGGCGTACCCCTTGTATAGATAGATAAAACTATAGTTATAGTATAACAATGGGAATAAAATAAAACATATATATATCAGTGGTTCTCAAACTTTTATGCTTCACGTACTCCCTGCAAATGTGTATTAACTGACGTAACCCTTGTATAGATAGATAAAACTATAGTTATAGTATAACAATGGAAATAAAATAAAACATGTATATCAGTGGTTCTCAAACTTTTATGCTTCACGTACTCCCTGCAAATGTGTATTAACTGACGTAACCCTTGTATAGATAGATAAAACTATAGTTATAGTATAACAATGGAAATAAAATAAAACATGTATATCAGTGGTTCTCAAACTTTTATGCTTCACGTACCCCCTGGAAATGTGTATGTAACTGGCGTACCCCTTGTGTAGACAGATAAAACTATAGTTATAGTATATCAATGGGAATAAAATAAAACATATATATCAGTGGTTCTCAAACTTTTATGCTTCACGTACCCCCTGGAAATGTGTATGTAACTGTCGTACCCCTTTTACACATAGATAAAACTATAGTTATAGTATAACAATGGGAATAAAATAAAACATATATATCAGTGGTTCTCAACCTTTTATGCTTTACGTACCCCCTGGAAATGTGTATGTAACTGGCGTACCCCTTGTATAGATAGATAAAACTATAGTTATAGTATAACAATGGGAATAAAATAAAACATATATATCAGTGGTTCTCAACATTTTATGCTTCACGTACTCCCTGCAAATGTGTATTAACTGACATACCCCTTGTATAGATAGATAAAACTATAGTTATAGTATAACAATGGGAATAAAATAAAACATATATATATATATAACATATATCTAGCGACTTTTGAGATCTCACGGCGTACCCCAAAAACTTTTACCTCATACCCCACGTTGAGAACCCTTATTCTAAGGGAATAATGTTAAAAATCGAGATATTGATTTTTTTGATTGAGATGTTTAATTTATCTTCCGTTACATGTTCTCATAAAACGCTTAGTTTAGAAGTTATAGAGCGTCGAAGCTAGCTAACCCTTATATACGATGGAGAGAGGTGATTAAAAAACAATTCGTATAGAAGTAATAGATGCAGATGGCTGGCTATTCTTACACAAGACGTCCTACTTAAATTATTAACAGTTATGGCAATCAGGAAATTAAACATATAAAATTATATTAAACATATATATTAAATGCAAAATTTTAAAAAAATTATTAAAAGATAAGGGTTCCATATTTAAAAAGGGACTTCGGCAGACCACTGTGGTGGCGGTAACGTAATATTTAAGTATTTCTCAGTAGAGCAGATAAATTCATAAAGTACGTCCACACAAATTATATTTTAAACTACTCCAAATGTGCCTGTTAGACATTCGAAAACGTTCTTTACACTCTGTTAGCATTCATTTAGACCATTTCCATATTGGGATACAACAAATGAGCATTTTTAATTCAAAATCTTTTTAAAGTTCAGGAATTAAACTTTACAAATTGAACTATGCCGGAGATGTTTTGTCTCACTGAAATGGATCAGAAGAACATTCTGTTCTAAAGTCTCTATTTCTTTACACAAGCAGACTAAGAAGTATTCGGTCTGAAACTGATTTCTTTGGTCCGTGAGCTTGTCCGGGAACTAAATGTGATCCTGTGCCGGAAGAAGTACTTTTTGACTGTGGGCTTGCAAGAAAAGGCCAAAAATATCAATAAGCCTTGGAAAGCATTTCCAATGACGAATAGGTAGATCATAGGTGTAGAATCAGTGAAACTGATTATGATGCCGAATATCCAAGTCAACCCCATCAAAAGAGCCAATCTGAGGAATACGAAGAATTTCCTGACCAGCATTTTCTTATTGGCTTCAGAGGAATTGAAAGATGCCGTTACGATGATGTAGGCACTGATTCCAAAGAGGAGGATGTTGAGGCACATGAGTACAACGAAAGGAATGATGAACAGAAGTAGCAAGGAATGAGGCTCTCTGAACCAGCACATTCCGGTTTCAACGTCAGCAAATCGAGGTCGATACTTGAGAGGGATATGATCGGAAGCGTCGATTTGTTGTGTTAGAATGGCAAGAGACATCGGGGTGAGCCATGCATACAATGAGTAAAAGAAGAATCGTCTCTTAGGGAGCTTGCTATCCGGCTCTATGAACTCGGTGGTTGCTGCTCTCAAAGCTCTGCACACGTCAAAAGCTAACACATTCATCCAGAAGAAGGAAGCCAGGAAGAAGTAATAGATGCACATGGCTACTCCTACGCAAGATGTCTTACTTAAAATATTAACAGTTATGGCAATCAGGAAATTGATGTATGCCAAAACAAGCGCCACGCAGAGGGACGCTAAACAACATCCTGGAAGATTCCTCATCTCCGGGAAGAGAAGGAAGAGGATAAGATGGAAGATGATAAACACAACTGACGTCGGAAATCCAATCAAAGTTATGATGGGAAATACTAGATTGTGTTCAGTTTTGATTTCTGTTGTATTTTCTTCCGTCCGTAGTAGTTCCGACTCGCAAACTGCAACGTTATTTCCAAGGTCTAAATATTCGCACTTTTCGAATGTTTTGTTGTGTTGACGAACATGAAGACGCCCATCATGCATTCGATTGAATTCATAAGGATCGAGAAGTACCGCAGTGTCACATTTCAGATCAGGACATTCATCATTAAGCTCATGATCAGTAGAATTATAAGAATCGCTTCCATTTAAAGGAGAAAATCTTGCAGTGATTGAAACGTCTGGTTTTTCTTTTATACTGTTTGATGAGTGGAGGCCAGTGTCACCTCGTGTGGCGATAATCGGAACAACTGATGAATTCGAAGGAATTTTTGAACTCAAGTCTTCAGAAGATGTTACCACTAACAAAGTTATGAAGACTAAAACTAAGTTTCGTCTCTCATACATAAGTGATGAAACCATTTCCATACTGTTCACAATAGAAAATGCAACTTTGAAAATGATTGTTGGCGAAATGTACACCTCACCTTACGATTAAAGAAATTATTCTTTTTCATTCCAATTCTCTTTCATTTATCTTGCCTTTGTCATAACGAAGTCCAGCACAATGATACCAGAAATCAGCATTCGAAAATCTAAAGTAAAATAAAAGCAAAAATCAAAAATAAATTCACAGTTACATGTTAACATATAATTGAATAATAATTTTATGAAAACATGATTCACCTATGAGTGGGATTCGAACCCATGCGTCCCAGAAAGCTTATGTCGTAAACACGTAAACTTTACGATTTTGTGGGCCGCATTACTAGCTGTCCAGGGCTGCAAACGGCCCGCAGGCTGGACACGCCTGGTGTAATGGTAGCTCGCTCTGGCATGAATCTGGAGAGTTGCGGGCTCGATTCCCGCTGTGTCGGCGTGTGTCGGCAACTGCTCCAACCCAAAAGGTATCACCTCCTAATCACATACCGTTTATTCCAACCACTAAGCTAACGCCTCGCAGTCACGTGCCAGTTACTCCAACGTCTAAGCCACCGCTTCCCAGTCACGTGCCAGTTATTCCAACGTCTAAGCCACCGCTTCCCAGTCACGTGCCATTTACTCCAACCCCTAAGCTATCGCTTCTCAGTCACGTGCCATTTACCCCAACCCCTGAGCTATCGTCCCTGAGTCACCTGCTGTCTATTCCAACCCCTGAGCTATCGTCCCTGAGTCACCTGCTGTCTATTCCAACCCCTGAGCTATCGTCCCTGAGTCACCTGCTGTCTATTCCAACCCCTAAGCTATCGCCTCCGATTCATATGCTGGCTACTCGAAACCCTTAGCTATCACCTCCCAATTATGTGCCGTTTACTCAAACCCTTAAGTTATCGCCCCTGAGTCACCTGCCATCTATTCCAACCCCAAAGCTATCGCTTCTGAGTAACACGCTGGCTTTTATAACCATCAAGTTATCGCCTCTGAGTCACATGCCGTTTACTCTAATCATTAAGCTATCACTAGCTCTATTATTTCCCCGCGTAGTTGTGACTTTCAAACCTTAATGATTTTTACCGCTCATGGCGCCATCTATAATCAAGAAAGGAAACTTTTGCAATGTTGCTGAGACATTTAAGAATTAAGAAACAGCAATAAATTTCTCATTTTTTTTATTGCTTAAGGTTGATTCATTTATTTAACATAATTAAATCATCAATAAATGCTTCCTAAGGCAAAAATACATTTTGAGCAATTCCAATCTCTGCAATGACTTTGCATTAAATATTTATTATTCCTGTCCAGTTTTTTAAAGTAACTCCCTTGGTTAGGTTGATTTAACCTCTGAGCGGCACTTTTTTTGCCCACAATGGGCTAAATGGCCAGGTCACAAAGGCCCCGAAGGCTCAGAGGAGTCTGGGGGAGTGGACCCACTTGAACAGCTATTAGGAGACAATGGTAGCCTCCCGTTAAGAACGTGCACAGTGCATGGCTCTCCCCCACACACGGCACCACGGCTTAACCTCCCATTCGATGGCTTTTCCCATGCCCCTGAATCTACTACTGAACGATGTCAGGGCGAAGAGTTTTGCGGAGAGTTCTGACACGATTTTGTCTTGTTTATACGTCATAGTGGAAGGTCTGTGAGAATAGCGAGACCTCAGCAGAAAAACAAATGGGCATGCTTTACCTGGGGATCGAACCCAGATCCCTTTTTTTACAATCCTATTTGTTTAGAAATTAGTGATCTGGCAACCTTCGTGTCACGTGACACGAAGGTTGCAGATCAGTAATTTCTAAAATAAATTGTTGCCAGATATTTTTCTGAATTCTGTAATCAACCATAGTGTTCGGATATTTTTTTGAGCGACTGTACGTATTACTGATGTGCTTATTACTTCGAATTGCCTAGAGCTGATCTATAGGTGGCCGCCATCCTTCTTCCGATAAATGATGCCTAGTAGACATGCCCAACAAGTCTGCTGCCTCGCAATCACCACCTCGCACTTCGCAGGACAACTGCGGAACAAAAGTTTCCAAACGCTCTCTTTTAAGACTCCAGTCGACTTCAGTGCAAGTCGCTCGCCGGAATATTTCCTTCGCTCACAATTGTGTCGCGGAAACCGAAAGCTTCGAGATTTACGACATATTTAAAATAATAAATATATGATAAATAAAAAATATACATATTAAAATATATGCACAACAGTTAAAGCAAATTGTACAGAGGTAGAATTGAACATGAATAACATAGAAATGAACACAATTTATAAATACAAGGTTTATCAGGATTACTGATTAACAGACATTCTTTAAATAGTTTTTTTTCACCTTTAACTTAATTTCACTGAAATTACTTAGATATATGATTTCTTTTGGTAATTGGTTAAAGATCTCTGGCACTTTGTATGCCTACGATCCTACTCCTCTATAAGGAACGACCCTACGTTACGTCAACTAGAAGTTAAACTCGAAGCTGTATAACTTCTAAAATAAGTCCTTATTTTGAAAAATGCGACAGCAGATTAAGATCTGAATCAAATAAATCAATATCACGATTTCCAACAATATTCGTTCAGTATTTAATTGAGTTATGGAAGTTTGAATATTTAACAACAGCAATGCCAGTCTTAAGAAACTTACAAAAAACTTAAGAATAGTGAAAGAATTCTTTACACAAAGTTTTAAAATACAAACTTATTTTGTTAAATACTTTGATACTGTACATATTACTAAGTTTTAATTAACTTCTGAAGTCAATTTTTTGTGGCTGGAGTTGTAATCGCTAAATATTCAAACTTCCATAACTCATTACATACTAAACGAATATTGTCAAAATTGAGATATTGATATTTTTTTGATTGAGACGTTTATCTTCATTTAGGATAGAACTCGATTTGCAGTTTAAATTATGTTCCATTTTTAAATCAGTTGAATTTCAACGAGAAATTTGTTATTGTTTTATTATTATATTATCTGAGACAAAATAAATTTTTATTTATTTCATTAACAAAAGAATTTAAATGTCTGGGAGCAGAAAAGACAACAAAATTAATGCAACAATTACAATTGTTTATTTGAAGACGAAAGTTATTAAAAAATGGCAACTCTTAATAACACTCCGAGACATTTTAAAATATCTTGCATCTTCATCTATTATTTAAAATTGATCGCACAACAAACCCTTTTGTAAACAGAAATTTGAATCAGAGTTGACTTTCTACAGGAAATCATCCTGCAAATGCATTGCTTCTATTAAGTCGTTGGTTTCGGAAGCAAATTTCCAATTACTTTTAAATTTAAGATCAGAAGAGACATTTATTGCTACAAATCGATCAATTTCAAGCTTGTCTTTTAAAAGCAGACTCAGAATACAAGTTTTAGGAATGTGAGAGAAGTAACTTACTTTCGAGGAATAACGGATTTGCAGAGTCGAGGGAAGAAAGGCGAAAGGTTCTTCTCACTTGTCTTCCTCTCTTTGAAGAAGTACCGGAAGAAGCCAACAGTGACGAAAAAGGAACTCCTCACTCCTCACCGGAAAGCAGATGTTCCTTCTTCGCTGCTCGTGCATTTCACAGTTAAGATATTGATTCTGGGAATTCGAATATCCTTCAACAGAAACGAATTTCAACAGCAAGTCTTAACAAGGAACATTAATTACAGGTCTTGAGATGAATATTTCCTCTTCGTTGGCATCTTACGTCAAATGATGATATTCGGGACGTTTTTCACCGATTTATATTTTAGACTGTTTTTCACCGTTTTTAGATAGTTTAGACCGTTTTTCACCGATAGATAGATAGATCAATCTACAGTTCTAATATATAAATGGGAATAAAATAAAACATATATATCAGTGGTACTCAACCTTTTATGCTTCACGTAATCCCTGGAAATGTGTATGTAATTGGCGTACCCCTTGTATAGATAGATAAATCTATAGTTCTAATATAAAAATGGGAATAAAATAAAACATATATATATATATATCAGTGGTTTTTAACCTTTTATGCTTTACGTACCCCCGGGAAATGTGCATGTAACTGGCGTACCACTTGTATAAATAGATAAAACTATAGTTATAGTATAACAATGGGAATAAAACACATACATATATATACAGTGAATTTTGTATTCATAAATTTCATATATCAATAAACACAAAAAAAAAATGACATTTTTGAACAGCGGTGTTGCCAAATTAGCGACTTTGTTACTAGAGCTAGCGATTTTGAACTCTCACGGCGTCCCCCAAAATGTGGCGGGGGTGGCTCATTCGGTAGCCAGTCAGGCTCATAATCTGTAGTTCCCAGGTTCGAGTCCCAGCTGAGTCAGCGTTGAGATTTTTCTCCTCAAAACTCCCCCCCCCCCGATAGGGGACCACCTTGTCCTGGTGGGGGGGGCCTAGGACCCAGCAACCCGGCTGAAGGCTGTGCCGACTGGATTGGCGTCCCGGTTGGACATGGCTAAGGCCAACCAAGGTTGAAGATGCTGCTTGCCGGCTTGATTGCCGGTCGGATGATGACGGCGTCGGAGACCTCACCTCTCAGGAGACCTGTGTGGTCTGTACGACGGCTCTGCCGAAAGGTCTGAGCCCGCCTTGTAGGCACGAGCTGTCCAAAAAGTCTGGGTCTTACTAAGAGTCTCCACCCCGGGTGCCGATCGAGCTTGGATCTATATATCCTTGCACATTTGCAAACCGGGGAATAGATTAAAGTAAGGTTTCTTCCGGTGGTCAGCTTTCCTTCTATAGGACTGCTGCCATGTGAGGCTGGGGTTGATGTGCGCCTATAGGGCGTATTCCTTGCCCCCGGCTCTAGATGGTCATGGCTTTTCATAACCAGGTAGTGCTGTACAAGCGGAACCGGGAATTGCCGTGGTTGCATAAGATCGCAACAAAAGAGATTCTCCTCAAAACTCCCCGCCCTGCTCACGGTCAGTAGGGGATATCGATGGGCTTAGAAAGGCCGCCGTCCGTCGGATGGACGTTAAGTCGTGGCCACGTGTGCGGGAGAGCCATACCCCGTGCAAGTTAAAGAACATACTGGATGGCCTTGACGGGAGATTACCATCTGTCTCCCAACAGCTGTTTCAGTGGGTCCCCTCCCCAAACCTTCTCTGAGCCTTCGGTGTCCTTGTGACCTGGCCATGTAGCCCATTGTGTGCAAAAAGTGTCGCTCAGTCGTAAAACAATCCAATCCATTTTACAAAATTGAAAGAAAAATTAGAAATTGAAATTTTGCGGAGTCTGAAGTCGTCCGTGTTATTTTGAACCCTCAGCGAGCCATGGAATACGGTAGTCCAACCAGAACGTGCAACTTCGTTCTTTGTACACGTTTATCCCGAATTACTGAAATTGAATGTTGCCGGTCTAGGATAATTGTCAATGGTAAAATTCAGTCTGATATTGTCCTCCGTCGTATTCTACTTTCCTTTTTCTATCAGTAACTTGAGACACTTTATTTAACCGTAAGTTCTAAACTGAATCTAATTCTATACATGGGAAACATGACCGAAAGTCATTTCCAAATAGCTGTGCATTGGATACCAATCATCAACCATCCTTGGAGTTTTCGGTATCGCATTGCTGTGCATTGGATATAGTGGATATAGTAGCATTGGATAGCTGTGCATTGGATACCAATCATCAACCATTCCTGGAGTTTTCGGGTATTTCACACAATACTAGAAAAATATTGTCACTCAGAGATTGAAAATTTCCAAATTTTGTCATCCCTATTGCAAACGCTTCGACACTTTTACAGAAATTCATTACAGTAATTAGCATTCGTATGAATAAAAAACGCAATTCAAAGTTAAAGTATTTGTACGAAAGGTTAAGAATCAGTAAGTTGTGTGCTAAATTAATTTTTATATCTCTTATTTTAGGGTTTTGCTTTCATTTCAGCAGCAAAGGTTACAATCACTTTCAATAGAACAGATCCTTCCAACCCAAACTTAACGAAGTGTTACTGGGAAAAATTAGTGTTGACGTCACTATAGCGATTTACCTGGGTATCCTTTCCAGATGTGTAATATTTGGAGGTTTGGCTTTTTCTACTACACTAAACCAAGGTCATCAAGAACTGAAACAAGCAACCAATCGTTGTATTTGAACAGATAATTCCCGAACGTTGATGTCAGCGTCCTAATTAAGGTGTGTACCCTTTCTAGGTGTGTGTTATTTGGTAATTAGTGTTTTTCATACTAAACTGAACCAAGGTCATCAAGAACTGAAACAGGATACTAATCGCAGAATTGGAAGCTGGCTTTACGGACAATAGAAGTACCCTTTAGAAAGTGATGAATGTCAGGGAGATAAAGACAATGCTGACGGCGGCCTTAGCACAAAGGAAATTGGTCAACTGGATGGAGGGCACTTACTAAGGACGAAAAAGCTGCATTTCAATAGAATTAACCATTCTCCATTTATTCCTTAAACACGGAACAAGATAAGAGTAATCATGGCAAACAAATCAGGAGTGTCCTTAGTAAGTGCCCTCCCTCCAGTTGACCAATTTTCTTTGTGCTAAGGCCGCCGTCGGCATTGTCTTTATCTCCCTGACATTCATCACTTTCTAAAGGGTACTTCTATTGTCCGTAAAGCCAGCTTCCAATTCTGCGATTAGTATCCTGTTTCAGTTCTTGATGACCTTGGTTCAGTTTAGTATGAAAAACACTAATTACCAAATAACACACACCTAGAAAGGGTACACACCTTAATTAGGACGCTGACATCAACGTTCGGGAATTATCTGTTCAAATACAACGATTGGTTGCCTGTTTCAGTTCTTGATGACCTTGGTTTAGTGTAGTAGGAAAAGCCAAACCTCCAAATATTACCCATCTGGAAAGGATACCCACGTAAATCGCTATAGTGACGTCAACACTAATTTTTCCCAGTAACACCTGATTAAGTTTGGTTGGAAGGATCTGTTCTAATGAAAGTGATTGTAGCCTTTGCTGCTGAAATGAAAGCAAAACCCTAAAATAAGAGGTATTAAAAATAATTTAGCACACAACTTATTGATTCTTTACCTTTCATACAAACACTTTAACTTCGAATTGCGTTTTTTATTCATAAGGATGCTAATTACTGTAATGAATTTCTGTAAAAGTTTCGAAGCCTTTGCAATAGGGATGACAAAATTTAGAAATTTTCAATCTCTGAGTGAGAATATTTTTCTAGTATTGTGCGAAATACCCGAAAACTCCAGGGATGGTTGATGATTGGTATCCAATGCACAGCTATTTGGAAATGACTTTCGGTCATGTTTCCCATGTATAGAATTGCATTCAGTTTAGAACATACGGTTAAATAAAGTGTCTTAAGTTACTGATAGAAAAAGAAAAGTAGAATACGACGGAGGACAATATCAGACAGGATTTTACCATTGACAATTATCCTAGACCGGCAACGTTCAATTTCAGTAATTCGGGATAAACGTGTACAGAGAACGAAGTTGCACATTCTGGTTGGACTACGGTATTCCATGGCTCGCTGAGGGTTCAAAATAACACGGACGACTTCAGACTCTGCAAAATTTCAATTTCTAATTTATCTTTCAATTTTGTAAAATGGATTGGATTGTTTTACGACTGAGCGATATTTTTTGCACACAATGGGCTACATGGCCAGGTCACAAGGACCTCGAAGGCTCAGAGAAGGTTTGGGGAGGGGACCCACTGAAACAGCTGTTGGGAGACAGATGGTAGTCTCCCGTCAAGGCCATCCAGTATGTTCTTTAACTTGCACAGGGTATGGCTCTACCGCACACGGGGCCACGACTTAACGTCCATCCGACGGACGGCGGCCTTTCTAAGCCCATCGATATCCCCTACTGACCGTGGGCAGGGCGGGGAGTTTTGAGGAGACAAATCTCAACGCTGACTCAGCTGGGACTCGAACCTGGGAACTACAGATTATGAACCTGGCGGGCGACCGAATGAGCTAACCCCGCCCCATTTTGTAAAATGAAGGAGATTGAAACATACATTCGAGGAATTATTTCAACCTATATTTGCTTTATCAGCAAAAAGATCGATTCTTACACATAATTTTTTTTCGTTTCTTATTCTATCCGAATTTTATTTATTAAAGGTTCCATTGAATATGCGATTAATTTTTCCGTAGCCCAAGTAGTTGTTTTTGCCATTATGCCAGCCATCAAAACGCAGCATTATTTACGCATTTCCTTCAGAATTTATCATCTGTCCGTCGCTGAGGATTCTCAGTTTCTGACATCCCTATCCACTCACCATTCTTATCTATGTCTTCCGTTTTTGGAACTTAAAAGATTTAAGGATTTCCCACGTGTGTAAGAGATATTGTACATTGGGCACCTTAAAGAATACATGGAGGGGCTTAATGGGGGGATATTATCTAAGCTAGCAAATGTTCAATGGATTCTGTTCCTTAATTTATCTCAGAGATTTTCGTGTCCTCGAGTCCCTCTGTAAAGAAATGTCATTGCTCGATAATAAAGCATTCGAGAGTAATAAAGTATCATGCATTTCAGTTTATCATTTCCTCTCTTCACATTGCTTTCGTCTTTGACATTTGCTGGTTTCTGAATATGACAAAAACGTTCTTGCACCGTATCTTTCGAAAGCGATGGAGGAACTTAATGTGACAAATGAAAGCGTGTGACGCGGGGAATGTAACAGGCTATGCAAAAACTGACCCCACATGTCCCATAAAAGCAGTAAAGACATGTAAAAGCAATCAAAGTCAAGTGCGAAATGGTTGAAATGATGATCTGACAGATCTCGAAAGAATGTCCATCCTTTTACGATGGACAGGAACACTCGTAACCGAGGTGAGGGAACTCGGCGGAAAATCACGAAGTAGAATATCCCAAGTGTATGAAGAATACCATCGGTTTTATGAAAACGTCCTTTAATCGTGGCAAATGCGAGAGGTAAACAAAAATATGAGAGAAAAGGAAGGTAAAAAAGGCATAGAAAAAAAGGACAGATACTTATTGGCAGGAAAGGAATGGGAGAAAAGCGCTACTACATTTCATCAGATGAGAGAAATACTTCAAAACCTATTTCAACCAGAACTATGCGCAGAGAATTAAAAATTGCAAAATTTAGAAACAGTATAATGATAAGGAGTTCCTGATAATTTCGCCAGGCAGTGTACACATTGCTAATTGTAATTTCTAATTACCGTTTAAGCTAGATTTTTTCAATGTTAACCCAGTATGATGAGTTGTTTTGCCTCTAAGTGGTACAGTCGCTCAAAAAATATCCGTACACTCTGGTTGATTACAGAATTAAGAAAAAATATCTGGCAACATTTTTTTTTTAGAAATTAGTGATCTGGCAACCTTTATGTCAGGTGATACGAGGGTTGCCAGATCACTAATTTCTAAAAAAATTGTTGCCAGTTATTTTTTCTGAATTCTGCAATCAACCACAGTGTTCGGATATTTTTTTGGGCGACTGTATCTTTTGCAGACTTTGAGCGAAGTGACCATGTCACAAGGGCTCAGAGACGGGGATGCGGACCGACTAATCAGCTGATAGGAAACAGATGAAAGCTTCCGGTCAAATCCATCCAGCGTGTTCTTTAACCTGCGCAATGTAGGGCTCGTTTGCACACAGGACCACGGTTCAACGCGAATTCCGGCGTACGACGATCTTTCCAAGTCAATTTTTGTTCCCTTTTCTAACCGAAGACAGGGTGGGAGCTTAGTTGAGATAAATCTCGAGAGAGGATTCGAACCTGATAATTGCGGAATACGAGTCCGGCATGCTGAAGACTGAGCCGACACCAGTCCCACCCATATATGAATTAAATGCGACAAAATTTCATTAAATCAATATTTAAATGCAGGAAAAGTGCTAATAACATTTTTCTGCAAGTGACTTGAAGGTAAATGTTTTCGTGGATTTTTTCAGTGAGTTAGAAATTAAGGAGTGTCTAAATATCTGTTGTCATAGGACAAAAAGAAATCACGAAAATGATTACCTCCAAGTCATTTCCAATAAAAACGTCAGATTACAAAGGACTAGTGCGAAATTACAATAAATTAGTGCCTTTAAAAGGGGGGGGGGGGGGGTAGGAAATGGATCATGTACAGTTTTTCTCAGTGGGTGGTGCAGAGAGGAGTTCTAGTTTCAATTAAAGATCAAAGTTAATGAGAGTTCATCGTTAATTTCGATTCTCATGGACTCATGTCCATAAATACAAATTTATATATTTCGAAATTCCCAGGGCAAATTTAACCTTTCACCAATTACCATAATTCAACAAATTTATGGGGGGAGGCTCAGTCGGTAGCGCGTCAGGCTCGTAATCTGTAGTTCCCAGCTTCGAGTCCCAGCTGGGTCAGCATTAAGATTTATCTCCGCAAAAATTCCCCGCCCTGCCCACGGTCAGTAGGGGACACCGATGGGCTTGGAAAGGCCGCCGTCCGTCGGATGGGACGTTAAGCCGTGACCCCGTGTGCGGGAGAGCCATACCCTCTGTACGTTAAAGAACACGCTGGATGGCTTTGACGGGAGGCTACCATCTGTCTCCTAACAGCTGTTCAAGTGGGTCCCCTCCCCCAACCTTCTCTGAGCCTTCGGGGTCCTTGTGACCTGGCCATTTAGCCCATGGTGTGCAAAAAAGTGCCCCTCAGAGGTAAAACAACCTAACGTTAAAGAACACGTTGGATGGTCTTGACGGGAGGCTACCATCTGTCTCCCAACAGCTGTTCCAGTGGGTCCCTTCCCCCAACTTTCTCTGAGCCTTCGGGGTCCTTGTGACCTGGCCATTTAGCCCATGGTGTGCAAAAAAGTGCCGCTCAGAGGTAAAACAATCCAATGTTAAAGAACACGCTGGATGGCCTTGACGGGAGGCTGCCATCTGTCTCCTAACAGCTGTTCCAGTGGGTCCCCTCCCCCAACTTTCTCTTAGCCTTCGGGGTCCTTGCGACCTGGCCATTTAGCCTATGGTGTGCAAAAAAGTGCCGCTCAGAGGTAAAACAACCCAACAACAACCAATTTATGGAAAAATATTATTTATTTATCATTCGAAATAATAATTTTTTTCCAAACAGCACACTCAAAGCAATGAAACTGCATAACTTTGCGTGTTGTTATAAGAGACTGCAGTGATTTCAAGCCCTGGCTATTTGAAGCTCAGTTCTATTTTAAATTTCTCCTCATTCTTTTTCCAATTGTAGAAAATAAATCATAAAAAAATAAATAAATATTTCGATTATAATTTCAATTTTTAAATCCATTTTCAGTAAATAATAATAAGCATCATTCAGGTGATTCCTTTTCGTTTATTAATTAATACATTGATATTATTAAATAATTTCCAGTACTATAAAATATTTCTTTTACATTTATTTCCAAAGAATATTAAGGTTTTAATTTTGCCATCAAAAAGTAATTACTTCAAAGTTTGGAACTGCTCTTAATATGAAATTTAAAACATGATTCAGTGCTATGAATTTCTGTATGTAGGTTTTCCGAAGTTGTCAGAGAATTTTTCCAGTCTGAACTGTTATACCTCCTCGTGATATAGAACCACCCTTCTTTAGTCAGAAAGGAGCAACCAATGGGCTTGGAATGGCGGCAGTCGTCGGATGAGACTTAAAGTAGTGTCCCCTCCCTCATGCAGAAGACCTTGTGCACATTAAAGAATATGATGGATGGCTTACACAAGACATACGTAAAGTGTGTTCCCTTTTCCAATATACCTCTGAGCCATTAGGGTGCTTGTAACCTGGCTATTTATCCCATCTTGTGCAGAAACGCTGGTAAGAGTAAAGGGGCGGGGGTGGCTCAGTCGGTAGCACGCCAGGCTCGTAATCTGCAGTTCCCAGGTTCGATTCCCAGCTGGGTCAGTGTTGAGATTTATCTCCGCAAAATTCCCCGCCCTGCCCTTGGTCAGTAGGGGACACCGATGGGCTTGGAAAGGTCACTGTCCGTCGCATGGAACGTTAAGTCGTGGTCCCGTGTGCGGGAGAGCCATACCCTGTGCACGTTAAAGAACACGCTGGATGGCCTTGACGGCAGGCTACCATCTGTCACCCAACAGCTGTCCAGTGGGTCTCCAACCTTCTCTGAACCATCGGGTACTTGTGACCTGGCTATTTTAGCCCATGGTGTGCAAAAGAGTGCCGCTTAGAGGTAAAACAACCCAATCTGGTAAGAGCTAAAACAACCCAATATATGTTTGTTCACAAATGAAAACGCCACATTTTAATTTAATGGACCCTTCTTCTTTTAATCCAGACAACACATATGATCGCTGCAAGCATGCAAAAATAAAATAATTTTTTTTCCATGATTGTATTAAGAGTGTTTCCTCCCTTCCAGTTGACCAATTTGCTGTTTCCTAAGACTACCTTTGGCATCGTCTATATCGTCTTGACATTGTTTTGACATCACTTTCCAGAAAGGTACTCCTATTGTTAGGAAGCTGGCTTTAAGAGTCATCATCAATTAATTCTTGATGGCCTTTGTTTATTTCAGTGTAGGAATCCATTTAATCTCCAAATATTTATCACCTGGAAAGGGTACACACCTAAATCGGGATTCTTAAGTCAACCTTAGGGGATTATCTGCTGGCCAATCAGAAATCACTGCCGCCGATGACTAATTACTTCCGCTAATCACCACAGTAAAAATTAGGTAGGCAGATTATGTCCCTCATTCGTGCAAGTGACAATTGTTCAGTCTAGGTGGTAGTTTTCTGCATAGCAAACTCGTAGCAGCATATTAGCAAACGAAAAGTGAATTGAGACCATTTGTAGAGAAAAAAATGGCTAGAGGAAATGTAGATATGAATCTGCAGGATTTATGCGTGGTTAATATAATAAAGAATCTTCCGTCTTATGTTAAGACTTATCATGATATGGTTAAAGAGGGTCAAGGAGAATACATTAATTATGACTTATATAGGCTTCGTAAGTATATTTTATGTTTGAGTTCTCTTATGACCAGATCGAGATTTTTTAAAGTGTTTTAAGTAGTTAAAAGATCTTCATTCTTTCGTTTAATATTTAATTAATAATGAGTTGTGTATTATAAAAATATCTACAAAATTAAACATGATACACCAATAATTCAGCAAAATTTTATATTAATTAATTAAAGGGAGTTTAAGAGACTCTTGTTTAAAGCCTATTTTGCAATGCCAATGAAACAAAATCGGAAACAGAAAGAGTTTTATAAGCTTCGATGAAATATTTTACAAGTCAAATGAAATAAATCATAGGCAATGAGTCAAAAAAAAAAACTGCAGTAAATATAAAATAATTTAAAGATTTATGGGCAAAAATTAAGCCTTGAGAATGTGGGAGTAACATATTGATTTCTGAATTTTAAAACATAGACCACAATAGATGTTTATGCAATAGAATTATAGAACCAACTCTATATAATTAATGTATATAATAATATGTAATATAATATACATAAATATAAAAATTATTTGTAAGAAATATTCGACCAACTATACCTTTACAGTGTTTCGATTCTTCATTCAAGTGATTATAGTGTAAAAGCATTTTGTCTTTGATTTCTACTAAGACAGAATTCTTCCAAAAAAGATACAATTTTATTTGAAATGGTGATTCGATTGTAAAAAAAGTTTCTTTTTTTGCTGAATGAGAGCAATAAGAATTTTTATGATTTTTACAACCAGAAAATTAATATTCTGCTAATTCTTTCGTTTTTATATATGTGAAGTATGTTATGTGATTATCACTAGTTTTAAAATAAATAAATATCGATACAGTTATATTTAAATATTCATCATACAGTGGTTTCGATCATTTGCGGAAGAACCATATGTTATCCCAAAGGGAAGCTCCATAGTTTCTAAAATATATTATTTTTTATTGGAAAAAATGACAGGATATAAAGACCTGAATCAAATATAAAAATATTTCGATTGTCAACAATATTCCTTCACTATTTGATGTGTTATGGAAATTTACATATTTACAATGCCAATGTAGTAATGTATCAAAATGTTTAAGGAAATAAGTGTGATATTTTAAAAGTTTTCTGTCTTTCACTATTCATCAGTTTTGTATAAGTTCTTAAGACTGGTACTGATGTTGTTAAATATTCAGACTCCCAAAACTGATTAAATACTGAAAGAATATTGATGAAAATCGAGTTTTGATTGAGATATTTATTTTCCGTTGCTACATTTTTCAAAAAAAAAGATTGTTCTTTTTAACTATGTACACTTATGTATGAATATTAATGTCCATCAATATTTCCTGCGGGTAAGCTATTAGCTTTGCAGGTCAAATGTATAAAACCTCTCCACATCTGTATTTTGTGAGATGACGATGATGATGAATAAATATATTATTATTATATTTAAGTAATAGAGCATTGACGTTATCTTCCCAATGACATAACATAGAGTTGCTCCTTAATTTATGGAAACTTTTAAAAACTTTTTAGGTGCTAAAATTTATGGAAACCAGAGTCCCTAATTATTTCCTTCTCAGGAGAATATTTAATTTGGTAGATGATTATATTCAATTTTTCATACAATTTCAAATTGCTTATCACATAAATAAATCAAAATTATCAAAATTATAATAAATAATTCTTCATCAAAAGATATAATATTGGTTGAAATGACGATTATTTAAAAAGAATTAAAATAATGGCCTCCTACCGACACAAATATACATATATATGAATCCTTTGTAAGAGATATTCGCGAAATTATAGTGCAGAAGCATTTTGTTTTAAAAATGAAATTTATTTATTCTTTGCCAGAAAGTACAAATTTAGTTGAAATGCAGATTCTTTATTTAAAAATATTAGTTTATGGTTACCGAAGTAGAGTTATTATCTTTCTTATATTGCAAAACTTTAGATTTAGGGCAAAATATAAACATGAACGAGTGAGTTCTTATCACTTTCCAGTCGCTCCGGTTGTGTCATTGGTTACCTAATTATTTAAATTAAATTCATCTCTAATTATTAGATGGACCTGTGTTGGGTTGTTTTACCTCTGAGCGGCACTTGTTTGCACACCATGGGCTAAATGGCCGGGTCACATGGAACCCGAAGGCTCAGAGTAGGTTGGGGGAGGGGACCCACTGGAACAGCTGTTGGGAGACAGACGGTAGCCTCCCGTCAAGGCGATCCAGCGTGTTCTTTAACGTGCACAGGGTATGGCTCTCCCGCACACGGAGCCACGGCTTAACGTCCCATCCGACGGACGGCGGCCTTTCCAAGCCCATCGGTGTCCCCTACTGACCGCGGGCAGGGCGGCGAATTTTGCGGAGATAAATCTCAACGTTGACCCAGCTGGGACTCGAACCTGGGAATACAGATTACGAGCCTGGCGCGCTACCGACTAAGCCACCCCCGCCCCATGGAGCTGGGTCTTTATAAAAGATTATTAACAATATGAAAGAATTAATTTTCATCAATTAAAACTTTTATGCTGCCTGCTCACGTAACGATCACTGAACATGAGGACCAATACTGAAACAACTTGAACGCCTTTCTGTTAAGTTATGCCATTGAATTAGAGCAACATTTATTTTATCCGTTAAGACTAAATATTTTTATTATATTAATTTGTTTGTCTCTACAAAATATGCGGTGTAATAATTATTAGTGTTTAGAAAAGGAATAAAGTTACAGTTGTATCTTAATATTCTTCATATATCCTTATTAATTTCCTCGTCAAACGAATATTAAATCTAGTGAAAAACCTTTTGCTTGATGTTGCAGGTAATTGCACATATCAATTATTTACAGAAAATTTTTTATTCTTCCTTTGTGACCCTTTGGTGTGCAATAAACACAAAAGTTTTCCTTTAATGACATAAAAACCTTAAATATTTACTCTTCAACCCATAAATTTTAAAATATAAAAAAAAAGAGACCATCAAATCCTATTAGAAAATTTGAAATAATCCCTACCATTTCAGACAAACTGCATTACTGAAAACAAATATTAGTTGGAGGATATGGTTTAAAGTTAATTTTGCCTAATGCATGTTTTTGCCTTTGAATTTTGACTTTATATTCTCTTGGCGTAAGTTGGTTCAGTTGATAGCGCGCCATAATCTGCAGTTCCCAGATTTCAATTTTAATTGTGTGAGCTTTGAGATTTATTTCGGCGAAACCCCCCAACCCACCCTCGGTAGGAAAGGGGACGCCGATGTCCTCGGATAGGATGCCTTCCGTCAGATACGGCCTAAATCCGTGTCACCGTGTTCAGAAAAGCCGTAACCTATGCAAGTTGAAGAACACACCTTATGACTTTGAGGAGAAGATTATATCTGTCTCCTAGCAACTATCCAGGTACCTAGCAACTATTAGGTCCCCTTCCCTTAACCAACTCTGAGCCCTAGGGGTCCTTGTGACCCAACGATTTAGCTTGTTGTGTGTTCAAAACTGGCGGTGCGAGACGTAAAACACAACTTCTCTCTGATCATTTGCGGATCTTCAACTTTTTTGTTACATTTTAAAAAATATTTAAAATTTCTTAGTCATTGATGGTAGAGTTTGATTCGCATTTAACGAATCTTCCACTGGCTACAATAGCGCCGTTAAATGCGGAAAAGTTGGAAATTGCCAAATTTTTAAATGATTTTTTAGGGTAGAAATTTGAAATCATTGTTGTAGGGTGTGACGTCCAACATGTTTACATTGATAGCAATGATTTGCTCTTTATACCCTTCAGGGTGGGGAAAATATTATTTTTATATTCTATAGGTACTAATAATATATTACTATTTGCGTTTTAGCAATCATCCATTAATTCGAATTTCTTTGTTAGATCTAAAGGTCAAAAATTCAAAATTTCAAACCGGAAATTTTAGAAAATACCAAAAAATATTTAATTAATATTGATGCCGAACTATTGTTGCTATAAATTTTTTGTTCTAGTGGGAGAATATAATAAGTTGGGTTGGGTTGTTTTACCTCTGAGCGGCACTTTTTTGCACACCATGGGCTAAATGGCAAGGTCACATGGACCCCGAAGGCTCAGAGACGGTTGGGGGAGGGGACCCACTGGAACAGCTGTTGGAAGACAGATGGTAGCCTCCCGTCAAGGCCATCCAGCGTGTTCTTTAACGTTGGGTTGTTTTACGTCTGAGCGGCACTTTTTTGCACGCCATGGGCTAAATGGACAGGTCACATGGACCCCGAAGGCTCAGAGAAGGTTGGGGGAGGGGATCCACTGGAACAGCTGTTGGGAGACAGTTGGTAGCCTCCCGTCAAGGTCATCCAGCGTGTTCTTTAACGTTCATAGGGTATGTTTCTCCTCACACGGCGCCACGGCTTAACGTCCCATCCGACGGACGGCGGCCTTTCCAAGCCCATCGCTGTCCCCTACTGACCGTGGACAGGGCGGGGAATTTTGCGGAGATAAATCTCAACGCTGACCCAGCTGGGACTCGAACCTGGGAACTACAGATTACGAGCCTGGCGCGCTACCGACTCAGCCACCCCCGCCCCGAATAGAGCGGTAGAACAACTGTTATAGAGAATAGAACAATATATATATATATTTAAAATATTAAACAGAAAAATTTTAGATGGAAATAAATCATATTATTTGAATATTATAATGTGAATATTTTGTTTCTTTTTTTCAGATGTATTGTTCACTGACAGGATTATAGACCTCTTAAGAGACAAAAGAATCATTTCAGATGCAGATTGTCCATCTGCCCAAAGGAACGTCATTAATTTCAACTTCGGAAACGAAAGTCAAGTAACTGAGGAGAACTATTTGGCATTTATTCTGAATCCACAGTTGAAGAAACTTGATATTGGCTTTGAGAATCCACGAAGGAAATTTCTGAAATTCGATACCCCTGTAGGCGAAATCGAGACAGAAGTATCTCTGCACCATCCAAGAGCATATGAAAGTTTAAATATGAGGCCTTTTCTTTTTACTCGTACCTTCTGGAACGCCATCTTGAATATTGGAAAGGTAAAAAAGTTTCGTTATCTTTACGTCAGTAGTTCTCAAGCGGTGTTTCTATGCATTCACACGAAAACGTCTAAAATTGTGCTAAAAGCAATGAAAGATCTGAAATAAAAATTAAATGGGAAAAAATGATGTAAATTCGTAAAGGAAGAATTGGGAGATTTTGTGTTATTGGTATTGAACCATACTATTTTGAAAACTATTTGTGGTCCGCGAAGTAAAAATTTCTGAGAACCACTGCTATGCATCATTAAATATATAAATTATTGTTGCTGGGGACAATAAATCAAAACATTATTTTTAATCTTTACTATAATATATGAGTCACTGACCAGAAAAAGAGATTTCTCAAGATTCTAATCAAAATATAATAATTATTGTGGACATGAGTGTAGGAAACTGTAGAGTTTTTATTTTCATAGTTATTCTGCTTATTTGTTAAGCTACCAAGCCCTCAAAGTTTCTTTGCTTTAAAAAAGGGGTATCATTTGAACACAAATTTTTTCCTTTATTGTTCTTGTTACAGAAATTTTTAAAAGTTAGTGCTCTCTAAACGTCACTAACAATATATTTTGATAACCCAGTGTCATTTATATTCACGTAGTTTATCAAATATTTCAAAAGGGGAGTCATCTTTCATATTCTTGCTGTGTTTACACTGGAATTTCTCAGTTTTCTGCAAACGCTACTATTGCTCTTTTATTTTCCTTACCTTTATAGTTCCTTGGAATATCCAGAGTTCACAAAACAAACGCTTAAGGAAATATTTATGTATTCAAGAATAAGAAGTTGGTTTGAAATTATCAAAACTTTGTATGAGAAGAGGAATTACTCCCAATAACAAGCTTGATGCCTCTTGATTCTTGAATTTGTTTCACCAGATACGTTGCCATATTTAAATATTAAATTATTTCCATATTTTATTAATGGGAAAATAACATGGAAGCTCTGTAACTTCTAATATATACACTGGGTGGAAAAACATAACTGAAGATAAATTGAAAATCACGATCCAATCTGCTTAAATCTCGATATTTCAGTATTTAAAGTGTTACGAAATCCGGAATATTAAGCAATAAATTAACTTCTTTTTATAAAATAATTCGTATTTGTCCAATATTGAAATAATCATTATTCAAACTTTTAAAATGTATATAAATTTTATTGAATGGTTTGAGAAAAATCCTTTTTATTTAAATTTTTCTTCATTTCTGAGGTAAATTTTTATGACGCAATGACGTGAAATATTCTAGCTTTCATTATTCTGTAAATACTTAACGAAGTTAAAATCGAGGAAAAAAAGATTTGATTATGATAATTATGTTCAGTCACAGTTTCGTTTTAAATAAATATTTTCGAAGTTATAGAGCTTCGAAATTAGAATCCCATTGACATAATATGGAAAATTTCTAATATTTTGTAGGCTAATATATAATAAAATATATCATGTACACATATTTAAACATAACATTAAATTTGCAATATTCTGATAATTTTAAACAGTTATGATAAGGTCTAAAAATCACAGTTGTAGTTCAGCAACATTACACTAGTTTTGTTTTTCTAATGGTGTTTATTAACAGCGTTACCAACATGAAATAATTCGGCACACAAATGCTCAGTTAAAATTTGATGTATTTTCATATCTCCAATTTGTGTTTAAATCGTACAGTCGCTCAAAAACGTATTCGAACTGTATGGTTGATTACAGAATTTAGAAAAAATATCTGGAACGATTTTTTTAGAAATTAGTGATCTGGTTTCGTCCAGTACTGTACAATTAGGTTGCCATATCACTGATTTCTAAAAAAATCGTTGCCAGATATTTGTTCTGAATTCTGTAATCAACCATAGTGTTCGGATATTTTTTGAGCAACTTTATTCGAATACCCAGGGTTCGAATAATAGATGTTTCTGCTTCTCTAAAGTTAGCAGAAATAGGAATAAGCTGTCTTTCCTCTATGTATATTTATACCAAAATTACTGAAAATGAATGAAACTGAAAATGAAAATTACGAGTATGAATTAAATCTTATTTACTAATTTTAGTGCAACTGTATGTCTTCTATGAATTTTTCTGTTTTTCGTTTTTAATATATCTCATTTTTTTTCATTCTCTTAGAATCTCACAGCGATAAATATGCAAGGATGCGACATTCAAAGATATGATTTTGCTCCATTTTTAGGAGCAATTCCTCATGTGGTTCATCTAAATCTATCCCATACTCGTTTCTCAGATTTCGATATTCCTATCATTCGGCACAACTGTCCCTTACTAAAGAGGTTGGAACTGGCAGGAACTGATATAACAGATGAAGGAATTAGAATTTTGTGTGAACCAGATAGTGAATATCAAGAGCCGCGAAATTCTCTGTTAAACCATTTGAATATTCATTCAACCCAGATTACTTTTGAAGGTGCGCGGAAAATATTACTTTCCTTCCCATCCCTTGAAATATTTCAGTATTTTGCTCCCCATATGTTGAGACCAATTTATGACCAAGAACTGGATGAGGATATAGACAGCGTTCTAAGGAGGATCCCAATTACAATGGGAAACGCTGGCTTGCCTTCCATCCTCCACGAAATGCATAAACCATATTCAACCAGGGATGAATTTTTCAATGGGAGAGAATACAAGCTGAAAAATTTGGTTGTCGGCATGTTCGAACAGACAGAAGAAATCTTGCAAACTGCATTGCATTGTTGTCCTGCTCTAACCTGGCTGAAAATATTACCTGCTGTCACAGTTCAAGGTTTACTTCTCTGTTCTGAATTTCCCAATATTAAAGACATTGATATGCATCTTGGGCAAAAGGTTCCTATAGCTGCAATGAAAGAATTTTTTTCAAGAAAAGGACCCAAACTGGAAGTTGTGAGCTTTAACCCAAGATCTCTTATCCCTCATCTAGAATATGTCGATATATTGAACTGTGTGATGAAATGCTCATCACTGCAAAAATTCTCCTGCAGAGGACTTACTCTTGAAAGTCATAGTAGTATGAGATGTGCGCTCTCGTATCCTTTGCAGTGTCTAACAGAAATTAACATCTCCTATTTAAGAGGTTCAGGAGCAACAGACTTTTTATCATTTCTTCTACGTGCAGCCCCTGGTGTGATTCATCTACGGTTAGTTGAGACAGATGCTGATGTCGACAGAGCATTGAGAGAAGCAAAGGCACTGCATTCGTTTCATCATTTGCAGAAATTGGAACTGTTGCGTTGTACTGTTGCTTTGGACACGCTCTTTGAATTCTCTATACTGAAAACTCTTAAATATTTTCAATATTCCCCTCAGTGATGGTGGCAAGAAACCTTCGATTTAAATCGTTAAAATATCTTTAACCAAATGAAAATTAAGATGAAAGTCTTTGTAATTGAGTTTTCATAAATGTAACTATTAATTGTTATAATATTTTCAGTAAAAGCTAAGAATTATTGTGTTATTTTCATTGAAATACATGCCACACAATAACTGGTAGGATTTTAAAACTGTCTGTCTCTGAAGCTTGTATGTGTTTAGGTAATTATTTCCGATATTTCAAAAATCATGATTTTTTTTGTAAAATCTCTATTTCTTTTTTGTAAAGTCTATATTTTTTAAATAAACAATACTTATATTAAATGATTCTTGTCTGTTTTATGAAATCATTAACTACTGTTTTCTACGCATTTTAATACCAAAGATCTTAAAAAAAATCCACACTTTTTACATGGCTCTAAGCGGCATTGAATGACCTTTCATTGGTTTTTCAACTTCGGAATTAGACTTCCTACATCGAAAATGTCACTGAAGATAATTGTAAATCGAAAACAAATTTTTTAAAATCTGGATTTCCAACAAACATTTAGTTAGTGAAATATTTAAAGTTTTTCTAATATCTGAGGCATCTCTTACTGTCGTTGAAAATCGAAAATTGAAATTGAAAATTGAAAAAATGTATTCTTTTCAAAATTGGAATAAGCTAAAAAAAACATAAAACGTCTAACTTTATGTTAATTTTAAGAAAAGATATCTTACAGTTACTTTTTGCTTTTGAATTATTCTTTGAGATAAATTCTTATACTCAGTAATTCTTTTAATATTAGACGAATATTTTTGAAAACCTAAAATGGAATGATATTAGAATTATCAATTTATCAATAGTAGCAACATTCTTTGAAACTTATTTTGAAAGTTAGGGGGTCATTAAATTGTTTAATACATTTTACTGGCATCCATTTATTTATCATAAAAATTCTTAGAGAATTTGTATGTTGGTGTTCTTCTACTTTATTCAGGTTATTAAGTTCATAAATATTTCTGCAGTGAATCTAACAGCTCTTTTTGCATCTTCAACAATATCAGAAATTAAGCCTTCATTGGGCAAAGAAACAATATTAAAAAGAAACTAAGTTTGCGAGGATAATGTTTTTTTAACGATAGGCAGATTCTTCTATTTATAGTTCATATCCTGGAAGATTTCCCAGAATATTTGATAAAGAAAAAAAATTACCTTCAAGGCTTAAAATATATATATATCCTTTTTTAAAAATAAATAATCATTAAAGAAATATTTATACACCTGCAGAAACGAATAATTGAAATGCCGAGGGTTGGGTTGTTTTACCTCTGAGCGGCACTTTTTTGCACACCATGGGCTCAATGGCCAGGTCACATGGACCCCGAAGGCTCAGAGAAGGTTGGGGGAGGGGACCCACTGCAACAGCTGTTGGGAGACAGATGGTAGCCTCCCGTCAAGGCCATCCAGCGTGTTCTTTAACGTTGGGTTGTTTTACCTCTGTGCGGCACTTTTTTGCACACCATGGTCTAAATGGCCAGGTCACATGGACCCCGAAGGCTCAGAGAAGGTTGGGGGAGGGGACCCACTGGAACAGCTGTTGGGAGACAGATGGTAGCCTCCCGTCAAGGCCATCCAGTGTGTTCTTTAACGTGCACAGGGTATGGCTCTCCCGCACACGGGGACACAGCTTAACGTCCCATCCGACGGACGACGGCCTTTCCAAGCCCATCGGTGTCCCCTACTGACCGTGGGCAGGGCGGAAAATTTTGCGGAGATAAATCTCAACGCTGACCCAGCTGGGACTCGAACCTGGGAACTACAGATTTCGAGCCTGGCGCGCTACCGACTGAGCCACCCCCGCCCTCAAATGCCGAGGAAACAAATTGAACAAATATACTATTTCATCCTCGTGCAGCACATGACGAACTTGTAAAACAGGCGTTTATTTCCATTTCACACTGTGTTTTCAAAAGAACAGCAGAGAAATTTAGGCATCGCAATTTTTCAACACTCTCATGCGTAGTGGAGAAATATTCATCTCTAAAGGTAGTGATCGTAATCTTTGCTTTCGATCTGAAAACAAACACCGAAATAGCATTTAACTAGACGAATTATCGCATGTGGCGCATAGGAGAATCTCATTTTCAAAGAGAATGAAATTTTTCTCTGACAGAGAATTTAGTATTTTCTTCTTTCACTTCTTAACAGTTGTAATTTGAGTTTGCGGAAGTTCAGAAAAATTTAAATAGTATATTATTAGTAATTATACAAAATAAAGATATTCGTCTTTTAGTTCTAAAATTTTAAAAGTTGCATTTTCCACACCTCTCTCAACAAATGGGTAGTGTGTTGAGAGTGAACTCTTGAAAAGCTACCAATGAAATTTCAAATGTCAATTATTTCATATTATTTGAAATACTTGATAACGGTTTTGCCGTTTCGATATTTAGTGATCTGTAAAGATATATATATATTAAAACTACTTAAGTATTTGAAAAATGCAAATTATGATATTTCTTTAATGCCAATAAAACTAAAATAGGGTTTTCCAAATATCACTTCCGATGTTTCCAAATTAAAATTCAAGATGTTCACATTCCACCACCAAAATTTCAAGTCTTTATCATTAATACATCGTTGTAATATTCTTTTGAAATTTTGGAATTTTCAAATCTTTTCACCGTTAGCGAGCGCAATTATAATGTTCGAAAATTTCCGAAAGCGGAAATCGTGATATTTTATCAATTCCTATCTAACCCATAAAGAAACGTTTCATTTATGTATAAATCGAAAAATAGCTTGCTAAAACAAAAAAACTGTGTTTTTCCACCGTGCGTCTAAAGGGCTAACTTCTTTCTGGCAATGATAATTCATGACCTGACTATTTCAGCAACAAAATCTCAAATCTCTAACATAAATATATCGTTTGCAATGTTCGTTTGAAATTTTGGAATTTTAAAATTTTTCCACCAATATAGGGCGCAATTATAGATTTCGAAAGATTCCGAAAGAGTGGGGGCGGGGTTGGCTCAGTCGGTAGCGCGTCAGGCTCGTAATCTGTAGTTCTCAGGTTCGAGTCCCAGCTGGGACACCGATGGGCTTGGAAAGGTCGCAGTCCGTCGGATGGGACGTTAAGCCGTGGCCTCGTGTGCGGGAGAGCCATACCCTGTGCACGTTAAAGAACGTGCTGGATGGCCTTGATGGGAGGCTACCATCTGTCTCCCCACAGCTGTTCCAGTGGGTCCCCTCCCCCAACCTTCTCTGAGCCTTCGGGGTCCATGTGACCTGGCCATTTAGCCCATGGTGTGCAAAAAAGTGCCGCTCAGAGGTGAAACAACCCAACCCAACCCGAAAGAGTGACGCTTAATACTTCATCGATTTCTATCTAAAGAGAAAAAAAAAATTTCATTTACCTCTAAAAAAAAATTATTTGCTGAAATAAAGAAGTTTCGTCTCGCCCCCCCCCCCACCGGGAAAAAACACCAAATCATTGTCAGTGGAAATGTCGTGATTTCACATTGAGTCCCGAAATTTCGAATCTGTAGCATAAATACATCGTTTTCGTTTGGAATATTCGTTTGAAATTTTCAACTTTTTCCACCGCTACAGGGCATAAATATAACTTTAGAGAGTTTCGGAAAGTGCATATCGTATTCTTTCCTCAATACCTATGCAACATAAAAGGAATTTTTAATATGTCTCTGTAAACAAAAAAGGTCGTTATCTACAGCCGGATACACGAGATACCGAAACTGTTATCTCGTTTTCTCTAGCTTTAGCTCGAACAAATCATATCGCCTTTATTTAAAACTAAAAAATTATCATTAGGCAAATATATTGGCACCTGCTGGAATAAATAATTCAACTGCATAAATATCAAACTGAACAAATATATTATTTCTTTCTTCTGGAATACATGATGATATTAACCTGTAAACCGGTATTTAATTTCATTCCACAGTTTCTTCAACGGAATACGGAAGAAGTTAAGGAATCGGTATTGTTAGTTCACTCAGAAAGGAGAGAAGAATTAGCGATCTTTAAAAATATCGATTGTAAGCTTATCTTTCTAAAGAGTTTTAAAAGCAAAAAATTATTAGCTATTCAGCTTTAGCAGTAATAAATTTTTTTCGTCTGTATTTAAAATAAAAAATTTATTGAAATTATAATTTCCCACCAACTGGGTTGGGTTGTTTTACCTCTGAGCAGCACTTTTTTGCACACCATGGACTAAATGGCCAGGTCACATGGACCCCGAAGGCTCCGAGAATGTTGGGGGAGGGGACCCACTGGAACAGCTGTTGGGAGACAAATGGTAGCCTCCCGTCAAGGCCATCCAGCGTGTTCTTTAACGTTGGGCTGTTTTACCTCTGAGCAGCACTTTTTTGAACACCATGGTCTAAATGGCCAGGTCACATTGACCCCGAAGGCTCAGAGAAGGTTGGGGGAGGGGACCCACTGGAACATCTATTTGGAGACAGATGGTAGCCTCCCGTCAAGGCCATCAAGCGTGTTCCTTAACGTTGGGTTGTTTTACTTCTGAGCGGCACTTCTTTGCACACTATGGGCTAAATGGGCAGGTCAGAAGGACTCAGAAGGCTCAGAGAAGGTTGGGGGAGGGGACCCACTGGAACAGCTGTTGACCGTGGGCAGGGCGGGGAAATTTGGGGAGATAAATCTCAACGCTGACCGAGCTGGTACTCGAACCTATTAACGACAGATCACGAGCCTGGCGCGCTACCGACTGAGCCACCCCCGTTCCCCCCGCCAACTGGTAAATTTATTTTTTTTTAAAACCTTTTGAAGCAAAATAAAATTTGAACTTAAAAATACATAACAGATATTGTATGGCAAAAGCTACAGCAGAGAGGACACTAATTGATGACCTCAAAATATGGTAATTATTTACCACTTTTATGTATTTATATTATAAAACAATTTAAGAACATTACTTAAAACAAGTATCACGAAAATGAATTGTGCGTCGGGGACAGCAGTGAGGTCTGTCTGAAAGGGGTATATAAAAATGCAAATTGACTCAAAATGATAGGTGAAGAAAAATTCATATTTGCTGACATCTAAGCTTATTATTATTTCTTAAATAATTCTGAAATCGTACTTTACCCTCTTTGCGAAATTTTTAACCTCACTTTCTTTATTAAGGAAAATGGTTTCTTTTAATTCATGAGGAAAAAAATTCCCAAATCTAGAAATAACGTACAAATGTTTCCAAAATAAAAAGGAAGCAGTATTTGGCAAAATATACTTTGAATTTTAGAAGAATTCAGTTTTTATTTCTTTATTACATGAAATGATTTATATTTCTCCAGTAATTTTTAATTGCCAAGAAAATATTCTTAAAAAATTATATCAATATCATAAAGACGTACAGTCGATCAAAAAATATCCTAACACTATGGTTGATTACAGAATTCAGAAAAATTATCTGTCAATGATTTTTTTAGAAATTAGGGATCTGGCAACCTTCGTGTCACGTGTCACGTTGCAAGATCACTAATTTCCAAAAAACATTGTTGCCAGATATTTTTTCTGAATTCTGTAACCAACCATAATGTGTTTATACGAGGTTAAAAACACAGTTTTAATTGTCACTGCATAAAATTTTACTGCAGCAATAATAAGCTAATGAAGTTTTTTTGTAAAAAGAATATCAAACATGGAAAATATAACAATAAGAAACAGATTCTAAAATATAATATTTTTTCAATGTAATTAAAATTTAGGTATTAATACAAATGCTGAGAATTGTTTAATAAATTTTAAAGTATTTTAAACGCATTTTGTCTTAAACATACTTTATGTGAAATATCAAAATACATAATTCATAACGTTCTTCTGTGCAGACAATATAAAATTTTGGAAAATTCCTCAAAGGTTAAAATTGCACGATTAATGCTTTAATTATTATTAATAACCACTGCAACATTTATTATTGTAATTATAAAGAGGATAATGTATATATATACAATTATTTTATTGAAATATATATTATAAGAACAAAAATGCAATGTAATAAACGAATTCTATACATATGAAACAATACAAAAATATAATAAAATTTATGATTATTATAGTGTTGCGTATTATTACAGTATAGTATATTAAAGTTTAGGTTAAACTAAAATTATATTTGACAATAAAATATAGTTTCGTTCAATATAGACCATTGCAAAATCAAAATATAAACAATATTAGAGTTTTAAAGATTTGCACGCAACTGTAAAATTAGCTTGTTTATTTGCAAAAATAATCATAAAGATATCTAATATCCAAAAAAATATAACTGGCATTTAAATCCAGATTTAAAAAAAAAAAATAATCGATACGGTTAATAAAAATTCTTGGGGACCTTTTTAAAATCATATTTCCTTTATAATAGAAATATTCGGTCCTTGACATACAGCATAAAAATTCAAATATCTGTAACTTTCTGGGTTAAAAAAGTTTTAAAAAAATTTCTGAAATGTGAATATATGAATCATCTGAGAAATCCAGAAGATTTAAATGGCACAAAATGTTCATAAACTATGAATTTTCCTTTCCAATTCAGCGGCCAACCTCATCTTGAAATCAAGTACAGAGAAAATGAGTGGCTTTATATTCGAAATGAGGTTCTAACATGTGACAGTTGCAAACTGAAAATTTTAATCTGAATTCGTGCGTGGAATTTTTGGACTTGGCATTTGCGAGAAGCAGAAAAGGTCGAGTGAAAATTATTCATAACAGCGGATGAATGGACAATCATAAGTCCTTTTTTTGATTTTTTTTTGGTGTCGTCGGGTATAGTTCAATGAAGAAAAATAAAAATCACTGAGGTAAATAATTAAGTACTTCTCAAGATTTATAGTTTAAATGTGCTGATAAATTATTTAACATCTTCGTAATGTTATTACTTCACATTTTTGTACCATTAGAATCTAGTATGCTTGATCTGCGAAAATTAAAATTCGATAGTGCCTTGTAGTTTTCTGAGCAAATCCAGTACGGCAGATTTCGAATACAATTCTCATTTAAAAAAAATACTATCCCATTTACACCGATACAAATATTTCAATAGTGTGTGTCAGGCTAGTTTTTTTGTTCATGATTTGTGTATTATTTTGGATTTCACCAAAATAGGCATATGCTACGTGGGAGACCCTCTGTCCCGGCATCTGGAGAGTTAATTGAAGTAGCAGTGCCCCGAGGGGACGGAGGTCACTCAGCTGCTAGCAGACTTCTAATATGGTCAGGCGGAGAGAGAAAGAAAAAGGGTTGGCAACAATGAGAAGAAGAGAGCCAGTCGTAGGACGAAAGCGAAAAGACGTGGAATTGTAAAGCTGGGAAATGCCGACTGGGAATAACGGCATTGGGCTTTGTGAATATAGCTGAACAGACATAGTAAGCTGGTGTTGTTGTAATCTATGCAATTGAGCATATGTCCTCGTCCATCAAGCATGTTTGGAAGGTTAAATAAATATTTGTTATTTTAAAGTAAAGGCTGAAGTTGAACCAATTTATTGGGGAGGAGCCTCAGTATTGAGTCCCTGCAATTGTGATAAAATTTTTGATTTCTGTTCCGAAAGACTCTTTCACCCGTTGCGTATTGCGATCGAACCGAGGGGACGTTCCTAAGTGGTCCCAATAGAAAAACAAACGAAGAAGCAACATCACAGTGTGCAATGTGCTGAATTGAATACTTTTTAACACATGAGCTTGGAGCAGAAATATTCCATCAAATTAAATGAAGAGATATCATATATTCGTTTCTGAAATTTGCAATTCATACAGCTGATGAAATACTTGGTTTCGCACTGAAAGTCGTGGTTCGAATGCTTACCCGGGAACTAATTGTACTCATGCGTCGGAGGAAGTTCTTCTTCACTGTGGTCTTGCAAGAAAAGGCTAGGAAAATGAACAGACCCTGGAAAGAATTTGAAATCACGAATACATAGCTCATAAATGTGGAGTGTGTAAAACTCACTATAATAGCTGACACCCAAGTCAGACCGATAATAAGAGCCAGTCTGAGGAATACGAAGAATTTCCTGACCAGCATTTTCTTATTGGCTTCAGAGGAATTGAAAGATGCTGTTACGATGATGTAGGCACTGATTACAAAGAGGAGGATGTTGAGGCACATGAGCACAACGAAAGGAATGATGAACAGAAGCAGCAAAGGAATGAGGCTCTCTGAACCAGCACATTCTGGTTTCACTGTCAGAAAATCGATGTCGATTCGATTTCGTGTGTTAGAATGGCAAGAGACATCGGGGTGAGCCATGCATACAATGAATAAAAGAAGAATCGTCTCTTAGGGAGCTTGTTTTCCATCACCCTGAACTTAGTGGTTGCTGCTCTCAAAGATCTCCATACATCGAAGGCTATCACATTCATCCAGAAGAAGGAAGCCAGGAAGAAGTGATAGATACACATGGCTACTCCTACTCAAGATGTGTGACTTAAATTCTTAAAGGTTGAGGCTACAAAGCAGTGCAAATATGCCAAAATAAGTGTCACGCAGAGGGATGCTACACAATATCCTGGAAGATTCCTCATCTCTGGGAGGAAAAGGAAGAGGACAAGATGGATGATGATGAAAAACACTGATGGTGCAAGCCCAATTATTGCTATGGTGGCAAGTATTCGATTGTCATCTGTAGTTGGTATAAGTTTAGATTGACAGACTACCACTTCCTCTCCCAGGACAGAAAATTCATCATCTCCCAGGACGGAAAATTCATCATCTCTCACGACGGAAAATTCACACTTTTCGAAGACTGCGTTGTGTTTGTGGGCATGAATTCTTCCATTGTCTAGTATGTTGTATTCTGAAGGGTATAGGACTACTGCTTATTGACATTCGAGACCTGGACATTCATCTTCACTAGAATTATTAGATGTATAGTTTACAGAAGAAGGAATTATAGTGATCGAATCATTACCTGTTTCTGCTGTGGAGCTCAGTGAGTGGAAGTGAATATTATATTTTGAGAAATGATTTGGGATAGCTGATGAAATTGAATTTTTCTCTGATTGCGATTCCTCACAGGGTGTTAGGAGAAATGCGGTTATGATAATGAAGCAGAAGTTATTCCTCCGATATAAACTCACAGGAAACATTTCTCTTGTTCAAATTTTGTGGAATGATCCTTCTATAATTTAAGATCTCGTACTTTTGCTTTCAGATCCGTTTCACTTTTCTTGCCTTTGAATAAACTATTCTCAGTGGTTAGTTCAATCGAGTCTTTTTCCATTAACCTATAGTAAGAAAAGAAAAACAAAAATTTGAGATCTAAGGCTTTGTCTCTGTTGATCGTTTTAGTTCTACTTTATATACACTTTTTATATGATTAAGCCATCAGTAAGTGACATCTAAAGAGATATATAAAAAGAGAATATACTTATATATAGTTGCTATATCTAAATAGACAGATCAGTTTTGAGCAATGTCAACTTCTGCAATGCCTCTTTTAATATTTAATCACTTTGATCAAATTTTTAAAAGGAACTGCTCCAAGAGTGGTCAAGATGACCAGCTACATTGGAGCCGGGGTGGCTCAGTCAATGGCGTTAGGCTTGTAATCTGCAGTTCCCAGGTTCGAGTCCCAGCTAGGTCAGCGTTGAGATTTATTTCTGCAAAGTAATTAATCCATCCTGGAGCACAATGGACAGGCAATTGCTGATCCCAAAGCAATTGCCGACACTCTGGGGAGTCATTCTCCTCGATCTCTTCATCTTCCTTTTACTCCCCCGAGTTTCTGGCCCAGAAGGGCAGGGCGGAACGCTCTCCGCTGTCTTTCCACTCGAATGGCCTGTAGCCTTACAGCAGGCCATTCACAGCGGAGGAGCTTCGCCTTGCTCTGCACTCTTCTCTGACAAATAAGCAGAAGAAGATTGTCAAATAATCTGACAATCTTCTTCTGCGCCTGCTTTGCTCTGTACCTCTGCTGTCGGGGCCAGACAATGTCCATTATGCCATGCTCCAACATCTTTCACCATCGAGTAAGGATCGGCTGCTCCATCTCTTCAATCGCATTTTCCTCGAGGAGCAGTTTCCGGACTCCTGGCGGGAGGCCATCGTCTTGGCCTTCCCAAAGCCGGGAAAGTATTCCAAGATTCCTTCTAATTATGGTCCCATTGCGTTGACGAGCTGCGTGTGCAAGGTGTTGGAAAGAATGGTAAATGCCAGACTCATCTGGTATTTAGAACATCACGACCTTCTTTCCAACACCCAGTGTGGCTTTCGCAGGCAACGGTCAACTCTTGACCATCTGATACGCCACGAATCGGCTATCAGAAATTCATTTTTACGAAGAGAGCACCTGGTGTCAATTTTCTTCGACATCGAAAAAGGCACGACACGGCTTGGAGATTCGGCATTCTTCGTGACCTCCACAATTTCGGTTTGAGAGGTCACATGCCGATCTTCATCTCCAACCTCTTATCGACACATTCTTTTCGTGTCCGTGTCGGTATGTAGTTCCCAGGTTCGAGTCCCAGCTGGGTCAGCGTTGAGATTTATCTCCGCAAAATTCCCCGCCCTGCCCACAGTCAGTAGGGGACACCGATGGGCTTAGAAAGGCCGCGTCCGTCGGATGGGACGTTAAGCCGTGGCCCCGTGTGCAGGAGAGCCATACCCTGTGCACGTTAAACAACACGCTGGATAGCCTTGACGGGAGGCTACCATCTGTCTCCCAACAGCTGTTCCAGTGGGTCCCCTCCCCCAACATTCTCAGAGCCTTCGGGGTCCATGTGACCTGGCCATTTAGCCCATGGTGTGCAAAAAAGTGCCGCTCAGAGGTAAAACAACCCAACCCAACCCGTGTCGGTAACACTCTGTCGCGGCCGTACCCCTAAGAACAGGGGGTGCCACAAGGCTGCGTTCTGAGTGTTACGCTTTTCGCTGTCAAGATTAATTCTATAACTAGACAACTTCCTCCATCAGTAGGCAATGCCCTCTATATTGATGACTTTAGCATCTTTTGCTCTTCGTCCAGCATGAGGGTCATTGAAAGACAACTGCAAATTGCCCTGAACAATCTTTCGGTTTGGGCGATGGCAAACGGGTTTCGGTTCTCCCCACAGAAGACCGCTTGTGTGCACTTTTTCACAAGGGTACTCTTCACCTGGATCCCGAGCTGCGGCTCGGGCGTAACATCATTCCAGTTGTGGCGGAGACCAAGTTTCTCGGTCTCATATTCGATCGGAAATTGACCTTTATACCACACATACGTCATCTCAGGTCCAAGTGCACGCGGGCATGAACATCGTCAAGGTCCTCTCGTCCCTTTCTTGGGGGGCGGACCGATGTTCTTTGCTCCGCCTGTACCGTGCACTTGTCCGATCGAAACTGGACTGCGGATCCCAGGTGTACGACTCGGCCCGGGATTCGGTGGTGAAGGTGCTGGACCCCCTCCATCATCAGGCCCTCCGTGTTTGAACGGGAGCCTTCCACACCTCACCGGTCCAGAGTCTTTATGTTGAGACTGACGAACCATCTTTATCTCTTCGCCGTCAGCAGTTGTCCCTACAATATGCATCTAAATTGTGTTTCCCTGCCTGGCCATCCCACTTGGGACTGCGTTTTCAGTCCGAATGGGAAATGCTTTACACAAATCGGCCGACTGCCATTCGTCCTTTCGGTTTGCGTGTCCGAGGCTACCTCAGAGACATTAACATCAGTCTCGATAGCATCGCACAGTCGACGGCTGAGCCACTTCCACCTTGACTCGCTGTTTCCCCGTCCTGCGATTTTTCCCTGTGCAGGACGGGGAAGGCCTTTACACCTGACTGTGTGTACCGGCAACTCTTTGCCAGCCATCGTGCTGAGTACCCGGACTTCTTGCCTGTCTTCACAGATGGCTCGAAGTCCGGCACATCAGTGGGATCGGCCATGGTCTGCTGTGATGTAATCATTGCAGACCAGATCCCACTGCAGTGTTCCATCTTCACTGCAGAGTTGCATGCTATCAGCATTGCCTTGGACCATATAGCAGCTAAGCATCATCGTCGGTGTGTGCTTTACACCGACTCGCTTAGCTCGCTACAGGCTTTGATCTCGGTGAGGCATCGGCCTCACCCAGTTCTTACTATGATCCGCCAGCAGCTACATCGTCTGACAGCCACAACCACCATCCATTTCTGTTGGGTGCCCGGTCACTTCGGAATCAGGGGTAATGATTTGGGAGATTCTGCTGCCAGATCAGCCACGCCCCTGTCCGACTCTCCGTTGCCGGTTCCCTATCTGGATTTCCGGCAACGTTTTACCACCGAGCTCCGGGCACAGTAGCAGAGATCTTGGTCAGAACAGCTTACGAACAAGCTCTTTGAGATCAAACCTATCATCGAACCATGGCAGTCTTGTTATCGCAGGAAGCGCAAGGAGGAAGTTGTACTTGCTCGGCTCCGCTTAGGTTATTCGTTTATTACTCATTCGTTTCTTCTATGGGCGGACGTCGTACCTAAGTGTGAGTTTTGTGACACCATTTTAACTATCAAACATATTTTAATTCATTGCCCATGTTTTAATCTTGAACGACGTTTGTTTTTTACATTTCATGATTTTACGTCCGAGCCCCTTACACTCGGACATCTTTTAACTGATCATTGCTTTTTACCTTCAATTTTTGCTTTTTTGAAGTTTACAGGTTATTTTAACAGGCTATGATTTTACGGATTTGTTATTTATTTGCCATCTGACCTAGGTCATTTACACCTGGGTTAGTTTTATCCATTGTATATACTGTATATATATATAAATATTTGTTCTTTTACACAAATTTTTATCATGGTTTTTTGTTATATATATTTGTTGGTTTTGTCTTTACTTGTTTTACAATTGTTGCTATTTTTGTATTGTATTTTATCACCTTTAGATGTTGCTTTTAATATTGGTCGTAGGTTTACACGATTTTTATCTCTTATTTACTATTTGTCTTTGTTTGGCGCATTATGGCTTAAGTTGCGGATGCGCCAATAAACCTAAAACAAACAAACAAACAAACAAACAATTGAAATGCAGCTTTTTCGTTTCTGACTGACCAAACATATACTTGGTTGCGCTTTCTTTGCATACAGTGGGATAAAAAAACATGCTACAACGACTCCAAGGGCTCAGAGTTGAATAGAAGAAAGGGACCCACTTGATGGAAGCCTCCAGTCAAGACCATCCACCGGTTTCTTTAATGTGCACTAGGTGTAGCTTTCCTACACGCGAGACTAGATCTTTATGTCTCATCCGACGGATGGCAGCCTTAAGGGTTATAGAACGCAGAGTTAAAACCTTAACACATTGAGACTCCATCTGTGCACTGCAGATCATGCTCCTGGCGTGCTGCTCCTCATCGACTGACACAATCCCATTTTCACTGCAATATTCACGGATTCAATAGCTATTATTTTTCAGATAGCTATATTGTTTTTCTAATGATGTATTATGTATTCTATACTTAGAGTCGATCGAAAAAATATCCGAACACTATGGTTGATTACAGAATTCAGAAAAAATATCTGGCAACGATTTTTTTAGAAATTAGTGATCTGGCAACCTTCGTGTCACGTGACACGACGAAAGTTGCCAGATCACTAATTTCTAAAAAAATTGTTGTCAGATATTTTCTCTGCACGTTAAAGAAACCGGTGGATGGTCTTGACTGGAGGCTTCCGTCGAGTTGGTCCCTTTCTTCTATTCAACTCTGAGCCCTTGGAGTCGTTGTAGCATGTTTTTTTATCCCACTGTATGCAAAGAAAGCGCAACCAAGTATATGTTTGGTCAGTCAGAAACGAAAAAGCTGCATTTCAATACAATTAACCATTTTCCATTTATTCCTTAAACATGGAACAAGATAAGAGTAATCATGGCAAACAAATCAGAAATGTCCTTAGTAAGTGCCCTCCGTCCAGTTGACCAATTTGTCGTGTGCTAAGGCCGCCGTTGGCATTGTCTTTATCTCCCTGCCATTCATCACTTTCTAGAAGGGTACTTCTATTGTCCGTAAAGACAGCTTCCAATTCAGCGATTAGTATCCTGTTTCAGTTCTTGATGACCTTGGTTCAGTTTAGTATGAAAAACACTAATTACCAAATAACACACACCTAGAAAGGGTACACACCTTAATTAGGACGCTGACATCAACGTTCGGGAATTATCTGTTCAAATACAACGATTGGTTGCCTGTTTCAGTTCTTGATGACCTTGGTTTAGTGTAGTAGGAAAAGCCAAACCTCCAAATATTACCCATCTGGAAAGGATACCCACGTAAATCGCTATAGTGACGTCAACACTAATTATTCCCAGTAACACTTCATTAAGTTTGGGTTGGAAGGATCTGTTCTAAAGAAAGTGATTGTAACCTTTGCTGCTGAAATGAAAGCAAAACCCTAAAATAAGAGGTATAAAATTAATTTAGCACACAACTTAATGATACTTAACCTTTCGTACAAATACTTTAACTTTGAATTGCGTTTTTTATTCATACGACTGCTAATTACTGTAATGAATTTCTGTAAAAGTGTCGAAGCCTTTGCAATAGGGATGACAAAATTTAGAAATTTTCAATCTCTGAGTGAGAATATTTTTCTAGTATTGTGCGAAATACCCGAAAACTCCAGGGATGGTTGATGATTGGCATCCAATGCACAGCTATTTGGAAATGACTTTCGGTCATGTTTCCCATGTATAGAATTACATTCAGTTTAGAACATACGGTTAAATAAAGTGTCTCAAGTTACTGATAGAAAAAGAAAAGTAGAATGCGGCGGAGGACAATATCAGACTGGATTTTACCATTGACAATTATCCTAGACCGGCAACATTCAATTTCAGTAATTCGGGATAAACGTGTACAAAGAACTGAGTTGCACATTCTGGTTGGATTGCCATATTCCATGGCTCGCTGAGGGTTCAAAATAACACAGACGACTTCAAACTCTGCAAAATTTCAATTTCTACTTTTTCTTCCAATTTTGTAAAATGGATTAGATTGTTTTACGACTGAGCGACATTTTTTGCCCACAATGGGCTACATGGCCAGGTCACATGGACTCCGAAGGCTCAGAGAAGGTTTGGGGAGGGGACCCACTGAAACAGCTGTTGGGAGACAGATGGTAGTCTCCCGTCAAAGCCATCCAGTATGTTCTTTAACTTGCACAGGGTATGGCTCTACCGCACACGAGGCCACGACTTAACGTCCATCCGACGGACGGCGGCCTTTCTAAGCCCATCGATATCCCCTACTGACCGTGGGCAGGGTGGGGAGTTTTCAGGAGACAAATCTCAACGCTGACTCAGCTGGGACTCGAACCTGGAGCTACAGATTATGAGGCTGGCGGTCTACCGAAGGAGCCACCCACGCCCCATTTTGTAAAAGAAAGGAGATTGAAACATCCATTCGAGGAATTACTTCAACTTATCTTTGCTTTATCAGCAAAAAGATCGATTCTTACAAATTATTTTTTTTTCGTTTCTTATTCTATCCGAATTTTATTTATTAAAGATACCATTGAATACGCGATTAATTTTTCCGTAGCCCAAGTAATTGTTTTTTTCCATTATGCCAGCCATCAAAACGCAGCATTATTTACGCATTTCCTTCAGAATTTATCATCTGTTCGTCCCTGAGGATTCTCAGTTTCTGATATCCCTATCCACTCACCCTTCTTATATATGTCTTCCGTTTTTGGAACTTAAAAGAGTTAAGGATTTCCTACGTGTGTAAGAGATATTGTACATTGGGCACCTTAAAGAATACATGGAGGGGTTTAATGGGGGGATATTATCTAAGCTAGCAAATGTTCAATGGATTCTGTTCCTTAATTTCTCAGAGATTTTCGTGTCTTCGAGTCCCTCTGTAAAGAAATGTCATTGCTCGATAATAAAGCATTCGAGAGTAATAAAGTATCATGCATTTCAGTTTATCATTTCGTCTCTTCACATTGCTTTCGTCTTTGACATTTGCTGGTTTCTGGATATGACAAAACAGTTCTTGCACCGTATCTTTCGAAAGCGATGGAGGAACTTAATGTGACAAATGAAAGCTTGTGACGCGGGGAATGTAACAGGCTATGCAAAAACTGACCATACAAGTCCCATAAAAGCAGTAAAGACATGTCAAGGCAATCAAAGTCAAGTGCGAAATGGTTAAAATGATGATCTGACAGATCTCGAAAGAATGTCCATCCTTTTACGATGGACAGGAACACTCGTAACCGAGGTGAGGGAACTCGGCGGAAAATCACGAAGTACAATATCCCAAGTGTATGCAGAATACCATCGGTTTTATAAAAACGTTCTTTAATCGTGGCAAATGCGAGAGGTAAACAAAAATATGACAGAAAAGGAAGGTAAAAAAGGCACAGAAGAAAAGGACAGATACTTATTGGCAGGAAAGGAATGGGAGAAAAGCGCTACTACACTTCATCAGATGAGAGAAATACTTCAAAACCCAGTTCAACCAGAACTATGCGCAGAGAATTAAAAATACCAAAACAGTATAATGATAAGGAGTTCGTGAATATTTCGCCAGGCAGTGCACACATTGCTAATTGTAATTTCTAATTACCGTTTAAGCTAGTTTTTTTCAATGTTAACCCAGTATGATGAGTTGTTTTGCCTCTAAGTGGTACAGTCGCTCAAAAAATATCTGTACGCCCTGGTTGATTACAGAATTCGGAAAAAATATCTGGCAACATTTTTTTTAGAAATTAGTGATCTGGCAACCTTTATGTCACGTGATACGAGGGTTGCCAGATCACTAATTTCTAAAGAAATCGTTGCCAGGTATTTTTTCTTAATTCTGTAATCAACCACAGTGTTCGGATATTTTTTTGAGCGACTGTATCTTTTGCAGACTTTGAGCGAAGTGACCATGTCACAAGGACTCAGAGTCGGGGATGCGGACCGACTAATCAGCTGATAGGAAACAGATGAAAGCTTCCGGTCAAATCCATCCAGCGTGTGCTTTAACCTGCGCAATGTATGGCTCGTTTGCACACAGGACCACGGTTCAACGCGAATTCCGGCTTACGACGATCTTTCCAAGTCCATTTTTGTTCCCTTTTTTAACCGAGGACACAGTGGGAGGTTAGTTGAGATAAATCTCGAGAGAGGAAATCGAACCTGATAATTGCGGAATACGAGTCCGGCATGCTGAAGACTGAGCCAACACCAGTCCCAACCATATAAGAATTAAATGCGACGAAATTTCATTAAATCAATATTTAAATGCAGGAAAAGTGCTAATAACGTTTTTACTGCAAGTGACTTGAAGGTAAATGTTTTCGTGGATTTTTTCAGTGAGTTAGAAGTTAAGGAGTGTCTAAATATCTGTTGTCATAGGACAAAAACAAATCACGAAAATGATTACCTCCAAATCATTTCCAGTTAAAACGTCAGATTACAAAGGACTAGTGCGAAATTACAAGAAATTAGTGCCTTTAAAAGTAGGGGGGGGGGGTAGGAAATGGATCATGTACAGTTTTTCTCAGTGGGTGGTACACAGAGGAGTTCTAGTTTCAATTAAAGATCAAAGTTAATGAGAATTCATCGTTAATTTCGATTCTCATGCAGTCATGTCCATAAATACAAATTTATATATTTCGAAATTCCCAGGGCAAATTTAACCTTTCACCAATTACCATAATTCAAACAATTTATGGTGGGCGGGGGTGGCCTAGTCGGTAGCGCGCCAGGCTCGTAATCTGTCATTTCCCAGGTTCGAGTCCCAGCTTGGTCAGCGTTGAGATTTATCTCCGCAAAAATTTCCCGCCCTGCCCACGGTCAGTAGGGGACACCGATGGGCTTGGAAAGGCCGCCGTCCGTCGGATGGGACGTTAAGCCGTGGGCCGTGTGCCAGAGAGCCATACCATGTGCACGTTAAAGAACACGCTGGATGGCCTTGACGGGAGGCTACCATCTGTCTCCCAACAGCTGTTCCAGTGGGTCCCCTCCACCAACCTTCTCTGAGCCTTTGGGATCCATGTGATCTGGCCATTTAGCCCATGGTGTGCAAAAAAAGTGCCGCTCAGAGGTAAAACAACCAATTTATGGAAAAATATTATTTATATATCAGTCGAAATAATAATTTTTTTCCAAACGCACACTCAAAGCAATGAAATTGCATACTATGCCTGTTGTTATAAGAGACTGCAGTTGATTTCAAGCCCTGGCTATTTGAAGCTCAGTTCTATTTTAAATTTTTCCTCATTCTTTTTCCAATTGTAGAAAATAAATCATAAAAAATGAATAAATATTTCGATTATAATTTCAATTTTTAAATCCATTTTCAGTAAATAATAATAAGCATCATTCAGGTGATTCCTTTTCGTTTATTAATTAATATATGTAATATTATTAAATAATTTCCAGTACTATGGAATATTTCTTTTACATTTACTTCCAAAGAATATTAAGGTTTTAATTTTGCCATCAAAAAGTAATTACTTCAAAGTTTCGAACTGCTCTTAATACGAAATTTAAAACATGATTCAGTGCTATGAATTTCTGTATATAGGTTTTCCGAAGTTGTCAGAGAATTTTTCCAGTCTGAACTGTTATACCTCCTCCTGATATAGAACCACCCTTCTTTAGTCAGAAAGGAGCCACCAATGGGCTTGGAATGGCGGCAGTCGTCGTATGAGACTTAAAGCAATGTCCCCTCATGCAGAAGCCCTTGTGCACATTAAAGAATATGATGGATGGCTTACACAAGACATACGTAAAGTGTGTTCCCTTTTCCAATATACCTCTGAGCCATTAGGGTGCTTGTAACCTGGCTATTTATCCGATCTTGTGCAGAAACGCTGGTAAGAGTAAAGGGGCGGGGGTGGCTCGGTCGGTAGCACGCCAGGCTCGTAATCTGCAGTTCCCAGGTTCGATTCCCAGCTGTGTCAATGTTGAGATTTATCTCCGCAAAATTTCCCGCCCTGCCCTTGGTCAGTAGGGGACACCGATGGGCTTGGAAAGGCCGCCGTCCGTCGGATGGGACGTTAAGTCGTGGCTCCGTGTACGGGAGAGCTATAACCTGTGCACGTTAAAAAACATGCTGGATGGCCTTGACTGCAGGCTACCATCTGTCTCCCAACAGCTGTTCCAGTTGGTCTCCAACCCCAACCTTCTCTGAACCATCGGGGTCCTTGTGACCTGGCTATTTAGCCCATGGTGTGCAAAAGAGTGCCGCTCAGAGGTAAAACAACCCAACCTGGTAACAGCTAAAAGAACCCAACCTGGTAAGAGCTAAAACAACCCAATATATGTTTGTTCACAAATGAAAACGCCACATTTTAATTTAATGGAGCCTTCTTCTTTTAATCCAGAAAACACATGATCGCTGCAAGCATGCAAAAAAAAATAAATTTTTTTCCATGAGTGTATTAAGAGTGTTTCCTCCCTTCCAGTTGACCAATTTGCTGTATCCTAAGATTACCTTTGGCATCGTCTTTATCGCCCTGACATTGTTTTGACATCACTTTCCAGAAAGGTACTCCTATTGTTAGGAAACTGGCTTTAACAGTCATCATCAATTAATTCTTAATGGCCTTTGTTTATAATTAATTCTTAATGGCCTTTGTTTATTTCAGTGTAGGAATCCATTTAATCTCCAAATATTTATCACCTGGAAAGTGTACACACCTAAATCGGGATTCTTAAGTCCACCTTAGGGGATTATCTGCTGGATAATCAGAAATCACTGCAGCCAATGACTAATTACTTCCGCTAATCACCACAGTAAAAATTAGGTAGGCAGATTATGTCCCTTATTCGTGCAAGTGACAATTGTTCAGTCTAGGTGGTAGTTTTCTGCATAGCGAACTCGTAGCAGCATATTAGCAAACGAAAAGGGAATTGAGACCATTTGTAGAGAAAAAATGGCGACAGGAATTGTAGATATGAATCTGCAGGATTTATGCGTGGTTAATATAATAAAGAATCTTCCGTCTTATGTTAAGACTTATCATGATATGGTTAAAGAAGGTCAAGGAGAATACATTAATTATGACTTATATAGGCTTCGTAAGTATATTTTATGTTTGAGTTCTGTTATGACCATATCGAGATTTTTAAAGTGTTTTAAGTAGTTAAAAGATCTTCATTCTTTCGTTTAATATTTAATTAATAATGAATTGTGTATTATAAAAATATCTACAAAATTAAACATGATACACCAATAATTCAGCAAAATTTTATATTAATTAATTAAAGGGAGGTTAAGAGACTTGTTTAAAGCCTATTTTCCAATGCCAATGAAACAAAATCGGAAACAGAAAGAGTTTTATAAGCTTCGATGAAATATTTTACAAGTCAAATGAAATAATAATTTAAAGTTTTATGGGCAAAAATTAAGCCTTGACAGTGTGGGAGTAGCATATTGATTTCTGAATTTTAAAACGTAGACCACAATAGATGTTTATGCAATAGAATTATAGAACCAAATCTATATAATTAATGTATATAATAATATGTAATATGAAAATTATTTGTAAGAAATATTCGACCAACAGTGACCTTTTCAGTGTTTCGATTCTTCATTCAAGTGATTATAGTGTAAAAGCATTTTGTCTTTGATTTCTACTAAGACAGTTAGAGTTCTTCCATAAAAGATACAATTTTATTTGAAATGGTGATTCGTTTGTAAAAAAGTTTCGTTTTTTTGCTGAATGAGAGCAATAAGAATTTTTATGTTTTTACAACCAGAAAATTAATATTCTGCTAATTCTTTCGTTTTTATATATGTGAAGTATGTTGTGTGATTATCACTAGTTTAAAAAAAAATAAATATCGATACAGTTATATTTAAATATTCATCATACAGTGGTTTCGATCATTTGCGGAAGAACCATATGTTATCCCAAAGGGAAGCTCCATAGTTTCTAAAATATATTATTTTTTGTTGAAAAAAATGACAGGATATAAAGACCTGAATCAAATATAAAAATATTTCGATTGTCAACAATATTCCTTCACTATTTAATGTGTTATGGAAATTTACATATTTACAATGCCAATGTAGTAATGTATCAAAATGTTTAAGGAAATAAGTGTGATATTTTAAAAGTTTTCTGTCTTTCACTATTCATCAGTTTTGTATAAGTTCTTAAGACTGGTACTGATGTTGTTAAATATTCAGACTTCCAAAACTGATTAAATACTGAAAGAATATTGATGAAAATCGAGTTTTGATTGAGATATTTATTTTCCGTTGCTACATTTTTCAAAAAAAAAAGATTGTTCTTTTTAACTATGTACACTTATGTATGAATATTAATGTCCATCAATATTTCCTGCGGGTAAGCTATTAGCTTTGCAGGTCAAATGTATAAAACCTCTCCACATCTGTATTTTGTGAGATGACGATGATGATGAATAAATATATTATTATTATATTTAAGTAAAAGAGCATTGACGTTATCTTCCCAATGACATAACATAGAGTTGCTCCTTAATTTATGGAAACTTTTAAAAACTTTTTAGGTGCTAAAATTTATGGAAACCAGAGTATATCCCTAATTATTTCCTTCTCAGGAGAATATTTAATTTGGTAGATGATTATATTCAATTTTTCATACAATTTCAAATTGCTTATCACATAAATAAATCAAAATTATCAAAATTATAATAAATAATTCTTCATCAAAAGATATAATATTGGTTGAAATGACGATTATTTAAAAATAATTAAAATAATGGCCTCCTACCGACACAAATATACATATATATGAATCCTTTGTAAGAGATATTCGCGAAATTATAGTGCAGAAGCATTTTGTTTTAAAAATGAAATTTATTTATTCTTTGCCAGAAAGTACAAATTTAGTTGAAATGCAGATTCTTTATTTAAAAATATTAGTTTATGGTTACCGAAGTAGAGTCATTATCTTTCTTATGTTGCAAAACTTTAGATTTAGGGCAAAATATAAACATGAACGAGTGAGTTCTTATCACTTTCCAGTCGCTCCGGTTGTGTCATTGGTTACCTAATTATTTAAATTAAATTCATCTCTAATTATTAGATGGACCTGTGTTGGGTTGTTTTACCTCTGAGCGGCACTTGTTTGCACACCATGGGCTAAATGGCCAGGTCACATGGAACCCGAAGGCTCAGAGTAGGTTGGGGGAGGGGACCCACTGGAACAGCTGTTGGGAGACAGACGGTAGCCTCCCGTCAAGGCGATCCAGCGTGTTCTTTAACGTGCACAGGGTATGGCTCTCCCGCACACGGAGCCACGGCTTAACGTCCCATCCGACGGACGGCGGCCTTTCCAAGCCCATCGGTGTCCCCTACTGACCGCGGGCAGGGCGGCGAATTTTGCGGAGATAAATCTCAACGTTGACCCAGCTGGGACTCGAACCTGGGAATACAGATTACGAGCCTGGCGCGCTACCGACTAAGCCACCCCCGCCCCATGGAGCTGGGTCTTTATAAAAGATTATTAACAATATGAAAGAATAAATTTTCATCAATTAAAACTTTTATGCTGCCTGCTCACGTAACGATCACTGAACATGAGGACCAATACTGAAACAACTTGAACGCCTTTCTGTTAAGTTATGCCATTGAATTAGAGCAACATTTATTTTATCCGTTAAGACTAAATATTTTTATTATATTAATTTGTTTGTCTGTACAAAATATGCGGTGTAATAATTATTAGTGTTTAGAAAAGGAATAAAGTTACAGTTGTATCTTAATATTCTTCATATATCCTTATTAATTTCCTCGTCAAACGAATATTAATTCTAGTGGAAAATAGTCTTAAAATTCGAAAAATTTCTTAGCCCTTTATCTTAGAGTAAATTTACAAATTTTCTTCAGCCAAAATAATTAATTTTTCCAAAAATTTCTTTACCAGAAAAAATTTTAATAACAAAACTATTACTTAGAGATGAAATTTACTAAAACTACTATTAAAATATTGTAATGTCACATGGGCTACTCAATGAAATGTAACCATATTTGGAAAACCTTTTGCTTGATGTTGCAGGTAATTGCACATATCAATTATTTACAGAAAAGTTTTTATTCTTCCTTTGTGACCCTTTGGTGTGCAATAAACACAAAAGTTTTCCTTTAATGACATAAAAACCTTAAATATTTACTCTTCAACCCATAAATTTTAAAATATAAAAAAAAAGAGACCATTAAATCCTATTAAAAAATTTGAAATAATCCCTACCATTTCAGACAAACTGCATTACTGAAAACAAATATTAGTTGGAGGATATCATGGTTTAAAGTTAATTTTGCCTAATGCATGTTTTTGCCTTTGAATTTTGACTTTATATTCTCTTGGCGTAAGTTGGTTCAGTTGATAGCGCGCCATAATCTGCAGTTCCCAAATTCCAATTTTAATTGTGTGAGCTTTGAGATTTATTTCGGCGAAACCCCCCAACCCACCCTCGGTAGGAAAGGGGACGCCGATGACCTCGGATAGGATGCCTTCCGTCAGATACGGCCTAAATCCGTGTCACCGTGTTCAGAAAAGCCGTAACCTATGCAAGTTGAAGAACACACCTTATGACTTTGAGGAGAAGATTATATCTGTCTCCTAGCAACTATCCAGGTACCTAGCAACTATTAGGTCCCCTTCCCTTAACCAACTCTGAGCCCTTGGGGTCCTTGTGACCCAACGATTTAGCTTGTTGTGTGTTCAAAACTGGCGGTGCGAGACGTAAAACACAACTTCTCTCTGATCATTTGCGGATCTTCAACTTTTTTGTTACATTTTAAAAAATATTTAAAATTTCTTAGTCATTGATGGTAGAGTTTGATTCGCATTTAACGAATCTTCCACTGGCTACAATAGCGCCGTTAAATGCGGAAAAGTTGGAAATTGCCAAATTTTTAAATGATTTTTTAGGGTAGAAATTTGAAATCATTGTTGTAGGGTGTGACGTCCAACATGTTTACATTGATAGCAATGATTTGCTCTTTATACCCTTCAGGGTGGGGAAAATATTATTTTTATATTCTATAGGTACTAATAATATATTACTATTTGCGTTTTAGCAATCATCCATTAATTCGAATTTCTTTGTTAGATCTAAAGGTCAAAAATTCAAAATTTCAAACCGGAAATTTTAGAAAATACCAAAAAATATTTAATTAATATTGATGCCGAACTATTGTTGCTATAAATTTTTTGTTCTAGTGGGAGAATATAATAAGTTGGGTTGGGTTGTTTTACCTCTGAGCGGCACTTTTTTGCACACCATGGGCTAAATGGCAAGGTCACATGGACCCCGAAGGCTCAGAGACGGTTGGGGGAGGGGACCCACTGGAATAGCTGTTGGAAGACAGATGGTAGCCTCCCGTCAAGGCCATCCAGCGTGTTCTTTAACGTTGGGTTGTTTTACGTCTGAGCGGCACTTTTTTGCACGCCATGGGCTAAATGGACAGGTCACATGGACCCCGAAGGCTCAGAGAAAGTTGGGGGAGGGGACCCACTGGAACAGCTGTTGGGAGACAGTTGGTAGCCTCCCGTCAAGGTCATCCAGCGTGTTCTTTAACGTTCATAGGGTATGTTTCTCCTCACACGGCGTTACGGCTTAACGTCCCATCCGACGGACGGCGGCCTTTCCAAGCCTATCGCTGTCCCCTACTGACCGTGGACAGGGCGGGGAATTTTGCGGAGATAAATCTCAACGCTGACCCAGCTGGGACTCGAACCTGGGAACTACAGATTACGAGCCTGGCGCGCTACCGACTCAGCCCCCCACCCCCCCGAATAGAGCGGTAGAACAACTGTTATAGAGAATAGAACAATATATATATATTTAAAATATTAAACAGAAAAATTTTAGATGGAAATAAATCATATTATTTGAATATTATAACGTGAATATTTTGTTTCTTTTTTTCAGATGTATTGTTCACTGACAGGATTATAGCCCTCTTAAGAGACAAAAGAATCATTTCAGATGCAGATTGTCCATCTGCCCAAAGGAACGTCATGAACTTTAACTTCGGAAACGAAAGTCAAGTAACTGAAGAGAACTATTTGGCATTTATTCTGAATCCACAATTGAAGAAACTCGATATTGGCTTTGAGAATCCACGAAGGAAATTTCTGAAATTCGATACCCCTGTAGGCGAAATCGAGACAGAAGTATCTCTGCACCATCCAAGAGCATATGAAAGTGTAAATATGAGGCCTTTTCTTTTTACTCGTACCTTCTGGAACGCCATCTTGAATATTGGAAAGGTAAAAAAGTTTCGTTATCTTTACGTCAGTAGTTCTCAAGCGGTGTTTCTATGCATTCACACGAAAACGTCTAAAACTGTGCTAAAAGCAATGAAAGATCTGAAATAAAAATTAAATGGGAAAAAATGATGTAAATTCGTAAAGGAAGAATTGGGAGGTTTTGTGTTATTGGTATTGAACCATACTATTTTGAAAACTATTTGTGGTCCGCGAAGTAAAAATTTCTGAGAACCACTGCTATACATCTTTAAATATATAAATTATTGTTGCTGGGGACAATAAATCAAATCATTATTTTTAATCTTTACTATAATATATGAGTCACTGACCAGAAAAAGAGATTTCTCAAGATTCTAATCAAAATATAATAATTATTCTGGACATGAGTGTAGGAAACTGTAGAGTTTTTATTTTCATAGTTATTCTGCTTATTTGTTAAGCTACCAAGCCCTCAAAGTTTCTTTGCTTTAAAAAAGGGGTATCATTTGAACACAAATTTTTTCCTTTATTGTTCTTGTTACAGAAATTTTTAAAAGTTAGTGCTCTCTAAACGTCACTAACAATATATTTTGATAACCCAGTGTCATTTATATTCACGTAGTTTATCAAATATTTCAAAAGGGGAGTCATCTTTCATATTCTTGCTGTGTTTACACTGGAATTTCTCAGTTTTCTGCAAACGCTACTATTGCTCTTTTATTTTCCTTACCTTTATAGTTCCTTGGAATATCCAGAGTTCACAAAACAAACGCTTAAGGAAATATTTATGTATTCAAGAATAAGAAGTTGGTTTGAAATTATCAAAACTTTGTATGAGAAGAGGAATTACTCCCAATAACAAGCTTGATGCCTCTTGATTCTTGAATTTGTTTCACCAGATACGTTGCCATATTTAAATATTAAATTATTTCCATATTTTATTAATGGGAAAATAACATGGAAGCTCTGTAACTTCTAATATATACATTGGGTGGAAAAACATAACTGAAGATAAATTGAAAATCACAATCCAATCTGCTTAAATCTCGATATTTCAGTATTTAAAGTGTTACGAAATCCGGAATATTAAGCAATAAATTAACTTCTTTTTATAAAATAATTCGTATTTGTCCAATATTGAAATAATCATTATTCAAACTTTTAAAATGTATATAAATTTTATTGAATGGTTTGAGAAAAATCCTTTTTATTTAAATTTTTCTTCATTTCTGAGGTAAATTTTTATGACGCAATGACGTGAAATATTCTAGCTTTCATTATTCTGTAAATACTTAACGAAGTTAAAATCGAGGAAAAAAAGATTTGATTATGATAATTATGTTCAGTCACAGTTTCGTTTTAAATAAATATTTTCGAAGTTATAGAGCTTCGAAATTAGAATCCCATTGACATAATATGGAAAATTTCTAATATTTTGTAGGCTAATATATAATAAAATATATCATGTACACATATTTAAACATAACATTAAATTTGCAATATTCTGATAATTTTAAACAGTTATGATAAGGTCTAAAAATCACAGTTGTAGTTCAGCAACATTACACTAGTTTTGTTTTTCTAATGGTGTTTATTAACAGCGTTACCAACATGAAATAATTCGGCCCACAAATGCTCAGTTAAAATTTGATGTATTTTCATATCTCCAATTTGTGTTTAAATCGTACAGTCGCTCAAAAACGTATTCGAACTGTATGGTTGATTACAGAATTTAGAAAAAATATCTGGAACGATTTTTTTAGAAATTAGTGATCTGGTTTCGTCCAGTACTGTACAATTAGGTTGCCATATCACTGATTTCTAAAAAAATCGTTGCCAGATATTTGTTCTGAATTCTGTAATCAACCATAGTGTTCGGATATTTTTTGAGCAACTTTATTCGAATACCCAGGGTTCGAATAATAGATGTTTCTGCTTCTCTAAAGTTAGCAGAAATAGGAATAAGCTGTCTTTCCTCTATGTATATTTATACCAAAATTACTGAAAATGAAGAAATATATATTTACGAGTATGAATTAAATCTTATTTACTAATTTTAGTGCAACTGTATGTCTTCTATGAATTTTTCTGTTTTTCGTTTTTAATATATCTCATTTTTTTTCATTCTCTTAGAATCTCACAGCGATAAATATGCAAGGATGCGACATTCAAAGATATGATTTTGCTCCATTTTTAGGAGCAATTCCTCATGTGGTTCATCTAAATCTATCCCATACTCGTTTCTCAGATTTCGATATTCCTATCATTCGGCACAACTGTCCCTTACTAAAGAGGTTGGAACTGGCAGGAACTGATATAACAGATGAAGGAATTAGAATTTTGTGTGAACCAGATAGTGAATATCAAGAGCCGCGAAATTCTCTGTTAAACCATTTGAATATTCATTCAACCCAGATTACTTTTGAAGGTGCGCGGAAAATATTACTTTCCTTCCCATCCCTGGAAATATTTCAGTATTTTGCTCCCCATATGTTGAGACCAATTTATGCCCAAGAACTGGATGAGGATATAGACAGCGTTCTAAGGAGGATCCCAATTACAATGGGAAACGCTGGCTTGCCTTCCATCCTCCACGAAATGCATAAACCATATTCAACCAGGGATGAATTTTTCAATGGGAGAGAATACAAGCTGAAAAATTTGGTTGTCGGCATGTTCGAACAGACAGAAGAAATCTTGCAAACTGCATTGCATTGTTGTCCTGCTCTAACCTGGCTGAAAATATTACCTGCTGTCACAGCTCAAGGTTTACTTCTCTGTTCTGAATTTCCCAATATTAAAGACATTGATATGCATCTTGGGCAAAAGGTTCCTATAGCTGCAATGAAAGAATTTTTTTCAAGAAAAGGACCCAAACTGGAAGTTGTGAGCTTTAACCCAAGATCTCTTATCCCTCATCTAGAATATGTCGATATATTGAACTGTGTGATGAAATGCTCATCACTGCAAAAATTCTCCTGCAGAGGACTTACTCTTGAAAGTCATAGTAGTATGAGATGTGCACTCTCGTATCCTTTGCAGTGTCTAACAGAAATTAACATCTCCTATTTAAGAGGTTCAGGAGCAACAGACTTTTTATCATTTCTTCTACGTGCAGCCCCTGGTGTGATTCATCTACGGTTAGTTGAGACAGATGCTGATGTCGACAGAGCATTGAGAGAAGCTAAGGCACTGCATTCGTTTCATCATTTGCAGAAATTGGAACTGTTGCGTTGTACTGTTGCTTTGGACACGCTCTTTGAATTCTCTACACTGGAAACTCTTAAATATTTTCAATATTCCCCTTAGTGATGGTGGCAAGAAACCTGCGATTTAAATTGTTAGTATATCTTTAACCATATGGAAATTAAGAAGATGAAAATCTTTGTAATTGAGTTTTCATAAATCTAACTATTAATTGTTATAATATTTTCTGTAAAAGCTAAGAATTATTGTTTTATTTTCATTGCAATACATGCCACACAATAACTGTTATGATTTTAAAACTGTCTGTCTCTGAAGCTTATATGTGTTTAGGTAATTAATTCCGAAATTTCAAAAATCATGATTTTTTTTTGTAAAATCTCTATTTTTTTTGGAAAGTCTATATTTTTAAAATAAATTAAATTTATATTAAATGATTCTCGTCTGTTTTATGAAATCATTAACTATTGTTTTGTATGCATTTCAATACCAAAGATCTTAAAAAAATCCACACTTTTTACATGGCTCTAAGCGGCATTGAATGACCTTTCATTCGTTTTTCAACTTTGGAATTAGGCTTCCTACAATCGAAAATGTCACTGAAGATAATTGTAAATCGAAAACAAATTTTTTAAAATCTGGATTTCCAACAAACATTTAGTTAGTGAAATATTTAAAGTTTTTCTAATATCTGAGGCATCTCTTACTCTCGTTGAAAATCGAGAATTGAAATTGAAAATTGAAAAAATGTATTCTTTTCAAAATTGGAATAAGCTAAAAAAAGCATAAAACGTCTAACTTTATGTTAATTTTAAGAAAAGATATCTTACAGTTACATTTTGCTTTTGAATTACTCTTTGAGATAAATTCTTATACTCAGTAATTCTTTTAATATTAGACGAATATTTTTGAAAACCTAGAATGGAATGATATTAGAATTATCAATTTATCAATAGTAGCAACATTCTTTGAAACTTATTTTGAAAGTTAGGGGGGTCATTAAATTGTTTAATACATTTTACTGGCATCCATTTATTTATCATAAAAATTCTTAGAGAATTTGTACGTTGGTTTTCTTCTACTTTATTCAGTTCATAAATATTTCTGCAGTGAATCTAACAGTTCTTTTTGCATCTTCAACAATATCAGAAATTAAGCCTTCATCGGGCAAAGAAACAATATTAAAAAGAAACTAATTTTGCCAGGTTAATATTTTTTAACGATAGGCAGATTCTTCTATTTATAGCTCATATCCTGGAAGATTTCCCAGAATATTTGATAAAGAAAAAAATTACCTTCAAGGCTTAAAAAATATGTATATCCTATATTTAAAAATAAATAATCATTAAAGAAATATTTATACACCTGCAGAAACGAACAATTCAAATGCCGAGGAACCAAATTGAACAAATATACAATTTCATCCTCGTGCAGCACATGATGGACTTGTAAAACAGGCGTTTATTTCCATTTCACACCGTGTTTTCAAAAAATTCACCACTCTCATGCGTAGTGGAGAAATATTCATCTCTAAAGATAGTGATCATAATCTTTGCTTTCGATCTGAAAACAAACACCGAAATAGCATTTAACTAGACGAATTATCGTATCTGTCGCATAGGAGAATCTCTTTTTGAAAGAGAATGAAATTTTTCTCTGACAGAGAATTTAGTACTTTCTTCTTTCACTTCTTAACAGTTGTAACTTGAGTTTGCGGAAGTTGAGAAAAATTTAAATAGTATATTATTAGTAATTATACAAAATAAAGATATTCGTCTTTTAGTTCTAAAATTTTAAAAGTTGCATTTTCCATACCTCTCTCAACAAATGGGTAGTGTGTTGAGAGTGAACTCTTGAAAAGCTACCAATGAAATTTCAAATGTCAATTATTTCATATTATTTGAAATACTTGATAACGGTTTTGCCGTTTCGATATTTAGTGATATGTAAAGATACATATATATTAAAACTACTTAAGTATTTGAAAAATGCAAATTATAATATTTCTTTATTGCCAATAAAACTAAAATAGGGTTTTGCAAATATCACTTTCGATGTTTCCAAAGGAAAATTAGAGATGTTCACATTCCACCACCAAAATTTCAAGTCTCTATCATTAATACATCGTTGCAATATTCTTTTGAAATTTTGGAATTTTCAAATCTTTTAACCGTTAGAGAGCGCAATTATAATGTTCGAAAATTTCCGAAAGCGGATATCGTGATATTTTATCAATTCCTATCTAACCCAAAAAGAAATGTTTCATTTATGCATAAATCCAAAAATTGCTTGCTAAAACAAAAAAACTGTGTTTTTCCACCGTGCGTCTAAAGGGCTAACTTCTTTCTGGCAATGATAATTCATGACCTGCCTATATCAGCAACAAAATCTCAAATCTCTAACATAAATATATCGTTTGCAATATTCGTTTGAAATTTTGGAATTTTAAAATTTTTCCACCAATATAGGGCGCAATTATAGATTTCGAAAGATTCCAAAAGAGTGGGGGCGGGGGTGGCTCAGTCGGTAGCGCGCCAGGCGCGTAATCTGTAGTTCCCAGGTTCCAGTCCCAGCTGGGTCAGCGTTGAGATTTATCTCCGCAAAATTCCCCGCCCTGCCCACGGTCAGTAGGTGACACCGATGGGCTTGGAAAGGTCGCCGTCCGTCGGATGGGACGTTAAACCGTGGCCCCGTGTGCGGGAGAGCCATACCCTTTTTGCACGTTAAAAACATGCTGGATGACCTTGACGGGAGGCTACCATCTGTCTCCCCACAGCTGTTCCAGTGGGTCCCCTCCCCCAACATTCTCTGAGCCTTCGGGGTCCATGTGACCTGGCCATTTAGCCCATGGTGTGCAAAAAAGTGCCGCTCAGAGGTAAAACAACCGAACCCAACTGAAAGAGTGACGCTTAATATTTCATCGATTTCTATTTAAAAGAAAAAAAAAATTCATTTATCTCTAAAAAAATTATTTTCTGAAATAAAGAAGTTTCGTCTCGCCTTCCCCCCCCCCCCCCCCCTGGGAAAAACCACCAAATCATTGTTGTCAGTGGAAATGTCGTGACTTCACATTCGAGACCCGAAATTTCGAATTTGTAGCATAAATACATCGTTTTCGTTTGGAATATTCGTTTGAAATTTTCAACTTTTTCCACCGCTACAGGGCATAAATATAACTTTAGAGAGTGTCGGAAAGTGCATATCGTATTCTTTCCTCAATACCTATGCAACATAAAAGGAATTTTTAATATGTCTCTGTAAACAAAAAGTTCGTTATCTACAGTCTGATACACGAGATAGCGAAACTGTTATCTCGTTTTCTCTAGCTTTAGCGCGAACAAATCATATCGCCTTTATTTAAAACTAAAAAATTGTCATTAGGCGAATATATTGGCACCTGCTGGAATAAATAATTCAACTGCATAAATATCAAACTGAACAAATATATTATTTCTTTCTTCTGGAATACATGATGATATTAACCTGTAAACCGGTATTTAATTTCATTCCACAGTTTCTTCAACGGAATACGGAAGAAGTTAAGGAATCGGTATTACTAGTTCACTCAGAAAGGGGAGAAGAATTAGCGATCTTTAAAAATATCAATTGTAAGCTTATCTTTCTAAAGAGTTTTAAGAGCAAAAAATCATTAGCTCTTCAGTTTTAGCAGAATTTTTTTCTGTCTGTATTTAAAATAAAAAATTTATTGAAATTATAATTTCCCACCAACTGGGTTGGGTTGTTTTACCTCTGAGCAGTACCTTTTTGCACACCATGGACTAAATGGCCAGGTCACATGGAACCCGAAGGCTCCGAGAAGGTTGGGGGAGGGGACCCACTGGAACAGCTGTTGGGAGACAGATGGTAGCCTCCCGTCAAGGCCATCAAGCGTGTTCTTTAACGTTGGGTTGTTTTACTTCTGAGCGGCACTTCTTTGCACACCATGGGCTAAATGGCCAGGTCACAAGGACCCCGAAGGCTCAGAGAAAGTTGGGGGAGGGGACTCACTGGAACAGCTGTTGACCGTGGGCAGGGCGGGGAAATTTGCGGAGATAAATCTCAACGCTGACCCACCTGGTACTCGAACCTATTAATGACAGATCACGAGCCTGGCGCGCTATCGACTGAGCCACCCCCGTTCCCCCACCAACTAGTAAATTTATTTTTTTTAAAAACCTTTTGAAGCAAAATAAAATTTGAACTTAAAAATACATAATAAATATTTTATGGCAAAAGCTACAGCACAGAGGACACTAATTGATGACATCAAAATATAGTAATTATTTACCAATTTTATGTATTTATATTATAAAACAATTTAAGAATATTACTTAAAACAAGTATCACAAAAATGAACTGTGCGTCGGGCCAGGAGCAGTGATGTCTGTCTGAAAGGGATATATAAAAATGCAAATTGACTCACTCAAAATGATAGGTGAAGAAAAATTCATATTTGCTGACATCTAAGCTTATTATTATTTCTTAAATAATTCTGAAATCGTACTTTACCCTCTTTGCGAAATTTTTAACTTCACTTTCTTTATTAAGGAAAATGATTTCTATTAATTCATGAGGAAAAAAATTCCCAAATCTAGAAATAACGTACAAATGTTTCCAAAATAAAAAGAAAGCAGTATTTAGCAAAATATACTTTGAATTTTAGAAGAATTCAGTTTTTATTATTTCTTTATTACATGAAATGATTTATATTTCTTCAGTAATTTTTAATTGCCAAGAAAATATTCTTAAAAAATCATATCAATATCACAGAGATCTACAGTCGCTCAAAAAATACCCTAACACTATGGTTGATTACAGAATTCAGAAAAATTATCTGTCAATGATTTTTTTAGAAATTAGGGATCTGGCAACCTTCGTGTCACGTTGCAAGATCACTAATTTCTAAAAAAAATTGTTGGCAGATATTTTTTTCTGAATTCTGTAACCAACCATAGTGTTCGGTTATTTTTTTGAGCGACTGTACAACGAAAAAATACGAGGTTAAAAACACAGTTTTAATTGTCACTGCATAAAATTTTACTGCAGCAATAATAGCTAATGAAGTTTTTTTGTAATATATATTATAACAGCAAATAAATTTAAATATATATTATAACAGCAAAAATACAATGTAATAAACGAATGCTATACATATGAAACAATACAAAAATATAATAAAATTTATGATTATTATAATGTTGCGTATTATTACAGTATAGTATATTAAAGTTTAAGTTAAACTAAAATTACATTTGACAATAAAATATAATTTCGTCCAACATTAACCATTGCAAAATCAAAATATAAAAAAAATTAGAGTTTTAAGGATTTGCACGCAACTGTAAAATTAGCTTGTTTATTTGCAAAAATAATCATAAAGATATCTAATATCTAAAAAAAAATATAACTGGCATTTAAATCCAGATTTTCTAAAAAAAAATAATCGATACGGTTAATAAAATTTCTTGGGGACCTTTTTAAAATCATATTTCCTTTATAATAGAAATATTCGGTCGTTGACATACTCAGCATAAAAATTCAAATATCTGTAACTTTCTGGGTTAAAAAGTTTTAAAAAAATTTCTGAAATGTGAATTTATGAATCATCTGAGAAATCCAGAAGATTTAAATGGCACAAAATGTTCATAAACTGTGAATTTTCCTTTCCAATTCAGCGGCCAACCTCATCTTGAAATCAAGTACAGAGATAATGAGTGGTTTTATATTCGAAATGAGGTTCTAACATGTGACAGTCACAAACTAAAAATTTTAATCTGAATTCGTGCGTGGAATTTTTGGACTGGGCATTTGCGAGAAGCAGAAAATGTTCGAGTGAAAATTATTCATAACAGCGGATGAATGGACAATCATAAGTCATTTTTTTGATTTTTTTTTGGTGTCGTCGGGTATAGTTCAATGAAGAAAAATAAAAATCACAGAGGTAAATAATTAAGTACTTCTCAAGATTTATAGTTTAAATGTGCTGATAAATTATTTAACATCTTCGTAACGTTATTACTTCACATTTTTGTACCATTAGAATCTAGTATGCTTGATCTGCGAAAATTAAAATTTGATAGTGCCTTGCAGTTTTTTGAACAAATTCAGTACGGCAGATTTCGAATACAATTCTCATTAAAAAAAATACTATCCCATTTACACCGATACAAATATTTTAATAGTATGCAATGTGCTGAATTGAATACTTTTGAACACATGAGCTTGGAGCACAAATATTGCATCAAATTAAATGAAGAGATATCATATATTCGTTTCTGAAATTTGCAATTCATACAGCTGATGAAATACTTGGTTTCGCACTGAAAGTCATGGTTCGAGTGCTTGCCCGGGAACTAATTGTACTCATGCGTCGGAGGAAGTTCTTCTTCACTGTGGTCTTGCAAGAAAAGGCTAGGAAAATGAACAGACCCTGGAAAGAATTTGAAATCACGAATACATAGCTCATAAATGTGGAGTGTGTAAAACTCACTATAATAGCTGACACCCAAGTCAGACCCATAATAAGAGCCAGTCTGAGGAATACGAAGAATTTCCTGACCAGCATTTTCTTATTGGCTTCAGAGGAATTGAAAGATGCCGTTACGATGATGTAGGCACTGATTCCAAAGAGGAGGATGTTGAGGCACATGAGCACAACGAAAGGAATGATGAACAGAATCAGCAAGGAATGAGGCTCTCTGAACCAGCACATTCCGGTTTCACCGTCAGAAAATCGAGGTCGATACTTCTGAGGGATGTGATCGGAGGATTCGATTTCGTGTGTTAGAATGGCAAGAGACATCGGGGAGAGCCATGCATACAATGAATAAAAGAAGAATCGTCTCTTAGGGAGCTTGTTTTCCATCACCCTGAACTTAGTGGTTGCTGCTCTCAAAGATCTCCACACATCAAAGGCTATCACATTCATCCAGAAGAAGGAAGCCAGGAAGAAGTAATAGATACACATGGCTACTCCTACGCAAGATGTGTGACTTAAGTTGTTAAATGTTGAGGCTACAAAGTAGTGCAAATATGCCAAAATAAGTGTCACGCAGAGGGATGCTATACAATATCCTGGAAGATTTCTCATCTCTGGGAGGAAAAGGAAGAGGACAAGATGGATGATGATGAAAAACACTGATGTTGCAAGCTCAATTATTGCTATGGTGGCAAGTATTCGATTGTCATCTGTAGTTGTTATAAGTTTAGATTGACAGACTACCACTTCATCTCCCAGGACGAAAAATTCATCATCTCTCACGACGGAAAATTCACACTTTTCGAAGACTACGTTGTGTTTGTGGGCATGAATTCTTCCATTGTCTAGGATGTTGTATTCTGAAGGGTATAGGACTACTGCATATTGACATTCGAGACCTGGACATTCATCTTCACTAGAATTATTAGATGTATAGTTTACAGAAGAAGGAATTATAGTGATCGAATCATTTCCTGTTTCTGCTGTGGAGCTCAGTGAGTGGAAGTGAATATTATATTTTGAGAAATGATTTGGGATAGCTGATGAAATTGAATTTTTCTCTGATTGCGATTCCTCACAGGGTGTTAGGAGAAATGAGGTTATGATAATGAAGCAGAAGTTATTCCTCCGATATAAACTCACAGGAAACATTTCTCTTGTTCAAATTTTGTGGAATGATCCTTCTACAATTTGAGATCTCGTACATTTGCTTTCAGATCCGTTTCACTTTTCTTGCCTTTGAATAAACTATTCTCAGTGGTTAGTTCAATCCAGTCTTTTTCCATTAACCTATAGTAAGAAAAGAAACACAAAAATTTGAGATCTAAGGCTTTGTCTCTGTTGATCGTTTTAGTTCTACTTTATATACACTTTTTATATGATTAAACCATCAGTAAGTGACATCTAAAGAGAAAGATAAAAAGAGAATATACTTATATATAGTTGCTATATCTAAATAGACAGATCAGTTTTGAGCAATGTCAACTTCTGCAATGCCTCTTTTAATATTTAATCACTTTGATCAAATTTTTAAAAGGAACTGCTCCAAGAGTGGTCAAGATGACCAGCTACATTGGAGCCGGGGTGGCTCAGTCAATGGCGTCAGGCTTGTAATCTGCAGTTCCCAGGTTCGAGTCCCAGCTGGGTCAGCGTTGAGATTTATTTCTGCAAAGTAATTAATCCATCCTGGAGCACAATGGACAGGCAATTGCTGATCCCAAAGCAATTGCCGACACTCTGGGGAGTCATTCTCCTCCATCTCTTCATCTTCCTCTTACTCCCCCGAGTTTCTGGCCCAGAAGGGCAGGGCGGAACGCTCTCCGCTGTCTTTCCACTCGAATGGCCTGGAGCCTTACAACAGGCCATTCACAGCGGAGGAGCTTCGCCTTGCTCTGCACTCTTCTCGTGCCTCTGCTGTCGGGGCCAGACAATGTCCATTATGCCATGCTCAAACATCTTTCACCATCGAGTAAGGATCGGCTGCTCCATCTCTTCAATCGAATTTTTCTCGAGGAGCAGTTTCCGGACTCCTGGCGGGAGGCCATCGTCTTGGCCTTCCCAAAGCCGGGAAAGTATTTCAAGATTCCTTCTAATTATCGTCCCATTGCGTTGGCGAGCTGCGTGTGCAAGGTGTTGGAAAGAATGGTAAATGCCATACTCATCTGGTATTTAGAACATCACAACCTTCTTTCCAACACCCAGTGTGGCTTTCGCAGGCAACGGTCAACTCTTGATCATCTGATACGCCACGAATCGGCTATCAGAAACTCATTTTTACGAAGAAAGCACCTGGTGTCAATTGTCTTCGACATCGAAAAAGGTACGACACGGCTTGGAGATTCGGCATTCTTCGTGACCTCTACAGTTTCGGTTTGAGAGGTCACATGCCGATCTTCATCTCCAACTTCTTATCGACACATTCTTTTCGTGTCCGTGTCGGTATGTAGTTCCCAGGTTCGAGTCCCAGCTGGGTCAGCGTTGAGATTTATCTCCGCAAAATTCCCCGCCCTGCCCACGGTCAGTAGGGGACACCGATGGGCTTAGAAAGGCCGCCGTCCGTCGAATGGAACGTTAAGCCGTAGCGCCATGTGCAGGAGAGCCATACCCTGTGCACGTTAAACAACACGCTGGATGGCTTTGATGGGAGGCTACCATCTGTCTCCCAACAGCTGTTCCAGTGGGTCCCCTCCCCCAACCTTCTCTGTGCCTTCGGGGTCCATGTGACCTGGCCATTTAGCCCATGGTGTGCAAAAAAGTGCCGCTCAGAGGTAAAACAACCCAACCCAACCCGTGTCGGTAACACTCTGTCGCGGCCGTACCCCCAAGAACAGGTGGTGCCTGAAGGTTGCGTTCTGAGTGTTACGCTTTTCGCTGTCAAGATTAATTCTATAACTAGACAACTTCCTCCATCAGTAAGCAATGCCCTCTATGTTGATGACTTTAGCATCTTTTGCTCTTCGTCCAGCATGAGGGTCATTGAAAGACAACTGCAAATTGCCCTGAACAATCTTTCGGTTTGGGCGACGGCAATCGGGTTTCGGTTCTCCCCACAGAAGACTGCTTGTGTGCACTTTTCCCACAAGCGTAATCTTCATTTGGATCCTGAGCTGCGGCTCGGGGGTAACATTATTCCAGTTGTGGCGGACACCAAGTTTCTCGGTCTCATATTCGATCGGAAATTGACCTTTTTACCACACATACGTCATCTCAGGTCCAAGTGCACGTGGGCATTGAACATCGTCAAGGTCCTCTCCTCCCTTTCTTGGGAGGTGGACCGATGTTCTTTGCTCCGCCTGTACCATGCACTTGTCCGATCGAAACTGGACTACGGATCCCAGGTGTACGACTCGGCCCGGGATTCGGTGGTGAAGGTGCTGGACCCCCTCCATCATCAGGCCTTCCTTGTTTGCACGGGAGCCTTCCGCACCTCACCGGTCCAGAGTCTTTATGTTGAGACTGACGAACCATCATTATCTCTTCGAAGTCAGCAGTTGTCCCTACAATATGCATCTAAATTGTGATCCCTGCCTGGCCATCCCACTTGGGACTGCGTTTTCTGTCCGAAGTGGGAAATGCTTTACACAAATCGGCCGACTGCCATTCGTCCTTTTGGTTTGCGTGTCCGAGGCTACCTCAGAGACATTAACATCAGTCTTGATAGCATCGCACAGTCGACAGCTGAGCCACTTCCACCATGGCTTGCTGTTTCCCCGTCCTGCGATTTTTCCCTCTGCAGGACGGGGAAGGCCTTTACACCTGACTGTGTGTACCGGCAACTCTTTGCCAGCCATCGTGCTGAGTACCCGGACTTCTTGCCTGTCTTCACAGATGGCTCGAAGTCCGGCACATCAGTGGGATCGGCCATGGTCTGCTGTGATGTAATCATTGCAGACCAGATCCCACTGCAGTGTTCCATCTTCACTGCAGAGTTGCATGCTATCAGCATTGCCTTGGACCATATAGCAGCTAAGCATCATCGTCGGTGTGTGCTTTACACCGAGTCGCTTAGCTCGCTACAGGCTTTGATCTCGGTGAGGCATCGGCCTCACCCAGTTCTTACTAAGATCCGCCAGCAGCTATATCGTCTGACAGCCACAACCACCATCCATTTCTGTTGGGTGCCCGGTTACGTCGGAATCAGGGGTAATGATTTGGGAGATTCTGCTGCCAGATCAGCCACGCCCCTGTCCGACTCTCCGTTGCCGGTTCCCTATCTGGATTTCTGGCAAAGTTTTACCACCGAGCTCCGGGCACAGTGGCAGAGATCTTGGTCAGAACTGCTTACGAACAAGCTCTTTGAGATCAAACCTATCATCGAACCATGGCAGTCTTGTTATCGCAGGAATCGCAAGGAGGAAGTTGTACTTGCTCGGCTCCGCTTAGGTCATTCGTTTCTTACTCATTCGTTTCTTCTATGGGCGGACGACGTACCTAAGTGTGAGTTTTGTGACACCATTTTAACTATGAAACATATTTTAATTCATTGCCCATGTTTTAATCTTGAACGACGTTTGTTTTTACATTTCATGATTTTACGTCCGAGCCCCTCACACTCGGACATTTTTTAACTAATCATTGCTTTTTACCTTCAATTTTTGCTCTTTTGAAGTTTACAGGTTATTTTAACAGATTATGATTTTACGGATTTGTTATTTATTCGCCATCTGATCTAGGTCATTTACACCTGGGTTAGTTTTATCCATTGTATATACTGTATATATATATAAATATTTGTTCTTTTACACAAATTTTTATCATGGTTTTTTGTTATTATATATTTGTTGGTTTTGTCTTTACTTGTTTTACACTTGTTGCTATTTTTGTATTGTATTTTATTACCTTTAGATGTTGCTTTTAACATTGGTTGTAGGTTTACACGATTTTTATCTCTTATTTACTATTTGTCTTTGTCTGGCGCATTATGGCCTTAGTTGCCGATGCGCCAATAAACCTAAAACAAACAAACAAACAAACAATTGAAATGCAGCTTTTTCGTTTCTGACTGACCAAACATATACTTGGTTGCGCTTTCTTTGCACACAGTGGGATAAAAAAACATGCTACAACGACTCCAAGGGCTCAGAATTGAATAGAAGAAAGGGACCCACTTGATGGAAGCCTCCAGTCAAGACCATCCATCGGTTTCTTTAATGTGCACTAGGTGTAGCTTTCCTATACGCGAGACTAGATCTTTATGTCTCATCCGACGGATGGCAGCTTAAGGGTTATAGAACGCAGAGTTAAAACCTTAACACATTGAGACTCCATCTGTGCACTGCAGATCATGCTCCTGGCGTGCTATCGACTGACACAATCCCATTTTCATTGCAATATTCACGGATTCAATAGCTATTATTTTTCAGATAGCTATATTGTTTTTCTAATGATGTATTATGTATTTTATACTTACAGTCGCTCGAAAAAATATCTGAACACTATGGTTGATTACAGAATTCAGAAAAAATATCTGGCAACGATTTTTTCAGAAATGAGTGATCTGGCAACCATCGTGTCACGTGACACGACGAAAGTTGCCAGATCACTAATTTCTAAAAAAATTGTTGCCAGATATTTTTCCTGCACGTTAAAGAAACCGGTGGATGGTCTTGACTGGAGGCTTCCATCGAGTGGGTCCCTTTCTTCTATTCAACTCTGATCCCTTGGAGTCGTTGTAGCATGTTTTTTTATCCCACTGTATGCAAAGAAAGCGCAACCAAGTATATGTTTGTTCAGTCAGAAACGAAAAAGCTGCATTTCAATACAATTAACCATTCTCCATTTATTCCTTAAACACGGAACAAGATAAGAGTAATCATGGCAAACAAATCAGGAGTGTCCTTAGTAAGTGACCTCCCTCCAGTTGACCAATTTCCTTTGTGCTAAGGCCGCCGTTGGCATTGTCTTTATCTCCCTGCCATTCATCACTTTCTAGAAGGGTACTTCTATTGTCCGTAAAGACAGCTTCCAATTCAGCGATTAGTATCCTGTTTCAGTTCTTGATGACCTTGGTTCAGTTTAGTATGAAAAACACTAATTACCAAATAACACACACCTAGAAAGGGTACACACCTTAATTAGGACGCTGACATCAACGTTCGGGAATTATCTGTTCAAATACAACGATTGGTTGCCTGTTTCAGTTCTTGATGACCTTGGTTTAGTGTAGTAGGAAATGCCAAACCTCCAAATATTACCCATCTGGAAAGGATACCCACGTAAATCGCTATAGTGACGTCAACACTAATTTTTCCCAGTAACACTTCATTAAGTTAGGGTTGGAAGGATCTGTTCTAATGAAAGTGATTGTAACCTTTGCTGTTGAAATGAAAGCAAAACCCTAAAATAAGAGGTATAAATTAATTTAGCACACAACTTAATGATTCTTAACCTTTCGTACAAATACTTTAACTTTGAATTGCGTTTTTTATTCATACGACTGCTAATTACTGTAATGAATTTCTGTAAAAGTGTCGAAGCCTTTGCAATAGGGGTGACAAAATTTAGAAATTTTCAATCTCTGAGTGAGAATATTTTTCTAGTATTGTGCGAAATACCCGAAAACTCCAGGGATGGTTGATGATTGGCATCCAATGCACAGCTATTTCGAAATGACTTTCGGTCATGTTTCCCATGTATAGAATTACATTCAGTTTAGAACATACGGTTAAATAAAGTGTCTCAAGTTACTGATAGAAAAAGAAAAGTAGAATGCGGCGGAGGGCAATATCAGACTGGATTTTACCATTGACAATTATCCTAGACCGGCAACATTCAATTTCAGTAATTCGGGATAAACGTGTACAAAGAACTGAGTTGCACATTCTGGTTGGATTGCCATATTCCATGGCTCGCTGAGGGTTCAAAATAACACAGACGACTTCAAACTCTGCAAAATTTCAATTTCTACTTTTTCTTCCAATTTTGTAAAATGGATTAGATTGTTTTACGACTGAGCGACATTTTTTGCCCACAATGGGCTACATGGCCAGGTCACATGGACTCCGAAGGCTCAGAGAAGGTTTGGGGAGGGGACCCACTGAAACAGCTGTTGGGAGACAGATGGTAGTCTCCCGTCAAAGCCATCCAGTACGTTCTTTAACTTGCACAGGGTATGGCTCTACCGCACACGAGGCCACGACTTAACGTCCATCCGACGGACGGCGGCCTTTCTAAGCCCATCGATATCCCCTACTGACCGTGGGCAGGGTGGGGAGTTTTCAGGAGACAAATCTCAACGCTGACTCAGCTGGGACTCGAACCTGGGAGCTACAGATTATAAGGCTGGCGGTCTACCGAAGGAGCCACCCACGCCCCATTTTGTAAAAGAAAGGAGATTGAAACATCCATTCGAGGAATTATTTCAACCTATATTTGCTTTATCAGCAAAAAGATCGATTCTTACACATGATTTTTTTTCGTTTCTTATTCTATCCGAATTTTATTTATTAAAGATACCATTGAATATGCGATTAATTTTTCCGTAGCCCAAGTAATTGTTTTTTTCCATTATGCCAGCCATCAAAACGCAGCATTATTTGCGAATTTCCTTCAGAATTTATCATCTGTTCGTCCCTGAGGATTCTCAGTTTCTGATATCGCTATCCACTCACCCTTCTTATATATGTCTTCCGTTTTTGGAACTTAAAAGAGTTAAGGATTTCCTACGTGTGTAAGAGATATTGTACATTGGGCACCTTAAAGAATACATGGAGGGGTTTAATGGGGGGATATTATCTAAGCTAGCAAATGTTCAATGGATAATGTTCCTTAATTTGTCTCAGAGATTTTCGTGTCTTCGAGTCCCTCTGTAAAGAAATGCCATTGCTCGATAATAAAGCATTCGAGAGTAATAAAGTATCATGCATTTCAGTTTATCATTTCGTCTCTTCACATTGCTTTCGTCTTTGACATTTGCTGGTTTCTGGATATGACAAAACAGTTCTTGCACCGTATCTTTCGAAAGCGATGGAGGAACTTAATGTGACAAATGAAAGCTTGTGACGCGGGGAATGTAACAGGCTATGCAAAAACTGACCCCACAAGTCCCATAAAAGCAGTAAAGACATGTCAAGGTAATCAAAGTCAAGTGCGAAATGGTTAAAATGATGATCTGACAGATCTCGAAAGAATGTCCATCCTTTTACGATGGACAGGAACACTCGTAACCGAGGTGAGGGAACTCGGCGGAAAATCACGAAGTACAATATCCCAAGTGTATGCAGAATACCATCGGTTTTATAAAAACGTCCTTTAATCGTGGCACATGCGAGAGGTAAACAAAAATATGACAGAAAAGGAATGTAAAAAAGGCACAGAAGAAAAGGACAGATACTTATTGGCAGGAAAGGAATGGGAGAAAAGCGCTACTACAGTTCATCAGATGAGAGAAATGCTTCAAAACCCAGTTCAACCAGAACTATGCGCAGAGAATTAATAATACCAAAACAGTATAATGATAAGGAGTTCCTGATAATTTCGCCAGGCATTGTACACATTGCTAATTGTAATTTCTAATTACCGTTTAAACTAGATTTTTTCAATGTTAACCCAGTATGATGAGTTGTTTTGCCTCTAAGTGGTACAGTCGCTCAAAAAATATCTGTACGCCCTGGTTGATTACAGAATTCGGAAAAAATACCTGGCAACATTTTTTTTAGAAATTAGTGATCTGGCAACCTTTATGTCACGTGATACGAGGGTTGCCAGATCACTAATTTCTAAAGAAATCGTTGCCAAGTATTTTTTCTTAATTCTGTAATCAACCACAGTGTTCGGATATTTTTTTGAGCGACTGTATCTTTTGCAGACTTTGAGCGAAGTGACCATGTCACAAGGACTCAGAGTCGGGGATGCGGACCGACTAATCAGCTGATAGGAAACAGATGAAAGCTTCCGGTCAAATCCATCCAGCGTGTGCTTTAACCTGCGCAATGTATGGCTCGTTTGCACACAGGACCACGGTTCAACGCGAATTCCGGCGTACGACGATCTTTCCAAGTCCATTTTTGTTCCCTTTTTTAACCGAGGACACAGTGGGAGGTTAGTTGAGATAAATCTCGAGAGAGGAAATCGAACCCGATAATTGCGGAATACGAGTCCGGCATGCTGAAGACTGAGCCAACACCAGTCCCAACCATATAGGAATTAAATGCGACGAAATTTCATTAAATCAATATTTAAATGCAGGAAAAGTGCTAATAACGTTTTTACTGCAAGTGACTTGAAGGTAAATGTTTTCGTGGATTTTTTCAGTGAGTTAGAAATTAAGGAGTGTCTAAATATCTGTTGTCATAGGACAAAAACAAATCACGAAAATGATTACCTCCAAATCATTTCCAGTTAAAACGTCAGATTACAAAGGACTAGTGCGAAATTACAAGAAATTAGTGCCTTTAAAAGGGGGGGGGGTAGGAAATGGATCATGTACAGTTTTTCTCAGTGGGTGGTACACAGAGGAGTTCTAGTTTCAATTAAAGATCAAAGTTAATGAGAATTCATCGTTAATTTCGATTCTCATGCAGTCATGTCCATAAATTCAAATTTATATATTTCGAAATTCCCAGGGCAAGTTTAACCTTTCACCAATTACCATAATTCAAACAATTTATGGTGGGCGGGGGTGGCCTAGTCGGTGGCGCGCCAGGCTCGTAATCTGTCAGTTCCCAGGTTCGAGTCCCAGCTTGGTCAGCGTTGAGATTTATCTCCGCAAAAATTTCCCGCCCTGCCCACGGTCAGTAGGGGACACCGATAGGCTTGGAAAGGCCGCCGTCCTTCGGATGGGACGTTAAGCCGTGGCCCGTGTGCCAGAGAGCCATACCATGTGCACGTTAAAGAACACGCTGGATGGCCTTGACGGGAGGCTACCATCTGTCTCCCAACAGCTGTTCCAATGGGTCCCCTCCCCCAACCTTCTCTGAGCCTTCGGGATCCATGTGACCTGGCCATTTAGCCCATGGTTTGCAAAAAAAGTGCCGCTCAGAGGTAAAACAACCAATTTATGGAAAAATATTATTTATATATCAGTCGAAATAATAGTTTTTTTCCAAACGCACACTCAAAGCAATGAAATTGCATACTTTGCGTGTTGTTATAAGAGACTGCAGTTGATTTCAAACCCTGGCTATTTGAAGCTCAGTTCTATTTTAAATTTCTCCTCATTCTTTTTCCAATTGTAGAAAATAAATCATAAAAAATGAATAAATATTTCGATTATAATTTCAATTTTTAAATCCATTTTCAGTAAAAAATAATAAGCATCATTCAGGTGATTCCTTTTCGTTTATTAATTAATATATGTAATATTATTAAATAATTTCCAGTACTATGGAATATTTCTTTTACATTTACTTCCAAAGAATATTAAGGTTTTAATTTTGCCATCAAAAAGTAATTACTTCAAAGTTTCGAACTGCTCTTAATACGAAATTTAAAACATGATTCAGTGCTATGAATTTCTGTATATATGTTTTCCGAAGTTGTCAGAGAATTTTTCCAGTCTGAACTGTTATACCTCCTCCTGATATAGAACCACCCTTCTTTAGTCAGAAAGGAGCCACCAATGGGCTTGGAATGGCGGCAGTCGTCGTATGAGACTTAAAGCAGTGTCCCCTCATGCAGAAGACCTTGTGCACATTAAAGAATATGATGGATGGCTTACACAAGACACACGTAAAATGTGTTCCCTTTTCCAATATACCTCTGAGCCATTAGGGTTGTTGTAACCTGGCTATTTATCCGATCTTGTGCAGAAACGCTGGTAAGAGTAAAGGGGCGGGGGTGGCTCGGTCGGTAGCACCCCAGGCTCGTAATCTGCAGTTCCCAGGTTCGATTCCCAGCTGTGTCAATGTTGAGATTTATCTCCGCAAAATTTCCCGCCCTGCCCTTGGTCAGTAGGGGACACCGATGGGTTGGAAAGGCCGCCGTCCGTCGGATGGGACGTTAAGTCGTGGCTCCGTGTACGGGAGAGCTATAACCTGTGCACGTTAAAAAACACGCTGGATGGCCTTGACTGCAATCTACCATCTGTCTCCCAAAGCTGTTCCAGTTGGTCTCCAACCCCAACCTTCTCTGAACCATCGGGGTCCTTGTGACCTGGCTATTTAGCCCATGGTGTGCAAAAGAGTGCCGCTCAAAGGTAAAACAACCCAACCTGGTAAGAGCTAAAAGAACCAAACATGGTAAGAGCTAAAACAACCCAATATATGTTTGTTCACAAATGAAAACGCCACATTTTAATTTAATGGAGCCTTCTTCTTTTAATCCAGAAAACACATGATCGCTGCAAGCATGCAAAAAAAAAAATAAATATTTTTCCATGAGTGTATTAAGAGTGTTTCCTCCCTTCCAGTTGACCAATTTGCTGTATCCTAAGATTACCTTTGGCATCGTCTTTATCGCCCTGACATTGTTTTGACATCACTTTCCAGAAAGGTACTCCTATTGTTAGGAAACTGGCTTTAACAGTCATCATCAATTAATTCTTAATGGCCTTTGTTTATAATTAATTCTTAATGGCCTTTGTTTATTTCAGTGTAGGAATCCATTTAATCTCCAAATATTTATCACCTGGAAAGTGTACACACCTAAATCGGGATTCTTAAGTCCACCTTAGGGGATTATCTGCTGGATAATCAGAAATCACTGCAGCCAATGACTAATTACTTCCGCTAATCACCACAGTAAAAATTAGGTAGGCAGATTATGTCCCTTATTCGTGCAAGTGACAATTGTTCAGTCTAGGTGGTAGTTTTCTGCATAGCGAACTCGTAGCAGCATATTAGCAAACGAAAAGGGAATTGAGACCATTTGTAGAGAAAAAATGGCGACAGGAATTGTAGATATGAATCTGCAGGATTTATGCGTGGTTAATATAATAAAGAATCTTCCGTCTTATGTTAAGACTTATCATGATATGGTTAAAGAAGGTCAAGGAGAATACATTAATTATGACTTATATAGGCTTCGTAAGTATACTTTATGTTTGAGTTCTGTTATGACCATATCGAGATTTTTAAAGTGTTTTAAGTAGTTAAAAGATCTTCATTCTTTCGTTTAATATTTAATTAATAATGAATTGTGTATTATAAAAATATCTACAAAATTAAACATGATACACCAATAATTCAGCAAAATTTTATATTAATTAATTAAAGCGAGTTTAAGAGACTCTTGTTTAAAGCCTATTTTCCAATGCTAATGAAACAAAATCGGAAACAGAAAGAGTTTTATAAGCTTCGATGAAATATTTTACAAGTCAAATGAAATAAATCATAGGCAATGAGTCAAAAAAAACTGCAGTAAATTTAAAATAATTTAAAGATTTATGGGCAAAAATTAAGCCTTGAGAGTGTGGGAGTAACATAATGATTTCTGAATTTTAAAACATAGACCACAATAGATGTTATGCAATAGAATTATAGAACCAAATCTATATAATTAATGTATATAATAACATGTAATATGAAAATTATTTGTAAGAAATATTCGACCAGCAGTGACCTTTTCAGTGTTTCGATTCTTCATTCAAGTGATTATAGTGTAAAAGCATTTTGTCTTTGATTTCTACTAAGACAGTTAGAGTTCTTCCAAAAAAGATACAATTTTATTTGAAATGGTGATTCGTTTGTAAAAAAGTTTCGTTTTTTTGCTGAATGATAGCAATAAGAATTTTTATGTTTTTACAACCAGAAAATTAATATTCCGCTAATTCTTTCGTTTTTATATATGTGAAGTATGTTGTGTGATTATCACTAGTTTAAAAAAAAATAAATATCGATACAGTTATATTTAAATATTCATCATACAGTGGTTTCGATCATTTGCGGAAGAACCATATGTTATCCCAAAGGGAAGCTCCATAGTTTCTAAAATATATTATTTTTTGTTGAAAAAAATGACAGGATATAAAGACCTGAATCAAATATAAAAATATTTCGATTGTCAACAATATTCCTTCACTATTTAATGTGTTATGGAAATTTACATATTTACAATGCCAATGTAGTAATGTATCAAAATGTTTTAGGAAACAAGTGTGATATTTTAAAAGTTTTCTGTCTTTCACTATTCATCAGTTTTGTATAAGTTCTTAAGACTGGTACTGATGTTGTTAAATATTCAGACTTCCAAAACTGATTAAATACTGAAAGAATATTGATGAAAATCGAGTTTTGATTGAGATATTTATTTTCCGTTGCTACATTTTTCAAAAAAAAAAAGATTGTTCTTTTTAACTATGTATACTTATGTATGAATATTAATGTCCATCAATATTTCCTGCGGGTAAGCTATTAGCTTTGCCGGTCAAATGTATAAAACCTCTCCACATCTGTATTTTGTGAGATGACGATGATGATGAATAAATATATTATTATTATATTTAAGTAAAAGAGCATTGACGTTATCTTCCCAATGACATAACATAGAGTTGCTCCTTAATTTATGGAAACTTTTAAAAACTTTTTAGGTGCTAAAATTTATGGAAACCAGAGTATATCCCTAATTATTTCCTTCTCAGGAGAATATTTAATTTGGTAGATGATTATATTCAATTTTTCATACAATTTCAAATTGCTTATCACATAAATAAATCAAAATTATCAAAATTATAATAAATAATTCTTCATCAAAAGATATAATATTGGTTGAAATGACGATTATTTAAAAAGAATTAAAATAATGGCCTCCTACCGACACAAATATACATATATATGAATCCTTTGTAAGAGATATTCGCGAAATTATAGTGCAGAAGCATTTTGTTTTAAAAATGAAATTTATTTATTCTTTGCCAGAAAGTACAAATTTAGTTGAAATGCAGATTCTTTATTTAAAAATATTAGTTTATGGTTACCGAAGTAGAGTCATTATCTTTCTTATGTTGCAAAACTTTAGATTTAGGGCAAAATATAAACATGAACGAGTGAGTTCTTATCACTTTCCAGTCGCTCCGGTTGTGTCATTGGTTACCTAATTATTTAAATTAAATTCATCTCTAATTATTAGATGGACCTGTGTTGGGTTGTTTTACCTCTGAGCGGCACTTGTTTGCACACCATGGGCTAAATGGCCAGGTCACATGGAACCCGAAGGCTCAGAGTAGGTTGGGGGAGGGGACCCACTGGAACAGCTGTTGGGAGACAGACGGTAGCCTCCCGTCAAGGCGATCCAGCGTGTTCTTTAACGTGCACAGGGTATGGCTCTCCCGCACACGGAGCCACGGCTTAACGTCCCATCCGACGGACGGCGGCCTTTCCCCTACTGACCGCGGGCAGGGCGGCGAATTTTGCGGAGAAAAATCTCAACGTTGACCCAGCTGGGACTCGAACCTGGGAATACAGATTACGAGCCTGGCGCGCTACCGACTAAGCCACCCCCGCCCCATGGAGCTGGGTCTTTATAAAAGATTATTAACAATATGAAAGAATAAATTTTCATCAATTAAAACTTTTATGCTGCCTGCTCACGTAACTATCACTGAACATGAGGACCAATACTGAAACAACTTGAACGCCTTTCTGTTAAGTTATGCCATTGAATTAGAGCAACATTTATTTTATCCGTTAAGACTAAATATTTTTATTATATTAATTTGTTTGTCTGTACAAAATATGCGGTGTAATAATTATTAGTGTTTAGAAAAGGAATAAAGTTACAGTTGTATCTTAATATTCTTCACATATCCTTATTAATTTCCTCGTCAAACGAATATTAATTCTAGTGGAAAATAGTTTTATAATTCGAAAAATTTCTTAGCCCTTTATCTTAGAGTAAATTTACAAATTTTCTTCAGCCAAAATAATTAATTTTCCAAAAATTTCTTTACCAGAAAAAATTTTAATAACAAAACTATTACTTAGAGATGAAATTTACTAAAACTACTATTAAAATATTGAAATGTCACATGGGCTACTCAATGAAATGTAACCATATTTGGAAAACCTTTTGCTTGATGTTGCAGGTAATTGCACATATCAATTATTTACAGAAAATGTTTTATTCTTCCTTTGTGACCCTTTGGTGTGCAATAAACACAAAAGTTTTCCTTTAATGACATAAAAACCTTAAATATTTACTCTTCAACCCATAAATTTTAAAATATAAAAAAAAAGAGACCATCAAATCCTATTAAAAAATTTGAAATAATCCCTACCATTTCAGACAAACTGCATTACTGAAAACAAATATTAGTTGGAGGATATGGTTTAAATTTAATTTTGCCTAATGCATGTTTTTGCCTTTGAATTTTGACTTTATATTCTCTTGGCGTAAGTTGGTTCAGTTGATAGCGCGCCATAATCTGCAGTTCCCAGATTTCAATTTTAATTGTGTGAGCTTTGAGATTTATTTCGGCGAAACCCCCCAACCCACCCTCGGTAGGAAAGGGGACGCCGATGTCCTCGGATAGGATGCCTTCCGTCAGATACGGCCTAAATCCGTGTCACCGTGTTCAGAAAAGCCGTAACCTATATAAGTTGAAGAACACACCTTATGACTTTGAGGAGAAGATTATATCAGTCTCCTAGCAACTATCCAGGTACCTAGCAACTATTAGGTCCCCTTCCCTTAACCAACTCTGAGCCCTTGGGGTCCTTGTGACCCAACGATTTAGCTTGTTGTGTGTTCAAAACTGGCGGTGCGAGACGTAAAACACAACTTCTCTCTGATCATTTGCGGATCTTCAACTTTTTTGTTACATTTTAAAAAATATTTAAAATTTCTTAGTCATTGATGGTAGAGTTTGATTCGCATTTAACGAATCTTCCACTGGCTACAATAGCGCCGTTAAATGCGGAAAAGTTGGAAATTGCCAAATTTTTAAATGATTTTTTAGGGTAGAAATTTGAAATCATTGTTGTAGGGTGTGACGTCCAACATGTTTACATTGATAGCAATGATTTGCTCTTTATACCCTTCAGGGTGGGGAAAATATTCTTTTTATATTCTATAGGTACTAATAATATATTACTATTTGCGTTTTAGCAATCATCCATTAATTCGAATTTCTTTGTTAGATCTAAAGGTCAAAAATTCAAAATTTCAAACCGGAAAATTTAGAAAATACCAAAAAATATTTAATTAATATTGATGCCGAACTATTGTTGCTATAAATTTTTTGTTCTAGTGGGAGAATATAATAAGTTGGGTTGGGTTGTTTTACCTCTGAGCGGCACTTTTTTGCACAAAATTTTAAATGGCAAGGTCACATGGACCCCGAAGGCTCAGAGACGGTTGGGGGAGGGGACCCACTGGAACAGCTGTTGGGAGACAGTTGGTAGCCTCCCGTCAAGGTCATCCAGCGTGTTCTTTAACGTTCATATGGTATGTTTCTCTTCACACGGCGCCACGGCTTAACGTCCCATCCGACGGACGGCGGCCTTTCCAAGCCCATCGCTGTCCCCTACTGACCGTGGGCAGGGCGGGGAATTTTGCGGAGATAAATCTCAACGCTGACCCAGCTGGGACTCGAACCTGGGAACTACAGATTACGAGCCTGGCGCGCTACCGACTCAGCCACCCCCGCCCCGAATAGAGCGGTAGAACAACTGTTATAGAGAATAGAACAATATATATATATTTAAAATATTAAACAGAAAAATTTTAGATGGAAATAAATCATATTATTTGAATATTATAACTTGAATATTTTGTTTCTTTTTTTCAGATGTATTGTTCACTGACAGGATTATAGCCCTCTTAAGAGACAAAAGAATCATTTCAGATGCAGATTGTCCATCTGCCCAAAGGAACGTCATTAATTTCAACTTCGGAAACGAAAGTCAAGTAACTGAAGAGAACTATTTGGCATTTATTCTGAATCCACAGTTGAAGAAACTCGATATTGGCTTTGAGAATCCACGAAGGAAATTTCTGAAATTCGATACCCCTGTAGGCGAAATCGAGACAGAAGTATCTCTGCACCATCCAAGAGCATATGAAAGTTTAAATATGAGGCCTTTTCTTTTTACTCGTACCTTCTGGAACTCCATCTTGAATATTGGAAAGGTAAAAAAGTTTCGTTATCTTTACGTCAGTAGTTCTCAAGCGGTGTTTCTATGCATTCACACGAAAACGTCTAAAACTGTGCTAAAAGCAATGAAAGATCTGAAATAAAAATTAAATGGGAAAAAATGATGTAAATTCGTAAAGGAAGAATTGGGAGATTTTGTGTTATTGGTATTGAACCATACTATTTTGAAAACTATTTGTGGTCCGCGAAGTAAAAATTTCTGAGAACCACTGCTATACATCGTTAAATATATAAATTATTGTTGCTGGGGACAATAAATCAAAACATTATTTTTAATCTTTACTATAATATATGAGTCACTGACCAGAAAAAGGGATTTCTCAAGATTCTAATCAAAATATAATAATTATTCTGGACATGAGTGTAGGAAACTGTAGAGTTTTTATTTTCATAGTTATTCTGCTTATTTGTTAAGCTACCAAGCCCTCAATGTTTCTTTGCTTTAAAAAAGGGGTATCATTTGAACACAAATTTTTTCCTTTATTGTTCTTGTTACAGAAATTTTTAAAAGTTAGTGCTCTCTAAACGTCACTAACAATATATTTTGATAACCCAGTGTCATTTATATTCACGTAGTTTATCAAATATTTCAAAAGGGGAGTCATCTTTCATATTCTTGCTGTGTTTACACTGGAATTTCTCAGTTTTCTGCAAACGCTACTATTGCTCTTTTATTTTCCTTACCTTTATAGTTCCTTGGAATATCCAGAGTTCACAAAACAAACGCTTAAGGAAATATTTATGTATTCAAGAATAAGAAGTTGGTTTGAAATTATCAAAACTTTGTATGAGAAGAGGAATTACTCCCAATAACAAGGGGGCGGGGGTGGCTCAGTCGGTAGCGAGCCAGGCTCGTAATCTGTAGTTCCCAGGTTCGAGTCCCAGCTGGGTCAGCGTTGAGATTTATCTCCGCAAAATTTCCCCGCCCTGCCCACGGTCAGTAGGGGACACCGATGGGCTTGAAAAGGCCGCCGTCCGTCGGATGGGACGTTAAGCCGTGGCCCCGTGTGTGGGAGAGCCATACCCTGTGCACGTTAAAGAACACGCTGGATGGCCTTAACGGGAGGCTACCATCTGTCTCCCAACAGCTGTTCCAGTGGGTCCCCTCCCCCAACCTTCTCTGAGCCTTCGGGGTCCTTGTGGCCTGGCCATTTAGCCCATGGTGTGCAAAAAAGTGCCGCTCAGAGGTAAAACAACCCAACAACCCAATAACAAGCTTGATGCCTCTTGATTCTTGAATTTGTTTCACCAGATACGTTGCCATATTTAAATATTAAATTATTTCCATATTTTATTAATGGGAAAATAACATGGAAGCTCTGTAACTTCTAATATATACATTGGGTGGAAAAACATAACTGAAGATAAATTGAAAATCACAATCCAATCTGCTTAAATCTCGATATTTCAGTATTTAAAGTGTTACGAAATCCGGAATATTAAGCAATAAATTAACTTCTTTTTATAAAATAATTCGTATTTGTCCAATATTGAAATAATCATTATTCAAACTTTTAAAATGTATATAAATTTTATTGAATGGTTTGAGAAAAATCCTTTTTATTTAAATTTTTCTTCATTTCTGAGGTAAATTTTTATGACGCAATGACGTGAAATATTCTAGCTTTCATTATTCTGTAAATACTTAACGAAGTTAAAATCGAGGAAAAAAAGATTTGATTATGATAATTATGTTCAGTCACAGTTTCGTTTTAAATAAATATTTTCGAAGTTATAGAGCTTCGAAATTAGAATCCCATTGACATAATATGGAAAATTTCTAATATTTTGTAGGCTAATATATAATAAAATATATCATGTACACATATTTAAACATAACATTAAATTTGCAATATTCTGATAATTTTAAACAGTTATGATAAGGTCTAAAAATCACAGTTGTAGTTCAGCAACATTACACTAGTTTTGTTTTTCTAATGGTGTTTATTAACAGCGTTACCAACATGAAATAATTCGGCACACAAATGCTCAGTTAAAATTTGATGTATTTTCATATCTCCAATTTGTGTTTAAATCGTACAGTCGCTCAAAAACGTATTCGAACTGTATGGTTGATTACAGAATTTAGAAAAAATATCTGGAACGATTTTTTTAGAAATTAGTGATCTGGTTTCGTCCAGTACTGTACAATTAGGTTGCCATATCACTGATTTCTAAAAAAATCGTTGCCAGATATTTGTTCTGAATTCTGTAATCAACCATAGTGTTCGGATATTTTTTGAGCAACTTTATTCGAATACCCAGGGTTCGAATAATAGATGTTTCTGCTTCTCTAAAGTTAGCAGAAATAGGAATAAGCTGTCTTTCCTCTATGTATATTTATACCAAAATTACTGAAAATGAAGAAATATATATTTACGAGTATGAATTAAATCTTATTTACTAATTTTAGTGCAACTGTATGTCTTCTATGAATTTTTCTGTTTTTCGTTTTTAATATATCTCATTTTTTTTCATTCTCTTAGAATCTCACAGCGATAAATATGCAAGGATGCGACATTCAAAGATATGATTTTGCTCCATTTTTAGGAGCAATTCCTCATGTGGTTCATCTAAATCTATCCCATACTCGTTTCTCAGATTTCGATATTCCTATCATTCGGCACAACTGTCCCTTACTAAAGAGGTTGGAACTGGCAGGAACTGATATAACAGATGAAGGAATTAGAATTTTGTGTGAACCAGATAGTGAATATCAAGAGCCGCGAAATTCTCTGTTAAACCATTTGAATATTCATTCAACCCAGATTACTTTTGAAGGTGCGCGGAAAATATTACTTTCCTTCCCATCCCTGGAAATATTTCAGTATTTTGCTCCCCATATGTTGAGACCAATTTATGCCCAAGAACTGGATGAGGATATAGACAGCATTCTAAGGAGGATCCCAATTACAATGGGAAACGCTGGCTTGCCTTCCATCCTCCACGAAATGCATAAACCATATTCAACCAGGGATGAATTTTTCAATGGGAGAGAATACAAGCTGAAAAATTTGGTTGTCGGCATGTTCGAACAGACAGAAGAAATCTTGCAAACTGCATTGCACTGTTGTCCTGCTCTAACCTGGCTGAAAATATTACCTGCTGTCACAGCTCAAGGTTTACTTCTCTGTTCTGAATTTCCCAATATTAAAGACATTGATATGCATCTTGGGCAAAAGGTTCCTATAGCTGCAATGAAAGAATTTTTTTCAAGAAAAGGACCCAAACTGGAAGTTGTGAGTTTTAACCCAAGATCTCTTATCCCTCATCTAGAATATGTCGATATATTGAACTGTGTGATGAAATGCTCATCACTGCAAAAATTCTCCTGCAGAGGACTTACTCTTGAAAGTCATAGTAGTATGAGATGTGCACTCTCGTATCCTTTGCAGTGTCTAACAGAAATTAACATCTCCTATTTAAGAGGTTCAGGAGCAACAGACTTTTTATCATTTCTTCTACGTGCAGCCCCTGGTGTGATTCATCTACGGTTAGTTGAGACAGATGCTGATGTCGACAGAGCATTGAGAGAAGCTAAGGCACTGCATTCGTTTCATCATTTGCAGAAATTGGAACTGTTGCGTTGTACTCTTGCTTTGGACACGCTCTTTGAATTCTCTACACTGGAAACTCTTAAATATTTTCAATATTCCCCTTAGTGATGGTGGCAAGAAACCTGCGATTTAAATTGTTAATATATCTTTAACCATATGGAAATTAAGAAGATGAAAATCTTTGTAATTGAGTTTTCATAAATGTAACCATTAATTGTTATAATATTTTCTGTAAAAGCTAAGAATTATTGTGTTATTTTCATTGCAATACATGACACACAATAACTGTTATGATTTTAAAACTGTCTGTCTCTGAAGCTTATATGTGTTTAGGTAATTAATTCCGAAATTTCAAAAATCCTGATTTTTTTTTGTAAAATCTCTATTTTTTTTGGAAAGTCTATATTTTTTAAATAAATTAAATTTATATTAAATGATTCTCGTCTGTTTTATGAAATCATTAACTATTGTTTTGTATGCATTTTAATACCAAAGATCTTAAAAAAATCCACACTTTTTACATGGCTCTAAGCGGCATTGAATGACCTTTCATTGGTTTTTCAACTTTGGAATTAGGCTTCCTACAATCGAAAATGTCACTGAAGATAATTGTAAATCGAAAACAAATTTTTTAAAATCTGGATTTCCAACAAACATTTAGTTAGTGAAATATTTAAAGTTTTTCTAATATCTGAGGCATCTCTTACTCTCGTTGAAAATCGAAAATTGAAATTGAAAATTGAAAAAATGTATTCTTTTCAAAATTGGAATAAGCTAAAAAAAACATAAAACGTCTAATTTTATGTTAATTTTAAGAAAAGATATCTTACAGTTACATTTTGCTTTTGAATTACTCTTTGAGATAAATTCTTATACTCAGTAATTCTTTTAATATTAGACGAATATTTTTGAAAACCTAGAATGGAATGATATTAGAATTATCAATTTATCAATAGTAGCAACATTCTTTGAAACTTATTTTGAAAGTTAGGGGGGTCATTAAATTGTTTAATACATTTTACTGGCATCCATTTATTTATCATAAAAATTCTTAGAGAATTTGTACGTTGGTTTTCTTCTACTTTATTCAGTTCATAAATATTTCTGCAGTGAATCTAACAGCTCTTTTTGCATCTTCAACAATATCAGAAATTAAGCCTTCATCGGGCAAAGAAACAGTATTAAAAAGAAACTAATTTTGCCAGGTTAATATTTTTTAACGATACGCAGATTCTTCTATTTATAGCTCATATCCTGGAAGATTTCCCAGAATATTTGATAAAGAAAAAAAAATTACCTTCAAGGCTTACAATATATATATCCTATATTTAAAAATAAATAATCATTAAAGAAATATTTATACACCTGCAGAAACGAACAATTAAAATGCCGAGGAACCAAATTGAACAAATATACAATTTCATCCTCGTGCAGCACATGATGGACTTGTAAAACAGGCGTTTATTTCCATTTCACACCGTGTTTTCAAAAAATTCACCACTCTCATGCGTAGTGGAGAAATATTCATCTCTAAAGGTAGTGATCGTAATCTTTGCTTTCGATCTGAAAACAAACACCGAAATAGCATTTAACTAGACGAATTATCGTATCTGTCGCATAGGAGAATCTCATTTTCAAAGAGAATGAAATTTTTCTCTGACAGAGAATTTAGTACTTTCTTCTTTCACTTCTTAACAGTTGTAACTTGAGTTTGCGGAAGTTGAGAAAAATTTAAATAGTATGTTATTAGTAATTATACAAAATAAAGATATTCGTCTTTTAGTTCTAAAATTTTAAAAGTTGCATTTTCCACACCTCTCTCAACAAATGGATAGTTTGTTGAGAGTGAACTCTTGAGAAGCTACCAATGAAATTTCAATTGTCAATTATTTCATATTATTTGAAATACTTGATAACGGTTTTGCCGTTTCGATATTTAGTGATCTGTAAAGATATATATATTAAAACTACTTAAGTATTTGAAAAATGCAAATTATAATATTTCTTTATTGCCAATAAAACTAAAACAGGGTTTTGCAAATATCACTTTCGATGTTTCCAAAAGAAAATTAGAGATGTTCACATTCCACCACCAAAATTTCAAGTCTTTATCATTAATACATCGTTGCAATATTCTTTTTAAATTTTTGGAATTTTCAAATCTTTTCACCGTTAGAGAGCGCAATTATAATGTTCGAAAATTTCCGAAAGGGGAAATCGTGATATTTTATCAATTCCTATCTAACCCAAAAAGAAATGTTTCATTTATGGATAAATCCAAAAATTGCTTGCTAAAACAAAAAAATTGTGTGTTTCCACCGTGCGTCTAAAGGGCTAACTTCTTTCTGGAAATGATAATTCATGACCTGCCTATATCAGCAACAAAATCTCAAATCTCTAACATAAATATATCGTTTGCAATATTCGTTTGAAATTTTGGAATTTTAAAAATTTTCCACCTATACAGGGCGCAAATATAGATTTCGAAAGATTCCAAAAGAGTGGGGGCGGGGGTGGCTCAGTCGGTAGCGCGCCAGGCTCGTAATCTGTAGTTCCCAGGTTCCAGTCCCAGCTGAGTCAGCGTTGAGATTTATCTCCGGAAAATTCCCCGCCCTGCCCACGGTCAATAGGGGACACCGATGGGCTTGGAAAGGTCGCCGTCCGTCGGATGGGACGTTAAGCAGTGGCCCCGTGTGCGGGAGAGCCACACCCTTTGCACGTTAAAGAACATGCTGGATGGCCTTGATGGGAGGCTCCATCTGTCTCCCCACAGCTGTTCCAGTGGGTAATCTAATTACCACTGGAACTTATTTCTAATTTGTAGCATAAATACATCGTTTTCGTTTGGAATATTCGTTTGAAATTTTCAACTTTTTCCACCGCTACAGGGCATAAATATAACTTTAGAGAGTTTCGGAAAGTGCATATCGTACTCTTTCCTCAATACCTATGCAACATAAAAGGAATTTTTAATATGTCTCTGTAAACAAAAAGTTCGTTATCTACAGCCGGATACACGACATAGCGAAACTGTTATCTCGTTTTCTCTAGCTTTAGCGCGAACAAATCATATCGCCTTTATTTAAAACTAAAAAATTATCATTAGGCAAATATATTGGCACCTGCTGGAATAAATAATTCAACTGCATAAATATCAAACTGAACAAATATATTATTTCTTTCTTCTGGAATACATGATGATATTAACCTGTAAACCGGTATTTAATTTCATTCCACAGTTTCTTCAACGGAATACGGAAGAAGTTAAGGAATCGGTATTACTAGTTCACTCAGAAAGGGGAGAAGAATTAGCGATCTTTAAAAATATCAATTGTAAGCTTATCTTTCTAAAGAGTTTTAAGAGCAAAAAATTATTAGCTCTTCAGTTTTAGCAGAATTTTTTTCTGTCTGTATTTAAAATAAAAAATTTATTGAAATTATAATTTCCCACCAACTGGGTTGGGTTGTTTTACCTCTGAGCAGCACTTTTTTGCACACCATGGACTAAATGGCCAGGTCACATGGACCCCGAAGGCTCCGAGAAGGTTGGGGGAGGGGACCCACTGGAACAGCTGATGGGAGACAAATGGTAGCCTCCCGTCAAGGCCATCCAGCGTGTTCTTTAACGTTGGGTTGTTTTACTTCTGAGCGGCACTTCTTTGCACACCATGGGCTAAATGGCCAGGTCAGAAGGACCCCGAAGGCTCAGAGAAGGTTGGGGGAGGGGACTCATTGGAACAGCTGTTGACCGTGGGCAGGGCGGGGAAATTTGCGGAGATAAATCTCAACGCTGTCCCACCTGGTACTCGAACCTATTAACGACAGATCACGAGCCTGGCACGCTATCGACTGAGCCACACCCGTTTCCCCACCAACTATTAATTTTTTTTAAAACCTTTTGAAGCAAAATAAAATTTTAACTTAAAAATGCATAATAGATATTGTATGGCAAAAGCTACAGCACAGAGGACACTAATTGATGACATCAAAATATAGTAATTATTTACCACTTTTATGTATTTATATTATAAAACAATTTAAGAACATTACTTAAAAGAAGTATCACAAAAATGAACTGTGCGTCAGGGACAGCAGTGATGTCTGTCTGAAAGGGATATATAAAAATGCAAATTGACTCAAAATTATTGGTAAAGAAAAATTCATATTTGCTGACATCTAAACTTATTATTATTTCTTAAATAATTCTGATATCGTACTTTACCCTCTTCGCGAAATTTTTCACCTCATTTTCTTTATTAAGGAAAATGATTTCTTTTAATTCATGAGGAAAAAATTCCCAAATCTAGAAATAATGTACAAATGTTTCCAAAATAAAAAGAAAGCAGTATTTAGCAAAATATACTTTGAATTTTAGAAGAATTCAGTTTTTATTATTTCTTTATTACATGAAATGATTTATATTTCTTCAGTAATTTTTAATTGCCAAGAAAATATTCTTAAAAAATCATATCAATATCATAAAGACCTACAGTCGCTCAAAAAATATCCTAACACTATGGTTGATTACAGAATTCAGAAAAATTATCTGTCAATGATTTTTTTAGAAATTAGGGATCTGGCAACCTTCGTGTCACGTTGCAAGATCACTAATTTCTAAAAAAAAATTGTTGGCAGATATTTTTTTCTGAATTCTGTAACCAACCATAGTGTTGGGTTATTTTTTTGAGCGACTGTACAACGAAAAAATACGAGGTTAAAAACACAGTCTTAATTGTCACTGCATAAAATCTTAATGCAGCAATAATAAGCTAATGAAGTTTTTTTGTAAAAGGAATATCAAACATGGAAAAAATAACAATAAGAAACATTATCTAAAATATAATATTTTTTCAATGTAATTAAAATTTAGGTATTAATACAAATGCTGAGAATTGTTTAATAAATTTTAAGGCATTTTAAACGCATTTTGTGTTGAACATACTTTATGTGAAATATCAAAATACATAATTCATAATGTTCTTCTGTGCAGAAAATATAAAATTTTGGAAAATTCCTCAAAGGTTAAATTGCGCGATGAAGGCTTTAATTATTATTATTAATAACCACCGCAAATTTATTATTGTAATTATATAAAGGATAATGTATATATATATATATACAATTATTTTGTTTAAATATATATTATAACAACAAAAATACAATGTAATAAACGAATGCTATACATATGAAACAATACAAAAATATAATAAAGTTTATGATTATTATAATGTTGCGTATTATTAGAGTATAGTATATTAAAGTTTAAGTTAAACTAAAATCACATTTGACAATAAAATATAATTTCGTCCAACATTAACCATTGCAAAATCAAAATATAAACAAAATTAGAGTTTTAAGGATTTGCACGCAACTGTAAAATTAGCTTGTTTATTTGCAAAAATAATCATAAAGATATCTAATATCTAAAAAAAAATATAACTGGCATTTAAATCCAGATTTTCTAAAAAAAAATAATCGATACGGTTAATAAAAATTCTTGGGGACCTTTTTAAAATCATATTTCCTTTATAATAGAAATATTCGGTCGTTGACATACTCAGCATAAAAATTCAAATATCTGTAACTTTCTGGGTTAAAAAGTTTTAAAAAAATTTCTGAAATGTGAATTTATGAATCATCTGAGAAATCCAGAAGATTTAAATGGCACAAAATGTTCATAAACTGTGAATTTCCCTTTCCAATTCAGCGGCCAACCTCATCTTGAAATCAAGTACAGAGAAAATGAATGGTTTTATATTCGAAATGAGGTTCTAACATGTGACAGTCACAAAGTAAAAATTTTAATCTGAATTCGTGCGTGGAATTTTTGGACTGGGCATTTACAAGAAGCAGAAAATGTTCGAGTGAAAATTATTCATAACAGTGGATGAATGGACAATCATAAGTCATTTTTTTGATTTTTTTTGGTGTCGTCGGGTATAGTTCAATGAAGAAAAATAAAAATCACAGAGGTAAATAATTAAGAACTTCTCAAGATTTATAGTTTAAATGTGCTGATAAATTATTTAACATCTTCGTAATGTTATTACTTCACATTTTTGTACCATTAGAATCTAGTATGCTTGATCTGCGAAAATTAAAATTTGATAGTGCCTTGCAGTTTTTTGAACAAATTCAGTACGGCAGATTTCGAATATAATTCTCATTAAAAAAAATACTATCCCATTTACACCGATACAAATATTTTAATAGTATGCAATGTGCTGAAATGAATACTTTTTAACACATGAGCTTGGAGCAGAAATATTTCATCAAATTAAATGAAGAGATATCATATATTCGTTTCTGAAATTTGCAATTCATACAGCTGATGAAATACTTGGTTTCGCACTGAAAGTCGTGGTTCGAGTGCTTGCCCGGGAACTAATTGTACTCATGCGTCGGAGGAAGTTCTTCTTCACTGTGGTCTTGCAAGAAAAGGCAAGGAAAATGAACAGACCCTGGAAAGAATTTGAAATCACGAATACATAGCTCATAAATGTGGAGTGTGTAAAACTCACTATAATAGCTGACACCCAAGTCAGACCCATAATAAGAGCCAGTCTGAGGAATACGAAGAATTTCCTGACCAGCATTTTCTTATTGGATTCAGAGGAATTGAAAGATGCCGTTACGATGATGTAGGCACTGATTCCAAAGAGGAGGATGTTGAGGCACATGAGCACAACGAAAGGAATGATGAACAGAATCAGCAAGGAATGAGGCTCTCTGAACCAGCACATTCCGGTTTCACCGTCAGAAAATCGAGGTCGATACTTCTGAGGGATGTGATCGGAGGATTCGATTTCGTGTGTTAGAATGGCAAGAGACATCGGGGAGAGCCATGCATACAATGAATAAAAGAAGAATCGTCTCTTAGGGAGCTTGTTTTCCATCACCCTGAACTTAGTGGTTGCTGCTCTCAAAGATCTCCACACATCAAAGGCTATCACATTCATCCAGAAGAAGGAAGCCAGGAAGAAGTAATAGATACACATGGCTACTCCTACGCAAGATGTGTGACTTAAGTTGTTAAATGTTGAGGCTACAAAGTAGTGCAAATATGCCAAAATAAGTGTCACGCAGAGGGATGCTACACAATATCCTGGAAGATTCCTCATCTCTGGGAGGAAAAGGAACAGGACAAGATGGATGATGATGAAAAACACTGATGTTGCAAGCCCAATTATTCCTATGGTGGCAAGTATTCGATTGTCATCTGTAGTTGGTATAAGTTTAGATTGACAGACTACCACTTCATCTCCCACGAAGTAAAATTCGCACTTTTCGAAGACTATGTCGTGTTTGTGGGCATGAATTCTTCCATTGTCTAGGATGTTGTATTCTGAAGGGTATAGGCCTACTGCTTGTTGACATTCGGGAAATGGACATTCATCTTCACTAGAATTATTAGATGTATAGTTTGCAGAAGGAGGAATTATAGTGATCGAATCATTTCCTGTTTCTGCTGTGGAGTTCAGTGAGTGGAAGTGAGTATTATATTGTGGGAAATGATTTGGGATAGCTGATGAAATTGAATTTTTCTCTGATTGCGATTCCTCACAGGGTGTTAGGAGAAATGCGGTTATGATAATGAAGCAGAAGTTATTCCTCCGATATAAACTCACAGGAGACATTTCTCTTGTTCAATTTTGTGGAATGGTCCTTCTACAATTTAAGAACTCGTACTTTTGCTTTCAGATCCGTTTCAATTTTCTTGCCTTTGAATAATCTAGTCTCAATGGTTAGTTTAATCGAGTCTTTTTCCATTAACCTATAGTAAGAAAAGAAAACAAAAATTTGAGATCTAAGGCTTTTTCTCTGTTGATCGTTTTAGTTCTACTTTATATACACTTTTTATATGATTAAGTCATCAGTAAGTGACATCGAAAGAGATATATAAAAAGAGAATATACTTATATATAGTTGCTATATCTAAATAGACAGATCAGTTTTGAGCAATGTCAACTTCTGCAATGCCTCTTGTAATATTTAATCACTTTGATCAAATTTTTAAAAGGAACTGCTCCAAGAGAGGCAAAGATGACCAGCTACATTGGAGCCGGGGTGGCTCAGTCAATGGCGTTAGGCCTGTAATCTGCAGTTTCCAGGTTCGAGTCCCAGCTGGGTCAGCGTTGAGATTTATTTCTGCAAAGTAATTAATCCATCCTGGAGCACAATGGACAGGCAATTGCTGATCTCAAAGCAATTGCCGACACTCTGGAGGAGTCCTTCTCCTCCATCTCTTCCTCTTACTCACCCGAGTTTCTGGCCCAGAAGGGAAGGGCGGAACGCTCTCCGCTGTCTTTCCACTCGAATGGCCTGGAGCTTTACAACAGGCCATTCACAGCGGAGGAGCTTCGCCTTGCTCTGCACTCTTCTCGTGCCTCTGCTGTCGGGGCCAGACAATGTCCATTATGCCATGCTCCAACATCTTTCACCATCGAGTAAGGATCGGCTGCTCCATCTCTTCAATCGCATTTTTCTCGAGGAGCAGTTTCTGGACTCCTGGCGGGAGGCCATCGTCTTGGCCTTCCCAAAGACGGGAAAGGATTCCGAGATTCCTTCTAATTATCGTCCCATTGCATTGACGAGCTGCGTGTGCAAGGTGTTGGAAAGAATGGTAAATGCCAGACTCATCTGGTATTTAGAACACCACAACCTTCTTTCCAACACCCAGTGTGGCTTTCGCAGGCGACGATCAACTCTTGACCATCTGATACGCCACGAATCGGTTATCAGAAACTCATTTTTACGAAGAGAGCACCTGGTGTCAATTTTCTTCGACATCGAAAAAGCGTACGACACGGCATGCAGATTCGGCATTCTTCGTGACCTCCACAATTTCGGTTTGAGAGATCACATGCCGATCTTCATCTCCAACTTCTTATCGACACGTTCTTTTCGTGTCCGTGTCGGTAACACTCTGTCGCGGCCGTACCCCCAAGAACAGGTGGTGCTTCAGGCTGCGTTCTGAGTGTTACGCTTTTCGCTGTCAAGATTAATTCTGTAATTAGACAACTTCCTCCATCAGTAGGCAATGCCCTCTATGCTGATGACTTTAGCATCTTTTGCTCTTCGTCCAGCATGAGGGTCATTGAAAGACAACTGCAAATTGCCCTGAACAATCTTTCGGTTTGGGCGATGGCAAACGGGTTTCGGTTCTTCCCACAGAAGACCGCTTGTGTGCACTTTTGCCACAAGCGTAATCTGCATCTGGATCCCGAGCTGCGGCTCGGGGGTAACATCATTCCAGTTGTGAAGGAGACCAAGTTTCTCGGTCTCATATTCGATCGGAAATTGACCTTTTTACCACACATACGTAATCTCAGGTCCAAGTGCACGCGGGCATTGAACATCGTCAAGGTCCTCTCCTTTCAATATGCATCTAAATTGTGATCCCTGCCTGGCCATCCCATTTGGGACTGCGTTTTCTGTCCGAAGTGGGAAATGCTTTACACAAATCGGCCGACTGCCATTCGTCCTTTTGGTTTGCGTGTCCGAGGCTACCTCAGAGACATTAACATCAGTCTCGATAGCATCGCACAGTCGACAGCTGAGCCACTTCCACCATGGCTCGCTGTTTCCCCGTCCTGCGATTTTTCCCTGTGCAGGACGGGGAAGGCCTTTACACCCGACTGTGTATACCGGCAACTCTTTGCCAGCCATGGTGCTGAGCACCCGGACTTCTTGCCTGTCTTCACAGATGGCTCGAAGTCCGGCACATCAGTGGGATCGGCCATGGTCTGCTGTGATGTAATCATTTCAGACCAGATCCCACTGCAGTGTTATGGGGCGGGGGTGGCTCAGTCGGTAGCGTGCCAGGCTCGTAATCTGTAGTTCCCAGGTTCGAGTCCCAGCTGGGTCAGCGTTGAGATTTATCTCCGCAAAATTCTCCGCCCTGCCCGCGGTCAGTAGGGGACACCGATGGGCTTGGAAAGGCCGCCGTCCGTCGGATGGGACGATAAGCCGTGGCCCGTGTGCGGGAGAGCCATACCCTGTGCACGTTAAAGAACACGCTGGATGGCCTTGACGGGAGGCTACCATCTGTCTCCCAACAGCTGTTCCAATGGGTCCCCTCCCCCAACCTTCTCTGAGCCTTCGGGGTCCATGTGACCTGGCCATTTAGCCCAGGGTGTGCAAAAAAATGCCGCTCAGAGGTAAAACAACCCAACCCAACTGCAGTGTTCCATTTTCACTGCTGAGTTGCACGCTATCAGCCTCGCCTTGGACCACGTGGCGATCGGTGTGTGCTTTATCATCGTCGGTGTGTGCTTTACACCGACTCGCTTAGCTCGCTACAGGCTTTGACCTCGGTGAGGCATCGGCCTCACCCAGTTCTTACTAAGATCCGCCAGCAGCTACATCGTCTGGCAGCCACCACCACCATCCATTTCTGTTGGGTGCTTGGTCACGTTGAAATCATAGGTAATGATTTGGCAGATTCTGCTGTCAAATCAGCCACGCCCCTGTCCGACTCTCCGTTGCCGGTTCCCTATCTGGATTTCTGGCAGCGTTTTACCACCGAGCTCCGGGCACGGTGGCAGAGATCTTGGTCAGAACAGCTTACCAACAAGTTCTTTGAGATCAAATCTATCATCAAACCATGGCAGTCTTGTTACCGCAGGAATCGCAAGGAGGAAGTTGTACTTGCTCGGCTCCTCTTAGGTCATACATTTCTTACGCATTCGTTTCTTCTTCGGGCGGATGACGCACCAAAGTGCGAGTTTTGTGACACCATTTTAACTGTGAAGCATATTTTAATTGAATGTCCCGCTTTTAACCTTTGAAAGAAATATGTTACTTAACTTTCATAATTTTACGTCCGAGCCCCTTACACTCGGACATCTTTTCAAATCATTGTGGTTTTAACGCTGTTATTCAATTTTTAAAATATACTGGATATTTTAATCGCTTGTAGTTTTACTTCCTTTTTATTATTCTATATCTTTAACCCAGTTTGCTTACAGCCGGGTTATTTTTATGTTTTTATTCCTATAACATATTTTTACATTTGTTCATTGTTGCTCTGCATGTTCTCTTTTACTGAAATCTATTTTTTTGTTGGTCTTTGTAGTTTATTTTTAACTTTGGTTAAGGGGTAACATGATTTTATCCTTTTACCTTTTGGACATATGTTTGGCGCATTATAGACTTAGTTGCTAATGCGCCAATAAACCCCAAACAACCAACCAACGGCTTCACAATGTACAGTGGCTTAAAAAATATCCGAACACTGTGGTTGATGAGAGAATTCAGAAAAAATATTTGGCAACGATTTTTTTAGAAATAGTGATCTGTACAACCTTCATGTACAGCACACAAAGGTTGCCAGATCACTAATTTCTAAAAACATCGTTGCCAGATATTTTTTCTGAATTCTCTAATCAACCATAGTGTTTGGATATTTTTTTGAGCGACTGTACAATATCTGTTCAATGAATTAGAAATAATTTTTTACTTAAAGTCGTTACCATTTTGAAACTGGGTGTGAAATCTCTTCCTTCTGATATTTCGATAAATGGGGTGTAATGTGCGTATCATGAAATGGAAATTGAACACAAATTATGAATTTAGGCTCTAGAATCTTCAAAAATTGCAACTTACCTTCAGAACGACTAGGTGAAGAATTCCAGAGAGCGGATGCAGATGTTGTTGCAGTGATGCAAGTAAAGGGTGCAATTCCCCCCCCCCCCTCCTCTGGCTATCTTTTCTAGTTCCTCTCTAAGTGGAAAGGAAACCTCACCCAGTAAACAGAAAAGGATATCTGCTACCTGTGGATGGTGTGGCGCAGTGATCATTTGTGCAGCTGATACCGATTTTACACTCTTCTTCTGAGGTGAAACCATTCCCGTTGTCTGCAATGATTTTGTTTTAACGAGCTAGAATTTTTTTAAATGTTCAGAAGGCTTAAGAGTTGAAATCGCTTTTTGTGTGGTCGAATTGTTCGATTCAGTCTTTCACGTGAACACAATAAGCACGTGTCTAATTTATGAGCGGATGTAGGTGGCGCAGAAGACAATGCATATTCGTTATCAGGGTGATCGTACATTTTCTCAGTGAAAATCAGGGGGCGGGGGTGGCTCAGTCGGTAGCGCGCCAGACTCGTAATCTGTAGTTCCCAGGTTCGAGTCCCAGCTGGGTCAGCGTTGAGATTTATCTCCGCAAAAATTCCCCGCCCTGCCCACGGTCAGTAGGGGACACCGATGGGCTTAGAAAGGCCGCCGTCCGTCGGATGGGACGTTAAGCCGTGGCGCCGTGTGCGCAAGAGCCATACCCTGTGCACATTAAAGAACACGCTGGTTCGATGGCCTTGACGGGAGGCTATCATATGTCTCCTAACAGCTGTTTAAGTGGGTCTTTTCCCCCAACCTTCTCTGAGCCTTCGGGGTCCATGTGACCTGGCCATTTAGCCCATGGTGTGCAAAAAAGTGCCGCTCAGAGGTAAAACAACCCAACCCAGTGCAAATAAGGCACAGTGGAATGTAGTTTCATGAATTCCTCTGCGGTAAATATTGCTAGCAAAACATATACGAACACCATTTCCCACAAAAATCAATGTATTCATTATATATATATACATATAGTGCTGTCGAAATTAAATGCAAAAACATGGATTTTGATGAGATTTCAAGTCTAATTTTTGTCTCTTATTTATTTCCCGAACAAGCAAAAAATTTTTCTTCAATTGAAAGAGTGTAATAATTGCAACAAATGGAATTGTATCAAGGTTAGCAAATGGAGATAGAAAGAAAGTGTGGAATATTTTGTCAATGTATTATTCTCTCTTACCGAAAAGATGTAAATTGTTGTTGTGTAAATGTTTGAATAAATACATCCTTCCATACATATACATGCACTTTCTCCATCCAAGTCTTTTGGGTTGGGTTGTTTTACCTCTGAGTGGCACTTTTCTGCACACCATGGGCTAAATGGCCAGGTCACAAGGACCCCGAAGGCTCAGAGAAGGTTGGGGGAGGTGACCCACTAGAACAGCTGTTGGGAGACAGATGGTGTCCTCCCGTCAAGGGCATCCAGCGTATTCTTTAACGTTGGATTGTTTTACCTCTGAGTGGCACTTTTTTGCACACCATGGGCTAAATGACCATGTCACAAGGACCCCGAAGACTCAGAGAAGGTTGGGGGAGGGGACCCACTGGAACAGCTGTTGGGAGACTGATGGTAGCTTCATATCAAGGCCATTCAGCGTGTTCTTTAACGTGCACAGAGTATGGCTCTCCCGTATACGGCTCCACGGTTTAACGTCCCATCCGACGGACGGCGGCTGGTGTCCCCTACTGACCGTGGGCAGGGCGGGGAATTTTGCGGAGATAAATCTCAACTCTAACCCAGATGGGACTCGAACCTGGGAACTACAGATTACGAGCCTTGGCGCTACCGACTGAGTCACGCCCGCCGCCGCCTCTACAAGTCTTTTGAACATTTGCATTGAATAGTGGCACCGAGTAACTTCAGTGATAAAACGAAAATTAATGTGTATCATGCTGATGGCTATTAAAGAGTAAATGACGTGTTGGGAAGAACATGAATGATGCATGATAGGAAGAGTTAAAATCTCAGGTTACGGGCGTGCGTTAAATCCAGAAGAAGTGGTATGCTCCATATTGTAAAGAAAATATTACACTGTGAATTCCGAAATTTTCACCAACATTTTGCAGAATATAGTGTTACGATACATATGAGAGTTTTTGAGGTGGGAGGGGATGGCTCAGTCAGTAGCGCCCCAGGCTCGTAATCTGCAGTTCGCAGGTTCCAGTCCCGCCTGGGCCAAAGTAAATATTTTCTCGGTCAGTAGGGGACACCGATGAGTTTGAAATGATAACCGTCCGTCGGATGGACCCGTGTGCCGGAAGCCGCACTCTGTGCACTTTAAAGAACACGCTGGATGACCTTGATAGAAAACTACCATTTGTCTCATAAAAGCTATCCAGTGGGTCCTCAGTGATTTTTCTGAGTCCTCAGGGTCCTTGTTACCTGGCCATTTAGCGTACTGTGTGCAAAAAAGTGGCGCTAAGTGGTGAGAGAATTCAACTCAACAGATTCTGTGATCATTTTTCAAGATGACTCAGATCCTTGTCATAGATCAAAAACGATTAAACGGAGGACATTAGACCATAGAATCAAGATACTTCCTTAGCTTAGAAATTCTCCTGATCTTAACGGAATTGAGAATTTGTGACGAGTGTTAAAGCTGTATATGATTGAAGAGAAATCACGGAAGACGTCCTTAACCTTTGCACCAAAGAGATTGAGAAATACATTGCCTCGATGCCAGGAGGAGTTTAAGTTGCAATAAAGGCTAAAGGAGGTCAGACGAAGCACTTAAACTGTATTTATTAAAGCTGCATCTGATTGAAGAGAAATCATGGAAGACGTCCTTAACCTTTGCACCAAACAGATTGAAAAATACATTGCCTCGATGCCAGGAGGAGTTTAAGTTGCAATAAAGGCTAAAGGAGGTCAGACGAAGCACTTAAACTGTATTTATTAAAGCTGCATCTGATTGAAGAGAAATCATGGAAGACATCCTCAACCTTTGCACCAAACAGATTGAAAAATACATTGCCTCGATGCCAGGAGGAGTTTAAGTTGCAATAAAGGCTAAAGGAGGTCAGACGAAGCACTTGAACTGTATTTATTAAAGCTGCATCTGATTGAAGAGAAATCATGGAAGACGTCCTCAACCTTTGCACCAAACAGATTGAGAAATACATTGCCTCGCTGCCAGGAGGAGTTTAAGTTGCAATAAAGGCTAAAGGAGGTCAGACGAAGCACTTAAACTGCATTTATTAAAGCTGCATCTGATTGAAGAGAAATCATGGAAGACGTCCTCAACCTTTGCACCAAACAGATTGAGAAATACATTGCCTCGATGCCAGGAGGAGTTTAAGTTGCAATAAAGGCTAAAGGAGGTCAGACAAAGCACTTAAACTGTATTTATTAAAGCTGCATCTGATTGAAGAGAAATCATGGAAGACGTCCTCAACCTTTGCACCAAACAGATTGAGAAATACATTGCCTCGATGCCAGGAGGAGTTTAAGTTGCAATAAAGGCTAAAGGAGGTCAGACGAAGCACTTAAACTGTATTTATTAAAGCTGCATCTCATTGAAGAGAAATCATGGAAGACGTCCTCAACCTTTGCACCAAACAGATTGAGAAATACATTGCCTCGATGCCAGGAGGAGTTTAAGTTGCAAAAAAGGCTAAAGGAGGTCAGACGAAGCACTTAAACTGTATTTATTAAAGCTGCATCTGATTGAAGAGAAATCATGGAAGACGTCCTCAACCTTTGCACCAAACAGATTGAGAAATACATTGCCTCGATGCCAGGAGGAGTTTAAGTTGCAATAAAGGCTAAAGGAGGTCAGACGAAGCACTTAAACTGTATTTATTAAAGCTGCATCTGATTGAAGAGAAACCATGGAAGACGTCCTTAACCTTTGCACCAAACAGATTGAAAAATACATTGCCTCGATGCCAGGAGGAGTTTAAGTTGCAATAAAGGCTAAAGGAGGTCAGAGGAAGCACTTAAACTGTATTTATTAAAGCTGCATCTGATTGAAGAGAAATCATGGAAGACGTCCTCAACCTTTGCACCAAACAGATTGAGAAATACATTGCCTCGATGCCAGGAGGAGTTTAAGTTGCAAAAAAGGCTAAAGGAGGTCAGACGAAGCACTTAAACTATATTTATTAAAGCTGCATCTGATTGAAGAGAAATCATGGAAGACGTCCTCAACCTTTGCACCAAACAGATTGAGAAGTACATTGCCTCGATGCCAGGAGGAGTTTAAGTTGCAATAAAGGCTAAAGGAGGTCAGACGAAGCACTTAAACTGTATTTATTAAAGCTGCATCTGATTGAAGAGAAATCATGGAAGACGTCCTTAACCTTTGCACCAAACAGATTGAGAAATACATTGCCTCGATGCCAGGAGGAGTTTAAGTTGCAATAAAGGCTAAAGGAGGTCAGATGCAGCACTTTAACTGTATTTTATTAGAAACTATAAAGAAAGTTTGAAATAACGCAAGTGTTGCCTTCATTTTGATTTTTGGTTTGACACCTGCATTACCGAAAATATTGAACTCTACATCAACTTTTATTAACCAGGACAATTTTAACCTAAGGGTTTCAACAGCAAATGAGAAAGAAATATTAATTATAATTTACTTTACTAACTCTTTTCTACTCACAAAACCGAAATTTCATCGAAATCACTGCTGATGCATTTAATTTGAGCAGTATTGAAGAGTTGATATTTAGAGAGTGACGTATGAATAATGCTAATTATGATATAAAAGAAGTTCTTGAAATTTGCATCTAATCTCAGAAAACCTGCGAAATTTTGGGTACTGGTCAAATTTCAGTCGAACCGTGATCTTAACATTGCTAATTTTATTAATATTTTTATTAACGACATGTTAATGGGATCAGTGGAGCCTTTAACTGTTTCGCTCCACGACATGGCGATATTTCATTCTTGTCTACATTTCTGCGTATTAAAAGAAATGGAAAGTGGATGTTAAAGAAACGTCGGAAATGGATTATCGAGAATAAAATTACGATTCGTGGTAGAGTTGCTGTTTTCGAAAGGAATCATTATATGACTGAGTGTTTATTGGATTTGATTACTGATAGTCAGTTTTCCATCTTTATAAGGGGCGGGGGTGGCTCATTCGGTAGCGTGCCAGGCTCGTAATCTGTAGTTCCCAGGTTCGAATCCCAGCTGGGTCAGCGTTGAGATTTATCTCCGCAAAATTCCCCGCCCTGCCCACGGTCAGTAGGGGACACCTATGGGCTTGGAAAGGTCTCCGTCCGTCGGATGGGACGTTAAGCCGTGGCCCCGTGTGCGGGAGAGCCATACCCTGTGCATGTTAAAGAACACGCTGGATGGCCTTGACGGGAGGCTACCATCTGTCTCCCAACAGCTGTTCCAGTGGGTCCCCTCCTCCAACCTTCTCTGAGCTTCGGGGTCCATGTGACCTGGCCATTTAGCCCATGATGTGCAAAAAAGTGCCGCTCAGATGTAAAACAACCCAACCCGTCTTTATAGAAGTGCAATACACAAGTGCTATAAATCTTAGATTTATATAAGGTCTTTGACGATATTTCTGTCAAGAGATAACTTTATAAAATGTCAAGTTAAATATTGTTGGCCGATTGTTCAGGTTTTTAAATAATTTTTTTTATCTAAGAATCATCAGATATAATAAAATTTATATAATAAATTTAAATAATCGCCTCGTCGCCTGGAAGAGAGCATCAGTCATTGCATAATTTTTTTAAGAAAAATTCAATTACTTTAAATTCTTTTTTTTTGTAAAGGATTCATTCTTCATTCTCTTCACGATATCTGTAATCCACTAGAAGTATTGCATATTTATTTCTAATTGCTAATACAGAAAACACTTAAAAATTATATTATATTTAACTACAAGGAGGCATATCGCCTCTGGTGTATATGAGAGTCTCGTTTTCAAAGAGAAAGAAGTTTTTCCTTTACCTACTGTTTCATTCCTTAAAAGTTTTAATTTGAACTAGCGGATGATGTGAAAAATACAAATAGTATTTCATTAGTAACTATACAACGTAAAAGTATTCGTCATTTAATTCTTAAACCTAAAAAGTTGCATTTCTCACAACTCTCTCAGAAAAGTGGGTAGATTACTGCTGGAATATCTCTTAACAACTACCACTAGTTCTTCTAAATTTCTGTTACCATGTTCGAGTCTTACCTGTTCCAGTGTTCAGATTTATATCCCTTAATACCACCCTTATATCCCTTAATACACTTTCGCCAGGAGGGAACACCGATGGGATAGGAATGGCAGCCGTCCCTCTGATGAGAAGTAAAGCCGTGGCGCTGTGCCCAGGAGAACCTTAGAGAACGTTAAAGTAACGCTGGATAGCCTTGATAGAAGGCTGTCACCTGTCCCTTAATAGCTGTCCAGTGGGCTCCTTCCCCCAACCTTCTCTGAGCCCTTGGGTCCTTGTGACCTGGTCATTTAGCTCAGACGTAAAACAATTCAAGTTTTAACCCATTGTCAAGGATATCTTTCATGCGAATGGACTACAAATATATCAGAAATGTAACACCAATATGGCACGAATGTAGCACTAATGTGGCCGAAAAATGTAGTACTAATATGGCCGAAATGTAGTACTAATATAGAGCGGGGGATTTATGATCCGTGGGGCCCTACGTGCAGCCCTTTTTTGGCGAAGGCTCTATTTATTCCCCTAAGTAAGTATTTATTCCCCCGAAGTCTATTTATTCCCCTAAGGTGACTATATCTCTGAAATAAGAATTCAGCCCTCCCCGCAGGTGCACGGAGACCTTCTGCTCCTATTGCTCCCGCCTATGAATCCGAGTCTGCTAATAGGACATCGGACACTATTGCAAAACATACTGCTAGCGATATCTTGGAAGGAAACCACGAACTTCGTGCTCATAATTTGAATTGGAAATGAACACGACGCAGTTCGCGTGGCGATGCCACGCGAACTGCGCAGCGCGTTCATCTAAGATTTTGTTGTTTTACCTCTGAGCGGCACTTTTTTGCACACCATGGGCTAAATGGCCAGGTCACATGGACCCCGAAGGCTCCGAGAAGGTTGGGGGAGGGGACCCACTGGAACAGCTGTTGGGAGACAGATGGTAGCCTCCCGTCAAGGCCATCCAGCGTATTCTTTAACGTGCACAGGGTATGGCTCTTCCGCACACGGGGCCACGGCTTAACGTCCCATCCGACGGACGGTGGCCTTTCCAAGCCCATCGGTGTCCCCTACTGACCGTGGGCAGGGCGGGGAGTTTTGCGGAGATAAATCTCAACGCTGACCCAGCTGGGACTCGAACCTGGGAACTACAGATTACGACCTGGCGCACTACCGACTGATCCACCCCCGCCCCGTTCATCTCAGATATTTCGGTAGTGACGCGGAAAGAAAAAACTGAGTGGGTGGACCGCACATTTGCTCGTGAGTCTAACAACCACGTGTTTAATTTAAGATGCCCCAGCTGTAGGTGGCGCAGTCGATGATGCATTTTTAGTTTCTTTATAAAAGTAACAATTAGACAAAAGTGGCTTCATTGCCCGTTTGAATCGCTCATGAGTTGAAGCTGGTGATCTTTCATCATTTTTTTTTCATTCTCAAGCTAAAAAATTAATTTATATTCTTTTATTAGAATGCATTATTACGTCGTTGCATTTCTTTGTTCAAATCCCACTGAATGGAATGTTAGTTCACGAATTATCTTGGAATGAAAAGGACACAAAAATGAAATACAAACGATTTTGCAAAAACAGCCATCGCTGCATCACAGAGATCAAATTGGGTAAGTTATGGGGAAAGGTTTGCCTCTGAGCTGCATTTCTGTGCTTACAGGGTGTTGATTGGCCAGGTCACAAGGACCCCAGGGCTCACAGAGAGTTGGGAACCCACTGGAGAGTCGTCCGTCCCGTCAAGGGCATCCAGCGTGTTCTTTAGTGTGCACAGGGTATGGCTCTCCCACACACGGGGCCATGTCTTAATATCCCATCCGACGGACGGCGGCCTTTCCAAGCCCAACGGTGTGAGTTTTGCGGAGATAAATCTTAACAGTAGCCCAGGTGGGACTCGAACCTGAGAACTGCAGATTACGAGCTCCCCCCCCCCGCCACTTATTGAGTAGTAGTAAGAAGTGAGTTTTATTATTGCACACGAAAGTCTTTTCTTGTTTTTTAAAACTTTGCGCTCCTTTTTTAGTGACTGTGAATCTAATTGGTCTCTATGGAGACTAATTTGTAACAGAAATATGGAAACAAAATCATGGTTTTAATTCCAATTTATATTCATAAAAAAATTTTTTTTTTTTGTAAAAAATGAATGATAAAATTAAATAAACAGACAAAGAAATTTATTTTGATCAGTAATAAAAATGTAATTTTAAAAAATGGAGTTGTATATATATAACTTATATTATAATGGTATATAAAAATTGAACTAACTATATATATTAGTTTTTACAAAATATGTTTTTAGAAATCGCCGGATTCGGAACAGTTTTAATTTGAAGACTGTGCTCTGTAATAATTTTATTTTTATTTTTTTCCGTATATGATTTCAATAGCGATATTTTTAAATCTTTAAAAAAGCAAAAAAAAAGTAAAACTTTTCTTGTTCCTCCCCCCTTCCAATAGCAAATCAGAAATCCGATTAAAAAAATGATTTCACGAGAATGAGGAAGTTCAGGTTATCGACGCCGGGAAGGAAATCCGACAGACAAAATTTCCCGTTTTCACCGAAAAAAAAAAAAAACTCTCATTGGAAATACTCCCCTTTTCCTGGTTTGAGATTAAAATTCTGCTGGTGAGTTCGGAACAACAAATGAGGAGAGATGACAACCATTTTCGTGTTTTGGGAATGGCAAAAGAAATCCAGAAAGGATTCCGTAAGTATTTTGTGTTTTTATTTTTTTATATCAACCAGTGCAACTCGGGATGTTTTCGTTAAATTTCAACGAATCGAAAACTGAAAAATCTGAAAAGTTACAGAAATTTTGTAGTTGCCAGAGCATCGCGAGTAATTCCGACCACGCGCTTTTCCTTCTCGCTCCGATCAAGGCGTGATCACGTGCACCTGAAATGAAGCCCCTTGCGGCTGCGTGAGGTCCATCGAAATTGGATTTTATTTCTATCGCGTTGAATGGGATGTAAAAGAAAAAAAAAGAAAAAATTAATGATGCTATTATTTTAATGCATTTGATTTCGACTGAATGGCACTGGCCAATTGTGAATAGCTCTCAGAATTATCCCACTGATATTAATGTACTTATCTGTGGAACCTGGGCAACAACATCAGAGTATATTTCTATCTGCAGCAGCATCTCTATCGCATCGCTCTCTTTAGCAGCACCTGTTCAGCATCACTTTTCATCAGGCCGGGATCTAGGAAAAGACCGAACGGTGAAGCGGCAAGAAACACAATGGAGTAAAAAAAGGAAATAAAAGGGAAGAGGCAGAAGATGCATTTTCATTGCAGTTATGACATTTCGCCCTTTGCTTTAGATATATTTTAAAAATTTATTAGCATTGGGAAAGGGGGGAGGGGAATGGGCCCCTTGTACCCCCTTCCCCTAGATCCGGAGCCCTGCTCTTTATCAACAAATGATGAAATGAAATTATGATCTGGCAACCTTCGTGTCACGTGTCACGTGATAGATCATTAATCTCTAAAAAATCGTTGCCAGATTTTTTTTCTGAATTCTGTAATCAACCATAGTGTTCAGATATTTTTTGAGCGACTGTACGTTTGATTCACGCTGATTCGCGGTGACCCTGCAATTCTTGCGATCCCGGGATGAGAGAGATAGAGATCTCGGGATATAGAGTCCCGGGATGGCCTGGTCATCACCTGAATATAAGCTAGTGCCTTTGCCAGTGTGATCAGAAACGAAAGAAAAAATAGCACTGATTTATTTCCTTTGCTATAAAAACTGCATAAAACTCCCTCTGAATAAAATGTCACCTTAAATTCAATCAAGGGAAGATAAAACTGATTTTTATCTCTGGCAAGCAGCTGCTTAAAGGATTATTTATTTATTTATTTTATTTATAGGAAAAACCCCTATTCTGGTAACACTTTTCTAACAAGTCCTGTTACTATGCTGTGATATCGTAATCTGCAGTTCCTGGGTTCGAGTCCCACCTTGGCCAGTCTTAGGATTTATCTCCGCAAAAACTCCCCGCCCTGCCCACAGAGTCATTAGGCGATACCGATGGGCTTGGAAAGGCCGCCGTCCATTGGATGGGACGTTAAGCCGTGACCCCGTGTGCGGGACCGCCATACCCTGTGCACGTTAAAGAACACTCTGGATGGCCTTGACGGGAGGCTACCATCTGTCTCCCAACAGCTGTTCCAGTGGGTCCCCTGCCCCAGCCTTCTCTGAGCCTTTGGGGTTCATGTGACCTGACCATATAACCCATGGTGTGCAAAAAAATGCCACTCAGAGGTAAAACAACCGAACCCAACTCTGTTACTCTTCTGTGATATCGTAATCTGGAGTTCCCAGGTTCGAGTCCCACCTTGGCCAGCGTTAGGATTTATCTCCGCAAAAACTCCCTGCCCTGCCCACAGAGTCAGTAGGGGATAGGTTTGAAAGACTGCCATCCGTCGAATAGAATGTTAGGCGGTGGGTCCGTGTGCACTTTAAATACATAGGCTGAATGGCCTTGACGGGATGAATGGCTGAATGGCTCCCAACAGTTGTCCAGTGTGACTCTCCGAAACCTTCTCTGAGCCCTCGGGGTCCTTGTATACTTCGGCCCATTGTGTGCAAAAAATGTTTCGGGCAGAGGTAAAACAACCCAACTGAAAGATTCTTGAGGATCCCTGGATCAATTTGCTGTTACCTGCATACGACCCTGTTACTTAGCAAAAGTATCGAAATGGTGTTTTTAAGATCAACGAACAAAAATAACTGAGAACATCAGCTGAATATAATTAAAGAAAAAAAAATCTAATTGGCCTCGGCTTTTTAGACTCCTATACCGTCCCATGGCCGAGTGGTTAGCGCGCTTGGCTACTGATCTAAGGGACCTGGGTTCGAGCCCCGGGTAAGGCATGGATGTATGTGTCGTTTTTCTGCTGAGGTCCTGCCATCCTCTCAGACCTTCTACTCTGGCATATAAACTGACAGGCTCCTGTCAGACCTCTGTGGCAAGCAGCTGCTTGAGGGGGTATTTATTTATTATTATTTATACCTGTAGAGATGCACCACTACAAGACTCACATGGTAGAGAAACCTACTACTACTACCTCCAGACCTACAAGAGCCAACTAGTCACTTCCTATTACTGTTTTTTCCCCAAAACATTTTTCAAATTCACCTCGTAGTCCCCAAAAAACATTTCACTGGCATTGTTGGCAAAAATTGATAACAGATGGAGCCACGAGTGTAAGAAAGAAAACAAAACTTATGCATATAGGAGGAAAACCCAAGAGAAACATAAGAAAAGATTTTGTCTCTTGAGGCTAATCATCTAACCTTATAGTAATATTAAACTGTTAACTAGTTAAGTAAACAGTGGGTTTAACTAGTACTAAGTGGTAAAGGTTAGTAGGTTTTTATTGGGTCAATTCTCACAGATTACGTTTCATCTATGTAATAAAAATTCTTCTTTTTGTAACAATATAAATAAAGATTGGGTTGTTTTACCTCTGAGCGGCACATTTTTGCACACCATGGGCTAAATGGCCAGATCGCAAGGACCCCGACGGCTCAGAGATGGTTGGTGGAAGGGACCCACTGGAACAGCTGTTGAGAGACAGATGGTATCCTCCCGTCAAGGCCATCCAGCGTTTTCTTTAACGTGCACAGGGTATGACTCTCCCGCAGACGGGGACATGGCTTAACGTCCCATCCGACGGACGGCGGCCTTTCCAAGCCCATCGGTGTCCCCTACTAACTGTGGGCATGGAGTTTTGCGGAGACAAATCTCAACGCTGACCCAGCTGGGACTCGAACCTGGGAACTGCAGATTACGAGCGCGTTACCGACTGTATTTTTATTATTAACATGTATGTAGCTATTTGCGCATGTCATCTGCAACACGAGATCTCTGAAAGCGTTGGTTACAGGAAGATCATTCTTGAACCAATGGTTTCTCAATTCTCACGACATTTGGCTACTGTTTTAAGTTTTTCAAAAAGCGTTCGCATGCTCCTGTCTAAGAGCGCTATTCAATTCTACGAAATCATTCTTCCAATTTTGTTTTTCTAGTAATATCCAGGACAATGCATGTTGATGTAGAGTTTGCAACATTTCCATCAAGACACGCACAACAGAAGCGCGCGATCTTATTGAACGTTAATGAGCTGCTGGTTTTTTTTTAACAGATTTTGACACCCTTATTATTTTTTTTTTTCAATTCAATTTTTATTCAACATAGATATGTATCAATACAAAAATTTATGAAATATACCCAGCTAAAGCAACTGAATACTTGAGCGCTGGTGTATAATTATGACAAAAATATAAATACAAAAAATTAACAAGGCAACAATTGATAATTGAAACAATCAATGATGTAGAAGTCAAAAAATTGGTTTTACCTACAGCTATCATTCATTGTTTAGTATCCATTCAGAAAGAGATTTATTAAATAAATATTTAGAAGTAATTTTCTTCATTGTATCTGGAATACTGTTGTATAATTTAGGCCCAATATAGTTTATATTACGGGTAGTAGCTTGCTTTGATATAAGTGGTATATGCAATTTAAATGATGAGTCTCTAAGTGGTATATATGTCTGTCGAACCTGAAATAGATGTAAATTGAAATGGACATATTCAATAATTTTTAAAATGTAAATTTGAGACAGAGTCAGTAACCCCGATTTCTTAACTATAGGACGAGATTCAGAGAAGCGACCTTTATGGTCAATAATTCTAACTATAAATTTTTGCAGAATCAACAGCCTGTTTAAGTTTGTTTTTGCAGCTCCTCCCCAGGCTTTTATTGCATATTGTAGCTGACTATATACACAAGCAGAATACAACATTTTTAAACTTGTTTTGTCGAGTAAGAATCTTAGTGTATAAAATTTTGCTATGAATGGTTTTATTTTGTCCACAGTATAATCAGTGTGATACTTCCATGAAAGGCTTTTATCAATAATCACTCCTAGGTATTTAATTTGGTCAACCTTCGTAAGACGTTCGCAACTGCAATTTAGGATGTTATAACAGTCCTTGTGATGAGAAACCACTCCAGAGTCTCTGCTACCATCAGTTGATGCCTTCAACTGGAATTTTATATAGCATGTTTTAGCTTTATTTAAACTTAATTTATTCAACATTAGCCATTGATAGAAACGATGAATATCTCTGTTTGCCATTTGGTATAATTGCTCGTTGGTGTTACTTTTGTATAACAAAACAATATCATCAGCATAAGAAATAATTTCTGCCTCAAAATTTTTGTCAAATATATCGTTTACATATAATATAAATAGCAGAGGTCCCAGTACAGAACCTTGTGGTACACCTGTATTAATATTTTTCATAGAACTATATATATATCATTTATCCTAACGATTTGTGAACGATTTTCCAAGTAGGATTTTAGCCATGTAAAACTGGTACCTCTGATTCCATATTTATAAAGTTTAGCCAGCAATATTTCATGATTTACCAAATCAAAAGCTTTTGATAAGTCCAAAAGAATTGCGAGTGTTTTAAAATCTTTATCCAGAGACCACGTTAGTGAATTTATTAAATGTAAAATAGCATCTTCTGTGCTTTTTTTCTGCTGAAATCCATATTGGTTTTTTGCTATTATATTAAACTTTAATAAAAAATTGTTCAACCTGACAGAAAATAACTTTTCCAATATTTTTGACATTATCGGAAGTAAAGCAATAGGTCGATAATTTTTTATAAGAATTTTGCTTCCTTTTTTGTAAATAGGAACTATTATTGAACATTTTAAGGCATTTGGGAAAATACCAGAAGATAAAGACATATTAAACAAATAGCACAATATTGTTCGTATCGATGGATATATTGCTTTAAAATTATCCACGTTTATGTCATCCCAGCCAATTGAATAAGTCCTTTTCAAATTTTTTACTATGCTGTCTAATTCTTCCAACGAAACTGCTATCAGACCTATTGAATTGCCCTGGGAAATGATTATTCTGTTTTTTAACTTAAGATCTTCAGGCACTACCAAATCTGATTCCGAATTACCAGTTTCATATTCAGTAGCTGTATTTACAAAATAATCATTAAAAGCATTAACTATTTCAGTGGAACTATCTGTAAAATATACCATTTTATTATTTAAGCTCATTTCAAATAGACGATTTTGATTTTTTTTTTTTACTATTTGTATTAATTACTTCGTTTATAATATCCCATTTCTTCTTTGTATTATTTCCAGCATATGCTAGTTTTTCTTGAAAATGTGAATTTTTAGCTTTTGATATTATGCTATTTAAGGAGTTTCTGTAACTTTTATAATAGTTAGCATCAATTTTATTTTTTTTCCATAATTTATGTAAATGATTTCGGTACCGTATTGACTTAACAAGTTCTGTGGTTATCCACGGTTTTAAATTTTTTAATTTTTTATTCACATTTCTCTTTAAAAAATTAGTTAAAAAAGCTACAGTAAAGTCCTCAAAGAAATGGTCAAAAGCTTCATTTATGTCATAATAATTTTGTATATGATTCCAACTATAGTCCTTGAAGCCTTGTTGTAATTTCACTTTGTCTGTGTAAGTAATTAACTGTATTGACTCCTTAGCTTTGACCGAGACAATTGTTGATGAAGAAAAGGTGAAATAAATCATATAATGATCTGTGATGTCCGTAGTTACAATATAGGCGCAACAAGAAAAAGAACTTATTTTCCTAATGAATAAATGATCTATACAAGTTTGTGATTGCGATCTCGTAATCCCGGTAATATAATTTGACAAGTTGTATAGAGTCATAAGATCTAAATAACTATTTATTTGTTCTGTAGATTTTGAAATATCCAAGTTTATATCTCCGGTAAGAATAATATTACGATCTGGAAGTTTATCGACATGTTGAAACAATTCTTCAATGAAATTTATTTCTCCACCTCCAATATAACGATAAATCGCCAATAAGACTACCGACATTGTCGAATTCAATTGAATTTTTAATGCAATAACTTCGGCCGAGTTCATTTCGAAATCTAACTGGGAAGCCCACCAATGCTGCTTGATGTAAACCACAATTCCACCAGATCTGCTAAAATGTCTACAGTTAAAAAATCCTTTGTATCCCTCAATATGATATAAAGATGTTTCATTGTCAGGTATCCAAATCTCAGAAAGGATTATTACATCCGGTTTACAATTACTAATTTCTATCAATGCCAAAAACACATCAAAATTCGCTCGTAAACTTCTGATATTCAAATGAATAAAACTAATTCCTTTTTTGAAATCAGAATGGATCAATTTAAGTTTTTCGAGGTCAATATAAATACCCGATGTTCCTTCCATTTTATGGCTAGAAAAAAATTAACCAAAGCAAAATATCAAAAACGCATTTTAAGGAACTTTATAGTGCATCAGATATTAATTAAGTTTGACTCATTGTCAATTCTGATGGCATTTGAGTCGTCGTTTTTCTTTAGGAATATTTGTCCCAATTAAATCCATACATATTTATATTTAAATTCCTTTTGAAGAGCTTTGACTTTATAGAGTAATCTCTTCCTTTCTATTGTTAATTGCTCATTTATGTAAAATGGTTTCTCTTCCATTTCTTCATTTAGCGAATTTAGAAATAACTTTTTCCCTTTTCTTTTCTCGTCTAACCACTTATTTCTGATGTCTTCGTTCTTAAACTCTATTACAATATTACCAGGTTTGTCAGCATTACGAGACTGAACCCTTTTAATTAATTTTATATCCTCTTGTTTCTGGGGAATTTGTAATATAGTAGACACCTTATTTACAATTAATTGTAAATTCTCCTGCGGTTGTTGAGGTATACCAACAATCTCTAGATTTTTATTTAATGCATCTTGTCTTAAATCATTAATCTTAGACTCTAATATGTTAATTTGCTTTTTTCAATAAAAATACATTTTCTTTAGTTTCGTCAAGATCAGACTTATGATATTTAAGCTCATTCATAATTAATTCATTTTCCTTTACGAAGTCATCTATTTTTTTACTACAAAATTCAACAGATCTAAGAATATCAACATTTTGTTGATTAATTCTTTTTTCAAACTCTGCGAATTCTTTCCTAATTTCCAACTTAATAATATTAATAAGCTCCTCTTTTAAATTATGATCAGAAGAATCCATAAAGCAACTTGGCTTACCATTGTTCACAGAATGGTTATATTCATCTCCCATAGATGGCTGCACACGTTCTACTTCACTTGTAGAAAGGGAACGCCCATCGTTGAGGTAACTCTTTTCTTCTTACAATTATTACATACCCATTTGCTTCTTCTGTCTACTGACATATTTCTATAAACCTCGAGTCTTATCCCTACACATCCAATATGAAAAGTAGCTTTACATGAACCATAACACTGTAAATATTAATTTTTTAAATCTCCGTCCTTACTACACACCTTACAAGTAAATTCCATGTTGTCAGATTTATTTAATTTATTTGTTGTACAACTTTTAGTTTCCATGTCAACTGTTGTTACATCACGCGATGACACGTTCTTATGTTGCTGTAGTTTCTGTTGTTTATTTGAATTAGGCTTAGAAGAGTTACTGGGAAGATTGATACATTTCGAACAGAGCCAATTTCTTTTCTTTTCTAAAGACATCTTCTTAAAATTACTTTGCTTTATTCCAACACAATAAAAATGGACATAGCCACCACATGCGCCTTTACAATGAAGAAATTCACTAACATCACCAAAATCCAATTTGCAAACTACACATATGAGAGCCATGTTAACTCATCATGAATGATTAAATACGAGTAATTTCGTTTGGGGTTGCACAATTAAACAAAAATTTACAAGTTCTTTAAAAGTTCAAATACTACTAGAAGCAGGTTATGCAAATAAAATATGCAAAAACAAATCTTAAAGAAGAAAATAATTTAAAAATAAAAGCGCACAGACAAATTATACAACTCACCATAACCAATATGTTGCCAGATTATTATTATTGTTATTATTATTATTATTATTATTATTTTCCAAATACTTTAATAGTACTTAGTACTTTTAGTTAGTTTTAGTTAGTTTTGAATTTTTCTCTCATCACTCAGTGATAGACCTATGCATCTAGCATCCCCCCCCCCCTCATCTCAAGATAGAAGATCCCTAGCTAGACTGTAACCGCTTGAGTTAGAAGTTGGTACTTAGTAATCTTTCTAAAAATTCATACCCAGGCTTCCTCTTTCCAACCCCTTGCCCTTGCTTAAAAAATTCAAATCTCACTCTATAATAGAACCCGATTCCAAAAATAGAACCACTTTTATTATTCGTTATCGCTTTCAATTTTAATTTAAGAGTTCTCAACTCCTTCGCACCTCGCAATATCCTAAATGCTGGAACAGCAGTCAGATATTTCTCCTTAAAACCGTTAAAAATTTCAAATATTTACCAGCAATAGAATCCGAGTTCAAAACCATTTTTAGTTTTTCATTCCATTTGAGGGGACGGGGGATATATGTATATATATATACACACACACACGAGAGGTTAAAACAGTAGGGGCGATCACATTTTTCAGTCGGTTGCTCGCCAGGGGTAATCTGCAGTTCCCAAGTTCGATTCGCAGCTGGGACAGCGTTGACATTTATCTCCGCAAAACCCCTGCCCACGGTCAGTAGGGGACCCCGACGGGGTTGGAAATTCCGCCGTCCGTCGGATGGTACATTAAGCTCATGGCCCCGTGTGCGGGAGAGCCATACCCTGTGCACGTTAAAGAACACGCTGGATGGCCTTAGACGGGAGGCTACCATCTGTCTCCCAACAGCCATTCCATCGGGTCTCCTCCCCCAACCTTCTCTGAGCCTTTGGGGTCCTAGTGACCTGGCCATTTAGCCCATGGTGTGCAAAAAAAAATTGCCGCTCAGAAGTAAAACAACATAACCGAAATCCTAACAGCTGTTCCAGTGCGTCCCCTCCCCCAACCTTCTCTGAGCCTTCATAATACCTGACCATTTAGCCCATGGTGTGCAAAAAAAAAATGTCGCTCAGACAACCCAACTTAAAACAGCAATATAAATTGACTGTCAGCAAAAGGAATGTCTGGAGGAACAGGCATTGGTTTTCGTAATATCAATCTTAAAGTTTCTCAAGATTCTGAGACAGTTAATGGAAGAGTCTCTGTCTAGAGAGTAATGAATTCTGTTCCAAAAATAAAACTTTTCAGAGAGGAGATCAATTTCTTGATTTTTCATACTTGCTGCAGCTCCTTTTTACCTTTTAACAAGGCAGTCAATTAAATACATGCAGAGTTCGTCCCCATTAAGGAGTGACTATAATTAATAGCAAAGTCAATGATGTGATGCCAATAAAATTCCATGAATGTCTAAAGGAGCAGAAAACATAATAATGGAATAAAATGTTAAATCGAGAAAAGGCAAAAATATGACTTTAGTCCGAAATTAATATTTTTCTGATAAATAAAATAATAATGTTAATTATTGTTTAGGTTCGCAGTGACAATGTACAGTCGCTCAAAAAAATATCCGAACACCATGGTTGATTGCAGAATTCATGAAAAATTATCTGGCAACGATTTTTTTAGAAATTTGTGATCAGACAACCTTCGTGTCACGTGACACGAAGGTTGCCAGTAATTTCTAAAAAAATCGTTGCCAGATATTTTTTTCTGAATGTTAGGACTACATTGGTTTCCATAAATTACAGAACAATCCTAAGTTATGTGAATGCTAAGCTAACGTCGAAGCTCTATGGCTTCTAAGATAAGTCTTTTGTTTTGAAAAATATGATAGGACATGCAGATCTCAATCAAATATATGAATATCTCAATTTTTTTTAACACCATCGGTTCAGTATTTATTTATTTATTTATTTATTTTATAGTGTCCACAATAGATCTAGATTCAATTGTAGTGGTCACTTACATGTACCTGAAGTTATTATGTATATGCATTTTATGTATTTCTTACAATACATATACATAATGATATAGTGGAACTTACAATACATATATATATATAAAGCCAAACACTGCATACAAAAGAAAGAAAATAAAGAAAAAAAAGAGAGAACACAACCGTAACCTGCAAATACACATGCAAAATTTTTAAAAATACAAGAAAATAGTTAGTCCATTAACAAAGCTGAACAACCCATTCTAAATTCTTTTATGCTCATACTGAATAAATCAAGATTATGGGAATATGTATTATATAAGTGAGAAAATCTGATCGTAGCATAATATTTCAATGTATGTTTTTTGCACAAAGGAACTCTGAAGTTTTTTTTTCATAACATTTTGTATTTAAAATTAACTAACTGAATCGGTTTAATACAGTCGATATAATTATTCAATAATCTGTGTGGAAACATTAAACATAACACATCCCTCCTCATTTTCAACGACGAACCTTCAAATGCATCTTTAAGTAACTTAGTTCAAATATCATTAACATAGACACCATTAGATTTAAAATATAAATACCTCAAAAATTTATTATGAGCCTTCTCCAAATCATTTTCATTAATAATATAAAAAGATTCCGTATATTTGATCCACACTCTAATTTTGATAGAACTAAAGAATTAGGTAACATAATAATGGAGTTAATATTTATAAAATCCTTATCTTTCTAATGAACCTAAATTTTGATCAGCTTTCCTCATTATATCTTGAACATGAAGACTGAAACAAAATCTGGAAATAATTTTGATGCCCAAGTCATAAATTTCATATTTACGAGGAAAAGCAGTATTATCCAAATGATAACTATACTGTAAAATAGTTCTATCATGGAAATAACGTAGAACAGAACATTTTCAAATATTCAAATAAAAACAATTATCAACAGTCCAACAATATAATTTATCCAAATTCTTCTGCAGCTGAATACAGTCATCGTAAGTAAAAATAAGCTTAAAAAGTTTAACATCATCTGCAAACTTTGAACAATCTGAAAAATTCAAGACACTAGATAAATCGTTAATAACAATAATAAACAGCAGTGGTCCCAAACTAGATCCTTGAGGTACTCCAGAAGTACTTTAAAAACCATATGACAAACTAGTAGCATAATTTACTTAAAGGATCCTATCAATTAAAAAAGAATATGGAAAATCAATTAAACTGGAACTGAAATCAATTCTCACTAATTTTTCGTTAATATTCCAAAATCAATACTATCAACAGCTTTAGGAAAGTCAGCGTAAATGACATTGATTTGACCCTTCTCATTAAGAGGGACAGAAATATTATTACAAATAGATAAAAGATCTATAACCGTAGACGGTCTTGGTAGAAAACCGTGCTGATTTACAACGAAATAATGTTTTTAGCTTATGATATATCTTCTTAAAAATTATAGATTCAAAAATATTTGAAAAGGGTGAAAGTATAACAATAGGTCTATAATTCGCAATATGAACTTTATTTCCCTTTTAAATATCTGAATAATCTTTTTTTTTCTTCCAACTAGAAGGAAATGTCTTCAGTCTAACTAACAAATTGAAAAGTGTTGAAAGGGGATAAATTAACATTTAATAGCAAAAACTGGAATAAGATCCAGCCCCAATGAATATGTCCTTTTCAAGTGCTTTATTGCATCAATAATATCATCAGATGTAGTTACATCAATTTTTAAAACATTCGGGATATTTACTTCTTTATCACTAACATGAAAATCACCATTATCGTACCTTGTACTTTTGATATAAACTGATTTAAAATAATCTGCAAATGCATTCACCATCTCCTTACTCTCAGTAAGGTCTGTATCATTATAATGCATCGCATGAAATACCGTATCATCTTCATTATTCTTACGACAAAACGACCCAAATCAATTTGGATTTACAGTTAAGTCAGTTCGACAATTTTTTAGTTTCTGTAAGCTGCTTTTGTTCAATTTTTAACTAGTTTTCTGTAATATTCAAAGTTATCTATATTTGTTTTCACGAAAATTCACGAAAGGAAAAAAAACCTTATAAAATTTACTTCTCTGTTGCAAGTCATGAAATCATCACGACTTTTGAAAGATTTAAATGTTTATAGAGACAGGCCCTCCTCTCATAGCAGACGATATTGATTCAGGTGTAATTTATTTTTACTTTCAGCTCATCATTTCACGAGTTCCATGTCTACAGGACGTATCCTATGATTATTTACTACTGATTTATTTTTAATTCCTTTTAAAATCCCTTGTTGTTAATCACGTGATCCTCTTTAAATTTCAGACGTTTCACTGGATATCAGACGATAATCTAAGACAAAAGGCAAGCTGGGATTAAAAAAGAAACAACTTAGAGTGTAAAAATGAGTGATTCTTGACTATCCTGTCTCTTGACATCACTTCGCTGTAAATAAAAAAGAATTATCACGATCATCCGTTGCCTTGACGGATGCTGACGATGAATCGGATGACCTTCTTGGCCGTTCTTATTTCCTCTCTTGATCCCTTTCGTCTGCACGAGACTTCCATCGGTTCCCTTCCTTCGCCAAACAACATCATCCGGTTGCCTAGCAACCACGAAGATCCGCTGCTCATTGTTGCCAAGAACGTTTCGATAGCGGAGCATGACCTTAACTGTTGCCATTCTTCGAAAGCAACTTTCACTCAGGAATCTGCAAGATCGAATAAAACTGCGATGAAGGTTTCCCAGCGCCCCCTGGGTCCCATGGAATTTACGTTCGTCTCGGTGGTTCTGAAACTGACTTCCGTCCTGTTCCTCGTGCTGCACTTGGTGGCTTTCGTCCTCGCCCCATCCCTGCACACCCTCTTCGGAGCCTGCACAGCATCACTGAGCATTGCCATCCTCACCAATCACATCTTGTTGGTCTGTTACCAGATTTCAAAATCTGCCACGTGCCTTCAATTAACATTCACCCTATATTTTTTCGTCTGCTCTTATTTCTGGACGAACGTCATTTCCTTTGACGTATGTTGCATAATGAGACTTTCTCGTCGCTTGGAGCGCATGCCCGACAGAGCAGTGCAGTGGAAGCGCTTCTTCCTCTATTCCCTCTACGCCTGGGTGGCTCCTGCTGCAGCCGGCGCCGGCGCTTACGTCGTCGATATTTTCACGCACGACGTGGAACCGCCCTTCGACACAAGAAAGCCGCCATTTGCAGACGATTGCTGGATCTTCGATTTCTCGTCGTTGTGCTTCTGCGTCACCTTGCTCAGCACGATCGTGATCGTCGATGTCGCTTTCTACGTCGCTTGCACGTGGATGATCCAGAGGTCATCTCGCGGGTCGGCTGCGGAGAAGAGCGGAAGGAAGTTCTGTCGGCTGTTCACAGTTCAGTTGCGATTGGCTGTCGTCATGGGATTGTCTTCGGTGGCGTTCATCGTTGGATCTTTTGCGCCGACCCTCGTCGTCTTCTACGCCTGCGAGGGGGTACTCTCCATCAACGGCTTCTTCATCTTCTTGTGTTTCACGTGCAGAACCAAGGTGATGAATGAAATGATCGAGAAAATAATCGTTTGCTCCAAAAAGAGTGATCCCAACAAATAAGAAGACGAACGTAAAACGAACGGAAATTTTCGTTCGATCTTGAAGTGCTGCATTGAAAACATTTTTTCAATTTTCAATTCTCGAAAAATTTAACTCAGGAGAAAGTTTTGGACTCTAAATGATATGAAAACGAGAAAAGGAAATAAAACGGTTTATTGCTTTCAAAGGAAGAAACGAATGAAATGAGAAATCAAAATGTGTACAGTCGCTCAAAAAAGCATCCGAACACTATGGTTGATTACAGAATTCAGAAAAAATATCTGGCAACGAGTTTTTTAGAAATTAGTGCTCTGGCAACCTTCGTGTCACGTGACACGAAGGTTCCCAGATGCATCATTCATGAGTTCACCAAATGAAGGATATTGCAAATCACTTGTAATTAACCTGAAATTATTATCGACATTTTAAAAGTTTTGTTCATTCCAATAAATGTCTCTCCACAATTTAGCTGTGTGTGTGTTTTTGTGAAAATAGTTTCGTCATATCAGACAAGAATTTTTTTTACAAATTGGGAAGAAAAAATAGCATAAATGAAATAATTATTTTAACAAAATTACTAAAAACGTCTTCGTTAGAAGGCAAACGATTTTCATATTGTTGAATCGAACGTCGATTTATGTTTAAAGAATTGCTGTAGGAATTGGAATAAACGAACACCAGAGGGTGCAACAGTTTCCTTCTGAATCGGCGATCTCTGCCTCACAGGGAACGAAATTCGATGATGCTCCCCTCCCCAGGTTCGGATTGGGTTGTTTTACCTCTGAGTGGCACTTGTTTGCACACAATGGGCTAAATGGCCAAGTAACATGGACCCCGAAGGCTCAGAGAAGGTTGGGGGAGGGGACCCACTGGAACAGCTGTTGGGAGACAGATGGTAGCCTCCCGTCAAGACCATCCAGCGTGTTCTTTAACGTTGGATTGTTTTACCTCTGAGCGGCACTTGTTTGCACACAATGGGCTAAATGGCCAAGTAACATGGACCCCGAAGGCTCAGAGAAGGTTGGGGGAGGGGACCCACTGGAACAGCTGTTGGGAGACAGATGGTAGCCTCCCGTCAAGACCATCCAGCGTGTTCTTTAACGTTGGGTTGTTTTACCTCTGAGTGGCACTTGTTTGCACACAATGGGCTAAATGTCCAAGTAACATGGACCCGAAGGCTCAGAGAAGGTTGGGGGAGGGGACCCACTGGAACAGCTGTTGGGAGACAGATGATAGCATCCCGTCAAGGCCATCCAGCGTGTTCTTTAACGTGCAGAGGGTATGGCTCTTCCACACAAGGGCCATGGCTCAAGGCCCCATGCGACGGCCTTTCCAAGCCCATCGATGTCCCCTCCTGACCGTGGGCAGTAGGGAACACCGAAAAAATCCAGAAAATCGTTATTCCCATTCTGCGGCGGGGAATTTTGCGGAGATAAATCTCAACGCTGACTCGAACCTGGGAACTACAGATTACGAGCCTGGAGCGCTACTGACTGAGCCACCCCCGCCGTAGGATCTCCAGTATAACGGATAGTACTACATCATACAGAGGGCGCCAGTTTCACCCACCTACTGTCTACGAAATCCTTCTGTAAAATAATTCCTATAAGCTGTACAGCTGGGAAAGGACTTGTTATAGTGAGCATGACCTTTAAGGCTGGTAGAATCAGGTTTCGTCTGGTTGTGTAATCATTGAGGTGCGGTGGGAGACCTTTTGGAATTTGGCGAATTGCCTAAATGTTAGAGCCAAACCTCAAAACGTAAAAATTTCATTCAAATATATATGTCAATCTTCGGCAAACTTGAGAATCTAATTTTGAATTTTGAATTCCAAATTTAAGTATATATAACTATACTTTGAAACCTTAGTTATTCTTAAAATTAGGGAAGGAAAGGTTCTTAGGAAAGTATGTGAAAAGAAGAGAAGCGCTGACCAGGGTCGGTCGGCCGAGGTCCTGTGCAGTGAAGACCGCACTGGACCTCGACGGCCTGGGAAAGGAAGTGCTCAACGGAAGCCCGTGGTCTTCAAGCCCCCCCCCCCCCCGGTTGAAGACCACGGGGCTTAGGAGGAGTGATGCTGGTAGGGGTTTCACCCTCACCACTCACCAAGGCGGGCAGGCTGAAAGCAGAGGCACCCCTGAATCCTCATTGAAGCACGTGACAAGGCTAGTGGTAGGAAAGATCAGAACGGGGGAAAGAAATCGGGAGGGGACGTATGAAAAGAGAAAAAAAGAAAAGGAGAGGGAAAAAAGATAGATAACAGAATAAATATAAAAAGGGAGGGGAAAAGAGAGGAGAAAAAAGAAGAAATGAAAAAAAGGGGAGGGGATAGTATTAGAAAAAAAGGAAAGTAAAAAAGAGGGCCTCACAGTCTAACTGTTCTCAGCTAATCGAGAAATCCTTTTTTCCTGGAAGTGAATTTCGAGTAATATCTTTTCCAGCGAAAAAGTCATCCCGGAAGTGCTCCCATTGAGCACGAGGAAGCAGCTTCCAGTTGCCAAGGAAATCCCAGCAGATTTAGATCGGCAGAAAGAAAATCAGGTAGCGGGATATGGCAACAGGATTAGAGCATTGGCAGCAGACTGTAGCGCTATCTGGTGCCAATTGGGATCAATGTTCAGCAGAGAAACATTTTCATGTTGTTAATTCGTTTTCACTTTGGCGTCTGTCCGTCCGTCGACATTCAAATCTTTTTGCTTTCTGGGAGAATTAAAAAAAATCCTTTTCGATTAGATAGGTGTTGACGAAATATTGTAAATCGCATTTTTCGAATCTGATGAAAAAATTTCCCGAAATCAATGAAAATTGAAAACTTCCTTACGCAGATTTCAAATATTGAATTTATCTCGTGGAGAATTTGTTATAACAGCTGTTCAGGAAAAATTGCTGCTTCGACCGTTTGAAATAAATTTTAGAGAAAAATGAAAGTTACTCTTAAATTCTTCAGCTTGCATAATTCTTTAAACAAATGTTTTTGTGCGAAATAGAGATTTAAAGAGATCGGAGTAAGAGTTGTTGGGTTGTTTTACCTCTGAACGGCACTTTTTTGCACACCATGGGCTAAATGGCCAGGTCACATGGACCCCGAAGGCTCAGAGAAAGTTGGGGGAGGGGACCCACTGGAACAGCTGTTGGGAGACAGATGGTAGCCTTCCGTCAAGGCCATCCAGCGTGTTCTTTAACATGCACAGGGTATGTCTCTCCTGCACACGGGGCCACGGCTTAACATCCCATCCGACGGATGGCGGCCTTTCCAAGCCCATCGGTGTCCCCTACTGACCGTGGGCAGGGCGGGGAATTTTGGATCGGAGTAAGATCTTCAATATATCTCGAGTGAGATTTTTACACAATAAATTATTTTCGAAGTTAATGAGCTTTTAATGTGGTTTTTCCATTTTCATAACGTGGAAGCGAACGGTTATTTTTTTACAATATAGTGAATATAAGCCAAAAAACTGTCTACAAGTGAGAAAAGCCCCAAGAGGGCACTCCGAGGAGCAGTTTGCTATTCAATGCCAGGACACGGTCACTGAAAACTGGATTCTGGCTCCCGAAATTTCTGATCCTAGAACCAATCTGTTCTCTCGGTTCCTGGGAGAAGAAACGATCAGAGATAGAGTCCTAGAGTCTCCTAAATATTCGTATCGATAGTTATTTTAAGGTAAAGTCGCTCAAAAAATATCCGAACACTATGGTTGATTACAGAATTCATAAAAAATATCTGGCAACGATTTTTTTAGAAATTAGTGGTCTGGCAACCTTTATGTCACGTGACACGAAGGTGTCTGAGCCACTCTTGAATCTAACAGCGATTGGAGGGGTGGCAGTTGCCGCCACTCCACAGAAGACCCTTAATTTCTAACGGGGCATGATATCTGAGTGGGACCATCTCAGGGTTTATGAGGAGATTTTCATCCCAGGGAATGACAGCATGGGTTTTGCAACGCTGTGATGGAAGGTTACTACCCACCCTGACACTAATTCTCACTTTTAACTCCCATCAAGGCAGGCTACCTTCCCTGAGAGGTACGGCCATACCTTCCCTGAGAGGTACGGCCATACCTTCCAAACCTTCTGCATTATTTTCGATGCCAGAGGTAGGGCCATGCCCACACAGCTTTCCAGGACAAACCCAACTGTGTCCATTGTGGCAGCCAGAATCACCTCGATCCTGACTGCACAGTTGAAAAGGCAAGCTGCATAAACTGTAGTGGCACACATCCGGCATACTCCCGCGACTGTCCAAATTGGCTGAAGAAGGAGGAGGTACAACACCTCAAAACGCTGAATAATATCACTTATCCTCTGAGGCGAGAAAGCTTGCTGATCCGTCTGCCCCACCCCACAAGGTATCGTGTGCCGGTGCGGTGATCGGAAAGCCCATCGTTGCGATGGCTTCCGTGGTGGTGCAGACGGATCAGCCAGGAGACAGTCAATGTTGCAGTGGCGGAGTTGACAGACTGCATCTTCCACGCAGATGGCCTCAATATTCCTCAGATATCGACTCGGTTTCCGCGGTTTTTCAAAACCGTGGTGAAATCCCGACTGCACCGCCTCAGAATCTTTCTCACCCCCAGCGAACTACCTCTTTATGCGAAGCTATAAGCGAAGTAGAAGTCGGTACTAATCTCGACACCAATTCTGGTTTCCACCATATACTGCCAGACTTTCCAAACAATTAGTAGATCTGAATTAATCTGATTAGTAGAAATTAGTGGTGTGGCAACCTTCGTGTCACGTGACACGAAGGTTGCCAGATCGCTAATTTCTAAAAAAAAGTCGTTGCCAAATATATTTTCTGAATTCTGTAATTAACCATGGTGTTCGGTTATTTTTTTTTGAGAGACTGTAAGTATTTCTTATTTTTACTCTGATACAATATATAAATCTTAAATTTTTGGATTAAACTTTTTTACTTAACTTTTAAACTTAATTTTTTTGTCATTAACTTTAAACTTAATTTTATAAAACAAATAATTAACTTAAACTTAGTTAATTATATATATATTCCTCTTTTAGGTTTAAATCAATCGTCGATATATTTTTTAGGTTTAAAACAATCGTCGGATATGCTGTGATTGCACGTGCAGATTTCGTAATAGTTATCGTAATCGATGCACGAGAGATCGAGCTTCCGTGCAGTTTCTTCAAGTCATCGGGAACATGTAGAAGTGCGTCGCATCTGTTTTGCCAACGGAAGCACTGAGAGGAAGTGATGTAGAGATTCCTGCTTCTTTCATTTTGTTGTCTGATGAAAGGTTATAACATTGATCTGATTAACGACGATTGCGAAGAACGAAGTTACGAAGAAAAGAAGTGAATCCAGGATAGAAGTGGTGGGCGACGAGGCATAGCCGCAGCAATTGATCAACTCTGGAGCATCGAGGCACGAGGAAATTGGTTTTATGAAATGTTCGGAAAGCCACCTAAACTATGCTGGGATAGTTAACCTTGAAACTTTTGCAGGTAAGTTAACAAGAAACTAGATCTTTTCCGTACACATATTTTATCATAGTATCTGAAGTTTGATCATGGTAATGATGATAGAGGTGTACATTTTCAACCAGAGATTGAGTAGCATATTTTGCAGATCTTATAGGGTTAGTTAAGGTAGTTAAAACTTTGGACACTTTGTAAACCAGAAAACAGGAAACATGTTGCTTTTGATTCTAGATGCTTGTTCAGTGTCTTGAGTATTAGGTGGGTTGACTTGTAAGGAATGATGAGGTTTTCGGATTTCTGAATTATCATTTTTTTATTTAGATTATGTTGATGATTTGGCTCTTTGAGCAAATGATGTTGATGGGATGAACTCTTTCATTTGAGCTGTTGATGAAACTGGTAGTAGAGTAGGTTTGGTTATAAACAGAGAGAAAACTAAAGTGATGAAAATTGGTCAGGCAGGCTGTGATTCAGTTAATCTGAATGGTTGCAGTCTTGAGCAGGTGTCTCAGTTTAATTATCTCAGATCATAAGAAACTGGTGATGTGGGCATGAGATTAACGGACGAATGGAGATTGCTGCCGGGACTTTTAAGAATCTATGGAGAGTGTGGAGAAATAGGCATATACACCTAAATATTAAAATTAGACTATATAATAGTTTGGTTCTTTTTAGGGTTATTTATGGTAGTGAAACTTGGACGCTGTGTAAACAAGATAACAGGAAACTAGATGCTTTTGATTCCAGATGCTTATGCAGTATCTTGGGCATTAGGTGGTTCAACTTTGTAATTAATGATGAGGTTAGGCAAAGGAGTTTGCAACCTCCTTTAAGCAGCATATTGTGCAGAGAGAGAGACTCCGTTGGTTTGGCCATGTTGCCCGTATGGATAATTATAGATTGGCGGATAGAAATCAGAAAGAGGGGGAGATCTAGGATGCGGTGGGCAGACAATGTCAAATAGGACCTTGTTAGAATTGGTGTGCAGTGGCCAGTTGCAGCAGATGTAGCTCAGGACAGATTCGCTTGGAGAACTAAATTGCCCAGTCTGATTTGACCTCCGTAGCCCATGGCTGCTTAAGGACGATGATGATGGTGATTGTGCAGAGAGAGACTGCGCTGGTTTGTCCCTGATGTTCCTATGCATAAGTGTAAATTGGCAAATAGGATTGTGAACAGAATACCTAAAAGTCTCAGAAGAAGGAAACCCAGGATGCGGTGGGCAAACAATATGAAATAGGAGCTTGTTAAAATTGGTCTACAGTGGCAGAATGCAGTGGCTGTAGCTCAAGACGTGTATGGAGGACTAAATTAAACATTCTAATTAGATCTCCGTAAGGTATTATTGCTTCATGGGGAGTCGATACGAGATAAATATGTATATTCAGGATGTCTCGTTGAAGACCGATAATCTTCTCATAGATCTACACGCCGTCGAAAGGTACATACGAAATGCTCCGAGTCTTGAGAAGTGAGAATAACTTCCAGAAAGGTGTCGTGATGACACCGCCGTGGGTGTCCATTTTCGAGTTATGGCAGAGTGTGAAAGAAACTTCACAGGGGCATTCGACAATCGGTATTTAAAGCGATTTTGCAATAGCCGGTTTTGTATTTCTCTGAACCGTAACTACCAATTGTCGAATGCCTAGGATGGATTTATTTTTCAGTATGCCATGCACCACGGTTATGGACTCCAACGGAGGTGCAGGTCCACTTCTCTTGCTACGTAAACCTCGGACGCAAAATTACCCAGAACCTCTGGCATATAATTTTTAACGAAGGATCAATATATATGGAGATTATCAGCAGCTAGTGATACACAATGTGTATAGGCATAGAATAATTCCTGACTATTATAACTCTTATATATCTACAAGTAAGAGCTTTTCGTTATGAAAGCTTTTTAAACGAAATATTAAAATTTCAAGGTTTTCGTTTTCTTACAGTTTTATCTTCAAGTTTCTTTCATTTAACCAATAAGTATTTGTTTCTAAATTTATCTCTCAAAGTAAACTGACTTGGTGATTGAACGAAACAATATTAAATCTCAAATGCCACATTATTAATTTCGGTAAATCATATATTACTACTCGAAACAACTTCCGAATCAGCACAAGAGGAAAAGTATCGAAAACATTTTATCTCGAAATTAATATCAGAGATTAAAATCAGTATTTCAGTTTCGAACAGAATTGTTTACAATTGTGTACGTTGTTGGCAAGTTTTATATGAACTTAAAGTTTCAAAATCTAGAAATCTATTGAGAAAAAAATGGTGCATATTACTTTTTAAAGTAAGATTTACATGTAGAGAAAAAATAGGATCTGGTTTTATTTATCCTTTTAAAAATATTCCACATAAGTGCACATATTTTCCGAATGAGTCTCGTGATATTTGAAAGCTTGACTCAAAAAGCAGAATTGACTGGAAACCAAAAATTGTACTTTTGCATATTTAGGTGTCAAAAGTTAGGTTTAAGAAGATCGCCAATTGCCAAGCGTTTCTTAGAAATTCCGTTTTGAGGATCATAAACGGGGAGTTCATAATCAGAATCATAAACGGGGATCATTCACTGGAGTATACAATAAGAAACGAAAAATGTTTTACACTTTTAAGAAATGTTTTTTGTGCATATTTGTCAAAGTTAGACAAAATTGAATTATGTTTACTGTGGTTAAATAATATTTTGTTAGCATTTACATAAGAACTGATATTTGGTAAAATTACATACCCACACCATCTGTGATAGTTAATTTTTTTTTGCTTTTTACTTACTTTATTCTCTTTAATAAATGAATTATTTTTTTATAACCTGGAAGAGCTCGAAGCTCCTTGGTTGTTCATATATATTTATTGTTTTACTTAGTTTTATGCTTTTATTGTTTCTCTGTTCTTTGTAAAGTGTTGTATTGATAATGTATTTCACAAAGTGTTATTCATTGTGTGTATATTGTCCTCGTGTATTTATTTTATAATAAATTTGAATTTAGATTTAATAACTAATTAAAAAACAACATCAAATCTGAAAGTTTTGTTTTCTTATTCTAGGTTGCTGGATAAAGAGGAAATCCAGGAATAAACTGAATTGCACCGAACTTCATTATTGGGAAACAAGGAAAGCAAAAGGGGAGTAAGAAATTGAAGTGCGATTTCTTGAATTCTCAGAGATAAAAATTTCAGAAGTGGTCGTACCAAATATTCGATTTTTTTTGTAGTAACAAAAAAGGAGTGATTTCCTCCGCAATGCATGGAACAACAAACTTCGCTTTTGTTGTCATAATTTTGCTTTCAGTTACGTCCTCCAAAGATTCGAGAAATCCTTTAAATTCCTCAGCTCTTTCGACCAATTCCTCAAAACACAATATTCACTTTCATTCGTCTGAGTCCACAGATGAAGTAAGAAATGTTTCCATCACTAGAATTCCTTCTTTTCTAAAAGAATATAAGACGTCTTCTAAGAATTCTACTGGTCATCAGCTCGAAGCTGAATGTCCGGAACTGAAATGTGTAGGAACCATCCTAAACTCTGCAGAATACGATCTTCTGGATAACGGAAGTCTTCATGCTCACTTGCACAACATAGTCTTCGAAAAATGTGAATATATCGACAGGACAGATGGAGTGGTAGTTTGTCGTTCCAAACTAATGACGACTGCAAATGATAAAACAGACGACAAAATTAAACACGATCGAATACTTGCCATTATAACAATAATAGGGCTTTCGACTTCAGTGGTTTTCATCATCCTGCATCTTGTTCTCTTCTTTTTCATTCCCAAATTGCAGAACCTCCCAGGTATTGTTTAGCATCCCTCTGCGTGGCACTTGTTTTGGCATATGTACACTTTCTGGTAGCCTCAACGGTTAATAATTTAAGTATGACGTCTTGTGTAGGAGTAGCTATTTGCATCTATTACTTCTTCTTGGCTTCCTTCTTCTGGATGAATGTGATAGCCTTTGATGTATGGAGATCTATGAGAGCAGCAACCACTAAGTTCAGGGTGATGGAAAACAAGCTCCCTAAGAGACGATTCTTCTTTTACTCATTGTATGCATGGCTCACCCCGATGTTTCTTGCCATTCTAACACACGAAATCGATTCTTCCGATCACATCCCTCACAAATATCGACCTCGATTTGCTGACGGTGAAACCGGAATGTGCTGGTTCAGAGAGACGCATTCCTTGCTGCTTCTGTTCATCATTCCTTTCGTTATACTCACGTGCCTCAACATCCTTCTCTTTGGAATCACTGTCTACATCATCAAAACGGGATTTTTCCATTCCCCTGAAGTCAATAATAAAATGCTGGTCAGAAAATTCTTCATATTCCTCAGATTGGCTCTTTTGATGGGGTTGACTTGGGTATTTGCCATTATGGTTAGTTTTATTAACTCTACACCTCTGATCTACATGTTCGTCTTTGCAAATGCTTTCCAAGGTTCATTCATTTTCTTCGCCTTTTCTTGCAAGACCACAGTTAAGAAAGCATTTTTCCAACGCGTGAGCACTTTGAAATGTCAGAAGAGGTAAAGGATCGAAAAGGAGACCGTGAGATGTTCCATATCCAGTTGTACTGCAGGAGATCTTCAGAATTGATCCTATTACAGATGCATTCAGATCGAGTGAGGAGAAACACCAGACTGAAAACAGGACATTAAGCAAAATATTACTCCTCTATATGTTCACGAGCAATGACTTTGTTTGGAATTTTTTGATTCATTAAAATACATAAATACCCAATACCGCTGTTGCCACCACAAATATAAGAAAGGTATAACGGTTCATTCGAGTATTTCTTGGCGATTAATAACGACACAAGCGGTAGACTACGTAATTATGATTCCACAGATTATGTTTCTATAATCTTGGTCGACTTGTAACGCCATTTTTGTTTTTGACTAGAATGAATGAAGTTCCTCTCAACCCTTCGTGGTAGATAGAGTAAGTGGCGCCGGTGAAGCTCTATCTTTTTAATATCTCTAAATTTATGCAATTCACTAAATATTATTTATTAAAAATGTCAAAGTTTCAATCTAAGCTACAGTAATAAAAGAAACATAATATTTTGATAAATGCCATTTAAAACTTAGCAGTGAAAATTTATATTATTTGTCAAATTTAAACGGATTATCCCTCATTTCAATATTATTGTTGATGAAAATCTATTTCCTTATACAAAACAAAATAAATATATTGGAGTAATTTTAGACTCCAAACAGAAATATAAATTGCGTTTGTTTCTGTTTTTGTATAATTTTCGTTGCAAAATTACGATCAATGTTTGTTTTGATAGAATATGCGATTCATAAAAAATGCATTTTTTAGCGAAAGACATAAATGGAAATGGATGCAATATGAACACTGGTGCCTGGATGTATATGTGCATACTGTTGCAGATTTTTAGTTCTATTTGACAACACCGTGTATGAGTTCGAGTAACCAAATAGATAATAAACGAACTTATTTAATAAATAAAGCGATTAATTTACACGAAGTAGTATACATCGCGTAATCTACAGTCGCTCAAAAAATATCCGAACGCTATGGTTGATTACAGAATTCAGAAAAATTAGTTCAGTATTTTTAGTTACAGTATTCAGAAAAAGTATTCAGTATTCAGTTACACTATTCAGAAAATTTAGTGATTCTGGCAACTTTCGTGTACGTACACGAAGGTTGCCAGATCACTAATTTCTAAAAAAATCGTTGCCAGATATTTTTCTCAATTCTGTAATCAACCATAGTGTTCGGATACTTTTTTGAGCGACTGTACAAATAAACCAACTAAACTGATGAGAAAAGACTATTGTCATCTATTGTCAAATACTAAAAGAATATAACACTCGAAAACTGATTACAAGTTTCATCATCATCCTCAAGCAGCCATGTGCTACGGTGGTCCAACCAGACCGTGCAATTTAGTTCTCCAAGCAAGTCTATCCTGAGCTACATCTACTGCATCTGTTCTAACAAGGTCCTGTTTGACATTGTCTGCCCACCGCATCCTAGGTCTCCCCCTCCTTCTGAGGCCTTTAGGCACACTGTTCATAACCCTATTCGCCAATCTATAATTATCCATACGGGCAACATGGCCAAACCAACGGAGTCTCTCTCTGCACAATATGCTGCTTAAAGGAGGTTGCAGACTCCTTTGCCTAACCTCATCATTAGTTACAAAGTTAAACCACCTAATACCCAAGATACTGCGTAAGCATCTGGAATCAAAAGCATCTAGTTTCCTGTTATCTTGTTTACATAGCGTCCAAGTTTCACTGCCATAACTAACCCTAGAAAGAACCAAACTATTATCAGTCTAACTTTAGTCTTTAGGTGTATACGCCTATTTCTCCACACTCTCCAAAGATTCTTAAAAGTCCCGGCAGCAATCCCTATTCGTCTGTTAATCTCATGCCGCACATCACCAGCATCTGTTACATAACTCCCAAGGTAATTAAACTGTGACACCTGCTCAAGACTGCAACCAAAACAAAGTTATCTACATAAAAAAAATAATCATAGAACCAAATCTTCCTTACTACACCTATGCAATACTTGTAGTGGGAACGATATTTTCTAAAACAACCAAAGATGTTGTTTCACTTAAAACTGTCAGCAAATAAACGGCCGCAATCTTAGCCAAAACACGCACACCACACAAAAGTCACTCAAAACTACTTCAACTGTGTAAAACTCTGTTCTGTTCTCAATACGACTTACAGTCGCTCAAAAAAAATTCGAACACAACGGTTGATTACAGAATTCAGAAAAAATGTCTGGCAACGATTTTTTTTTAGAAATTAGTGATCTGGCAATCTTCGTGTCACGTGACATGAAGGTTGCCAGATCACTAATTTTCTGAATTCTGTAATCAACCATAGTGTTCGGATATTTTTTGAGCGACTGTACTAATGAAATATTAGGATTCTCATTTAAGAGATCCCTAGAGTTTAAAAATGCAAAATTTCAAAAGATTGTTCTGATCTAACCAAAACGCGAAGAACCACTAGGCGGAAAAAGAAACTCTATTCCTAAAGAGACGCAGATAAAAGCAAAACTCTAAAACATATATTTGTAATCAATTGAAAAGCAAATTATAGTTTTTAAGTGATCAACAGAATTTTTGCTTCAAAATCAAAAATATACGTTTTTTAATGAGTACTATGATTTGTCAAAATCGTAAGTAATTCTACCAGATTTAGTACCCTAATTATTTATTTTATGAGCCAGAGAGAGGACAGGCGTGGGGACGGTTTCCATGACCCCTCCCCCCCTGATAATGCAAAAAAGGGTAAGAGTACAGTTCGTGAATTTTTCAATAAATTTTTTAAAGACCTGTGAAAACGAGAAACTTTAGGTTGCAACATCTGACTTTTCAGAGCCTTATTTTGATGACGATTACGTATGACGTGCACCGCTCGTGCTCAATTGTGAGTACAGCATCCCCTTTGATCCAACTGCAGAACGTATCAGATGTTTCCGTTGCCAATGGCAACGCCCCACCCAGATGCTGCAGCAAACGATGGAACGCAGAAATGACGTGGTCGACGCCCGCACGAGAAGAAAGAGCCTCTCACGTGGAAAGGTGGAGAGAGTGCTGCGCGATACATCAAACGAGATCTGCGTTGCATCGGGAATTAATGAAGATGATTCGAAAGGAAATGTTCTCTCTTTATATCAAATATAAGAAACGCGCGAGAATTGACTTTTTAAAGACCTTTTTAACATTTATGAACATAATTATGCTCCGAACTTTTTTTTATTTCTCAGACATTTTACACTGAAACTTATGAGAAAACGTGCACGAATACTTCGCTAAAATTATCTGGAATACAATTTGACCCTCAGGTTCCAAATCAGTGTTTACCGAACGTTTTTGTTGCGACCCGAAATTTAGATTCCCATTAGTCTTGTGACTCGCAATCGAAATTCCCATTCGTCTTGCGACCCGAAATTCAGACTCCCATTAGTCTTGTGACTCCCAATCGAAATTCCCATTCGTCTTGCGACCCGAAATTCAGACTCCCATTAGTCTTGTGACTCGCAATTGAAATTCCCATTCGTTCTGCGACCCGAAATTCAGACTCCCATTAGCCTTGGACTCGCAATTGAAATTCGCATTCCTCTTGCGACCCGAAAATCTGATTCCCATTAGTCTTGTGACTCGCAATTGAAATTCCCATTCTTTCTGAGACCCGAAATTCACACTCCCATTAGTCTTGGACTCGCAATTGAAATTCACATTCCTCTTGCGACCCGAAATTCAGATTCCCATTCGTCTTGCGACCCGAAATTCAGATTCCAATTAGTCTTGTGACTCGCAATTGAAATTCCCATTCGTCTTGCGACCGAAATTCAGACTCCCATTAGTCTTGGACTCGCAATTGAAATTTCCATTCGTCTTGCGACCCGAAAATCAGATTCCCATTAGTCTTGTGATTCGCAATTGAAATTCCCATTCGTCTTGCGACCTTAAATTCAGACTTCCATTAGTCTTGGACTCGCAGTTGAAATTCGCATTCCTTTTGCGACCCGAAATTCAGATTCCCATTAGTCTTGTGACTCACAATTGAAATTCCCATTCGTCTTGCGACTCGAAATTCAGACTCCCATTAGTCTTGTGACTCTCAATTGAAATTCCCATTCGTCTCGGGGCGGGGGTGGTTCAGTAGGTAGCGCGCCAGGCTCGTAATCTGTAGTTCCCAGGTTCGAGTCCCAGCTGGGTCAGCGTTGAGATTTATCTCCGCAAAATTCCCCGCCCTTCCCACGGTCAGTAGAGGACACCGATGAGCTTGGAAAGGCCGCCGTCCGTCGGATGGGACGTTAAACCGTGGCCCCGTGTGCGGGGAGCCATACCCTGTGCACGTTAAAGAACACGCTGGATGGCCTTGACCGGAGGCTACCATCTGTCTCCCAACAGCTGTTCCAGTGGGCCCCCTCCCCCAACCTTCTCTGAGCTTCGGGGTCCATGTGACCTGGCCATTTAGCCCATGGTGTGCAAAAAAGTGCCTCTCAGAGGTTAAACAACCCAACCCAACCCATTCGTTCTGCGACCCGAAATTCAGACTCCCATTAGTCTTGTGACTCGCAATTGAAATTCCCATTCGTTCAGCGACCCGAAATTCAGACTCCCATTAGTCTTGTGACTCGCAATTGAAATTCCCATTCGTCTTGCGACCCGAAATTCCGATTCCCATTCTTCTTGAAGCCCAAGAATCAAATTCCCAATCGTCTTGAAGCCCAAAGATGAAATTCCCATTTGTCTTGGAACGCAGAAATCAAATTCCCATTTGTTTTGCGACTCACATGGTGTTTACTGACAAGCTAACTGAGCGGGGGAATTTTTTTTTTGGAGGCTGAATTGCCTTTTCCGACCATTTTTTTTTTGATTTTATCAAAAAATATTTTCGATCCGAGTTTGGATGGCCAACCTTGGTTCGTTTTAAATAATAGTGAGAAGCGGAATTTATTTTTTACGATTAATAAGTTGACCTTTTTAATATTGACAACTTTTAACTGCTTTAATTATTCGAAATGTAATTTTTCTTCATGTGAATTCACCACTTAACGATGTCTTAAAAAATAATTTTTACGATATATGTTTGGTGTGTGTGCGTCGGGAAGGTGCGCTGACAAGGGATGCTAGTGAAAAGTGGGGTCAAGATCGAACACGAACACCGTTCCAAAATAAAAATTTGCTTTTTGTCTTAGTGGTTTTTTAAAATTTCTGAAAAAGTACCCCAAAAACATATATTTTTAAACGTTTTATCCTCCATAGATCAGGCCCTGGTATTTGACCTTGAAGAAGGACACGACAGATGACAAATTCCGTAGCGTTGTCAAGGGACCTGGATTTGAGCCTCGGATGATGCAATGGATTCTTCCTTCTGCTGAGGTCTCGCCATCCTCACCAACTTTGTCCTATTAAACGGAAAGGCTGTTTTCAGGCCTCTATGGCAAATAGTTTCCTGAGGCTTTATTTTTGAGATCTATGACTCGAAATATAATGAGAGTCTAATTTTTACCTTTCTAGGCAGTGGCGCACCCAGAGGGGGGGGGGGGGGGGCAAGGAGTCCTGGCACCCCCCAAAGAAAGAAAAAAAGGGGGGGGGGAAGAAAACACTAGAAATTTTTCCAAAAATCTTTTCCTAATTAAAATTCATTTTTTATATTTATGTTGTGTCGTGTCTTCTATTTCTATACTGCTTATGAACATAAGGTGGGAATACCCCATAGCTCTCTGGAATCACGGCCGCTGTGAACACAAGGCGAACGAAGTGGGCGGACTGAGCGCTACTTCGTTTGTCCGAGCCGAGTCAGCGGGCCCCTCAGCTTCCCCCCCCCCCAAGGTTAAATACTGAGTTACATCAATTTAGCTTACAACTTCTAGAACATCAATAGCGATAAAATGTATTGTCATCAATAATTTCACATGGAAGCATAGTTTTACAACTGTGTGTACCTTTCAATATCAAAACGGTGTCATCAACATCCGCGTTCGCCGAAAAGTCGGAGACTTCCATACTTGCAATCATGGGCGTCGGTAGAAAATATTCCAAGGGGGGGGGGGCAAAGCTTGGAGACAAATAATTACATCAATAGATTTTTATTTAATTATTTAATTTTTTAGGGTTTTGTTTTCACAAGTAGATTATAGAATACAGTATTTGCATCAATACAAAAACACATACATAATGTATATAAATTAATTATGTATAAATTGTTACGATTATAATTTGTGGAATTTTTTACTCTATCCGGGGGGGGGGGGGGCAAGTGCCCCGTTTGCCCCCCTCTGCGGACGCCCATGCTTGCAGTCATATGTTACTTTTGGTCCCTCCTCTCGCCACAGGATGCGGCAGCGAGGTCAGACTCTTTCTACGTATTTGATCTTGACTTCCTCATTTTCTAAAAAAAGAAATGACATCATTAATTTGTGGGAGCAGTTCTGGCAACTCCGGCATCTTTATCTCATTCATGATTAACCTTTGGTCGCGCAGCAATACGCGAGACTCTTTCGACTCCGCACTGACAGAGCCTGTTGAGTTGCATTGTCTGTTGGCAAAAACACGTACCCAGAGTTATCACGGGGGGCGAAGATTTAAGAGTGACTGGACTGAGCTGGAGTTTCCAAACCTGGCAATCTGTTTCATAACTCTCTAGGAATAGGGGGCTAGCAGTCTCATTTCTCTTCGCACGGCCTGCGTCAACTGCGGATCTTATTCTGTCTCTTCCGCTTCTTCTTGCTCTGACTCAGGGTCTCCAGCTTCCCGTGGAGGGATAACAGGTTCTATCGGTTGCGTCTCTTTGCCTCCACCTCGGTTGGGGCAAAGTTTGTGTCGTTTTTCTGCTGAGGTCCTGCCATCCTCTTAGATTTTCTACTATGGCATATAAACTGACAGGCTCCTGTCAGATCTCTGTGGCAAGCAGCTGCTTGAGGGGGTATTTTTTCAATCGGTCGACGTGAACCACTTTGGTTCTAATTGGTTGGATAACTAGGCTGGTATCATAATTCACTTCGGAAAACCTCTTCATCACTCTCCAAGTATCAGTCGAGAGTCTGGCTAATTTCTTCGTGTTCCCACGTTTCACTTTGGGCACAAATAGGAAGACCAAGTCCCCTTCCATGATCTCTTTATCGCAGGCAGTTTTCCTCCTTTGAAGAACAAGTCCCCTTCCATGATCTCTTTATCGCAGGCAGTTTTCCTCCTTTGAAGACCAAGTCCCCTTCTATGATCTCTTTATCGCAGGCAGTTTTCCTCCTTTGAAGACCAAGTCCCCTTCTATGATCTCTTTATCGCAGGCAGTTTTCCTCCTTTGAAGACCAAGTCCCCTTCCTTGATCTCTTTATCGCAGGCAGTTTTCCTCCTTTGTCCATCTTGTCTTTCGACAACCTATTCTAGGTTGTGTTTCACAATTTCGTAAGCTCTATTCATCTTCGCAGTGATATATTATTCCCCATAGTGTTCTGTGGCAAAGTATTCCGAGTCCCCCAAATATGACAGGGGAGTACTCATCTTGTCTATAGGTCAAGTAGTATGGTGATTCCAGGGTAGAACTGTGCGTTGTGCTACGATATAGCATTAGCATAAACGCGATGAACTCGTCCCAGTTGTTTTGCGCAGAATCAGCGATATGGGATAAGATGCTAAGTTTGCTAGCGTTGAACCTGTCCCCAACCCATTACTTTGGCAACGCAATAATAAATAAAAATAAATAAATTAGAGGGACAAGAAAAGCAGCAAGCTTTACTTTTAGCTGCTGTTGTCGTCAGCTTCCAGCTCCTTCGTTATGTTCTTGTCGTCAGCTGCCAGCTTCACTTTTACGCTCCTGTTGTCGTCAGCTGCTAGCTCCTTCTTTAGGTTTTTGTCGTCAGCAGCCAGCTTCACTTTTACGCTCCTGCTGTCGTCAGCTGCTAACTTCATCTTCGCGCTGTCGTCTTCGGCAGCCAGCGTAAAATCATAAGGAACATCAGTGAAGATCACCCTCTCTCTCAATCAAGAGAGGCACATGGCAGTGTGCCATTTTAATTTTTCAAAATTCTGCAAATGAAATTTTCAAATATTTTTGACGAAACAAGAAAACATATTCCTCGATTTTTTTTTAAATAAGTATTTTGAGTATTTATTGGGGTCGGATTGTTTTACCTCTAAGCGTGCCATTTTTTACACACAATGTGCCAGGTCACAAAGACCCCGAAGGTTCAGAGTAGTTTGCGGGAAGAGAACCTACTGTACAACAGTTAAAAGACAGATGAAATCTACCTTTAAGGTCATCTAGATCCTCATTCACACGGAACTGCGGTTTGACCTTCCATCAGATATACGTCGGCTTTTTGAAGCCCATCGGTATTCCCTTTCTGGCAGAGGGCAGTTGTGCGCACCTCGCGGTTGCAAGCACTATTCAATTTTTAGGTAGAAATATGCAAATTTAAATCTGTGGTGTTGTGTTTCCCACATTGCCCAATTGCGGATTATTCCCTTAATTAGACAATGCGGGCCGCAAAAATCCCAGGCCGTCTCCTTAGGGAAAGTCGTTTTTATTAATAGGAAATCCAATGATGAACACAACTCAGGTTTATAGAAACATAAAACAATAACAATATTTATTGAGACAAAATATTTAAAAGTACAGGCAGAACAATTAATCTTTCTAATAATCCATCGTCTATCGTGGACATAAAAAAGAAAGAACTTAAAGAATTAAATGGACTATGGAACTGTGGAACCCCTTTACAATTAAATCTAAAATTAAGGATAGCAACTTATAAGTTAAAGGAAGGGTAAGCGTACCGTTCTAAGTGATCAGTTCGTCCGTCAGCTGCATCGGATTACGGCCAGGTCGTCGTCACTCTAGCTTCGGGTGGGGATCATCTCCTGAATTCGTCCTTTAGCCGATGACTGGGAAAACATCTCCGTCGCACTGTGGCTGATGTGGAGACGGGCCCTCAGTTGACCATCACATATGCTGTTGGGTAATTTGGTTGCGGCGAAGAGAGGTGGTCAGCTGCATCATCGTGGTTATATTGGAAGAGGGGAGGGTGTCCTTCACTGGTTAGGCACTTCGGAAGCAAATTCCAGTCTCTCTCTGCTTCTAATTTTAGGAAACCACTCATTCATAGGGATGACCTTGCGTTAACGCATCAAATCACATTGCTTTTGATTCCAAGTCCTGCACTCATTTCCAATGATTCCGATATGCCGATACTGAAGCTGGCCGTCCCGTCCAATTGCTCTCTCTAAAATCTCAGTGCTGTCTGCTCTGTTCAAAATCTCGGTTCAATTGAAGCCCTCCCTGCCTCGCTACTCTACCCCACGTTCCTTTTCCCTTGTTTTTCCCGAAAATGGTATGTTCACCATATGTAGCATCTGCAGAGGAACTTACGAGTAATAAATTCCCCCCAGGGGGTCTGTCGCTGCACTTGAGGTTGACATCGCCGCCTGGGAAACAGAATACTTCGTTTGTTACTGTAAACAACTGGACGATGTCGTCCACTCCTACATCTGTATTTGATGTGGGAGACGTCTTCCCGAATACAGCTTCCCGTGTGAGATCGCACTAAAGCTGTCAGAAGTCTTTCGCATCCCCAGACCATTCCGGCCGGACCTCACACTGCAAGAGAATAAATGGTGATTCCGCCTGTCATCCACCCATGGGTACTGTGTCATGTCATCTGGGCGCTGGGACGAACATTCAGTTGTCCATAACCAATTATTATGTACTATTATATAGCTATAACTATTATATACTTTCATTTTATTCTTTAGGTTAGTCCTGATATTAGTATACACGATATCGTGCAACTGATATCAGATTCCTCAGAAGTCTTTCGCATCGTAAACGAAATGCAAAATACAGAAAATATTGCAAAATCCTAAAAAGGAGCGAAAACAATGGAATCGAAAGTAGTGCGGTTTAATCGTCAATGCAACAGATATGTGGCGGATTGACAGAAAGGAAGCGCACTCCCTTTGTAGGCTAGCTTCCACCCAACGCAAAATAGAGTTCTGTACACTAACTCTCTGTGAAAAGCTCAGTGGCAATCCACGTTTCCTAATCGACCTTGAAAGACACGTGGGATCTCAAATTTCGTAAATTGTTTAAGATTTACAAACCGAATTATCTACAGGTGAAAACTTTCAGAACCCTAAGACTTCTGCATCAGAGTTAGGATTAGCGTGATCCCGTTTCTGAACAGTACCTATGCTCAGAAGAAAAACAACTCAAAACTATGTTATCAATTCACTACAAGTAAGTTTTGGGGCGGGGGTGGCTCAGTCGGTAGCGCGCCAGGCTCGTAATCTACAGTTCCCAGATTCGATTCCCAGCTGAATTCGATTCCCAGCAGAAGACACCGATGGGTATGGAAAGTCCGTCGTCCGTCGGATGAAACGCTAAGCCGTGGTCCCATATGTGTGAGATCCATACCCTGTGCACGTTAAAGAACACTATGGAAGGCTTTGACGGGAGGCTACCATCTGTCTCCCAACAGCTTTTCCAGTGGGTCCCCTCCCCCAAACTTCTCTGAACCTTCGGAATCCTTGTGACCTGGCCATTTAGCCCATGGTGTGCAAAAAAGTGCCGCTCAGAGGTAAAACAACTCAACACCTGTCTCTGCTCTCTCGTTCATTCATTAGGAGTTGCCGCCATACCCTTGAGATATTCCAGACTGACACTGTAACGTTTCAGTTTGATCAAACATCTACCAAAGTTCTCCTTTTATAGGGTGTCTGTCTTACATATTCCGTGACGTCAGACGTGATTTACATGTTGTTTTTTTCCAAACATCGCATTACGTTAAAAAAAATTATTTATCTTTACCAATTTTTTTTTTGAATTCAGATTTTGGTGTTCCGTGCTGAACGTTTTTACGAGGAGCAGATTTCGGAAACGTCCTAAATATAAACACGCGCAGCATTCGCCGCTGTTGCCTTGGTGACTCCCAAAAGAAACTGAAATCGTTGATCATAAATCCTATTTAAAAACCAGAGTGAGCGAACCGCGTGACCTTCAAGAGACGCTTTTAGAAGAGACGAAGATTTAAGCTTCATCTAACCGACACAAGATGATGCCAAAAGCTTTGAAAGGCGGAAACATTTGTGACTGCTCAGTCACGCTTCAATTAAAGGTCTAGTGAAAAGGAACACCAGGAGAAACATCAGCAAACTCCACCATCCAATTTGGCTGAATCCAAAAGTGAATCAAAGTCAGTTATCGCGCGCGCCAGGATGACTTTTCTTCTATCAGCTGTTGACAATCGATTGTTCTGTAAATTGTTGCAATTCATCCCATGCAACAGTCTCTAAAAACATCATAAAGTGTTTATATTAAATGTTAAAAAACATCTCTTTTTAATGTTTAATATGAATTCAAAGTGGACCAAAAACATAAGTTCATTCCACGTATCAAAAAGTCTCTCTTTTTTTTTCCGGAGGTGCAATTGCAAAGCACATTTTTGTGATTAATACATTTTGACATCTTTATTACTAAAATATTTCCAAATTATTTTAACAATTCTTGACAATTCTTTCTCCGTGGAGTAAGATATCGCTACAAAATTCAAAGAGTGAAAATTGTCCAAATATGCAGCAGTTCCTTTCCTCGTTTTTTTATGTAATGGGGAAACAAAATTTCGACGATTTTCACTTCCAAAAAAAAAACAAATTCTCAATAATTGGCAAGATGGAAGAGAATATTTTGTAGTAAAGTATCACAGGGAATGTCTCGTAGATTTGGGGCTCGTGATAGGTTCAGCTAAAAAATTTAGTTTTTGCCCTGAGTGGGATTCGGACCCAAGCCTCTCAGTAATATGAGAGGCGTGGAAGCTGCTGGCCTCCACGTGCCTATCAAATAATATGCGGGAAAGTCTACGAATCAAATTGACTGTTGGAAAAGGTTAGCCAATGATGGTGCAGTGGTTATCACATCTGGCATGTTACTGGTAGACTGGATTCGAATCCCATTCACTGCCAAAAAAAAAACTCTAAATTTTTAAAACTAAATATTTTATCAGACTATTTTGTGTCGGGTTGTTTTACCTCTGAGCGGCACTTTTTTTTTGGGGGGGGGGGCAAACAATGGGCTAATTTGCGGCATTTTTTTGCACACAATGGGCTAATTTACGGCACTTTTTGCACACAATGGGATAATTTCTTGCAACTTTTTTGCACACAATGGGATAATTTCCTGCAACTTTATTGCACACAAATAGGCTAATTTCCTTCAACCCTTTTTGCACACAATGGACTAATTTCCTTCAACTTTTTGCACACAATGGGCTAATTTCCTGCAATTTTTTTGCACACAATGGGCTAATTTCCTTCAACTTTTTTGCACACAATGGTCTAATTTCCTTCAACTTTTTTGCACACTATGGGATAATTTCCTTCAACTTTTTTTTGCACACAATGGACTAATATACGGCACTTTTTTTGCACACAGTGGGCTAAGCTACGTCCTTTTTTTGCACAAAATGGGCTAATTTACGGCACTTTTTGCACACAATGGGCTAATTTCCTGCAACTTTTTTGCACACAATAGGCTAATTTCCTTCAACTTTTTGCACACAATGGACTAATTTCCTTCAACTTTTTGCACACAATGGACTAATTTACGGCACTTTTTTTGCAAACAGTGGGCTAATTTACGTCCTTTTTTTTTGCACACAATATTACAAGAACCGTTCCCAAGGACTCAGAGACGGTTGAGGGAAGGGGACCCAGTGAACAGCTGTTAGGAGACAGAAGGTAACCTCCGCTTAAGGCCATCCAGCATGTTCTTTAATTTTGATTTAATCAGTACGTTGTACATACAATAAGTTTTGTTCATGTTCGCAGTAATTGCTGCTATGTAGCATTTGAGCTCTTATCTTCGTATTTTGTATTAATCCGCATGCAAAGTGCATTAAATGCTCTTTGCTTCGAGTTGTATCAATCAGAAAAGACCTCCTGTTCGTGCACTTTTGAAAATGGACCTCGACTGAAAAAAAATGATGTATTAAGCTTCTTTTGACATTAGACTTTCGGCACATAAGCGGTTCCGTTGCGAAACGGAGTCTGCATCACACATGGAGAAGTCTGAACCACTCTAGATGAAAACAGAATTTTTTATGTACCAACCACTCAGCATCAGGCCGTACGAAATATGCAATTACGTACGTTAACAGCAGTGAACGGACTGCTATCCTTCAGAGAGATAAAAATAACGCTGACACCCCTAGATTGTGCATTCAACAAACATGGTAATAAAAGAAGGGGAACAGGAAGCCACTTCCTTGTTTATGACACAGCGCAGATTTAAACAGCTCTCACAGCATATGCACCGCATAAAGTGGGAGAAAAGCGTAAATGTGGTGTCTCACTCTCGTGTAAGTAGAACTGGATGTGTCAGATTCGGTTAGAGGTCGGTGAGGAAGCTCCAGTGACCAGTCGAAGACATTCCAACAAACTGATTCCAGTAGGATATGTGCCAGACTTGGGATTTGTGAACACCAGGATTACGTTCCTTTTAACTACTACAGACAGACAATACCTACCGGGTAATTATGTAACTGACTTTATTCATTTCATAGCGAAATTAAATTGAAATTTTAAGTAGTTGGAAATAATTAGATTTATACCAAAATCTGACAGCCATTCAGAGGTTGACAAGAGGGGACAAAAGAAACACACTATCCACCTTCTGAACTGAAACTCTTGGTTAAGAGCCGGTTGCTCAACCAGTTGGGTTGTTTACCTCTGAGCGGCACTTTTGTGCACACCATGGGCTAAATGGCCAAGTCACAAGGACCCCGAAGGCTCAGAGAAGGCTGGGGAAGGGGACCCACTGGAACAGCTGTTGGGAGACAGATGGTAGCCTCCCGTCCAGGCCATCCAGCGTGTTCTTTAACGTGCACAGGGTATGGCTCTCCCGCACACGGCGCAACGGCTTAACGTCCCACCCGACGGACGGCGGTATTTCCAAATCCATCGGTGTCCCCTACTGACCGTAGGCAGGGCGGGGAGTTTTGCGCAAAAAAATCTCAATGCTGACCCAGCTGGGACTCGAACCGCTGCTCAACCACCCCCGCCGCTGCTCAGCCAGCTAAATGAATGTAAATTTAAATTGGTTAAAGTGTCGCACGTCTAAATTAGAAGATGGGTAAATTAAGTTTTGACAGTGCTTTCAATAGCGCAGTAGTGTGCTATAAAGTAACCAAAATTATGAGAAATTTTCCCCGTCTTTAACTTGAGTATTGTCATATTTATGTTTATGCAAAACCAGAGTGAGTATCCAATCCATTCACAAAATTCTTACACCTCCTCCGCCAAGGGAAAGGCCTCGGTTCATGCGGCTTCTTTCTTCTAACGGATACAACCGTTATCAGTTGGAGGGGAGAAGAAATCACAAAGCAATCACTTTTGTCTACAAGTTATTGCACCTCCAATCGAGGGGGCGCGTAACAAAAGTTGCATTTTCCTGTGTAAAGATTTAAATGAAGTGGCTGGGAATCTTTTTTTCTCGGTAGTTCATATGCCATGAGCTTTTTAAATCGACTTAGCAATATTTATGAAAACAAGGAAGTCACTTAGCAATATTTATGCAAAGAAGAAAGCCACGAATGGGGCCAATATTAAAGGCAGTAATACAGCCATCATCATTGCAAACAATGGGACTAAAACAAATCGTTAAGGACATCACAGAAATGTCCGGCTTATTTCCGTTGTGACAGAAACCTCATCGTGATTAACCTGTCCATCCTTGTCCCTCATATATGACATTCTATTCTCTGCTACACAAAATATTAACTATGCGATACAACTCTCTATTGCGTTCTGTAACAGCGGTGTGTTCCATGTCCTATGGGGTGGTCTTGCAGCCTTATATGCGTCTCATGGTGAAGGCTTCATCGGGTTGACTCGAGTGGCTTCGAGCTCCTTTCTGAGTTCGATGAATACTAGGTCAGCCAGGAGCCAATCAGCATTGTAGTGGCGGATTCAACGGATTGCATCGTCCACGCAGCTGCGTCGACTATTCCTCAGACCTCGACTCGGTTTCCAAAACCGTGGTGGAATCCCGATTGCACAGCAACTCGTAAGGCTCAGAACAAGACTTGAGGGGTGTTTCGGAGATATGCGACTCCCACCCAACGTTGAAGCATTGAAACCAACCAGTGCGAACGGACGTTTCGTCAGGCTCCAGAACTAGAAGGAATCTTGGATGAAATATACATCATCTATCATCAGCACGACCAGTTCTAAGGTTGTGTGGGATAAGGTCCGGAAAATGGATGGGAAGTACACGTCCCACTCATTATCGATCCTGGAGCACAATGGACACGCAATTTCTTAATCCGTAAGCAATTGCCGACACTCTGCAGGAGTCAGTCTCCTCCATCACTTCTTCATCTCCATACTCCCCAGAATTTCTAGCCCTGAAGAGCAAGGGGCCGGGGTAGCTCAGTAGGTTGCGCGCCAGGCTCGTAATCTGCAGTTCGAGTCCCAGCTAGGGCAGCATTGAGCTTTATCTCCGCAAAACTCCCCGCCCTGCCCACGGTCAGTAGGGGACACCGATGGGCTTGGAAAGGCCGCGGTCCGTCGGATGGGACGTTAAGCCGTGGCCCCGTGTGCGGAAGAGCCATACCCTGTGCACGTTAAAGAACATGATGGACGGCCTTGACAGAAGGCTACCATCAGTCTCCCAACAGCCATTCCAGTGGGTCTCCTCCCCCCAACCTTCTCTGAGCCTTCGGGGTCCATGTGACCTGGCCATTTAGCCCATGGTGTGCAAAAAAGTGCCGTTCAGAGGTAAAACAACCCAACCCAACCTGATCCGAAAGCAATTTCCGACACTTTGGGGGAGTCATTCTCCTCCATCTCTTCTTCATCTTCATACTCTGGAGAGTTTCTGGTCCCGAAGAGCAAGGCGGAACGCTCTCCGCTGTCTTTCCACTAGAATGGCTTGGGGATCTGATACAACTCTCTGTTGTGTTCTGTAGCATATTTCTATGTTGTATCAGGCAGACATTTAAGAAAAAAATCTGTTATCAGGCAGAATATGAAGAAAAAAATCTGTTATCAGGCAGAATATGAAGAAAAAAATTGTTATTAGCCTTCAACTGATCATATAATTATTAAGCTCTCTGTAATGTCGTCTATAAATATCAGTATGGTATTGATTTGATTATTATTGCAAAGACCCATTTCTCATCTATTAGAAGCTGTAGCCGTCATGCGAGTAGGAATCAGATATCTAAAGGAGCTGTTTTATATCACTCCCTTTTCAAGTGCGAACAAGGCGCCTCTCTGAGACACATTTCTCCAGTTTAGGATATCACCCTTTTAACGACCTGCTCCACGAGAAGATGGGGTTCAAGGTTAGGGGCTTTCTTTTGTCGGTTCAGTACCTCATCGCAGAAGAATAGTGCATAGCTCTGTTTCCAGTTACCACTAGCAACCATTTACAAGCCAGAATAAAAAAAAATGAGCAAAATAACAAAGTCCTGGAAATTTTAATTAATGCGTTTTAACTCTTTAACGCAGGGATATCCAGCAGAAATATCCACGATAGCGTTTATGGTGGTTATTAAATATGATTCAGTTATTAATCGAATAACATATCTTTTGGTTTTAAAAATTGAAGGTCGCTTAACTGTTTCAAAAGAGTGGATAAAAGTTCGAAAAAATCTCTGCAAGAGGCTACATACGGGATTTCTCAGGTGGTGACTGGATTTTTTTGGGGATTGCTCCTACAGAGTTTTCTATTCTGCAATATCGATTTATCAGATGGCTATTATTTCAGGAAGGGAGGTAAATCCAATAACAGAATCTAAATCAGATATTTTCAGACATCTAGAAATAAATTTGGAAAAGAAATCTTTTGCATAATAACTAGCCATATCAACTCATGATTTAATGATTAAATTTTATTTCTACGCCTGTTTTTATATGTTTACCAGAAAACTGAAATAAAGCTCTAATTTTCGGTGTTTTTCTTTTCTTATTTTAGGCTCACAGATAAAGACCGAGTCTAGAAATTTTGGCGACTCTACCTCTGGATTAGTTATGACGATGGCTAAGGAGTGCAAATTAATTTCAACTAAGAGGAATGAATCGTTCAATTCTAATAGGTCTCTAGAATTATCGTCCAAAAAGATTGTTTTTATTTTTTCGAATAATATATACTGCTTCTTTTTCGTTACCATGGCGATGTTTTTTGTAACATCCTCCAAGGAATTGCTTTCAAAAAATCCTTTAAATTCCTCTGTTACGACATCCAACTTTCTACAAACAAACATCGACCTCATTTCGTCCGAAAAGGAAAATGACACAGAAAAAATTTCAACAATTAAAAATTATCCTTCTGTAAATGACAATTATGCATCCTTCGATAATTCTACCGATCTTTCTCTTGAATCCGAATGTCCAGAATTCGAATGTATGGCAGTATTCCTGACGAGTGACGAATACAATCTGATGGAGGATGGACGTCTTCATTTGCACAAGCACAACAAAATCTTCGAAAAGTGTGAATTTTTAGAAATGAACGATGGCGCTGTAGTCTGTCACTCGAAACTGTTTGAAATGGGAGACGAATCAATAGATGTTACTATTGAACACAATCGAATACTTGGCATAATAACTGCTTTTGGACTTTCGACTTCAGTGGTGTTCATCATCCTCCATCTTGTCCTCTTCCTTATCATCCCCGGGATGCGGAATCTTCAAGGATGTTGTTTAGCATCCCTCTGCGTGGCGCTTCTTTTTGCATACATCCACTTTCTGATCGCCTCAAATGTCGAAGATTTAGGTAAAAGCTCTTGCATAGGAATAGCCATTTGCATCTATTACTTCTTCTTGGCTTCCTTCTTCTGGATGAATGTGATAGCCTTTGATGTGTGGAGATCTTTGAGGATAGCAACCAACCATATAGACATGGAAAACAATCTCCCTAAAAGGCGATTCTTCTTTTACTCATTGTATGCATGGCTCACCCCGATGTCTCTTGCCATTCTAACACAACAAATCGACGCTTCCGATTACATCCCTCTCAAGTATCGACCTGGATTTGCTGACGTTGAAACCGGAATGTGCTGGTTCAGAGAGCCTCATTCCTTGCTGCTTCTGTTCATCATTCCTTTCGTTGTACTCATGTGCCTCAACATCCTACTGTTTGGAATCAGTGCCTACATCATCATAACTATGCCATCTAATTCTCTTGAAACCAATAAGAAAATGCTGGTCAGGAAATTCTGGGTATTCCTCAGATTGGCTCTTTTGATGGGGCTGACTTGGATATCAGGTATTATAGTGAGTTTTACACACTCTACATTTATGAACTACGTATTCGTGATTTCAAACGCTTTCCAAGGTCTGTTCATTTTCTTGGCCTTTTCCTGCAAGATCACATTTAAGATGTTCTTACGATGCCTGAGTTTATGCGGTTACCAGAGAAGCTCACGAACCAAGGAAGTTAGTATGGAACCGATGACTTCTACCTGCGCTCTTTGAAATGTGCACTTCAAGGAGTAACAGGGAAAAAACCCCAACTAAAACAAGACTGTTTTAGAAAAGAATATCTACTTTGTATTCGAATAGGAGGACAGTCTTCGGAACTCGGAATTCTGTTAATGAAAATAACTTTTTTCCAAATGTATTTAGAAAAAAAATCTTAGTCCATGTGGATATATTTTGTGAATTTATCGTATTTACTAAAAAATATATTATCTTTATTACAACTTGAAAAATTTTACGCTTTTCAATAAGAAGTAAGCGATTCTACGAAATGTTTTCCAATACAGAAAATAAATCATCTCTGCAAACAGACGAAATATGCCGTCATCCAACTTCAATTTTGCTCTCAATTTTTCTGCTATGAGTAAGGAAACAACTATGGGATGCTGACATCCATATTTGGTAAGTTTGGTTTCATATTGTCAAACGACATTTAAGAAGAGTGATTTTTTTTCTGTTTTCTCTTTGAATTCTCCTCCTCAACATCATCATCTTCGTCAAAACTAAATATATCTTATTTCTTTCAAGTACTAAAACTTTAAACTTCGATCGAAAGAAATGTACAATAAAGGAAGTGTTATCGTTAATAATGGTGAAATTTTTTTTTATTTTACAACATATTAATTAAGGAAGACGTCAGTTTATTTACTGATATACAATATTCATAAAACAAAATATAAATGGCACCTGAATGTCTCCTTAGCAAACATATTTCTCGAACTTAGCTTTAGTGTTCTGTTAATTTCTATTTCCTCCCAAAACCAGACCACATAATAACCAACCATGACCATATCTAGGGGGGGGGGGCAAAATGATTCAACCCTCACACCCTTTGATGAGAATGCTAGTAACCGGAAAGGAGACCGAAAAATTATTAAAACTGTATTTATTACAAGTATTTTTCAACACATTTCTTAAAGACGACAAAAACGAGGGAAAATGTTTTGTCAGAATGGGGTTCCGGTCTATCCCGATTCCCTCTTGCTCCCCCCCCCCTTTTTTATTTTTTTGGTAGATCAGAGCTCTTGATAAGTATTGCTATGTTCTATTGCAATTTTGTTTACAGATTTAAAACTAGTGCTTCTATGTTAGAGAGAGCTTAATATTTCCCAACGGTCATTAATGCTGAACAGGGCTAAGCCTGCTCTTAATAGGGCTAAGCCTACTCTAAATGTACATCTTAAACAGGGCTAAGCCTACTCTACTTAACTATCATAAACAGGGCTAAGCCTACTCTACTTAACTATCATAAACAGGGCTAAGCCTACTCTACTTAACTATCTTAAACAGGGCTAAGCCTACTCTAAATGTACTATATCACTCTCCAGTTATACGCCATCGTTTTTTGCCCTCTCCTAGTATATGATTGATGCTAATAACAATAAACGAAAGAAAATTCGTTTTTTTTAAAAGAGAATTCACTTATTTAGGGAATATTTTAATATTTTTTAAAGCCATTAAACTTTATTTAATGAGTTTAAGAAATGTATCGTTACCAGAGATACTGGTTGATTCACTCAGAACCAATATTTCTGTTAACGACATATTTCTAAAACTAATGAAAATCATATTTAAAAGTCTTTAACGAAATAGCAATATTTTTTACAAAAAATATTAGATGAAATATTATTCGTGAAATCAGATGAAATATAATCCTTTTAAGTTTGTACTTTTGCTGTTGAGATAACGTGTCTTCTATGCGAATTCTGAATATATGACACCTCACATCAAAAGAATATTTTTATTGACCAAATTAACAAGTAATATATCTTTAGTTATGCGTCTTGTAAAAATATTTCGCATTTCGAGCAACTTAGTTTTAATACAGTGCTTCGTTTCTGTATTAGGTAATGACATTGCTCCAATTGAGAGGGTGCTAAAACAGAAGTATTAAAATTTTAATCTTTTTTTTGTGTGTCTGTTCGTCTCTTTCTCAGTTCCTGCAATTCAGTCATACACAGTCGTATCAGAATAATATGACCACCTACCAATGCTCATCCTATGATAGGTGGTCATATTATTCTGATACGACTGTGTATGTTGAAAAAGAAACAATACTTGAATCCACCACAGCTAATTAATTTCACATATTTGATTTAATGCGCAAGCGCGCAGGTTCTTCTACCTTCGTCCAGTCAGAGAGAGTTTGCGCATTTCGTCCACAATATGCTGACGTATCTTTTGGTAGTTTTCTCAAATGTCATTTTCATTACTGTCTGTGAAAATTTAATTATTCCACTAACTCTCGAAGAGTTTTAACTCTTCGAGAGTTAGTTCTTCGTAATTTTTCATTGAAATATTTCACTTTCAGGATCGAAGTTTCATACCCTGGTTTTCTATATGAGTTTTTCCATTTAAGTTAAAAATTCAAATCCCTAGTTAGAACGCGATTTAGCAGCCAGAATCTCTTTTACTCCATTTTCTTAATTTACTTGCGATGACTACTTTAAATGAGAAATTAATGCATGTGCAAGAGAGTCCACATTCCGTGCATTGTTCAGGAACACGCTGGATGGCCTCGAAGGGAGGCTACCTCTCTTAACAGATGTACAGTGGCTCCCTCTATTCCCAACCTCCTCCGAGCCCTTGGGATCTTCTTTACCTGGCCAATTAGCCCATTGAGGGCAAAAGAATCTGTGCTCAGAGGTAAAAATACCAAAGTGAAAGTTGGTACCATAAAGATATTTCGCAATTACTTCCTTTTTTTGTTTTCTCTCTTTACCGGACTCAGATGTTTAAGCCCGAACTTATCTCCTACTAAGTGTTTATAATGACAGGAACGAAGTTGTGGATTTCTCTAATCACAATTTCTTTAGCGTTAAACGTTATAACAATTTTGCAGATTCACAATCAACAGGAAATACAGGAAATGTAATGCACACCAGATAGTGTTGCAAATGGTAAAAAAAAAACTGTTAACGACAGATTTTTAATGACTAGAAATATTGAATTACCCAACAGAATCAGTTCTTTGCCTTCATAAGATTTGTACCGTAATCCATGACCATGTTACGTGAATGGGAATGTAACTTCGAAGCATTTTAACTTTTAAAATATACATTTAACGGAAAAATGACTTTGGAGAAAACTATCGTAATCAAATCTATTTATATATCGATTTTCAAAAATATTCGTTTAGTGCTTAAAAGCTTATGGAATCCGGAATATTCCACAAAAGTAATGCGTCTTAAGAATTTAGTTCACAAATAAATTAAAACTTAAATAAGAAGTCAGGTGCTAAAAAAAAATCCGTCACGTGTCACAAAGGTTGCCAGATCTCTAATTTCTAAAATAAATCTTTGCCAGATATTTTTTTCGGAATTCTGTAATCAACCATAGTGTTCGGATATTTTTTGAGCGACTGTACTGTTTGAAACTCTTTAATGAAAATAAATAAACATTTATAAATTAAGACTATTACTTCCAGAGAGTGCTCTGCTTTTTTTTGTTTGCGTGATGAATTATTTTGAATAAATTTTACAAAACATCGCAATTTATTGTTACATATTCTGATTTCCACAACTCTTTAAATATTGAAGGAATATTGATGAAAATAGAGTTTGAGAGATTTAAATGTGATATTTAATTTATCTTCAGTTACATTTCTCGTAAAATGCACTCTTTAGAAGTTATAGAGCTTTATAGATACACATTGACATAACACACAGAGCAATAAAGATTCATTTACATTTTAACTGAATCTTCACACCGAATCTACAAGTACAACAATTAATTGCAAACGATCTTTTCACAAAGTAGGAAAGGAAAGGAGGATCCCAGGAAAGGAGGATCCTGGTAATTGCTCGGGGGTCCCCGTCTTCTCTCCTCAGCTCATGACTGGCGTGGTCCCCATTGGCCGTCTTCCCATTGGGGAGCCTGTCTGTCGCGGGGCTGGGCAGCGGATTCCGGGGCCTCTGCTATACACTGCTTTGGCCTCTGCTTCCGGTAAACGGGAGCAGCCGATTGCTCCTGGGGTGGCCCCCCCAGGGGCAATCGGCTGGTGGGCAGGTCCTGCTAGGGTCAACCGTGCAGAGCGGTGAGTAACCTTGCCCACGGTCCGGTACAGGTTTGCAAGTTTCCTCACAGATTATTTTCCTTTTGTAGTTATTCTTTCTTTGTGAGGCCAGTTTGGCCATTCACAATTTTTCTTATTTTACGCTTTGTTTGATTTGTGTAGAATGTTTTGTTCTGCACATTTCTCTTTTTATTTTCCTTATATTTATTTGTGAGGGCTTGGCTCACTGTCTGTGTGGGTATAGTGCCTGCGTAGCCCTGGCGCCCGACTGGGCGTCCCCTTGTTGGGCTCCGTGGAGGGTGGGGACAGCGGGCACTGAACCACACAAAAAAAATCATGAGAGAGAGTGATGAAAATAATGCGATCGCCGCCAACAAGAGGGCTCGACATGAGCCCCCATCTTCCTCGTTGTCTCAGTTATCTCTGCCATCGTCTTCTATGTCTGTGTCTTCGTTCCCAAAGTTCCTGATCATCCACTCCACGGGTGATCAGGTACTTGGGGACATGTCCCCTTTTTTCGTTAACAAAGGTTTGAAAGGTCTTGCGGGAGAACCGAAATCCGTTAAGCGCCTACGATCTGGTGACTTACAAGTTGAGACCGCTTGTTCCAAACATCAGCTCCTGAAAGTTAAAGCAATTGTTGGGGTGGCTGTCGAAGTCACTCCCCATAAAACTTTGAATTCCTCTCGGGGTGTGATCACCGAGTGGGGCCTCCTCAAAGTCACTGAGGAGGAAATCCTCTCGGAGCTCACACCTCAAGGAGTAACAGCGGTCCACCGGGTTTCGACACGCCGTGATGGGAAATTAACACCCACCCGGGTGTTAATTGTTACATTCAACACGCCACGCCTGCCTACTTCCATCAAGGCAGGTTATTTACATTGTGAGGTTCGGCCGTATATCCCAAACCCTCTGCGCTGTTTTCAGTGTCAGATATACGGTCATGCCAGCACAGCATGCAGGGGCAAGCCCACCTGTGCTCGCTGTGGCAGTAAGGATCATCTCGATCCTGACTGCACAGCAGAAAAGGCATGCTGTGTGAACTGCAGTGGCGAACATCCGGCGTACTCCCGCGACTGTCCGAAGTGGAAAGAGGAAAAGGAGGTACAACGTCTCAAAGTCGTGAATAACATCTCGTATGCTGAGGCGAGAAAGCTTGCTGCACCGCCCGCCCCGCCTGGCAAGGTTTCCTATGCCAGTGCAGTCATTGGAAAGCCATCGTTCCAATGACTTCGGTTGCGGTGCAGACTGACATCAGTGTACCACCTACTGAGTCTTTCTCGCCAGCTGCAAAGTACCTCCTCACGCAGGTGAGACCGAGGGTGGTGTCGACTTCGACATCAACCCCGGTTTCCATTCCTGCAGCTCAGCCTTCCACCTCCACCGGAAGGCCTCCTCCCTCCCGTCCTCAGACAGCAAGACCTTCCAAACCGAAGGGGCCCCCACCGGGGCCAAAAAAGAAAATAACAGCACCACAAAGGGCGGTCACCGATCCATGCACCTCGGACGATTCCGAGGACATGGATACCAACCGCCCCCTATTCACTAAACCGTCCTCTGCGGCGGTTAAGTTGAATAGAAACACGTCGTCCGCCCACTCTTCTAAGTCCTGAGATGGCCACACTCCTACAATGGAATTGTCATGGATTCCAGAGGAATCTTGACGACATCAAGGCCCTCCTTCAGGCACACCAGCCCATCTGTGTGTGCCTGCAGGAGACGTACTTGCAGTCAGTCACAGATCCCACGATCCGGCACTTTTCACTAGTTCGCCGGGACCGGAATGGAGATGGTCCAGTTCTCGGAGGTGTCGCCATCCTCGTGAGCAACCATTCTCCATTCCAGGTCGTACCCCTCACCACCAACTTGGAGGCGGTAGCCATCTGTCTCTTCGTGGGGTTCTCGCTGACTGTCTGCTCTGTATATCTTCCACCTGGGAGCATTGTCTTCCAGAAAGACCTTGATGATCTCGTCTCGCAGCTGCCGTCCCCCTTCCTCATTATGGGGGACCTCAATGGACACAGTCCACTTTGGGGCAGTGCTGACACCAACGGGAGGGGCGGGGTCCTGGAGCAGTGGCTCCTGGATCCTTCTCTCTCCCTGTTGAACACCGGTGTCAGTACTTACTTTCACTCCCCAACCCGCTCTTTCACTGCCATTGATCTCACCATCTGCTCCTCCTCGATCCTTCCACTCTTTACATGGGAGGTCGAGGACAACCCTTATGGAAGCGATCACCTCCCCGTGGTGTACGCCATCTCGCGTGGGGGGCCTTGCAGCCCTTCACGTGTCTCGCGGTGGAGGCTTGATCGGGCTGACTGGGGTGGTTTCGAGCTGCTGTCTGAGCTCGATGACCACTCTGTCAGCCAGGAGCCAATCAATGTGGCAGTAGCGGAGATAATGGACTGTATCGTAGATGCTGCATCAACAATTCCTCAAACTTCTACATGGTTTCCTCGCTTTCCGAAACCGTGGTGGAATTCAGAATGCACCGCAGCTCATAGGGCTCAGAACAAGGCTTGTGGGGTGTTTCGGAGATATCCAACAACCCCCAACCTCGAAAATTTCAAACGCGCAAGGGCGAAAGCTTGTTTCGTCCGACGCCAGAGCCAGAAGGAATCTTGGATCAAGTATACATCTTCTATCACCCGCACGACTACTTCTAAGGTCGTGTGGGATAAAGTCCAGAAGATGAGTGGGAACTACACGTCCCACTCGTTATCGAACCTGGAGCACAATGGACAGGCAATTGCTGATCCCAAAGCAATTGCCGACACTCTGGGGGAGTCATTCGCTTCCATCTCTTCGTCTTCCTCTTACTCCCCCGAGTTTCTGGCCCAGAAGGGCAGGGCGGAGCGCTCTCCGCTGTCTTTCCACTCGAATGGCCTGGAGCCTTACAACAGGCCATTCACAGCGGAGGAGCTTCGCCTTGTTCTGCACTCTTCTCGTGCCTCTGCTGTAGGGCCGGACAATGTCCATTATGCCATGCTCCAACATCTTTCACCATCGAGTAAGGATCGGCTGCTCCATCTCTTCAATCGCATTTTTCTTGAGGAGCAGTTTCCGGACTCCTGGCGGGAGGCCATCGTCTTGGCCTTCCCCAAGCCAGGCAAAGATCCCAAGATTCCTTCCAATTATCGTCCCATCGCATTGACGAGCTGCGTGTGCAAGGTGTTGGAAAGAATGGTAAATGCCAGACTCATCTGGTATTTAGAACATCACAACCTTCTTTCCAACACCCAGTGTGGCTTTCGCAGGCAACGGTCAACTCTTGACCATCTGATACGCCTCGAATCGGCTATCAGAAATTCATTTTTAAGAAGAGAGCACCTGGTGTCAATTTTCTTCGACATCGAAAAAGCGTACGACACGGCTTGGAGATTCGGCATTCTTCGTGACCTCCACAGCTTCGGCTTGAGAGGTCACATGCCGATCTTCATCTCCAACTTCTTATCGACACGCTCTTTTCGTGTCCGTGTCGGTAACAGTCTGTCGCGGCCGTACCCCCAAGAACAGGGGGTGCCACAAGGCTGCGTTCTGAGTGTTACGCTTTTCGTTGTCAAGATTAATTCTATAACTAGACAACTTCCTCCATCAGTAGGCAATGCCCTCTATGTTGATGACTTTAGCATCTTTTGCTCTTCGTCAAGCATGAGGGTCATTGAAAGACAACTGCAAATTGCCCTGAATAATCTATCGGTTTGGGCAACGGCAAACGGGTCTCGGTTCTCCCCACAGAAGACCGCTTGCGTGCACTTTTGCCACAAGCGTAATCTTCATCTGGATCCCGAGCATCGGCTCGGGGGTAACATCATTCCAGTTGTGGCGGAGACCAAGTTTCTCGGTCTCATATTCGATCGGAAATTGACCTTTTTACCACACATACGTCATCTCAGGTCCAAGTGCACGCGGGCATTGAACATCGTGAAGGTCCTCTCCTCCCTCTCTTGGGGGGCGGACCGATGTTCTTTGCTCCGCCTGTAACGTGCACTTGTCCGATCGAAACTGGACTACAGATCCCAGGTGTACGACTCGGCCCGGGATTCGGTGGTGAAGGTGCTGGACCCCCTCCATCATAAGGCCCTCCGTGTTTGCACGGGAGCCTTCCGCACTTCACCGGTCCAGAGTCTTTACGTTGAGACTGACGAACCTTCTTTATCTCTTCGTCGTCAGCAGTTGTCCCTACAATATGCTTCTAAATTGCGATCCCTGCCTGGCCATCGCACTTGGGACTGCGTTTTCAGTCCGAAGTGGGAAATGCTTTACAATAATCGGCCGACTGCCATTCGTCCTTTTGGTTTGCGTGTCCGAGGCTACCTCAGAGACATCAACACCAGTCTCGATAGCGTTGAACAGTCGACAGCTGAGCCACTTCCACCATGGCTCGCTGTTTCCCCTTCCTGGAATTTTTCCCTGTGCAGGACAGGGAAGGCCTTTACACCCGACTGTGTGTACCGGCAACTCTTTGCCAGCCATTGTGCTGAGCACCCGGACTTCTTGCCTGTCTTTACAGATGGCTCGAAGTCCGGCACATCGGTGGGATCAGCCATGGTCTGCTGTGATGTAATCATTGCAGACCAGATCCCACTGCAGTGTTCCATCTTCACTGCAGAGTTGCACGCTATCAGCCTCGCCTTGGACCACGTGGCGACTAAACATCATCATCGGTGTGTGCTTTACACCTACTCGCTTAGCTCGCTACAGGCTTTGATCTCGGTGAGGCATCGGCCTGACCCTGTTCTTACTAAGATCCGCCAGCAGCTACATCGTCTGGCAGCCACCACCACCATCCATTTCTGTTGGGTGCCCGGTCACGTCGGAATCAGGGGTAATGATCTGGCAGATTGTGCTGCCAGGTCAGCCACGCCCTTGTCCGACTCTCCGTTGCCTGTTCCATATCTGGATTTCCGGCAGCGTTTTACCATCGAGCTCCGGGCACGGTGGCAGAGATCTTGGTCAGAACAGCTTACGAACAAGCTCTTTGAGATCAAACCTATCATCAAACCATGGCAGTCTTGTTACCGCAGGAATCGCAAGGAGGAATTTGTACTTGCTCGGCTCCGCTTAGGTCATTCGTTTATTACTCATTCGTTTCTCTTACGGGCAGACGACGTACATAAGTGTGAGTTTTGTGACACCATTTTAACCATCAAACACATTTTAATATCGTGTCCATGTTTTAACTTTGAACGGCGTTTGTTTTTTAATTTTCACGATTTTACGTCCGAGCCCCTTACACTCGGACATTTGTTAGCTGATCATTGTTGTTTTAACGCTGTCTTTCAATTTTTACAATTTACAGGTTATTTTACTCGTCTATAATTATTACTCTACTGATTGTTTACACCTGGTTACTTTTATTTTTACAAAATATTTTTACATTTGTTTATTGTTATTCACTGCTTGTTATTTTATTATTCTACATTTGTCTCGTTAAATACCTAGTTTATTTTTAAAAATTGGTTGAGGGTTCCATGACTTTTAAATTTTTACATCTTGGACATTCGTTTGGCGCATTATAGCCTTAGTTGCTAATGCGCCATTAAACCTTAAACAACGAACCAACCAACCAACCCACTCTACAGCTCTTGGGAGACAGAGGGCAGCCTCAACTCTCCGCCATTCAGTGTGTTCTTTAAGTGCTTTAAGACATCGAATGCTCAGAGAAGGTTGGGGGAAGAGTACTCAATATACAGCTCATGGGAAACAGAGGGCAGCCTCCATTCTCGGCCATTCAGTGTGTTCTTTAAGTGCTTTAAGACATCGAATGCTCAGAAAAGTTTGGGGGAAGGGTACCCACTCTACAGCTCTTGGGAGACAGAGGGCAGCCTCCCTTCTCGGTCATTCAGTGTGTTCTTTAAGTGCGTTAAGATATCGAATGCTCAGAGAAGGTTGGGGGAAGGTTACCCACTCTACAGTTCTTGGGAGACAGAGGGCAGCCTCAACTCTCCGCCATTCAGTGTGTTCTTTAAGTGCTTTAAAACATCGAATGCTCAGAGAAGGTAGGGGGAAGGATACTCACTATACAGCTCATGGGAAACAGAGGGCAACCTCCCCTCTCGGCCGTTCAATGTGTTCTTTAAGTGCTTTAAGACATCGAATGCTTAGTGAAGGTTGGGGAAGGTTAGCCACTCTACAGCTCTTGGGAGACAGAGGGCAGCCTCCCCTCTCGGCCATTTAGTGTGTTCTTTAAGTGCTTTAAGACATCGAATGCTCAGAGAAGGTTGGGGGAAGGGTACCCACTCTACAGCTCTTGGGAAACAGAGGGAAGCCTCACCTCTCGGCCATTCAGTGTGTTCTTTGAGTGCTTTAAGATATCGAATGATCAGAGAAGGTTGGGGGAAGGGTACCCACTCTACAGCTCTTGGGAGACAGAGGGCAGACTCGCGTCTCGGCAATTCAGTGTGTTCTTTAAGTGCTTTAAGACATCGAATGCTCAGAGAAGGTTGCGGGAAGGGTACTCACTATACAGCTCATGGGAAACAGAGGGCAGCCTCCCCTCTCGGCCGTTCAGTGTGTTCTTTAAGTGATTTAAGACATCGAATGATCAGTGAAGGTTGGGGGAAGGGTAGCCACTCTACAGCTCTTGGGAGACAGAGGGCAGCCTCCCTCTCGGATATTCAGTGTGTTCTTTAAGTGATTTAAGATATCGAATGCTCAGAGAAGCTTGGGGGAAGGGTACCCATTCTACAGCTCTTGGGAGACAGAGAGCAGCCTCACCTCCCGGCAATTCAGTGTGTTTTTTAAGTGCTTTAAGACATCGAATGCTCAGAGAACGTTGGGGGAAGGGTACCCACTCTACAGCTCTTGGGAGACAGAGGGCAGACTCCCCTCTCTGCCATTCAGTGTGTTCTTTAAGTGCTTTAAAACATCGAATGCTCAGAGAAGGTTGTGGGAAGGGTACCCACTCTACAGCTCTTGGGAGACAGAGGGCAGCCTCCCCTCTCGGCCATTCAGTGTGTTCTTTAAGTGCTTTAAGACATGGAATGCTCAGAGAACGTTGGGGGAAGGGTACCCACTCTACAGCTCTTGGGAGACAGAGGGCAGCGTCCCCTCTCGGCCATTCAGAGTGTTGTTTAAGACATCGAATGCTCAGAGAAGTTTGGGGGAAGGGTACCCACTCTGCAGCTCTTGGGAGACAGAGGGCAGCCTCGCGTCTCGGCCATTCAGTGTGTTCTTTAAGTGCTTTAAGACATCGAATGCTCAGAGAAGGTTGGGGGAAGGGTACCTATTCTACAGCTCTTGGGAGACAGAGGGCAGCCTCCCCTCTCGGCCATTCAGAGTGTTGTTTAAGACATCGAATGCTCAGAGAAGTTTGGGGGAAGGGTACCCACTCTGCAGCTCTTGGGAGACAGAGGGCAGCCTCCCCTCTTGGCCATTTAGTGTGTTCTTTAAGTGCTTTAAGACATCGAATGCTCAGAGAAGGTTGGGGGAAGGGTACCTATTCTACAGCTCTTGGGAGACAGAGGGCAGCCTCCCCTCTCGGCCATTCAGAGTGTTGTTTAACACATCGAATGCTCAGAGAAGTTTGGGGGAAGGGTACCCACTCTGCAGCTCTTGGGTGACAGAGGACAGTCTCCCCTCTTGGCCATTCAGTGTGTTCTTTAAGTGCTTTAAGACATCGAATGCTCAGAGAAGGTTGGGGGAAGGGTACCTATTCTACAGCTCTTGGGAGACAGAGGGCAGCCTCCCCTCTCGGCCATTCAGTGTGTTCTTTAAATGCTTTAAGACATCGAATGCTCAGAGAAGTTTGGGGAAGGGTAGCCACTCTGCAGCTCTTGGGAGACAGAAGGCAGCCTCCCCTCTCGGCCATTCAGTGTGTTCTTTAAGTGCTTTAAGACATCGAATGCTCAGAGAAGGTTGGGGGAAGGGTACTCACTATACAGCTCATGGTAAACAGAGGGCAGCCTCCCCTCTCGGCCGTTAAGTGTTCTCCTTAAGTGTTTTAAGACATCGAATGCTCAGAGAAGGTTGGGGGAAGGGTACCCACTATACAGCTCTTGGGAGACATAGGACAGCCTCCCCTCTCGGCCATTCAGTGTGTTCTTTAAGCGCTTTAAGACATCGAATGCTCAGAGAAGGTTGGGGGAAGGGTAATTACTCTACAGCTCTTGGGAGACAGAGGGCAGACTCCCCTCTCGGCCATTCAGTGTGTTCTTTAAGTGATTTAAGATATCGAATGCTCAGAGAAGGTTGGGGGAAGGGTACCCATTCTACAGCTCTTGGGAGACAGAGGGCAGCCTCCCCTCAGGCAATTCAGTGTGTTCTTTAAGTGCTTTAAGACATCGAATGCTCAGAGAACGTTGGGGGAAGGGTACCCACTCTACAGCTCTTGGGAGACAGAGGGCAGACTCCCCTCTCGGCCGTTCAGTGTGTTCTTTAAGTGCTTTAAAACATCGAATGCTCAGAGAAGGTTGTGGGAAGGGTACCCACTCTACAGCTCTTGGGAGACAGAGGGCAGCCTCCCCTCTCGGCCATTCAGTGTGTTCTTTAAGTGCTTTAAGACATGGAATGCTCAGAGAACGTTGGGGGAAGGGTACCCACTCTACAGCTCTTGGGAGACAGAGGGCAGCCTCGCGTCTCGGCCATTCAGTGTGTTCTTTAAGTGCTTTAAGACATCGAATGCTCAGAGAAGGTTGGGGGAAGGGTACCTATTCTACAGCTCTTGGGAGACAGAGGGCAGCGTCCCCTCTCGGCCATTCAGAGTGTTGTTTAAGACATCGAATGCTCAGAGAAGTTTGGGGGTAGGGTACCCACTCTGCAGCTCTTGGGAGACAGAGGGCAGACTCCCCTCTCGGCCATTCAGTGTGTCCTTTAAGTGATTTAAGATATCGAATGCTCAGAGAAGGTTGGGGGAAGGGTACCCATTCTACAGCTCTTGGAAGACAGAGGGCAGCCTCCCCTCCCGGCCATTCAGTGTGTTCTTTAAGTGCTTTAAGACATCGAATGCTCAGAGAAGGTTGGGGGAAGGGTACCTATTCTACAGCTCTTGGGAGACAGAGGGCAGCCTCCCCTCTCGGCCATTCAGTGTGTTCTTTAAGTGCTTTAAGACATCGAATGCTCAGAGAAGGTTGGGGAAGGGTAGCCACTCTGCAGCTCTTGGGAGACAGAAGGCAGCCTCCCCTCTCGGCCATTCAGTGTGTTCTTTAAGTGCTTTAAGACATCGAATGCTCAGAGAAGGTTGGGGGGAAGGGTACTCACTATACAGCTCATGGTAAACAGAGGGCAGCCTCCCCTCTCGGCCATTCAGTGTGCTCTTTAAGTGCTTTAAGACATCGAATGCTCAGAGAAGGTTGGGGGAAGGGTACCCACTATACAGCTCTTGGGAGACAGAGGACAGCCTCCCCTCTCGGCCATTCAATGTGTTCTTTAAGCGCTTTAAGACATCGAATGCTCAGAGAAGGTTGGGGGAAGGGTACCTACTCTACAGCTCTTGGGAGACAGAGGGCAGACTCCCCTCTCGGCCATTCAGTGTGTTCCTTAAGCGCTTTAAGACATAGAATGCTCAGAGAAGGTTGGGGGAAAGGTACCCACTCTACAGCTCTTGGGAGACAGAGGGCAGCGTCCCCTCTCGGCCATTCAGAGTGTTCTTTAAGGCATCGAATGCTCAGAGAAATTTGGGGGAAGGATACCCACTCTGCAGCTCTTGGGAGACAGAGGGCAGCCTCCCCTCTCGGCCATTCAGTGTGTTCTTTAGGTGCTTTAAGACATCGAATGCTCAGAGAAGGTTGGGGGAAGGTTACCCACTCTACAGTTCTTGGGAGACCGAGGGCAGCCTGAACTCCCGGTCGTTCAGTGTGTTCTTTAAGTGCTTTCAGACATCGAATGCTCAGTGCAGGTTGGGGGAAGGGTAGCCACTCTACAGCTCTTGGGAGACAGAGGGCAGCCTCTCCTCTCGGCCATTCAGTGTGTTCTTTAAGTGATTTAAGATATCGAATGCTCAGAGAAGGTTGGGGGAAGTGTACCCATTCTACAGCTCTTGGGAGACAGAGGGCAGCCTCCCCTCTCGGACATTCAGTGTGTTCTTTAAGTGCTTTAAAACATCGAATGCTCAGAGAAGGTTGTGGGAAGGGTACCCACTCTACAGCTCTTGGGAGACAGAGGGCAGCCTCCCCCTTTCTCCCAAGCTGGGAAGCCTCCCCTCTCGGCCATTCAGTGTGTTCTTTAAGTGCTTTAAGACATGGAATGCTCAGAGAACGTTGGGGGAAGGGTACCCACTCTACAGCTCTTGGGAGACAGAGGGCAGCGTGCCCTCTCGGCCATTCAGAATGTTCTTTAAGACATCGAATGCTCAGAGAAGGTTGGGGGAAGGGTACCCACTCTGCAGCTCTTGGGAGACAGAGGGCAGCCTCGCGTCTCGGCCATTCAGTGTGTTCTTTAAGTGCTTTAAGACATCGAATGCTCAGAGAAGGTTGGGGAAGGGTACCCACTCTACAGCTCTTGGGAGACAGAGGGCAGCCTCCCCTCTCGGCCATTCAGTGTGTTCTTTAAGTGTTTTAAGACATCGAATGCTCAGTGAAGGTTAGGGGAAGGGTAGCCACTCTACAGCTCTTGAGAGACAGATGGCAGCCTCCCCTCTCGGCCATTCAGTGTGTTCTTTATGTGCTTTAAAACATCGAATGCTCAGTGAAGGTTGGGGAAGAGTACCCACTCTACAGCTCTTGGGAGACAGAAGGCAGCCTCCCCTCCCCGCAATTCAGTGTGTTCTTTAAGTGCTTTAAGACAACGAATGCTCAGAGAAGGTTGGGGGAAGGTTACCCACTCTACAGCTCTTGGGAGACAGAGGGCAGCCTCCCATCTCGGATATTCAGTGTGTTCTTTAAGTGCTTTAAAACATCTTGGGAGACAGAGGGCAGCCTCCCCTCTCGGCCATTCAGTGTGTTCTTTAAGTGGTTTAAGACATCGAATGCTCAGTAAAGGTTGGGGGAAGGGTAGCCACTCTACAGCTCTTGGGAGACAGAGGGCAGCCTCCCTTCTCGGCCATTCAGTGTGTTCTTTAAGTGATTTAAGATATCGAATGCTCAGAGAAGGTTGGGGGAAGGTTACCCACTCTACAGCTCTTGGGAGACAGAGGGCAGCCTCCCATCTCGGATATTCAGTGTGTTCTTTAAGTGCTTTAAAACATCTTGGGAGACAGAGGGCAGCCTCCCCTCTCGGCCATTCAGTGTGTTCTTTAAGTGGTTTAAGACATCGAATGCTCAGTAAAGGTTGGGGGAAGGGTAGCCACTCTACAGCTCTTGGGAGACAGAGGGCAGCCTCCCTTCTCGGCCATTCAGTGTGTTCTTTAAGTGATTTAAGATATCGAATGCTCAGAGAAGTTTGGGGGAAGTTTACCCACTCTACAGCTCTTGCGAGACAGAGGGCAGCCTCCGATCTCGGATATTCAGTGTGTTCTTTAAGTGCTTTAAAACATCGAATTCTCAGAGAACGTTGGGGGAAGGGTACCCACTCTACAGCTCTTGGGAGACAGAGGGCAGCCTCCGCTCTCGGCCATTCAGTGTGTTCTTTAAGACATGGAATGCTCAGAGAAATTTGGGGGAAGGGTACCCGCTCTACAGTTCTTGGGAGACAGAGAGCAGCCTCCCCTCTCGGCCATTCAGTGTGTTCTTTAAGTGCTTTAAGACATCGAATGCTCAGAGAAGGTTGTGGGAAGGGTACCCACTCTACAGCTCTTGGGACACAGAGGGCAGCCTCCCCTCTCGGCCATTCAGTGTGTTCTTTAAGTGCTTTAAGACATGGAATGCTCAGAGAACGTTGGGGGAAGGGTACCCACTCTACAGCTCTTGGGAGACAGAGGGCAGCGTCCCCTCTCGGCCATTCAGAGTGTTCTTTAAGACATCGAATGCTCAGAGAAGTATGGGGGAAGGATACCCACTCTGCAGCTCTTGGGAGACAGAGGGCAGCCTCGCGTCTCGGCCATTCAGTGTGTTCTTTAAGTGCTTTAAGACATCGAATGATCAGAGAAGGTTGGGGGAAGGTTACCCACTCTACATCTCTTGGGAGACAAAGGGCAGCCTCCCCTCTTGGCCATTCAGTGTGTTTTTTAAGTGCTTTAAGACATCGAATGCTCAGAGAAGGTTGGGGGAAGGGTACCCACTCTACAGCTCTTGGGAAACAGAGGGAAGCCTCACCTCTCGGCCATTCAGTGTGTTCGTTGAGTGCTTTAAGACATCGAATGCTCAGAGAAGGTTGGGGAAGGGTACCCACTCTACAGCTCTTGGGAGACAGAGGGCAGCCTCCCCTCTCGGCCATTCAGTGTGTTCTTTAAGTGTTTTAAGACATCGAATGCTCAGTGAAGGTTAGGGGAAGGGTAGCCACTCTACAGCTCTTGAGAGACAGATGGCAGCCTCCCCTCTCGGCCATTCAGTGTGTTCTTTATGTGCTTTAAAACATCGAATGCTCAGTGAAGGTTGGGGAAGAGTACCCACTCTACAGCTCTTGGGAGACAGAAGGCAGCCTCCCCTCCCCGCAATTCAGTGTGTTCTTTAAGTGCTTTAAGACAACGAATGCTCAGAGAAGGTTGGGGGAAGGTTACCCACTCTACAGCTCTTGGGAGACAGAGGGCAGCCTCCCATCTCGGATATTCAGTGTGTTCTTTAAGTGCTTTAAAACATCTTGGGAGACAGAGGGCAGCCTCCCCTCTCGGCCATTCAGTGTGTTCTTTAAGTGGTTTAAGACATCGAATGCTCAGTAAAGGTTGGGGGAAGGGTAGCCACTCTACAGCTCTTGGGAGACAGAGGGCAGCCTCCCTTCTCGGCCATTCAGTGTGTTCTTTAAGTGATTTAAGATATCGAATGCTCAGAGAAGGTTGGGGGAAGGTTACCCACTCTACAGCTCTTGGGAGACAGAGGGCAGCCTCCCATCTCGGATATTCAGTGTGTTCTTTAAGTGCTTTAAAACATCTTGGGAGACAGAGGGCAGCCTCCCCTCTCGGCCATTCAGTGTGTTCTTTAAGTGGTTTAAGACATCGAATGCTCAGTAAAGGTTGGGGGAAGGGTAGCCACTCTACAGCTCTTGGGAGACAGAGGGCAGCCTCCCTTCTCGGCCATTCAGTGTGTTCTTTAAGTGATTTAAGATATCGAATGCTCAGAGAAGTTTGGGGGAAGTTTACCCACTCTACAGCTCTTGCGAGACAGAGGGCAGCCTCCGATCTCGGATATTCAGTGTGTTCTTTAAGTGCTTTAAAACATCGAATTCTCAGAGAACGTTGGGGGAAGGGTACCCACTCTACAGCTCTTGGGAGACAGAGGGCAGCCTCCGCTCTCGGCCATTCAGTGTGTTCTTTAAGACATGGAATGCTCAGAGAAATTTGGGGGAAGGGTACCCGCTCTACAGTTCTTGGGAGACAGAGAGCAGCCTCCCCTCTCGGCCATTCAGTGTGTTCTTTAAGTGCTTTAAGACATCGAATGCTCAGAGAAGGTTGTGGGAAGGGTACCCACTCTACAGCTCTTGGGACACAGAGGGCAGCCTCCCCTCTCGGCCATTCAGTGTGTTCTTTAAGTGCTTTAAGACATGGAATGCTCACAGAACGTTGGGGGAAGGGTACCCACTCTACAGCTCTTGGGAGACAGAGGGCAGCGTCCCCTCTCGGCCATTCAGAGTGTTCTTTAAGACATCGAATGCTCAGAGAAGTTTGGGGGAAGGATACCCACTCTGCAGCTCTTGGGAGACAGAGGGCAGCCTCGCGTCTCGGCCATTCAGTGTGTTCTTTAAGTGCTTTAAGACATCGAATGCTCAGAGAAGGTTGGGGGAAGGTTACCCACTCTACATCTCTTGGGAGACAAAGGGCAGCCTCCCCTCTTGGCCATTCAGTGTGTTTTTTAAGTGCTTTAAGACATCGAATGCTCAGAGAAGGTTGGGGGAAGGGTACCCACTCTACAGCTCTTGGGAAACAGAGGGAAGCCTCACCTCTCGGCCATTCAGTGTGTTCGTTGAGTGCTTTAAGATATCGAATGATCAGAGAAGGTTGGGGGAAGGGTAGCCACTCTACAGCTCTTAGGAGACAGAGGGCAGCCTCCCTTCTCGGCCATTCAGTGTGTTCTTTAAGTGATTTAAGATATCGAATGCTCAGAGAAGGTTGGGGGAAGGTTACCCACTCTACAGCTCTTGGGAGACAGAGGGCAGCCTCCCATCTCGGATATTCAGTGTGTTCTTTAAGTGCTTTAAAACTTCGAATTCTCAGAGAACGTTGGGGGAAGGGTACCCACTCTACAGCTCTTGGGAGACAGAGGGCAGCCTCCGCTCTCGGCCATTCAGTGTGTTCTTTAAGACATCGAATGCTCAGAGAAATTTGGGGGAAGGGTACCCGCTCTACAGTTCTTGGGAGACAGAGAGCAGCCTCCCCTCTCGGCCATTCAGTGTGTTCTTTCAGTGCTTTAAGACATCGAATGCTCAGAGAAGGTTGTGGGAAGGGTACCCACTCTACAGCTCTTGGGACACAGAGGGCAGCCTCCCCTCTCGGCCTTTCAGTGTGTTCTTTAAGTGCTTTAAGACATGGAATGCTCAGAGAACGTTGGGGGAAGGGTACCCACTCTACAGCTCTTGGGAGACAGAGGGCAGCGTCCCCTCTCGGCCATTCAGAGTGTTCTTTAAGGCATCGAATGCACAGAGAAGTTTGGGGGAAGGATACCCACTCTGCAGCTCTTGGGAGACAGAGGGCAGCCTCGCGTCTCGGCCATTCAGTGTGTTCTTTAAGTGCTTTAAGACATCGAATGCTCAGAGAAAATTGGGGGAAGGTTACCCACTCTACATCTCTTGGGAGACAAAGGGCAGCCTCCCCTCTTGGACATTCAGTGTGTTTTTTAAGTGCTTTAAGACATCGAATGCTCAGAGAAGGTTGGGGGAAGGGTACCCACTGTACAGCTCTTGGGAAACAGAGGGAAGCCTCACCTCTCGGCCATTCAGTGTGTTCGTTGAGTGCTTTAAGATATCGAATGATCAGAGAAGGTTGGGGGAAGGGTACCCACTCTACAGCTCTTGGGAGACAGAGGGCAGCCTCCCCTCTCGGCCATTTAGTGTGTTCTTTAAGTGCTTTAAGACATCGAATGCTCAGAGAAGGTTGGGGGAAGGGTACCCACTCTACAGCTCTTGGGAAACAGAGGGAAGCCTCACCTCTCGGCCATGCAGTGTGTTTTTTGAGTGCTTTAAGATATGGAATGATCAGAGAAGGTTGGGGGAAGGGTACCCACTCTACAGCTCTTGGGAGACAGAGGGCAGCCTGGCGTCTCGGCAATTCAGTGTGTTCTTTAAGTGCTTTAAGACATCGAATGCTCAGAGAAGGTTGCGGGAAGGGTACTCACTATACAGCTCATGGGAAACAGAGAGCAGCCTCCCCTCTCGGCCGTTCAGTGTGTTCTTTACGTGCTTTAAGACATCGAATGCTCAGTGAAGGTTGGGGGAAGGGTAGCCACTCTACATCTCTTGGGAGACAGAGGGCAGCCTCCCCTCTCGGCCATTCAGTGTGTTCTTTAAGTGATTTAAGATATCGAATGCTCAGAGAAACTTGGGGGAAGGGTACCCATTCTACAGCTCTTGGGAGACAGAGAGCAGCCTCCCCTCCCGGCAATTCAGTGTGTTTTTTAAGTGCTTTAAGACATCGAATGCTCAGAGAACGTTGGGGGTAGGGTACCCACTCTACAGCTCTTGGGAGACAGAGGGCAGATCCCGTCTCTGCCATTCAGTGTGTTCTTTAAGTGCTTTAAAACATCGAATGCTGAGAGAAGGTAGTGGGAAGGGTACCCACTCTACAGCTCTTGGGAGACAGAGGGCAGCCTCCCCTCTCGGCCATTCAGTGTGTTCTTTAAGTGCTTTAAGACATGGAATGCTCAGAGAACTTTGGGGGAAGGGTACCCACTCTACAGCTCTTGGGAGACAGAGAGCAGCGTCCCCTCTCGGCCATTCAGAGTGTTGTTTAAGCCATCGAATGCTCAGAGAAGTTTTGGGGAAGGGTAACCACTCTGCAGCTCTTGGGAGACAGAGGGCAGCCTCGAGTCTCGGCCATTCAGTGTGTTCTTTAAGTGCTTTAAGACATCGAATGCTCAGAGAAGGTTGGGGGAAGGGTACCTATTCTACAGCTCTTGGGAGACAGAGGGCAGCCTCCCCTCTCCGCCATTCAGAGTGTTGTTTAAGACATCGAATGCTCAGAGAAGTTTGGGGGAAGGGTACCCACTCTGCAACTCTTGGGAGACAGAGGGCAGCCTCCCCTCTTGGCCATTCAGTGTGTTCTTTAAGTGCTTTAAGACATCGAATGCTCAGAGAAGGTTGGGGGAAGGGTACCTATTCTACAGCTCTTGGGAGACAGAGGGCAGCCTCCCCTCTCGGCCATTCAGTGTGTTCTTTAAGTGCTTTAAGACATCGAATGCTCAGAGAAGGTTGGGGAAGGGTAGCCACTCTGCAGCTCTTGGGAGACAGAAGGCAGCCTCCCCTCTCGGCCGTTAAGTGTGCTCTTTAAATGTTTTAAGACATCGAATGCTCAGTGAAGGTTAGGGGAAGGGTAGCCACTCTACAGCTCTTGGGAGACAGAGGGCAGCCTCGCGTCTCGGCCATTCAGTGTGTTCTTTAAGTGCTTTAAGACATCGAATGCTCAGAGAAGTTTGGGGGAAGGGTACCCACTATACAGCTCTTGGGAGACAGAGGGAAGCCTCACCTCTCGGCCATTCAGTGTGTTCGTTGAGTGCTTTAAGATATCGAATGATCAGAGAAGGTTGGGGGAAGGGTAGCCACTCTACAGCTCTTGGGAGACAGAGGGCAGCCTCCCTTCTCGGCCATTCAGTGTGTTCTTTAAGTGATTTAAGATATCGAATGCTCAGAGAAGGTTGGGGGAAGGTTACCCACTCTACAGCTCTTGGGAGACAGAGGGCAGCCTCCCATCTCGGATATTCAGTGTGTTCTTTAAGTGCTTTAAAACATCGAATTCTCAGAGAACTTTGGGGGGAAGGGTACCCACTCTACAGCTCTTGGGAGACAGAGGGCAGCCTCCGCTCTCGGCCATTCAGTGTGTTCTTTAAGACATCGAATGCTCAGAGAAATTTGGGGGAAGTTTACCCGCTCTACAGTTCTTGGGAGACAGAGAGCAGCCTCCCCTCTCGGCCATTCAGTGTGTTCTTTAAGTGCTTTAAGACATCGAATGCTCAGAGAAGGTTGTGGGAAGGGTACCCACTCTACAGCTCTTGGGACACAGAGGGCAGCCTCCCCTCTCGGACTTTCAGTGTGTTCTTTAAGTGCTTTAAGACATGGAATGCTCAGAGAACGTTGGGGGAAGGGTACCCACTCTACAGCTCTTGGGAGACAGAGGGCAGCGTCCCCTCTCGGCCATTCAGAGTGTTCTTTAAGGCATCGAATGCTCAGAGAAGTTTGGGGGAAGGATACCCACTCTGCAGCTCTTGGGAGACAGAGGGCAGCCTCGCGTCTCGGCCATTCAGTGTGTTCTTTAAGTGCTTTAAGACATCGAATGCTCAGAGAAGGTTGGGGGAAGGTTACCCACTCTACATCTCTTGGGAGACAAAGGGCAGCCTCCCCTCTTGGCCATTCAGTGTGTTTTTTAAGTGCTTTAAGACATCGAATGCTCAGAGAAGGTTGGGGGAAGGGTACCCACTCTACAGCTCTTGGGAAACAGAGGGAAGCCTCACCTCTCGGCCATTCAGTGTGTTCGTTGAGTGCTTTAAGATATCGAATGATCAGAGAAGGTTGGGGGAAGGGTACCCACTCTACAGCTCTTGGGAGACAGAGGGCAGCCTCCCCTCTCGGCCATTTAGTGTGTTCTTTAAGTGCTTTAAGACATCGAATGCTCAGAGAAGGTTGGGGGAAGGGTACCCACTCTACAGCTCTTGGGAAACAGAGGGAAGCCTCACCTCTCGGCCATGCAGTGTGTTTTTTGAGTGCTTTAAGATATCGAATGATCAGAGAAGGTTGGGGGAAGGGTACCCACTCTACAGCTCTTGGGAGACAGAGGGCAGCCTCGCGTCTCGGCAATTCAGTGTGTTCTTTAAGTGCTTTAAGACATCGAATGCTCAGAGAAGGGTGCGGGAAGGGTACTCACTATACAGCTCATGGGAAACAGAGAGCAGCCTCCCCTCTCGGCCGTTCAGTGTGTTCTTTAAGTGCTTTAAGACATCGAATGCTCAGTGAAGGTTGGGGGAAGGGTAGCCACTCTACAGCTCTTGGGAGACAGAGGGCAGCCTCCCCTCTCGGCCATTCAGTGTGTTCTTTAAGTGATTTAAGATATCGAATGCTCAGAGAAACTTGGGGGAAGGGTACCCATTCTACAGCTCTTGGGAGACAGAGAGCAGCCTCCCCTCCCGGCAATTCAGTGTGTTTTTTAAGTGCTTTAAGACATCGAATGCTCAGAGAACGTTGGGGGAAGGGTACCCACTCTACAGCTCTTGGGAAACAGAGGGAAGCCTCACCTCTCGGCCATGCAGTGTGTTTTTTGAGTGCTTTAAGATATCGAATGATCAGAGAAGGTTGGGGGAAGGGTACCCACTCTACAGCTCTTGGGAGACAGAGGGCAGCCTCGCGTCTCGGCAATTCAGTGTGTTCTTTAAGTGCTTTAAGACATCGAATGCTCAGAGAAGGTTGCGGGAAGGGTACTCACTATACAGCTCATGGGAGACAGAGGGCAGCCTCCCCTCTCGGCCATTCAGTGTGTTCTTTAAGTGCTTTAAGACATGGAATGCTCAGAGAACTTTGGGGGAAGGGTACCCACTCTACAGCTCTTGGGAGACAGAGAGCAGCGTCCCCTCTCGGCCATTCAGAGTGTTGTTTAAGCCATCGAATGCTCAGAGAAGTTTGGGGGAAGGGTAACCACTCTGCAGCTCTTGGGAGACAGAGGGCAGCCTCGCGTCTCGGCCATTCAGTGTGTTCATTAAGTGCTTTAAGACATCGAATGCTCAGAGAAGGTTGGGGGAAGGGTACCTATTCTACAGCTCTTGGGGGACAGAGGGCAGCCTCCCCTCTCGGCCATTCAGAGTGTTGTTTAAGACATCGAATGCTCAGAGAAGTTTGGGGGAAGGGTACCCACTCTGCAACTCTTGGGAGACAGAGGGCAGCCTCCCCTCTTGGCCATTAAGTGTGTTCTTTAAGTGCTTTAAGACATCGAATGCTCAGAGAAGGTTGGGGGAAGGGTACCTATTCTACAGCTCTTGGGAGACAGAGGGCAGCCTCCCCTCTCGGCCATTCAGTGTGTTCTTTAAGTGCTTTAAGACATCGAATGCTCAGAGAAGGTTGGGGAAGGGTAGCCACTCTGCAGCTCTTGGGAGACAGAAGGCAGCCTCCCCTCTCGGCCATTCAGTGTGTTCTTTAAGTGCTTTAAGACATCGAATGCTCAGAGAAGGTTGGGGGAAGGGTACTCACTATACAGCTCATGGTAAACAGAGGGCAGCCTCCCCTCTCGGCCGTTAAGTGTGCTCTTTAAGTGTTTTAAGACATCGAATGCTCAGTGAAGGTTAGGGGAAGGGTAGCCACTCTACAGCTCTTGGGAGACAGAGGGCAGCCTCGCGTCTCGGCCATTCAGTGTGTTCTTTAAGTGCTTTAAGACATCGAATGCTCAGAGAAGGTTGGGGGAAGGGTACCCACTATACAGCTCTTGGGAGACATAGGACAGCCTCCCCTCTCGGCCATTCAATGTGTTCTTTAAGCGCTTTAAGACATCGAATGCTCAGAGAAGGTTGGGGGAAGGGTACCTACTCTACAGCTCTTGGGAGACAGAGGGCAGACTCCCCTCTCGGCCATTCAGTGTGTTCTTTAAGTGCTTTAAAACATCGAATGCTCAGAGAAGGTTGTGGGAAGGGTACCCACTCTACAGCTCTTGGGAGACAGAGGGCAGCCTCCCCTCTCGGCAATTCAGTGTGTTCTTTAAGTGTTTTAAGACATGGAATGCTCAGAGAACGTTGGGGGAAGGGTACCCACTCTACAGCTCTTGGGAGACAGAGGGCAGCCTCCGCTCTCGGCCATTCAGTGTGTTCTTTAAGTGCTTTAAGACATCGAATGCTCAGAGAAGGTTGGGGAAGGGTAGCCACTCTGCAGCTCTTGGGAGACAGAAGGCAGCCTCCCCTCTCGGCCATTCAGTGTGTTCTTTAAGTGCTTTAAGACATCGAATGCTCAGAGAAGGTTGGGGGAAGGGTACTCACTATACAGTTCATGGTAAACAGAGGGCAGCCTCCCCTCTCGGCCGTTAAGTGTGCTCTTTAAGTGTTTTAAGACATCGAATGCTCAGTGAAGGTTAGGGGAAAGGTAGCCACCCCTACAGCTCTTGGGAGACAGAGGGCAGCCTCGCGTCTCGGCCATTCAGTGTGCTCTTTAAGTGCTTTAAGACATCGAATGCTCAGAGAAGGTTGGGGGAAGGGTACCCACTATACAGCTGTTGGGAGAAAGAGGACAGCCTCCCCTCTCGGCCATTCAATGTGTTCTTTAAGCGCTTTAAGACATCGAATGCTCAGAGAAGGTTGGGGGAAGGGTACCTACTCTACAGCTCTTGGGAGACAGAGGGCAGACTCCTCTCTCGGCCATTCAGTGTGTTCTTTAAGCGCTTTAAGACATAGAATGCTCAGAGAAGGTTGGGGGAAGGGTACCCACTCTACAGCTCCTGGGAGACAGAGGGCAGCCTCCCCTCTCGGCCATTCAGTGTGTTCTTTAGGTGCTTTAAGACATCGAATGCTCAGAGAAGGTTGGGGGAAGGTTACCCACTCTACAGTTCTTGGGAGACCGAGGGCAGCCTCAACTCCCGGCCGTTCAGTGTGTTCTTTAAGTGCTTTAAGACATCGAATGCTCAGTGCAGGTTGGGGGAAGGGTAGCCACTCTACAGCTCTTGGGAGACAGAGGGCAGCCTCCCCTCTCGGTCATTCAGTGTGTTCTTTAAGTGATTTAAGATATCGAAAGCTCAGAGAAGGTTGGGGGAAGTGTATCCATTCTACAGCTCTTGGGAGACAGAGGGCAGCCTCCCCTCCCGGCAATTCAGTGTGTTCTTTAAGTGCTTTAAGACATCGAATGCTCAGAGAACGTTGGGGGAAGGGTACCCACTCTACAGCTCTTGGGAGACAGAGGGCAGACTGCCCTCTCGGACATTCAGTGTGTTCTTTAAGTGCTTTAAAACATCGAATGCTCAGAGAAGGTTGTGGGAAGGGTACCCACTCTACAGCTCTTGGGAGACAGAGGGCAGCCTCCCCCTGTCTCCCAAGCTGGACAGCCTCCCCTCTCGGCCATTCAGTGTGTTCTTTAAGTGCTTTAAGACATGGAATGCTCAGAGAACGTTGGGGGAAGGGTACCCACTCTACAGCTCTTGGGAGACAGAGGGCAGCGTGCCCTCTCGGCCATTCAGAGTGTTCTTTAAGACATCGAATGCTCAGAGAAGGTTGGGGGAAGGGTACCCACTCTGCAGCTCTTGGGAGACAGAGGGCAGTCTCGCGTCTCGGCCATTCAGTGTGTTCTTTAAGTGCTTTAAGACATTGAATGCTCAGAGAAGGTTGGGGGAAGGGTACCCACTCTACAGCTCTTGGGAGACAGAGGGCAGCCTCCCCTCTCGGCCATTCAATGTGTTCTTTAAGTGCTTTAAGACATCGAATGCTCAGAGAAGGTTGGGGAAGGGTAGCCACTCTGCAGCTCTTGGGAGACAGAAGGCAGCCTCCCCTCTCGGCCATTCAGTGTGTTCTTCAAGTGGTTTAAGACATCGAATGCTCAGAGAAAGTTGGGGGAAGGTTACTCACTATACAGCTCATGGTAAACAGAGGGCAGCCTCCCCTCTCGGCCGTTAAGTGTGCTCTTTAAGTGTTTTAAGACATCGAATGCTCAGTGAAGGTTAGGGGAAGGGTAGCCACTCTGCAGCTCTTGGGAGACAGAAGGCAACCTCCCCTCTCGGCCATTCAGTGTTTTCTTTAAGTGCTTTAAGACATCGAATGCTCAGAGAAGGTTGGGGAAATGGTGCGCACTATACAGCTCACGTTAAACAGAGGGCAGCCTCCCCTCTCGGCCGTTAAGTGTGTTCTCTAAGTGCTTTAAGACATCGAATGCTCAGTGAAGGTTAGGGGAAAGGTAGCCACTCTACAGCTCTTGGGAAACAGAGGGCAGCTTCCCCTCTCGGCCTTTCAGTGTGTTCTTTAAGTGATTTAAGATATCGAATGCTCAGAGAAGGTTTAGGGAAGGTTACAAACTCTACAGCTCTTGGGAGACAGAGGGCAGTTCCCCTCTCGGCCATTCAGTGTGTTCTTTAAGTGCTTTAAAACATCGAATGCTCAGTGAAGGTTGGGGAAGGGTACCCACTCTACAGCTCTTGGGAGACATAGGGCAGCCACCCCTCCCGGCCATTCAGTGTGTTCTTTAAGTGCTTTAAGTCATCGAATGCTCAGAAAAGATTGGGGGAAGGGTACCCACTCTATAGCTCTTGGGAGACAGAGGGCAGCTTCCCCTCTTGGCCATTCAGTGTGTTCTTTAAGTGCTTTAAGACATCGAATGCTCAGAGAAGGTTGGGGGAAGGGTACCTATTCTACAGCTCTTGGGAGACAGAGGGCATTCAGTTGGGAAAAGGTTACAAACTGCAGCTTCAATGCTCAGAGAAGGTTGGGGAAGGGTAACCACTCTGCAGCTTTTGGTGCAGAGTGGCTACCATGGCTTACACTCTGCAGCGTTTAAGTGCTTTAAGACATCGAATGCTCAGAGAAGGTTGGGGAAGGGTAGCCACTCTGCAGCTTTTGGGAGACAGAAGGCAGCCTCCCCTCTCGGCCATTCAGTGTGTTCTTTAAGTGCTTTAAGACATGGAATGCTCAGAGAACGTTGGGGGAAGGTTACCCACTCTATAGCTCTTGGGAGACAGAGGGCAGCGTCCCCTCTCGGCCATTCAGAGTGTTCTTTAAGACATCGAATGCTCAGAGAAGTTTGGGGGAAGGGTACCCACTCTGCAGCTCTTGGGAGACAGAGGGCAGCCTCGCGTCTCGGCCATTCAGTGTGTTCTTTAAGTGCTTTAAGACATCGAATGCTCAGAGAAGGTTAAGGGAAGGATACCCACTCTACATCTCTTGGGAGACAAAGGGCAGCCTCCCCTCTTGGCCATTCAGTGTGTTCTTTAAGTGCTTTAAGACATCGAATGCTCAGAGAAGGTTGGGGGAAGGGTACCCACTCTAGAGCTCTTGGGAAACAGAGGGAAGCCTCACCTCTCGGCCATTCAGTGTGTTCGTTGAGTTCTTTAAGATATCGAATGATCAGAGAAGGTTGGGGGAAGGGTACCCACTCTACAGCTCTTGGGAGACAGAGGCAAGCCTCCCCTCTCGGCCATTCAGTGTGTTCTTTAAGTGCTTTAAGACATCGAATGCTCAGAGAAGGTTGGGGAAGGGTAGCCACTCTGCCGCTCTTCGGAGACAGAAGGCAGCCTCCCCTCTCGGCCATTCAGTGTTTTCTTTAAGTGCTTTAAGACATCGAATGCTCAGAGAAGGTTGGGGAAAGGGTACTCACTATACAGCTCATGGTAAACAGAGGGCAGCCTCCCCTCTCGGCCGTTAAGTGTGTTCTTTAAATGCTTTAAGACATCGAATGCTCAGTGAAGGTTAGGGGAAGGGTAGCCACTCTACAGCTCTTGGGAAACAGAGGGCAGCTTCCCCTCTCGGCCATTCAGTGTGTTCTTTAAGTGATTTAAGATATCGAATGCTCAGAGAAGGTTGGGGGAAGGTTACAAACTCTACAGCTCTTGGGAGACAGTGGGCAGCCTCCCCTCTCGGCCATTCAGTGTGTTCTTTAAGTGCTTTAAAACATCGAATGCTCAGTGAAGGTTGGGGAAGGGTACCCACTCTACAGCTCTTGGGAGACAGAGGGCAGCCACCCCTCCCGGCCACTCTGTGTGTTCTTTAAGTGCTTTAAGACATCGAATGCTCAGAGAAGGTTGGGGGAAGGGTACCCACTCTACAGCTCTTGGGAGACAGAGGGCAGCCTCCGCTCTCGGCCATTCAGTGTGTTCTTTAAGACATCGAATGCTAAGAGAAGGTTGGGGGAAGGGTACCCACTCTACAGCTCTTGGGAGACAGAGGGCAGCCTCCCCTCTCGGCCGTTCAGTGTGTTCTTTAAGTGCTTTAAGACATCGAATGCTCAGAGAACGTTGGGGGAAGGGTACCCACTCTACAGCTCTTGGGAGACAGAGGGCAACCTCCCCTCTCGGCCATCCAGTGTGTTCTTTAAGTGCTTTAAGACATGGAATGCTCAGAGAACGTTGGGGGAAGGGAACCCACTCTACAGCTCTTGGAGACAGAGGGCAGTCTCCCCTCTCGGCCATTCAGTGTGTTCTCTAAGTGCTTTAAGACATCGAATGCTCAGAGAAGGTTAGGGGAAGGGTACCACTCTACAGCTCTTGGGAGATAGAGGGCAGCCTCCTTTCCCGGCCATTCAGTGTGTTCTTTAAGTGCTTTAAGATATCGAATGCTCAGAGAAGGTTGGGGGAAGGGTACCCACTCTGCAGCTGTTGGGAGACAGAGGGCAGCCTCCCCTCTCGGCCATTCAGTGTGTCCTTTAAGTGCTTTAAGACATCAAATTCTCATAGAAATTTGGGGGAAGGTTACCCGCTCTACAGCTCTTGGGAGACAGAGGGCAGCCTCCCCTCCCGACCGTTCAGTGTGTTCTTTAGGTGCTTTAAGACATCGAATGCTCAGAGATGGTTGGGGGAAGGATACCCACTCTACAGCTCTTGGGAGATAGAGGGCAGCCTACCCTCTAGGCCGTTCAGTGTGATCTTTAAGTGCTTTAAGACATCGAATGCTCAGAGAAGGTTGGGGGAAGGGTACCCACTCTACAGCTCTTGGGAGACAGAGGGCAGCATCCTCTCTCGGCCATTCAGTGTGTTCTTTAAGTGCTTTAAGACATTGAGTGCTCAGAGAAGTTTGGGGGAAGGGTAGCCACTCTACAGCTCTTGGGAGACAGAGGGAAGCATCCCCTCTCGGCCATTCAGTGTGTTCTTTAAATGCACAAGATATGGCTGACCCGCACACTGGGCCACGGCGGCCTTGACAAGAAGACTCAAGGGAAACTCAGCCTTGAGAGGAAACTCAAGGCTGACACACTTGGGACAAGAACCTGGTGACAGCAATTTGCTATTACTTTATATGGGATAGTGTCAGTGACTACGGAAGGCTCGAGTGAATAGAATAGCTATTTGGAAAGGACTATGCAAATTCTAAGAAGAAGAAAGGATTTGAAATTTAAGAAAAATAATTATTTTTGTAACATTATTATTAATTCTATTGAAAATTAAACATAGGAGTAATGCTGAAATTTAAACAATTGGTAATGCCGGAAAACCCCGGGAAAAAGTATAAAAAGCACAAAATTTACCAGCTAGGATAAAGATCATTACCATTTAATTGGTTTTAACTCCTATTCATACTTGTAATACTAATTAAAATTTGAAAAATATTTTACTGAGAATCACTAAAGATATTATTGTTATTACACTATTTCAGTTTGCTGTGCTTTGCAGTTTCTTGCTGTTACATTACCTATTAAATTACATAACCTATTAAATTCGTTTCCACTATAGACAATGAAAACGTTGAGAAATGATACGCTTAATGCTTTTCTTACACCCGCTAAGATTTGCATTATGCAACGCTAAGGTTTTTAAAAGTTTGTTTAGTTAGATAAAATTGTTCAATATTTTGTAGCATATTTATTACAATTCACGAAACTAAAGCGACCAGAATGCCAATTTTTGCTCTCAGTTTAATTCTTTCCTGTTTTCTGATATCGCACTTTTTCTGAAACTTAAAGTATTCTACAAAAGTAATTGAATAACGTTAAGAATGCAAAACATATTTATAACTTCTTCCTCGATGGAATAGTGTGTTTATTGGACTCTTTTATTTTCGAGCGGCATATTTTTTGTGTAACGTGGGCGAAATGTCTCGGTCAAATGTCCCTAAGAGCGGAGAGAAGAGGACCCACTAGACCACCCTCGTCCCATACTGCTATTAAAATAAATTCCATTTGATGCGCGAAAATTTACCCTTTTATTAAAATTTCAATAAAATGTAGTTTGAAATCAGTATATTAATATGGCTTCCTTTTGTACGGGGGCGGGGGTGGCTTAGTCGGTAGCGCGCCAGGCTCGTAATCTGTAGTTCCCAGGTTCGAGTCCCAGCTGGGTCAGCGTTGAGATTTATCTCCGCAAAATTCCCCGCCCGGCCCACGGTCAGTAGGGGACACCGATGGGCTTGGAAAGACCGCCGTCCGTCGGATGGGACGTTAAGACGTGGCCCCGTGTGCGGGAGAGCCATACCCTGTGCACGTTAAAGAACACGCTGGATGGCCTTGACGGGAGCCTACCATCTATTTCCCAACAGCTGTTCCAGTGGGTCCCCTCCCCGAACCTTCTCTGAGCCTTCGGGGCCCATGTGACCTGGCCATTTAGACCATGGTGTGCAAAAAATTGCCGCTCAGAGGTAAAACAACCCAACCCAAATCCTTTCGTACGGTAGTGTTCTACACTTAAATTTTTTTCTGCAAACAAGCAGAAAAGGATCAACTATAATATAATCAATGTAATTTTTCTGACAGGTGCAATAAAACATTCTTTTAAACATAATAAACTTTTAATATAATGCTGGAGAAATATTTCGAAAATGTGTTCAGATGAAAAATTAAATATTTTGAGGCAAACCTTAGATTTGCAAGGAATAGAGCGGTAGAAAAACTGTTGTGGAGCATAGAACAATATATATATGTTTAAAATATTAAACAGAAAAATTATAGATGGAAATAAATCATATTATTTGAATATTATAACGTGAATATTTTGTTTCTTTTTTTCAGATGTCTTGTTCACTGACAGGATTATAGCCCTCTTAAGAGACAAAAGAATCATTTCAGATGCAGATTGTCCATCTGCCCAAAGGAACGTCATTAACTTCAACTTCGGAAACGAAAGTCAAGTAACTGAAGAGAACTATTTGCCATTTATTCTTAATCCACAGTTGAAGAAACTCGATATTGGCTTTGAGAATCGACGAAGGAAATTTCTGAAATTCGATACTCCTGTAGGCGAAATCGAGACAGAAGAATCTCTGCACCATCCAAGAGCATATGAAAGTTTAAATATGAGGACTTTTCTTTTTACTCGTACCTTCTGGAACGCCATCTTGAATATTGGAAAGGTAAAAAAGTTTCGTTATATTTACGTCAGTAGTTCTCAAGCGGTGTTTCTATGCATTCACACGAAAACGTCTAAAACTGTGGTAAAAGCGATGAAACATCTGAAACAAAAATTAAATGCGAAAAAATGATGTAAATTCGTAAAGGAAGAATTGGGAGATTTTGTGTTATTGGTATTGAACCATACTATTTTGAAAACTATTTGTGGTTCGCGAAGTAAACATTTCTGAGAACCATCTATCTATCATCTAATCTATCATTAAATATATAAATTATTGTTGCTGGGGACAATAAATCAAATCATTATTTTTAATATTTAGTATAATATATGAGTCACTGACCAGAAAAAGAGATTTCTCAAGATTCTAATCAAAATATAATAATTATTCTGGACATGAGTGTAGGAAACTGTAGAGTTTTTATTTTCATAGTTAATCTGCTTATTTGTTAACCTACCAAGCCCTCAAAATTTCTTTGCTTTAAAAAAGGGGTATCATTTGAACACAAATTTTTTCCTTTATGTTGTTGTTATAGAAATTTTTAAACGTTAATACTCTATAAACGTCACTAACAATATATTTTGATAACCCAGTGTCATTTATATTCACTTAGTTTATCGAATATTTCAAAAGGGGAGTCATCTTTCATATTCTTGCTGTTTTTACACTGGAATTTCTCAGTTTTCTGCAAACGCTACTATTGCTCTTTTATTTTCCTTACCTTTATAGTTCCTTGGAATATCCAGAGTTCACAAAACGAACGCTTAATGAAATATTTATGTATTCAAGAATAAGAAGGTGGTTTGAAATTATCAAAACTTTGTATGAGAAGAGGAATTACTCCCAATAAGAAGCTTGATGCCTCTTGATTCTTGAATTTCTTTCACCAGATGCGTTGCCATATTTAAATATTAAATTATTTCCATATTTTATTAATGGGAAAATAACATGGAAGCTCTGTAACTTCTAATATATACATTGGGTGGAAAAACATAACTGAAGATAAATTGAAAATCACAATCCAATCTGCTTAAATCTCGATATTTCAGTATTTAAAGTGTTACGAAATCCGGAATATTAAGCAATAAATTAACTTCTTTTTATAAAATAATTCGTATTTGTCCAATATTGAAATAATCATTATTCATTCTTTTAAATTGTATATAAATTTTATTGAATGGTTTGAGAAAAATCCTTTTTATTTAAATTTTTCTTCATTTCTGAGGTAAATTTTTATGACGCAATGACGTGAAATATTCTAGCTTTCATTATTCTGTAAATACTTCACGAGGTTTATCGAAAATCGAGGAAAAAAGATTTGGTTATGATAATTATGTTCAGTCACAGTTTCGTTTTAAATAAATATTTTCGAAGTTATAGAGCTTCGAAATTAGAATCCCATTGACATAATATGGATAATTTCTGATATTTTGTAGGGTAATATATAATAAAATATATCATGTACACATATTTAAACATAACATTTAATTTGCAATATTCTGATAATTTTAAACAGTTACGATAAGGTCGAAAAATCACAGTTGTAGTTCAGCAACATTACACTAGTTTAGTTTTTCTAATGGTGTTTATTAACAGCGTTAACAATATGAAATAATTCGGCACACAAATGCTCAGTTAAAATTTGATGTATTTTCATATCTTCAATTTGTGTTTAGATCGTACAGTCGGGAAAAAAATATCCGAACTCTATGGTTGATTACAGAATTCAGAAAAAATATCTGGAACGATTTTTTTAGAAATTAGTGATCTGGTTTCGTTCCAGTACTATATAATTAGGTTGCCATATCACTGATTTCTAAAAAAATCGTTGCCAGATATTTTTTCTGAATTCTGTAATCAACCATAGTGTTCGGATTTTTTTTTGAGCAACTTTATTGGAATATACAGGGTTCGAATAATAGATGTTTCTGCTTCTCTAAAGTTAGCAGAAATAGGAATAAGCTGTTTTTCCTCTATGTATATTTATACCAAAATTACTGAAAATGAAGAAATATATATTTACGAGTATTAATTAAATCTTATTTACTAATTTTAGTGCAATTGTATGTCTTCTATGAATTTTTCTGATTTTCGTTTTTAATATATCTCATTTCTTTTTTATTCTCTTAGAATCTCACAGCGATAAATATACAAGGATGCGACATTCAAAGATATGATTTTGCTCCATTTTTAGGAGCAATTCCTCATGTGGTTCATCTAAATCTATCCCATACTCGTTTCTCAGATTTCGATATTCCTATCATTCGGCACAACTGTCCCTTAATAAAGAGGTTGGAACTGGCAGGAACTGATATAACAGATGAAGGAATTAGAATTTTGTGTGAACCAGATAGTGAATATCAAGAGCCGCGAAATTCTCTGTTAAACCATTTGAATATTCATTCAACCCAGATTACTTTTGAAGGTGCGCGGAAAATATTACTTTCCTTCCCATGCCTGGAAATATTTCAGTATTTTGCTCCCCATATGTTGAGACCAATTTATGCTCAAGAACTGGATGAGCATATAGACAGCGTTCTAAGGAGGATCCCAATTACAATGGGAAACGCTGGCTTGCCTTCCATCCTCCACGAAATGCATAAACCATATCCAACCAGGGATGAATTTTTAAATGGGAGAGAATACAAGCTGAAAAATTTGGTTGTCGGCATGTTCGAACAGACAGAAGAAATCTTGCAAACTGCATTGCATTGTTGTCCTGCTCTAACCTGGCTGAAAATATTACTTGCTGTCACAGCTCAAAGTTTACTTCTCTGTTCTGAATTTCCCAATATTAAAGACATTGATATGCATCTTGGGCAAAAGGTTCCTACAGCTGCAATGAAAGAATTTTTTTCAAGAAAAGGACCTAAACTGGAAGTTGTGAGCTCTAACCCAAGATCTCTTATCCCTCATCTAGAATATGTCGATATATTGAACTGTGTGATAAAATGCTCATCACTGCAAAAATTCTCCTGCAGAGGACTTACTCTTGAAAGTCATAGTAGTATGAGATGTGCGCTCTCGTATCCTTTGCAGTGTCTAACAGAAATTAACATTTCCTATTTAAGAGGTTCAGGAGCAAGAGACTTTTTATCACTTCTTCTACGTGCAGCCCCTGATGTGATTCATCTACGGTTAGTTGAGACAGATGCTGATGTCGACAGAGCATTGAGAGAAGCAAAGGCACTGCATTCGTTTCATCATTTGCAGAAATTGGAACTCTTGCGTTGTACTGTTGCTTTGGACACGCTCTTTGAATTCTCTACACTGAAAACTCTTAAATATTTTCAATATTCCCCTTAGTGATGGTGGCAAGAAACCTTCGATTTAAATCGTTAAAATATCTTTAACCAAATGGAAATTAAGATGAAAGTCTTTGTAATTGAGTTTTCATAAATGTAACCATTAATTGTTATAATATTTTCAGTAAAAGCTAAGAATTATTGTGTTATTTTCTTTGCAATACATGTCACACAATAACTGGTAGGATTTTAAAACTGTCTGTCTCTGAAGCTTGTATGTGTTTAGGTAATTAATTCCGATATTTCAAAAATCATGTTTTTTTTGTAAAATCTCTATTTCTTTTTTGTAAAGTCTATATTTTTTAAATAAACAATACTTATATTAAATGATTCTTGTCTGTTTTATGAAATCATTAACTACTGTTTTGTACGCATTTTAATAACAAAGATCTTAAAAAAAATCCACACACTTTACATGGCTCTAAGCGGCATTGAATGACCTTTCATTGGTTTCTCAACTTCGGAATTAGGCTTCCTACATCGAAAATGTCACTGAAGATAATTGTAAACAGAAAACAAATTTTTTAAAATCTGGATTTCCAAGAAACATTTATTTAGTGAAATATTTAAAATTTTTCTAATATCTGAGGCATCTCTTACTGTCGTTGAAAATCGAAAATTGAAATCGAAAATTGAAAAAATGTATTATTTTCAAAATTGGAATAAGCTAAAAAAAATATAAAACGTCTAACTTTATGTTAATTTTAAGAAAAGATATCTTACAGTTACTTTTTGCTTTTGAATTATTCTTTGAGATAAATTCTTATACTCAGTAATTCTTTTAATATTAGACGAATATTTTTGAAAACCTAGAATGGAATGATATTAGAATTATCAATTTATCAATAGTAGCAATATTCTTTGAAACTTATTTTGAAAGTTAGGGGGTCATTAAATTGTTTAATACACTTTACTGGCATCCATTTATTTATCATAAAAATTCTTAGAGAATTTGTACGTTGGTGTTCTTCTACTTTATTCAGGTTATTCAGTTCATAAATATTTCTGCAGTGAATCTAGCAGCTCTTTTTGCATCTTCAACTATATCAGAAATTAAGCCTTCATTGGGCAAAGAAACAATATTAAAAAGAAACTAATTTCGAAAGGATAATGTTTTTTAACGATAGGCAGATTCTTCTATTTATAGTTCATATCCTGGAAGATTTCCCAGAATATTTGATAAAGAAAAAAAATTACCTTCAAGGCTTAAAATATATATATCCTTTTTTGAAAATAAATAATCATTAAAGAAATATTTATACACCTGCAGAAACGAACAATTCAAATGCCGAGGGTTGGGTTGTTTTACCTCTGAGCGGCAATTTTTTGCACACCATGGGCTCAATGGCCAGGTCACGTGGACGCCGAAGGCTCAGAGAAGGTTGGGGGAGGGGACCCACTGGAACAGCTGTTGGGAGACAGATGGTAGCCTCCCGTCAAGGCCATCCAGCGTGTTCTTTAACGTTGGGTTGTTTTACCTCTGAGCGGCACTTTTTTGCACACCATGGGCTCAATGGCCAGGTCACATGGACGCCGAAGGCTCAGAGAAGGTTGGGGGAGGGGACCCACTGGAACAGCTGTTGGGAGACAGATGGTAGCCTCCCATCAAGGCCATCCAATGTGTTCTTTAACGTGCACAGGGTATGGCTCTCCCGCACACGGAGACACAGCTTAACGTCCCATCCGACGGACGACAGTCTTTTCAAGCCCATCGGTGTCCCCTACTGACCGTGGGCAGGGCGGGAAATTTTGCGGAGAAAAATCTCAACGCTGACCCAGCTGGGACTCGAACCTGGGAACTACAGATTACGAGCATGGCGCGCTAACCCCCGCCCCCAACTGAGCCACCCCCGCCCCCAAATGCCGAGGAACCAAATTGAACAAATATACTATTTCATCCTCGTGCAGCACATGACGAACTTGTAAAACAGGCGTTTATTTCCATTTCACACTGTGTTTTCAAAAGAACAGCAGAGAAATTTAGGCATCGCAATATTTCAACACTCTCATGCGTAGTGGAGAAATATTCATCTCTAAAGGTAGTGATCGTAATCTTTGCTTTCGATCTGAAAACAAACACCGAAATAGCATTTAACTAGACGAATTATCGTATCTGGCGCATAGGAGAATCTCATTTTCAAAGAGAATGAAATTTTTCTTTGGCAGAGAATTTAGTATTTTCTTCTTTCACTTCTTAACAGTTGTAATTTGAGTTTGCGGAAGTTGAGAAAAATTTAAATAGTATATTATTAGTAATTATACAAAATAAAGATATTCGTCTTTTAGTTCTAAAATTTTAAAAGTTGCATTTTCCACACCTCTCTCAACAAATGGATAGTTTGTTGAGAGTGAACTCTTGAAAAGCTACCAATGAAATTTCAAATGTCAATTATTTCATATTATTTGAAATACTTGATAACGGTTTTGCCTTTTCGATATTTAGTGATCTGTAAAGATATATATATACATTAAAACTACTTAAGTATTTGAAAAATGCAAATTATAATATTTCTTTATTGCCAATAAAACTAAAATAGGGTTTTCCAAATATCACTTCCGATGTTTCCAAAGGAAAATTCAAGATGTTCACATTCCACCACCAAAATTTCAAGTCTTTATCATTAATACATCGTTGTAATATTCTTTTGAAATTTTGGAATTTTCGAAACTTTTAACCGTTAGAGAGTGCAATTATAATGTTCGAAAATTTCCGAAAGCGGAAATCGTGATATTTTATCAATTCCTATCTAACCCATAAAGAAATGTTTCATTTATGTATAAATCCAAAAATTGCTTGCTAAAACAAAAAAACTGTGTTTTTCCACCGTGAGTCTAAAGGGCTAACCTCTTTCTGGCAATGATAATTCATGACCTGCCTATTTCAGCAACAAAATCTCAAATCTCTAACATAAATATATCGTTTGCAATGTTCGTTTGAAATTTTGGAATTTTAAAATTTTTCCACCAATATAGGGCGCAATTATAGATTTCGAAAGATTCCGAAAGAGTGGGGGCGGGGTTGGCTCAGTCGGTAGCGCGTCAGGCTCGTAATCTGTAGTTCTCAGGTTCGAGTCCCAGCTGGGTCAGCGTTGAGATTTATCTCCGCAAAATTCCCCGCCCTGCCCACGGTCAGTAGGGGACACCGATGGGCTTGGAAAGGCCGCCATCCGTCCGGTGGGACGTTAAGCCGTGGCCCCGTGTGCGGGAGAGCCATACCCTCTGCACGTTAAAGAACATGCTGGATGGCCTTGATGGGAGGCTACCATCTGTCTCCCCTCAGCTGTTCCAGTGGGTCCCCTCCCCCAACCTTCTCTGAGCCTTCGGGGTCCAGAGTGTGACCTGGCCATTTAGCCCATGGTGTGCGAAAAAGTGCCGCTCAGAGGTAAAACAACCCAACCCAACCCGAAAGAGTGACGCTTAATATTTCATCGATTTCTATGTAAAGAGAAAAAAAAATTTCATTTACCTCTAAAAAAAAATTATTTGCTGAAATAAAGAAGTTTCGTCTCCCCCCCCCCACCGGGAAAAACCACCAAATCATTGTTGTCAGTGGAAATGTCATGATTTCACATTCGAGTCCCGAAATTTCGAATTTGTAGCATAAATACATCGTTTTCGTTTGGAATAATCGTTTGAAATTTTCAACTTTTTCCACCGCTACAGGGCATAAATATAGCTTTAGAGAGTTTCGGAAAGTGCATATCGTATTCTTTCCTCAATACCTATGCAACATAAAAGGAATTTTTAATATGTCTCTGTAAACAAAAAAGTTCGTTATCTACAATCGGATACACGAGATAGCGAAACTGTTATCGGATACACGAGATAGCGAACTCGTTTTCTCTAGCTTTAGCGCGAACAAATCATATCGCCTTTATTTAAAACTAAAAAATTATCATTAGGCAAATATATTGGCACCTGCTGGAATAAATAATTTAACTGCATAAATATCAAACTGAACAAATATATTATTTCTTTCTTCTGGATACTTGATGAAATTAACCTGTAAACCGGTATTTAATTTCATTCCCCAGTTTCTTCAACGGAATACGGAAGAAGTTAAGGAATCGGTATTATTAGTTCACTCAGAAAGGAGAGAAGAATTAGCGATCTTTAAAAATATCGATTGTAAGCTTATCTTTCTAAAGAGTTTTAAAAGCAAAAAATTATTAGCTGTTCAGCTTTTGCAGTAATAAATATTTTTCGTCTATATTTAAAATAAAAAATTTATTGAAATTATAATTTCCCACCAACTGGGTTGGGTTGCTTTACCTCTGAGCAGCACTTTTTTGCACACCATGGACTAAATGGCCAGGTCACATGGACCCCGAAGGCTCCGAGAAGGTTGGGGGAGGGGACCCACTGAAACAGCTGTTGGAGACAAATGGTAGCCTCCCGTCAGAGCCATCCAGCGTGTTCTGTAACGTTGGGTTTTTTTACCTCTGAGCAGCACTTTTTTGAACACCATGGTCTAAATGGCCAGGTCACATGGACCTCGAAGTCTCAGAGAAGGTTGGGGGAGGGGACCCACTGGAACAGCTATTGGGAGACAGATGGTAGCCTCCCGTCAAGGCCATCAAGCGTGTTCTTCAAAGTTGGGTTGTTTTACTTCTGAGCGGCACTTCTTTGCACACTATGGGCTAAATGGCCAGGTCAGAAGGACCCAGAAGGCTCAGAGAAGGTTGGGGGAGTGGACCCACTGGAACAGCTGCTGACCGTGGGCAGGGCGGGGAAATTTGCGGAGATAAATCTCAACGCTGACCGAGCTGGTACTCGAAACTATTAACGACAGATCACGAGCCTCGCGCGCTACCGACTGAGCCACCCCCGTTCCCCCCGCCAACTGGTAAATTTATTTTTTTTTAAAACCTTTTGAAGCAAAATAAAATTTGAACTTAAAAATACATAATAGGTATTGTATGGGAAAAGCTACAGCAGAGAGGACACTAATTGATGACCTCAAAATATGGTAATTATTTACCTATTTTATGTATTTATATTATAAAGCAATTCAAGAACATTACTTAAAACAAGTATCACGAAAATGAATTGTGTGTCGGGGACAGCAGTGATGTCTGTCTGAAAGGGGTATATAAAAATGCAAATTGACTCAAAATGATAGGTGAAGAAAAATTCATATTTGCTGACATCTAAGCTTGTTATTATTTCTTAAATAATTCTGAAATCGTACTTTACCCTCTTTGCGAAATTTTTAACCTCACTTTCTTTATTAAGGAAAATGGTTTCTTTTAATTCATGAGGAAAAAAATTCCCAAATCTAGAAATAACGTACAAATGTTTCCAAAATAAAAAGGAAGCAGTATTTAGCAAAATATACTTTGAATTTTAGAAGAATTCAGTTTTTATTTCTTTATTATATGAAATGATTTATAAATATAAATCAATATTAAGTATATAATGATTTATAAATATAAATCAATATTAGTAATTTTTAATTGCCAAGAAAATATTCTTAAAAAATTATATCAATATCATAAAGACCTACAGTCGCTCAAAAAATATCCTAACACTATGGTTGATTACAGAATTCAGAAAAAATATTTGTCAATGATTTTTTTAGAAATTAGGGATCTGGCAACCTTCGTGTCACGTGTCACGTTGCAAGATCACTAATTTCCAAAAATAATTGTTTGCCAGATATTATTTTCTGAATTCTGTAACCAAACATAGTGTGTTTATACGAGGTTAAAAACGCAGTTTTAATTGTCACTGCATAAAATTTTACTGCAGCAATAATAAGCTAATGAAGTTTTTTTGTAAAAAGAATATCAAACATGGAAAAAATAGCAATAAGAAACAGATTCTAAAATATAATATTTTTTCAATGTAATTAAAATTTAGGTATTAATACAAATGCTAAGAATTGTTTAATAAATTTTAAAGTATTTTAAACGCATTTTGTCTTAAACATACTTTATGTGAAATATCAAAATACATAATTCATAACGTTCTTCTGTGCAGACAATATAAAATTTTGGAAAATTCCTCAAAGGTTAAAATTGCACGATTAATGCTTTAATTATTATTAATAACCACTGCAACATTTATTATTGTAATTATAAAGAGGATAATATATATATATATACAATTATTTTATTGAAATATATATTATAACAACAAAAATACAATGTAATAAACGAATGCTATACATATGAAACAATACAAAAATATAATAAAATTTATGATTATTATAGTGTTGCGTATAGTATATTACAGTATAGTATATTAAAGTTTAGGTTAAACTAAAATTATATTTGACAATAAAATATAGTTTCGTTCAATATTAACCATTGCAAAATCAAAATATAAACAATATTAGAGTTTTGAAGATTTGCACGCAACTGTAAAATTAGCTTGTTTATTTGCAAAAATAATCATAAAGATATCTAATATCCAAAAAAATATAACTGGCATTTAAATCCAGATTTTCTACAAAAAAATAATCGATACGGTTAATAAAATTTCTTGGGGACCTTTTTAAAATCATATTTCCTTTATAATAGAAATATTCGGTCCTTGACATACAGCATAAAAATTCAAATATCTGTAACTTTCTGGGTTAAAAAAGTTTTAAAAAAATTTCTGAAATGTGAATATATGAATCATCTGAGAAATCCAGAAGATTTAAATGGCACAAAATGTTCATAAACTGTGAATTTTCCTTTCCAATTCAGCGGCCAACCTCATCTTGAAATCAAGTACAGAGATAATGAGTGGCTTTATATTCGAAATGAGGTTCTAACATGTGACAGTTACAAACTGAAAATTTTAATCTGAATTTGTGCGTGGAATTTTTGGACTGGGCATTTGCGAGAAGCAGAAAATGTCGAGTGAAAATTGTTCATAACAGCGGATGAATGGACAATCATAAGTCCTTTTTTTGATTTTTTTTTTTGGGGTCGTCGGATATAGTTCAATGAATAAAAATAAAAATCACAGAGGTAAATAATTAAGCACTTCTCAAGATTTATAGTTTAAATGTGCTGATAAATTATTTAACACCTTCGTAATGTTATTACTTCACATTTTTGTACCATTAGAATCTAGTATTCTTGATCTGCGAAAATTAAAATTCGATAGTGCCTTGTAGTTTTTGAACAAATCCAGTACGGCAGATTTCGAATACAATTCTCATTTTAAAAAAATACTATCCCATTTACACCGATACAAATATTTTAATAGTGTGTGTCAGGCTAGAGGCCTTTTTAAATATTTTTTTTTGTTCATGATTTGTATATTATTTTGGATTTCACCAAAATAGGCATATGCTACGTGGGAGGCCTCTGTCCCGGCATCTGGAGAGTTAATTGAAGTAGCAGTGCCCCGAGGGAACGGAGGTCACCCAACTGCTAGCGGACTTCCCAGATGGTCAGGCGGAGAGAGAAAGAGAAAGGGTTGGCAACAACGAGAAGAAGAGAGCCAGTCGTAGGACGAAAGCGAAAAACGTGGAATTGTAAAGCTGGGAAATGCCGACTGGGAATAACGGCATTGGGCTCTGTGAATACAGCTGAACAGGCATAGTAAGCTGGTGTTGTTGTAATCTATGTAATTGAGCATATGTCCTCGTCCATCAAGCATGTTTGGAAGGTTAAATAAATATTTGTTATTTTAAAGTAAAGGCTGAAGTTGAACCAATTTATTGGGGAGGAGCCTCAGTATTGAGTCCCTGCAATTGTGATAAAATTTTTGATTTCTGTTCCGAAAGACTCTTTCACCCGTTGCGTATTGCGATCGAACCGAGGGGACGTTCCTAAGTGGTCCCAATAGAAAAAAAAAAGAAGAAGCAACATCACAGTGTGCAATGTGCTGAATTGCATACTTTTTAACACATGAGCTTGGAGCAGAAATATTCCATCAAATTAAATGAAGAGATATCATATATTCGTTTGTGAAATTTGCAATTCATACAGCTGATGAAATACTTGGTTTCGCACTGAAAGTCGTGGTTCGAATGCTTACCCGGGAACTAATTGTACTCATGCGTCGGAGGAAGTTCTTCTTCACTGTGGTCTTGCAAGAAAAGGCAAGGAAAATGAATAGACCCTGGAAAGAATTTGAAATCACGAATACATAGCTCATAAATGTGGATTGTGTAAAACTCACTATAATAGCTGACACCCAAGTCAGACCGATAATAAGAGCCAGTCTGAGGAATACGAAGAATTTCCTGACCAGCATTTTCTTATTGGCTTCAGAGGAATTGAAAGATGCCGTTACGATGATGTAGGCACTGATTCCAAAGAGGAGGATGTTGAGGCACATGAGCACAACGAAAGGAATGATGAACAGAAGCAGCAAGGAATGAGGCTCTCTGAACCAGCACATTCTGGTTTCACTGTCAAAAAATCGAGGTCGATACTTCTGAGGGATGTGATCGGTCGATTCGATCTCGTGTGTTAGAATGGCAAGAGACATCGGGGTGAACCATGCATACAATGAATAAAAGAAGAATCGTCTCTTAGGGAGCTTGTTTTCCATCACCCTGAACTTAGTGGTTGCTGCTCTCAAAGATCTCCATACATCGAAGGCTATCACATTCATCCAGAAGAAGGAAGCCAGGAAGAAGTGATAGATACACATGGCTACTCCTACTCAAGATGTGTGACTTAAATTCTTAAAGGTTGAGGCTACAAAGCAGTGCAAATATGCCAAAATAAGTGTCACGCAGAGGGATGCTACACAATATCCTGGAAGATTCCTCATCTCTGGGAGGAAAAGGAAGAGGACAAGATGGATGATGATGAAAAACACTGATGGTGCAAGCCCAATTATTGCTATGGTGGCAAGTATTCGATTGTCATCTGTAGTTGGTATAAGTTTAGATTGACAGACTACCACTTCATCTCCCAGGACAGAAAATTCATCATCTCCCAGGACGAAAAATTCATCATCTCTCACGACGGAAAATTCACACTTTTCGAAGACTACGTTGTGTTTGTGGGCATGAATTCTTCCATTGTCTAGGATGTTGTATTCTGAAGGGTATAGGACTACTGCTTATTGACATTCGAGACCTGGACATTCATCTTCACTAGAATTATTAGATGTATAGTTTACAGAAGAAGGAATTATAGTGATCGAATCATTTCCTGTTTCTGCTGTGGAGCTCAGTGAGTGGAAGTGAATATTATATTTTGAGAAATGATTTGGGATAGCTGATGAAATTGAATTTTTCTCTGATTGCGATTCCTCACAGGGTGTTAGGAGAAATGAGGTTATGATAATGAAGCAGAAGTTATTCCTCCGATATAAACTCACAGGAAACATTTCTCTTGTTCAAATTTTGTGGAATGATCCTTCTACAATTTGAGATCTCGTACTTTTGCTTTCAGATCCGTTTCACTTTTCCTGCCTTTGAATAAACTATTCTCAGTGGTTAGTTCAATCGAGTCTTTTTCCATTAACCTATAGTAAGAAAAGAAAAACAAAAATTTGAGATCTAAGGCTTTGTCTCTGTTGATCGTTTTAGTTCTACTTTATATACACTATTTATATGATTAAGCCATCAGTAAGTGACATCTAAAGAGAAAGATAAAAAGAGAATATATTTATATATAGTTGCTATATCTAAATAGACAGATCAGTTTTGAGCAATGGCAACTTCTGCAATGCCTCTTTTAAAATTTAATCACTTTGATCAAATTTTTAAAAGGAACTGCTCCAAGAGTGGTCAAGATGACCAGCTACATTGGAGCCAGGGTGGCTCAGTCAATGTCGTCAGGCTTGTAATCTGCAGTTCCCAGGTTCGAGTCCCAGCTGGGTCAGCGTTGAGATTTATTTCTGCAAAGTAATTAATCCATCCTGGAGCACAATGGACAGGCGATTGCTGATCCCAAAGCAATTGCCGACACTCTGGGGAGTCATTCTCCTCCATCTCTTCATCTTCCTCTTACTCCCCCGAGTTTCCGACCCAGAAGGGCAGGGCGGAACGCTCTCCGCTGTCTTTCCACTCGAATGGCCTGGAGCCTTACAACAGGCCATTCACAGCGGAGGAGCTTCGCCTTGCTCTGCACTCTTCTCGAGCCTCTGCTGTCGGGGCCAGACAATGTCCATTATGCCATGCTCGAACATCTTTCACCATCGAGTAAGGATCGGCTGCTCCATCTCTTCAATCGAATTTTTCTCGAGGAGCAGTTTCCGGACTCCTGGCGGGAGGCCATCGTCTTGGCCTTCCCAAAGCCGGGAAAGTATTCCAAGATTCCTTCTAATTATCGTCCCATTGCGTTGACGAGCTGCGTGTGCAAGGTGTTGGAAATAATGGTAAATGCCATACTCATCTGGTATTTAGAACATCACAACCTTCTTTCCAACACCCAGTGTGGCTTTCGCAGGCAACGGTCAACTCTTGACCATCTGATACGCCACGAATCGGCTATCAGAAACTCATTTTTACGAAGAGAGCACCTGGTGTAAATTTTCTTCGACATCGAAAAAGGTACGACACGGCTTGGAGATTCGGCATTCTTCGTGACCTCCACAATTTGGGTTTGAGAGGTCACATGCCGATCTTCATCTCCAGCCTCTTATCGACACATTCTTTTCGTGTCCGTGTCGGTATGTAGTTCCCAGGTTCGAGTCCCAGCTGGGTCAGCGTTGAGATTTATCTCCGTAAAATTCCCCGCCCTGCCCACGGTCAGTAGGGGACACCGATGGACTTGGAAAGGCCGCCGTCCGTCGAATGGGACGTTAAGCCGTAGCCCCGTGTGTGGGAGAGCCATACCCTGTGCACGTTAAACAACACGCTGGATGGCCTTGACGGGAGGCTACCATCCCAACAGCTGTTCCAGTGGGTCCCCTCCCCCAACCCTCTCTGAGCCTTCGGGGTCCATGTGACCTGGCCATTTAGCCCATGGTGTGCAAAAAAGTGCCGCTCAGAGGTAAAACAACCCAACCCAACCCGTGTCGGTAACACTGTGTCGCGGCCGTACCCCCAAGAACAGGGGGTGCCACATGGCTGCGTTCTGAGTGTTACGCTTTTCGCTGTCAAGATTAATTCTATAACTAGACAACTTCCTCCATCAGTAGGCAATGCCCTCTACGTTGATGACTTTAGCATCTTTTGCTCTTCGTCCAGCATGAGGGTCATTGAAAGACAACTGCAAATTGCCCTGAACAATCTTTCGGTTTGGGCGACGGCAAACGGGTTTCGGTTCTCCCCACAGAAGACCGCTTGTGTGCACTTTTTCACAAGGGTACTCTTCACCTGGATCCCGAGCTGCTGCTCGGGGGTAACATCATTCCAGTTGTGGCGGAGACCAAGTTTCTCGGTCTCATATTCGATCGGAAATTGACCTTTTTACCACACATACGTCATCTCAGGTCCAAGTGCATGCGGGCATTGAACATCGTCAAGGTCCTCTCGTCCCTTTCTTGGGGGGCAGACCGATGTTCTTTGCTCCGCCTGTACTGTGCACTTGTCCTATCGAAACTGGACTACGGATCCCAGGTGTACGACTCGGCCCGGGATTCGGTGGTGAAGATGCTGGACCCCCTCCATTATCAAGCCCTCCGTGTTTCAACGGGAGCCCTCCGCTTTTCACCAGTCCAGAGTCTTTATGTTGAGACTGACGAATCATCTTTATTTGTTCGCCGTCAGCAGTTGTCCCTACAATATGCATCTAAATTGCGATCCCTGCCTGGCCATCCCACTTGGGACTGCGTTTTCAGTCCGAAGTGGGAAATGCTTTACACAAATCGGCCGACTGCCGTTCGTCCTTTCGGTTTGCGTGTCCGAGGCTACCTCAGAGACATTAACATCAGTCTCGATAGCATCGCACAGTCGACGGCTGAGCCACTTCCACCTTGACTCGCTGTTTCCCCGTCCTGCGATTTTTCCCTGTGCAGGACGGGGAAGGCCTTTACACCTGACTGTGTGTACCGGCAACTCTTTGCCAGCCATCGTGCTGAGTACCCAGACTTCTTGCCTGTCTTCACAGATGGCTCGAAGTCCGGCATATCAGTGGGATCGGCCATGGTCTGCTGTGATGTAATCATTGCAGACCAGATCCCACTGCAGTGTTCCATCTTCACTGCAGAGTTGCACGCTATCAGCCACGCCTTGGAACACGTGGTGGCTAAGCATCAGCGTCGGTGTGTGCTTTACACCGACTCGCTTAGCTCGCTACAGGCTTTGATCTCCTGAGGCATCGGCCTCACCCAGTTCTTACTAAGATCCGCCAGCAGCTAAATCCTCTGGCAGCCACAACCACCATCCATTTCTGTTGGGTGCCCGGTTACGTCGGAATCAGGGGAAATGATTTGGCAGATTCTGCTGCCAGATCAGCCACGCCCCTGTCCGACTCTCCGTTGCCGGCTCCCTATCTGGATTTCGGGCAACGTTTTACCACCGAGCTCCGGGCACAGTGGCAGAGATCTTGGTCAGAACAGCTTACGAACAAGCTCTTTGAGATCAAACCTATCATCGAACCATGGCAGTCTTGTTATCGCAGGAATCGCAAGGAGGAAATTGTACTTGCTCGGCTCCGCTTAGGTTATTCGTTTATTACTCATTCGTTTCTTCTATGGGCGGACGACGTACCTAAGTGTAAGTTTTGTGACACCATTTTAACTATCAAACATATTTTAATTCATTGCCCATGTTTTAATCTTGAACGACGTTTGTTTTTTACATTTCATGATTTTACGTCCGAGCCCCTTACACTCGACATCTTTTAACTGATCATTGCTTTTTACCTATAATTTTTGCTTTTTTGAAGTTTACAGGTTATTTTAACAGGCTATGATTTTACCGATTTGTAATTTATTCGCCATCTGACCTAGGTCATTTACATCTGGGTTAGTTTTATCCATTGTATATACTGTATATATATATATATAAATATTTGTTCTTTTACACATATTTTTATCATGGTTTTTTGTTATATATATTTGTTGGTTTTGTCTTTACTTGTTTTACACTTGTTGCTATTTTTGTATTGTATTTTATCACCTTTAGATGTTGCTTTTAATATCGGTCGTAGGTTTACACGATTTTTATCTCTTATGTACTATTTGTCTTTGTCTGGCGCATTATGGCCTATCATCGAACGCGATTTTATGGCGGATGCGCCAATAAACTTAAAACAAACAAACAAACAAACAAAGAAACAATTGAAATGCAGCTTTTTCGCTTCTGACTGACCAAACATATACTTGGTTGCGCTTTCTTTGCATACAGTGGGATAAAAAAAACATGCTAAAACGACTCCAAAGGCTCAGAGTTGAATAGAAGAAAGGGACTCACTTGATGGAAGCCTCCAGTCAAGACCATCCACCGGTTTCTTTAATGTGCACTAGGTGTAGCTTTCCTACACGCGAGACTAGATCTTTATGTCTCATCCGACGGATGGCAGCCTTAAGGGTTATAGAACGCAGAGTTAAAACCTTAACACATTGAGACTCCATCTGTGCACTGCAGATCATACTCCTGGCGTGCTATCGACTGACACAATCCCATTTTCACTGCAATATTCACGGATTCAATAGCTATTATTTTTCAGATAGCTATATTGTTTTTCTAATGATGTATTATGTATTCTGTACTTAGAGTCGCTCGAAAAAATATCCGAACACTGTGGTTGATTACAGAATTCAGAAAAAATATCTGGCAACGATTTTTTTAGAAATTAGTGATCTGGCAACCTTCGTGTCACGTGACACGACGAAAGTTGCCAGATCACTAATTTCTAAAAAAATTGTTGCCAGATATTTTTTCTGCACGTTAAAGAAACCGGTGGATGGTCTTGAATGGAGGCTTCCTTCAAGTGGGTCCCTTTCTTCTATTCAACTCTGAGCCCTTGGAGTCGTTGTAGCATGTTTATTTATCCCACTGTATGCAAAGAAAGCGCAACCAAGTATATGTTTGGTCAGTCAGAAACGAAAAACCTGCATTTCAATACAATTAACCATTCTCCATTTATTCCTTAAACATGGAACAAGATAAGAGTAATCATGGCAAACAAATCAGGAGTGTCCTTAGTAAGTGCCCTCCCTCCAGTTGACCAATTTCCTTTGTGCTAAGGCCGCCTTTGGCATTGTCTTTATCTCCAACACATTCATCACTTTCTAAAAGGGTACTTCTATTGTCCGTAAAGACAGCTTCCAATTCAGCGATTAGTATCCTGTTTCAGTTCTTGATGACCTTGGTTCAGTTTAGTATGAAAAACACTAATTACCAAATAACACACACCTAGAAAGGGTACACACCTTAATTAGGACGCTGACATCAACGTTCGGGAATTATCTGTTCAAATACAACGATTGGTTGCCTGTTTCAGTTCTTGATGACCTTGGTTTAGTGTAGTAGGAAAAGCCAAACCTCCAAATATTACCCATCTGGAAAGGATACCCACGTAAATCGCTATAGTGACGTCAACACTAATTTTTCCCAGTAACACCTCATTAAGTTAGGGTTGGAAGGATCTGTTCTAATGAAAGTGATTGTAACCTTTGCTGCTGAAATGAAAGCAAAACCCTAAAATAAGAGGTGTTAAAAATAATTTAGCACACAACTTAATGATTCTTAACGTTTCGTACAAATACTTTGAATTGCGTTTTTTATTCATACGAATGCTAATTACTGTAATGAATTTCTGTAAAAGTGTCGAAGCCTTTGCAAAAGGGATGACAAAATTTGGAAATTTTCAATCTCTGAGTGACAATATTTTTCTAGTATTGTGCGAAATACCCGAAAACTCCAGGGATGGTTGATGATTGGCATCCAATGTACAGCTATTTCGAAATGACTTTCGGTCATGTTTCCCATGTATAGAATTACATTCAGTTTAGAACATACGGTTAAATAAAGTGTCTGAAGTTACTGATAGAAAAAGAAAAGTAGAATACGGCGGAGGACAATATCAGACTGGATTTTACCATTGACAATTATCCTAGACCGGCAACATTCAATTTCAGTAATTCGGGATAAACCTGTACAAAGAACTGAGTTGCACATTCTGGTTGGACTACCGTATTCCATGGCTCGCTGAGAGGGTTCAAAATAACACGGACGACTTCAGACTCTGCAAAATTTCAATTTCTATTTTTTCTTCCAATTTTGTAGAATGGATTGGATTGTTTTACGACTGAGCAACATTTTTTGCACACAATGGGCTACATGGCCAGGTCACAAGGACCCCGAAGGCTCAGAGAAGGTTTGGGGAGGGGACCCACTGAAACAGTTGTTGGGAGACAGATGGTAGTCTCCCGTCAAGGCCATCTAGTATGATCTTTAACTTGCACAGGGTATGGCTCTACCGCACACGGGGCCACGACTTAACGTCCATCCGACGGACGGTGGCCTTTCTAAGCTCATCGATATCCCCTACTGACCGTGGGCAGGGCAGGGAGTTTTGAGGAGACAAATCTCAACGCTGACTCAGCTGGGACTCGAACCTGGGAGCTACATATTATGAGCCTGGCGGGCTACCGAATGAGCCACCCCCGCCCCATTTTGTAAAATAAAGGAGATTGAAACATACATTCGAGGAATTATTTCAACCTATATTTGCTTTATCAGCAAAAAGATCGATTCTTACACATAATTTTTTTTCGTTTCTTATTCTATCCGAATTTTATTTATTAAAGATACCATTGAATATGCGATTAATTTTTCCGTAGCAAAAGCAGTTGTTTTTTTCCATTATGCCAGCCATCAAAACGCAGCATTATTTACGCATTTCCTTCAGAATTTATCATCTGTCCGTCGCTGAGGATTCTCAGTTACTGATATCCCTATCCACTCACCCTTCTTATCTATGTCTTCCGTTTTTGGAACTTAAAAGAGTTAAGGATTTCCTACGTGTGTAAGAGATATTGTACATTGGGCACCTTAAAGAATACATGGAGGGGCTTAATGGGGGGATATTATCTAAGCTAGCAAATGTACAATGGATTCTGTTCCTTAATTTGTCTCAGAGATTTTCGTGTCCTCGAGTCCCTCTGTAAAGAAATGTCATTGCTCGACAATATAGCACTCGAGAGTAATAAAGTATCATTCATTTCAGTTTATCATTTGCTCTCTTCACATTGCTTTCGTCTTTGACATTTGTTGGTTTCTGGATATGACAAAAAAGTTCTTGCACCGTATCTTTCGAAAGCGATGGAGGAACTTAATGTGACAAATGAAAGCTTGTGACGCGGGGAATGTAACAGGCTATGCAAAAACTGACCCCACAAAAGCAACAAAGACATGTCAAGTCCCATAAAAGCAGTAAAGACATGTCAAGGCAATCAAAGTCAAGTGCGAAATGGTTAAAATGATGATCTGACAGATCTCGAAAGAATGTCCATCCTTTTACGATGGACAGGAACACTCGTAACCGAGGTGAGGGAACTCGGCGGAAAATCACGAAGTACAATATCCCAAGTGTATGCAGAATACCATCGGTTTTATAAAAACGTCCTTTAATCGTGGCAAATGTGAGAGGTAAACAAAAATATGACAGAAAAGGAAGGTAAAAAAGGCACAGAAGAAAAGGACAGATACTTATTGGCAGGAGAGGAATGGGAGAAAAGCTCTACTACATTTCATCAGATGAGAGAAATACTTCAAAACCCATTTCAACCAGAACTATGCGCAGAGAATTAAAAATTCCAAAATTTAGAAACAGTATAATGATAAGGAGTTCCTGATAATTTCGCCAGGCATTGTACACATTGCTAATTGTAATTTCTAATTACCGTTTAAACTAGATTTTTTCAATGTTAACCCAGTATGATGAGTTGTTTTGCCTCTAAGTGGTACAGTCGCTCAAAAACTATCCGTACACTCTGGTTGATTACAGAATTAAGAAAAGATATCTGACAACATTTTTTTTTAGAAATTAGTGATCTGGCAACGTTTATGTCACGTGATACGAGGGTTGCCAGATCACTAATTTCTAAAAAAATCGTTGCCAGGTATTTTTTCTGAATTCTGCAATCAACCACAGTGTTCGGATATTTTTTTGAGCGACTGTATCTTTTGCAGACTTTGAGCGAAGTGGCCATGTCACAAGGGCTCAGAGAAGGGGATGCGGACCGACTAATCAGCTGATAGGAAACAGATGAAAGCTTCCGGTCAAATTCATCCAGCGTGTTCTTTAACCTGCGCAATGTAGGGCTCGTTTGCACACAGGACCACGGTTCTACGCGAATTCCGGCGTATGACGATCTTTCCAAGTCCATTTTTGTTCCCTTTTCTAACCGAGGACAGGGTGGGATCTTAGTTGAGATAAATCTCGAGAGAGGACTCGAAACTGATAATTGCGGAATACGAGTCCGGCATGCTGAAGACTGAGAAGACACCAGTCCCAACCATATATGAATTAAATGCAACGAAATTTCATTAAATCAATATTTAAATGCAGGAAAAGTGCTAATAACATTTTTCTGCAAGTGACTTGAAGGTAAATGTTTTCGTGGATTTTTTCAATGAGTTAGAAATTAAGGAGTGTTTAAATACCTGTTGTCATAGGACAAAAAGAAATCACGAAAATGATTACCTCCAAATCATTTCGAGTAAAAACGTCAGATTACAAAGGACTAGTGCGAAATTACAAGAAATTAGTGCCTTTAAAAGGGGGGGGGGGTAGGAAATGGATCATGCACAGTTTTTCTCAGTGGGTGGTACAGAGAGGAGTTCTAGTTTCAAATAAAGATCAAAGTTAATGAGAGTTCATCGTTAATTTCGATTCTCATGCAGTCATCTCCATAAATACAAATTTATATATTTCGAAATTCCCAGGGCTATTTTAGCCCATGGTGTGCAAAAGAGTGCCGCTTAGAGGTAAAACTACCCAACCTGGTAAGAGCTAAAACAACCCAATATATGTTTGTTCACAAATGAAAACGCCACATTTTAATTTAATGGACCCTTCTTCTTTTAATCCAGAAAACACATATGATCGCTGCAAGCATGCAAAAAAAAAAAATAAAAAATTTTTTCCATGAGTTGTTTCCTCCCTTCCAGTTGACCAATTTGCTGTATCCTAAGACTACCTTTGGCATCGGCGTTATCGCCCTGCATTGTTTTGACATTACTTTCCAGAAAGGTACTCCTATTGTTAGGAAACTGGCTTTAAGAGTCATCATCAATTAATTCTTCATGGCCTTTGTATATTTCAGTGTAGGAATCCATTTAATCTCCAAATATTTACCACCTGGAAAGGGTACACACCTAAATCGGGATTCTTAAGTCAACCTTAGGGGATTATCTGCTGGCCAATCAGAAATCACTGCCGCCGATGACTAATTACTTCCGCTAATCACCACAGTAAAAATTAGGTAGGCAGATTATGTCCCTTATTCGTGCAAGTGACAATAGTTCAGTCTAGGTGGTAGTTTTCTGCATAGCGAACTCGTAGCAGCATATTAGCAAACGAAAAGGGAATTGAGACCATTTGTAGAGAAAAAATGGCGAGAGGAAATGTAGATATGAATCTGCAGGATTTATGCGTGGTTAATATAATAAAGAATCTTCCATCTCATGTTAAGACTTATCATGATATGGTTAAAGAAGGTCAAGGAGAATACATTAATTATGACTTATATAGGCTTCGTAAGTATATTTTATGTTTGAGTTCTGTTATGACCATATCGAGATTTTTCAAAGTGTTTTAAGTAGTTAAAGGATCTTCATTCTTTCGTTTAATATTTAATTAATAATGAATTGTGTATTATAAAAATCTCTACAAAATTAAACATGATACACCAATAATTCAGCAAAATTTTATATTAATTAATTAAAGGGAGTTTAAGAGACTCTTGTTTAAAGCCTATTTTCCAATGCCAATGAAACAAAATCGGAAACAGAAAGAGTTTTATAAGCTTCGATGAAATATTTTACAAGTCAAATGAAATAAATCATAGGCAATGAGTCAAAAAAAAAAAACTGCAGTAAATTTAAAATAATTTAAAGATTTATGGGCAAAAATTAAGCCTTGAGAGTGTGGGAGTAACATAATGATTTCTGAATTTTAAAACATAGACCACAATAGATGTTTATGCAATAGAATTATAGAACCAAATCTATATAATTAATGTATATAATAATATGTAATATGAAAATTATTTGTAAGAAATATTCGACCAACAGTGACCTTTTCAGTGTTTCGATTCTTCATTCAAGTGATTATAGTGTAAAAGCATTTTGTCTTTGATTTCTACTAAGACAGTTAGAGTTCTTCCATAAAAGATACAATTTTATTTGAAATGGTGATTCGTTTGTAAAAAAGTTTCGTTTTTTTGCTGAATGATAGCAATAAGAATGTTTATGTTTTTACAACCAGAAAATTAATATTCTGCTAATTCTTTCGTTTTTATATATGTGAAGTATGTTGTGTGATTATCACCAGTTTAAAAAAAAATAAATATCGATACAGTTATATTTAAATATTCACCATACAGTGGTTTCGATCATTTGCGGAAGAACCATATGTTATCCCAAAGGGAAGCTCCATAGTTTCTAAAATATATTATTTTTTGTTGAAAAAAATGACAGGATATAAAGACCTGAATCAAATATAAAAATATTTCGATTGTCAACAATATTCCTTCACTATTTAATGTGTTATGGAAATTTACATATTTACAATGCCAATGTAGTAATGTATCAAAATGTTTAAGGAAATAAGTGTGATATTTTAAAAGTTTTCTGTCTTTCACTATTCATCAGTTTTGTATAAGTTCTTAAGACTGGTACTGATGTTGTTAAATATTCAGACTTCCAAAACTGATTAAATACTGAAAGAATATTGATGAAAATCGAGTTTTGATTGAGATATTTATTTTCCGTTGCTACATTTTTCAAAAAAAAAAGATTGTTCTTTTTAACTATGTACACTTATGTATGAATATTAATGTCCATCAATATTTCCTGCGGGTAAGCTATTAGCTTTGCAGGTCAAATGTATAAAACCTCTCCACATCTGTATTTTGTGAGATGACGATGATGATGAATAAATATATTATTATTATATTTAAGTAAAAGAGCATTGACGTTATCTTCCCAATGACATAACATAGAGTTGCTCCTTAATTTATGGAAACTTTTAAAAACTTTTTAGGTGCTAAAATTTATGGAAACCAGAGTATATCCCTAATTATTTCCTTCTCAGGAGAATATTTAATTTGGTAGATGATTATATTCAATTTTTCATACAATTTCAAATTGCTTATCACATAAATAAATCAAAATTATCAAAATTATAATAAATAATTCTTCATCAAAAGGTATAATATTGGTTGAAATGACGATTATTTAAAAAGAATTAAAATAATGGCCTCCTACCGACACAAATATACATATATATGAATCCTTTGTAAAAGATATTCGCGAAATTATAGTGCAGAAGCATTTTGTTTTAAAAATGAAATTCATTTATTCTTTGCCAGAAAGTACAAATTTAGTTGAAATGCAGATTCTTTATTTAAAAATATTAGTTTATGGTTACCGAAGTAGAGTCATTATCTTTCTTATGTTGCAAAACTTTAGATTTAGGGCAAAATATAAACATGAACGAGTGAGTCCTTATCACTTTCCAGTCGCTCCGGTTGTGTCATTGGTTACCTAATTATTTAAATTAAATTCATCTCTAATTATTAGATGGACCTGTGTTGGGTTGTTTTACCTCTGAGCGGCACTTGTTTGCACACCATGGGCTAAATGGCCAGGTCACATGGAACCCGAAGGCTCAGAGTAGGTTGGGGGAGGGGACCCACTGGAACAGCTGTTGGGAGACAGACGGTAGCCTCCCGTCGAGGCGATCCAGCGTGTTCTTTAACGTGCACAGGGTATGGCTCTCCCGCACACGGATCCACGGCTTAACGTCCCATCCGACGGACTGCGGCCTTTCACAAGCCCATCGGTGTCCCCTACTGACCGCGGGCAGGGCGGCGAATTTTGAGGAGATAAATCTCAACGTTGACCCAGCTGGGACTCGAACCTGGGAATACAGATTACAAGCCTGGCGCGCTACCCACTAAGCCACCCCCGCCCCATGGAGCTGAGTCTTTATAAAAGATTATTAACAATATGAAAGAATTAATTTTCATCAATTAAAACTTTTATGCTGCCTGCTCACGTAACGATCACTGAACATGAGGACCAATACTGAAACTACTTGAACGCCTTTCTATTAAGTTATGCCATTGAATTAGAGCAACATTTATTTTATCCGTTAAGACTAAATATTTTTATTATATTAATTTGTTTGTCTCTACAAAATATGCGGTGTAATAATTATTAGTGTTTAGAAAAGGAATAAAGTTACAGTTGTATCTTAATATTCTTCATATATCCTTAATAATTTCCTCGTCAAACGAATATTAATTCTAGTGGAAAATAGTTTTATAATTCGAAAAATTTCTTAGCCCTTTATCTTAGAGTAAATTTACAAATTTTCTTCAGCCAAAATAATTAATTTTCCAAAAATTTCTTTACCAGAAAAAATTTTAATAACAAAACTATTACTTAGAGATGAAATTTACTAAAACTACTATTAAAATATTGAAATGTCACATGGGCTACTCAATGAAATGTAACCATATTTGGAAAACCTTTTGCTTGATGTTGCAGGTAATTGCACATATCAATTATTTACAGAAAATTTTTTATTCTTCCTTTGTGACCCTTTGGTGTGCAATAAACACAAAAGTTTTCCTTTAATGACATAAAAACCTTAAATATTTACTCTTCAACCCATAAATTTTAAAATATAAAAAAAAAGAGACCATCAAATCCTATTAAAAAATTTGAAATAATCCCTACCATTTCAGACAAACTGCATTACTGAAAACAAATATTAGTTGGAGGATATGGTTTAAAGTTAATTTTGCCTAATGCATGTTTTTGCCTTTGAATTTTGACTTTATATTCTCTTGGCGTAAGTTGGTTCAGTTGATAGCGCGCCATAATCTGCAGTTCCCAGATTTCAATTTTAATTGTGTGAGCTTTGAGATTTATTTCGGCGAAACCCCCCAACCCACCCTCGGTAGGAAAGGGGACGCCGATGTCCTCGGATAGGATGCCTTCCGTCACATACGGCCTAAATCCGTGTCACCGTGTTCAGAAAAGCCGTAACCTATGCAAGTTGAAGAACACACCTTATGACTTTGAGGAGAAGATTATATCTGTCTCCTAGCAACTATCCAGGTACCTAGCAACTATTAGGTCCCCTTCCCTTAACCAACTATGAGCCCTTGGGGTCCTTGTGACCCAACGATTTAGCTTGTTGTGTGTTCAAAACTGGCGGTTCGAGACGTAAAACACAACTTCTCTCTGATCATTTGCGGATCTTCAACTTTTTTGTTACATTTTAAAAAATATTTAAAATTTCTTAGTCATTGATGGTAGAGTTTGATTCGCATTTAACGAATCTTCCACTGGCTTCAATAGAGCCGCTAAATGCGGAAAAGTCGGAAATTGCCAAATTTTTAAATGATTTTTTAGGGTAGAAATTTGAAATCATTGTTGTAGGGTGTGACGTCCAACATGTTTACATTGATAGCAATGATTTGCTCTTTATACCCTTCAGGGTGGGGAAAATATTATTTTTATATTCTATAGGTACTAATAATATATTACTATTTGCGTTTTAGCAATCATCCATTAATTCGAATTTCTTTGTTAGATCTAAAGGTCAAAAATTCAAAATTTCAAACCGGAAATTTTAGAAAATACCAAAAAATATTTAATTAATATTGATGCCGAACTATTGTTGCTATAAATTTTTTGTTCTAGTGGGAGAATATAATAAGTTGGGTTGGGTTGTTTTACCTCTGAGCGGCACTTTTTTGCACACCATGGGCTAAATTGCAAGGTCACATGGACCCCGAAGGCTCAGAGACGGTTGGGGGAGGGGACCCACTGGAACAGCTGTTGGAAGACAGATGGTAGCCTCCCGTCAAGGCCATCCAGCGTGTTCTTTAACGTTGGGTTGTTTTACGTCTGAGCGGCAATTTTTTGCACGCTATGGGCTAAATGGACAGGTCACATGGACCCCGAAGGCTCAGAGAAGGTTGGGGGAGGGGACCCACTGGAACAGCTGTTGGGAGACAGTTGGTAGCCTCCCGTCAAGGTCATCCAGCGTGTTCTTTAACGTTCATAGGGTATGTTTCTCCTCACACGGCGCCACGGCTTAACGTCCCATCCGACGGACGGCGGCCTTTCCAAGCCCATCGCTGTCCCCTACTGACCGTGGGCAGGGCGGGGAATTTTGCGGAGATAAATCTCAACGCTGACCCAGCTGGGACTCGAACCTGGGAACTACAGATTACGAGCCTGGCGCGCTACCGACTCAGCCACCCCCGCCCCGAATAGAGCGGTAGAACAACTGTTATAGAGAATAGAACAATATATATATATTTAAAATATTAAACAGAAAAATTTTAGATGGAAATAAATCATATTATTTGAATATTATAACGTGAATATTTTGTTTCTTTTTTTCAGATGTATTGTTCACTGACAGGATTATAGCCCTCTTAAGAGACAAAAGAATCATTTCAGATGCAGATTGTCCATCTGCCCAAAGGAACGTCATTAATTTCAACTTCGGAAACGAAAGTCAAGTAACTGAAGAGAACTATTTGGCATTTATTCTGAATCCACAGTTGAAGAAACTCGATATTGGCCTTGAGAATCCACGAAGGAAATTTCTGAAATTCGATACCCCTGTAGGCGAAATCGAGACAGAAGTATCTCTGCACCATCCAAGAGCATATGAAAGTTTAAATATGAGGCCTTTTCTTTTTACTCGTACCTTCTGGAACGCCATCTTGAATATTGGAAAGGTAAAAAAGTTTCGTTATCTTTACGTCAGTAGTTCTCAAGCGGTGTTTCTATGCATTCACACGAAAACGTCTAAAACTGTGCTAAAAGCAATGAAAGATCTGAAATAAAAATTAAATGGGAAAAAATGATGTAAATTCGTAAAGGAAGAATTGGGAGATTTTGTGTTATTGGTATTGAACCATACTATTTTGAAAACTATTTGTGGTTCGCGAAGTAAAAATTTCTGAGAACCACTGCTATACATCATTAAATATATAAATTATTGTTGCTGGGGACAATAAATCAAAACATTATTTTTAATCTTTACTATAATATATGAGTCACTGACCAGAAAAAGAGATTTATCAAGATTCTAATCAAAATATAATAATTATTCTGGACATGAGTGTAGGAAACTCTAGAGTTTTTATTTTCATAGTTATTCTGCTTATTTGTTAAGCTACCAAGCCCTCAAAGTTTCTTTGCTTTAAAAAAGGGGTATCATTTGAACACAAATTTTTTCCTTTATTGTTCTTGTTATAGAAATTTTTAAAAGTTAGTGCTCTCTAAACGTCACTAACAATATATTTTGATAACCCAGTGTCATTTATATTCACGTAGTTTATCAAATATTTCAAAAGGGGAGTCATCTTTCATATTCTTGCTGTGTTTACACTGGAATTTCTCAGTTTTCTGCAAACGCTACTATTGCTCTTTTATTTTCCTTACCTTTATAGTTCCTTGGAATATCCAGAGTTCACAAAACAAACGCTTAAGGAAATATTTATGTATTCAAGAATAAGAAGTTGGTTTGAAATTATCAAAACTTTGTATGAGAAGAGGAATTACTCCCAATAACAAGCTTGATGCCTCTTGATTCTTGAATTTGTTTCACCAGATACGTTGCCATATTTAAATATTAAATTATTTCCATATTTTATTAATGGGAAAATAACATGGAAGCTCTGTAACTTCTAATATATACATTGGGTGGAAAAACATAACTGAAGATAAATTGAAAATCACAATCCAATCTGCTTAAATCTCGATATTTCAGTATTTAAAGTGTTACGAAATCCGGAATATTAAGCAATAAATTAACTTCTTTTTATAAAATAATTCGTATTTGTCCAATATTGAAATAATCATTATTCAAACTTTTAAAATGTATATAAATTTTATTGAATGGTTTGAGAAAAATCCTTTTTATTTAAATTTTTCTTCATTTCTGAGGTAAATTTTTATGACGCAATGACGTGAAATATTCTAGCTTTCATTATTCTGTAAATACTTAACGAAGTTAAAATCGAGGAAAAAAAGATTTGATTATGATAATTATGCTCAGTCACAGTTTCGTTTTAAATAAATATTTTCGAAGTTATAGAGCTTCGAAATTAGAATCCCATTGACATAATATGGAAAATTTCTAATATTTTGTAGGCTAATATATAATAAAATATATCATGTACACATATTTAAACATAACATTAAATTTGCAATATTCTGATAATTTTAAACAGTTATGATAAGGTCTAAAAATCACAGTTGTAGTTCAGCAACATTACACTAGTTTTGTTTTTCTAATGGTGTTTATTAACAGCGTTAGCAACATGAAATAATTCGGCACACAAATGCTCAGTTAAAATTTGATGTATTTTCATATCTCCAATTTGTGTTTAAATCGTACAGTCGCTCAAAAACGTATTCGAACTGTATGGTTGATTACAGAATTTAGAAAAAATATCTGGAACGATTTTTTTAGAAATTAGTGATCTGGTTTCGTCCAGTACTGTACAATTAGGTTGCCATATCACTGATTTCTAAAAAAATCGTTGCCACATATTTGTTCTGAATTCTGTAATCAACCATAGTGTTCGGATATTTTTTGAGCAACTTTATTCGAATACCCAGGGTTCGAATAATAGATGTTTCTGCTTCTCTAAAGTTAGCAGAAATAGGAATAAGCTGTCTTTCCTCTATGTATATTTATACCAAAATTACTGAAAATGAAGAAATATATATTTACGAGTATGAATTAAATCTTATTTACTAATTTTAGTGCAACTGTATGTCTTCTATGAATTTTTCTGTTTTTCGTTTTTAATATATCTCATTTTTTTTCATTCTCTTAGAATCTCACAGCGATAAATATGCAAGGATGCGACATTCAAAGATATGATTTTGCTCCATTTTTAGGAGCAATTCCTCATGTGGTTCACCTAAATCTATCCCATACTCGTTTCTCAGATTTCGATATTCCTATCATTCGGCACAACTGTCCCTTACTAAAGAGGTTGGAACTGGCAGGAACTGATATAACAGATGAAGGAATTAGAATTTTGTGTGAACCAGATAGTGAATATCAAGAGCCGCGAAATTCTCTGTTAAACCATTTGAATATTCATTCAACCCAGATTACTTTTGAAGGTGCGCGGAAAATATTACTTTCCTTCCCATCCCTGGAAATATTTCAGTATTTTGCTCTCCATATGTTGAGACCAATTTATGCCCAAGAACTGGATGAGGATATAGACAGCGTTCTAAGGAGGATCCCAATTACAATGGGAAACGCTGGCTTGCCTTCCATCCTCCACGAAATGCATAAACCATATTCAACCAGGGATGAATTTTTCAATGGGAGAGAATACAAGCTGAAAAATTTGGTTGTCGGCATGTTCGAACAGACAGAAGAAATCTTGCAAACTGCATTGCATTGTTGTCCTGCTCTAACCTGGCTGAAAATATTACCTGCTGTCACAGCTCAAGGTTTACTTCTCTGTTCTGAATTTCCCAATATTAAAGACATTGATATGCATCTTGGGCAAAAGGTTCCTATAGCTGCAATGAAAGAATTTTTTTCAAGAAAAGGACCCAAACTGGAAGTTGTGAGCTTTAACCCAAGATCTCTTATCCCTCATCTAGAATATGTCGATATATTGAACTGTGTGATGAAATGCTCATCACTGCAAAAATTCTCCTGCAGAGGACTTACTCTTGAAAGTCATAGTAGTATGAGATGTGCACTCTCGTATCCTTTGCAGTGTCTAACAGAAATTAACATCTCCTATTTAAGAGGTTTAGGAGCAACAGACTTCTTATCATTTCTTCTACGTGCAGCCCCTGGTGTGATTCATCTACGGTTAGTTGAGACAGATGCTGATGTCGACAGAGCATTGAGAGAAGCTAAGGCACTGCATTCGTTTCATCATTTGCAGAAATTGGAACTGTTGCGTTGTACTGTTGCTTTGGACACGCTCTTTGAATTCTCTACACTGGAAACTCTTAAATATTTTCAATATTCCCCTTAGTGATGGTGGCAAGAAACCTGCGATTTAAATTGTTAATATATCTTTAACCATATGGAAATTAAGAAGATGAAAATCTTTGTAATTGAGTTTTCATAAATGTAACCATTAATTGTTATAATATTTTCTGTAAAAGCTAAGAATTATTGTGTTATTTTCATTGCAATACATGCCACACAATAACTGTTATGATTTTAAAACTGTCTGTCTCTGAAGCTTATATGTGTTTAGGTAATTAATTCCGAAATTTCAAAAATCATGATTTTTTTTTGTAAAATCTCTATTTTTTTTGGAAAGTCTATATTTTTTAAATAAATTAAACTTATATTAAATGATTCTCGTCTGTTTTATGAAATCATTAACTATTGTTTTGTATGCATTTTAATACCAAAGATCTTAAAAAAATCCACACTTTTTACATGGCTCTAAGCGGCATTGAATGACCTTTCATTCGTTTTTCAACTTTGGAATTAGGCTTCCTACAATCGAAAATGTCACTGAAGATAATTGTAAATCGAAAACAAATTTTTTAAAATCTGGATTTCCAACAAACATTTAGTTAGTGAAATATTTAAAGTTTTTCTAATATCTGAGGCATCTCTTACTCTCGTTGAAAATCGAAAATTGAAATTGAAAATTGAAAAAATGTATTCTTTTCAAAATTGGAATAAGCTAAAAAAAACATAAAACGTCTAACTTTATGTTAATTTTAAGAAAAGATATCTTACAGTTACATTTTGCTTTTGAATTACTCTTTGAGATAAATTCTTATACTCAGTAATTCTTTTAATATTAGACGAATATTTTTGAAAACCTAGAATGGAATGATATTAGAATTATCAATTTATCAATAGTAGCAACATTCTTTGAAACTTATTTTGAAAGTTAGGGGGTCATTAAATTGTTTAATACACTTTACTGGCATCCATTTATTTATCATAAAAATTCTTAGAGAATTTGTATGTTGGTGTTCTTCTACTTTATTCAGGTTATTAAGTTCATAAATATTTCTGCAGTGAATCTAACAGTTCTTTTTGCATCTTCAACAATATCAGAAATTAAGCCTTCATTGGGCAAAGAAACAATATTAAAAAGAAACTAATTTAGCCAGGTTAATATTTTTTAACGATAGGCAGATTCTTCTATTTATAGCTCATATCCTGGAAGATTTCCCAGAATATTTGATAAAGAAAAAAAATTACCTTCAAGGCTTACAATATATATATATATCCTATATTTAAAAATAAATAATCATTAAAGAAATATTTATACACCTGCAGAAACGAACAATTCAAATGCCGAGGAACCAAATTGAACAAATATACAATTTCATCCTCGTGCAGCACATGATGGACTTGTAAAACAGGCGTTTATTTCCATTTCACACCGTGTTTTCAAAAAATTCACCACTCTCATGCGTAGTGGAGAAATATTCATCTCTAAAGATAGTGATCATAATCTTTGCTTTCGATCTGAAAACAAACACCGAAATAGCATTTAACTAGACGAATTATCGCATCTGTCGCATAGGAGAATCTCATTTTCAAAGAGAATGAAATTTTTCTCTGACAGAGAATTTAGTACTTTCTTCTTTCACTTCTTAACAGTTGTAATTTGAGTTTCGGAAGTTGAGAAAAATTTAAATAGTATGTTATTAGTAATTATACAAAATAAAAATATTCGTCTTTTAGTTCTAAAATTTTAAAAGTTGCATTTTCCACACCTCTCTCAACAAATGGGTAGTGTGTTGAGAGTGAACTCTTGAAAAGCTACCAATGAAATTTCAAATGTCAATTATTTCATATTATTTGAAATACTTGATAACGGTTTTGCCGTTTCGATATTTAGTGATCTGTAAAGATATATATATATTAAAACTACTTAAGTATTTGAAAAATGCAAATTATAATATTTCTTTATTGCAAATAAAACTAAAATAGGGTTTTGCAAATATCACTTTCGATGTTTCCAAAGGAAAATTAGAGATGTTCACATTCCACCACCAAAATTTCAAGTCTTTATCATTAATACATCGTTGCAATATTCTTTTTAAATTTTTGGAATTTTCAAATCTTTTCACCGTTAGAGAGCGCAATTATAATGTTCGAAAATTTCCGAAAGGGGAAATCGTGATATTTTATCAATTCCTATCTAACCCAAAAAGAAATGTTTCATTTATGCATAAATCCAAAAATTGCTTGCTAAAACAAAAAAATTGTGTTTTTCCACCGTGTGTCTAAAGGGCTAACTTCTTTCTGGCAATGATAATTCATGACCTGCCTATATCAGCAACAAAATCTCAAATCTCTAACATAAATATATCGTTTGCAATATTCGTTTGAAATTTTGGAATTTTAAAAATTTTCCACCTATACAGGGCGCAAATATAGATTTCGAAAGATTCCAAAAGAGTGGGGGCGGGGGTGGCTCAGTCGGTAGCGCGCCAGGCTCGTAATCTGTAGTTCCCAGGTTCCAGTCCCAGCTGGGTCAGCGTTGAGATTTATCTCCGCAAAATTCCCCGCCCTGCCCACGGTCAATAGGGGACACCGATGGGCTTGGAAAGGTCGACGTCCGTCGGATGGGACGTTAAGCCGTGGCCCCGTGTGCGGGAGAGCCACACCCTTTGCACGTTAAAGAACATGCTGGATGGCCTTGACGGGAGGCTAACATCTGTCTCCCCACAGCTGTTCCAGTGGGTCCCCTCCCCCAACCTTCTCTGAGCCTTCGGGGTCCATGTGACCTGGCCATTTAGCCCATGGTGTGCAAAAAAGTGCCGCTCAGAGGTAAAACAACCCAACCCAACCTGAAAGAGTGACGCTTAATATTTCATCGATTTCTATCTAAAGAGAAAAAAAAAATTTCATTTATCTCTAAAAAATTATTTTCTGAAATAAAGAAGTTTCGTCTCGCCTTCTCCCCCCCCCCCTGCGAAAAACCACCAAATCATTGTTGTGAGTGGAAATGTCGTGACTTCACATTCGAATCCCGAAATTTCGAATTTGTAGCATAAATACATCGTTTTCGTTTGGAATATTCGTTTGAAATTTTCAACTTTTTTCACCGCTACAGGGCATAAATATAACTTTAGAGAGTTTCGGAAAGTGCATATCGTACTCTTTCCTCAATACCTATGCAACATAAAAGGAATTTTTAATATGTCTCTGTAAACAAAAAGTTCGTTATCTACAGCCGGATACACGACATAGCGAAACTGTTATCTCGTTTTCTCTAGCTTTAGCGCGAACAAATCATATCGCCTTTATTTAAAACTAAAAAATTATCATTAGGCAAATATATTGGCACCTGCTGGAATAAATAATTCAACTGCATAATTATCAAAGTGAACAAATATATTATTTCTTTCTTCTGGAATACATGATGATATTAACCTGTAAACCGGTATTTAATTTCATTCCACAGTTTCTTCAACGGAATAGCGAAGAAGTTAAGGAATCGGTATTACTAGTTCACTCAGAAAGGGGAGAAGAATTAGCGATCTTTAAAAATATCAATTGTAAGCTTATCTTTCTAAAGAGTTTTAAAAGCAAAAAATTATTAACTCTTCAGCTTTAGCAGAATTTTTTTCTGTCTGTATTTAAAATAAAAAATTTATTGAAATTATAATTTCCCACCAACTGGGTTGGGTTGTTTTACCTCTGAGCAGCACTTTTTTGCACACCATGGACTAAATGGCCAGGTCACATGGACCCCGAAGGCTCCGAGAAGGTTGGGGGAGGGGACCCACTGGAACAGCTGATGGGAGACAAATGGTAGCCTCCCGTCAAGGCCATCCAGCGTGTTCTTTAAGGTTGGGTTGTTTTACTTCTGAGCGGCACTTCTTTGCACACCATGGGCTAAATGGCCAGGTCAGAAGTACCCCGAAGGCTCAGAGAAGGTTGGGGGAGGGGACTCACTGGAACAGCTGTTGACCGTGGGCAGGGCGGGGAAATTTGCGGAGATAAATCTCAACGCTGACCCACCTGGTACTCGAACCTATTAACGACAGATCACGAGCCTGGAACGCTATCGACTGAGCCACACCCGTTTCCCCACCAACTATTAAATTTTTTTTTTAAAACCTTTTGAAGCAAAATAAAATTTTAACTTAAAAATACATAATAGATATTGTATGGCAAAAGCTACAGCACAGAGGACACTAATTGATGACATCAAAATATAGTAATTATTTACCACTTTTATGTATTTATATTATAAAACAATTTAAGAACATTACTTAAAAGAAGTATCACAAAAATGAACTGTGCGTCAGGGACAGCAGTGATGTCTGTCTGAAAGGGATATATAAAAATGCAAATTGACTCAAAATTATTGGTAAAGAAAAATTCATATTTGCTGACATCTAAACTTATTATTATTTCTTAAATAATTCTGATATCGTACTTTACCCTCTTCGCGAAATTTTTAACCTCATTTTCTTTATTAAGGAAAATGATTTCTTTTAATTCATGAGGAAAAAATTCCCAAATCTAGAATTAACGTACAAATGTTTCCAAAATAAAAAGAAAGCAGTATTTAGCAAAATATACTTTCAATTTTAGAAGAATTCAGTTTTTATTATTTCTTTATTACATGAAATGATTTATATTTCTTCAGTAATTTTTAATTGCCAAGAAAATATTCTTAAAAAATCATATCAATATCATAAAGACCTACAGTCGCTCAAAAAATATCCTAACACTATGGTTGATTACAGAATTCAGAAAAATTATCTGTCAATGATTTTTTTAGAAATTAGGGATCTGGCAACCTTCGTGTCACGTTGCAAGATCACTAATTTCTAAAAAAAATTGTTGGCAGATATTTTTTTCTGAATTCTGTAACCAACCATAGTGTTCGGTTATTTTTTTGAGCGACTGTACAACGAAAAAATACGAGGTTAAAAACACAGTCTTAATTGTCACTGCATAAAATTTTACTGTAGCAATAATAAGCTAATGAAGTTTTTTGTAAAAAGAATATCAAACATGGAAAAAATAACAATAAGAAACAGAATCTAATATACAATATTTTTTCAATGCAATTAAAATTTAGGTATTAATACAAATGCTGAGAATTGTTTAATAAATTTTAAAATATTTTAAACGCATTTTGTCTTAAACATACTTTATGTGAAATATCAAAATACATAATTCATAATGTTCTTCTGTGCAGAAAATATAAAATTTTGGAAAATTCCTCAAAGGTTAAATTGCACGATGAATGCTTTATTATTAATAACCACCGCAACATTTATTATTGTAATTATAAAAATGATAATGTATATATATACAATTATTTTGTTGAAATATATATTATAACAACAAAAATACAATGTAATAAACGAATGCTATACATATGAAACAATACAAAAATATAATAAAGTTTATAATTATTATAATGTTGCGTATTATTACAGTATAGTATATTAAAGTGTAAGTTAAACTAAAATTACATTTGACAATAAAATATAATTTCGTCCAACATTAACCATTGCAAAATCAAAATATAAACAAAATTAGAGTTTTAAGGATTTGGACGCAACTGTAAAATTAGCTTGTTTATTTGCAAAAATAATCATAAAGATATCTAATATCTAAAAAAAAATATAATTGGCATTTAAATCCAGATTTTGTAAAAAAAATAATCGATACGGTTAATAAAAATTCTTGGGGACCTTTTCAAAATCATATTTCTTTTATAATAGAAATATTCGGTCCTTGACATACAGCATAAAAATTCAAATATCTGTAACTTTCTGTGTTAAAAAGTTTTAAAAAAATTCCTGAAATGTGAATTCATGAATCATCTGAGAAATCCAGAAGATTTAAATGGCACAAAATGTTCATAAACTGTGAATTTTCCTTTCCAATTCAGCGGCCAACCTCATCTTGAAATCAAGTACAGAGATAATTAGTGGCTTTATATTCGAAATGAGGTTCTAACATGTGACAGTTACAAACTAAAAATTTTAATCTGAATTCGTGCGTGGAATTTTGGGAATGAGCATTTGCGAGAAGCAGAAAATGTCGAGTGAAAATTATTCATAACAGCGGATGAATGGACAATCATAAGTCCATTTTGATTTTTTTTTGGTGTCGTCGGGTATAGTTCAATGAAGAAAAATAAAAATCACAGAGGTAAATAATTAAGTACAGTTCTCAAGATTTATAGTTTAAATGTGTTGATAAATTATTTAACATCTTCGTAATGTTACTACTTCACATTTTTGTACCTTTAGAATCTAGTATGCTTGATCTGCGAAAATTAAAATTCGATAGTGCCTTGCAGTTTTTTGAACAAATCCAGTACGGCAGATTTCGAATATAATTCTCATTAAAAAAAAATACTATCCCATTTACACCGATACAAATATTTTAATAGTATGCAATGTGCTGAATTGAATACTTTTTAACACATGAGCTTGGAGCAGAAATATTTCATCAAATTAAATGAAGAGATATCATATATTCTTTTCTGAAATTTGCAATTCATACAGCTGATGAAGTACTTGGTTTCGCACTGAAGTCGTGGTTCGAGTGCTTACCCGGGAACAAATTGTACTCATGCGTCGGAGGAAGTTCTTCTTCACTGTTTTCTTGCAAGAAAAGGCTAGGAAAATGAACAGACCCTGGAAAGAATTTGAAATCACGAATACATAGCTCATAAATGTGGAGTGTGTAAAACTCACTATAATGGCTGACACCCAAGTCAGACCCATAATAAGAGCCAGTCTGAGGAATACGGAGAACTTCCTGACCAGCATTTTCTATTGGCTTCACAATTGAAAGATGCCGTTACGATGATGTAAGCACTGATTCCAAAGAGAAGGATGTTGAGGCACATGAGCACAACGAAAGGAATGATGAACAGAAGCAGCAAGGAATGAGGGTCTCTGAACCAGCACATTCCGGTTTCACCGTCAGAAAATCCAGGTCGATACTTGAGAGGGATGTCACCGGAAGCGTCGATTTCGTGTGTTAGAATGGCAAGAGACATCGGAGTGAGCCATGCATACAATGATTAAAAGAGAATCGTCTCTTAGGGAGCTTGTTTTCCATCACCCTGAACTTAGTGGTTGCTGCTCTCAAAGATCTCCATACATCGAAGGCTATCACATTCATCCAGAAGAAGGAAGCCAGGAAGAAGTAATAGATACACATGGCTACTCCTACGCAAGATGTGTGACTTAAATTCTTAAAGGTTGAGGCTACAAAGTAGTGCAAATATGCCAAAATAAGTGTCACGCAGAGGGATGCTACACAATATCCTGGAAGATTCCTCATCTCTGGGAGGAAAAGGAAGAGGACAAGATGGATGATGATGAAAAACACTGATGGTGCAAGCCCAATTATTGCTCTGGTGGCAAGTAGTCGATTGTCATCTGTAGTTGGTATAAGTTTAGATTGACAGACTACCACTTCATCTCCCAGGACAGAAAATTCATCATCTCCCAGGACGAAAAATTCATCATCTCTCACGACGGAAAATTCACACTTTTCGAAGACTACGTCGTGTTTGTGGGCATGAATTCTTCCATTGTCTAGGATGTTGTATTCTGAATGGTATAGGACTACTGCTTGTTGACACTCGAGACCTGGACATTCATCATCACTAGAATTATTAGATGTATCCTTTACAGAAGGAGGAATTATAGTGATCGAATCATTTCCTGTTTCTGCTGTGGATTTCAGTGAGTGGAAGTGAATATTATATTGTGAGAAATGATTTGGGATAGCTGATGAAATTGAATATTTCTCTGATTGCGATTCCTCACATGATGTTAGGAGAAATGAGGTTATCATAATGAAGCAGAAGTTATTCCTCCGATATAAACTCACAGGGAACATTTCTCTTGTTCAAATTTTGTGGAATGATCCTTCTACAATTTAAGATCTCGTACTTTTGCTTTCAGATCCGTTTCACTTTTCTTGCCTTTGAATAAACTATTCTCAGTGGTTAGTTCAATCGAGTCTTTTTCCATTAACCTACAGTAAGAAAAGAAAAACAAAAATTTGAGATCTAAGGCTTTTTCTCTGTTGATTGTTTTAGTTCTACTTTATATACACTTTTTATATGATTAAGTCATCAGTAAGTGACATCTAAAGAGATATATAAAAAGAGAATATACTTATATATAGTTGCTATATCTAAATAGACACAGATCAGTTTTGAGCAATGTCAACTTCTGCAATGCCTCTTTTAATACTTAATCACTTTGATCAAATTTTTAAAAGGAACTGCTTCAAGAGTGGTCAAGATGACCAGCTACATTGGAGCCGGAGTGGCTCAGTCAATGACGTTAGGCTTGTAATCTGCAGTTCCCAGGTTCGAGTCCCAGCTGGGTCAGCGTTGAGATTTATTTCTGCAAAGAAATTAATCCATCCTGGAGCACAATGGACAGGCAATTGCTGATCCCAAAGCAATTGCCGACACTCTGGGGAGTCATTCTCCTCCATCTCTTCCCCTTCCTCTTACTCCCCCGAGTTTCTGGCCCAGAAGGGCAGGGCGGAACGCTCTCCGCTGTCCTTCCACTCGAATGGCCTGGAGCCTTACAACAGGCCATTCAAAGCGGAGGAGCTTCGCCTTGCTCTGCACTCTTCTCGTGCCTCTGCTGTCGGGGCCAGACAATGTCCATTATGCCATGCTCCAACATCTGTCACCATCGAGTAAGGATCGGCTGCTCCATCTCTTCAATCGCATTTTTCTCGAGGAGCAGTTTCCGGACTCCTGGCGGGAGGCCATCGTCTTGGCCTTCCCAAAGCCGGGAAAGGATTCCAAGATTCCTTCTAATTATCGTCCCATTGCGTTGACGAGCTGCGTGTGCAAGGTGTTGGAAAGAATGGTAAATGCCATACTCATGTGGTATTTAGAACATCACAACTTTCTTTCCAACACCCAGTGTGGCTTTCGCAGGCAACGGTCAACTCTTGACCATCTGATACGCCACGAATCGGCTATCAGAAACTCATTTTTACGAAGAGAGCACCTGGTGTCAATTTTCTACGACATCGAAAAAGGTACGACACGGCTTGGAGATTCGGCGTTCTTCGTGACCTCCACAATTTCGGTTTGAGAGGTCACATGCCGATCTTCATCTCCAACTTTAATCGACACGTTCTTTTCGTGTCCTTGTCGGTATGTAGTTCCCAGGTTCGAGTCCCACCTGGGTCAGCGTTGAGATTTATCTAAGCAAAATTCCCCGCCCTGCCCACGGTCAGTAGGGGACACCGATGGGCTTAGAAAGGCCGCCGTCCGTCGAATGGGACGTTAAGCCGTAGCCCCGTGTGCAGGAGAGCCATACCCTGTGCACGTTAAAGAACACGCTGGATGGCTTTGACGGGAGGCTACCATCTGTCTCCCAACAGCTGTTCCAGTGGGTCCCCTCCCCCAACCTTCTCTGAGCCTTTGGGGTCCATGTGACCTGGCCATTTAGCCCATGGTGTGCAAAAAAGTGCCGCTCAGAGGTAAAACAACCCAACCCAACCCGTGTCGGTAACACTCTGTCGCGGCCGTACCCTCAAGAACAGGTGGTGCCTGAAGGCTGCGTTCTGAGTGTTACGCTTTTCGCTGTCAAGATTAAATCTATAACTAGACAACTTCCTCCATCAGTAGGCAATGCCCTCTATGTTGATGACTTTAGCATCTTTTGCTCTTCGTCAAGCATGAGGGTCATTGAAAGACAGCTGCAAATTGCCCTGAACAATCTTTCGGTTTGGGCGACAGCAAACGGGTTTCGGTTCTCCCCACAGAAGACCGCTTGTGTGCACTTTTTCACAAGGGTACTCTTCACCTGGATCCCGAGCTGCGGCTCGGGGGTAACATTATTCCAGTTGTGGCGGACACCAAGTTTCTCGATCTCATATTCGATCGGAAATTGACCTTTTTATCACACATACGTCATCTCAGGTCCAAGTGCACGCGGGCATTGACCATCGTCAAGGTCATCTCTTCCCTTTCTTGGGGGGCGGACCGATGTTCTTTGCTCCGCCTGTACCGTGCACTTGTCCGATCGAAACTGTACTACGGATCCCAGGTGTACGACTCGGCCCGGGATTCGGTGGTGAAGGTGCTGGACCCCGTCCATCATCAAGTCCTCCGTGTTTGCACGGGAGCCTTCCGCACCTCACCGGTCCAGAGTCGTTATGTTGAGACTGACGAACCATCTTTATCTCTTCGCCATCAGCAGTTGTCCCTACAATATGCATCCAAATTGTGATCCCTGCCTGGCCATCCCACTTGGGACTGTGTTTTCTGTCCGAAGTGGGAAATGCTTTACACAAATCGGCTGACTGCCATTCGTCCTTTTGGTTTGCGTGTCCGAGGCTACCTCAGAGACATTAACATCAGTCTCGATAGCATTGCACAGTCGACGGCTGAGCCACTTCCACCTTGACTCGCTGTTTCCCCGTCCTGCGATTTTTCCCTGTGCAGGACGGGGAAGGCCTTTACACCTGACTGTGTGTACCGGCAACTCTTTGCCAGCCATCGTGCTGAGTACGCGGACTTCTTGCCTGTCTTCACAGATGGCTCGAAGTCCGGCACATCAGTGCGATCGGCCATGGTCTGCTGTGATGTAATCATTACAGACCAGATCCCACTGCAGTGTTCCATCTTCACTGCAGAGTTGCATGCTATCAGCATTGCCTTGGACCATATAGCAGCTAAGCATCATCGTCGGTGTGTGCTTTACACCGACTCGCTTAGCTCGCTACAGGCTTTGATCTCGGTGAGGCATCGGCCTCACCCAGTTCTTACTAAGATCTGCCAGCAGCTACATCGTCTGACAGCCACAACCACCATCCATTTCTGTTGGGTGCCCGGTCACGTCGGAATCAGGGGTAACGATTTGGCAGATTCTGCTGCCAGATCAGCCACGCCCCTGTCCGACTCTCCGTTGCCGGTTCCCTATCTGGATTTCCGGCAACGTTTTACCACCGAGCTCCGGGCACAGATCTTGGTCAGAACAGCTTACGAACAAGCTCTTTGAGATCAAACCTATCATCGAACTATGGCAGTCTTGTTATCGCAGGAATCGCAAGGAGGAAGTTGTACTTGCTCGGCTCCGCTTAGGTCATTCCTTTCTTACTCATTCGTTTCTTCTATGGGCGGACGACGTACCTAAGTGTGAGTTTTGTGACACCATTTTAACTATCAAACATATTTTAATTCATTGCCCATGTTTTAATCTTGAACGACGTTTGTTTTTTACATTTCATGATTTTACGTCCGAGCCCCTTACACTCGGACATTTTTTAACTGATCATTGCTTTTCACCTTCAATTTTTGCTTTTTTGAAGTTTACAGGTTATTTTAACAGGTTATGATTTTACGGATTTGTTATTTATTCGCCATCTGACCTAGGTCATTTACACCTGGGTTAGTTTTATCCATTGTATATACTGTATATATATATAAATATTTGTTCTTTTACACAAATTTTTATCATGGTTTTTTGTTATATATATTTGTTGGTTTTGTCTTTCCTTGTGTTACACTTGTTGCTATTTTTGTATTGTATTTTATCACCTTTAGATGTTGCTTTTAATATTGGTTGTAGGTTTACACGATTTTTATCTCTTATTTACTATTTGTCTTTGTCTGACGCATTATGGCCTAAGTTGCCTATGCGCCAATAAACCTAAAACAAACAAACAAACAAACAAACAAACAATTGAAATGCAGCTTTTTCGTTTCTGACTGACCAAACATATACTTGATTGCGCTTTATTTGCATACAGTGGGATAAATAAACATGCTACAACTATTCCAAAGGCTCAGAGTTGAACAGAAGAAAGGGACCCACTCGATGGAAGCCTCCAGTCAAGACCATCCACCGGTTCTTTAACGTGTTTCTTAACGTAGGTGTAGCTTTCCTACACGCGAGACTAGATCTTTATGTCTCATCCGACGGATGGCAGCCTTAAGGGTTATAGAACGCAGAGTTGAAACCTTAACACATTGAGACTCCATCCTGTGAACTGCAGATCATGCTCCTGGCGTGCTGCTCCTCATCGACTGACACAATCCCATTTTCACTGCAATATTCACGGATTCAATAGTTATTAGTTTTCAGATAGCTATATTGTTTTTCTAATGATGTATTATGTATTTTTTACTTACAGTCGCTCGAAAAAATATCCGAACACTATTGTTGATTACAGAATTCAGAAAAAATATCTGGCAACGATTTTTTCAGAAATTAGTGATCTGGCAACCTTCGTGTCACGTGACACGACGAAAGTTGCCAGATCACTAATTTCTAAAAAATTTGTTGCCAGATATTTTTTCTGCACGTTAAAGAAACCGGTGGATGGTCTTGACTGGAGGCTTCCATCGAGTGGGTCCCTTTCTTCTATTCAGCTCTGATCCCTTGGAGTCGTTGTAGCATGTTTTTTATCCCACTGTATGCAAAGAAAGCGCAACCAAGTATATGTTTGGTCAGTCACAAACGAAAAAGCTGCATTTCAATACAATTAACCATTCTCCATTTATTCCTTAAACATGGAACAAGATAAGAGTAATCATGGCAAACAAATCAGGAGTGTCCTTAGTAAGTGCCCTCCGTCCAGTTGACCAATTTGTCGTGTGCTAAGGCCGCCGTTGGCATTATCTTTATCTCCCTGCCATTCATCATTTTCTAGAAGGGTACTTCTATTGTCCGTAAAACCAGCTTCCAATTGAGCGATTAGTATCCTGTTTCAGTTCTTGATGACCTTGGTTCAGTTTAGTATGAAAAACACGAATTACCAAATAACACATACCTAGAAAGGGTACACACCTTAATTAGGACGCTGACATCAACGTTCGGGATTTATCTGTTCAAATACAACGATTGGTTGCCTGTTTCAGTCCTTGATGACCTTGGTTTAGTGTAGTAGGAAAAGCCAAACCTCCAGATATTACCCATCTGGAAAGGATACCCACGTAAATCGCTATAGTGACGTCAACACTAATTTTTCCCAGTAACACTTTATTAAGTTAGGGTTGGAAAGATCTGTTCTAATGAAAGTGATTGTAACCTTTGCTGCTGAAATGAAAGCAAAACCCTAAAATAAGAGGTATAAAAATTAATTTAGCACACAACTTAATGATTCTTAACCTTTCGTACAAATACTTTAACTTTGAATTGCGTTTTTTATTCATACGACTGATAATTACTGTAATGAATTTCTGTAAAAGTGTCGAAGCCTTTGCAATAGGGATGACAAAATTTAGAAATTTTCAATCTCTGAGTGACAATATTTTTCTAGTATTGTGCGAAATACCCGAAAACTCCAGGGATGGTTGATGATTGGCATCCAATGCACAGCTATTTGGAAATGACTTTCGGTCATGTTTCCCATGTATAGAATTACATGCAATTTAGAACATACGGTTAAATAAAGTGTCTCAAGTTACTGATAGAAAAAGAAAAGTAGAATACGGCGGAGGACAATATCAGACTGGATTTTTACCATTGAAAATTTTCCTAGACCGGCAACATTCAATTTTAGTAATTCGGAATAAACCTGTACAAAGAACTGAGTTGCACATTCTGGTTGGATTGCCATATTCCATGGCTCGCGGAGGGTTCAAAATAACACAGACGACTTCAAACTCTGCACAATTTCAATTTCTACTTTTTCTTCCAATTTTGTAAAATGGATTGGATTGTTTTACGACTGAGCGACATTTTTTGCACACAATGGGCTACATGGCCAGGTCACAAGGACTCCGAAGGCTCAGAGAAGGTTTGGGGAGGGGAACAACTGAAACAGCTGTTGGGAGACAGATGGTAGTCTCCCGTCAAAGCCATCCAGTATGTTCTTTAACTTGCACAGGGTATGGCTCTACCGCACACGGGGCCACGACTTAACGTCCATCCGACGGACGGCGGCCTTTCTAAGCCCATCGATATCCCCTACTGACCGTGGGCAGGGCGGGGAGTTTTGAGGAGACAAATCTCAACGCTGACTGAGCTGGGACTCGAACCTGGGAGCTACAGATTATGAGCCTGGCCGGCTACCGAATGAGCCACCCCTGCCCCATTTTGTAAAATAAAGGAGATTGAAACATACATTCGAGGAATTATTTCAACCTATATTTGCTTTATCAGCAAAAAGATCAATTCTTACACATTATTTTTTTTTCGTTTCTTATTCTATCCGAATTTCATTTATTAAAGATACCATTGAATATGCGATTAATTTTTCCGTAGCCCAAGTAATTGTTTTTTTCCATTATGCCAGCCATCAAAACGCAGCATTATTTACGCATTTCCTTCAGAATTTATCATCTGTTTGTCGCTGAGGATTCTCATTTCTGATATCCCTATCCACTCAGCCTTCTTATCTATGTCTTCCGTTTTTGGAACTTAAAAGAGTTAAGGATTTCCCACATGTATAAGAGATATTGTACATTGGGCACCTTAAAGAATACATGGAGGGGCTTAATGGGAGGATATTATCTAAGCTAGCAAATGTTCAATGGATTCTGTTCCTTAATTTGTCTCAGAGATTTTCGTGTCCTCGAGTCCCTCTGTAAAGAAATGTCATTGCTCGACAATATAGCATTCGAGAGTAATAAAGTATCATGCATTTCAGTTTATCATTTCCTCTCTTCACATTGCTTTCGTTTTTGACATTTGCTGGTTTCTGGATATGACAAGAAAGTTCTTGCACCGTATCTTTCGAAAGCGATGGAGGAACTTAATGTGACAAATGAAAGCTTGTGACGCGGGGAATGTAATAGGCTATGCAAAAACTGACCCCACATGTCCCATAAAAGCAGTAAAGACATGTCAAGGCAATCAAAGTCATGTGCGAAATGGTTAAAATGATGATCTGACAGATCTCGAAAGAATGTCCATCCTTTTACGATGTACAGGAGCACTCGTAACCGAGGTGAGGGAACTCGGCGGAAAATCACGAAGTACAATATCCCAAGTGTATGCAGAATACCATCGGTTTTATAAAAACGTCCTTTAATCGTGGCAAATGCGAGAGGTAAACAAAAATATGACAGAAAAGGAAGGTAAAAAAGGCACAGAAGAAAAGGACAGATACTTATTGGCAGGAAATGAATGGGAGAAAAGCGCTGCTACAGTTCGTCAGATGAGAGAAATACTTCAAAACCCAGTTCAACCAGAACTATGCGCAGAGAATTAAAAATACCAAAACAGTATAATGATAAGGAGTTCGTGAATATTTCGCCAGGCAGTGTACACATTGCTAATTGTAATTTCTAATTACCGTTTAAGCTAGTTTTTTTCAATGTTAACCCAGTATGATGAGTTGTTTTGCCTCTAAGTGGTACAGTCGCTCAAAAAATATCTGTACGCCCTGGTTGATTACAGAATTCGGAAAAAATATCTGGCAACATTTTTGTTAGTGATTTTTTTTAGTGATCTGGCAACCTTTATGTCACGTGATACGAGGGTTGCCAGATCACTAATTTCTAAAGAAATCGTTGCCAGGTATTTTTTCTTAATTCTGTAATCAACCACAGTGTTCGGATATTTTTTGAGCGACTGTATCTTTTGCAGACTTTGAGCGAAGTGACCATGTCACAAGGACTCAGAGTCGGGGATGCGGACCGACTAATCAGCTGATAGGAAACAGATGTAAACATCAAAACTCTCTCCAAGAATCAAATATAAAAATATTTCGATTGTCAACAATATTCCTTCACTATTTAATGTGTTATGGAAATTTACATATTTACAATGCCAATGTAGTAATGTATCAAAATGTTTAAGGAAATAAGTGTGATATTTTAAAAGTTTTCTGTCTTTCACTATTCATCAGTTTTGTATAAGTTCTTAAGACTGGTACTGATGTTGTTAAATATTCAGACTTCCAAAACTGATTAAATACTGAAAGAATATTGATGAAAATCGAGTTTTGATTGAGATATGTATTTTCCGTTGCTACATTTTTCAAAAAAAAAAGATTGTTCTTTTTAACTATGTACACTTATGTATGAATATTAATGTCCATCAATATTTCCTGCGGGTAAGCTATTAGCTTTGCAGGTCAAATGTATAAAACCTCTCCACATCTGTATTTTGTGAGATGACGATGATGATGAATAAATATATTATTATTATATTTAAGTAAAAGAGCATTGACGTTATCTTCCCAATGACATAACATAGAGTTGCTCCTTAATTTATGGAAACTTTTAAAAACTTTTTAGGTGCTAAAATTTATGGAAACCAGAGTATATCCCTAATTATTTCCTTCTCAGGAGAATATTTAATTTGGTAGATGATTATATTCAATTTTTCATACAATTTCAAATTGCTTATCACATAAATAAATCAAAATTATCAAAATTATAATAAATAATTCTTCATCAAAAGATATAATATTGGTTGAAATGACGATTATTTAAAAAGAATTAAAATAATGGCCTCCTACCGACACAAATATACATATATATGAATCCTTTGTAAAAGATATTCGCGAAATTATAGTGCAGAAGCATTTTGTTTTAAAAATGAAATTCATTTATTCTTTGCCAGAAAGTACAAATTTAGTTGAAATGCAGATTCTTTATTTAAAAATATTAGTTTATGGTTACCGAAGTAGAGTCATTATCTTTCTTATGTTGCAAAACTTTAGATTTAGGGCAAAATATAAACATGAACGAGTGAGTCCTTATCACTTTCCAGTCGCTCCGGTTGTGTCATTGGTTACCTAATTATTGAAATTAAATTCATCTCTAATTATTAGATGGACCTGTGTTGGGTTGTTTTACCTCTGAGCGGCACTTGTTTGCACACCATGGGCTAAATGGCCAGGTCACATGGAACCCGAAGGCTCAGAGTAGGTTGGGAGAGGGGACCCACTGGAACAGCTGTTGGGAGACAGACGGTAGCCTCCCGTCAAGGCGATCCAGCGTGTTCTTTAACGTGCACAGGGTATGGCTCTCCCGCACACGGAGCCACGGCTTAACGTCCCATCCGACGGACGGCGGCCTTTCCAAGCCCATCGCTGTCCCCTACTGACCGTGGGCAGGGCGGGGAATTTTGCGGAGATAAATCTCAACGTTGACCCAGCTGGGACTCAAACCTGGGAATACAGATTACGAGCCTGGCGCGCTACCGACTAAGCCACCCCCGCCCCATGGAGCTGGGTCTTTATAAAAGATTATTAACAATATGAAAGAATTAATTTTCATCAATTAAAACTTTTATGCTGCCTGCTCACGTAACGATCACTGAACATGAGGACCAATACTGAAACAACTTGAACGCCTTTCTGTTAAGTTATGCCATTGAATTAGAGCAACATTTATTTTATCCGTTAAGACTAAATATTTTTATTATATTAATTTGTTTGTCTGTACAAAATATGCGGTGTAATAATTATTAGTGTTTAGAAAAGGAATAAAGTTACAGTTGTATCTTAATATTCTTCATATATCCTTATAAATTTCCTCGTCAAACGAATATTAATTCTAGTGGAAAATAGTTTTATAATTCGAAAAATTTCTTAGCCCTTTACCTTAGAGTAAATTTGCAAATTTTCTTCAGCCAAAATAATTAATTTTCCAAAAATTTCTTTACCAGAAAAAATTTTAATAACAAAACTATTACTTAGAGATGAAATTTACTAAAACTACTATTAAAATATTGAAATGTCACATGGGCTACTCAATGAAATGTAACCATATTTGGAAAATCTTTTGCTTGATGTTGCAGGTAATTGCACATATCAATTATTTACAGAAAATTTTTTATTCTTCCTTTGTGACCCTTTGGTGTGCAATAAACACAAAAGTTTTCCTTTAATGACATAAAAACCTTAAATATTTACTCTTCAACCCATAAATTTTAAAATATAAAAAAAAAGAGACCATCAAATCCTATTAAAAAATTTGAAATAATCCCTACCATTTCAGACAAACTGCATTACTGAAAACAAATATTAGTTGGAGGATATGGTTTAAAGTTAATTTTGCCTAATGCATGGTTTTGCCTTTGAATTTTGACTTTATATTCTCTTGGCGTAAGTTGGTTCAGTTGATAGCGCGCCATAATCTGCAGTTCCCAGATTTCAATTTTAATTGTGTGAGCTTTGAGATTTATTTCGGCGAAACCCCCTAACCCACCCTCGGTAGGAAAGGGGACGCCGATGTCCTCAGATAGGATGCCTTCCGTCAGATACAGCCTAAATCCGTGTCACCGTGTTCAGAAAACCTTATGACTTTGAGGAGAAGATGATATCTGTCTCCTAGCAACTATCCAGGTACCTAGCAACTATTAGGTCCCCTTCCCTTAACAAACTCTGAGCCCTTGGGGTCCTTGTGACCCAACGATTTAGCTTGTTGTGTGTTCAAAACTGGCGGTGCGAGACGTAAAACACAACTTCTCTCTGATCATTTGCGGATCTTCAACTTTTTTGTTACATTTTAAAAAATATTTAAAATTTCTTAGTCATTGATGGTAGAGTTTGATTCGCATTTAACGAATCTTCCACTGGCTACAATAGCGCCGTTAAATGCGGAAAAGTTGGAAATTGCCAAATTTTTAAATGATTTTTTAGGGTAGAAATTTGAAATCATTGTTGTAGGGTGTGACGTCCAACATGTTTACATTGATAGCAATGATTTGCTCTTTATACCCTTCAGGGTGGGGAAAATATTATTTTTATATTCTATAGGTACTAATAATATATTACTATTTGCGTTTTAGCAATCATCCATTAATTCGAATTTCTTTGTTAGATCTAAAGGTCAAAAATTCAAAATTTCAAACCGGAAATTTTAGAAAATACCAAAAAATATTTAATTAATATTGATGCCGAACTATTGTTGCTATAAATTTTTTGTTCTAGTGGGCGAATATAATAAGTTGGGTTGGGTTGTTTTACCTCTGAGCGGCACTTTTTTGCACACCATGGGCTAAATGGCAAGGTCACATGGACCCCGAAGGCTCAGAGACGGTTGGGGGAGGGGACCCACTGGAACAGCTGTTGGAAGACAGATGGTAGCCTCCCGTCAAGGCCATCCAGCGTGTTCTTTAACGTTGGGTTGTTTTACGTCTGAGCGGCACTTTTTTGCACGCCATGGGCTAAATGGACAGGTCACATGGACCCCGAAGGCTCAGAGAAGGTTGGGGGAGGGGACCCACTGGAACAGCTGTTGGGAGACAGATGGTAGCCTCCCGTCAAGGCCATCCAGCCGTGTTCTTTAACGTGCACAGGGTATGGCTCTCCCGCACACGGCGCCACAGCTTAACGTCCCATCCGACGGACGGCGGCCTTTCCGAGCCCATCGCTGTCCCCTACTGACCGTGGGCAGGGCGAGGAATTTTGCGGAGATAAATCTCAACGCTGACCCAGCTGGGACTCGAACCTGGGAACTACAGATTACGAGCCTGGCGCGCTACCGACTCAGCCACCCCCGCCCCGAATAGAGCGGTAGAACAACTGTTATAGAGAATAGAACAATATATATATATTTAAAATATTAAACAGAAAAATTTTAGATGGAAATAAATCATATTATTTGAATATTATAACGTGAATATTTTGTTTCTTTTTTTCAGATGTATTGTTCACTGGCAGGATTATAGCCCTCTTAAGAGACAAAAGAATCATTTCAGATGCAGATTGTCCATCTGCCCAAAGGAACGTCATTAATTTCAACTTCGGAAACGAAAGTCAAGTAACTGAAGAGAACTATTTGGCATTTATTCTGAATCCACAGTTGAAGAAACTCGATATTGGCTTTGAGAATACACGAAGGAAATTTCTGAAATTCGATACCCCTGTAGGCGAAATCGAGACAGAAGTATCTCTGCACCATCCAAGAGCATATGAAAGTTTAAATATGAGGCCTTTTCTTTTTACTCGTACCTTCTGGAACGCCATCTTGAATATTGGAAAGGTAAAAAAGTTTCGTTATCTTTACGTCAGTAGTTCTCAAGCGGTGTTTCTATGCATTCACACGAAAACGTCTAAAACTGTGCTAAAAGCAATGAAAGATCTGAAATAAAAATTAAATGGGAAAAAATGATGTAAATTCGTAAAGGAAGAATTGGGAGATTTTGTGTTATTGGCATTGAACCATACTATTTTGAAAACTATTTGTGGTCCGCGAAGTAAAAATTTCTGAGAACCACTGCTATACATCATTAAATATATAAATTATTGTTGCTGGGGACAATAAATCAAAACATTATTTTTAATCTTTACTATAATATATGAGTCACTGACCAGAAAAAGAGATTTCTCAAGATTCTAATCAAAATATAATAATTATTCTGGACATGAGTGTAGGAAACTGTAGAGTTTTTATTTTCATAGTTATTCTGCTTATTTGTTAAGCTACCAAGCCCTCAAAGTTTCTTTGCTTTAAAAAAGGGGTATCATTTGAACACAAATTTTTTCCTTTATTGTTCTTGTTACAGAAATTTTTAAAAGTTAGTGCTCTCTAAACGTCACTAACAATATATTTTGATAACCCAGTGTCATTTATATTCACGTAGTTTATCAAATATTTCAAAAGGGGAGTCATCTTTCATATTCTTGCTGTGTTTACACTGGAATTTCTCAGTTTTCTGCAAACGCTACTATTGCTCTTTTATTTTCCTTACCTTTATAGTTCCTTGGAATATCCAGAGTTCACAAAACAAACGCTTAAGGAAATATTTATGTATTCAAGAATAAGAAGTTGGTTTGAAATTATCAAAACTTTGTATGAGAAGAGGAATTACTCCCAATAACAAGCTTGATGCCTCTTGATTCTTGAATTTGTTTCACCAGATACGTTGCCATATTTAAATATTAAATTATTTCCATATTTTATTAATGGGAAAATAACATGGAAGCTCTGTAACTTCTAATATATACATTGGGTGGAAAAACATAACTGAAGATAAATTGAAAATCACAATCCAATCTGCTTAAATCTCGATATTTCAGTATTTAAAGTGTTACGAAATCCGGAATATTAAGCAATAAATTAACTTCTTTTTATAAAATAATTCGTATTTGTCCAATATTGAAATAATCATTATTCACACTTTTAAAATGTATATAAATTTTATTGAATGGTTTGAGAAAAATCCTTTTTATTTAAATTTTTCTTCATTTCTGAGGTAAATTTTTATGACGCAATGACGTGAAATATTCTAGCTTTCATTATTCTGTAAATACTTAACGAAGTTAAAATCGAGGAAAAAAAGATTTGATTACGATAATTATGTTCAGTCACAGTTTCGTTTTAAATAAATATTTTCGAAGATATAGAGCTTCGAAATTAGAATCCCATTGACATAATATGGAAAATTTCTAATATTTTGTAGGCTAATATATAATAAAATATATCATGTACACATATTTAAACATAACATTAAATTTGCAATATTCTGATAATTTTAAACAGTTATGATAAGGTCTAAAAATCACAGTTGTAGTTCAGCAACATTACACTAGTTTTGTTTTTCTAATGGTGTTTATTAACAGCGTTACCAACATGAAATAATTCGGCACACAAATGCTCAGTTAAAATTTGATGTATTTTCATATCTCCAATTTGTGTTTAAATCGTACAGTCGCTCAAAAACGTATTCGAACTGTATGGTTGATTACAGAATTTAGAAAAAATATCTGGAACGATTTTTTAAGAAATTAGTGATCTGGTTTCGTCCAGTACTGTACAATTAGGTTGCCATATCACTGATTTCTAAAAAAATCGTTGCCAGATATTTGTTCTGAATTCTGTAATCAACCATAGTGTTCGGATATTTTTTGAGCAACTTTATTCGAATACCCAGGGTTCGAATAATAGATGTTTCTGCTTCTCTAAAGTTAACAGAAATAGGAATAAGCTGTCTTTCCTCTATGTATATTTATACCAAAATTACTGAAAATGAAGAAATATATATTTACGAGTATGAATTAAATCTTATTTACTAATTTTAGTGCAACTGTATGTCTTCTGTGAATTTTTCTGTTTTTCGTTTTTAATATATCTCATTTTTTTTCATTCTCTTAGAATCTCACAGCGATAAATATGCAAGGATGCGACATTCAAAGATATGATTTTGCTCCATTTTTAGGAGCAATTCCTCATGTGGTTCATCTAAATCTATCCCATACTCGTTTCTCAGATTTCGATATTCCTATCATTCGGCACAACTGTCCCTTACTAAAGAGGTTGGAACTGGCAGGAACTGATATAACAGATGAAGGAATTAGAATTTTGTGTGAACCAGATAGTGAATATCAAGAGCCGCGAAATTCTCTGTTAAACCATTTGAATATTCATTCAACCCAGATTACTTTTGAAGGTGCGCGGAAAATATTACTTTCCTTCACATCCCTGGAAATATTTCAGTATTTTGCTCCCCATATGTTGAGACCAATTTATGCCCAAGAACTGGATGAGGATATAGACAGCGTTCTATGGAGGATCCCAATTACAATGGGAAACGCTGGCTTGCCTTCCATCCTCCACGAAATGCATAAACCATATTCAACCAGGGATGAATTTTTCAATGGGAGAGAATACAAGCTGAAAAATTTGGTTGTCGGCATGTTCGAACAGACAGAAGAAATCTTGCAAACTGCATTGCATTGTTGTCCTGCTCTAACCTGGCTGAAAATATTACCTGCTGTCACAGCTGAAGGTTTACTTCTCTGTTCTGAATTTCCCAATATTAAAGATATTGATATGCATCTTGGGCAAAAGGTTCCTATAGCTGCAATGAAAGAATTTTTTTCAAGAAAAGGACCCAAACTGGAAGTTGTGAGCTTTAACCCAAGATCTCTTATCCCTCATCTAGAATATGTCGATATATTGAACTGTGTGATGAAATGCTCATCACTGCAAAAATTCTCCTGCAGAGGACTTACTCTTGAAAGTCATAGTAGTATGAGATGTGCACTCTCGTATCCTTTGCAGTGTCTAACAGAAATTAACATCTCCTATTTAAGAGGTTCAGGAGCAACAGACTTTTTATCATTTCTTCTACGTGCAGCCCCTGGTGTGATTCATCTACGGTTAGTTGAGACAGATGCTGATGTCGACAGAGCATTGAGAGAAGCTAAGGCACTGCATTCGTTTCATCATTTGCAGAAATTGGAACTGTTGCGTTGTACTGTTGCTTTGGACACGCTCTTTGAATTCTCTACACTGGAAACTCTTAAATATTTTCAATATTCCCCTTAGTGATGGTGGCAAGAAACCTGCGATTTAAATTGTTAATATATCTTTAACCATATGGAAATTAAGAAGATGAAAACCTTTGTAATTGAGTTTTCATAAATGTAACCATTAATTGTTATAATATTTTCTGTAAAAGCTAAGAATTATTGTGTTATTTTCATTGCAATACATGCCACACAATAACTGTTATGATTTTAAAACTGTCTGTCTCTGAAGCTTGTATGTGTTTAGGTAATTAATTCCGAAATTTCAAAAATCATGATTTTTTTTTGTAAAATCTCTATTTTTTTCGGAAAGTCTATATTTTTTAAATAAATTAAATTTATATTAAATGATTCTCGTCTGTTTTATGAAATCATTAACTATTGTTTTGTATGCATTTTAATACCAAAGATCTTAAAAAAATCCACACTTTTTACATGGCTCTAAGCGGCATTGAATGACCTTTCATTCGTTTTTCAACTTTGGAATTAGGCTTCCTACAATCGAAAATGTCACTGAAGATAATTGTAAATCGAAAACAAATTTTTTAAAATCTGGATTTCCAACAAACATTTAGTTAGTGAAATATTTAAAGTTTTTCTAATATCTGAGGCATCTCTTACTCTCGTTGAAAATCGAAAATTGAAATTGAAAATTGAAAAAATGTATTCTTTTCAAAATTGGAATAAGCTAAAAAAAACATAAAACGTCTAACTTTATGTTAATTTTAAGAAAAGATATCTTACAGTTACATTTTGCTTTTGAATTACTCTTTGAGATAAATTCTTATACTCAGTAATTCTTTTAATATTAGACGAATATTTTTGAAAACCTAGAATGGAATGATATTAGAATTATCAATTTATCAATAGTAGCAACATTCTTTGAAACTTATTTTGAAAGTTAGGGGGGTCATTAAATTGTTTAATACATTTTACTGGCATCCATTTATTTATCATAAAAATTCTTAGAGAATTTGTACGTTGGTTTTCTTCTACTTTATTCAGTTCATAAATATTTCTGCAGTGAATCTAACAGTTCTTTTTGCATCTTCAACAATATCAGAAATTAAGCCTTCATCGGGCAAAGAAACAATATTAAAAAGAAACTAATTTTGCCAGGCTAATATTTTTTAACGATAGGCAGATTCTTCTATTTATAGCTCATATCCTGGAAGATTTCCCAGAATATTTGATAAAGAAAAAAAATTACCTTCAAGGCTTACAATATATATATATATCCTATATTTAAAAATAAATAATCATTAAAGAAATATTTATACACCTGCAGAAACGAACAATTCAAATGCCGAGGAACCAAATCGAACAAATATACAATTTCATCCTCGTGCAGCACATGATGGACTTGTAAAACAGGCGTTTATTTCCATTTCACACCGTGTTTTCAAAAAATTCACCACTCTCATGCGTAGTGGAGAAATATTCATCTCTAAAGATAGTGATCATAATCTTTGCTTTCGATCTGAAAACAAACACCGAAATAGCATTTAACTAGACGAATTATCGCATCTGTCGCATAGGAGAATCTCATTTTCAAAGAGAATGAAATTTTTCTCTGACAGAGAATTTAGTACTTTCTTCTTTCACTTCTTAACAGTTGTAATTTGAGTTTCGGAAGTTGAGAAAAATTTAAATAGTATGTTATTAGTAATTATACAAAATAAAAATATTCGTCTTTTAGTTCTAAAATTTTAAAAGTTGCATTTTCCACACCTCTCTCAACAAATGGGTAGTGTGTTGAGAGTGAACTCTTGAAAAGCTACCAATGAAATTTCAAATGTCAATTATTTCATATTATTTGAAATACTTGATAACGGTTTTGCCGTTTCGATATTTAGTGATCTGTAAAGATATATATATATTAAAACTACTTAAGTATTTGAAAAATGCAAATTATAATATTTCTTTATTGCAAATAAAACTAAAATAGGGTTTTGCAAATATCACTTTCGATGTTTCCAAAGGAAAATTCAAGATGTTCACATTCCACCACCAAAATTTCAAGTCTTTATCGTTAATACATCGTTGCAATATTCTTTTGAAATTTTGGAATTTTCAAATCTTTTAACCGTTAGAGAGCGCAATTATAATGTTCGAAAATTTCCGAAAGCGGAAATCGTGATATTTTATCAATTCCTATCTAACCAAAAAAGAAATGTTTCATTTATGCATAAATCCAAAAATTGCTTGCTAAACCAAAAAAACTGTGTTTTTCCACCGTGCGTCTAAAGGGCTAACTTCTTTCTGGCAATGATAATTCATGACCTGCCTATATCAGCAACAAAATCTCAAATCTCTAACATAAATATATCGTTTGCAATATTCGTTTGAAATTTTGGAATTTTAAAATTTTTCCACCAATATAGGGCGCAATTATAGATTTCGAAAGATTCCAAAAGAGTGGGGGCGGGGGTGGCTCAGTCGGTAGCGCGCCAGGCGCGTAATCTGTAGTTCCCAGGTTCCAGTCCCAGCTGGGTCAGCGTTGAGATTTATCTCCGCAAAATTCCCCGCCCTGCCCACGGTCAGTAGGGGACACCGATGGGCTTGGAAAGGTCGCCGTCCGTCGGATGGGACGTTAAACCGTGGCGCCGTGTGCGGGAGAGCCATACCCTTTGCACGTTAAAAACATGCTGGATGGCCTTGACGGGAGGCTACCATCTGTCTCCCCACAGCTGTTCCAGTGGGTCCCCTCCCCCAACCTTCTCTGAGCCTTCGGGGTCCATGTGACCTGGCCATTTAGCCCATGGTGTGCAAAAAAGTGCCGCTCAGAGGTAAAACAACCGAACCCAACCTGAAAGAGTGACGCTTAATATTTCATCGATTTCTATTTAAAAGGAAAAAAAAATTCATTTATCTCTAAAAAAATTATTTTCTGAAATAAAGAAGTTTCGTCTCGCCTTCCCCCCCCCCCCCTGGGAAAAACCACCAAATCATTGTTGTCAGTGGAAATGTCGTGACTTCACATTCGAGACCCGAAATTTCGAATTTGTAGCATAAATACATCGTTTTCGTTTGGAATATTCGTTTGAAATTTTAAACTTTTTCCACCGCTACAGGGCATAAATATAACTTTAGAGAGTGTCGGAAAGTGCATATCGTATTCTTTCCTCAATACCTATGCAACATAAAAGGATTTTTTAATATGTCTCTGTAAACAAAAAGTTCGTTATCTACAGTCGGATACACGAGATAGCGAAACTGTTATCTCGTTTTCTCTAGCTTTAGCGCGAACAAATCATATCGCCTTTATTTAAAACTAAAAAATTATCATTAGGCGAATATATTGGCACCTGCTGGAATAAATAATTCAACTGCATAAATATCAAACTGAACAAATATATTATTTCTTTCTTCTGGAATACATGATGATATTAACCTGTAAACCGGTATTTAATTTCATTCCACAGTTTCTTCAACGGAATACGGAAGAAGTTAAGGAATCGGTATTACTAGTTCACTCAGAAAGGGGAGAAGAATTAGCGATCTTTAAAAATATCAATTGTAAGCTTATCTTTCTAAAGAGTTTTAAGAGCAAAAAATTATTAGCTCTTCAGTTTTAGCAGAATTTTTTTTCTGTCTGTATTTAAAATAAAAAATTTATTGAAATTATAATTTCCCACCAACTGGGTTGGGTTGTTTTACCTCTGAGCAGCACTTTTTTGCACACCATGGACTAAATGGCCAGGTCACATGGAACCCGAAGGCTCCGAGAAGGTTGGGGGAGGGGACCCACTGGAACAGCTGTTGGGAGACAGATGGTAGCCTCCCGTCAAGGCCATCAAGCGTGTTCTTTAACGTTGGGTTGTTTTACTTCTGAGCGGCACTTCTTTGCACACCATGGGCTAAATGGCCAGGTCACAAGGACCCCGAAGGCTCAGAGAAAGTTGGGGGAGGGGACTCACTGGAACAGCTGTTGACCGTGGGCAGGGCGAGGAAATTTGCGGAGATAAATCTCAACGCTGACCCACCTGGTACTCGAACCTATTAATGACAGATCACGAGCCTGGCGCGCTATCGACTGAGCCACCCCCGTTCCCCCACCAACTAGTAAATTTATTTTTTTTAAAAACCTTTTGAAGCAAAATAAAATTTGAACTTAAAAATACATAATAGATATTTTATGGCAAAAGCTACAGCACAGAGGACACTAATTGATGACATCAAAATATAATAATTATTTACCAATTTTATGTATTTATATTATAAAACAATTTAAGAATATTACTTAAAACAAGTATCACAAAAATGAACTGTGCGTCGGGCCAGGAGCAGTGATGTCTGTCTGAAAGGGATATATAAAAATGCAAATTGACTCACTCAAAATGATAGGTGAAGAAAAATTCATATTTGCTGACATCTAAGCTTATTATTATTTCTTAAATAATTCTGAAATCGTACTTTACCCTCTTTGCGAAATTTTTAACTTCACTTTCTTTATTAAGGAAAATGATTTCTATTAATTCATGAGGAAAAAAATTCCCAAATCTAGAAATAACGTACAAATGTTTCCAAAATAAAAAGAAAGCAGTATTTAGCAAAATATACTTTCAATTTTAGAAGAATTCAGTTTTTATTATTCCTTTATTACATGAAATGATTTATATTTCTTCAGTAATTTTTAATTGCCAAGAAAATATTCTTAAAAAATCATATCAATATCACAGAGATCTACAGTCGCTCAAAAAATACCCTAACACTATGGTTGATTACAGAATTCAGAAAAATTATCTGTCAATGATTTTTTTAGAAATTAGGGATCTGGCAACCTTCGTGTCACGTTGCAAGATCACTAATTTCTAAAAAAAATTGTTGGCAGATATTTTTTTTCTGAATTCTGTAACCAACCATAGTGTTCGGTTATTTTTTTGAGCGACTGTACAACGAAAAAATACGAGGTTAAAAACACAGTTTTAATTATCACTGCATAAAATTTTACTGCAGCAATAATAAGCTAATGAAGTTTTTTGTAAAAGGAATATCAAACATGGAAAATATAACAATAAGAAACAGATTCTAAAATATAATATTTTTTCAATGTAATTGAAATTTAGGTATTAATACAAATACTGAGAATTGTTTAATAAATTTTAAAGTATTTTAAACGCATTTTGTGTTAAACATACTTTATATGAAATATCAAAATACATAATTCATAATGTTCTTCTGTGCAGAAAATATAAAATTTTGGAAAATTCCTCAAAGGTTAAATTGCACGATGAAGGCTTTAATTATTATTATTAATAACCACCGCAAATTTATTATTGTAATTATAAAAAGGATAATGTATATATATATATACAATTATTTTGTTTAAATATATATTATAACAGCAAAAATACAATGTAATAAACGAATGCTATACATATGAAACAATACAAAAATATAATAAAATTTATGATTATTATAATGTTGCGTATTATTACAGTATAGTATATTAAAGTTTAAGTTAAACTAAAATTACATTTGACAATAAAATATAATTTCGTCAACATTAACCATTGCAAAATCAAAATATAAACAAAATTAGAGTTTTGAGGATTTGCACGCAACTGTAAAATTAGCTTGTTTATTTGCAAAAATAATCATAAAGATATCTAATATCTAAAAAAAAATATAACTGGCATTTAAATCCAGATTTTCTAAAAAAAAATAATCGATACGGTTAATAAAATTTCTTGGGGACCTTTTTAAAATCATATTTCCTATATAATAGAAATATTCGGTCGTTGACATACTCAGCATAAAAATTCAAATATCTGTAACTTTCTGGGTTAAAAAGTTTTAAAAAAATTTCTGAAATGTGAATTTATGAATCATCTGAGAAATCCAGAAGATTTAAATGGCACAAAATGTTCATAAACTGTGAATTTTCCTTTCCAATTCAGCGGCCAACCTCATCTTGAAATCAAGTACAGAGATAATGAGTGGTTTTATATTCGAAATGTGGTTCTAACATGTGACAGTCACAAACTAAAAATTTTAATCTGAATTCGTGCGTGGAATTTTTGGACTGGGCATTTGCGAGAAGCAGAAAATGTTCGAGTGAAAATTATTCATAACAGCGGATGAATGGACAATCATAAGTCATTTTTTTGATTTTTTTTTGGTGTCGTCGGGTATAGTTCAATGAAGAAAAATAAAAATCACAGAGGTAAATAATTAAGTACTTCTCAAGATTTATAGTTTAAACGTGCTGATAAATTATTTAACATCTTCGTAATGTTATTACTTCACATTTTTGTACCATTAGAATCTAGTATGCTTGATCTGCGAAAATTAAAATTTGATAGTGCCTTGCAGTTTTTTGAACAAATTCAGTACGGCAGATTTCGAATATAATTCTCATTAAAAAAAATACTATCCCATTTACACCGATACAAATATTTTAATAGTATGCAATGTGCTGAATTGAATACTTTTTAACACATGAGCTTGGAGCAGAAATATTTCATCAAATTAAATGAAGAGATATCATATATTCGTTTCTGAAATTTGCAATTCATACAGCTGATGAAATACTTGGTTTCGCACTGAAAGTCATGGTTCGAGTGCTTGCCCGGGAACTAATTGTACTCATGCGTCGGAGGAAGTTCTTCTTCACTGTGGTCTTGCAAGAAAAGGCTAGGAAAATGAACAGACCCTGGAAAGAATTTGAAATCACGAATACATAGCTCATAAATGTGGAGTGTGTAAAACTCACTACAATAGCTGACACCCAAGTCAGACCCATAATAAGAGCCAGTCTGAGGAATACGAAGAATTTCCTGACCAGCATTTTCTTATTGGCTTCAGAGGAATTGAAAGATGCCGTTACGATGATGTAGGCACTGATTCCAAAGAGGAGGATGTTGAGGCACATGAGCACAACGAAAGGAATGATGAACAGAATCAGCAAGGAATGAGGCTCTCTGAACCAGCACATTCCGGTTTCACCGTCAGAAAATCGAGGTCGATACTTCTGAGGGATGTGATCGGAGGATTCGATTTCGTGTGTTAGAATGGCAAGAGACATCGGGGAGAGCCATGCATACAATGAATAAAAGAAGAATCGTCTCTTAGGGAGCTTGTTTTCCATCACCCTGAACTTAGTGGTTGCTGCTCTCAAAGATCTCCACACATCAAAGGCTATCACATTCATCCAGAAGAAGGAAGCCAGGAAGAAGTAATAGATACACATGGCTACTCCTACGCAAGATCTGTGACTTAAATTGTTAAATGTTGAGGCTACAAAGTAGTGCAAATATGCCAAAATAAGTGTCACGCAGAGGGATGCTACACAATATCCTGGAAGATTCCTCATCTCTGGGAGGAAAAGGAAGAGGACAAGATGGATGATGATGAAAAACACTGATGTTGCAAGCCCAATTATTCCTATGGTGGCAAGTATTCGATTGTCATCTGTAGTTGGTATAAGTTTAGATTGACAGATTACCACTTCATCTCCCACGAAGTAAAATTCGCACTTTTCGAAGACTATGTCGTGTTTGTGGGCATGAATTCTTCCATTGTCTAGGATGTTGTATTCTGAAGGGTATAGGCCTACTGCTTGTTGACATTCGGGAAATGGACATTCATCTTCACTAGAATTATTAGATGTATAGTTTACAGAAGGAGGAATTATAGTGATCGAATCATTTCCTGTTTCTGCTGTGGAGTTCAGTGAGTGGAAGTGAGTATTATATTGTGGGAAATGATTTGGGATAGCTGATGAAATTGAATTTTTCTCTGATTGCGATTCCTCACAGGGTGTTAGGAGAAATGCGGTTATGATAATGAAGCAGAAGTTATTCCTCCGATATAAACTCACAGGAGACATTTCTCTTGTTCAATTTTGTGGAATGATCCTTCTACAATTTAAGAACTCGTACTTTTGCTTCCAGATCCATTTCAATTTTCTTGCCTTTGAATAATCTAGTCTCAGTGGTTAGTTTAATCGAGTCTTTTTCCATTAACCTATAGTAAGAAAAGAAAACAAAAATTTGAGATTTAAGGCTTTTTCTCTGTTGATCGTTTTAGTTCTACTTTATATACACTTTTTATATGATTAAGTCATCAGTAAGTGACATCGAAAGATATATATAAAAAGAGAATATACTTATATAGTTGCTATATCTAAATAGACAGATCAGTTTTGAGCAATGTCAACTTCTGCAATGCCTCTTGTAATATTTAATCACTTTGATCAAATTTTTAAAAGGAACTGCTCCAAGAGTGGCAAAGATGACCAGCTACATTGGAGCCGGGGTGGCTCAGTCAATGGCGTTAGGCTTGTAATCTGCAGTTTCCAGGTTCGAGTCCCAGCTGGGTCAGCGTTGAGATTTATTTCTGCAAAGTAATTAATCCATCCTGGAGCACAATGAACAGGCAATTGCTGATCCCAAAGCAATTGCCGACACTCTGGAGGAGTCATTCTCCTCCATCTCTTCCTCTTACTCCCCCGAGTTTCTGGCCCAGAAGGGCAGGGCGGAATGCTCTCCGCTGTCTTTCCACTCGAATGGCCTGGAGCTTTACAACAGGCCATTCACAGCGGAGGAGCTTCGCCTTGCTCTGCACTCTTCTCGTGCCTCTGCTGTCGGGGCCAGACAATGTCCATTATGCCATGCTCCAACATCTTTCACCATCGAGTAAGGATCGGCTGCTCCATCTCTTCAATCGCATTTTTCTCGAGGAGCAGTTTCTGGACTCCTGGCGGGAGGCCATCGTCTTGGCCTTCCCAAAGCCGGGAAAGGATTCCGAGATTCCTTCTAATTATCGTCCCATTGCGTTGACGAGCTGCGTGTGCAAGGTGTTGGAAAGAATGGTAAATGCCAGACTCATCTGGTATTTAGAACACCACAACCTTCTTTCCAACACCCAGTGTGGCTTTCGCAGGCGACGATCAACTCTTGACCATCTGATACGCCACGAATCGGTTATCAGAAACTCATTTTTACGAAGAGAGCACCTGGTGTCAATTTTCTTCGACATCGAAAAAGCGTACGACACGGCATGCAGATTCGGCATTCTTCGTGACCTCCACAATTTCGGTTTGAGAGGTCACATGCCGATCTTCATCTCCAACTTCTTATCGACACGTTCTTTTCGTGTCCGTGTCGGTAACGCTCTGTCGCGGCCGTACCCACAAGAACAGGTGGTGCTTCAAGGCTGCGTTCTGAGTGTTACGCTTTTCGCTGTCAAGATTAATTCTATAACTAGACAACTTCCTCCATCAGTAGGCAATGCCCTCTATGTTGATGACTTTAGCATCTTTTGCTCTTCGTCCAGCATGAGGGTCATTGAAAGACAACTGCAAATTGCCCTGAACAATCTTTCGGTTTGGGCGATGGCAAACGGGTTTCGGTTCTCCCCACAGAAGACCGCTTGTGTGCACTTTTGCCACAAGCGTAATCTTCATCTGGATCCCGAGCTGCGGCTCGGGGGTAACATCATTCCAGTTGTGACGGAGACCAAGTTTCTCGGTCTCATATTCGATCGGAAATTGACCTTTTTACCACACATACGTAATCTCAGGTCCAAGTGCACGCGGGCATTGAACATCGTCAAGGTCCTCTCCTTTCAATATGCATCTAAATTGTGATCCCTGCCTGGCCATCCCATTTGGGACTGCGTTTTCTGTCCGAAGTGGGAAATGCTTTACACAAATCGGCCGACTGCCACTCGTCCTTTTGGTTTGCGTGTCCGAGGCTACCTCAGAGACATTAACATCAGTCTCGATAGCATCGCACAGTCGACAGCTGAGCGACTTCCACCATGGCTCGCTGTTTCCCCTTCCTGCGATTTTTCCCTGTGCAGGACGGGGAAGGCCTTTACACCCGACTGTGTATACCGGCAACTCTTTGCCAGCCATCGTGCTGAGCACCCGGACTTCTTGCCTGTCTTCACAGATGGCTCGAAGTCCGGCACATCAGTGGGATCGGCCATGGTCTGCTGTGATGTAATCATTTCAGACCAGATCCCACTGCAGTGTTATGGGGCGGGGGTGGCTCAGTCGGTAGCGTGCCAGGCTCGTAATCTGTAGTTCCCAGGTTCGAGTCCCAGCTGGGTCAGCGTTGAGATATATCTCCGCAAAATTCTCCGCCCTGCCCGCGGTTAGTAGGGGACACCGATGGGCTTGGAAAGGCCGCCGTCCGTCGGATGGGACGATAAGCCGTGGCCCCTGTGCGGGAGAGCCATACCCTGTGCACGTTAAAGAACACGCTGGATGGCCTTGACGGGAGGCTACCATCTGTCTCCCAACAGCTGTTCCAGTGGGTCCCCTCCCCCAACCTTTTCTGAGCCTTCGGGGTCCATGTGACCTGGGCATTTAGCCCATGGTGTGCAAAAAAATGCCGCTCAGAGGTAAAACAACCCAACCCAACTGCAGTGTTCCATTTTCACTGCTGAGTTGTACGCTATCAGCCTCGCCTTGGACCACGTGGCGATCGGTGTGTGCTTTATCATCGTCGGTGTGTGCTTTACACCGACTCGCTTAGCTCGCTACAGGCTTTGATCTCGGTGAGGCATCGGCCTCACCCAGTTCTTACTAAGATCCGCCAGCAGCTACATCGTCTGGCAGGCACCACCACCATCCATTTCTGTTGGGTGCTTGGTCACGTTGGAATCAGGGGTAATGATTTGGCAGATTCTGCTGCCAAATCAGCCACGCCCCTGTCCGACTCTCCGTTGCCGATTCCCTATCTGGATTTCCGGCAGCGTTTTACCACCGAGCTCCGGGCACAGTGGCAGAGATCTTGGTCAGAACAGCTTACCAACAAGTTCTTTGAGATCAAATCTATCATCAAACCATGGCAGTTTTGTTACAGCAGGAATCGCAAGGAGGAAGTTGTACTTGCTCGGCTCCGCTTAGGTCATACATTTCTTACGCATTCGTTTGTTCTTCGGGCGGATGACGTACCTAAGTGCGAGTTTTGTGACACCATTTTAACTCTGAAGCATATTTTAATTGAATGTCCTGCTTTTAACCTTTGAAAGAAATATGATATTTAACTTTCATAATTTTACGTCCGAGCCCCTTACACTCGGACATCTTTTCAAATCATTGTGGTTTTAACGCTGTTATTCAATTTTTAAAATATACTGGATATTTTAATCGCTTGTAGTTTTACTCCCTTTTTATTATTCTATATCTTTAACCCAGTTTGCTTACAGCCAGGTTATTTTTATGTTTTTATTCCTATAACATATTTTTACATTTGTTCATTGTTGCTCTGCATGTTCTCTTTTACTGAAATCTATTTTTTTGTTGGTCTTTGTAGTTTATTTTTAACTTTGGTTAAGGGGTAACATGATTTTATTCTTTTACCTTTTGGACATATGTTTGGCGCATTATAGACTTAGTTGCTAATGCGCCAATAAACCCCAAACAACCAACCAACGGCTTCACAATGTACAGTGGCTTAAAAAATATCCGAACACTGTGGTTGATGAGAGAATTCAGAAAAAATATTTGGCAACGATTTTTTTAGAAATAGTGATCTGTACAACCTTCATGTACAGCACACAAAGGTTGCCAGATCACTAATTTCTAAAAACATCGTTGCCAGATATTTTTTCTGAATTCTCTAATCAACCATAGTGTTTGGATATTTTTTTGAGCGACTGTACAATATCTGTTCAATGAATTAGAAATAATTTTTTACTTAAAGTCGTTACCATTTTGAAACTGGGTGTGAAATCTCTTCCTTCTGATATTTCGATAAATGGGGTGTAATGTGCGTATCATGAAATGGAAATTGAACACAAATTATGAATTTAGGCTCTAGAATCTTCAAAAATTGCAACTTACCTTCAGAACGACTAGGTGAAGAATTCCAGAGAGCGGATGCAGATGTTGTTGCAGTGATGCAAGTAAAGGGTGCAATTCCCCCCCCCCCCTCCTCTGGCTATCTTTTCTAGTTCCTCTCTAAGTGGAAAGGAAATCCTCACCCAGTAAACAGAAAAGGATATCTGCTACCTGTGGATGGTGTGGCACAGTGATCATTTGTGCAGCTGATACCGATTTTACACTCTTCTTCTGAGGTGAGACCATTCCCGTTGTCTGCAATGATTTTGTTTTAACGAGCTAGAATTTTTTTAAATGTTCAGAAGGCTTAAGAGTTGAAATCGCTTTTTGTGTGGTCGAATTGTTCGATTCAGTCTTTCACGTGAACACAATAAGCACGTGTCTAATTTATGAGCGGATGTAGGTGGCGCAGAAGACAATGCATATTCGTTATCAGGGTGATCGTACATTTTCTCTCTCTATCTCATGTACTAGAATGCACATCCTCAGTGCAAATCAGGGGGCGGGGGTGGCTCAGTCGGTAGCGCGCCAGACTCGTAATCTGTAGTTCCCAGGTTCGAGTCCCAGCTGGGTCAGCGTTGAGATTTATCTCCGCAAAAATTCCCCGCCCTGCCCACGGTCAGTAGGGGACACCGATGGGCTTAGAAAGGCCGCCGTCCGTCGGATGGGACGTTAAGCCGTGGCGCCGTGTGCGCAAGAGCCATACCCTGTGCACATTAAAGAACACGCTGGTTCGATGGCCTTGACGGGAGGCTATCATATGTCTCCTAACAGCTGTTTAAGTGGGTCTTTTCCCCCAACCTTCTCTGAGCCTTCGGGGTCCATGTGACCTGGCCATTTAGCCCATGGTGTGCAAAAAAGTGCCGCTCAGAGGTAAAAAAACCCAACCCAGTGCAAATAAGGCACAGTGGAATGTAGTTTCATGAATTCCTCTGCGGTAAATATTGCTAGCAAAACATATACGAACACCATTTCCCACAAAAATCAATGTATTCATTATATATATACATATAGTGCTGTCGAAATTAAATGCAAAAACATGGATTTTGATGAGATTTCAAGTCTAATTTTTGTCTCTTATTTATTTCCCGAACAAGGTAAAAATTTTTCTTCAATTGAAAGAGTGTAATAATTGCAACAAATGGAATTGTATCAAGGTTAGCAAATGGAGATAGAAAGAAAGTGTGGAATATTTTGTCAATGTATTATTCTCTCTTACCGAAAAGATGTAAATTGTTGTTGTGTAAATGTTTGAATAAATACATCCTTCCATACATATACATGCACTTTCTCCATCCAAGTCTTTTGGGTTGGGTTGTTTTACCTCTGAGTGGCACTTTTCTGCACACCATGGGCTAAATGGCGAGGTCACAAGGACCCCGAAGGCTCAGAGAAGGTTAGGGGAGGTGACCCACTAGAACAGCTGTTGGGAGACAGATGGTGTCCTCCCGTCAAGGGCATCCAGCGTATTCTTTAACGTTGGATTGTTTTACCTCTGAGTGGCACTTTTTTGCACACCATGGGCTAAATGACCATGTCACAAGGACCCCGAAGACTCAGAGAAGGTTGGGGGAGGGGACCCACTGGAACAGCTGTTGGGAGACTGATGGTAGCTTCATATCAAGGCCATTCAGCGTGTTCTTTAACGTGCACAGAGTATGGCTCTCCCGTATACGGCTCCACGGTTTAACGTCCCATCCGACGGACGGCGGCTGGTGTCCCCTACTGACCGTGGGCAGGGCCGGGAATTTTGCGGAGATAAATCTCAACTCTAACCCAGATGGGACTCGAACCTGGGAACTACAGATTACGAGCCTTGGCGCTACCGACTGAGTCACGCCCGCCGCCGCCTCTACAAGTCTTTTGAACATTTGCATTGAATAGTGGCACCGAGTAACTTCAGTGATAAAACGAAAATTAATGTGTATCATGCTGATGGCTATTAAAGAGTAAATGACGTGTTGGGAAGAACATGAATGATGCATGATAGGAAGAGTTAAAATCTCAGGTTACGGGCGTGCGTTAAATCCAGAAGAAGTGGTATGCTCCATATTGTAAAGAAAATATTACACTGTGAATTCCGAAATTTTCACCAACATTTTGCAGAATATAGTGTTACGATACATATGAGAGTTTTTGAGGTGGGAGGGGATGGCTCAGTCAGTAGCGCCCCAGGCTCGTAATCTGCAGTTCGCAGGTTCCAGTCCCGCCTGGGCCAAATTAAATATTTTCTCGGTCAGTAGGGGACACCGATGAGTTTGAAATGATAACCGTCCGTCGGATGGACCCGTGTGCCGGAAGCCGCACTCTGTGCACTTTAAAGAACACGCTGGATGACCTTGATAGAAAACTACCATTTGTCTCATAAAAGCTATCCAGTGGGTCCTCCGTGATTTTTCTGAGTCCTCAGGGTCCTTGTTACCTGGCCATTTAGCGTACTGTGTGCAAAAAAGTGGCGCTAAGTGGTGAGAGAATTCAACTCAACAGATTCTGTGATCATTTTTCAAGATGACTCAGATCCTTGTCATAGATCAAAAACGATTAAACGGAGGACATTAGACCATAGAATCAAGATACTTCCTTAGCTTAGAAATTCTCCTGATCTTAACGGAATTGAGAATTTGTGACGAGTGTTAAAGCTGTATATGATTGAAGAGAAATCACGGAAGACGTCCTTAACCTTTGCACCAAAGAGATTGAGAAATACATTGCCTCGATGCCAGGAGGAGTTTAAGTTGCAATAAAGGCTAAAGGAGGTCAGACGAAGCACTTAAACTGTATTTATTAAAGCTGCATCTGATTGAAGAGAAATCATGGAAGACGTCCTTAACCTTTGCACCAAACAGATTGAAAAATACATTGCCTCGATGCCAGGAGGAGTTTAAGTTGCAATAAAGGCTAAAGGAGGTCAGACGAAGCACTTAAACTATATTTATTAAAGCTGCATCTGATTGAAGAGAAATCATGGAAGACATCCTCAACCTTTGCACCAAACAGATTGAAAAATACATTGCCTCGATGCCAGGAGGAGTTTAAATTGCAATAAAGGCTAAAGGAGGTCAGACGAAGCACTTAAACTGTATTTATTAAAGCTGCATCTGATTGAAGAGAAATCATGGAAGACGTCCTCAACCTTTGCACCAAACAGATTGAGAAATACATTGCCTCGCTGCCAGGAGGAGTTTAAGTTGCAATAAAGGCTAAAGGAGGTCAGACGAAGCACTTAAACTGTATTTATTAAAGCTGCATCTGATTGAAGAGAAATCATGGAAGACGTCCTCAACCTTTGCACCAAACAGATTGAGAAATACATTGCCTCGATGCCAGGAGGAGTTTAAGTTGCAATAAAGGCTAAAGGAGGTCAGACGAAGCACTTAAACTGTATTTATTAAAGCTGCATCTGATTGAAGAGAAATCATGGAAGACGTCCTCAACCTTTGCACCAAACAGATTGAGAAATACATTGCCTCGATGCCAGGAGGAGTTTAAGTTGCAAAAAAGGCTAAAGGAGGTCAGACGAAGCACTTAAACTATATTTATTAAAGCTGCATCTGATTGAAGAGAAATCATGGAAGACGTCCTCAACCTTTGCACCAAACAGATTGAGAAATACATTGCCTCGATGCCAGGAGGAGTTTAAGTTGCAAAAAAGGCTAAAGGAGGTCAGACGAAGCACTTAAACTGTATTTATTAAAGCTGCATCTGATTGAAGAGAAATCATGGAAGACGTCCTCAACCTTTGCACCAAACAGATTGAGAAATACATTGCCTCGATGCCAGGAGGAGTTTAAGTTGCAAAAAAGGCTAAAGGAGGTCAGACGAAGCACTTAAACTGTATTTATTAAAGCTGCATCTGATTGAAGAGAAACCATGGAAGACGTCCTTAACCTTTGCACCAAACAGATTGAAAAATACATTGCCTCGATGCCAGGAGGAGTTTAAGTTGTAATAAAGGCTAAAGGAGGTCAGACGAAGCACTTAAACTGTATTTATTAAAGCTGCATCTGATTGAAGAGAAATCATGGAAGACGTCCTCAACCTTTGCACCAAACAGATTGAGAAATACATTGCCTCGATGCCAGGAGGAGTTTAAGTTGCAAAAAAGGCTAAAGGAGGTCAGACGAAGCACTTAAACTATATTTATTAAAGCTGCATCTGATTGAAGAGAAATCATGGAAGACGTCCTCAACCTTTGCACCAAACAGATTGAGAAGTACATTGCCTCGATGCCAGGAGGAGTTTAAGATGCAATAAAGGTTAAAGGAGGTCAGACGAAGCACTTAAACTGTATTTATTAAAGCTGCATCTGATTGAAGAGAAATCATGGAAGACGTCCTTAACCTTTGCACCAAACAGATTGAGAAATACATTGCCTCGATGCCAGGAGGAGTTTAAGTTGCAATAAAGGCTAAAGGAGGTCAGACGCAGCACTTTAACTGTATTTTATTAGAAACTATAAAGAAAGTTTGAAATAACGCAAGTGTTGCCTTCATTTTGATTTTTGGTTTGACACCTGCATTACCGAAAATATTGAACTCTACATCAACTTTTATTAACCAGGACAATTTTAACCTAAGGGTTTCAACAGCAAATGAGAAAGAAATATTAATTATAATTTACTTTACTAACTCTTTTCTACTCACAAAACCGAAATTTCATCGAAATCACTGCTGATGCATTTAATTTGAGCAGTATTGAAGAGTTGATATTTAGAGAGTGACGTATGAATAATGCTAATTATGATATAAAAGAAGTTCTTGAAATTTGCATCTAATCTCAGAAAACCTGCGAAATTTTGGGTACTGGTCAAATTTCAGTCGAACCGTGATCTTAACATTGGTAATTTTATTAATATTTTTATTAACGACATGCTAAATGGGATCAGTGGAGCCTTTAACTGTTTCGCTCCACGACATGGTGATATTTCATTCTTGTCTACATTTCTGCGTATTAAAAGAAATGGAAAGTGGATGTTAAAGAAACGTCGGAAATGGATTATCGAGAATAAAATTACGATTCGTGGTAGAGTTGCTGTTTTCGAAAGGAATCATTATATGACTGAGTGTTTATTGGATTTGATTACTGATAGTCAGTTTTCCATCTTTATAAGGGGCGGGGGTGGCTCATTCGGTAGCGTGCCAGGCTCGTAATCTGTAGTTCCCAGGTTCGAATCCCAGCTGGGTCAGCGTTGAGATTTATCTCCGCAAAATTCCCCGCCCTGCCCACGGTCAGTAGGGGACACCTATGGGCTTGGAAAGGTCTCCGTCCGTCGGATGGGACGTTAAGCCGTGGCCCCGTGTGCGGGAGAGCCATACCCTGTGCATGATAAAGAACACGCTGGATGGCCTTGACGGGAGGCTACCATCTGTCTCCCAACAGCTGTTCCAGTGGGTCCCCTCCTCCAACCTTCTCTGAGCTTCGGGGTCCATGTGACCTGGCCATTTAGCCCATGATGTGCAAAAAAGTGCCGCTCAGATGTAAAACAACCCAACTCGTCTTTATAGAAGTGCAATACACAAGTGCTATAAATCTTAGATTTATATAAGGTCTTTGACGATATTTCTGTCAAGAGATTACTTTATAAAATGTCAAGTTAAATATTGTTGGCCGATTGTTCAGGTTTTTAAATAATTTTTTTTATCTAAGAATCATCAGATATAATAAAATTTATATAATAAATTTAAATAATCGCCTCGTCGCCTGGAAGAGAGCACCAGTCATTGCATAATTTTTTTAAGAAAAATTCAATTACTTTAAATTCTTTTTTTTTGTAAAGGATTCATTCTTCATTCTCTTCACGATATCTGCAATCCACTAGAAGTATTGCATATTTATTTCTAATTGCTAATACAGAAAACACTTAAAAATTATATTATATTTAACTACAAGGAGGCATATCGCCTCTGGTGTATATGAGAGTCTCGTTTTCAAAGAGAAAGAAGTTTTTCCTTTACCTACTGTTTCATTCCTTAAAAGTTTTAATTTGAACTAGCGGATGATGTGAAAAATACAAATAGTATTTCATTAGTAACTATACAACGTAAAAGTATTCGTCATTTAATTCTTAAACCTAAAAAGTTGCATTTCTCACAACTCTCTCAGAAAAGTGGGTAGATTACTGCTGGAATATCTCTTAACAACTACCACTAGTTCTTCTAAATTTCTGTTACCATGTTCGAGTCTTACCTGTTCCAGTGTTCAGATTTATATCCCTTAATACCACCCTTATATCCCTTAATACACTTTCGCCAGGAGGGAACACCGATGGGATAGGAATGGCAGCCGTCCCTCTGATGAGAAGTAAAGCCGTGGCGCTGTGCCCAGGAGAACCCTAGAGAACGTTAAAGTAACGCTGGATAGCCTTGATAGAAGGCTGTCACCTGTCCCTTAATAGCTGTCCAGTGGGCTCCTTCCCCCAACCTTCTCTGAGCCCTTGGGTCCTTGTGACCTGGTCATTTAGCTCAGACGTAAAACAATTCAAGTTTTAACCCATTGTCAAGGATATCTTTCATGCGAATGGACTACAAATATATCAGAAATGTAACACCAATATGGCACGAATGTAGCACTAATGTGGCCGAAAAATGTAGTACTAATATGGCCGAAATGTAGTACTAATATAGAGCGGGGGATTTATGATCCGTGGGGCCCTACGTGCAGCCCTTTTTTGGCGAAGGCTCTATTTATTCCCCTAAGTAAGTATTTATTCCCCCGAAGTCTATTTATTCCCCTAAGGTGACTATATCTCTGAAATAAGAATTCAGCCCTCCCCGCAGGTGCACGGAGACCTTCTGCTCCTATTGCTCCCGCCTATGAATCCGAGTCTGCTAATAGGACATCGGACACTATTGCAAAACATACTGCTAGCGATATCTTGGAAGGAAACCACGAACTTCGTGCTCATAATTTGAATTGGAAATGAACACGACGCAGTTCGCGTGGCGATGCCACGCGAACTGCGCAGCGCGTTCATCTAAGATTTTGTTGTTTTACCTCTGAGCGGCACTTTTTTGCACACCATGGGCTAAATGGCCAGGTCACATGGACCCCGAAGGCTCCGAGAAGGTTGGGGGAGGGGACCCACTGGAACAGCTGTTGGGAGACAGATGGTAGCCTCCCGTCAAGGCCATCCAGCGTATTCTTTAACGTGCACAGGGTATGGCTCTTCCGCACACGGGGCCACGGCTTAACGTCCCATCCGACGGACGATGGCCTTTCCAAGCCCATCGGTGTCCCCTACTGACCGTGGGCAGGGCGGGGAATTTTGCGGAGATAAATCTCAACGCTGACCCAGCTGGGACTCGAACCTGGGAACTACAGATTACGAGCCTGGCGCACTACCGACTGAGCCACCCCCGCCCCATTCATCTCAGATATTTCGGTAGTGACGCGGAAAGAAAAAACTGAGTGGGTGGACCGCACATTTGCTCGTGAGTCTAACAACCAGGTGTTTAATTTAAGAATCCCCAGCTGTAGGTGGCGCAGTCGATGATGCATTTTTAGTTTCTTTATAAAAGTAACAATTAGACAAAAGTGGCTTCATTGCCCGTTTGAATCGCTCATGAGTTGAAGCTGGTGATCTTTCATCATTTTTTTTTCATTCTCAAGCTAAAAAATTAATTTATATTATTTTATTAGAATGCATTATTACGTCGTTGCTTTTCTTTGTTCAAATCCCACTGAATGGAATGTCAGTTCACGAATTATCTTGGAATGAAAAGGACACAAAAATGAAATGCAAACGATTTTGCAAAAACAGCCATCGCTGCATCACAGAGATCAAATTGGGTAAGTTATGGGGAAAGGTTTGCCTCTGAGCTGCATTTCTGTGCTTACAGGGTGTTGATTGGCCAGGTCACAAGGACCCCAGGGCTTACAGAGAGTTGGGAACCCACTGGAGAGTCGTCCGTCCCGTCAAGGGCATCCAGCGTGTTCTTTAGTGTGCACAGGGTATGGCTCTCCCACACACGGGGCCATGTCTTAATATCCCATCCGACGGACGGCAGCCTTTCCAAGCCCAACGGTGTGAGTTTTGCGGAGATAAATCTTAACAGTAGCCCAGGTGGGACTCGAACCTGAGAACTGCAGATTACGAGCTCCCCCCCCCCGCCACTTATTGAGTAGTAGTAAGAAGTGAGTTTTATTATAGCACACGAAAGTCTTTTCTTGTTTTTTAAAACTTTGCGTTCCTTTTTTAGTGACTGTGAATCTAATTGGTCTCTATGGAGACTAATTTGTAACAGAAATATGGAAACAAAATCATGGTTTTAATTCCAATTTATATTCATAAAAAAATTTTTTTTTGTAAAAAATGAATGATAAAATTAAATAAACAGACAAAGAAATTTATTTTGATCAGTAATAAAAATGTAATTTTAAAAAATGGAGTTATATATATATAACTTATATTATAATGGTATATAAAAATTGAACTAACTATATATATTAGTTTTTACAAAATATGTTTTTAGAAATCGCCGGATTCGGAACAGTTTTGAATTTGAAGACTGTGCTCTGTAATAATTTTATTTTTATTTTTTTCCGTATATGATTTCAATAGCGATATTTTTAAATCTTTAAAAAAGACAAAAAAAAGTAAAACTTTTCTTGTTCCTCCCCCCTTCCAATAGCAAATCAGAAATCCGATTAAAAAAATGATTTCACGAGAATGAGGAAGTTCAGGTTATCGACGCGGGGAAGGAAATCCGACAGACAAAATTTCCCGTTTTCACCGAAAAAAAAAAATCTCTCATCGGAAATACTTCCCTTTTCCTGGTTTGAGATTAAAATTCTGCTGGTGAGTTCGAAACAACATGTGAGGAGAGATGACAACCAATTTTCGTGTTTTGGGAATCGCAAAAGAAATCCAGAAAGGATTCCGTAAGTATTTTGTGTTTTTATTTTTTTATATCAGCCAGTGCAACTCGGCATGTTTTCGTTAAATTTCAACGAATCGAAAACTGAAAAATCTGAAAAGTTACCGAAATTTTGTAGTTGCCAGAGCATCGCGAGTAATTCCGACCACGCGCTTTTCTTTCTCGCTCCGATCAAGGCGTGATCACGTGCACCTGAAATGAAGCCCCTTGCGGCTGCGTGTGAGGTCCATCGAAATTGGATTTTATTTCTATCGCGTTGAATGGGATGTAAAAGAAAAAAAAAAGAAAAAATTAATGATGCTATTATTTTAATGCATTTGATTTCGACTGAATGGCACTGGCTAATTGTGAATAGCTCTCAGAATTATCCCACTGATATTAATGTACTTATCTGTGGAACCTGGGCAACAACATCAGAGTATATTTCTATCTGCAGCAGCATCTCTATTTCATCGCTCTCTTCAGCAGCACCTGTTCAGCATCACTTTTCATCAGGCCGGGATCTAGGAAAAGACCGAACGGTGAAGCGGCAAGAAACACAATGGAGTAAAAAAAGGAAATAAAAGGGAAGAGGCAGAAGATGCATTTTCATTGCAGTTATGACATTTCGCCCTTTGCTTTAGATATATTTTAAAAATTTATTAGCATTGGGAAAGGGGGGAGGGGAATGGGCCCCTTGTACCCCCTTCCCCTAGATCCGGAGCCCTGCGCTTTATCAACAAATGATGAAATGAAATTATGATCTGGCAACCTTCGTGTCAGGTGTCACGTGATAGATCATTAATCTCTAAAAAAATCGTTGCCAGATTTTTTTTCTGAATTCTGTAATCAACCATAGTGTTCGGATATTTTTTGAGCGACTGTACGTCTGATTCACGCTGATTCGCGGTGACCCTGCAATTGTTGCGATCCCGGGATGAGAGAGATAGAGATCTCGGGATATAGAGTCCCGGGATGGCCTGGTCATCACCTGAATATAAGCTAGTGCCTTTGCCAGTGTGATCAGAAATGAAAGAAAAAATAGCGCTGACTTATTTCCTTTGCTATAAAAACTGCATAAAACTCCCTCTGAATAAATTGTCACCTTAAATTCAATCAAGGGAAGATAAAACTGAGATTTATCTCTGTCAAGCAGCTGCTTAAAGGATTATTTACTTATTTATTTTATTTATAGGAAAAACCCCTACTCTGGTAACACTTTTCTAACAAGTCCTGTTACTATGCTGTGATATCGTAATCTGCAGTTCCCGGGTTCGAGTCCCACCTTGGCCAGTCTTAGAATTTATCTCCGCAAAAACTCCCCGCCTTGCCCACAGAGTCATTAGGTGATACCGATGGGCTTAGAAAGGCCGCCGTCCATTGGATGGGACGTTAAGCCGTGACCCCGTGTGCGGGACCGCCATACTCTGTGCACGTTAAAGAACACTCTGGATGGCCTTGACGGGAGGCTACCATCTGTCTCCCAACAGCTGTTCCAGTAGGTCCCCTGCCCCAGCCTTCTCTGAGCCTTTGGGGTTCATGTGACCTGACCATATAACCCATGGTGTGCAAAAAAATGCCATTCAGAGGTAAAACAACCGAACCCAACCCTGTTACTCTTCTGTGATATCGTAATCTAGAGTTCCCAGGTTCGAATCCCACCTTGGCCAGCGTTAGGATTTATCTCCGCAAAAACTCCCTGCCCTGCCCACAGAGTCAGTAGGGGATAGATTTGGAAAGACTGCCATCCGTCGAATAGAATGTTAGGCGGTGGATCCGTGTGCACTTTAAATACATAGGCTGAATGGCCTTGACGGGATGAATGGCTGAATGGCTCCCAACAGTTGTCCAGTGTGACTCCCCGAAACCTTCTCTGAGCCCTCGGGGTCCTTGTATACTTTGGCCCATTGTGCGCAAAAATGTTTCGGGCAGAGGTAAAACAACCCAACTGAAAGATTCTTGAGGATCCCTGGATCAATTTGCTTTTACCTGCATACGACCCTGTTACTTAGCAAAAGTATCGAAATGGTGTTTTTAAGATCAACGAACAAAAATAACTGAGAACATCAGCTGAATATAATTAAAGAAAAAAAAATCTAATTGGCCTCGGCTTTTTAGACTCCTATACCTGTAGAGATGCACCACTACAAAACTCACATGGTAGAGAAACCTACTACTACTACCTCCAGACCTACAAGAGCCAACTGGTCACTTCCTATTACTGTTTTTTCCCCAAAACATTTTTCAAATTCACCTCGTAGTCCCCAAAAAAAACATTTCACTGGCATTGTTGGCAAAAATTGATAACAGATGGAGCCACGAGTGTAAGAAAGAAAAACAAAACTTATTATGCATATAGGAGGAAAACCCAAGAGAAACATAAGAAAAGATTTTTGTCTCTTGAGGCTAATCATTTAACCTTATAGTAATATTAAACTGTTAACTAGTTAAGTAAACAGTGGGTTTTAACTAGTACTAAGTGGTAAAGGTTAGTAGGTTTTTATTGGGTCAATTCTCACAGATTACGTTTCATCTATGTAATAAAAATTCTTCTTTTTGTAACAATATAAATAAAGGTTGGGTTGTTTTACCTCTGAGCGGTACATTTTTGCACACCATGGGCTAAACGGCCAGATCGCAAGGACCCCGAAGGCTCAGAGATGGTTGGTGGAGGGGACCCACTGAAACAGCTGTTGAGAGACAGATGGTATCCTCCCGTCAAGGCCATCCAGCGTTTTCTTTAACGTGCACAGGGTATGGCTCTCCCGCACACGGGGACATGGCTTAACGTCCCATCCGACCGACGGCTGCCTTTCCAAGCCCATCGGTGTCCCCTACTAACCGTGGGCAGGGAGTTTTGCGGAGCCAAATCTCAACGCTGACCCAGCTGGGACTCGAACCTGGGAACTGCAGATTACGAGCCTGGCGCGTTACCGACTGTATTTTTATTATTAACATGTATGTAGCTATTTGCGCATGTCATCTGCAACACGAGATCTCTGAAAGCGTTGGTTACAGGAAGATCATTCTTGAACCAATGGTTTCTCAATTCTCACGACATTTGGCTACTGTTTTAAGATTTTCAAAAAGCGTTCGCACGCTCCTGTCTAAGAGCGCTATTCAATTCTACGAAATCATTCTTCCAATTTTGTTTTTCTAGTAATATCCAGGACAATGCATGTTGATGTAGAGTTTGGAACATTTCCATCAAGACACGCACAACAGAAGCGCGCGATCTTATTGAATGTTAATGAGCTGCTGGTTTTTTTTAACAGATTTTGACACCCTTATTATTTTTTTTTTCAATTCAATTTTTATTCAACATAGATATGTATCAATACAAAAATTTATGAAATATACCCAGCTAAAGCAACTGAATACTTGAGCGCTGGTGTATAATTATGACAAAAATATAAATACAAAAAATTAACAAGGCAACAATTGATAATTGAAACAATCAATGATGTAGAAGTCAAAAAATTGGTTTTACCTACAGCTATCATTCACTGTTTAGTATCCATTCAGAAAGAGATTTATTAAATAAATATTTAGAAGTAATTTTCTTCATTGTATCTGGAATACTGTTGTATAATTTAGGCCCAATATAGTTTATATTACGGGTAGTAGCTTGCTTTGATATAAGTGGTATATGCAATTTAAATGATGAGTCTCTAAGTGGTATATATGTCTGTCGAACCTGAAATAGATGTAAATTGAAATGGACATATTCAATAATTTTTAAAATGTAAATTTGAGACAGAGTCAGTAACCCCAACTTCTTAAATATAGGACGAGATTCAGAGAAGCGACCTTTATGGTCAATAATTCTAACTATAAATTTTTGCAGAATCAACAGCCTGTTTAAGTTTGTTTTTGCAGCTCCTCCCCAGGCTTTTATTGCATATTGTAGCTGACTATATACACAAGCAGAATACAACATTTTTAAACTTGTTTTGTCGAGTAAGAATCTTAGTGTATAAAATTTTGCTATGAATGGTTTTATTTTGTCCACAGTATAATCAGTGTGATACTTCCATGAAAGGCTTTTATCAATAATCACTCTAGGTATTTAATTTGGTCAACCTTCGTAAGACGTTCGCAACTGCAATTTAGGATGTTGTAACAGTCCTTGTGATGAGAAACCACTCCAGAGTCTCTGCTACCATCAGTTGATGCCTTCAACTGGAATTTTATATAGCATGTTTTAGCTTTATTTAAACTTAATTTATTCAACATTAGTCATTGATAGAAACGATGAATATCTCTGTTTGCCATTTGGTATAATTTCTCGTTGGTATTACTTTTGTATAACAAAACAATATCATCAGGATAAGAAATAATTTCTGCCTCAAAATTTTTGTCAAATATATCGTTTACATATAATATAAATAGCAGAGGTCCCAGTACAGAACCTTGTGGTACACCTGTATTAATATTTTTCATAGAACTATATATATCATTTATCCTAACGATTTGTGAACGATTTTCCAAGTAGGATTTTAGCCATGTAAAACTGGTACCTCTGATTCCATATTTATAAAGTTTAGCCAGCAATATTTCATGATTTACCAAATCAAAAGCTTTTGATAAGTCCAAAAGAATTGCGAGTGTTTTAAAATCTTTATCCAGAGACCACGTTAGTGAATTTATTAAATGTAAAATAGCATCTTCTGTGCTTTTTTTCTGCTGAAATCCATATTGGGTTTTTGCTATTATATTAAACTTTAATAAAAAAATTGTTCAACCTGACAGAAAATAACTTTTCCAATATTTTTGACATTATCGGAAGTAAAGCAATAGGTCGATAATTTTTTATAAGAATTTTGCTTCCTTTTTTGTAAATAGGAACTATTATTGAACATTTTAAGGCATTTGGGAAAATACCAGAAGATAAAGACATATTAAACAAATAGCACAATATTGTTCGTATCGATGGATATATTGCTTTAAAATTATCCACGTTTATGTCATCCCAGCCAATTGAATAAGTCCTTTTCAAATTTTTTACTATGCTGTCTAATTCTTCCAACGAAACTGCTATCAGACCTATTGAATTGCCCTGGGAAATGATTATTCTGTTTTTTAACTTAAGATCTTCATGCACTACCAAATCTGATTCCGAATTACCAGTTTCATATTCAGTAGCTATATTTACAAAATAATCATTAAAAGCATTAACTATTTCAGTGGAACTATCTGTAAAATATACCATTTTATTATTTAAGCTCATTTCAAATAGACGATTTTGATTTTTTTTTTACTATTTGTATTAATTACTTCGTTTATAATATCCCATTTCTTCTTTGTATTATTTCCAGCATATGCTAGTTTTTCTTGAAAATATGAATTTTTAGCTTTTGATATTATGCTATTTAAGGAGTTTCTGTAACTTTTATAATAGTTAGCATCAATTTTATTTTTTTTCCATAATTTATGTAAATGATTTCGGTACCGTATTGACTTAACAAGTTCTGTGGTTATCCACGGTTTTAAATTTTTTAATTTTTTATTCATATTTCTCTTTAAAAAATTAGTTAAAAAAGCTACAGTAAAGTCCTCAAAGAAATGGTCAAAAGCTTCATTTATGTCATAATAATTTTGCATATGATTCCAACTATAGTCCTTGAAGCCTTGTTGTAATTTCACTTTGTCTCTGTAAGTAATTAACTGTATTGACTCCTTAGCTTTGACCGAGACAATTGTTGATGAAGAAAAGGTGAAATAAATCATATAATGATCTGTGATGTCCGTAGTTACAATATAGGCGCAACAAGAAAAAGAACTTATTTTCCTTATGAATGAATGATCTATACAAGTTTGTGATTGCGATCTCGTAATCCCCGTAATATAATTTGACAAGTTGTATAGAGTCATAAGATCTAAATAACTATTTATTTGTTCTGTAGATTTTGAAATATCCAAGTTTATATCTCCGGTAAGAATAATATTACGATCTGGAAGTTTATCGACATGTTGAAACAATTCTTCAATGAAATTTATTTCTCCACCTGCAATATAACGATAAATCGCCAATAAGACTACCGACATTGTCGAATTCAATTGAATTTTTAATGCAATAACTTCGGCCGAGTTCATTTCGAAATCTAACTGGGAAGCCCACCAAAGCTGCTTGATGTAAACCACAATTCCACCAGATCTGCTAAAATGTCTACAGTTAAAAAATCCTTTGTATCCCTCAATATGATATAAAGATGTTTCATTGTCAGGTATCCAAATCTCAGAAAGGATTATTACATCCGGTTTACAATTACTACTTTCTATCAATGCCAAAAACACATCAAAATTCGCTCGTAAACTTCTGATATTCAAATGAATAAAACTAATTCCTTTTTTGAAATCAGAATGGATCAATTTAAGTTTTTCGAGGTCAATATAAATACCCGATGTTCCTTCCATTTTATGGCTAGAAAAAAATTAACCAAAGCAAAATATCAAAAACGCATTTTAAGGAACTTTATAGTGCATCAGATATTAATTAAGTTTGACTCATTGTCAATTCTGATGGCATTTGAGTCGTCGTTTTTCTTTAGGAATATTTGTCCCAATTAAATCCATACATATTTATATTTAAATTCCTTTTGAAGAGCTTTGACTTTATAGAGTAATCTCTTCCTTTCTGTTGTTAATTGCTCATTTATGTAAAATGGTTTCTCTTCCATTTCTTCATTTAGCGAATTTAGAAATAACTTCTTCCCTTTTCTTTTCTCGTCTAACCACTTATTTCTGATGTCTTCGTTCTTAAACTCTATTACAATATTACCAGGTTTGTCAGCATTACGAGACTGAACCCTTTTAATTAATTTTATATCCTCTTGTTTCTGGGGAATTTGTAATATAGTAGACACCTTATTTACAATTAATTGTAAATTCTCCTGCGGTTGTTGAGGTATACCAACAATCTCTAGATTTTTATTTAATGCATCTTGTCTTAAATCATTAATCTTAGACTCTAATATGTTAATTTGTTTTTTCAATAAAAATACATTTTCCTTAGTTTCGTCAAGATCAGACTTATGATATTTAAGCTCATTCATAATTAATTCATTTTCCTTTACGAAGTCATCTATTTTTTTACTACAAAATTCAACAGATCTAAGAATATCAACATTTTGTTGATTAATTCTTTTTTCAAACTCTGCGAATTCTTTCCTAATTTCCAACTTAATAATATTAATAAGCTCCTCTTTTAAATTATGATCAGAAGAATCCATAAAGCAACTTGGCTTACCATTGTTCACAGAATGGTTATATTCATCTCCCATAGATGGCTGCACATGTTCTACTTCACTTGTAGAAAGGGAACGCCCATCGTTGAGGTAACTCTTTTCTTCTTACAATTATTACATACCCATTTGCTTCTTCTGTCTACTGACATATTTCTATAAACCTCGAGTCTTATCCCTACACATCCAATATGAAAAGTAGCTTTGCATGAACCATAACACTGTAAATATTCCTTTTTTAAATCTCCGTCCTTACTACACACCTTACAAGTAAATTCCATGTTGTCAGATTTATTTAATTTATTTGTGGTACAACTTTTAGTTTCCATGTCAACTGTTGTTACATCACGCGATGACACGTTCTTATGTTGCTGTAGTTTCTGTTGTTTATTTGAATTAGGCTTAGAAGAGTTACTGGGAAGATTGATACATTTCGAACAGAGCCAATTTCTTTTCTTTTCTAAAGACATCTTCTTAAAATTACTTTGCTTTATTCCAACACAATAAAAATGGACATAGCCACCACATGCGCCTTTACAATGAAGAAATTCACTAACATCACCAAAATCCAATTTGCAAACTACACATATGAGAGCCATGTTAACTCATCATGAATGATTAAATATGAGTAATTTCGTTTGGGGTTGCACAATTAAACAAAAATTTACAAGTTCTTTAAAAGTTCAAATACTACTAGAAGCAGGTTATGCAAATAAAATATGCGAAAACAAATCTTAAAGAAGAAAATAATTTAAAAATAAAAGCGCACAGACAAATTATACAACTCACCATAACCAATATGTTGCCAGATTATTATTATTGTTATTATTATTATTATTATTTTCCAAATACTTTAATAGTACTTAGTACTTTTAGTTAGTTTTAGTTAGTTTTGAATTTTTCTCTCATCACTCAGTGATAGACCTATGCATCTAGCATCCCCCCCCCCCCCCATCTCAAGATAGAAGATCCCTAAGTAGACTGTAACCGCTTGAGTTAGAAGTTGGTACTTAGTAATCTTTCTAAAAATTCATACCCAGGCTTCCTCTTTCCAACCCCTTGCCCTTGCTTAAAAAATTCAAATCTCACTCTATAATAGAACCCGATTCCAAAAATAGAACCACTTTTATTATTCGTTATCGCTTTCAATTTTAATTTAAGAGTTCTCAACTCCCTCGCACCTCGCAATATCCTAAATGTTGGAACAGCAGTCAGATATTTCTCCTTAAAACCGTTAAAAATTTCAAATATTTACCAGCAATAGAATCCGAGTTCAAAACCATTTTTAGTTTTTCATTCCATTTGAGGGGACGGGGGATATATGTATATATATATATACACACACACACGAGAGGTTAAAACAGTAGGGGCGATCACATTTTTCAGTCGGTTGCTCGCCAGGGGTAATCTGCAGTTCCCAAGTTCGATTCGCAGCTGGGACAGCGTTGACATTTATCTCCGCAAAACCCCTGCCCACGGTCAGTAGGGGACCCCGATGGGGTTGGAAATTCCGCCGTCCGTCGGATGGTACATTAAGCTCATGGCCCCGTGTGCGGAGAGCCATACCCTGTGCACGTTAAAGAACACGCTGGATGGCCTTAGACGGGAGGCTACCATCTGTCTCCCAACAGCCATTAAATCGGGTCTCCTCCCCCAACCTTCTCTGAGCCTTTGGGGTCCTAGTGACCTGGCCATTTAGCCCATGGTGTGCAAAAAAAAATTGCCTCTCAGAAGTAAAACAACCCAACCGAAATCCTAACAGCTGTTCCAGTGCGTCCCCTCCCCCAACCTTCTCTGAGCCTTCATAATACCTGACCATTTAGCCCATGGTGTGCAAAAAAAAAATGCCGCTCAGACAACCCAACTTAAAACAGCAATATAAATTGACTGTCAGCAAAAGGAATGTCTGGAGGAACAGGCATTGGTTTTCGTAATATCAATCTTAAAGTTTCTCAAGATTCTGAGATAGTTAATGGAAGAGTCTCTGTCTAGAGAGTAATGAATTCTGTTCCAAAAATAGAACTTTTCAGAGAGGAGATAAATTTCTTGATTTTTCATACTTGCTGCAGCTCCTTTTTACCTTTTAACAAGGCAGTCAATTAAATACATGCAGAGTTCGTCCCCATTAAGGAGTGACTATAATTAATAGCAAAGTCAATGATGTGATGCCAATAAAATTCCATGAATGTCTAAAGGAGCAGAAAACATAATAATGGAATAAAATGTTAAATCGAGAAAAGGCAAAAAATATGACTTTAGTCCGAAATTAACATTTTTCTGATAAATAAAATAATAATGTTAATTATTGTTTAGGTTCGCAGTGACAATGTACAGTCGCTCAAAAAAATATCCGAACACCATGGTTGATTACAGAATTCATGAAAAATTATCTGGCAACGATTTTTTTAAAAATTTGTGATCAGACAACCTTCGTGTCACGTGACACGAAGGTTGCCAGTAATTTCTAAAAAAATCGTTGCCAGATATTTTTTTCTGAATGTTAGGACTACATTGGTTTCCATGAATTAAAGAACAATCCTAAGTTATGTGAATGCTAAGCTAACGTCGAAGCTCTATGGCTTCTAAGATAAGTCTTTTGTTTTGAAAAAATATGATAGGACATGCAGATCTCAATCAAATATATGAATATCTCAATTTTTTTTAACAACATCGGTTTAGTATTTATTTATTTATTTATTTATTTTATAGTGTCCACAATAGATATAGATTCAATTGTAGTGGTCACTTACATGTACCTGAAGTTATTATGTATATGCATTTTATGTGTCTCTTACAATACATATACATAATGATATAGTGGAACTTACAATACATATATATATAAAGCCAAACACTGCATACAAAAGAAAGAAAATAAAAAAAAAAAGAGAGAACACAACCGTAACCTGCAAATACACATGCAAAATTTTTAAAAATACAAGAAAATAGTTAGTCCATTAACAAAGCTGAACAACCCATTCTAAATTCTTTTATGCTCATACTGAATAAATCAAGATTATGGGAATATGTATTATATAAGTGAGAAAATCTGATCGTAGCATAATATTTCAATGTATGTTTTTTGCACAAAGGAACTCTGAAGTTTTTTCCTCATAACATTTTGTATTTAAAATTAACTAACTGAATCGGTTTAATACAGTCGATATAATTATTCAATAATCTGTGTGGAAACATTAAACATAACACATCCCTCCTCATTTTCAACGACGAACCTTCAAATGCATCTTTAAGTAACTTAGTTCAAATATCATTAACATAGACACCATTAGATTTAAAATGTAAATACCTCAAAAATTTATTATGAGCCTTCTCCAAATCATTTTCATTAATAATATAAAAAGATTCCGTATATTTGATCCACACTCTAATTTTGATAGAACTAAAGAATTAGGTAACATAATAATGGAGTTAATATTTATAAAATCCTTATCTTTCTAATGAACCTAAATTTTGATCAGCTTTCCTCATTATATCTTGAACATGAAGACTGAAACAAAATCTGGAAATAATTTTGATGCCCAAGTCATAAATTTCATATTTACGAGGAAAAGCAGTATTATCCAAATGATAACTATACTGTAAAATAGTTCTATCATGGAAATAACGTAGAACAGAACATTTTGAAATATTCAAATAAAAACAATTATCAACAGTCCAACAATATAATTTTTCCAAATTCTTCTGCAGCTGAATACAGTTATCGTAAGTAAAAATAAGCTTAAAAAGTTTAACATCATCTGCAAACTTTGAACAATCTGAAAAATTCAAGACACTAGATAAATCGTTAATAACAATAATAAACAGCAGTGGTCCCAAACTAGATCCTTTAGGTACTCCAGAAGTACTTTAAAAACCATATGACAAACTAGTAGCATAATTTACTTAAAGGATCCTATCAATTAAAAAAGAATATGGAAAATCAATTAAACTGGAACTGAAATCAATTCTCACTAATTTTTCTTTAATATTCCAAAATCAATACTATCAATAGCTTTAGGAAAGTCAGCGTAAATGACATTGATTTGACCCTTCTCATGAAGAGGGACAGAAATATTATTACAAATAATATAAAAGATCTATAACCGTAGACGGTCTTGGTAGAAAACCGTGCTGATTTACAACGAAATAATGTTTTTAGCTTATGATATATCTTCTTAAAAATTATAGATTCAAAAATATTTGAAAAGGGTGAAAGTATAACAATAGGTCTATAATTCGCAATATGAACTTTATTTCCCTTTTAAATATCTGAATAATCTTTTTTTTTCTTCCAACTAGAAGGAAATGTCTTCAGTCTAACTAACAAATTGAAAAGTGTTGAAAGGGGATAAATTAACCTTTAATAGCAAAAACTGGAATAAGATCCAGCCCCAATGAATATGTCCTTTTCAAGTGCTTTATTGCATCAATAATATCATCAGATGTAGTTACATCAATTTTTAAAACATTCGGGATATTTACTTCTTTATCACTAACATGAAAATCACCATTATCGTACCTTGTACTTTTGATATAAACTGATTTAAAATAATCTGCAAATGCATTCACCATCTCCTTACTCTCAGTAAGGTCTGTATCATTATAATGCATCACATGAAATACCGTATCATCTTCATTATTCTTACGAGAAAACGACCCAAATCAATTTGGATTTACAGTTAAGTCAGTTCGACAATTTTTTAGTTTCTGTAAGCTGCTTTTGTTCAATTTTTAACTAGTTTTCTGTAATATTCAAAGTTATCTATATTTGTTTTCACGAAAATTCACGAAAGGAGAAAAAACCTTATAAAATTTACTTCTCTGTTGCAAGTCATGAAATCATCACGACTTTTGAAAGATTTAAATGATTATAGAGACAGGCCTCCTCTCATAGCAGACGATATTGATTCAGGTGTAATTTATTTTTACTTTCAGCTCATCATTTCATGAATTCCATGTCTACAGGACGTATCCTGTGATTATTTACTACTGATTTACTTTTACTTCCTTTTAAAATCCCTTGTTGTTAATCACGTGATCCTCTTTAAATTTCAGACGTTTCACTGGATATCAGACGATAATCTAAGACAAAAGGCAAGCTGGGATTAAAAAAGAAAACCTGAAAAAGAAACAACTTAGAGTGTAAAAATGAGTGATTCTTGAATATCCTGTCTCTTGACATCACTTCGCTGTAAATAAAAAAGAATTATCACGATCATCCGTTGCCTTGACGGATGCTGACGATGAATCGGATGATCTTCTTGGCTGTTCTTATTTCCTCTCTTGATCCCTTTCGTCTGCACGAGACTTCCATCGGTTCCCTTCCTTCGCCAAACAACATCATCCGGTTGCCTAACAACCACGAAGATCCTCTGCTCATTGTTGCCAAGAACGTTTCGATAGCGGAGCATGACCTTAACTGTTGCCATTCTTCGAAAGCAACTTTCACTCAGGAATCTGCAAGATCGAATAAAACTGCGATGAAGGTTTCCCAGCGCCCACTGGGTCCCATGGAATTTACGTTCGTCTCGGTGGTTCTGAAACTGACGTCCGTCCTGTTCCTCGTGCTTCACTTGGTGGCTTTCGTCCTCGCCCCATCCCTGCACACCCTCTTCGGAGCCTGCACAGCATCACTGAGCATTGCCATCCTCACCAATCACATCTTGTTGGTCTGTTACCAGATTTCAAAATCTGCCACGTGCCTTCAATTAACATTCACCCTATATTTTTTCGTCTGCTCTTATTTCTGGACGAACGTCATTTCCTTTGACGTATGTCGCATAATGAGACTTTCTCGTCGCTTGGAGCGCATGCCCGACAGAGCAGTGCAGTGGAAGCGCTTCTTCGTCTATTCCCTCTACGCCTGGGTGGCTCCTGCTGCAGCCGGCGCCGGCGCTTACGTCGTCGATATTTTCACGCACGACGTGGAACCGCCCTTCGACACAAGAAAGCCGCCATTTGCAGACGATTGCTGGATCTTCGATTTCTCGTCGTTGTGCTTCCTGGTCACCTTGCTCAGCACGATCGTGATCATTGATGTCGCTTTCTACGTCGCTTGCACGTGGATGATCCAGAGGTCATCTCGCGGGTCGGCTGCGGAGAAGAGCGGAAGGAAGTTCTGTCGGCTGTTCACAGTTCAGTTGCGATTGGCTGTCGTCATGGGATTGTCTTCGGTGGCGTTCATCGTTGGATCTTTTGCGCCGACCCTCGTCGTCTTCTACGCCTGCGAGGGGGTACTCTCCATCAACGGCTTCTTCATCTTCTTGTGTTTCACGTGCAGAACCAAGGTGATGAATGAAATAATCGAGAAAATAATCGTTTGCTTCAAAAAGAGTGATCCCAACAAATAAGAAGACGAACGTAAAACGAACGGAAAATTTCGTTCGATCTTGAAGTGCTGCATTGAAAACATTTTTTCAATTTTCAATTCTCGAAAAATTTAACTCAGGAGAAGGTTTTGGACTCTAAATGATATGAAAACGAGAAAAGGAAATAAAACGGTTTATTGTATTCAAAGAAAGAAACGAATGAAATGTGAAATCAAATATCTAAATATGTACAGTCGCTCAAAAAAGTATCCGAACACTATGGTTGATTACAGAATTCAGAAAAAATATCTGGCAACGAGTTTTTTTAGAAATTAGTGATCTGGCAAACTTCGTGTCACGTGACACGAAGGTTCCCAGATGCATCGTTCACGAGTTCATGAAGGATATTGCAAATCACTTGTAATTAACCTGAAATTATTATCGACATTTTAAAAGTTTTCTTCATTCCAATAAATGTCTCTCCACAATTTAGATGTGTGTGTGTGTGTTTTTGTGAAAATAGTTTCGTCATATCAGACAAGAATTTTTTTTTACAAATTGGGAAGAAAAAATAGCATAAATGAAATAATTATTTTAACAAAATTACTAAAAATGACTTCGTTAGAAGGCAAACGATTTTCATATTGTTGAATCGAACGTAGATTTATGTTTAAAGAATTGCTGTAGGAATTGGAATAAATGAACACCAGAGGGTGCAACAGTTTCCTTTTGAATCGACGATCTCTGCCTCACAGGGAACGAAATTCGATGGTGCTATCCTCCCCAGGTTCGGATTGGGTTGTTTTACCTCTGAGCGGCACTTCTTTGCACACCAGCTGTAAAGCTGGGAATAATCTTTGCTAAATGGACCCCGAAGGCTCAGAGAAGGTTGGGGGAGGGGACTCACTGGAACAGCTGTTGGGAGACAGATGGTAGCCTCCCGTCAAGACCATCCAGCGTGTTCTTTAACGTGCAGAGGGTATGGCTCTTCCACACGAGAGCCATGGCTTAACGTCCCATCCGACGGACGGCGGCTTTTCCAAGCCCATCGGTGTCCCCTACTGACCGTGGGCAGTAGGGAACACCGAAAATATCCAGAAAATCGTTATTCCCATTCTGCGGCGGGGAATTTTGCGGAGATAAATCTCAACGCTGACTTGAACCTGGGAACTACAGATTACGAGTCTGGAGCGCTACCAACTGAGCCACCCCCGCCGCAGGATATCCAGTATAACGGACAGTAGTACATCATACAGAGGGCGCCACGTTTCACCCACCTACAGTCTAAGAAATCCTTTTGTAAAATAATTCCTATAAGCTGTAAAGCTGGGAAAGGACTTGTTATAGTGAGCATGACCTTTAAGGCTGGTAGAATCAGGTTTCGTCTGGTTGTGTAATAATTGAGGTACGGTGGGAGACCTTTTGGAATTTGGCGAATTGCCTAAATGTTAGAGCCAAACCTCAAAACGTAAAAATTTCATTCAAATATATATGTCAATCTTCGGCAAACTTGAGAATCTATTTTTGAATTTTGAATTCCAAATTTAAGTATATATAACTATACTTTGAAACCTTAGTTATTCTTAAAATTAGGGAAGGAAAGGTTCTTAGGAAAGTATGTGAAAAGAAGAGAAGCGCTGACCAGGGTCGGTCGGCCGAGGTCCTGTGCAGTGAAGACCGCACTGGACCTGGACGGCCTGGGAAAGGAAGAGGTCAACGGAAGCGCGAGGTCTTCAAGGGCCCCCTCCCCCCTTGAAGACCACGGTGCTTAGGAGGAGTGATGCTGGTCGGGGTTTCACCCTCACCATTCACCAAGGCAGTCGAGCAGGCAGGCAGGCTGAAAGCAGAGGCACCCCTGAATCCTCATTGAAGCACGTGACAAGGCTAGTGGTAGGAAAGATCAGAACGGGGGAAAGAAATCGGGAGGGGACGTATGAAAAGAGAAAAAAAGAAAAGGAGAGGGAAAAAAGATAGATAACAGAATAAAAATAAAAAGGGAGGGGAAAAGAGAGGAGAAAAAAGAAGAAATGAAAAAAAGGGGTGGGGATAGTATTAGAAAAAAAGGAAAGTAAAAAAGAGGGCCTCACAGTCTAACTGTTCTCAGCTAATCGAGAAATCGTTTTTCCTGGAAGTTAATTTCGAGTAATATCTTTTCCAGCGAAAAAGTCATCCCGGAAGTGCTCCCATTGAGCACGAGGAAGCAGCTTCCAGTTGCCAAGGAAATCCCAGCAGATTTAGATCGGCAAAAAGAAAATCAGGTAGCGGGATATGGCAACAGGATTAGAGCATTGGCAGCAGACTGTAGCGCTATCTGGTGCCAATTGGGATCAATGTTCAGCAGAGAAACATTTTCCTGTTGTTAATTCGTTTTCATTTTGGCGTCTGTCCGTCCGTCGACATTCAAATCTTTTTGCTTTCTGGGAGAATTAAAAAAAATCCTTTTCGATTAGATAGGTGTTGACGAAATATTGTAAATCGCATTTTTCGAATCTGATGAAAAAATTTCCCGAAATTAATGAAAATTGAAAACTTCCTTACGCAGATTTCAAATATTGAATTTATCTCGTGGAGAATTTGTTATAACAGCTGTTCAGGAAAAATTGCTGCTTCGACCTTTTGAAGTAAATTTCAGCGAAAAATGAAAGTTACTCTTAAATTCTTCAGCTTGCATAATTCTTTAAACAGATGTTTTTGTGCGAAATAGAGATTTAAAGAGATCGGAGTAAGAGTTGTTGGGTTGTTTTACCTCTGAACGGCACTTTTTTGCACACCATTGGCTAAATGGCCAAATCACATGGACCCCAAATGCTCAGAGATGGTTGGGGGAGGGGATCCACTGGAACAGCTGTTGAGAGACAGATGGTAGACTCCCGTCAAGGCCATCCAGAGTGTTCTTTAACGTTGGGTTGTTTTACTTCTGAGCGGCACTTTTTTGCACACCATGGGCTAAATGGCCAGGTCACATGGACCCCGAAGGCTCAGAGAAGGTTGGGGAGGGGACCCACTGGAACAGCTGTTGGGAGACAGATGGTAGCCTTCCGTCAAGGCCATCCAGCGTGTTCTTTAACGTGCACAGGGTATGTCTCTCTCGCACACGGGGCCATGGCTTAACATCCCATCCGACGGACGGCGGCCTTTCCAAGCCCATCGGTGTCCCCTACTGACCGTGGGCAGGGCGGGGAATTTTGGATCGGAGTAAGATCTTCAATATATCTCGAGTGAGATTTTTACACAATAAATTATTTTCGAAGTTAATGAGCTTTGAATGTGGTTTTTCCATTTTCATAACGTGGAAGCGAACGGTTATTTTTTTACAATATAGTGAATATAAGCCAAAAAACTGTCTACAAGTGAGAAAAGCCCCAAGAGGGCACTCCGAGGAGCAGTTTGCTATTCAATGCCAGGACACGGTCACTGAAGACTGGATTCTGGCTCCCGAAATTTCTGATCCTAGAACCAATCTGTTCTCTCGGTTCCTGGGAGAAGAAACGATCAGAGATAGAGTCCTAGAGTCTCCTATTAAGTTATTTTAATTAATTAGTTATTTTAAGGTAAAGTCGCTCAAAAAATATCCGAACACTATGGTTGATTACAGAATTCATAAAAAATATCTGGCAACGATTTTTTTAGAAATTAGTGGTCTGGCAACCTTTGTGTCACGTGACACGAAGGTGTCTGAGCCACTCTTGAATCTAACAGCGATTGGAGGGGTGGCAGTTGCCGCCACTCCACAGAAGACCCTTAATTTCTAACGGGGCATGATATCTGAGTGGGACCATCTCAGGGTTTATGAGGAGATTTTCATCCCAGGGAATGACAGCAGTCCACTGGGTTTTGCAACGCTGTGATGGAAGGTTACTACCCACCCTGACACTAATTCTCACTTTTAACTCCCATCAAGGCAGGCTACCTTCCCTGAGAGGTACGGCCATACCTTCCAAACCTTCTGCATTATTTTCGATGCCAGAGGTAGGGCCATGCCCACACAGCTTTCCAGGACAAACCCAACTGTGTCCATTGTGGCAGCCAGAATCACCTCGATCCTGACTGCACAGTTGAAAAGGCAAGCTGCGTAAACTGTAGTGGCACACATCCGGCATACTCCCGCGACTGTCCAAATTGGCTGAAGAAGGAGGAGGTACAACACCTCAAAACGCTGAATAATATCACTTATCCTCTGAGGCGAGAAAGCTTGCTGATCCGTCTGCCCCACCCCACAAGGTATCGTGTGCCGGTGCGGTGATCGGAAAGCCCATCGTTGCGATGGCTTCCGTGGTGGTGCAGACGGATCAGCCAGGAGACAGTGAATGTTGCAGTGGCGGAGTTGACAGACTGCATCTTCCACGCAGCTGCCTCAATATTCCTCAGATATCGACTCGGTTTCCGCGGTTTTTCAAAACCGTGGTGAAATCCCGACTGCACCGCCTCAGAATCTTTCTCACCCCCAGCGAACTACCTCTTTATGCGAAGCTATAAGCGAAGCCGAAGTCGGTACTAATCTCGACACCAATTCTGGTTTCCACCATATACTGCCAGACTTTCCAAACAATTAGTAGATCTAAATTAATCTGATTAGTAGAAATTAGTGGTCTGGCAACCTTCGTGTCACGTGACACGAAGGTTGCCAGATCGCTAATTTCTAAAAAAAAGTCGTTGCCAAATATATTTTCTGAATTCTGTAATTAAACATGGTGTTCGGTTATTTTTTTTTGAGAGACTGTAAGTATTTCTTATTTTTACTCTGAAACAATATATAAATCTTAAATTTTTGGATTAAACTTTTTTACTTAACTTTTAAACTTAATTTTTTTGTCATTAACTTTAAACTTAATTTTATAAAATAAATAATTAACTTAAACTTAGTTAATTATATATATATTCCTCTTTTAGGTTTAAATCAATCGTCGATATATTTTTTAGGTTTAAAACAATCGTCGGATATGCTGTGATTGCACGTGCAGATTTCGTAATAGTTATCGTAATCGATGCACGAGAGATCGAGCTTCCGTGCAGTTTCTTCAAGTCATCGGGAACATGTAGAAGTGCGTCGCATCTGTTTTGCCAACGGAAGCACTGAGAGGAAGTGATGTAGAGATTCCTGCTTCTTTCATTTTGTTGTCTGATGAAAGGTTATAACATTGATCTGATTAACGACGATTGCGAAGAACGAAGTTACGAAGAAAAGAAGTGAATCCAGGATAGAAGTGGTGGGCGACGAGGCATAGCCGCAGCAATTGATCAACTCTGGAGCATCGAGGCACGAGGAAATTGGTTTTATGAAATGTTCGGAAAGCCACCTAAACTATGCTGTGGTAGTTAACCTTGAAACTTTTGCAGGTAAGTTAACAAGAAACTAGATCTTTTCCGTACACATATTTTATCATAGTATCTGAAGTTTGATCATGGTAATGATGATAGAGGTGTACATTTTCAACCAGAGATTGAGTAGCATATTTTGCAGATCTTATAGGGTTAGTTATGGTAGTTAAAACTTTGGACACTTTGTAAACCAGAAAACAGGAAACATGTTGCTTTTGATTCTAGATGCTTGTTCAGTGTCTTGAGCATTAGGTGGGTTGACTTGTAAGGAATGATGAGGTTTTCGGATTTCTGAATTATCATTTTTTGATTTAGATTATGTTGATGATTTGGTTCTTTGAGCAAATGATGTTGATGGGATGAACTCTTTCATTTGAGCTGTTGATGAAACTGGTAGTAGAGTAGGTTTGGTTATAAACAGAGAGAAAACTAAAGTGATGAAAATTGGTCAGGCAGGCTGTGATTCAGTTAATCTGAATGGTTGCAGTCTTGAGCAGGTGTCTCAGTTTAATTATCTCAGATCATAAGAAACTGGTGATGTGGGCATGAGATTAACGACGAATGGAGATTGCTGCCGGGACTTTTAAGAATCTATGGAGAGTGTGGAGGAATAGGCATATACACCTAAATATTAAAATTAGACTATATCATAGTTTGGTTCTTTTTAGGGTTATTTATGGTAGTGAAACTTGGACGCTGTGTAAACAAGATAACAGGAAACTAGATGCTTTTGATTCCAGATGCTTACGCAGTATCTTGGGCATTAGGTGGTTCAACTTTGTAATTAATGATGAGGTTAGGCAAAGGAGTTTGCAACCTCCTTTAAGCATCATATTGTGCAGAGAGAGACTCCGTTGGTTTGGCCATGTTGCCCGTATGGATAATTATAGATTGGTGGATAGAAATCAGAAAGAGGGGGAGATCTAGGATGCGGTGGGCAGACAATGTCAAATAGGACCTTGTTAGAATTGGTGTGCAGTGGCCAGTTGCAGCAGATGTAGCTCAGGACAGATTCGCTTGGAGAACTAAATTGCCCAGTCTGATTTGACCTCCGTAGCCCATGGCTGCTTAAGGACGATGATGATGGTGATTGTGCAGAGAGAGACTGCGCTGGTTTGTCCCTGATGTTCCTATGCATAAGTGTAAATTGGCAAATAGGATTGTGAACAGAATACCTAAAAGTCTCAGAAGAAGGAAACCCAGGATGCGGTGGGCAAACAATATGAAATAGGAGCTTGTTAGAATTGGTCTACAGTGGCAGAATGCAGTGGCTGTAGCTCAAGACGTGTATGGAGGACTAAATTACACATTCTAATTAGATCTCCGTAAGGTATTATTGCTTCATGGAGAGTCGATACGAGGATAAATATGTATATTCAGGATGTCTCGTTGAAGACCGATAATCTTCTCATAGATCTACACGCCGTCGAAAGGTACATACGAAATGCTCCGAGTCTTGAGAAGTGAGAATAACTTCCAGAAAGGTGTCGTGATGACACCACCGTGGGTGTCCATTTTCGAATTTTGGCAGAGTGTGAAAGAAACTTCACAGGGGCATTCGACAATCGGTATTTAAAGCGATTTTGCAATAACCGGTTTTGTATTTCTCTGAACCGTAACTACCAATTGTCGAATGCCTAGGATGGATTTATTTTTCAGTATGCCATGCACCACGGTTATGGACTCCAACGGAGGTGCAGGTCCACTTCTCTTGCTACGTAAACCTCGGACGCAAAATTACCCAGAACCTCTGGCATATAATTTTTAACGAAGGATCAGTATATATGGAGATTATCAGCAGCTAGTGATGCACAATGTGTATAGGCATAGAATAATTCCTGACTATTATAACTCTTATATATCTACAAGTAAGAGCTTTTCGTTACGAAAGCTTTTTAAACGAAATATTAAAATTTCAAGGTTTTCGTTTTCTTACAGTTTTATCTTCAAGTTTCTTTCATTTAACCAATAAGTATTTGTTTCTAAATTTGTCTCTCAAAGTAAACTGACTTGGTGATTGAACGAAACAATATTAAATCTCAAATGCCACATTATTAATTTCGGTAAATCATAGATTACTACTCGAAACAACTTCCGAATCAGCACAAGAGGAAAAGTATCGAAAACATTTTATCTCGAAATTAATATCAGAGATTAAAATCAGTATTTCAGTTTCGAACAGAATTGTTTACAATTGTGTACGTTGTTGGCAAGTTTTATATGAACTTAAAGTTTCAAAATCTAGAAATCTATTGAGAAAAAAAATGGTGCATATTACTTTTTAAAGTAAGATTTACATGTAGAGAAAAAATAGGATCTGGTTTTATTTATCCTTTTAAAAATATTCCACATAAGTGCACATATTTTCCGAATGAGTCTCGTGATATTTGAAAGCTTGACTCAAAAAGCAGAATTGACTGGAAACCAAAAATTGTACTTTTGCATATTTAGGTGTCAAAAGTTAGGTTTAAGAAGATCGCCAATTGCCAAGCGTTTCTTAGAAATTCCGTTTTGAGGATCATAAACGGGGAGTTCATAATCAGAATCATAAACGGGGAGTTCATAATCAGAATCATAAACGGGGATCATTCACTGGAGTATACAATAAGAAACGAAAAATGTTTTACAACTTTAAGAAATGTTTTTTGTGCATATTTGTCAAAGTTAGACAACATTGAATTATGTTTACTGTGGTTAAATAATATTTTGTTAGCATTTACATAAGAACTGATATTTGGTAAAATTACATACCCACACCATCTGTGATAGTTAATTTTTTTTTGCTTTTTACTTACTTTATTTTCTTTAATAAATGAATTATTTTTTTATAATCTGGAAGAGCTCGAAGCTCCTTGGTTGTTCATATATATTTATTGTTTTACTTAGTTTTATGCTTTTATTGTTTCTCTGTTCTTTGTAAACTGTTGTATTGATAATGTATTTCACAAAGTGTTATTCATTGTGTGTATATTGTCCTCGTGTATTTATGTTATAATAAATTTGAATTTAGATTTAATAACTAATTAAAAAACAAGATCAAATCTGAAAGTTTTGTTTTCTTATTCTAGGTTGCTGGATAAAGAGGAAATCCAGGAATAAACTGAATTGCACCGAACTTCGTTATTGGGAAACAAGGAAAGCAAAAGAGGAGTAAGAAATTGAAGTGCGATTTCTTGAATTCTCAGAGATAAGAATTTCAGAAGTGGTCGTACCAAATATTCGATTTTTTTTGTAGTAACAAAAAAGGAAGTGATTTCCTCCGCAATGCATGGAACAACAAACTTCGCTTTTGTTGTCATAATTTTGCTTTCAGCTACGTCCTCCAAAGATTCGGCAAATCCTTTAAATTCCTCAGCTCTTTCGACCAATTTCTCAAAACACAATATTCACTTTCATTCGTCTGAGTCCACAGATGAAGTAAGAAATGTTTCCATCACTAGAATTCCTTCTTTTCTAAAAGAATATAAGACGTCTTCTAATAATTCTACTGGTCATCAGCTGGAAGCTGAATGTCCGGAACTGAAATGTGTAGGAACCATCCTAAACTCTGCAGAATACGATCTTCTGGATAACGGAAGTCTTCATGCTCACGTACACAACATAGTTTTCGAAAAATGTGAATATATCGACAGGGCAGATGGAGTGGTAGTTTGTCGTTCCAAACTAATGACCACTGCAAACGATAAAACAGACGACAAAATTAAACACGATCGAATACTTGCCACTATAACAATAATAGGGCTTTCGACTTCAGTGGTTTTCATCATCCTGCATCTTGTTCTCTTCTTTTTCATTCCCAAATTGCAGAACCTCCCAGGATATTGTTTAGCATCCCTCTGCGTGGCACTTGTTTTGGCATATGTACACTTTCTGGTAGCCTCAACGGTTAATAATTTAAGTATGACGTCTTGTGTAGGAGTAGCTATTTGCATCTATTACTTCTTCTTGGCTTCCTTCTTCTGGATGAATGTGATCGCCTTTGATGTATGGAGATCTATGAGAGCAGCAACCACTAAGTTCAGGGTGATGGAAAACAAGCTCCCTAAGAGACGATTCTTCTTTTACTCATTGTATGCATGGCTCACCCCGATGTTTCTTGCCATTCTAACACACGAAATCGATTCTTCCGATCACATCCCTCACAAATATCGACCTCGATTTGCTGACGGTGAAACCGGAATGTGCTGGTTCAGAGAGACGCATTCCTTGCTGCTTCTGTTCATCATTCCTTTCGTTATACTCACGTGCCTCAACATCCTTCTCTTTGGAATCACTGTCTACATCATCAAAACGGGATTTTTCCATTCCCCTGAAGTCAATAAGAAAATGCTGGTCAGAAAATTCTTCATATTCCTCAGATTGGCTCTTTTGATGGGGTTGACTTGGATATTTGCCATTATGGTTAGTTTTATTAACTCTACACCTCTGATCTACATGTTCGTCTTTGCAAATGCTTTCCAAGGTTCATTCATTTTCTTCGCCTTTTCTTGCAAGACCACAGTTAAGAAAGCATTTTTTCAACGCGTGAGCACTTTGAAATGTCAGAAGAGGTAAAGGATCGAAAAGGAGACCGTGAGATGTTCATATCCAGTTGTACTGCAGGAGATCTTCAGAATTGATCCTATTACAGATGCATTCAGATCGAGTGAGGAGAAACACCAGACTGAAAACAGGACATTAAGCAAAATATTACTCCTCTATATGTTCACGAGCAATGACTTTGTTTGGAATTTTTTGATTCATTAAAATACATAAATACCCAATACCGCTGTTGCCACCACAAATATAAGAAAGGTATAAGGGTTCATTCGAGTATTTCTTGGCGATTAATAACGACACAAGCGGTAGACTACGTAATTATGATTCCACAGATTATGTTTCTATAATCTTGGTCGACTTGTAACGCCATTTTTGTTTTTGACTAGAATGAATGAAGTTCCTCTCAACCCTTCGTGGTAGATAGAGTAAGTGGCGCCGGTGAAGATCTATCTTTTCAATATCTCTAAATTTATGCAATTCACTAAATATTATTTATAAAAAATGTCAAAGTTTCAATCTAAGCTACAG